>OZ024929.1:45082902-46345735 GCA_964017235.1 Sabellastarte sp. h YS-2021
CACTGCAGTGCATAACAGCTAGGAACCTTATAATTTCTCGGTGTTTGGAAATAATACTTGTAAAAAAGTTTTCATATTTGACGAGGTCAATTCAAATTTCTTCAAGTAAAAATTTTTTGAGAAAAAAAAATATTTTGCCATTAAAATGATAAAAATATCACATTTTTAAAAATAGGGTTCACTCTATTCTTTGCAAACCATGGGATGTCAACAGGTGCTCATCTTTCCAAAATATTCTCAAAATTACCATATATTTTTGGAAAAGGATTTAACAGTGCCTCCACTCATTTGTCTTTATTGAAATCCAGGCTCCAGCAACAATTAAGAAAATAAATTATCCTTTTTCTTTTTTTTTTGTTTTTTTTTTTTTTTTTTTTTTTTTTGGGGGGGGGGGGGAGGTTATAATAGTTTACTTTCCTACACCATTCTTTGTAATATCTTATCATATCCACAACTAATTTCCCTTAAACTAAGAGTAAAACTAAAACTTCAATAACATGTCATCAGATATTGTATACTTGTCATATTTTTACTTCCATTATGAATGTTTAATATATGTCATTTCATTGCAAGAAATAGTTTTTCAACATCTAAGTTCTATTATTTTCAACACTTTTAAAATTAACTTTTTCAAAACCTGCCAATTTATTTAACTAAAAAGTATTAGAAACTACAATAATGTAATTTTGAATGTTATAACTAATTTAAATAAGCAATTTAAAGTTATGAAACAAATTATTCAGGTCCAGAAACCCCCATTTTCGCCCATTTAAAACCCTCAAAACAGTATTTTAAAGCATCTTTTACTGGTAAAAAATGACCATTTTGTAGATCAATACTGCCTTGGTACCAATTATCGCCGGGTACCAATTATCGCCACCAGAAAATAAAACATTCATATTTCAGTAATGGTCACATATTTTGAAATCATTCTGTTGTGTATTTCCTCTATTCACTTTGGCAGTAGTTTTACCTTATTTGCTAGACTTGGGATGCTAGTTTTGGTTATATCTATTTGAATTCTGTCTGGCGATAATTGGTAGCAAGGCAGTATGCATATTTTTTTCGGCGAGGTTATGTCCCGGGACGTCCCGATATTTAACGTACTGGCTATATGTCGGGAAGTTCTAAATTGTGAGAACTGAAAGTGTTTCATCTAGGGAAATTCTTTTAAATAATTATATCACTGGATGCCTTGTTTTCGGATTGTTACAATATTTTAATACAATATGTTAAGGAAATATGAGGCCACGCTGGGTTTCTAGCCATATTTTACAAACAGAAGATCCAGGCAACCAGTCTACTTTTCATCGCAAACGTGACTAATTTAATTAACAAATGAAATCAATTGATACTGAAACCTCACTGAAGAGGAAATATTGTCAGGAAATACCAGGGGAAATCTGTGACCTCATATCTTCTCATGAATATTAATGACTTGGGTGCTATGGCCGTGAATTCTGTAGTTTAAAGTAAAGTAATTGATCTTCATGGAGACATCCATTTTATAAAATATTGTTAGGAAATACCAGGGGAAATCCGTGACCAAATATATATCCATGACATAAAAACATTGGTCCGTGACACAAGACAGTCACTTTCCGATAACGGATCTGTGACATTAGCCACTATGTTTTCAAAAAATACTTTATAAAATGGCAGCTTCTATGAAACTCGAGAATTCACGGTAGTAGCATTAACTCATTAATATTCATAAGATATGAGGTCACAGATTTCCCGGAACAGAAACAATAAAAAATCAACCAATGAAATTATTTCCCGACATTTAGCCAGTAATTTACATGTCGGGATGTCCCGTGATTTAACCACTGCGTATTTTTTTATAAAAATTAAATATGTGTGTTATCAAGGAAATATTTAATATTCTCATGTTTTATCATGTAAAAATCACTTCCTGGTTAATATCTACGTAGGTTTGTTTATCCACATACATTTTCCACGAACGGAACTCCAAAAAGGCGTATTGGCCCTTGTGGACATTTTTAGACCTTAAGGTGACCGTAAAATTTAATCCTGTTAATATAATAGAAATTTTAAATATTACCTAAAGCATGGGCGTTTACTGGTAGAAAGCCACTTGGTCTAGCAAAATGGCAATGGGACAGAAACTCGGTCTACAAAGGCTTTTCAAATTAAGACACAAGGGGCGATATTTGGTAAATTTGTAAACAACTGTTAAAATTTACATTTTTGATTCGAAAATTTCATTGCAATGCTCACGTCACATGTAAGCAAAACACACACAAGGTTGCCTTTTTTACTTGCAATGAAACCCCGATGTTTTTAATTTCTCTTCCTTTGACACATCCACAAAATAGCAGAAACACGGGTGACACATAAACTCCGAATGACTAGCAGACTCTATGCATCGGATATGGGGTTAAAGTTTTATTTATTTATTTATTTATTTGGGGTTTTACATCGCTTTCAACACTGTACAGGTCATATCACGATGGGCAGTTGGAAGGGCAGAGGAAACCAGTACATACAGTTCGTTAGGGTTCTGTACTGTAAACTGCCGACCAACGGCAAGCAACTACCAGCTTTCCCACTTGAGACTGTGCGGGGATCGAACCCCGGCCTCAGAGGTGGGAGGCGAGAGTGTTACCACTCTGCCACCGTGGCCCCCGATATGGGGTTAAAGATACAGTAGAAAGATAAAAGACATTTTTCTTACTAAAAATGGGTAGAAAGTTATAAAATCAGCTCTGGGATGAACATAAATAAATACTATAGAATTTAACTTTGTATCTCTCTTTGTGTAACAAAATCACACGATTTGTGTCAAAAAGACGATGGGCAGTTCCCTCAAGCCAGCTGAGTCAGTCAGGAATTTTGTTTTTTGGTTTGACTCCAATTTGTTATGCCCTAAAAAAATATATGCAGTATATATTAAAGAGCTACTTTGTGCAACTTAGGAACTTAGACAGATTTGACAGTTTCTCATTAATGAAGCTTATTTACTTCTGGATATTACTCTTGTTAGTAGTCATCTGGACTTCACCTTTGAGCCACTTCTCCACATTCAAAGCAATTGTAAGGGGCCACGGTGGCAGAGTGGTAACACTCTCGCCTCCCACCTCTGCGGCTGGGGATCGATCCCCGTCATGGCCGTAAGTGGGAAAGCTGGTAGTTGCTTACCGTTGGTCGGCAGTTTACAGTACACAACCCTAGCGAACTCTATGTACTGGTTTCCTCTGCCCTTCCAACTACCCGTCGTGATATGACCTGTACAGTGTTGAAAGCGACGTTAAACCCCAAATAAACAAACAAATCAAATCAAAGCAATTGTAAGATTCCATATTTCCGAATAGTACTTCCAGAAATGCATCAAGTACAAGTAGGTGTACAAGAACTATTACTGTTTTTAAGAAGCTTCATTGTTCAAGAACTGGCACACTGTTAGTTGCCAGATGGAAATTGGTCAGACTATATTTTTAAAAGCTACATAGAAGATACATACTTCTTACCTGATAAAGAACACTCATCTGATGATAATGGCTTAAAAGAAGAAGGCTCCTTGTGTGACACAAAAACTCAGCTGATAATTATTTGCCACGGTTAAGTATGGGCTAATTTCATAAATGTGATAACATATTAGGCAATGTTTGTCATGGCTAAGTCGCCATTTTTTTATTCAGACTATGCATTAAACATAACACTTATTGAACATAAGTTGAGGTTTGATCTATAAATTTGCCTTCATTTTTCCCCCTCACCCCGATATAAAATAAAAATAAAAATTAAATAAAGGTTCACATAATGTACATCAGGTTTAGCATACAATGTCCCTGGCTGTTACTCATCTCTGGTACTTTGAAACAACCAACAAAACCTAAACCTGGTCAAAGTATATAAATCTAACTGATACTGAGTGAATATGAATTAGACTCGAGAATTTCCTGAGTAAATAATTAGAAAAAGTAAGTTACTAAAATAACTCTGTAACCTTCAGTTGGGGCCTTTTACTTAAGAGGATTTCCTGGATAGGCAAACATCATGGGAAAGTTTCTGTACATGGATGTAAGCAAGGTATTATGTCCATCAACTTCATTTCTGTAGCCAGGTCTTAGTTGACCATGATAGTGCAAAAGACGAATAAATTCAGAATGAAGTGTGAACAAAAAATTGCCAAGATAAGTAGTAGTCAAACATAAAAAGATGCTAAAGAAAGAGGTGTGAAAGTCTTTTTCAGGTTTTGAAAGATGAATTGAAATACAAGTCCCTAAGAGTCACATCAACCTGAAAGGGTAGAAACTTATGTACTTAAATATTTATGTCAAAGAAATGTTTTACTTGAAGTATGTCTGATAAATGTTTTATTTTGCAACATCATTTAAATATGATATGGACAGACATTACTCGAACTGTATCATTAGAAACATAAACCTTTGTTAAATAATGAAATTGATTCAAAAATTGCTCCGAGATACAGATTTGAAGTTCTGATATTAGGATTTGAAATTGTGATGTCATCAAATAATTAAACAAGCAATCAGGCCGCGGCTGAGTGGTAACTTCGAAATCTTTCTGCAATCCACTGATAACTTGCTGCATTACAAGATTCCAACTACACATCTTTGGCATTGTGTCCAAATTTGGCCAACTCAAAGTAGCTATTACTCAGCTATGAAATGAGCTACAGGGCTGCAATTTCATTATGTTATAGCTGATCCAAAAGTAGCTGAATAACATATTTCAACAAAATACTCTAAATGCAATAGTTTTAAAGTTACAAGTGATTTACTCAACAGTGAGATCCTGAAAGTAGCTTCTGCTCAGCTATGGAATGAGCTACAGGTCTGCAACTTCATTATGTCATAAATTACCCCAACATAGTAAATTATGTATTCAAAGAAAGTCATTATGTGTGATACTTTCAAAGAAATTTGACACATTCTCATTTTTAAATTGTGCTACAAATCAGGAAGT
The DNA here is from genome assembly GCA_964017235.1 of Sabellastarte sp. h YS-2021. Classification (NCBI taxonomy): domain Eukaryota; kingdom Metazoa; phylum Annelida; class Polychaeta; order Sabellida; family Sabellidae; genus Sabellastarte; species Sabellastarte sp. h YS-2021. Next base: position 45,087,856 of record OZ024929.1, read on the forward strand.
AGCTATTACTCCCTTAGCTAATGCAACAGAGCTCGAAACTATGCACCATCTTATAGGTAAAGGTAAAGTACCTGGACAACATATTTTACAGAAACACACTAAATGTAATAGTTTCAGAGTTATAAGTCATATACTCAGAGTAGCTAAAATGGCCATAGCTATGTAAAAATGCTACCGATTTTGTCAAACTTCGGTCTTTCTTTATTCTGACACCTGACAATATTAAAGGGAAAAAATGAAAAACCTAGCTTCAAAATTGTGGCCTAGAACATGCTAACAAACATACAAACAAACATACAAAGTGACTGACCAACAGACTGACCAAAAATTAAATTGTAACAAAAATCAGGAAGTAGCTATTACTCGTTTAGCTAATACAACAGAGCTCCAAACTATGCACCATCTTATAGGTAAAGGTAAAGTACTTGAACAACATATTTTACAGAAACACTCTAAATGTAATAGTTTCAGAGTTATAAGTCATTTACTCAGAGTAGCTAAAATGGCTATAGCTATTTGAAAATGCTACCAACTTTGTCAAAATTTGGTCCTTCTTTATTCTGACACCTGACAATATTATAGGGAAAAAATGAGAAACCTAGCTTCAAAATTGTGGCCTAGAACATGCTAACAAACATACAAACATATAAACCAACTGACCAACATACTTCGAAATCAATTTCCAATCATGTTTCTTATTATGTTAATTTACAAGGAATGTCATGTTCACAAAAGCTATTGAAGTTAAACAGGGATGCTTAAGATAGATAGGCCCTCAGGAAAAAACAAAAGTACAAGAATTAAATTGCTTTAATTAAATAAAACTGCATGTGAGTTGTTATTTATCCCATTCATAGTGGGTTTTTTATTCAAGTTAAATTAAACTATGGAAGATTTGGTCAACTATCATAATTGGCTTTGTGAAAAATAAAAAATTGAGAAGGTAATAAAAAGGTGAACAATTTTTTTTTTTTAAAGTGACCCAAAATCTGGTTTAGGTAAGGTATAAATTAAGTTATCTTCACACTGTGACAATTTCAATGAAAGTTTTTTAACAATATATTCAGACTTTCCGATTTTTTGCATAATTTTATATATTAAGTAGATGAGAATAAGTCTCTGAATACTCATATTATTATTGTTGTGCAAATATAATGCATATAAAACAATTTTAGAAGTAATCTCATGTGCGGAGATTACCTTCCGGTGGGTTCACACTGTGTTTAGTTGGACCCTCACGTCCGAATTTGGTGCTTTCTTGGCTTTTCGTAGGGTTAACATATGGGAAAAATGGATAAGCTTAACGATGTGTATATTTCCGTCTCCAAAGGCGAACCACTGGCAGTTGGTGTTATTATTTCAGTACTTATAGTTCTTTTGACCATTGGTAAGATTTTACCTTGTTATGATTCAGAGTATGACGATACTCTTATTATCGCCCAAAAGTTCCACTCTGGCACTGTGTCCCTACTGCCCAGCCAGTGAATTTCGTCACCCAGTGAACTTCGTCATCTACATTTCATGACAATGTTAAAACATTGTTGTACTTTATTTTCATCGCTGAATTTCATGTTAATATATCAAGCTGTGGTTACATGGTTTAAACAAAAATATTGTTGCTTTTGAGAGTTTAAATGGCAGGTGACGAAATTTAGTGGGTGACAAAATTCACTGGCTGCGCAGTAAAAGACGAAAACTGCCCATTTCTAATGAAAACAACCTTCAAATAACCCGAATGAACATACAAAGCAATGGTGGAAATTATCAGTGTTTGCGTGGACGCCGTCTGATATATATAAAAACGCATAGATTTTAACAAGGATACATATTTCAAAAGAAAATGCATCCCAGGGATGCGGATTAGCGAAAATGTAAGTTAGGAATATTTTAAATTAAATAGACACGTTAAAGAATATATTTGCCGGGTTTCGTATTCGTCCATCATTTTTGTTTGTTTACAATGAGAAGACGACAGTGCGCTAGCGTGAGTTCCTCCGATAAAATCTTTCGCATGCGCGACAATGACAAATGATAGTCAATAGAATTGCTTCTTCCAAATAGACGACGTACAGATGACTTAACTTGTTTGATGTCTGCAATGGATTCAGAACTGCAGACGAAAAAGAAGAAAAAAAATACAAATTTCGACAGTGACTGGCTCAGCCATCCTGAATTTCGAAAATGGCTACATAATAACCAGACAGTTGAAAAGATGTTTTGCATATTTTGTTAAAAGGCAAAGCAAGCTAATGGCTTTAAAAAAGGGTGTGAAGATTTCAACTTCACTGTTGTGTGTCTGTTTGTCTGTCTACAGGATTTGAATAAAAAATTGGTGGATCAAAAGGGCTTCATCCAAAATAATAAAAAAAATAATAATAAATAAATAAATTAGGTCTTGGTACAGTACAGAACCTTGACCAACTCTATGTACTGGTTTCCTTTGCCCATTAAACTACCTGTCCTGATATGACCTATACAGTAGTGGTGGGACCGTTTATAGAAATCAAAACCGGTTACCGGGGGGTTGGAAACAAACGAAATCCGGTATTTCGTGTGCCTGTTAGTGTGCAGTAAAATTATTTGCACGGCGTACATGAGGCAGAACTTGTAACTGGAAATGGCTTTCGTGAGAAGTTATTAAGTATATAAACATGATTGTTGCTCAATATTAGTGGTAAAGACGGCAAACCGGATAGTTGGTTTCTATTCGATTTATATACACGTAAACGAAACCCGGTGACAAAAGTCCAAGAACCGGTTCCCGAAATGTCACATATTTCACATCTAGCATACAAAATATTGCACAGAAACGCTTAAATATATTTAATTGTTAATATTTTCCCAATATATACTGAAATAATACGCCAAATTTCTGACTTTATCATAAAATAAACGGCAATTTAGTTGAAATAATTGTTCATGTACACGCACAGAAAATTTTACAGCTTGACGACAGTTTGGTGGAAACTAATTCGAACGAATCCGGTTTTAACCGAATTTTTGTTTTCGGGACCCGGTTTCAATATTTACTTTCGATCGTAACACTACTCAATATTAAGTAAAAATGTGACATATTTCAGAGAATATGTATATTTTTTGTCGTTTTGATGAAGTATCAGCCATTAGGTGGCCTAAAATGATGACGTTTTCAATTACTGGTTCCCAAATATTCTTTGCGAATTTCGTTATTTTTGCCAGAAACAAACAAAAAACCGCATACCGGTTTATCGTTCACAACACTACTATACAGTGTTGTAAGCCAAATAAACTAATCAAACAAACACTAATTTTTAGGTTTATTTGAACATTTGTTTCATTGTTGCTGTGGCATAATGGGTAACCTAGTAATAGTAAGCATGTTTAACAGGTATTTCTCAATAATAATGAAGTAAAATAAATTTAGTATATGTTACTTTCTCTAATTATGGGACTCACAATAGGGAGTAGGGACTCAATTTTCTCATGGGAATGAGTCCCAGGGACTCGATTTTAAAAATCCCAGTGCTAGCACTGATTATGATGTATATTATCAGACATTTAATAAAATTAATCCAAATGACATACAGTACACTTAATGTTTTGATTATGCTGTTCAACATTTCTTTAATATTGTTATATTTCAACAGCCCGTTTTTTTACAGCAAAACCGGATATACCAGTGAGCATCCATTTTGTTTGAAAATAGAAGCATTTGTGCTTACCCTCTTACAGAGATGGTTAAGGCAGGTGTTCACTGGTAGGCTGGTGTTCACTGGTAGAATGCCACTACTTTAATTGCATCATTATTTGGTTCTGTTTATAAATATAAATAGGCTACAAGGACACCTGATTGATATGCATGTATAGCAAATATGAGGTCAAGGAATTCTGTGGGGTTTCCTTTCAAATCATATTTTATTTGGAGGTCAAATTTAAGGGACAACTCATTACTATGAGGTCACAGAATTCCATCTGGGTTTCCGAACAATATTTTCAGTGAAAAGGCTGCTTCAAATACTTCAAGTTAAAAGACAGACCAACTCATTAATATTACACCCATGCAAAGTTTAAGTATTTTTTATGGAAACATCTGTGTAGTGTTACAGTATATACAGTGTTTCTGTGTTACCAGTACATATAAACTAATTTGAAAGTCATTTTTGTCAGAAAATAGACTTGTCAAAACGACCGTTTTTTATGTTAGAGGGTGACCCTGTTTCTTTGTACATATGGTGATACACTGAGTTTTTGTGGAAGTGAAAATAGAATTTTTTATAACAGGTGCTTATCGATGTTCACTAAAGCTTTACCAGAAGAAGATTTTTTTGCAAAATTGACAATTTACCAGAAGATCATTTGCAAAAGTGACATTTCATGCGGTCATTTTCCAGTTGATTTGCACAACTCTAGACTCCACAGAAATAGACTGGATGGCTGTCTTCTGGATGTTTCCAGATGAAATACTTGATTTCAAGCAGTATTTCTATTAGGGGCAGCATGACTAGGCAACTAATCAACAATGGTTAGAACGGTATTATATACCAGTTCAAATTTTTAAGAATGAATAATCACTCAATGTAGTAAAAGATGGCAGAAGGTCTGAATCTGTCAAATATGTCCATATTATCACATAAAACAAGTTAAAATCAAACAACATGTCAACCACATTTTCTGTACTGTTTTAACATATTTACATAAAAACCTGAAGTACCATATACCTCTTAAGGCTCTTATATGGCCCACTTCCTGTATGAGAAAAGTGCATCAGAAGTCACAGGAAAACAGCAAATTTATTAAATTTTACAGATTATATACATGAGAAAAATGAGAAATGTGTGAAGTAAAAAGAAAATATATTTTCATTTTATTTCACACATTTTTCATTTTCATTGCCTTCTACAATATGAAACTTAAGATTTGTGGTAGTTTTATAAATTCAATGGTTATTTGGTATTGACACAAATAATACTGGTCAATTAGCCGACATGAAACATTTGGAGTTGTGACGTCCCTAATTTCTATTGATAGATTATTGTTTGGAAACCAAACAGATGTCTGTGACCCCATATTTTCTACACATGCATGAACATTAACATGCTCAACCCTGAAAAGTCAGTCAAACATTTTGGCCATAGTTTTTGCCTTTGATGCTCCTAAGATCTGGAATGAACTCCCTCATGACGTGTGTAGTGGAACATCAGTTGCCTCCTTCAGAAAGAAGCTCAAAACTTACCTGTTTGCAAAAGCCTATCCGCCATAGCCTCCATGCCACCCATGTCTCTTGGTATGACCTGGCTACGTCCTCCGGTTAACGTTAACTTCCTTGCTTTATGTTCAGATGTGCCTTAGAGTCCATCAGTGATGGAGATTATGCGCTATAAAAGTCCACATTAGATTAGATTAGATTCAAAGAATTCAAGTATTTGCTCTAAAACCATGTAAAATACTTGTTTTTAAAGCAGCATTTCTATTCATAGAATGTTAAGAAACCTCACAGAATTCAATGATCTCATATATTGTAAGCATTCTTGGAATATTGATGAGTTGTATAAGTCACAGATTTGAAGTATTTGATCATCAGCCAAATAACGTCTATGTTTCCTTGTAAAATATTTGATTTTCAAAGAGCATTTCTATTAATAGGATATTGTTAGGAAATCCCACTAAATTCTGTGACGTCATATTTTCCAAGTATACATGAACATGAATGAGTTGTACAAGTCTGCAAATTTGAGGTATTTTATCTTCAACTGAATATGCATGGAGATTTTCACATGAAACACTAGATCTTCAAGCAGCATTTCTTTTAATTATTGTTTGGAAACCCCATGTAATTCCATGACCTATTTTCTATGAATGTGTCATGACATAACTTCAGATCTGACAGAATTCAAATTCTGCCGGCAGAATTTCAAATCCTTGTGCTTCATTGATTTGGAGGGATTAAGTTCTGTCAACAAAACTTTAAATCCTGTTGATGACCTAAAGGGTATTGTTTTGAGGACTGATGTCCAGATTTTAGGTTATTTTGAAGAAGTACAATTTTACCGCATTTTAAAAAATTTACCTTCTAGCGCTTTTTTTTTCAATTAAGTCAGTTATGACAGACTGCCAGTTAACCCATCATACCTTTTAGAGATTAAAACCTATTTACTCTTCAGTATTTTTTATGATTAAATCAATCTTCTACGTGCAACTTTTTATGTGTAACAATGCCAGTTGTCAACTGGCCAAATGCACCCAAATACAGATATTAAGTACAAAAACAAATATGAGGTAGTTAAAAATGACAAATTCAAATACAAATACGCAATTTTAGCTGTATTTAAATACAAATACAGTTACATATTTTACCCAGCTCTAAAAGTTGTGAACCAAGAATTGATTAATACAAATACAGCAAGGAACATATAATTTCAAGAAATACTTACAAGTCTACTTTGTTTTGACATGTCATGCTTTTAATGTCTCTTGGTAGAATACATTATGCCTTTCTTTTTACAACAGTAATTGTTTGTCATGCAACTGCTATAACACCAAAAATAATCTCATTTTTTTAAATTTTTGTCCATAGAAGTTGAAATTAAAGTTAATGACAGTCAGGATTTTAAGTTCTGTCAAGATAATTTGGCAGAATTGTCTGGACAGAAAATAAAATTGGAAGTTATGTAGACGAAATGGAAATACTGTCAAATTGGAAGTTCTGTCATGACACATACATAAATATTAATAAGTTGTGAAGGTTCCGTAATTTGGAATATTTAAATGTTAACTATATATAGATGTTTGAATGTGTGAAAATAATTGTTCAAATCAACTGAACAGTAATGTATTCACATTAAAAAAACGTATTTGCTGGTAAACTAATTATACTCTTGATAACTCTACCACGAAAACTACAATGACACACTCACAAAAAAACCCAAAAAAACATAAACTCACTGATCTGCTCTTGAAGTTTGCCACCCAGTAAAGTTCATCATCAGCCCTTAAAAGCTCTCAATGATAAACAAGTGAAACATGTACCACTGGCTGAGCACAGTTTGAGCAGTACCGTAACTTGTATGAGGGACCTGATTTTCAGTTGTTTTGGCTGTGAGAAGTGGCTCTGGCAAAAGAAGGGGTGTCCTTTTGATTGGTCTTTGTGATGCAGGAAAGACACTAATTTTTAACAGAGTAAGTACTTATTAAGTTATGAAAGAAAAAGATTACCAGTAACTTGGCAGTAAGTGATCCAGTGGCTTAAATGTTATGTCTGTTGAGATGAAAAATGGTAAAGGAAATAACAACTTGAATTGTTAAGTGTAGTAAGAGATTTGGTTTTGGGCTAGAATTTTCTTGTCAATCCAGATAATCTCTGTGTGCTTAAGTGCAACATTTTCTTGAATTTAAAGCATTAGAGTAGACACCCAGAGAATGAATTCATTGATTCTTAACAAGGGCTTGCCTAGAATATATGTGATTGTCATTACAATTTTAAGGCTACTTAGTTTATAGGTTGCAGTAAAGGCACAAATTTTAAGAATTTTAGCGGATAATCATTACCAAAAAGAAAATCATATTTGCATACATCTTGTTTAGCTGAAATGGTCTTTGACTTTGACCCAAATAATAGTTCCATTAAGTTAATTGACTTGAAAAATTGACTTATTTATTGTAATTATACTACACCTTATTGTGTATTTTCAGTTAATCTATAATAAATATGGAGCCACACAGACATCTATAAAAGAAAACAGTGGAACATATATTCTTAAAAACAAGGTATGGCAGTTGCATTAATAGATGTGGCAGAGAAAAGTGAATTACTGCTTTTGTAAATGTAGTCACAGTTTTCTTTGTTCATAAATTCTCAGTTTTGTTCTGTAAAATATTGAAAAAAATATGCATGCAAAGTGAAGTTTTTGTTTGGATTTGTCGTTTTCAAGACAAAATTGCTTTTCATAAGTACATTTTAAAAGAAATATATTTAGGGCAAGCACAGGTACCTCTAAAAACTGTTTAGTAGAAGTACAGTAGAATCTCCATTATCCAAATGGGTTGGGAGAGCAAGACTTTGTTCAGAAAATAAAAGTTCCAGTTTCATGAAATAAAAAACATATTTTAATATAAAATAACACAGAGTTACAAATTTAAGAGTGAAGTGAGTTCACAAAAATACTTGGAGAATAAAAGGTCAGATAATAGAGATTCTACAGTAACTGTAAAAATACTTTTTCACGATCCAATTTATTTCTCAGCAGTATATGTTTATTTATAATCCATTGTTGAATAAAATATTCAAAGTATTAGTGACATACAAACTACAAAGTAAACACAAAAAGACAAAACATATGCATGCATATTCACATTGAAACATTTAAGACATATTGTAGCAGATGAACATCAAAAGAGCAGTCATAACACTGTAGCTTGAACAAAATCATCGGTCCTAGAGGTTTGCAATGTAAAACCAACCTATAGGAAATCATAGGCTGAGAATCTTCTGATGTGGTCAGATTTGACCTTGGGCCCCTCCTTCAAGGTCAAACAAGGATAGCCAAACATAAAAGTGCTTATAAATTGATTATTATTAAGCGTCCCTTGTGGGACGCTTGTTTGGGTATGGGAGAACTTCAGGCTCCGCCGGCTCCACCAGCTCCGCATTTTGTTTTCCTTATAACTCTGTAACCGTTAGGCGGATTCTTTTGAAATTTGGCAGGTTTAGGCAGCAGCCTTGGGGAATTTTTATCTCCCGCCGGGCTTTAGCCCGGGAGGGAGATTATGAAATGATGCCTGTGTGTGTGTGCGTGCGTGTGTGCGTGCGTTAGTTAGTCACGCAGATTCCTCCAAAACTACTACAGCTACAGATTTTTTGTAAATTAATTGTCCCAATGAATTTTCACGCCCTCGAAAATTTTTTTGGTTTTATGGACTTAGGCCTAACGATAAGTGAGTAATAGCTATCTTAGCTACTTGGAGTAAAGGGCTCATAACTCAAAAACTATTGCAGAAACAACTTTTTCTTCAAATATGTTGTTCAGCTACTTTGTCCTTAGCTATAAGATGGTACATAGTTTGGGGTCCCATTGCATGCCTTAAGTGAGTAATAGCTATTTTCTCATTTGTAGCTAAATAACAAAAGGAGTAAATGTCAAATATCTTCCAAAGTATTAGAGTTACAGAAATCTTTTCAAATATGTTGTTCATCTACTTTTTGGTAAGCTATCACATAGTAAAGTTTCAGACCTGTTGCACCTTGGATAGCTGAGCAATAGCTACTTTGAAATTCTGATTGTTGAGTAAAGCCATTGTAACTCCAAAACCATTGCAGTTAGAGTGTTTCCCTAAAATATGTTGTTCAGCTACTTTTTCCTTAGCTATAAGATGGTACATAGTTTGGGGTTCTATTGCATGCCATTAGTGATTAATAGCTATTTTCTCATTTGTAGCTAAATAACAGAAGAAGTAAATGTCAAATATCTTCAAAAGTATTAAAGTTAGGGAAATCTTTTCAAATATGTTGTTCATCTACTTTTTGGTAAGCTATCACATAGTAAAGTTTCAGACCTGTTGCACCTTGGATAGCTGAGTAATAGCTACTTTGAAATTCTGATTGTTGAGTAAAGCCATTGTAACTCCAAAACCATTGCAGTTAGAGTGTTTCCCTAAAATATGTTGTTCAGCTACTTTGTCCTTAGCTATAAGATGGTACATAGTTTGGGGTTCTATTGCATGCCGTAAGTGAGTAATAGCTATTTTCTCATTTGTAGCTAAATAACAGAAGAAGTAAATGTCAAATATCTTCAAAAGTATTAAAGTTAGGGAAATCTTTTCATATATGTTATTCATCTACTTTTTGGTAAGCTATCACATAGTAAAGTTTCAGACCTGTTGCACCTTGGATAGCTGAGTAATAGCTACTTTGAAATTCTGACTGTTAAGTAAAGCCATTGTAACTCCAAAATTATTGCAGTTAGACTGTTTTCCTAAAATATGTTGTTCAGCTACTTTGTCCTTAGCTATAAGATGGTATATAGTTTAGGGTTCTATTGCATGCCATAAGTGAGTAATAGCTATTTTCTCATTTGTAGCTAAATAACAAAAGGAGTGAATGTCAAATATCTTCAAAGGTATTAAAGTCAGGGAAATCTTTTCAAATATGTTATCCATCTACTTTTTGGTAAGCTATCACATGGTAAAGTTTCAGACCTGTTGCACCTTGGATAGCTGAGTAATAGCTACTTTGAAATTCTGACTGTTGAGTAAAGCCATTGTAACTCCAAAACTATTGCAGTTAGAGTGTTTTCCTAAAATATGTTGTTCGGCTACTTTGTCCTTAGCTGTAAGATGGTACATAGTTTAGGGTTCTATTGCATGCCATAAGTGAGTAATAGCTATTTTCTCATTTGTAGCTAAATAACAGGAGGAGTAAATGTCAAATATCTTTAAAAGTATTAGAGTTACAGAAATCTTTTCTATATGTTATCCATCTACTTTTTGGTAAGCTATCACATAGTAAAGTTTCAGACCTGTTGCACCTTGGATAGCTGAGTAATAGCTACTTTGAAATTCTGACTGTTGAGTAAAGTCATTGTAACTCCAAAATTATTGCAGTTACAGTGTTTTCCTAAAATATGTTGTTCAGCTACTTTGTCCTTAGCTATAAGATGGTCCATAGTTTGGGGTTCTGGTGCATGCCATAAGTGAGTAATAGCTATTTTCTCGTTTGTAGCTTGAGTAAAGCCATTGTAACTCCAAAATTATTGCAGTTAGACTGTTTTCCTAAAATATGTTGTTCAGCTACTTTGTCCTTAGCTATAAGATGGTCCATAGTTTGGGGTTCTGTTGCATGCCTTAAGTGAGTAATAACTATTTTCTCATTTGTAGCTAAATAACAGAAGAAGTAAATGTCAAATATCTTCAAAAGTATTAAAGTTAGGGAAATCTTTTCAAATATGTTGTCCATCTACTTTTTGGTAAGCTATCACATAGTAAAGTTTCAAATTTCAAAGTTTACAACTTTTGGTGGCCATCTTGAATTTTTGCGGAAAATGAAAAATGGCAAATATCTCTGAAACTGTCAGAGCGATTTCCAGCAAGTTTTGGACCCACAGTGTAGTAGAAGGGTTTCTGTTGAAACATGAAATTTTCAATTTCACATGGTAAAGTTTCAGACCCATAGCTAATTACTCACCTACTTAAAATGAGTAAATGCTAATTATCTCTAAAAGTATTGCAGAGAGCCAATTTTTCTCAAATACCTCATTCACCTACTTTTGGGAGAGCTTTCACTTGGTAAAGTTTCAGACCCATAGCTAATTATTCACCTACTCAAAATGAGTAAATGCTAATTATCTCTAAAAGTATTGCAGATAGCCAATTTTTCTCAGATAACTCATTCACCTACTTTTGGAAGAGCTTTCACTTGGTGAAGTTTCAGACCCATAGCTAATTACTCACCTACTCAAAATGAGTAAATGCGAATTATCTCTAAAAGTACTGCAGATAGCCAATTTTTCTCAAATACCTCATTCACCTACTTTTGGGAGAGCTTTCACTTGGTGAAGTTTCAGACCCATAGCTAATTACTCACCTACTCAAAATGAGTAAATGTGAATTATATCTAAAAGTACTGCAGATAGCCAATTTTTCTCAACTCATTCACCTACTTTTGGGAGAGCTTTCACTCCGTGAAGTTTCAGACCCATAGCTAATTATTCACCTACTCAAAATGAGTAAATGCTAATTATCTCTAAAAGTATTGCAGATAGCCAATTTTTCTCAGATAACTCATTCACCTACTTTTGGAAGAGCTTTCACTTGGTGAAGTTTCAGACCCATAGCTTATTACTCACCTACTCAAAATGAGTAAATGCGAATTATCTCTAAAAGTACTGCAGATAGCCAATTTTTCTCAACTAACTGATTCACCAACTTTTGGAAGAGCTTTCACATGGTGAATTTCAGAGCCATAGCTAATTACTCACCTACTCAAAATGAGCAAATGTGAATTATCTCTAAAAGTATTGCAGATAGCCAATTTTTCTCAAATAACTCATTCACCTACTTTTGGGAGAGCTTTCACTTGGTGAAGTTTTAGACCCATAGCTAATTACTCACCTACTCAAAAGGAGTAAATATGAATTATCTCTAAAAGTACTGCAGATAGCCAATTTTTCTCAAATAACTCATTCACCAACTTTTGGAAGAGCTTTCACATGGTGAAGTTTCACACCCATAGCTAATTATTCACCTCAAAATGAGTAAATGCGAATTATCTCTAAAAGTACTGCAGATAGCCAATTTTTCTCAAATAACTCATTCACCTACTTTTGGAAGAGCTTTCACTTGGTGAAGTTTCAGACCCATAGCTAATTACTCACCTAATCAAAATGAGTTAATGCTAATTATCTGTAAAAGTATTGCAGATAGCCAATTTTTCTCAAATAACTCATTCACCTACTTTGGGAAGAGCTTTCACTTGGTGAAGTTTTAGACCCACAGCTAATTACTCACCTACTCAAAATGAGTAAATATGAATTATCTCTAAAGGTACTGCAGATAGCCAATTTTTCTCAAATAACTCATTCACCAACTTTTGGAAGAGCTTTCACATGGTGAAGTTTCAGACCCATAGCTAATTACTCACCTACTCAAAATGAGTAAATGTGAATTATATCTAAAAGTACTGCAGATAGCCAATTTTTCTCAACTCATTCACCTACTTTTGGGAGAGCTTTCACTCCGTGAAGTTTCAGACCCATAGCTAATTATTCACCTACTCAAAATGAGTAAATGCTAATTATCTCTAAAAGTATTGCAGATAGCCAATTTTTCTCAGATAACTCATTCACCTACTTTTGGAAGAGCTTTCACTTGGTGAAGTTTCAGACCCATAGCTTATTACTCACCTACTCAAAATGAGTAAATGCGAATTATCTCTAAAAGTACTGCAGATAGCCAATTTTTCTCAAATACCTCATTCACCTACTTTTGGGAGAGCTTTCACTTGGTGAAGTTTCAGACCCATAGCTAATTACTCACCTACTCAAAATGAGTAAATGTGCATTATATCTAAAAGTACTGCAGATAGCCAATTTTTCTCAAATAACTCATTCACCTACTTTTGGAAGAGCTTTCACTTGGTGAAGTTTCAGACCCATAGCTAATTACTCACCTACTCAAAATGAGCAAATGTGAATTATCTCTAAAAGTATTGCAGATAGCCAATTTTTCTCAAATAACTCATTCACCTACTTTTGGGAGAGCTTTCACTTGAAGTTTCAGACCTGTAGGTAATTACTCACCTAATCAAAATGAGTAAATGCTAATTATCTCTGAAAGTATTGCAGATAGCCAATTTTTCTCAAATAACTCATTCACCTACTTTGGGAAGAGCTTTCACTTGGTGAAGTTTTAGACCCATAGCTAATTACTCACCTACTCAAAAGGAGTAAATATGAATTATCTCTAAAAGTACTGCAGATAGCCAATTTTTCTCAAATAACTCATTCACCAACTTTTGGAAGAGCTTTCACATGGTGAAGTTTCACACCCATAGCTAATTATTCACCTCAAAATGAGTAAATGCGAATTATCTCTAAAAGTACTGCAGATAGCCAATTTTTCTCAAATAACTCATTCACCTACTTTTGGAAGAGCTTTGACTTGGTGAAGTTTCAGACCCATAGCTAATTACTCACCTAATCAAAATGAGTTAATGCTAATTATCTGTAAAAGTATTGCAGATCGCCAATTTTTCTCAAATAACTCATTCACCTACTTTGGGAAGAGCTTTCACTTGGTGAAGTTTTAGACCCACAGCTAATTACTCACCTACTCAAAATGAGTAAATATGAATTATCTCTAAAGGTACTGCAGATAGCCAATTTTTCTCAAATAACTCATTCACCAACTTTTGGAAGAGCTTTCACATGGTGAAGTTTCAGACCCATAGCTAATTACTCACCTACTCAAAATGAGCAAATGTGAATTATCTCTAAAAGTATTGCAGATAGCCAATTTTTCTAAAATAACTCATTCACCTACTTTTGGGAGAGCTTTCACTTGGTGAAGTTTCAGACCTGTAGGTAATTACTCACCTAAACAAAATGAGTAAATGCTAATTATCTCTGAAAGTATTGCAGATAGCCAATTTTTCTCAGATAACTCATTCACCTACTTTTGGAAGAGCTTTCACTTGGTGAAGTTTCAGACCCATAGCTTATTACTCACCTACTCAAAATGAGTAAATGCGAATTATCTCAAAAAGTACTGCAGATAGCCAATTTTTCTCAAATACCTCATTCACCTACTTTTGGGAGAGCTTTCACTTGGTGAAGTTTCAGACCCATAGCTAATTACTCACCTACTCAAAATGAGTAAATGTGCATTATATCTAAAAGTACTGCAGATAGCCAATTTTTCTCAAATAACTCATTCACCTACTTTTGGAAGAGCTTTCACTTGGTGAAGTTTCAGACCCATAGCTAATTACTCACCTACTCAAAACGAGTAAATGCGAATTATATCTAAAAGTACTGCAGATAGCCAATTTTTCTCAAATAACTCATTCACCTACTTTGGGAAGAGCTTTCACTTGGTAAAGTTTCAGACCCATAGCTAATTACTCACCTGCTCAAAATGAGTAAATACGAATTATCTCTAAAAGTACTGCAGATAGCCAATTTTTCTCAACTAACTGATTCACCAACTTTTGGAAGAGCTTTCACATGGTGAATTTCAGACCCATAGCTAATTACTCACCTACTCAAAATGAGCAAATGTGAATTATCTCTAAAAGTATTGCAGATAGCCAATTTTTCTCAAATAACTCATTCACCTACTTTTGGGAGAGCTTTCACTTGGTGAAGTTTCAGACCTGTAGGTAATTACTCACCTAATCAAAATGAGTAAATGCTAATTATCTCTGAAAGTATTGCAGATAGCCAATTTTTCTCAAATAACTCATTCACCTACTTTGGGAAGAGCTTTCACTTGGTGAAGTTTTAGACCCATAGCTAATTACTCACCTACTAAAAGGAGTAAATATGAATTATCTCTAAAAGTACTGCAGATAGCCAATTTTTCTCAAATAACTCATTCACCAACTTTTGGAAGAGCTTTCACATGGTGAAGTTTCACACCCATAGCTAATTATTCACCTCAAAATGAGTAAATGCGAATTATCTCTAAAAGTACTGCAGATAGCCAATTTTTCTCAAATAACTCATTCACCTACTTTTGGAAGAGCTTTCACTTGGTGAAGTTTCAGACCCATAGCTAATTACTCACCTAATCAAAATGAGTTAATGCTAATTATCTGTAAAAGTATTGCAGATACCAATTTTTCTCAAATAACTCATTCACCTACTTTGGGAAGAGCTTTCACTTGGTGAAGTTTTAGACCCACAGCTAATTACTCACCTACTCAAAATGAGTAAATATGAAGTATCTCTAAAGGTACTGCAGATAGCCAATTTTTCTCAAATAACTCATTCACCAACTTTTGGAAGAGCTTTCACATGGTGAAGTTTCAGACCCATAGCTAATTACTCACCTACTCAAAATGAGCAAATGTGAATTATCTCTAAAAGTATTGCAGATAGCCAATTTTTCTCAAATAACTCATTCACCTACTTTTGGGAGAGCTTTCACTTGGTGAAGTTTCAGACCTGTAGGTAATTACTCACCTAAACAAAATGAGTAAATGCTAATTATCTCTGAAAGTATTGCAGATAGCCAATTTTTCTCAAATAACTCATTCACCTACTTTGGGAAGAGCTTTCACTTGGTGAAGTTTTAGACCCATAGCTAATTACTCACCTACTCAAAAGGAGTAAATATGAATTATCTGTAAAAGTACTGCAGATAGCCAATTTTTCTCAAATAACTCATTCACCAACTTTGGAAGAGCTTTCACATGGTGAAGTTTCACACCCATAGCTAATTATTCACCTCAAAATGAGTAAATGCGAATTATCTCTAAAAGTGCTGCAGATAGCCAATTTTTCTCAAATAACTCATTCACCTACTTTTGGAAGAGCTTTCACTTGGTGAAGTTTCAGACCCATAGCTAATTACTCACCTAATCAAAATGAGTTAATGCTAATTATCTCTAAAAGTACTGCAGATAGCCAATTTTTCTCAAATACCTCATTCACCTACTTTTGGGAGAGCTTTCACTTGGTGAAGTTTCAGACCCATAGCTAATTACTCACCTACTCAAAATGAGTAAATGTGAATTATATCTAAAAGTACTGCAGATAGCCAATTTTTCTCAAATAACTCATTCACCTACTTTTGGAAGAGCTTTCACTTGGTGAAGTTTCAGACCCATAGCTAATTACTCACCTACTCAAAACGAGTAAATGCGAATTATATCTAAAAGTACTGCAGATAGCCAATTTTTCTCAAATAACTCATTCACCTACTTTGGGAAGAGCTTTCACTTGGTAAAGTTTCAGACCCATAGCTAATTACTCACCTGCTCAAAATGAGTAAATACGAATTATCTCTAAAAGTACTGCAGATAGCCAATTTTTCTCAACTAACTGATTCACCAACTTTTGGAAGAGCTTTCACATGGTGAATTTCAGACCCATAGCTAATTACTCACCTACTCAAAATGAGCAAATGTGAATTATCTCTAAAAGTATTGCAGATAGCCAATTTTTCTCAAATAACTCATTCACCTACTTTTGGGAGAGCTTTCACTTGGTGAAGTTTCAGACCTGTAGGTAATTACTCACCTAATCAAAATGAGTAAATGCTAATTATCTCTGAAAGTATTGCAGATAGCCAATTTTTCTCAAATAACTCATTCACCTACTTTGGGAAGAGCTTTCACTTGGTGAAGTTTTA
Source organism: Sabellastarte sp. h YS-2021 (assembly GCA_964017235.1). Lineage (NCBI taxonomy): Eukaryota > Metazoa > Annelida > Polychaeta > Sabellida > Sabellidae > Sabellastarte > Sabellastarte sp. h YS-2021. The sequence continues at coordinate 45,104,680 of OZ024929.1, forward strand.
GACCCACAGCTAATTACTCACCTACTCAAAATGAGTAAATATGAATTATCTCTAAAGGTACTGCAGATAGCCAATTTTTCTCAAATAACTCATTCACCAACTTTTGAAAGAGCTTTCACATGGTGAAGTTTCAGGCCCATAGCTAATTACTCACCTACTCAAAATGAGTTAATGCGAATTATCTCTAAAAGTACTGCAGATAGCCAATTTTTCTCAACTAACTCATTCACCTTCCTTTGGGAGAGCTTTCGCTTGAAGTTTCAGACCCATAGTTAATTACTCACCTACTCAAAATGAGTACATGCTAGTTATGTCTAAAAGTATTGCAGATAGCCAGTATTTCTCAAATAACTCATTCACCTACATTTTGGAGAGCTTTCACATTTTTATTCATTAAAAGTAATGAAATCATGCCCTAAATCAATTATAACTTGAAAATTATTGCATTTAGAGCACTTTGTTAAAATATGTTATTCAGTTACTTTTTCCATAGCTACAGCATGGTGAGTAACTTGGGTGTCTATCTCAATAGCTAAGTGAGTAATAGCTACTTTTGGATTTTTCACTAACTTCCATCATGAGTAAAATCACTTGTAACTTGAAAACTGTTGTATTTACAGAATTTTATGCAAATATGTTATTCATCTACTTTTGGGTCAGCTATAACATAGTAAAATTTCAGACCTGTAGCTCATTGCATAGCTGAGTAATAGCTACTTTTAGGTTATCACTGTTGGGTAAATCACTTACAACTTGAATACTCTTGCATTTACATTATTTAGTTGCAATATGTTATTCACCTATTTTGAAGCAGCTATAACATAGTTAAGTTCCAGACCTGTGGCTCATAGCATAGCTGAGTAATAGCTACTTTGAAGTTCTTACTCAACACTACATCATTTATAACTTGAAAAGTATTGCATTTAGAGCATTTTGTTAAAATATGATATTCACCTACTTTTTCAATAGCAACAACATGGTGAGTAACTTTGGGTGTCTATCTCAATAGCTAAGTGAGTAATAGCTACTTTTGGACTTTTTACTAACTTCCATCATGAGTAAAATCAATTGTAACGTGAAAACTATTGGATTTAGAGAATTTTGTGCAAATATATTATTCACCTACTTTTGGGTCAGCTATAACATAATAAAAATTTCAGACTTCTAGCTCATGCTATGGCTGGGTAATAGCTACTTTTGCCTTTGCCGGTGGATACATTTTGCATCTGGCCACAGATGCGTCCTTGGTCTAGTTCTAATAAGTCATTCACATACTTTTGGGTGATCTACCACATACTGAAGTTGCAGAACTGTAGCTCTTTGGATAGCTGAGTAATAGCTACTAAAATGAGTAAATGTCTTTTATCTCTAAAAGTATTACAGGTAGGCAATTCCTTCTGAATAAGTCATTCACCTACTTGTGGGTGATCTACCACATAGTGAAGTTGCAGAACTGTAGCTCTTTGGATAGCTGAGTAATAGCTACTAAAATGAGTACATGTCTTTTATCTCTAAAAGTATTACAGGTAGGCAATTCCTTCTAAATAAGTCATTCACCTACTTTTGGGTGATCTACCACATAGTGAAGTTGCAGAACTGTAGCTCTTTGGATAGCTGAGTAATAGCTACTAAAATGAGTAAATGTCTTTTATCTGTAAAAGTATTACAGGTAGGCAATTTCTTCTAAATAAGTCATTCACCTACTTTTGGGTGATCTACTGCATATTAAAGTTGTAGAACTGTAGCTCTTTGGATGGCAGAGTAATAGCTACTAAAATGAATCAATGCCTTTTGTCTTTAAAAGTATTGCAATCAAACATTAAACTTGTCACTTCTACATGTGCCTCCATCTCATAAGAAAATTTATATTCCACTATCTTTAGTACATCTTATTTATACGGCGGGAGATAAATGCATGCGTCAGAATGCTTGTTTTGAATATGCTGCAGTGACATTTCAACCAATCAGAGAGGTCACATGACCAAAAATGTCTTTTTTCGATGGGGAAGCTTGTCCGGATGATAACTTGAAAGGAATTTTATCAATTCACCTGAAACTTGGCAAATACATTCATTCTATTAAAATCTGGAAATCATTAGATTTTGGCATTGATTGGTTAAGAAATGGACGAGTAATTAATGATTAATTAATCATTATGAATTTTCCAAATAAGGAAAACACAGAAATGCTTATATCTCGAAAACCGTGCTAGATAGAGCGATTTCGACAAAATTTTTGACCCACAGGGTATCTCTGCAGAGTAGTTATCCCAATTTTCAAAAAATGTTTGTCCCGCCAAAAATGACGGCCATTTTGAATTTTCGAATTTTTTGCAAAAATTGCAAAACATAAAAATGCTTATATCTCGAAAACCGTACTAGATATCTGCAGAGTAGCCATGCCTACTTTCAAAAAAATTTTGTCTCGCAAAAAATGGCGGCCATTTTGAATTTTCGAATTTTTCGCAAAATTGCAAAACATAAAAATGCTTATATCTCGAAAACCGTGCTACATAGAGCTATTTCGACGAAATTTTTGACCCACAGGGTATTGCTGCAGAGTACCCATGCCAATTTTCAAAAAAATTTTGCCTTGCCAAAAATGGCGGCCATTTTGAATTTTCGAATTTTTGCGCAAAAATTGCAAAACACAAAAATGCTAATATCTCGAAAACCGTGCTACATAGAGTGATTTCGACAAAATTTTTGATCTTCAGGGTATCTCTGCAGAGCCGCCATCCCAAAGAGCTTTCACTCAGTGAAGTTTCAGACCCGTAGCTAATTATTCACCTACTCAAAATGGGTAAATGCGAATTATCTCTAAAACTATTGCGGATACCCAATTTTTATCAAATAACTCATTCATCTACTTTTGGGAGAGCTTTCACATGGTGAAGTTTCAGACCCGTAGATAATTACTCACCTACTCAAAATGAGTAAATGCGAATTATCTCTTAAAAGTATTGCAGATAGCCAAGTTTTCTCAAATAACTCATTCATCTACTTTTGGAAGAGCTTTCACTCCGTGAAGTTTCAGACCCATAGCTAATTATTCACCTAATCAAAATGAGTAAATGCGAATTATCTCTAAAAGTATTGCAGATAGCCAATTTTTGTCAAATAACTCATTCACCTACTTTTGGGAGAGCTTTCACATGGTGAAGTTTCAGACCCATAGCTAATTATTCACCTACTCTAAATGAGTAAATGCTAATTATCTGTAAAAGTATTGCGGATACCCAATTTTTATCAAATACTCATTCATCTACTTGTGGGAGAGCTTTCACATGGTGAAGTTTCAGACCCGTAGCTAATTACTCACCTACTCAAAATGAGTAAATGCTAATTATCTCAAAAACTATTGCGGATACCCAATTTTTATCAAATAACTCATTCATGTACTTTTGGGAGAGTTTTCACATGGTGAAGTTTCAGACCCGTAGATAATTACTCATCTACTCAAAATGAGTAAATGTGAATTATCTCTTAAAAGTATTGCAGATAGCCAATTTTTCTCAAATAACTCATTCACCTACTTTTGGAAGAGCTTTCACATGGTGAAGTTTCAGACCCATAGCTAATTACTCACCTACTCAAAATGAGTGAATGCGAATTATCTCTAAAAGTATTGCAGATAGCCAATTTTTGTCAAATAACTCATTCACCTACTTTTGGGAGAGCTTTCACTCCATGAAGTTTCAGACCCATAGCTAATTATTCACCTGCTCAAAATGAGTAAATTCTAATTATCTGTAAAAGTATTGCGGATACCCAATTTTTATCAAATACTCATTCATCTACTTGTGGGAGAGCTTTCATATGGTGAAGTTTCAGACCGATAGATAATTACTCGCCTACTTAAAATGAGTAAATGCGAACTATCTCTAAAAGTATTGCGGATACCCAATTTTTATCGAATAACTCATTCATCTACTTTTGGGAGAACTTTCACTTGGTGAAGTTCCAGACCCGTAGGTAATTACTCATCTACTCAAAAGGAGTAAATGTGAATTATCTCTTAATAGTATTGCAATAGTAGCCAATTTTTCTGAAATAACTCATTCACCTACTTTTGGAAGAGCTTTCACACAGAAAAATGAAAAATTGTGAATATCTCTGAAAAGCTATTTCTTCTCCTTTAATGCCACGGTAGTGGTCTTGTCAAAAATTTTTGTCTCCCCAAAAATTGTGGCCATTTTGAATTTTCAAAGTTTTTGCAAAACACAAAAATGCTTATATCTCGAAAACCGTGCTAGATGGAGCAAACTCAACAAAATGTTTGACCTGCTGGGTATCTCTGCAGTGTAGCCATGCCAATTTTCAAAATATTTTTGTCTCACCAAATATAGCAGACATTTTGAATTTTCGAATTTTTGCAAAACACACAAATGCTTATATCTTGAAAACCGTGCTAGATAGAGCAGACTGCGCTGACTTTGGTTGCCACAACAGTATAAGGCTAGAAACGAAGCATTTTCTTAATACTTTAGCACTCACCTTTATATCCTTTTCAGGACACTTTGTTTTTGCTATGCAAAAACATTATCTTTTTTTTTGCGAGCGATCCTCTAGTTGGTCTTGGAGGTTTGCAATGTGTAACCAACTTATAGGAAATCATGGGTTGGAATTCTTCTGATGTTGTCAGATTTGGCCATGGGCCCCACCTTCAAGGTAAAACGGGTATAGCGAAACTTGAAAGTGCTTATAACTTGCTTATTATTGGTCCTAGAGGTTTGTGACCCAACTTATAGGAAATCATGCTCTGGGAATCTTCTTATGTGGTCAGATTTGACCTGAAGCCCCTGCTTCAAGGTCAAATGAGGACAGCCAAACTTAACAGTGCTAAAAACTTTCTTATTATTGGTCTTGGAGGTTTGCAATGTGAAACCAACTTATAAGGAATCATGGGCTCGGAATTTTCTGATATGGTCAGATTTTACCTTGGGCCCCTCCTTCAAGGTCAAAATGATGGTTCACTGGCTTTGGTGAGTTGTCTTTCCAATGAATACAAATTTGCATCAGTTCTTCGATGCATAGGTCTAGTTTTGTATTCAATTTCATTTGATTAATAAAAGTAAAAGACATAATTAATAGTAGGGGAATTTTAAGATTTAAGTGCCACCTTTTAAGAGTCTAATATTTTAACTCCTTTTTTACCAGGATAGGTTATTAGACTGAAATCTGACATACATGTTTTATTATTGACCACTCACCACTTGAAAACCCTTTACTTAGAATGTGTGCACTGACAAAAGGTGATGTTTTCATTACATGTACAATTATCAGGATATATTTGTAGAGTACATTGAGACTAGTAGATCTTCCAGGGCATGAACGCCTAAGGACACAGTTTCTCGATAGCTACAAGGGATTTGCCAGGTAACATTATCTTTGGCATTGCAGAATGCAACAAATTTGTATTTTAATGTATTATTTTAGCTATGCACTGTATTTTAACTGAGGGCAGATTATTTATTGAATTGCCAATAGTATAAAAATTTAAAGATTACAAAAAAAAAAAGTATTTTGTGTGAGTAGCTTTCTCTGGCAAATAAATAGTTTGGGCTATACAGTTGCTGTGGCTTTAACCAAAATAGATATGCTAGTTGTTATCTTCAGCCAGTTTTGCATCTGTTGTTAACTTGAACCAGGACAAAGTGTCACAAAGTTATGGGATTTGTTATTGTCCTTGTTATAAAGCATTGGTAGTGTTTAGTTTTCTCCTTGTATTTTTCAGAGCGGTGGTGTTTGTAATTGATAGTGTAACATTTCCCAAAGATGTGAAAGATGTGGCTGAGTAAGTAAGATTATGTGTAGGGGTAGGTCAACATATCAAGCTTTTCTGTCATTGCTCCTATGTGAAAATTGTTGCATTGTGTATGACCAGAATGAAATTTTCGGTGAGAATTTTTACGAATATATGTCCATAATATTTTGGGTACAAAAAATAAATATTACATTTCATCATACAAAATTGCATTTAATTCAACTATAAACAGTATAAATTAAACCTAAGGATAATTTTGAGTCAGCAAAAATTTAGAAAACTAGAAAAATGTTTTTGCTGACAAAAACGAAGCAGCCCTGATGAAAAAGTGTGAAGTAAGCCGTAAAAGATGTGAAGATATGCATCACAAGGAATAAAAAATGTAAAGTTTATTGCATTGTGTATGTTACCATATTTAACAAATGAAAGAATGACCACAGCTTGGCAGAAGAGAAATTGTAGGTGTGAAATTTACTTCTCAAAAGAATGTATACCTCCTGGAAAAAATGCCTCCTAGAAAATATGCCTCCTAGGAAATATACCTCCTAGAATGAATGCCTCCTGAATATTTTGTGACCAGGAAAAATAACTCCTAAGAAAAAAAGTTCTTTCAAGTATTATAACACTACAGGTTCACATTACAACTTCAGAGGCATCTTCATTTTTTCCACTCGAGTCATATAGTCGCCAATGCCTGTCAAAAATTCACAGTCTTTTACCCATTTTGCTTAGCTGTACAAAGGTATGTAAGTTTCTCTTGTAAGGTTTTGCTGGTGCTTCTCACTCTTTTGGCTGGCTGCTCATCCCTGGTTTCCATTATGACAGGTGTCGTGTTTTTCTTGTAATTACATTTCTGCCACTCCTAGTGCATCTAACTGCGATCAACTCCTTACAGAGGGGATAACCTATGTTGTAATTTGATAAGAATGCATATTGTAAGCCATAAAGGCCACAACTATTTCATCAAGAAACCTCACAGCCATAAATCCTGCTTTTAAACTGCTCCAGAGTACAGCTGAAGGGATACCCTTTCAAGAAGATATTTGTAATTTGTACTTCACGATATTGTACGTTCTGGTTTTGACTGTACATATCTGAAATTAACATGTTTTTGATATTATACGTTATAGGTTTCATATGTAACATGTTTACAAGTTGAAATAACTTTTTTTTCTCAGGAGCCATTTTTTCATAGTCACAAAATATCCAGGAGGCATTCTTTCTAGGAGGCATTTTTTCCAGGAGGCATTTTTTTCTGTGAGGCATTTGTCCAGGAGGCATTTTTTTTCCTGGATTCTGTATGTCCTACATTCTTTGGTAATGTTCTCAGAGAAGAGGTCTCAAGTGAAAGGGTACACTGACCAGAGACATTTCTGTTCAAAATGTCATTAGTATCACTATCAGACTTAAGTATAAAACACTAATTGAATGCAGTAGACTACGATGCTTAAGAACTATTGTTTAAAATTACTGATTGTGCTTCAACTAAAAACTTAACAAAACCACTAATAAAATCCAGTGAACCAAAGTGTGTTAGACTTTTTGTTCAAAAGTTACTGATTTTGCTTCAGAGTTATTGCTTACAAGAAAAATCAAGTTAAAAACAAGTCAAGCTATAGTGCTAGAAAAATGTTACTGGATTTATTGGGAAAGAAAAGTATGAGTTTATATATTGCAATATTTATGAATGATTTAGCAATTGAAATTAAAAATCTAGGCTTAGGAATAACAGTAGGAGATCATGATCCATTCCACACTTCAATAATGCACAAAATTAAGACCAAACAAGTTACTGGACTTGGTGTAGCTGTGGAAAAAGTAGCCTAATAAAATATTTTAACAAAATGCTGTGAACGCAATACTTTTCAAGTGATAAGTGATTTAGTGCATCACTTCAGGAATTTGAATGCATTAAAGTTTCAAAAATTCATTTCCCACTTGAGCTAAAATTAATTAAATGTAGAAGTCTAAGTGAAATGGAAGAAAGTAAAAGAAAAGAAAACAATATACATTCGAAAGAACAGCATAAATATTCCACTTTTTATTTTTGTTCCACTTTTGCTTCACACACACATATATATATCTCTATCATCTCCCTCCATGAACCCCCCCCCCCCCCCCACTTCCCCCACTGAGGCCATTCTTTTTTCCACTTGCTTTTTGTGTGCACTAAAGGGGAGTTGGGGGGGTTCTTTCTGCATAGAAAGACTTTCCATGAATGTGCCTTTTGATAGATATCACACAACAGAGTTGGGGAGGAAGAAGAAAAGGACAAGTCATTCATTTCCACTCAGCTGGAGATACATAAAATGCTGTACAAGAAAAACTGTTTATGAGAAAGTGTTTTTTTTCAAGCATCTTATATTGTGAAAGAAGTCAGGTGTATACATTTGACCAATTTATATAGTCTATGTGAAGAAGTAGCTAGATCATCAACTCCTTCTACAAAACAAAAGTTGAATCAATTGAAGCTTTTTTTCCAAAAAGGAAAAGTTATATCCCCACATTTCCAAATAAATGGAATCAGAAGAATGTGTTTTTTTTAATCTGCCTAAAATTGGGAATTTATATTATGTGAACACTGATCAGTTGCAATATGTTAATAACCACATCAGTGCATCATAACTAGCTCATTTTTTTCTTTGAAGATGTCATAACTTCATAAACACTAAGAGATTAGGTTTGCCAGACAGCATAAATATTTTTAAGCATACATATGCCAGGTGTGGTTTTAAAAAGTGTTAAAATAAATGAGGAGGGAGCAAGAAGTATATATTTATCATGTTAAGATGGCCAAAGCCTCTTAAGTACAGGAATTTTAAGTGAAATGTTATACAAAATCTTACTTTAGTATAATCAATGTCAAGTTAAACTGATGTTACTGAACAGTAAATCAGTTAGGGGCTGAAAATCCTCATTTTCACGTCAAGATGGCCATGACTGTACTTGTATTGGAACTCCAAGGTGGAAAGAAAATAAGAATGTCCCAAATTGTCAACTTTAAAAGTGTACAAATTTAACCGAGTTCTGCTGAACAATACGATAGCTGGAGATTAAAAACTCCATAATTTCACTGCAAGGTGACCATAACTTCATCCATATTGCGACTTTAAGGTGACCATAAAATGAGAATGTCCCTTTTGTCATCCTTTATAAGTGTACAAAGTTTAGCTCATGGCTTTATTCAAATGTGATGACTTTAGGGGGGGCCAAAATTATATTAACAGTTTAAGGTCACCTTAAAGTCAGGATAACCCTTTGGTTCGCCATCCTTTATAAGTGTGCAAAGTTTAACCGAGGTCAGTGAAGATACTTGGAGGCTGAAAACCCCCTTATTTCACTTTAAGGTGGCTACAACTCCATTCATACTGAGAGTTTAAGGTGACCATGAGTATTATTTTTATCTAGTTTAATACCAGTGATAATTTTGATATAAAAAAATGGAAAAAGAAAGGAGCCAGAGCATTTTATTCCAATTTGATTACTTTAAGCAGGCCAAATGTCCATTAACATTTTGAGTTTAAGGTCACCATAAAGTCAGGATATTCCTTTGGCAAATCTTAATATATGTGCCAAGTTTGGTTGAAAAAAGTGAAAAACTAAGTGAACTGGAGGGCTAAAACCCCGTTTTTTGACATTAAGGTGACCTTAAAATTGCAGATAGAGGGCTAAAACTTCGGCATGTGAAAGATTATCAAAAAGTAGCTGAATAAGTTATTCCAACAAAACGCCGAAATCCTGACCGTTTTTGAGATACAGACCAAGTACCCATTTTTAAAAAATTTACGAAAATAAAACGCTAAGAAAAATTTGAAAGGCTAAGAAGTTATTCAAGGGAGACCATAATCCGGTGTCGGCGGCGATCAGTCGAACCTCGGTGAAAACAAATAAGCGTCCCTGACGGGCCGCTTAATTATGACCAACTGAATATCAAGTGCATAGTGATTATCTTTTTGTAAAAGGAACAGGAAATATGATAATGCAACATTCTTATTTATTTTGCCTTTTTTTATGTTAACCGAGTAGTGTACTGAAATTCATTTGTTTTTTTCAAGGTTTTTGTACATGCTGTTGACTGATCCCTTGTTACAAGCCAATAAACCAAAGATGCTTGTGGTGTGTAACAAAAGTGATGCCACTTTAGCGAAGGGAGCCAAGGCTGTACAAGCTCAGCTGGAGAAGGAAATGTATGTTCAAGCATTAAAGCTATTAAAGTTGCTCGAATCTCGTTTAAGTTATGTAGTACGGAGGCTAATATTATGCAACATGAAGTATTAGAAAATGTAGTGTCTTCTATAATTTATACAAATGTTTATTCACACACATTGGACAAGTTATATCATGGGGCCATTGTGGCGCAGCGGTATCACACTGGCCTCCAACATCTGACGTCTTCAGTTCAAACCCCGAACCCTATGTGGGAAAGTGGGTAGTTCCTTACCGATGGTCAGCAATTTACAGTACAGAAACTTGACCAACTGTGTGTACTGGTTTCCTCTGCCCATAAAACTACCCATTGTGATATGATCTATAGTGTTGAAAGCGGTATTAAAACCTAAATAAATAATCACAAGTTCTATCATACTTGGCACTGTACTGGTGGAAAAAGTCTAGGTTATTGGCAAATCTGAATGGTTTTGACCATACACGAGTCATGCCTGTATTTTCAGCCGAAATTTGGGCTGTTGGTATGTTTTCCCTGGCTTTACTAGGACTGCTAATTGAGGCTGGATATCCATATTGCCATAGATGACCCAAATCTGGGTACTTGCATTTTAGAACAAACTAAACACACAGTTGAATCAAATATTAAGATGCAACAAATGTATCGAAAATATAGTGTCTTTGGGTTTTTCATTTAACCCTCAGTTGTATTAGTTAAACTGTATTTCTGTTTCTTTTTTATTGGTTAATCATAAATGAAGATATTGAAGATGAAGATATTGCACATTTCAATTGGTGGATGTTCAAAAAACCTTGTATGAGCATGTTTAAATTATTTTATTCTTTGACAGTAGAATGTAGGATATTAAAGGTTGAACTGCCAATATTTTTACAAATTTCATTTGAGAAAATTTATGATTGAAAAGAAAGATATGAACCTTGGGTGATTAATTTTGTGTCCACTGTCAGGCTATTTGCCTTTCAGTTTCCCACCTGCATATCTATGGTATCCTGGAATCATGTTTTACATGTTTTACATTTTATTTTTATAATTCTTAGAAATTTACTGCGAGTCACTCAGGCAGCTGCACTGGAGTCAACCTCTGGCTCTGGAAGTAAACAACTCTTTCTTGGGAAGAAAGGAAAAGATTTTACCTTTGAAGATCTGCGCCGTAAAGTCGACTTTGTGGAATGTTTTGCTAGAAGTGGTAAAGATTGTGATCAGGCTGACCTTGGAAAGCTAGAAAGCTGGCTCACTACACTGGTGTAGAGAACTAGGAGCAAAGAGCATTTGTTTGTGAAATAAAAAAACCTGGAAGTAGCTTTCATTATGCAGTTAGGATAGTTCAGTAGCACTTGTATCACAGTGGCAAAGATACTAAGCTAAAATATCACAAAAAGTTATAATTCAGCATCTATATTGTCATTGTGCAGAAGGGTAGGAAACCGTAACTTATTGTAAATAACAATTAATTAGAAGAAATTGTTACATTCTGTATTGTTTCAGTAGATATGCTGTTATAATAATTTCTTTGAATGGAACTTGCATGTTTAATCATTAACTTCACTTCCTGTTAGCAGGCCTGTTTGATTGGGGCTAACGCATGTAATTTTTGCATTGTTTTAGAATCAGATTGGTCTTGCATATCTGGGATACAGATATAGAATATTTGATACACTCATCCCTGTTGTTCAACAACAGATGTGCTTAGTGGAGATACAGGTTATCTGCTCCAGTTATTAAACATAATCTGTTTTTGTTCTAAGCATGTCTATTGGTTTAGTATTATATTGGATAAGTTAGTAAGTGATCTACACTTCACCACATTAAAAAAGTTTACCCCTGTAAGCTCCTTTAAATATGATCATTTATGTTGGTTGATAAAGCAAATTTTAGTTTCTCTTCAAGGAAAGCAAGGTTTGTTTTGGTTTTCTGGAAGAACTATGTCCTCTTGTAATGGCTCTGGGAAACAGACGAACAAACAGATCTTCTTGCAGTGAGGAAGTTTTCACCCTTGGTAGATAAGGTATCTTTTAAAAGAAAGAGCATGTCTGTGGGACTTGTAGTTTTGGAGAAGTTATTCATGAGGATGCGGACAATGCAGAGTGATGCCATAATGTCAGCTGACTGATAAGTAAGCTGGGCCCCGTATTCACAAAGATTCTTATTCTTAGAATTTTTCTTAGAATTGTCATTTTTCTTAGAAAAATTCTAAGAATTTTCCTATTCACAAAGATTCTTATTCTTAGAATAAGAATTTGCTATTCACAAAGATTCTTATTCTAAGAATTTGCTATTCACAAAACTCTTATTCTTAGAATTTTCTAAGAATTTTGTTTAAATCTAAGAATGGTACATAGCATGCTTAACTTAAGAAAAATAGTTGTTTTGATGATTATAGTGCAGCAACTGATTGCAAATTGACATTCAGAACAGAGTGTACATATTAGTTGTCAATTGTGTGTACTGTAACGAAATGCAGCCTCTTTATATTATTTTAAAAAATTCCAGTTTTCTGTTCACATAGGCCAAGATCTGTATTCTTAGAATTTTTCTTAGAATTACACTTAGTCTAAGAAAAATTCTAAGAATTGCATACATTTCCTTTTACTTCTATTCTTAGAATTATTCTTAGCAAAGAATTTTTCTTAGACTTAAGTGTAATTCTAAGAAAAATTCTAAGAATCTTTGTGAATACAGGCCCTGATATAAAAACGCTTTCACAGATTTCATTCAAACTTGGCACACACATGTATTCGGGTCAGGAGAGGAGTGCTATTTTAAGGTGACCTTAAGCTCCCAATAATAAACAAGGGTGACGTGGTTAGCTTTCACCCAACCACAGAGTCGAATCTTAGGACAGCACTGGGTGTTGAAATCTGTAAACTCTGTATTATCGCCCGCATTTAGAAACCGTTTTCAGATTTGTGTCGCGAGATGGGGATTTGTTTACAAATATAAAGGGTCTGTAGATGCGCAGTTTTACAAAGCTGGTTTAAGATGAAAACCACCAGCATATTTCCTGTCCACGGACTTGCCTCATTAATGAGCAAATATGCGCAGTCACGGCAGTTCTTTGTGGGGTTTCCTGACAATATTCTGGTTTAAGATGAAAACTACCAGCATATTTCCTGTTCGCGGACTTGCCTCATTAATATTAATGAGCAAATATGCGCAGTCACGGCAGTTCTTTGTGGTGTTTCCTGACAATATTCTGGTTTAAGATGAAAACTACCAGCATATTTCCTGTTCACGGACTTGCCTCATTAATATTAATGAGCAAATATGCGCAGTCACGGCAGTTCTTTGTGGGGGTTTCGTAACAATATTTTACAAGGCTGGTTTAAGACGAAAACTACCAGCATATTTCCTGTTCACGGACTTGCAGTTTGAAATTTGATTTTAAAATGAGAAGACATATTTCAATTTTGAAGCGTGGATATATAGTACTGTATATGGATATTTTACAGAAGCAAATTGTAAGTTTTTAAATAAAATATTCGTGTGTTGTTTCTACAATATTACGAATAGCCACAATGAGCGAAAATAGGGAGACACAGATTATGCTCTATTTTATGACGTGATAACTTCTAGGACATGCAAAAGTGCCTTCGAGTGGTTGAATGTAGAACTAAGGAGTTTGAATATTTTCATTGTCTCTGAAAGGGGTGTTCTTGATTCTGATTGGCTGAACGACAAATGTGTAGTACTACCGTGACGTCACTTCATTCATTAATTTATTTGCGGTTTATTTGTTTGACAAATAATTGGGTACACGTAGATGCGCAGACAGCAATTTTACATTAACAGTGACTGCGTGATAAACCCTGCAGACGAATAAATTAATTGGGGTTTCACCTCTAGAAACCAGCAGACGAAACCGTTAAAAAAGACTCGTTCGAGTAGACCATTACAATGGCAAACACAATAGTTTCTAGGACATACGGGTCCTTGGGGAAAGCCATACGAAGTGCCAGACATGCTTTTTACTTCATAAAATATAACTTAATAAAGGCATTAAAAATCTTCAAAATGGCAGAGTGTATAATATACACCTTAATGTACAGATATGTGAAGAAAATATTATGCAGAATTGATATTTAAGGGTTTAAACAGCGAATTTAAAATCGTGACCGCAACTCAGTACATAACCCGAATCAAAGATTCGACTAAAAACTAATGGCCACCTTGAGGTCAGAAATTTGACCCTTGGCCACTTAATGCCCTCTAGGTCAAAAACTATGGGGCTCAGGTGGATCGAATTTTACCTGGGAACACATTAATATATTCTTCTTTCATATGCCAAAAATCAGACTTTATATTGAGGTTAAGATTTTGTTTGAAGCCCATAAACACCCTACTTAGACATATTTTTGAACATTTGTCATATATTTTGCCCTGTAACTTGGAAATGGTAAGCCTGACAAATCTGAAACTGTACTAGATGAAGTCTATAGCTGTAATTTTAAGACTGGGTGTAGGTGTAGCACTGGCTAATAGCAGCTCCCTACTGCAGGGAGCTTGTTTGCATAAAAACTAATTTTCACTGAAATTATGAAAAGCTAAATTTGAGTCAGTGTGTAAACCAAGTTTGATTGATCATTTATATGTTGTTTTTGTGGTACAAATATGATTCACTTTGGATACACCATTGAATATAAATATGTATCACTTTTTATCGCTCATGGATATGGACAAAACCACAAAAAATAATCTGGTTGTACAGTAAAACAGTGGGAATGAATCACAGAAATGTGCTGTCTTCAGCATAAGTGAAGTGTACAGACACATACAAGGCAAGATCTTCTGTGGATAAGAGAAAAAGTGAGCCACTCTAAAGCACTTAGTCAACTTTCTCCAACTACAGTATTTAATGTTAGACTGAACAGACTTGAAAGAAAAAAAACAAGACACAGCAAAAGAGGGGGTAATGTACAAAAAAGAAAATACTTGGAAATTGTCATAAAGTGAAAGGAGTAAATAAAAACAACCTAATTAACATAAAAGCTGTACCACTTATTGATCACAGAATTCAACTAAATATATTCGCTGTTAATGCCCGTTCATTAATAAATAAATCCATTGACATTAGAAATTTTGTATGTGAAAACAAGTGCTCCTTTGGATCAAGACCACTGCCGTGGTATGATCTCCCGCCGCACAACATCAAAAAGTAGGTGAACAACATATTTGACAAAACTCCTTGAGAAAAATTGGCTATCTGCAATACTTTTAGAGATAATTCGCATTTACTCATTTTGAGTAGGTGAGTAATTAGCTATGGGTCTGAAACTTCACCAAGTGAAAGCTCTCCCAAAAGTAGGTGAATGAGTTATTTGAGAAAAATTGGCTATCTGCAATACTTTTAGCGATAATTCACATTTACTCATTTTGAGTAGGTGAGTAATTAGCTATGGGTGTGAAACTTCACCAAGTGAAAGTTCTCCCAAAAGTAGGTGAATGAGTTATTTGAGAAAAATTGGCTATCTGCAATACTTTTAGCGATAATTCGCATTTACTCATTTTGAGTAGGTGAGTAATTAGCTATGGGTGTGAAACTTCACCAAGTGAAAGTTCTCCCAAAAGTAGGTGAATGAGTTATTTGAGAAAAATTGGCCATCTGCAATACTTTTAGAGATAATTCGCATTTACTCATTTTCAGTAGGTGAGTAATTAGCTATGGGTCTGAAACTTCACCATGTGAAAGCTCTTCCAAAAGTAGGTGAACGAGTTATTTGAGAAAAATTGGCTATCTGAAATACTTTTAGCGATAATTCGCATTTACTCATTTTCAGTAGGTGAGTAATTAAGCGGCCCGTCAGGGACGCTTATTTGTTTTCACCGAAGTTCGACTGATCACCGCCGCCGCCGCCGGATTATGGTCTCCCTTGAATAACTTCTTAGCCTTTCAAATTTTTCTTCCCTTCTTATCTTTCTTTAAAACTATAGGGGCGGGAAAAATTTTTGAGATACTTTGCGCAGACCTTAAGCTTTACTTAAGGTAACCTTAAGCATACCTCCAAAACACCTCGTCATCGCGTTTCGGAAAAAACCACACACACCTGTGCTATAAAATTTATCAGGTACATTCTAGACCAAATTTCCAAGGTCGGAAAGGATTTTCTCATCAATCGGACCATAGATGCCTGAATGGGAGGCGTTTTATTTTCGTAAATTTTTTAAAAATGGGTACTTGGTCTGTATCTCAAAAACGGTCAGGATTTCGGCGTTTTGTTGGAATAACTTATTCAGCTACTTTTTGATACTCTTTCACATGCCGAAGTTTTAGCCCTGTATCTGCAATTTTAAGGTCACCTCAATGTCAAAAAACGGGGTTTTAGCCCTCCAGTTCACTTAGTTTTTCACTTTTTTCAACCAAACTTGGCACATATATTAAGATTTGCCAAAGGAATATCCTGACTTTATGGTGACCTTAAACTCAAAATGTTAATGGACATTTGGCCTGCTTAAAGTCATCAAATTGGAATAAAATCCTCTGGCTCCTTTCTTTTTCCATTTTTTTGTATCGAAATTATCACTGGTATTAAACTAGATAAAAATAATACTTATGGTCACCTTAAACTCTCAGTATGAATGGAGTTGTGGCCACCTTAAAGTGAAATAAGGGGGTTTTCAGCCTCCAAGTATCTTATTGTTCGACTGACCCCAGTTAAACTTTGCACACTTATAAAGGATGGCAAACCAAAGGGTTATCCTGACTTTAAGGTGACCTTAAACTGTTAATATAATTTTGGCCCCCCTAAAGTCATAGCATTTGAATAAAGCCATCAGCTAAACTTTGTACACTTATAAAGGATGACAAAAGGGACATTCTCATTTTATGGTCACCTTACAGTCGCAATATGGATGAAGTTATGGTCACCTTGCAGTGAAATTATGGAGTTTTTAATCTCCAGCTATCGTATTGTTCAGCAGAGCTCGGTTAAATTTGTACACTTTTAAAGATGACATTAGGGACATTCTTATTTTCTTTCCACCTTGGAGTTCCAATACAAGTACAGTCATGGCCATCTTGACGTGAAAATGAGGATTTTCAGCCCCTAACTGATTTACTGTTCAGTAACATCAGTTTAACTTGACATTGATTATACTAAAGTAAGATTTTGTATAACATTTCACTTAAAATTCCTGTACTTAAGAGGCTTTGGCCATCTTAACATGATAAATATATACTTCTTGCTCCCTCCTCAATTATTTTAACACTTTTTAAAACCACACCTGGCATATGTATGCTTAAAAATATTTATGCTGTCTGGCAAACCTAATCTCTTAGTGTTTATGAAGTTATGACATCTTCAAAGAAAAAAATGAGCTATTTATGATGCACTGATGTGGTTATTAACATATTGCAACTGATCAGTGTTCACATAATATAAATTCCCAATTTTAGGCAGATTAAAAAAACCACATTCTTCTGATTCCATTCATTTGGAAATGTGGGGATATAACTTTTCCTTTTTGGAAAAAAGCTTCAATTGATTCAACTTTTGTTTTGTAGAAGGAGTTGATGATCTAGCTACTTGTTCACATAGACTATATAAATTGGTCAAATGTATACACCTGATTTCTTTCACAATATAAGATGCTTGAAAAAAAAACACTAACTCTTTTGTGTGATATCTATCAAAAGGCACATTCATGGAAAGTCTTTCTATGCAGAAAGAACCCCCCCCCCCCCAACTCCCCTTTAGTGCACACAAAAAGCAAGTGGAAAAAAGAATAGCCTCAGTGGGGGAAGTGGGGGGGTTCATGGAGGGAGATGATAGATAGAGATATATATATGTGTGTGTGTGTGAAGCAAAAGTGGAACAAAAAAAAGTGGAATATTTATGCTGTTCTTTCGAATGTATATTGTTTTCTTTTCTTTTACTTTCTTCCATTTCACTTAGACTTCTACATTTAATTAATTTTAGCTCAAGTGGGAAATGAATTTTTGAAACTTTAATGCATTCAAATTCCTGAAGTGATGCACTAAATCACTTATAACTTGAAAAGTATTGCGTTCACAGCATTTTCTTAAAATATGTTATTAGGCTACTTTTTCCACAGCTACACCAAGTCCAGTAACTTGTTTGGTCTTAATTTTGTGCATTATTATATCCCCAGACGAAAGTCGGGGATATATTGGATTCAGGTCCGTCGCGCCGCCGCCGCCGTAGAAATTTCCTTGTGGACGCGATAACTCAAAAACAAATTAATATTTTTTTTTCAAACTTGGTACACATGTTAAGGGTGCCCAAAGGAAGATCCCTATTTTAAGGTGACCTTAAACTCCCAGTAAAAAAGAACTTATGGCCACCTTAAGGTCAGAAATTGGACTTTTGGCCACTTAGAGCCCTGTAGGTCACAAACTATGATGCTCAGTTGGCTGAAATTTTACCTGACAACACATTAATATGTTCTTAGTACATGTGCTGAAAATCACGACTTTAAGTTGAGGAGAAAATTGTGTTTGAGGCTCATAAATACCCCCACTTAGGGATTTTTTGCTATACTTTTCACATATTTTGCCCTATAATTTGGAAGTGGTAATTCTGATGAGTCTCAAACTGCGCTAGGTATAACTTTGATATGTAATCCTTGTCTGTAGAAAATTTTAGGGCTGTAGGTTTACCCAAAGGGGTCGACTTAAGGTCTCAAAAGTGCCCACAGAGACCCAATTTATGCACTTTTTGCCACTTTCAAGCACTGTAGCTTTCAAACTATGTCTCTCATCTAAGTTAAATATCATCTGGGAATATATCTATGTGTTTTCTTATATGTGCCCCAACATTTAGGCCTTTAATAGACAGTTAACCTGTGTATCAGGACCATAAACACCCACCCGAGTGACCCTTATAAGACATTTTTCACATCTTTTTCCCTGTAACTTGGAAATGGTAAGTCTGAGAAGTTTCAAACTGTATTAGATATATATTCTGTGTGTAATCTTAGTATGTAACAGATTTTAAGTCTGAAGCTTTAATTTTGAAGGTCAAATTGAGGTCTCTAAAAGGCTCCCAAAGACCCAATATTTGGACTTTTTGCTACTTTTAAGCCCTGTGACTGTTAAACTATGTGACTGATAGAGCTCAAATCCTATCTGGGAAGATATTAGTATGTTATTTTTATATGTGCCAAAAATTAAGGCTTTAAGAAGACATTTAACCTGTGTATGAGGACCATAAATCCCCACCCGAGTGACCATTTGTAGACATTTTTCACATATTTTTCCCTGTAACTTGGAAATGGTAAGTCTAAGAAGTTTCAAACTGTATTAGATGCATATTCTATGTGTAATCTTAGTATGTGACAAATTTTAAGTCTGAAGCTTTAATTTGAAGGCCACATTTAGGTCTCTAGAAGGCCCATAAAGACCCAGTAGTTGGACTTTTTGCCAATTTTAAGGCCTGTGACTGTTAAACTATGTGACTGATAGAGCTGAAATCTCATCTGGGAATACATTATTATGTTCTTTTTACATGTGCCAAAAATCAAGGCTTCAAGTAGACATTTAACCTGTGTATGAGGACCTTAAACACCCACCTGAGTGACCCTTTTAAGACATTTTTCACATATTTTGCTCTGTAACTTGGAAATGGTAAGTCTCAGAAGTTTCAAACTTTATTAGATACATATTCTATGTGTAATCTTAGTATGTAACAAATTTTAAGTCTGAAGCTTTAATTTGAAAGCCACATCGAGATCTCTAAAAGGCCCACAGAGACCCAATATTTGGACTTTTTACCACCTTTAAGCCCTGTGACTGTTAAACTATGTGATTGATGGAGCTGAAATCCCATCTGGGAATACATTATTATGTCCTTTTTACATGTGCCGAAAATCAAGGTTTTTAGTAGACATTTAACCTGTGTATGAGGGCCATAGACACTCGCCCAAGTGCCTTTTTTGACATTTTTTCCGTATTTTGCCCTGTTATTTGGAAATGCTTAGTGTGACAAGTCTTAAACTGTATTATATATAATTTTTGTTTGTTATGTATGTCCCCCAAAAAGTTTCAGATCTGTAGTTTAATTGCTAAGGTCTCTTTAACAATTGTAAAATGCCCACAGAAACCCAATTTATGGACATTATGCCACTTTAAAGCCCAGTAACTGTCAAACTATGTGGGTTATAGAGCTGAAATCTTTGAATTTTTCAAAGGAAATGCCTGTCTATTTAAATTTTGATTATTAATAATGTTATGGCTATCTTAGTCTTTTACGAACTTATTTTTGTGTGTTATACCTCTGCTTGCTGAGTTTTTAACTTTTTAAAATGAAACTGGTTAAACATATTCAAGTAGACAAAATGGACACTTTAAGTGAGCTTTAAGTCCCAATATTAATGAAATTATATCCTTATGTAGTAAAACTAGGGGATTTTTAACCCTCAACTAGCCCAGTTTTATTCAACTTGCCTCAGTTAATTTTGACACAGCTCCTACAGTTATGAACTCATTTCAGTTGATAATCACATACTTAAAATTCTCAATTCTTTTTTTATTTGAGTACCCCTTTTATATAGATTGTTTGTTTACCATTTATCCCCACCTCTGGGACCTCCAGCTATATTGAGTGACACTAAATAAACAAAGGTATTTAATGATATCAGATGAGAAACAAAGAACTCAATGGGGTTGCAGATCTTGTGTAATAGTGAGAGAGGTGTGGAGAAGGGGAGAGGGGTGGGGGTGGGAGGTAGTGGGCTTCATTACATATAACACAAAGGGGAGTCAGAACTGAGATTGTGTCACATATTTAGGTTGCAT
This sequence comes from Sabellastarte sp. h YS-2021, assembly GCA_964017235.1. NCBI lineage: Eukaryota > Metazoa > Annelida > Polychaeta > Sabellida > Sabellidae > Sabellastarte > Sabellastarte sp. h YS-2021. The sequence continues at coordinate 45,125,382 of OZ024929.1, forward strand.
ATATATGGACCACATATATAGGTATAGAGGAAATGAATAACTGAAAACAATTTGCAAATTGTAAAAATAATATAATAAAATAATAATATAAATAATTTGTTTTTAAATAATATTTTATTTGTGAACAAATATAGAAACAGGTATGCGCTTTTGGGATTATGAATTTTAGAATGGACATTGAATCATCAATCATTTAAATACTTTGAAGGAAGATTGAAAAGTATGATGAGTTGAGTTAAAATAATATTTTATTTGTCAACAAATATAGAAACAGATATGCTCTTTTGGGATTATTATTTTAGAATGGACATTCAATCATCAATCATTTAAATACTTTGAAAATAGGTTTAGAGTTATCATTGCAGGAAGATTGAAAATATAATTTGAGTTATGTATTCAGCGTCTGGGGATACACCATCTTCCTTGGGAAGATATAAACAGAGTAGATTGATGTGCTGAAGTTCATATAATAATGGGTAATTATGTTTTAAAAAATTCCCGATCAAAACCTGTGGCGTGAGGGATGACCTGTCTGGGGATATGTTGGCGCCGAGTTGGCCCAATCTAGTTGAAGTGTGGAATGGATCATGACCTCCTACTCTTATTCCTAAGCCTAGATTTTTAATTTCAATTGCTAAATCATTCATAAATATTGCAATATATAAACTCATACTTTTCTTTCCCAATAAATCCAGTAACATTTTTCTAGCACTATAGCTAATGACTTGTTTGTAACTTGATTTTTCTTGTAAGCAATAACTCTGAAGCAAAATCAGTAACTTTTGAACAAAAAGTCTAACACACTTTGGTTCACTGGATTTTATTAGTGGTTTTGTTATGTTTTTAGTTGAAGCACAACCAGTAATTTTAAACAATAGTTCTTAAAGCATCTTAGTCCACTGCATTCAATTAGTGTTTTATACTTAAGTCTGATACTAATGACATTTTGAACAGAAATGTCTCTGGTCAGTGTACCCTTTCACTTGAGACCTCTTCTCTGAGAACATTACCAAAGAATGTAGGACATACAGAATCCGGGAAAAAAATGCCTCCTGGACAAAATGCCTCACAGAAAAAAATGCCTCCTGGAAAAAATGCCTCCTAGAAAGAGAATGCCTCCTGGATATTTTGTGACTAGGAAAAAACGGCTCCTGAGAAAAAAAAGTTATTTCAACTTGTAAACATGTTACATATGAAACCTATAACGTATAATATCAAAAACATGTTAATTTCAGATATGTACAGTCAAAACCAGAACGTACAATATTGTGAAGTACAAATTTCAAATATCTTCTTGAAAGGGTATCCCTTCAGCTGTACTCTGGAGCAGTTTAAAAGCAGGATTTATGGCTGTGAGGTTTCTTGATGAAATAGTTGTGGCCTTTATGGCTTACAATATGCATTCTTATCAAATTACAACATAGGTTATCCCCTCTGTAAGGAGTTGATCGCAGTTAGATGCACTAGGAGGGGCAGAAATGTAATTACAAGAAAAACACGACACCTGTCATAATGGAAACCAGGGATGAGCAGCCAGCCAAAAGAGTGAGAAGCACCAGCAAAACCTTACAAGAGAAACTTACATACCTTTGTACAGCTAAGCAAAATGGGTAAAAGACTGTGAATTTTTGACAGGCATTGGCGACTATAAGACTCAAGTGGAAAAAATGAAGATGCCTCTGAAGTTGTAATGTGAACCTGTAGTGTTATAATACTTGAAAGAACTTTTTTTTCTTAGGAGGTATTTTTCCTGGTCACAAAATATTCAGGAGGCATTCATTCTAGGAGGTATATTTCCTAGGAGGCATATTTTCTAGGAGGCATTTTTTCCAGGAGGCACTTTTTCCGCGCATCGGACATACATTGTTTTGAGAAGTAAATTTCACACCTACAATTTCTCTTCTGCCAAGCTGTGGTTGTTCTTTCATTTGTTAAATATGGTAACATACACAATGCAATAAACTTTACATTTTCTATTCCTTGTGATGCATATCTTCACATCTTTTACGGCTTACTTCACACTTTTTCATCAGGGCCGCTTCGTTTTTGTCAGCAAAAACTTTTTTCTAGTTATCTATGGGTCTGAAACTTCATGTGAAAGCTCTCCCAATAGTAGATGAATGAGTTATTTGAGAAAAATTGGCTATCTGCAATACTTTTACAGATAATTCGCATTTACTCATTTTGAGTAGGTGAGTAATTGGCTATGGGTCTGAAACTTCATCAAGTGAAAGCTCTCCCAAAAGTAGGTGAATGAGTTATTTGAGAAAAATTGGCTATCTGCAATAGTTTTAGCGATACTTCGCATTTACTCATTTTGAGTAGGTGAGTAATTAGCTATGGGTCTGAAACTTCACCAAGTGAAAGCTCTCCCAAAAGTAGGTGAATGAGTTATTTGAGAAAAATTGGCTATCTGCAATACTTTTAGCGATAATTCACATTTACTCATTTTCAGTAGGCGAGTAATTAGCTATGGGTCTGAAACTTCAGCAAGTGAAAGCTCTCCCAAAAGTAGATGAAGGACTTAAAAAGTAGATGAACAACTTATTTGAGAGAAATTGTGTAGCTGCAATACTTTTGAAGATGTAAGGCATTTACTCATTATGGTTATCATTAAAAATTGACAAAGTAGCTATTACTGTTTGCGAGATATTTATCATTTTTCACATTTTCACCAAAAGTAGCAATAAAGTAGCCATTACTCACTTGTACAATAAAGTAGCCATTCATAAGCAATAAGGTCATAAAAAACATTGAAAAGGCCAAGGAGAAACAACCAGTGTGATGTACAGCCCTTTATAAAAGCGTGACACACACTCAATAGCATTTACTCATTTTCAGTAGGTGAGTAATTAGCTACGAGTCTGAAACTTCACCATGTGAAAGCTCTCCCAAAAGTAGATGAATGACTTAAAAAGTAGATGAACAACTTATTTGAGAGAAATTGTGTAGCTGCAATACTTTGGAAGATATAAGGCATTTACTCATTATGGTTATCATTAAAAATTGACAAAGTAGCTATTACGGTTTGCGAGATATTTGTCAGTTTTCACATTTTCACCAAAAGTAGCAATAAAGTAGCCATTACTCACTTGTACATTGAGCAACAGTTGTGAAACTTAAATATGTTACAGTTCACAAAAAAGTAGATGAACAACTTATTTGAGAGAAATTGTGTAGCTGCAATACTTTTGAAGATATAAGGCATTTACTCATTATGGTTATCATTAAAAATTGACAAAGTAGCTATTACTCACTTAGCTATGGAGATACACTTCCAAACTAGTGACCATGTTGTAGCTGTGGAGATAGTAGCTGAACAACATATTGGAACAAAATTGTGTAGCTGCAATACTTTAGAAGATATAAGCCATTTTACTCATTATGGTTATCATCAAAGTAGCTATTACTCCGTTAGCTATGGAGTTACAGCTGTGAAAATTCACAATACAGTATATCCAAAAGATAGGTGAACAACATATTCGACAAAAATCCTCTATATTCAATAGCTTTTGAGTTATAAGTGACTTGCTCAATGGTCAAATGTTAAACTTAGTATAGCTATTACTCAGTTAGCTATGGTGCTACACCTTGGACACCTCACCATGATATAGTACATGAAGGAGTTGTCGAACAACATATTTCAGGCCAATATTGTAAGTAACAGTTACAAAGACAAAATCAATTTACTCACTTTGCTCATTGTTAATAACAGAAAATAGCTATTACTCACTTAGCTATGAAGATAGAACCCTAAAAATGGTACCATCTTGTAGGCATGGAGAAAGTAGCTGAACAACGTATTTTACAGAAACACTCTAAATGCAGTCGTTTTGGAGTTATGAGCACTTTACTCAAAGTAGCCACCATTGCTATTACTCACTTAGCTATGGTCCTAGGTGTGAAATAATAGCATCAAATGAAAGGACATAAGCAATAAGGTCATAAAAAACATTGAAAAGGCCAAGGAGAAACAACCAGTGTGATGTACAGCCCTTTATAAAAGCGTGACACACACTCAATAACACACGAACACACGCACAGAATGCGTTTTATAATCTCCCGCCCGGCCGGCGGGAGATAATAATAACTGAATCTAGGCTAAACAATGAAACAAACTGGCAGCTGTGTGACCTAAATACAAATGGGTTTAAATTAGATCCGATCTACAGAACCCGAAAGAAAGGAGGTGGATTAGCACTTGTTTACAATGACTGCTGTAATGTTAAAAAATTATACTGGCCTAGCAATAAATGCATAGAACTAGGACTGTGAAAAGTAATTCACTGTAATAGAACAACCACAGTTTTGGGTATCTACAGACCACCATACTCCAAGAAAAATAAGGTAACTGGCTATCAGTTTGTTGATCAATTCCTCGAAGTGTTTGCTCATATTTTACCTCTACATGACAATTTGATAATTCTTGTTGACCTGAATTTGCATTGGAATGACTCCGAAAATCCCATCATAAGCACCCTAGAAGACGACCTTATTGCCACCGGCCTTAAACAACATGTCCAAGAATACACCCACAAAGAAGGCAACATCCTTGATGTTATCATTACCAGCAATGATGTTAAATATGAACATAATTGTGAAGTTAAAGACTTCCTTTCAGACCATCGCTATGTCCTTTTTACCACACAGCCCTATAAGGGCCGTCGGGGTATTTGTTTTACACATGGTGTTCCGATGGGTGGGTGGCGGGGAAAAGTTTGTCTGACCTGTAGGTCATTGGTTAGGGGGTGTAGGTGTGCAGCATCATGGTGTGACCTTGATTTGACCTTTGACCTTGCCATAGTGACCTTCACCTATAAAATCTTGTCCGGGCTATATCTCGGAAACCGTAAGGTGTAGGAAGTTGATACTTGGTGGGGATATTGGTTAGTGGGGTGTAGGTGTGCAACGTCATGGTCTGACCTTGATTTGACCTTGCTGTAGTGACCTTGACCTATAAAATGTTGTCCGGGCTATATATCGGAAACTGTAAGGTGTGGGAAGTTGATATTTGGTAGGGACATTGGTTAGGGGGTGTAGGTGTGCAGCGTCATGGTCTGACCTTGATTTGACCTTTGACCTTGCCGTAGTGGCCTTGACCTATAAAATCTTGTCCGGGCTATATCTCAGATACCGTAAGGTGTAGGAAGTTGATACTTGGTAGGGATATTGGTTAGGGGGTGTAGGTGTGCAAGGTCATGGTCTGACCTTGATTTGACCTTGTCATAGTGACCTTGACCTATAAAATCTTGTCCGGGCTATATCTCTGAAACCGTAAGGTGTAGGAAGTTGATATTTAGTAGGGACACTGGTTAGGCTGTGTAGGTGTGCAACGACGTGGTCTGACCAGGATTTGACCTTGCCGTGGTGACCTTGACCTATAAAATCTTGTCCGGGCTATATCTCGGAAACTGTAAGGTGTAGGAAGTTGATATTTGGTAGAGACATTGGTTAGGGGGTGTACGTGTGCAGCATCATGGTGTAACCTTGATTTGACCTTGCCATAGTGACCTTGACCTATAAAATCATGTCAGGGCTATATCTCGGAAACCGTAAGGTGTAGGAAGTTGATACTTGGTAGGGACATTGGTTAGGGGCTATAGGTGTGTATTATCATGATGTGACCTTAATTTGACCTTTTACCTTGTCGTAGTGACCTTGACCTTTAAAATCTTCATGGACCTTTGGGTCTGTCTTTTGATGCAGATTAAGCAAAAGTCATATTAGAATTTATTACGAATTTTACTTTCATAACTTCCCATTGTAAGAGATAGAATTTCATCAAGTGAGCCACAGATTTTGCTCCAACACCACAATAAGCATTCATTAAATGTATTACCACTTCTGTATGCATGGTAATATTCAAACCATCTAAACCATAATTCGGCCATGCAGATGTAGATAAAGAGCGTTGAATTTTAGTTTACTGATTAATGCTGTCATCTTGTTATTGAATTATCTTGTTTTAATACTTCATCTTTATACGCATTATCTTTCTTTTAAACATTATTTCTCCATTTAAACATTGTTTGGACCTTTATATAACTGACAGTGCGCTGAAAGTATCCTGAAGTTTGTACTGGTACAGTACTTCTATATCTCATGGTGTTGAAAATATTTCCCTAGGCTGTGGGGTACGGGCATCTCTGATGCTATTTTCTTCATTATTACTTTTGACAATTCTGAATGTATTCACAGGCAGTAGGAAACCATAGAAAGCCTGTCAGGTGCGGTCACATTTTCAGAGCCACAGATGTCCCATATTTGCCTTTACTAAGGCTACTTTCCCCTCACAAGAAGTACCTCATAATAATCGAATGCATCTTTTTGCAATATCTATTCACTTTAGAATTTAACAGTAAATTTACAATAGTGTGTCTGTCAGGATTATTTCTGTCTGAGAATATTTTTAACAGCATACTTTACTCTTTTCTTATCCTTTAAACTTTTACATGTTTTAATCTTTCAACTAATTTGGAGGCTGTGTTTTTGTTTTGCGTGTAAGTGACAGTGATGATATATTTTAAACCAATATGATCTATTTTAAACCAATGTTTATCAAAGGCAATTTCAACACTTTTCTATATTTACATGTTCAATATTGTTACACAATGAAATACAACTGAGGTATTGTACAACATTTACTGATTTTGAAACACCGATTTGTTAGATTTTAAAGTGTCATGCAAAGTACTCTTCACTACAGGTAACTTGTCCATCACATTAGTTAAAAATTCAAGCTTGCTTCGCAAAGACCAGGGTGAACACTTTTTCAGGTACAAGACAATTTCTAAGTCCTATAGAGATGTGGAATTTATTTTCCGCTTTATTCTTTTTCTCTGCATATCTTTTGCTGAAACAAACAAAAAAAGGGTCATACAACATTAGAAATGTGATAAACTTCTAAACAAAGGTAACTACTTATTTTACTGTTTTAAAAGTGATCAATACTTTACTCAAATGCCTTTACTGGAACTCTGTCAAAAAAAAATTCTTATAATCAGAAATCAACACCAAATCTGGAGGATCTTTACCACTGAAATTTATTATTACCTGGAAATCCTTGGTAAGCAGAAGAATTCTGATGATTCCCAGACGTTGCATGACATGGATCGAACTACACCTTGTGAAGCATAAGTGAGACCAGACACTTTTTTTCAACTTGCTTGTTTTATGCCCTCCAAAGACAGTCTTTACAAATGGCTGACTAAACTTTTACCTGACTATGAGATTATTTTGATTTTCATATATTACCTGATTCACGTTTTACTTTATTTCCAAATAGGGCATTACGTCTGAACTCTGCTGCAGTTTCAGTTGTGGATTTAAGTGGCTTCTGCAATGCATCTTTCACATACACTGCTTGTATGGCTCCTCTGTAAAATAAGGATACCCTTATATTTGAAACCAAACTGTTCCAATATCTGTTTTGGTATCTAGAGTTTAATTTTATTAAAAATCTGCCTTATTGGTTTTATTCAAAGCATTGTCTTCATTATATTATGATGAATTTGATTCAATTTGACTGCATTGGTTAAGGTATGGCTAGCTTACAAAATATTGTTTATATTATATAACAACAGCTAGTTTGATAGATGGGAGGAAACCAGGCAAAAGTATTTTTTTTGTAAAAGTATTGGCTGGTATCTATAGCTAATCAACTTTCTATGTGATATCAAAGCAAAGATTGAAAAACCACAATAGAAGAGGTGGGTTTGGAACAAATGTTTTTGCAAGGATGTAAACAAGCAATCATAAACAGGCTCTGTGTCAGCTGACTTTGTGGTTTGAGCTTCAGAGTACAAGTGGAAGTATGAAGGACACAAAAGTTGTGCGCTGCAAATGGTTTTTAGAAATAAAGTAAAAATTTAACTGTTAGGTGCATCCTAAGGAGCTACTGAGAACCTAGTTTATAACAAAGGTTGTGAGTTCAAAGTAGATGCATAGTGAATGACAGATTTATCTAGACCTAGTGTATCGGAGAATCAATGCAAATTGTATCCACCAGAAAGAAAACTCACCAAAGCCAATCAACCATTGCTTAACCTTGAAGGAGGAGCCCAAGGTGAAATCTGACCACATCAAAAGATTCTTAGCCCATGATTTCCTATAGGTTGGTGTGACATTGCAAACCTCTAGGAACAGAAATAAGCAAGATATAGGCACTTTTACCTTTGGCTATCCTCATTTGACCTTGAAAGAGGGGCCATAGGTCAGATCTGATCACATCAAAAGATTCCAAGCCCATGATTTCCTGTAGGATGGTTTCACATTATAAACCTCAAGGACCAAGAAAAAGCGATTTATAAGCACTTTTAGATTTTGCTATGCTCATTTGACCTTGAAGGAGAGGCCCAAGGTCAAATCTGACCACATCAAAAGATTCCTTGCCCTGATTTCCTATAGGTTGGTTTCACATTGCAAACCTCAAGGACCAATAATAAGTGAGCTATAAGCACTTTTAAGTTTGGGTATCCTTGTTTCACCTTTAAGAAGGGGTCCAAGGTTAAATCTGACCACATCAAAAGATTCCAGCATGATTTCCTATAACTTGGTTTCACATTGCAAACCTCTAGGACCAATAATAAGCGATTTAAAAGCACTTTTAGGTTTGGCTATCCTCCTTTGACCTTGAAGGAGGAGCCCAAGGTCAAATCCAACCACACCAAAAGATTCCCAGCCCATGGTTTCCTGTATGTTGGTTTACCATCCCAAACCTCTAGGACCAAGAATAAGCGAGTTATAAGCACTTTTAGTTTGGCTATCCTCGTTTGACCTTGAAGGAGGGGTCCAAGGTCAAATCTGACCATAGCAAAAGATTCACAGCCCATGATTTCCTATAGGTTGTTTTATCATCCCAAACCTCTAGGATCAATAATAAGTGAGTTAAGTGAGCACTTTTAAGTTTGGCTACCTCATTTGACCTTGTAGGAGGGGTCCATTTATTTATTTATTTGGGGTTTTACGTCGCTTTCAACACTGTATAGGTCATATCACGACGGGTAGTTGGAAGGGCAGAGGAAACCAGTACATACAGTTCGTTAGGGTTCTGTACTGTAAACTGCCGACTGACGGCAAGCAACTACCAGCTTTCCCACTTCAGGCCGTGACGGGGATCGAAGCCCAGCCTCAGAGGTGGGAGGCAAGAGTGTTACCACTCTGCCACCGTGGCCCCTGTAGGAGGGGTCCAAGGTCAAATCTGACCACACCAGAAGATTCCCAGCCCATGATTTCCTTAAAGTTGGTTTACCATCCCAAACCTGTATGACCAATAGCAAGTGAGTTATAAGCACTTTTAGCTTTGGCTATCCTCATTTGACCTTGAAGAAGGGGTCCAAGGTCAAATATGACCACACCAAAAGATTCCCAGCCCATGATTTTCTATAGGTTGGTTTACCATCCCAAACCTCTAGGACCAATAATAAAGGAGATATAAGCACTTTTTATGACTGACAAACGGCCATTGCGGCCATCTTGCTTTTTCAGAATGAGGCCAAAAATATTCCCAGTCAAGATTTTGTAATAAGGAACATATCCTGCGAATTTGAGATCTCTACCTATAATACCCTTTGCTCTAGAGGGCCAACAAAAGTCCTTGCTTAAAGTCGAATAAACATCCCTGGTGGCCATCTTGTTTTTCAAAATTAGGCCAAAAATATTCCCAGGCAAGATTTTATGGTAACCGTTATAAATATATCCTGCAAATTTGAGAAGGCTAGCTATAATATTTTTTTGTTAGAGTGGTAATGGTGAAATCTCCCTACACACTGCGGCGGCGGAATATATAGTATCCAACGGATGCTATCCGGTGGATACAATAATGATATGTGGGTTTTGTAAACTTTGAAGTCAAAAGAAGGGAATTAAAGGATCCAAGTTTTGGAAAGATACATTACCATTTTAGAATATGTGCATAGATGAAGTACTCCCCTCAGATATACCAGGAAGGTGTATTTTAGAACCTGATGAATGCAATAGGGATTTTTGTGTCATGAAAAAATAATACAAACAAGACCAATGCTGTGCAGTTTATCTCCCCTGGGTATTAAGCAAAAATGGAGATAGTGTGACAGCGAAACTGAGTTCAAAGCCCAAGAAGCAATAATAAGGAAGATAAAAGACCTTTCCATATGATAAACTAACTTTGAAGTAACCTCTATAAGCAGCAGATGTATAATTTGCCAAAATAACTATGTTTTATGGTTCTCAAGATAAATGATATGTTCTATTTCCACAAAAATTCAAGACAGCGGTCAGATTTTTGAAAATTCATATTTGTTTCTAGAAATAATAGTCCTTAATACCCAGGGCGGGGAGTGAAGGAGAGTTGGGGTGGGGGGGTGGGGGGGGGTGGGGGGTGTCATAAATTAATTAAGAAAGATCCAGGTCTTATACTCACACAAAGGAATCTACCTGTGGCCTAGTACATATATGCAAGATAAGAGAGAAATCCCTTCAATAGTCAATGAGAAAATTGTGATAAGTTTTTACACTTTCGGTGGGGGTACCTCAATTCTAACGGCTTTGGGGAACAGCCGAATAACAGATCTGCATGCCTTGAGCAATTGTTCATCCTCGATAGATAAGGTATCTTTTAAAACAAACAACATGTCTCTGTGCCTTGTACTTTTGGAGTAGAAGTTGTTCATGTGGATGCTGACGCCACACAGTGATGCCTATAATAATTTGAGATCTCAGTCATCTTAAGAATTTATATAATAAAATATATTAAATTACCTTAATGCACCTTAAGCTGTTCGTAGTGTTTTTTTTTTTTTAATTTTAATATCTCCAAAAAATTATAAATCCTGCAATATATTTGATTTAACTGAAGTCTTCACAATCAATATTAAGTAATTGCCATAGACCTTTTCCCTTTTGCCAGTGGTAAGAAGTCTTCATTTTCGTCTTCCACCTCTGAAGATGAGTCTACAAATACATACCAAACATATTAAAATAATTTAGTTATACATGCCATTCAAAGCTTAAAGGCGAAGTTTTCGACCCGAGATGAAAATCTTCTCAAATTACAAAAATCATATATTTGAAGTCTTTATGTACAAATATCAACAAACACCACAGCTTACTGGGATATAACATATCACTTTTGACAGCACTGATAAACTCTTCCATCCAGACTAAAAGGGCATAAGTTCTCAAGGAATTTTGTTGCTCGATGCAGTTTTTTTTACTGTTTTAAAGTACAGAAACTTTATTTAAATTTTCAACAGCAGATTCCCACATAAGTCCTTCTGTACACAGCAGTTGTTAATTATCTGAGATAGGTGTATACTACAATGCACTTGTCATGCAACATTAGTTTGTTTATTTTAGCATCACAATTGACAGAGGAATGAAGGTTCTTAAATGCTCTTTAATCCCTTGACTTTGGGCTTTAATTATAATAAAATATTATTACAGAAGTTTCAAGTCTCTCAAAAATCACATAACAGAGAGTAACCAGTGCAATGAATAATATGTTCACATGAAATTTCACTCCATTAAAATTTTTAATTTTAATGTTCAATTGTGTTGTTTCTGAAAACAAATCCTGTAAGGTACATATTATTAAGTATATGGTTCTCAACACTGAATAACAAACTTTAAAAAATTTTAGGGCTGAAAACCATTACTCAAGCATCGATAGACAAGTCAGTCTTGGCTTGGACTGGATTCCATGTTATCTACTCAGATACTCGCAACATATTGTATTATTGCCTATGAAATGAAAAGTTTGTCCAAAATACGCTACATTTCTGCCTTTCTGCCACATAATTTAAATTAAAGCGGTTTTAGCTAAACAACTTATAATTTACTCCATATTCTATAATAGCTGGTTATATAGAAGACGTTTTTCTTCCAAAGTTTCATTACCATTTGTTTACAGAAGACTTCTAATGGCAGATACTAAATCTTGCAATTACTCGAATACGGGCTGGTTGTCAGAGTGCGGGTACTCAGGGCTGTTTTTAGCACCCGTCCCAGTCCTAAAAAAATATACAACATATTTGAGTATGTGGTGGACCAAGCAATTTGTTACACATTATAATAATGTGTTCTATTATAAACAATTCATTCCTGATGTATAGATGAATATAGCACCTGAAGTACTTAGTCTCTCTTGCAGGTCTGTGGCCTTCTTACTGGTGAATGATTTCAAATCATTCCCTGATGTTTCTGTTTTGCAATCTATTGTTTCGGAAAGTCCTGCTAAAAAATCATCTGGCAGCCTTTTCTTCTCAAGTTCTTCTAACTTCTTTTTCTACATAAGAAGAGAAGTCCTGTTCACTTTTATAATACAATTGTATCACTGAGGCAATATTCCACACTCTGGCATTTAAAACATACCACAATGATGATTAAATATGTCAAACATTAACTGAAAAGCAAACTTCGAAGAAAACAATTTACAGGAAGTCCTAATTAATATCCTTCGTATTTAACATTGATGCATATTTTACAACATCATTGGCTGAATAGTATATTATTGTCCATTTTACTCACCTTCTGTTCTTTAAAAAGTTTGTCCTGTTTCTTTCTTTTGAGCTTTTTCTTTTGTCTTTCATCTTCAATCTGTTTCATGGTTTTTCTGACTCTTGACAATGTTGTTTCCCTGCTAACTTTAAAGTCAATATCTTCAGGGGCTGAATCAGATTCATCTGATGCTAAGACATCATTTTCATCAGAAGAATCTACCAATAATAACCAAAACACTATATAAAAATAGCATCAGAGATGCCCGTACCCCACAGCCTCCGGAAATAGTTTTCAACACAATGAGATATAGAAGTAGTAAATCAGTACAAAGATTGAGATACTTCCAGAGCAAGGTCAGTTATGTAAAGGTCCAAATATTATTAATTTAAAAGTAGAGAAAATAACGTCCAAGAGAAAGAAAATGTATGTACAGATAAAGTATGAAAGCAAGACAATTCAATATCAAGGTGACAGCATTAATCAGTAAATTAAAAATTATGAAGCTGTGAGATTTATTCACTGGAGAATAGCGATCAATAGAAAGAGCATAATTATGTAAAAGTACATATAATCATCAGTTGCAGCAATCCATATTGCATTGTCATAAGAGAAACAAGCAATGTCCCTACCAAGTATCAACTTCCTACACCTTACAGTTGCTGAGATATCGCCTGGACAAGAAATTATAGATCATGGTCTTTACAGCATGGTCGAAGGTCAAATCAAGGTCACACCATGATGTTCCACACCTACACCCCCTAGCCAATGTCCATACCAAGCATTTACTTCCTACACCTTACAGTTTCTGAGATACAGCCCAGACAAACTTTTTCCCGCTGCCCGCTCACACATCCGGATAGCATGGGTGAAAACAATACCCCAACAGCCCTTAAGGGATGTGGGGAAAAAATTGGTGCCATTGAGTCAAGTATTTTACTCTGTCTCACTGCATCTTGTTTGTTTTTATCATACACTCCCGATTCCTGAGTTTCCTTTGCACTACACTACTCTCTCCAAATGTCATCATCTCATTAGTCATTGCTATCTATTCAGGGTTACTGATTACACATTTAAGTAGAATGATACATTTTAAGAGTTAAGTTACATAATACCTTTATCTTCTTCTTTTTCCAGCACGTTTCTGTCAGGTTTGTCTGCAGTAAGAAGTTCAAAGTTAATGTCCTCATCTTCTGAATCAAATGTTTTTCTCTGGGCCATTTCTTTCTATTTCTGAAATATATTTGTAGTGAGTTACTTCCAGTTGCATTGAAAATAAGGATTATGCCAAAATGACATTTTCCTTCCATTTCCCTCCATTAGGCGACTGAAAAAGAATGATCTGAATTCTGAGACCATTCCATCTGTAAATGAGTACAGGTATTAAAATGCACATGTACAAATATGTCTAAGTTGCAAATATGTTCATACCTGCATATCCATCCTTATCTGTACCTCTAAAACTCTTGATTGTTTTATATAGCAGTGAACTTTCATCTGCATCAGCAGAGGCAGATACAGGATTTCCCGTAAGGAGGGGCGTGGGTTGTCGCGGGTATGGATATTTCATACTTGGACTTTCTGTAGTGGGACATATCACGCGGTGCACGGACAAAATGTTGGTGGACAAAATACTGGGGGACCAAATGCCAGTCAAAATTGCAAGGGGGGAGGGGGACAAAATGCTGTCCATTTTATGGGACAGGGAGGGCAAAATGCCTATCTTAACAAAACACTTTATATTTGATACTGATGGTCAAGCAAACTGAAAAAACTTCTAGCAGAAAAAAGCCTCTGTAAAATCCTACAGTAGAAAATACCTCAGTATAAAAGCCCACTAACTAAATGGTACATAGCACACAAGTCCTGCCAAGTAGTGTACATCATGTAACAAAGGTTTGGGTATTTTCTACTGGGGTTATTTGTTTATACACTAGTTTTCTACTGTTTCTGTAGTTTTATTTTTCTATTGGCTTTTTCTACACTCAATTGTCAGACACTTACAGCAGTTTACCTAAAATAAACTTCAAAGGGGTTTCCCCTTCCCATAATAAACAATGGCATAACTGCAGAAAAGATGGAGGGAAACATACTTGAATCTAAATTTATTTGCCACAATGTTTCTTCAACTTTTTATTTTAAAATAACTTATTCTTTCATTGTTTTTCTTTAAAAACATGTAAACCAATTGATTAAATTTGATGAAACATTTTTGGAATTTAACCTTTTTTGCAATTTAATCTTATCATAGCTACTGAAGAATATTAGAACTGAAATATAAAAGTGCAGTAATAAATTATTAATTGGGGTGTGTGATTCCAGTTTTGTAAAGTGTGTATCTCATGCTTAAACATATACTGGTAAACAAAAGTTTATAAATAAAGTCATCCACAAAAGATGTAATCCTCTGTTTGAGGATGAGACCTAACATAGTACACACACAAAAGAACCTAATCCCCTTTGATACTGGACAGTGACACAGGTATAATGACTGTCACTTTAAACAGGTACTAGTATATTACCCTAGTAAAGACAGATCTTGGGGTGCGCCCTCCACGCCCCCCCCCCCCCTAGATCTGCCTCTGATCAGTAGAAAATGCCAAGTTTCTTCTTTGGGCATGGTCAACTGTTCTGGAGAAAATATTCTTACAAACAGTTCTGGAGATAAGATGCTACAGAACTCGACACAATTGTTTTCATATTCACTTGCTGAGAGTGTCAGACAAAAATGGCAGGGAGAGATTGAAGGAGGAGCAGTATTTACATGGAAATTGTTTATGATTGAATAAATGAAGGAAATGAAGTCAGAGGAGGAGCAGATGTGTCATGAGAGCAAAATCAGCCCATGGATTACATAACTGCTCCATGTAAATATATTGCTCCTTCTCCAACCTCCCTCTACCTCCTTTATGCAACCATATTGCTCCTCCACTCCTGCTATTTTTTTGTCAAACACTTCAAATAACTGTTCACTGTCATACTCCTATACACATAGAATATTTTGTCTTCAGAGAATGTTTAGTTATTTATTTCGGAGTGGCTGCTGATCCGTGTTTCGCGGTTCGATAGCTTAATGGTCTATCGGTCCGTGTAGTTTATAAACACTTACAGATCCGTGAATTATGAGAAGTAATGCAGGAAAATGCCAAACACAACCACTGTGATAAGTTTGACACACAAGAAGATTTGAAATATTACATGACTGTAAACTCACAACACTGTCACTTTCACTTCAGCTGATAATTGCAATTACCAGCCGGTTAAATCAATGGAAGGGATATTGCACTAAAGATGATGGCATGTCATTTTTAAAAGTGTTAATAATTCCACTCATCAGTCTAAGGAAAAACTTCAGTTGGAAATTTTAAGCCTATCTGAATGTATCTGACTGCCTGCTGTTAAAACCATAAATCTGACAGTCCTTGTGTGATATGTTTATTTTGGAAGTAGATTTATGTGTACTTTGTAGTGTCTGAATGTTAGCAGATAATATAAGTCCCAGTTTCACCTATGCATGTAATGTGAAGTTTATGTTACTTCTATGTTCATCATCAGAAGGCTTTATACGTAGCCTTGTCCCAGGTGTTAATATGTATAGTATAGACACAACTGTTTGATTGCATTATAATTATTTTTCATAATGTTCTCATATATTTATGTAGCTTAGCTAGCTGATAAGTCTCCCAGACAGGAAAGGCCTCTGATACAATTTGCATTATGGCAAAAATAATTCGTGTTTGCATTTTGGTTAAGACAGCCTGAAAGGCAAGGCTAGCCTACAAGTGTTTTTTAAGTAAATATTGTGGTCATATTCCCGGTTGTAAATAAAAGTCAGTTATACTGAGTGCTATTTTTCGTAAGATATACAGTGAGTGCTTTTATGTTTCAGTGTATATCATAAATAAAAAAGTAACAGTTATTGCTGTTTCTATCACTATCTACTTAAAATCACGGATATATTAGCACTATTGAACCGTGAAAACACCTCACGGATCGATAGAATGTTAAGCTGTTGACCCGTGAAACACGGATCCATAGCCACGGCGTATTTATTTTTGGTTATTAAAGCAGATGTAGTCAAATGTCACGCCACAAATAGATTCATAATGTCCTCTTAAATATGAACAAAAAATAGACTTTTAAAATAGCATCAGAGATGCCCGTACCCAACAGCCTGGGAAAATAGTTTTCAACACCATGAGATATAGAAGTAGTGAAAAAGTACAAAGATTGGGATACTTTCAGGGCAGTGTCAGTGTCCAAATAATGTTTAGAGAAAATACCATCTAAGAGAAAGAAATTGAATGTTAAAGATTAAGTATTAAAACAAGACAATTCAGTAAACTAAAAATTATGAAGCTTTAAGACTTCTCCCATTTTGATTTTCATTTGTATGGTCAAATTATGGTTTGGATGTTTTGAATATTACCCATACATACAGATGTAGCAATACCGTAAATTTCCAAAATAACGCCCAGGTTCAAATAAACGCCTGGTTCAAATTAACGCCTGGGTACCAAGCACACTGTTTACAATTTATGACACTGTTTTTATACTTCAAAAGAACGCCTGGTTCAATTTAACGCCTGGTCTGATAACCATTTGAAAATAATTAACGCCCGGGCCATATTTTGGAAAAATACGGTACATGCTTTTATGTGCAATTCGGGCAAAACCTGTGGCTCACTTGGGAAGTTGGAATGGGAAGTTGCAAATATAAAACAGTTAATGACTTCTAATATGGCTTTAACGGTACTTAATCTACACCAAAAGATATGAGAGATATAAGAGAGATAAATAGTATCAGATATCCTCGTAGAGACATAAATAGCATCATATATGCAAGATCAAAGGTCAAATCCAGGTCACACCATGACATTGTACCCATATAACCCTTGACCAATGTCCCTACCAAATATCAACTTCCTACATATTATGGTTTCCAAAATATAGCCCAGACAAGGCATTATAGGTCAAGGTCACTACGGCAAGGTCAAATCAAGGTCACACCATGACATTTTACATCTACACACCCTAGCCAATGTCCCTACTCAGTATCAACTTCCTAAACCTTACAGTTTCCGAGATATACCCCGGACAAGATTTTTATAGGTCAAGGTCACTACAGCAAGGTCAAATTACGGTCACACCATGACGTTGCACACCTACACCCCCTAACCAATATCCCTACCAAGTATCAACTTCCTACACCTTATGGTTTCCGAGATATAGTCCGGACAAGATTTTTATAGGTCAAGGTCACTACAGCAAGGTCAAAGGTTAAATCAAGGTCGTGCCATGACATTACACACCTACACCCCCTAACCAATATCCCTACCAAGTATCAACTTCCTACACCTTACAGTTTTTGAGATATAGCCCGGACAAGATTTTAGAGGTCAAGGTCACTATGGCAAGAGCAAAGGTCAAATCGAGGTTATGCCATGACTGCACACCTACACCCCATAACCAATGTCATAACCAAGTATCAACTTCCTACGCTTTACAGTTTCCGAGATATACCCCGGACAAGACTTTATAGCTCAAGATCACTACGGCAAGGTCAAAGTTCAAATCAAGGTCAGACCATGACACTGCACACCTACACCCCCTAACCAATATCCCTACCAAGTATCAACTTCCTACACCTAAGAGTTTTTGAGATATAGCCCGGACAAGATTTTAGAGGTCAAGGTCACTACGGCAAGGTCAAATAATGTCAGACCATGACGTTGCACACCTAGACCTCCTAACCAATATCCCTACCAAGTATCAACTTCCTACACCTTACGGTTTCCGAGATATAGCCCGGACAATATTTTATACGTCAAGGTCAAAGGTCAAATCAAGGTCACACCATGACGTTGCACACCTACACCCCCTAACCAATGTCCCTACCAAGTATCAACTTCCTACACCTTACGGTTTCCAAGATATAGCCCGGACAACATTTTCAAACTCAAGGTCACTATGGCAAGGTTAAATCAAGGTCACGCCATGATGTTGCACACCTACACCTCCTAACCAATGTCCCTACCAAGTATCAACTTCCTACACCTTACGGTTTCTGAGATACAGCCTGGACAAACTTTTTCCCGCCGCCCACCTGCCGATCCAGACACCATGGGTGAAAACAATACCCCGACAGCCCTTAAGGGCTGTGGGGTAAAAATTCACCATATCAAAAAAACACTATTTTCTGCTATGGCAATATTTTTCCTTAATTTCATTGGTTGATTTTTTTATTGTTTGTTTTCTATATTGTTAGAAAACCGAAAACCGGGGAAATCTGTGACCTCATATCTTCTCATGAATATTAATGAGTTGGTACTACTGCCGTGGTTCTCGAGTTTAAGGTATTTGGTCTTCATTGAAGCTACCATTTTATAAAATATTGTTACAAAAACCCAGGAAATCCTAAAACAAGGCTACCTGTGATATACAGCACTTCTCGGTTCTGGCGATTTAGCACTTCCCGCCATATAGCCAATATATGTTACAGATCGGGATGTCCCGGGCCATAACCTTGCCGTTAATTTTAAAAGTCTCTGCTTGTTCGCAATTATTGAAGGGGGCACTGTGAGTGTTTTGAAGTCGGAGCAAAAAATGAGGGCGCAGTCTGAGCATGGAGCACCGAGCATGGAGTGTCATGGATGTTATAGTGGCTTCCTACTATAGTAAACGCCCACATTCTATTTCTTTGTTAGCGGTCAAGGACAAATGCTTCTATTTATCTACAAAATGGGCGTTCACTGGTATTTCCGGTTTGTGCTAAAAACGGACGATATTAGAGCTAAATTATTAAAATATAAAGCTTTGAAACAAATGTAGCAACATGCACCTAGATTATTAATTGCTGTGTACATCATTTGACAATATGGTGGAAGAAAAATAAAATATAAATCTGTTTATATAATTTAAATTCAATATATTTGCTTCAGCAGGGGCGTTTACTGGTAGAATGCCACTAGGCGACTGCTACAAACATGCTTACCTGGGCGATAATAAAATGTTCCCATGGTAAAATGTACATAGCTACATATAACATGAGGACTATTTTGCAAAATATATACAAACTGCACGCTTGGTAAATATTCTTCTATAATACAACCTTTATGTGATGTATAGTACAGTACAAACCCCCAAACAGATCGAAAAGTCAAAATCATGTAACTTCACGACAATTACTGTTATTACTACAGCGTAGGCGTTTTTTCAACATAAAATTTCGTATTTTTGCATCCCGAGATTTAAAAATAACATCCCTCAACTCAGTTGTGTTTTATGTCAGTTGCACCAGTAATCACGCTACTTAATACTTCTCTTTCAGAATAATAATGATTTCATAAATAAACTTTAAGTCTCTCTAGGAACCTAATTTTTAAAAGGTCTCTTGACTGGTACAATTTAAGAAACAATATAATCTAATTTATTCTGATCTGATCTACTGCTTTGCAGGTGCAATATCCCAATCATGGATTATATGACTATTTATAAACCAATTTATTTACATGATTTAGGAAAGACTTTCAACTGACTTTTACAATAGCAATAAAGATTGTTTACAGGACACATGATTGAGGCCCGAAAGAACAAAACCAGCCCTTACATTACATTGACCAACTACATTCAAAGTCAAAGTTACTCTGACAACAATATTTACCATTCCATTACACTCTCACTTTTTAAGAGTCTTATGCAAAGGAATCTAAGATTAGAAAACTGGTACATAAGATTTGCACACTACTTAAAAATCTTTAAAATTAACTCCTCCCCCATCCCAGCACCTATTTTAAGATGATTTTACCATTTTACCGTTTAGATCCAACAACACTGGACATATATGATAGAAATATGATAAAGACACCATGAAGCAAAGTTTCTATTCAGTCAAAACTGAAATTGCCATCTCAAATATTATTGAATACATTGCATGACAAGTTGATATTCTGCTAAAATTGCAATTGCAACTGATTGGCTTGTAATATGCTTGTATTAATCATAACATGTTTGCAAAACCATGGAATCTGTAGAATTGGGTACATTATAAAACCCGGAATTGGAATTGGAATCGGAATTTTTTCCAGAATAGCACCTCTTACCGCACCTCCATGTCGACTGGCTCATGAAAGTATGGGGGTGGGGCTTAAAATCCTACACACCTTTCACACACTTTAATACTTTGAGAAGCCTTCTTGACAAGCACGCCCAAATCATGAAGAAAAATATACTGAGACATCATACATGCCGAAACTGGTTTCATGAACTGTGACATCCTCAAAGCAAAATGACTCAAGAGGAAATATGAGCGGGCATGGCATCGTGAAAACTCAGCCAGTAATCGTAGCTGATACCGGGCTGCAATCAACCACTATAATTTCCTGCTAGAGAAGTCCAAATGCAATCATTATTCCAACATTGTGGCTGAAAACCAAGGAAATCCCAAGGCTCTGTGGAACTGTTTCAAAAAGATCTTACACAGGTCCTCTGTTGCTGTTCTACCAGACTACACAAATAAAACCGACCTTGCGAACACTTTCTGCAAGTTCTTCTATGACAAAATCCTCAAGATAAGATCCACACTGCAGTCATCAATACCATCTTCAGTTACTAGACCTAACCCCACTAAAAATACTCTGTCCTCTGTCACACCTGTGTCCGAGGAAGAACTACTCAAAATTCTAAAGTCCTCACCATCCAAATCATGTGACCTTGACCCGATTCCGATGTCACTGGTCAAGGAGTGTGCTGATATTCTCATCACCCCCATCACTAAAATTGTAAATTATTCAATCACAGAAGGTAGTTTCCCCAACTGTTTTAAGATGGCATATGTCACCCCCCTTCAAAAGAAGCCGAGCCTTGATAGAAATATCCTCAAAAACTACAGGCCGGTGTCAAACCTTAGCTTTATATCTAAACTTATTGAGAAGGTGGTGGCAAAGCAGCTAAATGAATTTATTTCGCATGAGGGGCTCTTACATATAACGGTTAACGTACATATAGCCGCCACGGAGATGATAGTTTTTAAAATTGTCACAATATAGACCGTTTTTACTTACATTTCACCTGCTTCTACCTCCGTTTGTGTACAAAAATGTATCCTTACTGTCATTTGATGGTTTTACTGCTTTTTCTTACCCTTTAAGTTTCTTTTAGTATGTTTTGATGTAAACCGGGTATTATTGCCCACCAAACGGGAATTACCGGTCCAATTTCTATAGGTGTTTTTGTATTTCTCTGAAGTCTATCAATTATTTCCTTGTTTGTGTATACATTCTTCTTATTTTTGATTGTAAACTTGTACATACTCTGGCTATTTTTTACATTTTTAGGCCCCTTTCTGCTTTGTGCATTGTTGCTTAGGGACTGGTTGTTTGTAGCAGGCTTAGTGGAGGAGTATAGGGTGCCCGTGAGTCGCCCACGGGACGAATCGACTAAGGTTGGACTGTCAGACAGATTGAGGACTGAGCTTTTAAGGCCTAAACTGGTGAGACTCCCCACGGTCCTTTTTCTTTAAGGCTGCCGGAGTATGTACACTGTCCTTGCTCAGTAATGTAAACTTTATACTGTCTGATTCTACTGTGTCTTTTCTCCGTAAACATAACACGCAAGGGTACGGAGCTCTATATCACAAAGACTGCCCACGGCTCTAGTCTACTCCTCCCTTGTTCTTTTAGGCAGGCAGGGGCCACGGTGGCAGAGTGGTAACACTCTCGCCTCCCACCTCTGCGGCCGGGGTTGTATCCCCGTCATGGCTGTAAGTGGGAAAGCTGGTAGTTGCTTGCCGTTGGTCGGCAGTTTACAGTACAGAACTCTAGCGAACTATATTTACTGGTTTCCTCTGCCCTTCCAACTACCCGTCGTGATATGACCTGTACAGTGTTGAAAGCGACGTAAAACCCCAAATAAACAAACAAAATAAACAAATTTTAGGCAGGCAAGCTGTTGCCGTAATGTCAAAAATTTTCCTACTACTACCAATTTCAGAGGCTTTTCTGTTTTACTTTTATTATGTGGAGATATCTCACTAAATCCCGGTCCTATCTCTTTTGGTGTGATCAACTGTCGTTCTGTTCGAAATAAAGGCCCCACTATTGCTGACATTGTTTCTTCTCGATCATTGGATCTACTCAGCATTACAGAAACACACATAAGACCAAATGAAACCGACAGTTTGCTTCGCTCAATAACACCATCAGGATACAAATTGTGTCACAGACCTCGTGCGCACGGCCGCGGTGGTGGTGTTGGCTTTTTTGTAAACCACAACATCCATTTTAAAATAGTTGATAGTCCTTTCTATGAATCATTTGAAAATATAGCAATTACCATTGGTTCTCCAGCTTTTGTGATAGCCTGTGTTTATTGGCCTCCTGGTTCATGTTCTGATACATTTTGTGATGAATTTTTCAGTTTATTTGAGTACCTATCTTCACTCAGTCAAAATTTCCTGATATGTGGCGATTTTAACATACATGTGGATGCAATCTCCAAAGACAGTGAAAAGTTTCTCAATTGCCTTGAATCATGCAATATCAATCAACATGTTCATAAACCAACTCACCTACATGGTCATACTCTCGATCTCATCCTCACTCCCAATGATTCCAGTGCTGTTTCAAATGTTAGGGTCAGTGATTTTATTTCAGATCATGCCCTAGTGCTGGGTCAACTTGATTTTACGTACCATCCCTTCTATACCTACGTCAAAAACTGTTACCTTTCGGATGTTTCACAGGATAAATATGGATTGTCTCCGGAGTGATCTGGAAAACTGTTCGTTTGTCAAATGCCCTGGTAGTACTGCTAGTGTTCTTTATGAGCAGTATACAAAGGACCTTAAAGAGTTGCTAGACAAACACGCTCCTGAGGTATCTCGCGCTTTCATCAAGGGTCCTGCTAAATGGCTCTCAGATTCTTATCTGCTGGGTAAGGCTGTCAGGCGCCAGTTTGAATGCATATGGCGGAAGAATAAATCACCACAAAATCGAGCCAGATTGCGAAAGCAGATTGCCCGTTGTAATTCACTAGTAAATAAAGATAAATCCAATTACTACAGAAGTCTTGTCAATGAAAACGCTCAGGATTCCAAGAAATTGTGGCAGGTGATACGTACTGTATTACATTCCGATCGCGAAAGCGCACTCCCTTCTCATCAGTCAAAAGAGTGTCTTGCAAACCGTTTTGTGACTTATTTCTCAGAAAAAATTACCAAGATTAGGGACTCATTTTCCAGCACTGACTCTTTCAACCTACCTGCACCCTCAGACCTACCCAGCTTTGACTCATTTAATGAAGTTTCTCATGAAGAAATCCTAAAGGCAATTATGAAATCACCAACTAAATCCTGTTTGTTGGACCCATGGCCCACCTTTTTGGTCAAAGAATGTCTTGACATTCTTGTACCTTCAAGCACCAAACTTGTTAATTATTCTCTGTCTGAGTGTGTTGTTCCTGCTGATTTTAAAAAAGCTGTTGTCACTCCACTGATCAAAAAATCCTCACTACCACCTGACAATCTCAAGAATTACCGACCTGTGTCAGGCCTGTGCTTCATCTCCAAACTTGTTGAGCGTGTGGTCACCTCCCAATTAAACGACTATGTCTGTTCAAATGGTCTTGAGAATGTCAAGCAGTCAGCTTATAAGTTAGGTCACTCAACCGAAACTGCACTGCTGTCAATCAAAAATGATGTCCACCTTGCTCTGGCTCGAGGTGAGGCCACTGCTGTTGTGCTGCTTGACCAATCAGCAGCTTTTGACACAATTGACCATGGTACACTCCTATAGGATGTTCGAGTTCTTGGTTTGGCGTTGGTGGCGTAGTTTTGGAATGGTTTAAGTCCTACCTCTCTGATCGTTTGCAATGCGTTAAGATTGGCTCTATTCTGTCTGGTGCAAAGAAGCTCTTGTGTGGAGTACCGCAGGGCTCTGTCTTAGGTCCTATACTCTTTTCCTTATATACTACTCCCCTCAGCAAAGTCATTCAAAATCATCCCGGCATAGGTTTTCACTTTTATGCAGATGATACACAGTTATATGTTCATCTCACACATAAGAATGTGTCTCATGCCTTTGACAGGTTGGAAAGGTGCCTGGAGGATGTCAAAAAGTGGTTATCTGCAAATAAATTGAAGCTCAACCCTGATAAAACCGAATTTATTGTTTTTGGTTCAAAAATTCACCGTGAAAAACTCAACAAATCCATTCCAGTTAACATTCTTGGCAATTTCCTCTCTCCTGTCGGAGTAGTCAGGAACCTCGATGTATGGTTTGATAGTGATTTCTCCTTCTCGAGGCATGTCCAAAATATCTGCAAGTCTTGTTTTACTCAAATCAGGGATCTTAGGCGTCTCAGAGGTTACCTCACACATCATGCTGCCCTTATGGCTGCGAATGCTCTGGTTGGAAGTCGACTTGACTACTGTAATTCCTTGTTTAGAAGTCTCTCAGCTCTTGATCTTCGTAAGCTGCAATGTGTTCAAAATAGTCTGGCTAGAATTGTCACCAACACCACCAAGTACTCACATATTACTCCTGTTAGGAAGATTCTACATTGGTTGCCTATTGAACAACGCTCCATATTTAAGACTGCTTTACTGGTGTACAAGTTCCTAAATTGTGGTCAACCAAGATATTTTGCACCTTTTCTTAAACCCAGACAAAGTGTCTACAACACACGCAAAAGCCAAGCTGATGGTGTGTTCCTTGAGATCCCCCACTTCGCCACCTCACTATATAAGTCTTCTAAGCATTTCGGCCTCAGCTTTGCTTATGACGCTCCAAAGATTTGGAATGATTTGCCTGATGATGTACGTTCGGCCACTTCTCTCCACTCATTCAGAAGGAAGCTCAAAGCCTATCTCTTTGCACAAGCATACCCGCCCTGACTTTTGCTTTCCCTCATTTCTCTCCGTGGCGCTGACCCTTGCTATGTCTCAGGTTTATGATTACAGTTTTTTGCTTCTGTTTGGTGCGCCTAGAGTCTGTCTTTGGATAGAGATTAGGCGCTATAAAAATACTATTAGAATTAGAATTAAATGTCAACCAGTCTGTTTATAAGAGTTCGCACTCCACTGAAACCGTATTGGTGAAGATTCAAAATGATATAGCTCTCTCAGTGGACTCAGGAAAGGCAGTGGCCCTAACATTATTAGACCTATTGGCAGCGTTTGATACGATTGATCATTCTCTTTTATATGACTGTTTGCATGACTGGTTTGGTCTAGATGGTACTGTTTTGTCATGAATCAAATCGTATCTTTCAAACCGTAAACAAAAAATTAAAATAGGTAATAGTTTCTCTGAGGCAGTAATTCTCCCTTTTGGAGTCCCCCAAGGCTCTGTACTGGGTCCTCTCCTTTTCACCCTCTACACTAGTCCCCTAGTCAAGTTATTTCAAAATTCAATGTTACTCATCACCTGTATGCCGATGACACCTAGATCTACCTAGCAGTTGACTCCAGGAATTTTGACTCTAGCATGGAAGAGCTGACCGAGTGTCTCAAGTCTGTACAGGAGTGGATGGACGGTGTCAAACTAAAAGTAAACCCAGAAAAAAAAAGAATTTATCATTATAGGTCAAAAAGCCATCAGAGAGTCGCTTGCACCAGATTTCCCTGTTCCACTCCTCCAAAACAATATTTCTCCGTCGGTGGAAGTAAAAAATCTGGGTGTTATTTTCAACTCAGACAACTCCTTTGACAATCATGTTGCCAAGGTTTGCAGAGCATGTTACTATCATCTTCGTGATTTGCGACGAATTCGCAAATTCTTTGGAGTTGAGACAGCAATACTTCTGGCAAACGCTATGGTCAGTAGTCGTCTAGACTACTGTAACTCTTTACTCTATGGGGTAAGCAAGTCCAACATAGCCAAACTACAGAGAGTCCAGAATGCTCTTTGCCGCATCATCTTCAGACTTGACAAAATGAGTCATGTTACACCCTTTTTGAAAAAACTCCACTGGCTCCCAATTCAACATCGCATCCTGTTTAAGTACAACCTTTTGGTATTCAAGGCTATTAATCTTTCACAGCCCCCGTATCTTTCAGCTTTAATAAGATCGAGCAGTCTCACTCGTGGCAACAGGCTATCTATCTCCTCAACCCACCCTAATAAGCACATAGGAAGGCGTGGCTTTGCAGTAGCTGCACCAGCCGAATTGAACAAGCTGCCACAGACTGTCAGATCTCAGCAAACAATAGATGGTTTCAGAAGTCAGCTAAAGACCTACTTGGTTAGGTTGGCATATCCCCCACCTTAGTTATACCCTGGCGAGCGCTTTTTAGATGTCGACCCATGCCTGTCCCTGGACTCTCCCTTCTTGGACTCAAGCGCATTAGAGGATTTGTATCAATTTTGCGTTATATAAATCCTACTATTATTTATTATAAACCCCTGAGTATAGTAGCCTATTTTAGCTATATAGGGTTATGTAATTTGGTAATTTAGAGTTTTGCATTATTCCATCTCATTTGAGAATTGATATAAATGATAAAGTTTTTGCAATAATCCCTGCTTTTAAATGTAGTCGCTTTAAAAACCGTGAGTTCGCGAGTTTAAGGTATTTGATCTTATCTATGCTTCCATTTTATTAAGTATTGTAATGAAATGCCAGGGGAAATCCGTGTCCTCATATCTTCTCATGAATATTAATGACTGCACCTCATATTTTAACTCTGCATCTCGCCGCACCATTTTACCGCACCTCATCTTTCAACACCGCACCTCGACGCACCTGGTTTTGGAATTCCGGAAAATGTAATGCACTGTAGAATAGTAGAAATGAACATCCCAAATAGATTTATCGCAAAAGGTTAATATTTAGTTCTTTAATTTCAATGAAAAATATAGCCAAAATAGAAATATGTTTCTGCTTTGCTTTAGTACTTTACAGCCTGTTGTAATTAATAATGATTAATTGTGACGTTTCCCCAAGGGAAATGAAGGCTTGGTTGAAAGTTACACATTTTTGACAACTACCTTAAATACAAGACCTTCCCTTATTATGTGTTTTAGTGTTTATGTCGGAAGTAAGTTCGTCCACAGTTGTAAACAAAAATAAAGAAGTTTTAGGCTATCTTCAGAACTGGTGGGTCTCTGCAGTATCTTTTTAAATAAACCATGTTTAAACCATCACATTTAAATGATCACTAGGATTTAAGACGGTCGTTGACAATTTTATCTGCTATTTTCATGGTTTTATTCAGGTCTTCATACCCCTGCATAGCTGGCATGGCGATAGACATGGTTACCTCGGCTCTACTTTACTTGCGTGTAGAGCCGTGGCACGACCACACATAAAACTGGAGATTTGCATAAAACGCATATTCCGTACAAATGTGCACACACAACTGTTACCCCAACTATTTTGTTACATTTCCTTCAACAAACAGTTAACATGCAAACATAGTTAACTAAAAATAAATGACATTTTCTCATTTTCAGTGATTTTTTTACCATTTCTCTAAAAATTTAAAAATGTTCTTTTATGATAAAAGTTGTGTAAAGTAGCATGTATTTTATACACATGCTGTATTTACTGTGTCCTTAGCTTATTATCAATTGTTTTTAACTGCATTGTACAATTTCTGGTCATTTCATCAAGTTTTATTCAACAGAAAAGGATTTTATGCAAATCTCCAGTTTTATGTGGGGTCGTGCCACGGCTCTACACGCAAGTAAAGTAGAGCCGAGGTAACCATGTCTAGCATGGCGAAGCAACTTAATTCTCTGCCGTGAGTTACACCCTACGGATGTCGTCGTAAGTTGACTTCGCTAGCTAACCCCTGCATTAGCGTAGTACTGAGTACAGTAGCCTTACACCTTGATGATTCGCGAATTTTAACGTTTTAGTTGCGAGCTTATTTCATGTCTAAATATTTTTTTTCAGCAATTTGTATGTGTTTTATAAAATTATAAATACTAAAGCACCGTTTTATGTTATAAAAATGAAAGTAGATGCTCTAATATCCAAGAAAAATGGCATACCCGAATCAACAAAGCCTTCGAATCAAGGATACACATGGTTATAGTCACTGAGATAAAAGGTGGTAACATTCTCGCCTCCCACCTCTGAAGTCAGGGTTTAGTTCCCGGCACGGCCTCAAGTGGGGAAGCTGGTAGTTGCTTGCCGTGGGTTAGAAGTTTACAGTACATAACCTTGACCAACTGTATGTATACTGCATGGTTTCCTCTGCCCTTCCAACTACCCGCTGTGATATGACCAGTACAGTGTTGAAAGCAACGTAAAACCCAAAATAAATAAACCATTTAAACCTAATTAAGTTGTGTAAAAAATTGCAGAAACTAAATTAAAAAATACACTAAAAAGTTTGCCGTGACTTTGTGTATGTAGTTTGTGTTAATATTGTTTGACTGTTTACATTTAATAATTTCTGAAAACTGTTTATCTCAATGCAAGCTATCTCAGTGGCCATTTATCTCAGTGCCCTTCCATGTACCGCTTGCCAAATAGTTACTGTCATAGCACAACTGATGGACACCCCTATTTTTCTTACATCAATCACTTAAGTTTTGAAATGTATGGTTCCTGTTTTGCAGTGGTATATAGAATTAATTCACACAATAATAGAAATACATTTTAACACAGATAACCAACTCGGCCCTAGCCAACTCGGACTCACCTATGCAAATTTAGACCCACTCCAATACAAATTCAAATTGACATAAAATCTTTATTTGTGGATGGATTTTGATTATCAAGATATCATTGTTTACAGATTTAATCATGACTATAGTAGTAAGACATAATCTTGAATCGGGTTTACACAATAAGAGTAAGATGTACAAAAATGTTTTATCCTCCATTGGTAACAGTTTTAATAATGTAGCCATCATTTGCAAAATACTACCTTCTAAAACCATTTCCATTGATATCAGATAATTCAGATCATGTTTCACCTTGTTTATGGGGGTGTGCTACTGGAGCCGACTTATCGGTAACTAGGTATTTTTTGAGAGTCGGGAGCAATGTTCACACAGTCAGTTAGGACCGGTTCTAGTTTCCTGGTTTGTCACAGTGAATCGGCAAAATATCTAACATGTTTGATATTTCACAGACTCTCCATGACTCTGTATCCGGATTGTGGCTTCGCCCATCTGGAAACCATCCTGTCATGGATCTCTACGGCTTGTCGGCCACACTTCCTGTGTTTTCCGATACTGTTACAGACTTGTCTTGAAAAAGTTGCCTTCCTCTCCTGGTTAAGAACCTCGACTCTATCTTCAGGCAGGCTGGCTAAACTAACCAGCCGTACTTGAAAGCAAACAGGCCTGTTGCTAACATAACCGACTTGACTTCAACCAGTCTTCAACCGTAGAGTCAGTAACATCTTAGCAGGACTAGCCAGGAATACATACAGACAAGCCGTGAACACCAAACTGACAAGACGGTTACACAACAGACAAGCCGGCAACCATGTAGGACAAGCTAGCTTCATTTTTACGACCAACGGCTTGTCTGCTGATGCAGTCTCTGTCTGTATAAGGCAAGTCGGCTTTCGCAATGCATCATTTGGAATCTGACGGATTACATCTGGCAGTGTTTCAAGAATAGGAGTTTATTTTTTTAACAACTATCTAGGGCAGTTTTGAGTTGAAGTTGGCTAAATATTGAATTTAGGGGTTTTTTTTTTGGTTTTTTTTTTTACAAAAACACTGCTTATTATTTGACACTGGGTCCTAAGAAAGGCAGAGTAGTGAGGAAGATAGAAGTTCCAACTGACAGTGTTCCTGAATTTGAACTGAGGGACACAGCAGCGGATCTGCAGCAGGGGAGGGAGGAGTGAGAGGCAAGAGAACGGAGGAGGCACAGCAACAGAGGGAGGAGGAGGCAAGGAGGGAGGAGGCAAGAGCAGAGGAAACACTCGCAAGAGGAGGGAGTTGCAGAAAAAAGGCCCAGAACCGAGAAAAAGGGCACATGACCAACATCTACCTGACTGACTTGGATGAGGAGGCTGTTATGGACTTTGTGAGGGACCATGAGGAGTTGCATGACAAGACTAATAAACACTTCAAGAATAAAGCAAGGAAGTAGTGTCTGGTTCCCCTGGTATGACTTGCAAAAGACACGTTGAGGCAATCTGACATAATTGAGGCCTGGACAGGCCCTGAAGCAGATCAGAGAATGTCAGAACTGGATACAGGATTAGATTTCTGAGGTCGCAAATCAGACAAAAGGGACTCAGCAAATCATCAGGCTTCAAGTCCCAGGCCCGAGGAGCCAGTTCTTCAGCTGCTTCAGCACAGGACATCTCCAGAGCATCGACTGACACACAAGCCCCACTGCTGCTTCAGGGTCATCATTCCTCAGGCAAAAGCAGGAGACAACAACACATACAGCCTTCTGCAACTACCTGGTGTTGGATGTGGAGGGATTAGAAGAGAAAGACTTTCAGACATTTAGAAATGAGGCTGTCATGCTCCTCAGCAACATTTAAAGCAGGGTTACGTAAAACAATGTTGTTAGCCCCAGCATCTACATTGAAGGTGTGTCTGTGGTTCACAATCTTGGTGCTTTCTTTGATGAACATATGTCACTGGATGTATTTGTTCACAAAGAATGTGCTGCCGTTCAAGGGCAACTTAGAAAGCTGTACAGATTTCGTAGATATCTTACTGTTGAAGCACGTAAATCTTTGATACAGGCTCCAGTCATTCCACACCTGGACTATTGTTGTAGCCTCCTTCTTGGAACAAAGAAACCAAATATTGAACACATACAGCATCTCTAAGATTCTGCTGCCATGTTTATTTTTGACATTGCTCAATATGAAATCACTAAACCATATTTACAACTGTTACAGCTTCATTTACTACCTGCTCAAGAAAGAATTAATTATGTCAGCTGACTTGTCAGTCAGCTGACATTATGTCATCACTCTGCGGCGTGGGCGTCCGCGTCCGCGTGAACAACTTCTTCTCCAAAACTACAAGGCCTAGAGACATGCTGTTTTTTTTAAAAGATACCTTATCTATCGAGGATGAAAAGTTGTTCAAGGCATGCAAATCTGTATGTTCGTCTGTTTGCTAGAGACATTACAAGGGGGGTACCCCCACCAAAAGTGTGAAAATTTCAACTTTTTATCACAATTTTCTCAGTGACTATTGCAGGGATTTCTCTCATATCTTGCATATATGTACTAGGCCAGAGATAGATTCTCTTGTGTGAGTATGAGACCTGGATCTGTCTTACTTTTTTTTTAATAAATTTTTTTAATAATTTTTAATGCATTAAAATTCATGAAATCATGCACTAAATCACTTATAACTTCAAAAGTGTTGCATTTACAGCATTTTGTGAAAATATGTTGTTCAGCTACTTTTTTCATAGCTACAATATGGTGAGTAAGTTGGGTGTCTGTCTCAATAGCTAAGTGAGTAATAGCTACTTTTGGGCTTTTCAGTAACTTCCATTATGAGTAAAATCACTTGTAACTTAAAAACTATTGCATTTAGAGAATTTCGTATAAATATGTTATTCAGCTACTTTTGGGCCAGCTATAACATAGTGAAATTTCAGACCTGTAGCTCATGGCATAGCTGAGTAATACCTACTTTTAGGTTATCACTGTTGAGTAAATCGCTTATAACTTAAAAACTATTGCATTTAGAGAATTTCGTATAAATATGTTATTCAGCTACTTTTGGGTCAGCTATAATATAGTAAAATTTCAGACCTGTAGCTCGTGGCATAGCTGAGTAATAGCTACTTTTAGGTTATCACTGTTGAGTAAATCACTTATAACTTGAAAAGTGTTGCATTTAGAGCATTTTGTTAAAATATGTTATTCAGCTACTTTTTTCATAGCTACAATATGGTGAGTAAGTTGGGTGTCTGTCTCAATAGCTAAGTGAGTAATAGCTACTTTTGGGCTTTTCAGTAACTTCCATCATGAGCAAAATCACTTGTAACTTAAAAACTATTGCATTTAGAGAATTTCGTATAAATATGTTATTCAGCTACTTTTGGGCCAGCTATAGCATAGTAAAATTTCAGACCTGTAGCTCATGGCATAGCTGAGTAATAGCTACTTTTAGGTTATCACTGTTGAGTAAATCACTTATAACTTGAGAACTATTGCATTTAGAGTATTTTGTTTCAATATGTTTTTCACCTATTTTGGGGTCAGCTAAACATAGTGAAGTTTCAGACCTGTGGCTCATTTCATAGCTGAGTAATAGCTACTTTGAAGTTCTCACTGTTGAGTAAATCAGTTATAATAGGAAAACTATTGCATTTACAGAAATTTGTGCAAATATGTTATTCAGCTACTTTTGGGTCAGCTATAACATAGTGAAATTATAGACCTATAGCTCATGGCACAACTGAGCAATAGCTATTCTCAGGTACTGACTGTTGAGTAAATCAGCTATAACTTGAAAAATATTGCATTTGGAGTATTTTGTTAAAATATATTGTTCACCTACTTTTGGGTCAGCTATAACATAGTGAAATTACAGACCAAGAGCTCATGGCATAGCGGAGCAATAGCTATTTTCAGGTTCTCACTATTGAGTAAATCAGTTGTAGCTTGAAAACTATTGCATTTACAGTAGTTTGCTTAAATATGTTGTTCACCTACTTTTGGGTTAGCTATAACATAGTAAAATTTCAGACATGTAGCTCATTGCATAGCTGAGTAATAGTTCCTTTGAGGTTCTCACTGTTGAGTATATCAGTTGTAACTTGAAAACTATTACATTTAGAGTAATTTGTTAAATATGTTATTCACAGAATTTTTGGTCAGCTATAACATAGTGAAATTGCAGACCTCTATGTCATGGCATAGCTGAGCAATAGCTACTTTCAGGTTCTCACTGTTGAGTAAATCATTGTATCCACTGGATAGCTGCAGTGTGTAGAGAGAGATTTCACCATTACTGCTCTGATGAAAAAAAATATTATAGCTAGCTTTCTTAAGTTTGCAGTATATATTAATAACCATAAAATGTTGTCTGGGAATATTTTTGGCCTCATTTTGAGAAACAAGATGGCCGCCACAGGTGTTTTTTGTCAGTCATGAAAAGTGCTTATATCTCCCTTATTATTGATCCTAGAGGTTTGGGATGATAAACCAACCTGTAGGAAATCATGGGGTGGGAATCTTTTGGTGTGGTCGGATTTGACCTTCAATGACCCCTCCTTCAAGGTCAAACAAGGATAGCCAAACTTAAAAGTGCTTATAACTCACTTATTATTGGTCCCAGAGGTTTGGGATGGTAAACAGACAGGAAATCATGGGCTGTGAATCTGTGGATATGGTCCGATTTGACCTTGGAACCCTCCTTCAAGGTCAAATGAGGATAGCGAAAATTGAAAGTGCAAAAATTGAAAGTGCCTACAACTCGCTACAATTATTGGTGACAGAGATTTGGGATGGTAAACCATCCCATAGAAAATCATTGGCTCGGAATCTTTTGGTATGGTCATATTTGACCTGTGGACCCCTCCTTCAAGGTCAAATGAGGACAGCCAAGCTTAAAAGTGCTTATAACTCATTTATAATTGGTCCTAGATGTTTGGAATGGTAAACCATAGGAAATCATGGGCTGGGAATGTATTTGTGTGGTTAGATTTGACCTTGAACCCCTTCTTCAAGGTCGAACGAGGATATTGCATTTGTAGTATTTCTTTAAATATGTTTTAACCTATTTTTTACACTTAAACAATTACCTTGTTATTTTCCTTCAGAATACCATTTACAGGGCACAACTTTTTTATCCTTTTCTTCTGTCAGCTTCGGAATTTCTTTCGAACTTGCTGTTCAGTTACCATTTACTGTATTTCTGTACAGCCCTTTTCCTGATAATTATTCTGTCCTCTAATCACCTTCACAAATCAAAAACACTCAGTCAGCTGACACAGTGCCCGTTCACGGGCACTCTCCTCTTGTTTTAGAATTATGTCCACCCCACTGGGGGGTGGACATATTATTTTTGCTTTTTCCGCCGTCCGGCGTCCCACTTGGTTTCCAGACATTTTAGGCAACAGTTCTTATCCTATCTTTACCAAATTTGGCATGCAGGTTTATTGGGTTAATAGCTTGTATGGGATTGCTTTTGGTGATGATAGCTCTATAGCTAACTGAGTAATAGCTACTTTGCTACTTTTGAGTAGCTCTTTGGTTTCCAGACATTTTAAGGAATGCTATTAAGCCTAGCTTTCTGAAATTTGGTATGGAGGTTCATTGGGTTAATAGCTTGTATGGGATTGCTTTTGGGGGGAATTGCTTCATAGATGAGTGAGTAATTAATTCAATAAATGAGTAATTAGCTATTTTGAATACTGAAAAAGGCAAATGTGCTCATATCTCCTAAACCGTGCGAGATAGAGCGATTTCGTCGAAATTTTCGACCCACAGGGTATCTAAGAAATGTACTCTTTGCAATTTTCAAAAAAAATTTCCCCTCCCCAAAAATGGCGGCCATTTTGAATTTTCGAATTTTTGCCAAAAATGGCAAAACACAAATTTGCTTCTATCTCCTTAACCGTGCGAGATAGAGCGATTTCATCGAAATTTTCGACCCACAGGGTATCTAAGGAATGTAATCTTTGCAATTTTCAAAAAATTTTCCCCTCCCCCCAAAATGGCGGCCATTTTGAATTTTCGAATTTTTACCAAAAATGGCAAAACACAAATTTGCTTCTATCTCCTTAACCGTGCGAGATAGAGCGATTTCGTCGAAATTTTCGACCCACAGGGTATGTAAGGAATGTAATCTTTGCAATTTTCAAAAAAATTTCCCCTCCCCAAAAATGGTGGCCATTTTGAATTTTCGAATTTTTGCCAAAAATGGTAAAACACAAATTTGCTTCTATCTCCTTAACCGTGCGAGATAGAGCGATTTCATCAAAATTTTCGACCCACAGGGTATCTAAGGAATGTAATCTTTGCAATTTTCAAAAAATTTTCCCCTCCCCAAAAATGGCGGCATTTTGAATTTTCGAATTTTTGCCAAAAATGGCAAAACACAAATTTGCTTCTATCTCCTTAATCGTGCGAGATAGAGCGATTTCGTCGAAAATTTTCAACCCACAGGGTATCTAAGAAATGTACTCTTGGCAATTTTCAAAAAATTTTCCCCTCCCCAAAAATGGCAGCCATTTTGATTTTTCGAATTTTTGCCAAAAATAGAAAAACAGGAATTTGCTTCTATCTTCTTAACCGTGCAAGATAGAGTGATTTCGTCAAATTTTTCGACCCAACCAATGCCAAAAGGCATGAAGCTGAAATAATTTACATGTACACTAATAAATATTTAAGCATCATTGATATATTTTACAAATGAAACAGGGTCTTGTAAGACTACTGTACAATTTTGGCAAAAGGTTCATGGGGTGGACATTACACATGATAATGTGTGTTCTTCTATGCTATCCTGTTTCTATTCGCATCTACTATCAACAGGGCATCCTATTTCTAGTTCTCAATTCTGTCTTCAAATGCCTAAACTCCCAGGCACCCAAATATCTCTCAGAATTGCTCCAGATTTATCAGTCATCTAGAGATACTAGATCCAGCAAGGTCCAGCAGATTCACTGAAAAAGTCTTCTCATACATGGGCCCAGGTCTCTGGAACAGCCTTGATAATTTTATAAGAACGCCTACCTCAGTTGACAAATTCCAGAAGCAATTATTGAAAACATTTATTTTTAATTATAATAAAGTGCTATAGAAATAATCATAATAATAATCTTAGAAATGGTGAGACATAGAGCGATTTCGATTAAATTTTTGGCCTCCAGAGTATTTGTTACATCATCTGGCACTCTGTCAAGAAAGCATTTTCCTGCAGTTTTCGCAGACATTTTGAATTTTTGTAATAGATGGAAAAACATATTAAACAGAGGAAGATAGTCATTTTGGCAAATCATTAATGCTCATTGGGACTTTTTGTTTTTGCTGTGCAAAAACAAATTTATTTTTCTCAGGCAAAGTTTTATCCGATGCAGAATTTTCTGTAAATTTCACTTTTTTGTAGCTTTACCCATAAGGCTCTGTCCCCATTTGTGTATTTTACACTTGAAACTCTGGAGCTTTCACTGATTTCAAAATCATGTGTTTTTCTATTTTTAGATTAAAAAACTGATGTACTACAATATGCACATTAGCTGACAGTAATTGGTGTCACCAGTTTTTTTTGGTAAGTTCATGGAAAAATAAAATTACTGATTCAGAAGTTAACTTACAAATGCACAATTAAAGATTTTGAAAGCAATAATATTTTCTGTTATAAGTTGTTGTTTGAACATTTGTGCATGAAAGCTGTATCTAACTTATATTGGCTAGTCTTTATGACTTTTACATAGCATTATGGAACAAACGTTTTCTTTGTTTTTATATTTATTATTTTCGATATGAAAATATAAGACAAAAGTTATTAAGAAAAGATAATTTTAAATATTAAAATGATTTGCAAATATTTACAAGGCATATATAAAAATACAACAGAAAACATATAACTCTAAATCAGAAATTAAATCCTAGTTTTTTTTTTGAAAAGCACAAAACATAATCTAAATTAAAAAGCATCCCCATGTTGTAATTAAGCGTCCCTGAAAGGGCGCTTATTTGTTTTCGCCTCAGTTTCCTCGCCGCCGCCTTATGCTCTCCCTTGAATTACTCCCTTATTATTAGAAGGTTTCAAACCATATTTGGCAGTTATATGCCTTAGGCGTGGGAAATTTTTCTGCATGCTTAAATTTGACCTTTATAAAGGTGATATGATCAAAAACAATTTTTTTGAAGTACACCCCCCCGTCATCGCAGTTCAGGAAAAACTACTTGCTACACAGCCTTATAATTTGACACACCTGTTCATACTATCGAAAACGCGAGCTGATTAGATAAAAATAGCTGATTTTGAGTTTTTACCTTATATCTCCTTTATCGTTGCTTTTATAGCTTCAGAATGTATTAAGAGGTATTGGGAAAGCATATGTGGAGAATCTAAATAGCTGGTCAGTTTTATCCCCCAACCCCCCTTATGGGTCAAACTGGGGTCATAAAATAGTTGCTTTGGAGTTTTGCCTTATATCTCCTTTATTGTTTCTTTTATACCTTCAGAATGTATTAAGAGGTATTGGGAACGCATATGTGGAGAGTCTAAATAGCCGGTCAGTTTTACCCTCCGGCCCCCCCTTATGGGTCAAACTGGGGTCATAAAATAGCTGATTTTGAGTTTTTACCTTATATCTCCTTTATTGTTGCTTTTATAGCTTCAGAATGTATTAAGAGGTATTGGGAAAGAATATGTGGAGAGTCTAAATAGCCGGTCAGTTTTACCCCTGACCCCCCCTTATGGGTCAAACTAGGGTCATAAATAGCTGCTTTGGAGTTTTTGCCTTATATCTCCTTTATCGTTGCTTTTATAGCTTCAGAATGTATTAAGAGGTATTGGGAAAGCATATGTGGAGAATCTAAATAGCCGGTCAGTTTTATCCCCCGAGCCCCCTTTATGGGTCAAACTGGGGTAACAGAATAGTTGCTTTGGAGTTTTGCCTTATATCTCCTTTATTGTTGCTTTTAAACCTTCAGAATGTATTAAGAGGTATTGGGAAAGCATATGTGGAGAGTCTAAATAGCCGGTCAGTTTTACCCCCCAACCCTCCCTTATGGGCCAAACTGGGGTCATAAATACCTGCTTTGGAGTTTTTGCCTTATATCTCTTTTATCGTTGCTTTTATAGCTTCAGAATGTATTAAGATGTATTGGGAAAGCATACGGTGCAGCTTTGTCCATTCTCAGCTTTACAGCATGCTTATTAAAACCACAAAGCATTTTAAACTTTAAGGGACGCTTCGCTTTTGTTAGCAAAAGCATTCCTGTAGTTTTGCCCCAAAGCTGCTTTTTATGTCGACTGACTTGTCAGCCAGCTGACATTATGGCATCACTCTGCTGTGTCTGCATGCGTGTCCGCGTATGTGAGGATGATAAATTGTAAAAATTCATGCAGATCTGTTCATCTGTTCTCCAGAGCCATTACAAGCGAGGTACCTCCAACCAAAGTGTGAAAATATCACTTTATCACAATTTTCTCATTGACTATTGAAGGGATGTCTCTCTTATCTTGCACATAGGTAGATTCTCTTGTGTGAGTATAAGACCTGGATCTTTCTTATTAAGCGTCCCGCAAGGGACGCTTGTTTGTGTATGGGAGAGCTTCCGGCTCCGCCGGCTCCGCATTTTGTTTTCCTTATAACTCTGTAACCGTTAGGCGGATTCTTTTCAAATTTGGCAGGTTTAGGCAGTAGCCTTGGGGAATTTTTTTGAATATGCTGCAGTGACATTTCAACCAATCAGAGAGGTCACATGACCAAAAATGTCTTTTTTCGATGGGGAAGCTTGTCCGGATGATAACTTGAAAGGAATTTTATCAATTCACCTGAAACTTGGCAAATACATTCATTCTATTAAAATCTGGAAATCATTAGATTTTGGCATTGATTGGTCAAGAAATGGCCGAGTAATTAATGATTAATTAATCATTACGAATTTTCCAAATAAGGAAAACACAAAAATGCTTATATCTCGAAAACCGTGCTAGATAGAGCGATTTCGACGAAATTTTTGACCCTCAGGGTATCTCTCCGGAGTAGTTTTCCCAATTTTCAAAAAATTTTCGTCTCGCCCAAAATGGCGGCCATTTTGAATTTTCGAAATTTTCGCAAAAATTGCAAAACACAAAAATGCTTATATCTCAAAAACCGTGCTAGATAGAGAGATTTCGACAAAATTTTTGAGCCGCAGGATATCTCTGCGGAGTACTTTTCCCAATTTTCAAAAAATTTTTGTCTTGCCAAAAATGGCGGCCATTTTGAATTTTCGAAATTTTCGCGAAAATTGCAAAACACAAAAATGCTTATATCTCGAAAACCGTGCTAGATAGAGCGATTTCGACGAAATTTTTGAACCGCAGGGTATCTCTGCAGAGTAGTTATCCCAATTTTGAAAAAATTTTTGTCTCGCCAAAAATGGCGGCCATTTTGAATTTTCGAATTTTTCGCCAAAATTGCAAAACATAAAAATGCTTATATCTCGAAAACCCTGCTAGATAGAGCGATTTCGACGAAATTTTTGACCCACCAGGTATATCTGCAGAGTAGCCATGCCAATTTTCAAAAAAATTTTATCTCGCCAAAAATGGCGGCCATTTTGAATTTTCGAATTTTTCGCAAAAATTGCAAAACATAAAAATGCTTATATCTCAAAAACCCTGCTAGATAGAGCGATTTCGATGAAATTTTTGACCCGCAGGGTATCTCTGCAGAGTAGCCATGCCAATTTTCAAACAAAAAATTTCTCGAAAAAAATGGCGGCCATTTTGAATTTTCGAATTTTTCGCAAAATTGCAAAACACAAAAATGCCTATATCTTGAAAACCGTGCTAGATAGAGCGATTTCGACGAAATTTTTGACCCACTGGGTATCTCTGCAGAGTAGCCATGCCAATTTTCAAAAAAATTTTGTCTTGCCAAAAATGGCGGCCATTTTGAATTTTCGAATTTTTGCGCAAAAATTGCAAAGCACAAAAATGCTAATATTTCAAAAACCGTGCTACATAGAGCGATTTCGACGAAATTTTTTATCTTCAGGGTATCTCTGCAGAGCAGCTATCCCAAAGAGCTTTCACTTGGTGAAGTTTCAGACCATAGCTAATTGCTCACCTACTCAAAAAGAGTAAATGCTAATTACCTCTAAAAGTATTGCAGATAGCCAATTTTTCTCAAATAACTCATTCACCTACTTTTGGAAGAGCTTTCACATGGTAAAGTTTCAGATCCATAGCCAATTACTCACCTACTCAAAATGAGTAAATGCGAATTATCTCTAAAAGTATTGCAGATAGCCAATTTTTCTCAAATAACTCATTCACCTACTTTTGGGAGAGCTTTCACATGGTGAAGTTTCAGACCCATAGCTAATTATTTACCTACTCAAAATGAGTAAATGCTAATTATCTGTAAAAGTATTGCGGATACCCAATTTTTATCAAATAACTGATTCATCTACTTGTGGGAGAGCTTTCACATGGTGAAGTTTCAGACCCATAGCTAATTACTCACCTACTCAAAATGAGTAAATGCGAATTATCTCTAAAAGTATTGCAGATAGCCAATTTTTCTCAAATAACTCATTCACCTACTTTTGGGAGAGCTTTCACTCTGTGAAGTTTCAGACCCATAGCTAATTACTCACCTACTCAAAATGAGTAAATGCGAATTATCTCTAAAAGTATTGCAGATAGCCAATTTTTGTCAAATTAATCATTCACCTACTTTTGGAAGAGCTTTCACTTGGTGAAGTTTCAGACCCATAGCTAATTACTCACCTACTCAAAATGAGTAAATGCGAATTATCTCTAAAAGTATTGCAGATAGCCAATTTTTCTCAAATAACTCATTCACCTACTTTTGGCAGAGCTTTCACTCGGTGAAGTTTCAGACCCATAGCTAATTACTCACCTACTGAAAATGAGTAAATGTGAATTATCTCTAAAAGTATTGCAGATAGCCAATTTTTCTCAAATAACTCATTCACCTACTTTTGGGAGAGCTTTCACTTGGTGAAGTTTCAGACCCATAGCTAATTACTCACCTACTCAAAATGAGTAAATGCGAATTATCTCTAAAAGTATTGCAGATAGCCAATTTTTCTCAAATAACTCATTCACCTACTTTTGGGAGAGCTTTCACTTGGTGAAGTTTCAGACCCATAGCTAATTACTCACCTACTCAAAATGAGTAAATGTGAATTATCTCTAAAAGTATTGCAGATAGCCAGTTTTTCTCAAATTAATCATTCACCTACTTTTGGGAGAGCTTTCACTTGGTGAAGTTTCAGACCCATAGCTAATTACTCACCTACTCAAAATGAGTAAATGCGAATTATCTGTAAAAGTATTGCAGATAGCCAATTTTTGTCAAATAACTCATTCACCTACTTTTGGGAGAGCTTTCACTTGGTGAAGTTTCAGACCCATAGCTAATTACTCACCTACTCAAAATGAGTAAATGCGAATTATCTCTAAAAGTATTGTAGATAGCCAATTTTTCTCAAATTAATCATTCACCTACTTTTGGGAGAGCTTTCACTTGGTGAAGTTTCAGACCCATAGCTAATTACTCGTCTACTCAAAATGAGTAAATGCGAATTATCTCTAAAAGTATTGCAGATAGCCAATTTTTCTCAAATAACTCATTCACCTACTTTTGGGAGAGCTTTCACTTGGTGAAGTTTCAGACCCATAGCAAATTACTCACCTACTCAAAATGAGTAAATGCGAATTATCTCTAAAAGTATTGCAGATAGCCAATTTTTCTCAAATAACTCATTCACCTACTTTTGACAGAGCTTTCACTTGGTGAAGTTTCAGACCCATAGCTAATTATTCACCTACTCAAAATGAGTAAATGTGAATTATCTCTAAAAGTATTGCAGATAGCCAATTTTTCTCAAATAACTCATTCACCTACTTTTGGGAGAGCTTTCACTCTGTGAAGTTTCAGACCCATAGCTATTTATTCACCTACTCAAAATGAGTAAATGCTAATTATCTGTAAAAGTATTGCGGATACCCAATTTTTATCAAATACTCATTCATCTACTTGTGGGAGAGCTTTCACATGGTGAAGTTTCAGACCCATAGCTAATTACTCACCTACTCAAAATCAGTAAATGCGAATTATCTCTAAAAGTATTGCAGATAGCCAATTTTTCTCAAATAACTCATTCACCTACTTTTGGCAGAGCTTTCACTTGGTGAAGTTTCAGACCCATAGATAATTATTCACCTACTCAAAATGAGTAAATGTGAATTATCTCTTAATAGTATTGCAGATAGCCAATTTTTCTCAAATAACTCATTCACCTACTTTTGGAAGACCTTTCACACACGAAAATGAAAAATTGTGAATATCTCGGAAAAGCTATTTCTTCTGCTTTAATGCTCGGCGGGAGATACACACCATGGCAGTGGTCTTGACAAAAATTTTTGTCTCCCCAAAAATGGTGGCCATTTTGAATTTTCAAAGTTTTTGCAAAACACAAAAATGCTTATATCTCGAAAACCGTGCTAGATGGAGTGAACTCAACAAAATTTTGGACCTGCTGGGTATCTCTGCAGAGTAGCCATGCCAATTTTCAAAATATTTTTGTCTCGCCAAATATAGCGGACATTTTTAATTTTTTTATTTTTTGCAAAACACAAAAATGCTTATATCTTGAAAACCGTGCTAGATAGAGCAGACTGCGCTGACTTTGGTTGCCACAACAGTATAAGGCTAGAAACGAAGCATTTTCTTAATACTTTAGCACTCACCTTTATATCCTTTTCGGGACGCTTTGTTTTTGCTATGCAAAAACATTATCTTTTTTTTTTGCGAGCGATCCTCTAGTTTACTTTTTCATGAACTTTTAAAATAATTTTTAATTCATTCAAATTCATGAAATCATGCACAAAATCACTTATAACTTGAAAAGTATGGCATTTAGAGCATTATGTTAAAATATGTTATTCAGCTACTTTTTCCATAGCTACAACATGATGGGTAATTTGGGCATCTATCCCCATAGCTAAATGAGTAATAGCTACTTTGTGACTTTTCGGTAACTTCCATAATGAGTAAAATCACTTGTAACTTGAAAAATATTGCATTTAGAGAATTTTGTATCAATATGTTATTCAGCCACTTTTGGGTCAGCTCTAACATACCGGTAGTACAATCCAAGACCTGTAGCTTATGGCATAGCTGAATAATAGCTACTTTTAGGTTATCACTGTTGAGTAAATCACTTATAACTTGAAAACTATTGCATTTAGAGTATTTTCTTTACATATGTAATTCATCTATTTTTGGGTCAGCTATAACATAGTGCAACCTGTGACCTGTAGCTCATTCCATATCTCAGTAATAGTTACTTTGAGGTTGTCACTGTTGAGTAAATTGCTTATAACTTGAAAGCCATTGCATTTAGAGAATTTTATTGTAATATGTTATTTATCTACTTTGGGGTTAGCTATAACATAGTAAAATTGCATACATATAGCTCCTGGCATAGCTGGGCAACAGCTACTTTGAGGTTCTCACTGTTGAGTAAATTAGTTGTAACTTGAAAACTATTGCATTTAGAAATATGTTATTCAGCTACTTTTGGGTCAGCTCAAACAATAGTGAAATTGCAGGCGTGTAGCATCTTTGCTTAGCTGAGCAATAGCTACTTTCAGGTTAACACTGTTGAATAAATCAGTTGTAATGTGAAAACTATTGCATTTAGAGTATTTTGTTTAAGTGTTCAGGTGTTCACTTTCTGAGTAAATCAGTTGTAACTCCAAAACTATTGTATTTAGAGAATTTTGTTTAATACATTATTCACCTACTTTTAGGTCAGCTGTACTACAGTGAAAATGTAGACCTGTAGGCCATGGCATAGCTGAGCAGTAGCTGTAACTTAAAAACTGTTGCACTGAAAGAATTTTGTTTAAATTTGTTATTCACCTAATTTTGGGTCAGCTATAAATTAGTAAAATTGCAGACCTGTAACTCATTACTTAGCTGAGTAATAGCTTCTTAAAAGTTTGAGGTTCTCACCGTTGAGTGAATTAGTTATGCCTTGAAAGCTATTGCATGCATTTATAGCTTTTTAAAACATGTTATTCATCTACTTTTGGGTTAGCTATAACATAGTAAAATTGCAGACCTGTATCTCATGGCATAGATGAGTAATAGCTACTTTGAGGTTATCACTGTTGAGTAAATCAGTTGTAACTTGAAAACTATAGCATTTACAGAATTAAGCGTCCCGCAAGGGACGCTTGTTTGTGTATGGGAGAGCTTCAGGCTCCGCCGGCTCCGGCGGCTCCGCCGGCTCCGCATTTTGTTTTCCTTATAACTCTGTAACCGTTAGGCGGATTCTTTTCAAATTTGGCAGGTTTAGGCAGTAGCCTTGGGGAATTTTTTTG
This sequence comes from Sabellastarte sp. h YS-2021, assembly GCA_964017235.1. Classification (NCBI taxonomy): domain Eukaryota; kingdom Metazoa; phylum Annelida; class Polychaeta; order Sabellida; family Sabellidae; genus Sabellastarte; species Sabellastarte sp. h YS-2021. Next base: position 45,169,847 of record OZ024929.1, read on the forward strand.
AATATGCTGCAGTGACATTTCAACCAATCAGAGAGGTCACATGACCAAAAATGTCTTTTTTCGATGGGGAAGCTTGTCCGGATGATAACTTGAAAGGAATTTTATCAATTCACCTGAAACTTGGCAAATACATTCATTCTATTAAAATCTGGAAATCATTAGATTTTGGCATTGATTGGTCAAGAAATGGCCGAGTAATTAATGATTAATTAATCATTACGAATTTTCCAAATAAGGAAAACACAAAAATGCTTATATCTCGAAAACTGTGCTAGATAGAGCGATTTCGACGAAATTTTTGACCCACAGGGTATCTCCGCGGAGTAGTTTTCCCAATTTTCAAAAAATTTTGTCTCGCCCAAAATGGCGGCCATTTTGAATTTTCGAAATTTTCGCGAAAATTGCAAAACACAAAAATGCTTATATCTCGAAAACCGTGCTAGATAGAGCGATTTCGACGAAATTTTTGAACCGCAGGGTATCTCTGCAGAGTAGTTATCCCAATTTTGAAAAAATTTTTGTCTCGCCAAAAATGGCGGCCATTTTGAATTTTCGAATTTTTCGCCAAAATTGCAAAACATAAAAATGCTTATATCTCGAAAACCCTGCTAGATAGAGCGATTTCGACGAAATTTTTGACCCACCAGGTATATCTGCAGAGTAGCCATGCCAATTTTCAAAAAAATTTTATCTCGCCAAAAATGGCGGCCATTTTGAATTTTCGAATTTTTCGCAAAAATTGCAAAACATAAAAATGCTTATATCTCAAAAACCCTGCTAGATAGAGCGATTTCGATGAAATTTTTGACCCGCAGGGTATCTCTGCAGAGTAGCCATGCCAATTTTCAAACAAAAAATTTCTCGAAAAAAATGGCGGCCATTTTGAATTTTCGAATTTTTCGCAAAATTGCAAAACACAAAAATGCCTATATCTTGAAAACCGTGCTAGATAGAGCGATTTCGACGAAATTTTTGACCCACTGGGTATCTCTGCAGAGTAGCCATGCCAATTTTCAAAAAAATTTTGTCTTGCCAAAAATGGCGGCCATTTTGAATTTTCGAATTTTTGCGCAAAAATTGCAAAGCACAAAAATGCTAATATTTCAAAAACCGTGCTACATAGAGCGATTTCGACGAAATTTTTTATCTTCAGGGTATCTCTGCAGAGCAGCTATCCCAAAGAGCTTTCACTTGGTGAAGTTTCAGACCATAGCTAATTGCTCACCTACTCAAAAAGAGTAAATGCTAATTACCTCTAAAAGTATTGCAGATAGCCAATTTTTCTCAAATAACTCATTCACCTACTTTTGGAAGAGCTTTCACATGGTAAAGTTTCAGATCCATAGCCAATTACTCACCTACTCAAAATGAGTAAATGCGAATTATCTCTAAAAGTATTGCAGATAGCCAATTTTTCTCAAATAACTCATTCACCTACTTTTGGGAGAGCTTTCACATGGTGAAGTTTCAGACCCATAGCTAATTATTTACCTACTCAAAATGAGTAAATGCTAATTATCTGTAAAAGTATTGCGGATACCCAATTTTTATCAAATAACTGATTCATCTACTTGTGGGAGAGCTTTCACATGGTGAAGTTTCAGACCCATAGCTAATTACTCACCTACTCAAAATGAGTAAATGCGAATTATCTCTAAAAGTATTGCAGATAGCCAATTTTTCTCAAATAACTCATTCACCTACTTTTGGGAGAGCTTTCACTCTGTGAAGTTTCAGACCCATAGCTAATTACTCACCTACTCAAAATGAGTAAATGCGAATTATCTCTAAAAGTATTGCAGATAGCCAATTTTTGTCAAATTAATCATTCACCTACTTTTGGAAGAGCTTTCACTTGGTGAAGTTTCAGACCCATAGCTAATTACTCACCTACTCAAAATGAGTAAATGCGAATTATCTCTAAAAGTATTGCAGATAGCCAATTTTTCTCAAATAACTCATTCACCTACTTTTGGCAGAGCTTTCACTCGGTGAAGTTTCAGACCCATAGCTAATTACTCACCTACTGAAAATGAGTAAATGTGAATTATCTCTAAAAGTATTGCAGATAGCCAATTTTTCTCAAATAACTCATTCACCTACTTTTGGGAGAGCTTTCACTTGGTGAAGTTTCAGACCCATAGCTAATTACTCACCTACTCAAAATGAGTAAATGCGAATTATCTCTAAAAGTATTGCAGATAGCCAATTTTTCTCAAATAACTCATTCACCTACTTTTGGGAGAGCTTTCACTTGGTGAAGTTTCAGACCCATAGCTAATTACTCACCTACTCAAAATGAGTAAATGTGAATTATCTCTAAAAGTATTGCAGATAGCCAGTTTTTCTCAAATTAATCATTCACCTACTTTTGGGAGAGCTTTCACTTGGTGAAGTTTCAGACCCATAGCTAATTACTCACCTACTCAAAATGAGTAAATGCGAATTATCTGTAAAAGTATTGCAGATAGCCAATTTTTGTCAAATAACTCATTCACCTACTTTTGGGAGAGCTTTCACTTGGTGAAGTTTCAGACCCATAGCTAATTACTCACCTACTCAAAATGAGTAAATGCGAATTATCTCTAAAAGTATTGTAGATAGCCAATTTTTCTCAAATTAATCATTCACCTACTTTTGGGAGAGCTTTCACTTGGTGAAGTTTCAGACCCATAGCTAATTACTCGTCTACTCAAAATGAGTAAATGCGAATTATCTCTAAAAGTATTGCAGATAGCCAATTTTTCTCAAATAACTCATTCACCTACTTTTGGGAGAGCTTTCACTTGGTGAAGTTTCAGACCCATAGCAAATTACTCACCTACTCAAAATGAGTAAATGCGAATTATCTCTAAAAGTATTGCAGATAGCCAATTTTTCTCAAATAACTCATTCACCTACTTTTGACAGAGCTTTCACTTGGTGAAGTTTCAGACCCATAGCTAATTATTCACCTACTCAAAATGAGTAAATGTGAATTATCTCTAAAAGTATTGCAGATAGCCAATTTTTCTCAAATAACTCATTCACCTACTTTTGGGAGAGCTTTCACTCTGTGAAGTTTCAGACCCATAGCTATTTATTCACCTACTCAAAATGAGTAAATGCTAATTATCTGTAAAAGTATTGCGGATACCCAATTTTTATCAAATACTCATTCATCTACTTGTGGGAGAGCTTTCACATGGTGAAGTTTCAGACCCATAGCTAATTACTCACCTACTCAAAATCAGTAAATGCGAATTATCTCTAAAAGTATTGCAGATAGCCAATTTTTCTCAAATAACTCATTCACCTACTTTTGGCAGAGCTTTCACTTGGTGAAGTTTCAGACCCATAGATAATTATTCACCTACTCAAAATGAGTAAATGTGAATTATCTCTTAATAGTATTGCAGATAGCCAATTTTTCTCAAATAACTCATTCACCTACTTTTGGAAGACCTTTCACACACGAAAATGAAAAATTGTGAATATCTCGGAAAAGCTATTTCTTCTGCTTTAATGCTCGGCGGGAGATACACACCATGGCAGTGGTCTTGACAAAAATTTTTGTCTCCCCAAAAATGGTGGCCATTTTGAATTTTCAAAGTTTTTGCAAAACACAAAAATGCTTATATCTCGAAAACCGTGCTAGATGGAGTGAACTCAACAAAATTTTGGACCTGCTGGGTATCTCTGCAGAGTAGCCATGCCAATTTTCAAAATATTTTTGTCTCGCCAAATATAGCGGACATTTTTAATTTTTTTATTTTTTGCAAAACACAAAAATGCTTATATCTTGAAAACCGTGCTAGATAGAGCAGACTGCGCTGACTTTGGTTGCCACAACAGTATAAGGCTAGAAACGAAGCATTTTCTTAATACTTTAGCACTCACCTTTATATCCTTTTCGGGACGCTTTGTTTTTGCTATGCAAAAACATTATCTTTTTTTTTTGCGAGCGATCCTCTAGTTTACTTTTTCATGAACTTTTAAAATAATTTTTAATTCATTCAAATTCATGAAATCATGCACAAAATCACTTATAACTTGAAAAGTATGGCATTTAGAGCATTATGTTAAAATATGTTATTCAGCTACTTTTTCCATAGCTACAACATGATGGGTAATTTGGGCATCTATCCCCATAGCTAAATGAGTAATAGCTACTTTGTGACTTTTCGGTAACTTCCATAATGAGTAAAATCACTTGTAACTTGAAAAATATTGCATTTAGAGAATTTTGTATCAATATGTTATTCAGCCACTTTTGGGTCAGCTCTAACATACCGGTAGTACAATCCAAGACCTGTAGCTTATGGCATAGCTGAATAATAGCTACTTTTAGGTTATCACTGTTGAGTAAATCACTTATAACTTGAAAACTATTGCATTTAGAGTATTTTCTTTACATATGTAATTCATCTATTTTTGGGTCAGCTATAACATAGTGCAACCTGTGACCTGTAGCTCATTCCATATCTCAGTAATAGTTACTTTGAGGTTGTCACTGTTGAGTAAATTGCTTATAACTTGAAAGCCATTGCATTTAGAGAATTTTATTGTAATATGTTATTTATCTACTTTGGGGTTAGCTATAACATAGTAAAATTGCATACATATAGCTCCTGGCATAGCTGGGCAACAGCTACTTTGAGGTTCTCACTGTTGAGTAAATTAGTTGTAACTTGAAAACTATTGCATTTAGAAATATGTTATTCAGCTACTTTTGGGTCAGCTCAAACAATAGTGAAATTGCAGGCGTGTAGCATCTTTGCTTAGCTGAGCAATAGCTACTTTCAGGTTAACACTGTTGAATAAATCAGTTGTAATGTGAAAACTATTGCATTTAGAGTATTTTGTTTAAGTGTTCAGGTGTTCACTTTCTGAGTAAATCAGTTGTAACTCCAAAACTATTGTATTTAGAGAATTTTGTTTAATACATTATTCACCTACTTTTAGGTCAGCTGTACTACAGTGAAAATGTAGACCTGTAGGCCATGGCATAGCTGAGCAGTAGCTGTAACTTAAAAACTGTTGCACTGAAAGAATTTTGTTTAAATTTGTTATTCACCTAATTTTGGGTCAGCTATAAATTAGTAAAATTGCAGACCTGTAACTCATTACTTAGCTGAGTAATAGCTTCTTAAAAGTTTGAGGTTCTCACCGTTGAGTGAATTAGTTATGCCTTGAAAGCTATTGCATGCATTTATAGCTTTTTAAAACATGTTATTCATCTACTTTTGGGTTAGCTATAACATAGTAAAATTGCAGACCTGTATCTCATGGCATAGATGAGTAATAGCTACTTTGAGGTTATCACTGTTGAGTAAATCAGTTGTAACTTGAAAACTATAGCATTTACAGAATTAAGCGTCCCGCAAGGGACGCTTGTTTGTGTATGGGAGAGCTTCAGGCTCCGCCGGCTCCGGCGGCTCCGCCGGCTCCGCATTTTGTTTTCCTTATAACTCTGTAACCGTTAGGCGGATTCTTTTCAAATTTGGCAGGTTTAGGCAGTAGCCTTGGGGAATTTTTTTGAATATGCTGCAGTGACATTTCAACCAATCAGAGAGGTCACATGACCAAAAATGTCTTTTTTCGATGGGGAAGCTTGTCCGGATGATAACTTGAAAGGAATTTTATCAATTCACCTGAAACTTGGCAAATACATTCATTCTATTAAAATCTGGAAATCATTAGATTTTGGCATTGATTGGTCAAGAAATGGCCGAGTAATTAATGATTAATTAATCATTACGAATTTTCCAAATAAGGAAAACACAAAAATGCTTATATCTCGAAAACTGTGCTAGATAGAGCGATTTCGACGAAATTTTTGACCCACAGGGTATCTCCGCGGAGTAGTTTTCCCAATTTTCAAAAAATTTTGTCTCGCCCAAAATGGCGGCCATTTTGAATTTTCGAAATTTTCGCAAAAATTGCAAAACACAAAAATGCTTATATCTCGAAAACCGTGCTAGATAGAGCGATTTCGACGAAATTTTTGACCCGCAGGGTATCTCTGCAGAGCAGTTATCCCAATTTTGAAAAAATTTTTATCTCGCCAAAAATGGCGGCCATTTTGAATTTTCGAATTTTTCGCAAAAATTGCAAAACACAAAAATGCTTGTATCTCGAAAACCCTGCTAGATAGAGCGATTTCGACGAAATTTTTGACCCACAGGGTATATCTGCAGAGTAGCCATGCCAATTTTCAAAAAAATTTTGTCTCGCCAAAATTGGCGGCCATTTTGAATTTTCGAATTTTTCGCAAAAATTGCAAAACATAAAAATGCTTATATCTCATAAACCCTGCTAGATAGAGCGATTTCGACGAAATTTTTGACCCTCAGGGTATCTCCGCGGAGTAGTTTTCCCAATTTTCAAAAAATTTTGTCTCGCCCAAAATGGCGGCCATTTTGAATTTTCGAAATTTTCGCAAAAATTGCAAAACACAAAAATGCTTATATCTCGAAAACCGTGCTAGATAGAGCGATTTCGACGAAATTTTTGACCCACAGGGTATCTCTGCAGAGCAGTTATCCCAATTTTGAAAAAATTTTTATCTCGCCAAAAATGGCGGCCATTTTGAATTTTCGAATTTTTCGCAAAAATTGCAAAACACAAAAATGCTTGTATCTCGAAAACCCTGCTAGATAGAGCGATTTCGACGAAATTTTTGACCCACAGGGTATATCTGCAGAGTAGCCATGCCAATTTTCAAAAAAATTTTGTCTCGCCAAAATTGGCGGCCATTTTGAATTTTCGAATTTTTCGCAAAAATTGCAAAACATAAAAATGCTTATATCTCATAAACCCTGCTAGATAGAGCGATTTCGACGAAATTTTTGACCCGCAGGGTATCTCTGCAGAGTAGCCATGCCAATTTTCAAACAAAAAATTTCTCGCAAAAAATGGCGGCCATTTTGAATTTTCGAATTTTTCGCAAAATTGCAAAACACAAAAATGCTTATATCTCGAAAACCGTGCTAGATAGAGCGATTTCGACGAAATTTTTGACCCATAGGGTATCTCTGCAGAGTAGCCATGCCAATTTTCAAAAAAATTTTGTCTTGCCAAAAATGGCGGCCATTTTGAATTTTCGAATTTTTGCGCAAAAATTGCAAAACACAAAAATGCTAATATTTCGAAAACCGTGCTACATAGAGCGATTTCAACGAAATTTTTTATCTTCAGGGTATCTCTGCAGAGCAGCTATCCCAAAGAGCTTTCACTTGGTGAAGTTTCAGACCCATAGCTAATTGCTCACCTACTCAAAAAGAGTAAATGCGAATTACCTCTAAAAGTATTGCAGATGGCCAATTTTTCTCAAATAACTCATTCACCTACTTTTGGAAGAGCTTTCACATGGTGAAGTTTCAGACCCATAGCCAATTACTCACCTACTCAAAATGAGTAAATGTGAATTATCTCTAAAAGTATTGCAGATAGCCAATTTTTCTCAAATAACTCATTCACCTACTTTTGGGAGAGCTTTCACATGGTGAAGTTTCAGACCCATAGCTAATTATTTACCTACTCAAAATGAGTAAATGCTAATTATCTGTAAAAGTATTGCGGATACCCAATTTTTATCAAATAACTCATTCATCTACTTGTGGGAGAGCTTTCACATGGTGAAGTTTCAGACCCATAGCTAATTACTCACTCAAAATGAGTAAATGCGAATTATCTCTAAAAGTATTGCAGATAGCCAATTTTTCTCAAATAACTCATTCACCTACTTTTGGGAGAGCTTTCACTTGGTGAAGTTTCAGACCCATAGCTAATTACTCACCTACTCAAAATGAGTAAATGCGAATTATCTCTAAAAGTATTGCAGATAGCCAATTTTTCTCAAATAACTCATTCACCTACTTTTGGGAGAGCTTTCACTTGGTGAAGTTTCAGACCCATAGCTAATTACTCACCTACTCAAAATGAGTAAATGCGAATTATCTCTAAAAGTATTGCAGATAGCCAATTTTTGTCAAATTAATCATTCACCTACTTTTGGGAGAGCTTTCACTTGGTGAAGTTTCAGACCCATAGCTAATTACTCACCTACTCAAAATGAGTAAATGCGAATTATCTCTAAAAGTATTGCAGATAGCCAATTTTTCTCAAATAACTCATTCACCTACTTTTGTCAGAACTTTCACTTGGTGAAGTTTCAGACCCATAGCTAATTACTCACCTACTCAAAATGAGTAAATGCGAATTATCTCTAAAAGTATTGCAGATAGCCAATTTTTCTCAAATAACTCATTCACCTACTTTTGGGAGAGCTTTCACTCTGTGAAGTTTCAGACCCATAGATATTTATTCACCTACTCAAAATGAGTAAATGTGAATTATCTCTTAATAGTATTGCAGATAGCCAATTTTTCTCAAATAACTCATTCACCTACTTTTGGAAGACCTTTCACACACGAAAATGAAAAATTGTGAATATCTCGGAAAAGCTATTTCTTTTGCTTTAATGCTCGGCGGGAGATACACACCACGGCAGTGGTCTTGACAAAAATTTTTGTCGCCCCAAAAATGGTGGCCATTTTGAATTTTCAAAGTTTTTGCAAAACACAAAAATGCTTATATCTCGAAAACCGTGCTATATGGAGCGAACTCAACAAAATTTTTGACCTGCTGGGTATCTTTGCAGAGTAGCCATGCCAATTTTCAAAATATTTTTGTCTCGCCAAATATAGCGGACATTTTAAATTTTTTTATTTTTTGCAAAACACAAAACTGCTTATATCTTGAAAACCGTGCTAGATAGAGCAGACTGCGCTGACTTTGGTTGCCACAACAGTATAAGGCTAGAAACGAAGCATTTTCTTAATACTTTAGCACTCACCTTTATATCCTTTTCGGGACGCTTTGTTTTTGCTATGCAAAAACATTATCTTTTTTTTTTGCGAGCGATCCTCTAGTTTTATTTGAATATGTTTTCTACCTACATTTTACAGCTTAATAGTTAACTTGGTACTTTACTTCTGAATACCATTTGCAGGGCAAAACTTTTGTGTCCTTTCCTTCTTTCACTTCTACTCTGAAACTCAAAACACTCAGTCAGCTGACACAGAGCCCGTTCATGGGCACTGATTGTTTTATTTTAACCTTCATAATTGGTAGCAAGAAGACCCATTCATTATTTTTTGGTGTAATCTCAACCATTGAAATCATTGAAAGTGGAGTGTTGAGAGTTTTTTTTTATTGGCATCCAGAGTATGATCTTGATTTTTGCCAAAATTGATGGTGTAATCTCAACCATTGAAAATCATTGAAAGTGGAGTGTTGAGAGTTTTTTTTTATTGGCATCCAGAGTATGATCTTGATTTTTGCCAAAATTGAATCACTTTTTCCTATGACCAGGCCCTACTCAAATAAAAAGTTTCATTAAAGAGGTGTTCATTAGTTTTTGAGTAATCACAAAGACAGACAAATGAACAGACCCCCAAAACATAGCCAAATTGGCTAAGGTAATGGTAATATGTTTATAGTAATTTAAGAGTGTCGAAGTAAATGTATTTAATAGCTTATACCCTGAGATATAATTGTTTGGCAATAACCTTTTTTCTGTTTTTCCCCGAATCACAAATATCAAGTAAGAAGTTCCTTTTCATATGATTTAAAAATTAGGTTAATCTTCTGACATATTTTGAAAATCTGGAATAATATCTTCAATGTTATAATAAAATTAAGTCTTGTGATTTCATATGCATTATGTTTACAAGGGAAAGGAGTTTCCTCTCTAATATCTAGAATCTACAAATTGTTTCTTCAATATTTCATTTTCTTTCTGTTGTAATTGCAGCAAATTTTGCGTAAGTCAGAGTTATACAATGTGTGCAATTTGCTTTCACTCATCCATTCTTTTAGTTACACCAAATTTGAGAAATAATAAATTTTGAGGATTTACTTAATTCCCTTTCAGTGTTTAATCCTTGAGTAAGTCTCCCCTTGATAACTAATTTAATAAGATAATGATGTTCATTCCATAAAAAGTTCAGACTCTTGGTGCTTCAAATTAGGTTATATCTGAGTGATATACACATGCTTTTGTAATTTGTATTTGTATGATGTATACAATTATTCAGAATTTTTGATCAAATGTCGAAGTTTACTCAGAATGACAGTACTATGGATGAACAACATAATTATTCACAACACTTTTACTTCCCAGAAATATATCATATGTTCAAATAAAGAATTTTAACTAAATAATACCACACACATATATATATATATTTTTTTTGTTGAATTATCCTCACATCAGATGACATTTGCGACCGCCCACTTTCATATAATACATTAAAAATCCACCAAAAAAGGCGAATACGTACAAAGTTTGCCAATAAATTAAACCTGTCAATCAAAATAAAGTAAATACTTCTAGTGTGTTGTCTTCTTTAAAAAAGCAGACAATACCATAGATGTCATCTACATTTTTCGGCCCGAATTCTGAGAAGAAATGAAATAAAACATCTGCTTTTTATTTTTACAGGCTTTTTTTTCAAACTATTTACTTGTGTGGGTATGATATACAGCTGTCAATGTCGGGAAAGTAAAATTAGAGCACTTATAAAACACACTATTTATAAAAAATTTAAAAGGTTCCTTCAAAATGTGTTACCATAAGGTTCTACTACATATGTTCAGTTGAACCAATCTAATAAAGCAAACACAGGTATTGTTTAGGATATTTGTGTTTAGCAACTTCATATGATTTTTATCCAAGTTTGAAGTGATTTGATTTTACAAATGATCTGCAGCCAATTCTAGATGGTTGTGTCCAGGATTTTTTTGGGCCTTGGTGTGGTAGATGCTGTCTCATTTGCCCTTGTTCATGCTGTATTGGGGAATGGTATCTGACCTCAGGAATTATTTTGCAGATGCAGAATAACAAGTCATGACCAGTATTGTGGATACTGTTGTGCTGAATAAGAACACAGATGATGAACTGGTATGTGTGGATGGTGTTTTTTTTCATTTTGTAATGTTTGTATAGAATAATTTTGGGGTCCACTTTCACCAAAAATCCTAGTCTTATTGACATTTTTGGCCAAGTCTAAAGATTAAAGTTGTCTAAATTTGAGGTTTTTGTCTAAGCTAGGTGTGGGACTTAAATGGATCTAACAATAAGTGACTTAGTTAAGACAAAGCACAGACTGATTTATAACATAATCGCAAGTGGTTTTGTATGTCATGTGACCCTCAATTTCTGGTGAAAATATACTATCGGTGACATATATATCTGTATTTCTTTGTTTGACACATTAACCTTTGGAATAATTTTATTTTGCAGTGAAAACATTCCAAAAACTACTTCAAGGAGGTTTTATATTTATTTGTACTTCTTTTTTTAGTCATTTCAAATTTAGAGTGGAGAAAAATATATGGCGGCCATATCTTAAATCTTTGTTTACAAAAGTTAGGCTCACTCCAAGGTGAACTTAACTTTGAGCCCAAGACTTAACCAACTTAGACTTTGCTGCTTTGTGAACTCCACTAAGTGTAAAACCACATAATTATTTAGCATAAGTTTTAGACAAAGGTGTTAACTTTAAATCTAATTCCAGACTAAGTCCTTTTGTGAAACTGGACCCTGAGAAAGGAAATGTATAATTGTGTCCCCGAAAAGCGGGGATACTTTGGATCATGCACGGTCATCGTCCGTGTCTGCAGAGATTTTCTTGTGTTCAACCTACAGGCCACCTTTCTTTTGGGATTTCTTTTAAACTTTGCAAGTGGCTTGCTATGGCAGAGATATGGCCATCCTATTTTTTGTTATTCCAGGAGTCAAAATTATGCTCTGGGGAGTCAAAAACATCAAAAATTTTGAGTTTTGTTTGTCTTCAAGCTGTAGGACACAGTTTCCTCAAAATTTATTTTATATTTAGTGCATGAATTGGTGGGTATGACTTCTAGCCACCCTCTCTTTTTTTAGGCCTGGGTCAAAATTAAGTGAGTAATAGCTATTTTAAGCCCAGGAGTAAAAATTATGCTCCGGGGAGTCAAAAACATAACAAATTTTGACTTGTTACTTGAAAACTATTGTATTTAGAGAATTTTGTTTAAATATGTTATTCACCTACTTTTGGGCCAGCTATAACATAGTAAAATTGCAGCCGTGTAGCTCATAATATCTACTTTGAGGTTTTCACTTTTGAGTAAATTAGTTGTAACTGGAAAACTATTGCAAAAGTGCTTATAACTCACTTATTATTGGTCCTAGATTTTTGCAATGTGAAACTATCCTATAGAAACTCATGGGCTAGAAATTTTCTGATGCAGTCAAATTTGATCTTGGGCCACGCCTTTAAGGTAAAACCAGGATAACCAAAGTTTAAAGTGCGTATAACTTGCTTATTATTGGTCCTAGAGGTTTGCAATGTGAAACCAACTTATAGGAAATCATGGGCTGGGAATCTTCTGATGTGGTCAAATTTTACTTTGAACCCTTCCTTTAAGGTAAAACAAGGATAGCCAAAATTTAAAGTGCTAATATGCCTTATAACTCACGTATTATTGATCCTAGAGGTTTGCAATGTGAAACCAATGTATAGGAAATCATGGGTTGGAAATCTTTTGATGTGGTCACATTTGACCTTGGATCCCTCCGTCAACATCAAACAAGGACAGTCAAACTTAAAAATGCTTATAATTTCAGGAATCTTCAAAAAATGTTTCTTGTTAAATGTGCATTAATATGTTTTTATTATCCTCTGTGCAGCTCTTTGTTTTATAATGTAGTACCTGAATTCCATTGTCACGATTTGGCCTCTCAACCACCCTGATAACATAGTCACAAGTGTAATCTCATTGCTCGTGCAGTTCATGTTTTTGGTCAATCTCATACAGCTTAGGTCCGTAATTATAATTACTGACTTTCATTCCATTTATCAAGCACATTTATAATTTTCTGCAATGGTGAGCATTTCAGTGTGGTCATGACTAATCTGTTGATCACAAGGCAGCAGCAACCTATTTTAAATGTGCTATGGCTGATCTTAGTGGAACTATGATTTATCTGTATTGTGTTTTATGACTAATCTTCTACATTATTCAATAAAAATGGAGCTGAATGGTCTTTTCCAAAGAGAGGATATTTTTCAGAGGAATCTCCTGAGTACTACACGAGAGTTATTTATTATGAGTTATCTTTATGAGTCGTAGCGGTCAGGAGCAAGACATAAGGCTGATGGTTTCATTGATATAATTTCACTTTTTAGTGCACGACACAGCAAGTGGATATAAATCAACATGTTTTTACTATAACTGAAAGTGGAATTTTGGTATAATGTAACACGTACTGTAAAACTCCTTTCTCTACACAGCCTGTAATTTGTGACGTTCCGTCAAGATCAACCTGAGGATAAGTCAGAACTTTGCCTGATAAACTTGTTTATTAAAAATAACAGAGATAAGATGAAACAAGGAATACAGTCCTATAGTCACCCTTTTTTGTAATAGTTTGGAAACCCTGATGAATTTTTTCCAGTTTCCGCCAGAATAATGTATTTCTTCTATTTTTCAATTTTTTTTTCTGGAGTCATACTTTTAATATTTATTGCATTCAGGTATTGTAGTACTAGACATGAAAATGTTTTATACCAGTCTAAACAGATGACACCAAGGTTTACTTTAGTCTTTAGTTTATGTCCCATTAGCAGCAGCTGTGAAATGTTTGATCATATTTTATATATTTGGAATCTTCTAAGTTATTGTTGAATTCAGCATAATCAAAGTTAAAACTCAATAATTTCAGCCAGTGCTTCTAAAGTACTCAAAGATATAATTGGAAATTTCTCTAAAAAATTCCTTTCTTCAACACTTCTACAGATTATATCTGGAGAGTCTACTGATCTTATAATAATAATTATAATAATAATAATTGTTATATTTTATTGCTAAAATTGTAGTATTAAATTGTGTCAGTATGTCTGTTTTTTTTACCTACAATCAATAGTGGATGTAAGTTTTTACTGAAGATCACTTGACTGTAACCTATGTAATCTTGGGTTTGAATTCAGGTGTTCTCTGTGTTGCTTGACCCCTTTCTACCCCTAGATACTGATATTGTTTGACTGTTTTGGTTATGTTGCACCTGAGAGTTACCTTGTAAAGGGGAAATTAAGGACTCTAAAAATCCAATCAGAATTAGAATTACTACATCTCTTCAGCATTCAGTTTTATCATATGTCAAAACTGAAACTGTGACTGTGTGAGAACTTGTTGGAAGGAGAAACTTTTGTTTGGATAAAGGTTAACAAGTAGAATAGATAATAGAGTGTAAAACAAAAGGAAAGAAAAACTTTGGGAGAGTGGTAATAAGTTTATAAAAATTAGTATCTTGATTGCAGAAGTTCAGATAATATAATGTACCACTGAACTTTTAATGTTCTCTAAAAGCCTATATATACCGAGGATGGTACAAACCTTTGGAAATTTTTTTTCCCAATTTAAATCACATGGTATATTATATTGAAACAGGTTTGCAGCGGTTACTGTCACAGTCGCTGTAAGAAAGCTATGTTCATCATTCTGTGTGTCTTGTCCCTTGGTACCTTGCTTCTTGTGATGTACTGGAAACCGGTATGGAAAGTGAAGCTCACAAAATCTCGCTGCCCACTTGTGAAAGCAGACACGGTGTTACTCAAGGTGAGAAAGATTAGTGTAATTCACCAGGAATTTAAGCTTTGTTTCTCCACCAAGGAGGTATTATTTTTATGGCTGTTTATTTTTCTGTATGTTTGACTGTTTACACATTATTACATGCCTTGGCAGATGTCTGCGCTCTCCAAGGGCTCCTGTTATGTCTTGTGGTGCCATTGCTGTAGTTAGTGCTTAGAATATTGATACGCCATAAACTTATACAATCTGTCCATGATGGGAGAATAAGATTGCAAAAAGTTGATAAAAATCTGTCAAGTTATTCACTCATAAGGCACCTCCATTGTTAATGGGGCTGTTCCATTTCTGTGATATGTCCTAAACCTTGCTCCCCATTCTGAAAATGTGGAAATAAGGAAAAATTTCCTAGGATCCACACGCTGATGTGATTTCAGAGTTTAAGATCTCCATGATATCTCCCCGATGAGGTTTGTAATGTAATCCTGATGTGGCAAAAAATAAATACAATAACCATACAATCTCTACAATAGTGATACCACAGACACAATTTGGTTTACAATAGTCTGATAGTGTGTACGATATAATTAATAGGTATACAAGGCAAAAGATTGAAAAGATTTATTAATGACATTTTCCTGATCCCCCTTGGTGATTTGCCCAATTCATCGCATCTACCCTGGATCCCCTATATATAGGAAGTCAATGGACTGGTCAAATTCATTGATCATTAGGGAATTGAACAACATGGATTGAGTAATAACTGAATTATGGTTATATTTCTACAACTGTTCAGGAAGATGATAGACATAGATGACATGATAATGCAGGTGAGAAGAGCTGTTCCACAAAGGAGAAGTAGGAGGACCCAGTCAAATGGTCAAACAGTGGCTCAGGATACATGAAAAAAGGGGTCAATACCATAATCTGGTCACAGAAGTTAGGTATTATTCTGAGACATCTGGCCATAGGGGAGAGCTATGTTTCCCTTCAATTTACCTTCAGTCCTGGGAGATCAACAATTAACCGTTTCGCCCCTGAGATGTGTGAAACCAAAATGAGAAGGGAGCAATTACTTCAACTACAAGGGCTTCCACCCCAATGGTCCTGCTGGCTCTGTTGAGCGCGTACAATAATTTTATCTGGTTTGACATTGCCGCCCCTGTGTCAAGTTATGACATCCAAATTTTGTTCTACAGTGAGTCGCAAAAGATTGAGAATAACACCATTGGCTTCCCTTAGGCAGAATCACTGGTGGACTATGGGCCTCAAGTGGAGTACTTCATCATTGGTGATGATGCCTTCCCCCTCCAAACCTGAATGATGAAACCCTTCTCCCGCAGAAGCATGGACCTAAATGAGCGGATATTCAACTACTAGCTGAGAAGGCTTGTTGAAATTTGAGATTTCTGGTCCTACAATCCACCATGCAGCAAGAACTTCGGGTGGACATGCATATAGTCACAGGCTGTGTAGTGCTGCACAAGTTATTGAGAATCAGATCGGGAAGAGGACAATTCCAAGTAGAAAATATGGATTTAAACCTGGACAATGTGTTGCAAGGGAACCAGATATCTTATCAGGGAAGGAACCCCACTGAAGCTGCCAAGGCACAGTAAAGTGTCCTACCAGATTTCTTCACAAATGAAGGAGCTGTGCCTTGGCAGATAGAAAGGATATAAAATATCATGGACATTAGTGAAAGGACAATTTACACATGAACTGTATCGGTATTTTTTCAGTACTGTGAAAAATAAGTACCATTATTGTTTCAGTGATACACATGGCATTACAAATATTTGTCTTTGTCTCTTGTATGAACTCGGGTGTAAATGTAATTGTTTTTTGATTTTGTTAACTTTTTTACATGTACAGTATTTGCATTACAAACAATTTGCTATAAATACAAATTGTACAAATAAATATATGTGTGGTTTAACATATGTTGTTTTTTTGCGTTGAATGAACTTTTAAACCTGCATTGTAGCAAATTGTTTGTAATACAAATACATAATCTTGTTGACCTGCAAATATGTTTGGATATTCTTTGTTGATCTGGCTTCCAATCATCATTTCCCATCCCAATCATCAGACCCAGTCCCATTAAAAATACTTTGTCTTCCTTTGCGTTGGTATCTGAGGACAATGTTCTAAAAATAATTTCATCCTCTAAAACTAACCATGTGACTTTGATCCTATTCCAGCCTCATTGGTTAAGGACTGTGCTAATGTACTCGAGACTCATATTAATAACATGATCATAAATTACTCACTCAGGCTGCTTATGTTACTAAGGAGTAGATGAACGGCGTAAAATTGAAACTTAATCCTGACAAGACTGGATTCATTATCATTGGTGACAAACATACCAGGGAGTCACTTATACAAAAATTTCCCTTTTACATTCCTCCAAAGCTCTATAATGCCAGCAGAGGAAGTGAAACACCTATGTGACACCTTGGACAGTCATGTAGGCAGTGTTTCCTGAGCCTCTTTTTTCTGGAGGTCAATTGACTCCCTCTTTTAAAAACCGGGGGTTAATGCAAATTTTTGAGGGTCAGTTAGGCTTGACCCACTCTAGTTAAACTGCATGGTAGGAAAATAATAGACAAATAACATAGAAATACCTCGCAAAGCCAGTGTTAGAGTGTTAGAGTTGTGAAATGTGGGGTACCATGTACCCCTTGGGGCCACTAAAAATTTGGTACAAGTAATATTCTGCTACATTTTCTTCAAGAAATAATGTTTGGATATGCCCAGTTACTAAAAAGCAATAAATTTGATTTATCACTTTGGAAAAATTACAGTACATTGTACATGGCTGTATATTCATAAAGATATCTGAAGTACAACTGTGTACATCAGGGTAAAGAAAATAGTCAAAAAATAAACTTTACTTTCATACATTTTTTTCTCCCTTATTTTCGGAGGATTTTTAAGGTAGCAAAAATGAACAGAAGCACTACTCAATTTCCAATGACATATATTAGTATGTTGATAGTTTCTAAAAATTATTTTATTTACCCTACAAATATTATTATACTGTTTGAAAGACAAATTACTGTAGTTTATGTTGCTTTTTATTTGACAAAAATCCATTGAGTAGTTCCAGAGTTACAGTGTTTTTGCTACATTCCCTGTAAATATTTGCGAATTTTACAGCTAGTATTTTCCAGGGAGGTTTCCGGGTTAAAAATTCAAGAGTTTCCGAGATTTAGTAGAACGTGTCTCCCAATGCACAAGGTATTTGTCATCGTTCGAAGATGTTGTTTCCAATTGTGTCCTTGAAGAGATCATGTTTTCTTTCGATATATAACGTTTCGAATAAGGTTTGCTAGGGTACATTATAACACTGGCCGTTACATCTGCGTAGCTCTCGCCTTACAAGAAATTAAAAAATATACAGCATATCCTCAGTGCTGTTTTATTGCATGTAACAGTAAAAAATATTGCGTCCTTTGGTGGATTCGGTAATTGGGTAACGCTAATGTGCATGCGTGACCTCGCGAACTCTTCACCTCTCAACCTTTTCACCCTTTTCACCCCACGCATGCGCAGTTACAATAAACAACAGGAAATCGGCCATTTTTGTTTTGAAATTGGAATAAATAAAGAACTGCTTCATATATAGACAAAATGTTGATATTTCTTTTTACAAATACTTCTGCATCAGTCTGATCCCCTGGTAAATAATATGTGCGTAAATCGCTTGATTTCGGCATAAATTTACGCATCTTTGTGCGTAAACGGAAACACTGGTAGGTAATTAAGCATCCCGCAAGGGACCCTTGTTTGTGTATGGGAGACTTTCAGGCTCCGGCGGCTCCTGCGGCTCCGCATTTTGTTTTCCTTATAACTCTGTAACCATTAGGCGGATTCTTTTCAAATTTGGCAGGTTTAGGCAGCAGCCTTGGGGAATTTTTTTGAATATGTTGCAGTGACATTTCAACCAATCAGAGAGGTCACATGACCAAAAATGTCTTTTTTCGATGGGGAAGCTTGTCCGGATGATAACTTGAAAGGAATTTTATCAATTCACCTGAAACTTGGCAAATGCATTCCTTCTATTAAAATATGGAAATCATTAGATTTTGGCATTGATTGGTTAAGAAATGGCCGAGTAATTAATGATTAATTAATCATTGTGAATTTTCCAAATAAGGAAAACACAAAAATGCTTATAACTCGAAAACCGTGCTAGATAGAGCGATTTCGACGAAATTTTTGACCCGCAGGGTATCTCTGTAGAGTAGTTATCCTAATTTTCAAAAAACTTTTGTCTCGCCAAAAATGGCGGTCATTTTGAATTTTTCGCAAAAATTGCAAAACATAAAAGTGCTTATATCTCGAAAACCCTGCTAGATAGAGCGGTTTCGACAAAATTTTTGACCCACAGGGTATCTCTGGAGAGTAGCCATGCCAATTTTGAAAAAAAATTTATCTCGCCAAAAATGGCGGCCATTTTGAATTTTCGAATTTTCGCAAAAATTGCAAAACAAAAAAATGCTTATATCTCAAAAACCCTGATAGATAGAGCGATTTCGATGAAATTTTTGACCCACAGGGTATCTCTGCAGAGTAGCCATGCCAATTTTCAAAAAAAATTTTTCTCGCAAAAAATAGCGGCCATTTTGAATTTTTCGCAAAATTGCAAAACATAAAAATGCTTATATCTCGAAAACCGTGCTAGATAGAGCAATTTCAACGAAATTTTTGACCCACAGGGTATCGCTGCAGAGTACCCATGCCAATTTTCAAAAAAATTTTACCTTGCCAAAAATGGCGGCCATTTTGAATTTTCGAATTTTTGCGCAAAAATTGCAAAACACAAAAATGCTAATATCTCGAAAACCATGCTACATAGAGCGATTTCGACGAAATTTTTTATCTTCAGGGTATCTCTGCAGAGCAGCTCTCCCAAAGAGTTTTCACTCGGTGAAGTTTCAGACCCGTAGCTAATTATTCACCTACTCAAAATGAGTAAATGCTAATTATCTCTAAAACTATTGCGGATACCCAATTTTTATCAAATAACTCATTCATCTACTTTTGGGAGAGCTTTCACATGGTGAAGTTTTAGACCCGTAGATAATTACTCACCTGCTCAAAATGAGTAAATGCAAATTATCTCTTAAAAGTATTGCAGATAGCCACTTTTTATCAAATAACTCATTCATCTACTTTTGGAAGAGCTTTCACATGGTGAAGTTTCAGACCCCATAGCTAATTATTCACCTACTCAAAATGAGTAAATGGGAATTATCTCTAAAAGTATTGCAGATAGCCAATTTTTATCAAATAACTCATTCATCTACTTTTGGGAGAGCTTTCACATGGTGAAGTTTCACACCCATAGCTAATTACTCACCTACTCAAAATGAGTAAATGCAAATTATCTCTAAAAGTATTGCAGATAGCCAATTTTTCTCAAATAACTCATTCACCTACTTTTGCGAGAGCTTTCACTCCGGGAAGTTTCAGACCCATAGCTAATTATTCACCTACTCAAAATGTGTAAATGCTAATTATCTGTAAAAGTATTGCGGATACCCAATTTTTATCAAATACTCATTCATCTACTTGTGGGAGAGCTTTCACATGGTGAAGTTTCAGACCCATAGCTAATTACTCACCTACTCAAAATGAGTAAATGGGAATTATCTCTAAAAGTATTGCGGATACCCAATTTTTATTGAATAACTCATTCATCTACTTTTGGGAGAACTTTCACTTAATAGTATTACAGATAGCCAATTTTTCTCAAATAACTCATTCACCTACTTTTGGAAGAGCTTTCACACACGAAAATGAACAATTGTGAATATCTTGGAAAAGCTATTTCTTCTCCTTTAATGCTCGGCGGGAGATACACACCGCGGCAGTGGTCTTGTCAAAAATTTTTGTCTCCCCAAAAATGGTGGCCATTTTGAATTTTCAAAGTTTTTGCAAAACACAAAAATGCTTATATCTTGAAAACCGTGCTAGATGGAGCGAACTCAACAAAATTTTTGACCTGCTGGGTATCTTTGTAGAGTAGCCATGCCAATTTTCAAAATATTTTTGTCTCGCCAAATATAGCGGACATTTTGAATTTTCGAATTTTTGCAAAACACAAAAATGCTTATATGTTGAAAACCGTGCTAGAGTATAAGGCTAGAAACGAAGCATTTTCTTAATACTATAGCACTCACCTTTATATCCTTTTCGGGACGCTTTGTTTTTGCTATGCAAAAACATTATCTTTTTTTGCGAGCGATCCTCCAATTATGTGTGCCGTGCCTGGTATCATCACCTTGGGGATTTGCGACACATTCGTAATTCTTAACTGTTGATACTGCAGTTCTTCTGGCAAATGCTGTGGTCAGCAGTGGATTAAACTATTGTAATTCCCTACTGTATGAGGTCAGCAAAGGCAGTGTTGCTAAAGTTCAGAAATTCAAAATGCGGTATGACATTTTGTTTTTAGATTGGACAAAATGAGTCATGTCAAACCTTACCTAGAACTGCCATTTAGTGTCAGATCGCAGCAGACCATTTCAAGTTTTAGAGGCCAACTTAAGACTTACCTGTTTAGACTAGCTTACCTGCCAACATAGTCTGGTGGGCGCCTGCTGGGTTATGACTTTGCTATAGTTAACAGCTGTCCCTTTTTGGATTCCAGACCATTCATAAATTTTGCGCTATCTAAATGCTTCTGTTATCATTATTACTATTATTAGTGTGAACCTGTTTTGACTTTTGACTGACAGAGAGGTGTGAGGGTTTGAACCCTCCTCCATTGGACTTTAAACTTGTTTGTATATTGGCTGACAGAGAGGTGTGGGGGTTTGAACACTACCCCATTGGACTTTAAACGTGTTTGCACATTGTCTGACAGAGAGGTGTCATGGTTTGAACCCTCCACCATTGAACTTTAAACCTGTTTGGACATTGGCTGGCAGGGGTGTGATGGTTGAAGTTTCCACCATTGAACTTGGCTGATAAGAGACACATAGAGGTGGGAGGGTTTGCATCCTGATTTTTTTTTGAGGGGGGTGGGGGGTGGATGGGAATAAAGTGTTGGCTGTGGCTCAACACTTTGTCAAAGTTGTATAGGGGAGGGCATGAACCTTCAATTTATTAATTTTTTTTTTTGGAGGGGAGGGGGGACTTAAGTGTTGCGCGATTTTCACTGTCACTGTCCATTGGTGTTTATTTACAAAGTTTTGGGGGATTTTTTCTCTGTGTTTTGGGAACTGGTTTTTAATTTAATTTATTTTATTTTATATGAATGAGCAGCTGATAAACTGTTTTAGGAAGTTTGGCGGCCCTGAAAAGATCCTAAAAAGTTTTCAGCTGAAACCTGAATGCTGGCTGCTGCATAGACACTTTCACAGTGTCATCCGCTGATCATCACCACAGTCATCTCTGCTGGTCTCTGGCAGGAGTGGCTGGGGGATGTTGAGCTGCTTGTAGCTGTCATCAGTGTATGGCAAGGCGCAGATGAGTGGGTCCTTTAGCATTGATGGCATGAGGCTATGGTCTGTGGAAGGTAATTACATTTGTCGGGTCTGGTGATGATAGGCGGCTTGTTGTTGGGCTCTGCAGTAGTGTGTCACGGTGTGGCTGATTCTTCAGTTCTGAACACATCTGCTAACAATATGCTGCTGTGGGGTCATTCTGGGACTTCGGGTACATCATGCATTCCAGCTTGTCTTCAAGTAGCTCCAAATTCTTCCCCCTTTCCTTGGCCTCCATTTGGAACTCTGATTTGCTCATGATGGGGGTTGCAGAAGGTTGGGTGCTGGAGAGGTTTTGTGATGGGGATGGGGAGACACCAGTCAGTCTTAGTGGTTCCTCAGTCAATCCACGTGCGCTGCCAACTGAAATTGACTCCATTGTCCTGGGCTCTTTGGCTGGGTGTTGTTCTGTCTCATCTGTTGATGGACCAGCATTGGATGGCCTCGACAATGTTGCCTCATTGGCTGGTTTGAAGGAACTCTTTGAGGAAGGATGGCGCATGATGTGGGTGTGTAGAAAGCCAAGTTTTTCTTAAGCCAGGTTTGCCTACCTGTGAGATGAAGTGCTCCCTGCTCTGACTTCATATGTGTAATCTTGCCATACATTGTCCTCTGGCTCTGGAACCATCTCTTACAGGCAGCCTTCTCTATGTTGTACCCAGCACAAAATTTATCCCATACCACCTCTCTCTTGTGTGGATCTTTATAGATCATGAGTCTCTTATTGTACAGTAGTTCATTTTCCTTAAGAAATTCAACCAGCTTCAACTCATGTTCTTCATTAAACACAGCAACTGACCTCTTGTTGTCATCTGAAACCTCTTGTTTAGCCTTCTGTGTTGACTCCATAATAGCCTTCTGTGTGGCCTCCATAGTAGCCTTTTGTGTGGCCTACATAGTAGCCTCCTGTGTAGCCCCCACTGTAGCCTCACCCCCAGTAGACTCCTGAGTCAGAGCCACACCCACTCTCACTTTCTGAGCTTTTTTACCTTGTCTGCCTGTCTGTTACATTAGGTATTCTCTTCTGCTTCTTCTTTGCAGGTATAGTGACAATAACGTAACTTTTTTAACACCCTATGAAAAATTATCTCAAAAAAAAAATTAAAAAAACACTAACAGAAATGCCACTGGTAAGTGATATCCAAACTATTGCAGAATATTAAGTCCTATGAAATTATGTTCAATTATATCTCACAAGTATGTGTACTCCTTCATTGCTAGCCATGAAATGAATGTTGAAGCCTGAATTGCAGGGGTTTATATGGAGAATCATTAACCTTTGATGTCATCTTGTTAATCCAGTCCCCATTGGTAAACCATTGCAAACCCATCATTTAGGTATCTTTTTAATCCTATCTAAATCCTTTTAATCATAAACCCCATTGAGATGGAATCCTTTGACATTGTATACTTTTATTGTCCTCGGCAATGCAATCATATTGGCTGGATTCCAATCTTTTCAAATGTTGCCATGGGAGATGAAAGATTTACAATTTCGCTACGATTCCAGGGTTTCCGAAAGGTTTATTAGTGAAAAGATCTCTGTACGGCCAAAAAAAGTGCCACGATAGGTATACAATAGGCTTATAACAAGGTATATGGGTGTAAGATCAGATAAGAATCAGGTTTACAAGAATTTCAAACCATTTGAAATTATTGTGAACCTTGGGGATTTCGATACAATAGGTTTATGATGCTCAGGATGGTCATGATTGAGGTTTACAAAAAAAAAAAACAAAAAAAAAATAATAATACCACTGGTTCACCTTGATCTTACTATAATCTTACTAGATTTGGCAAAAAAATAATTGTCTGTAAGGTTACCAAAAGGATAGTGACAAAACTCATTAGTTTATCCAATCAATACAAAAGTCTGGCAAACAGTTTGTTTCAGCTTTACAAAGGGCGCTCCAAAACTTTACAATAAGCTGCCTAATTAGGTCCACTCTGCCATTTCTTTCCCTCATTCAGAAAGAAATTTTAAATCCTATCTCTATGCAAAAGCATTAATAATAATCTACCATAGGTATTTTTTTTTTGTATGTACATCAGTATCTTCTGTGGTAGTGGTGACCCCCTTTTCATGTCCCTATATATTTAAGCGTCCCTTGAAAAGGGCATGCTTTTGATTTCACGTTGAGTTTCCTAACTGCTGCCCCTGTCATATTATAATCTCCCTTGAATATGTCCCTTATTGGTGGGCAGATTCTAACCATTTTTGGCAGTTATATGCCTTAGGCATGGTGACATTTTCCCCACATGCTTATTTTTGACCTTTATCAAGATCAGATGATCGTAAGTTTTGTTGAGCACACCCTCTTTTTGATTTAGTAAGCTTATTGGGACACTCTATTTTTGTTTTCAAAAACCTTTTTTTTTAGTTAATTTTAGATTCCATTGGAGCCTGTTTTTGATGGAGATTGATAATAGAAACATCAAAATTATAATTTACATTCTTGTTCAAGTAGCAGCATAAAGCCATTCTCTTGCTATGTTATATTTACAGGACCTGTACAAGACTCAGTTCACGTCCAGTGTGATTGTTGTACATATGACAAATGGACCGTAAGTTGATATTTTCACCTCACACTCACATCACTACTGGTATCATTATGAGGTATCCCTATTACTTAGTTGTTGTTACTGCAAACTTACTCTTATACCAAAAGAAGTACAGGATTTTTGTAATTTTGGAATCTCAAAAGTTGTTCTACTTAAGCTGTAGTCAACTTATGCTCATTCTTTTATAGAGTCTACTTGTGTTATCATATATCGTATTTCAATATCTTTTTTTTTTTTATTTATAAAAAATATATTTTTTTTTTATTTATTTTATTTATCAATACTGAAATAGTTCTATGATTTTTATCCACTGAACATTAAATCTAATAAAGTTTAGTTTGCATGATTTATTTTCAGATAAAATTTCATTTATTGAAGATTGGGTATTATGCCAAATAAATACTATGATAACCTTTAGAAAATATTTTATAAAATAACATACTCAGTCTGGTAATACATTGATGCTAACATTCAGTTGTGAAGTGTGAATTTTATTGTGAGAAACAGTATTATGTCCACCCCCCTGGGGGGTGGATATATTATTTTTGCTTTTTTCGCCGTCCGATGTCCGATGTCCGATGTCCGGCGTCCGGCGTCCGATGTCCGGCGTCACGCATGGTTTCCGCTCATTTAAAGGAAAAGTATTAGAGCTATTGTCACCAAATTTGGTATGCAGGCTTATTGGGTCAGTAGCTTGCTTGGGATTGCTTTTGGCTGTTGTACCTCTTTTGCTTACTGAGTAATACTTAAGTACAGCTATTTTCAGTACCCATTGGTTTCCGTGCATTTAAGCCAAAATAATTAAAGATATTTTACTACAATTTTGAATACAAGATTGTTATGTCCATAGCTCGCTTGGTATTGCATTTGGGACTGATAGCTTTGTCAGTACATGAGTAATAGCCATTTAGGTACTTCATTGTGTATTTTCAGTACTACTTTTGAGTAATTTGCTTCTATCTCCTTAACCGTGCGAGATAGAGCGATTTCGGCAAAATTTTCGACCCGCAGGGTATCTGAGGAGTGTACTCTTTGCAATTTTCAAAAAATTTTCCCCTCCCCAAAAATGGCGGCCATTTTGAATTTTCGAATTTTTGCCAAAAATGGCAAAACACAAATTTGCTTCTATCTCCTTAACCGTGCGAGATAGAGCGATTTCGTCGAAATTTTCGACCCACAGGGTATCTAAGGAATGTAATATTTGCAATTTTCAAAAAATTTTCCCCTCCCCAAAAATGGCGGCCATTTTGAATTTTCGAATTTTTGCCAAAAATGGCAAAACACAAATTTGCTTCTATCTCCTTAACCGTGCGAGATAGAGCGATTTCGTCGAAATTTTCGACCCACAGGGTATCTAAGGGATGTAATATTTGCAATTTTCAAAAAAATTTCCCCTCCCCAAAAATGGCGGCCATTTTGAATTTTCGAATTTTTGCCAAAAATGGCAAAACACAAATTTGCTTCTATCTCCTTAACCGTGCGAGATAGAGCGATTTCGGCAAAATTTTCGACCCACAGGGGATCTAAGGAATGCAATCTTTGCAATTTTCCAAAAATTTTCCCCTCCCCAAAAATGGCGGCCATTTTGAATTTTCGAATTTTTGCCAAAAATGGCAAAACACTAATTTGCTTCTATCTCCTTAACCGTGCGAGATAGAGCGATTTCGGCAAAATTTTCGACGCACAGGGTATCTAAGCAATGCAATCTTTGCAATTTTCAAAATATTTTCCCCTCCCCAAAAATGGCGGCCATTTTGAATTTTCGAATTTTTGTCAAAAATGGCAAAACACAAATTTGCTTCTATCTCCTTAACCGTGCGAGATAGAGCGATTTCGTCGAAATTTTCGACCCACAGGGTATCTAAGGAATGTAATATTTGCAATTTTCAAAAAATTTTCCCCTCCCCAAAAATGGCGGCCATTTTGAATTTTCGAATTTTTGCCCAAAATGGCAAAACACAAATTTGCTTCTATCTCCTTAACCGTGCGAGATAGAGCGATTTCGGCAAAATTTTCGATGCACAGGGTATCTAAACAATGCAATCTTTGCAATTTTCAAAATATTTTCCCCTCCCCAAAAATGGCGGCCATTTTGAATTTTCGAATTTTTGCCAAAAATGGCAAAACACAAATTTGCTTCTATCTCCTTAACTGTGCGAGATAGAGCGATTTCGTCGAAATTTTCGACCCACAGGGTATCTAAGGAATGTAATATTTGCAATTTTCAAAAAATTTTCCCCTCCCCAAAATGGCGGCCATTTTGAATTTTCGAATTTTTGCCAAAAATGGCAAAACACAAATTTGCTTCTATCTCCTTAACCGTGCGAGATAGAGCGATTTCGTCGAAATTTTCGACCCACAGGCTATCTAAGGAATGCAATCTTTGCAATTTTCAAAAAAATTTCCCCTCCCCAAAAATGGCGGCCATTTTGAATTTTCGAATTTTTGCCAAAAATGGCAAAACACAAATTTGCTTCTATCTCCTTAACCGTGCGAGATAGAGCGATTTCGGCAAAATTTTCGATCCACAGGGGATATAAGGAATGCAATCTTTGCAATTTTCAAAATATTTTCCCCTCCCCAAAAATGGCGGCCATTTTGAATTTTCGAATTTTTGCCAAAAATGGCAAAACACAAATTTGCTTCTATCTCCTTAACCGTGCGAGATAGAGCGATTTCGTCGAAATTTTCGACCCACAGGGTATCTAAGGAATGTAATATTTGCAATTTTCAAAAAAATTTCCCCTCCCCAAAAATGGCGGCCATTTTGAATTTTCGAATTTTTGCCAAAAATGGCAAAACACAAATTTGCTTCTATCTCCTTAACCGTGCGAGATAGAGCGATTTCGGCAAAATTTTCGACCCACAGGGGATCTAAGGAATGCAATCTTTGCAATTTTCCAAAAATTTTCCCCTCCCCAAAAATGGCGGCCATTTTGAATTTTCGAATTTTTGCCAAAAATGGCAAAACACAAATTTGCTTCTATCTCCTTAACCGTGCGAGATAGAGTGATTTCGTCGAAATTTTCGACCCACAGGGTATCTAAGGAATGTAATATTTGCAATTTTCCAAAAATTTTCCCCTCCCCAAAAATGGCGGCCATTTTGAATTTTTGAATTTTTGCCAAAAATGGCAAAACACAAATTTGCTTCTATCTCCTTAACCGTGCGAGATAGAGTGATTTCGTCGAAATTTTCGACCCACAGGGTATCTGAGGAATGCAATCTTTGCAATTTTCCAAAAATTTTCCCCTCCCCAAAATTGGCGGCCATTTTGAATTTTCGAATTTTTGCCAAAAATGGCAAAACACAAATTTGCTTCTATCTCCTTAACCGTGCCAGATAGAGTGATTTCGTCAAAATTTTCGACCCACAGGGTATCTGAGCATTGTAATCTTGGTAATTTCTAAAAAATTTTCCCCTCCCCAAAAATGGCGGCCATTTTGAATTTTCGAATTTTTGCCAAAAATGGCAAAACACTAATTTGCTTCTATCTCCTTAACCGTGCGAGATAGAGCGATTTCGGCAAAATTTTCGACCCACAGGGTATCTGAGCATTGTACTCTTGGCAATTTCTAAAAAATTTTCCCCTCCCCAAAAATGGCGGCCATTTTGAATTTTCGAATTTTTGCCAAAAATGGCAAAACACAAATTTGCTTCTATCTCCTTAACCGTGCGAGATAGAGCGATTTCGTCGAAATTTTCAACCCACAGGGTATCTAAGGAATGCAATCTTTGCAATTTTCAAAAAATTTTTCCCTCCCCAAAAATGGCGGCCATTTTGAATTTTCGAATTTTTGCCAAAAATGGCAAAACACAAATTTGCTTCTATCTCCTTAACCATGCGAGATAGAGCGATTTCGTCGAAATTTTCAACCCACAGGGTATCTAAGGAATGTAATCTTTGCAATTTTCAAAAAATTTTCCCCTCCCCAAAAATGGCAGCCATTTTGAATTTTCGAATTTTTGCCCAAAATGGAAAAACACAAACTGGCCTTAACCGTGCAAAATAGAGTTATTTTGTTGAAATTTTCGACCCATAGGGTATCTAAGAAATGTACTCTTGGCAATTTTCAAAAAAATTTCCTTTTCCCAATAATGGCGGCCATTTGGAATTTTCAAATTTTTGCCAAAAATAGAAAAACAGGAATTGGCTTCTATCTTCTTAACCGTGCAAGATAGAGTGATTTCGTCAAAATTTTCAACCCAACCAATGCAAAAAGGCATGAAGCTGAAATAAATTACATCTACACTATCAAATATTTAAGCATCATTGATATATTTTACAAATGAAACAGGGTCTTGTAAGACTACTGTACAATTTGGGCAAAAG
Organism: Sabellastarte sp. h YS-2021; assembly: GCA_964017235.1. Taxonomy (NCBI): domain Eukaryota; kingdom Metazoa; phylum Annelida; class Polychaeta; order Sabellida; family Sabellidae; genus Sabellastarte; species Sabellastarte sp. h YS-2021. The sequence continues at coordinate 45,198,857 of OZ024929.1, forward strand.
GTTCATGGGTGGACATTACACATGATAATGTGTGTTCTTCTATGCTATCCTGTTTCTATTCGCATCTACTATCAACAGGGCGGCCTATTTCTAGTTTTAACATCAATTGACATTTGATATGGACATTTAAAACTTTAATAAAATACCAATACTATCATTTGTGGATTAAAACTTTGCAATGCTAAATCCAGTATATCCACCCAATCATAATTAAATATGCCAAAAGAAAACCAAAATAAATGTCAATATTTTTATACAATACTATAAACATTGACAGGTGCTTGGTTGGTCCCTATATGTACATGGAAGGTGAGATTTCCACACCAAGTTCAGATGTTGATGACACCACAAGACTAACAGAAAGACCAGTAAGTAGACTGCCTATTATATGCAAGAATTTTCACATGTTTTTGGCCAATGAAAAGCATTTTATGTTGAACTTTTGAGATTAATATAATATCCATTTAAATATACAGGTGATTTTCATAGGGGTTTTTGTGATTGATGGACCTAATACAAGGTCCTTCCTTGGTACACTATGATTCACTGAGAAAATTTTCCTTCAGTGAGAGTGTAAGAGCCAGACTGTTATAAGATGCACTCATTCATTGTCTCCTACAAATACTGTGTAAAGATGTAATCAAGCTTATGTTACACAATGCATAAACACTCAAAAGAATGATAAAATTCAGAATGTATAGGTCAACATGGGCAATATTCAATGAATATTTTAGTAAATAATTATTAACTGTGGTGACAGTAGTATTATCAGAGCTTGAGTGTTTGATATAAAGTTTTTTCACTTGCAGGTATAATCAGTTTAGTTATACATTGATGAATTCATGTTTCAATGTGTAAAAGAAATGACAAGACAAAGAAAATTAAGTCTTTGTGTAACTGCATTGAACGGTGGAAACTCTCATCCTGATGTTCACCTTCTGATTGGAATTGATGTATAATTACTGTATAAGTTGAAATTTTTGTAGAATAATAATAAGCATCTGTTAGTCACTGCTACACAGTTCACTAGCTGTGTGTTATTGGCCTTATACTGTTATGTTTATCTATACGCAACTGTATTTCGACAATCAGGTGAGTTGTCTCATCAGAAGCTGGAGAATCTACCAAGTCCGATCTCCGAAGTACCTTTTGCAATTTGCAATTATACAGTTGAGAGTTTAAGTTGAAATTTTGATTGGGCATTAATTTTAGCTAATCTAGATAATGAGTTTGATAATGAAAATTAACTCCTAATAAAATATTAAATCATTATTTTTCTCACAAGTAGAAACTAGCCATTAGTGACATTTAATTGTGAATTTCTTGAAGATGAAGAATTGGTGAAATTTTCTTCTAACTAAAATTTCTACATACAATATGATGAATTAGCCCTTGAATCAAGGGTTTGGGGTCAGTTGACTTTCACAAAATAGTTAAAGAGGAAACATTGGGAATAGTCTAGTTTATCAGAAATTCTATATACCCTCCGGTGAAAAAATTATGATAAAATGTACTAAATATTATTACACTAACATGGCGTCAAAGTATTCCTATATTTCCTATATTCTCCTGTATTTCAGGCCCACATCCTATATTTTAGAGGGAAGGAACAAATTCCTATATTTTGCATAAATTCTCCTGTATTTCCTATATTTTAAGGAATTGCCTCCTATATCTTTTAGAACTTGGTATCCCCGTGTCAAAACAGCAACTCCTGCAACAATTTCAGATAAAATTTTTGCTGCTACACAGCATATCTGATCATAATATGGCTTGTCTTGTGTTCAACTTCATTGCGAACCAGTATAATTTCCCTTCATGTTTGATGGCTCACTCATGTAATGGTAGCTAGATTTACCCATAAGGTACCATAAATTTAATGTGTGCTACCTTTAAGGTGGGCTTCCAGTATAAATACAGTACAAATGATCAGTCCTGTATTTATTTTGGCAACTTTAATTATATCCCCAGTCAAAAGTCAAGGATTTCTTGGATTCAGGTCTGTCGCGCCGCCGCCGTAGAAATTTCCTTGTGTAGCGATAACTCAAAAAGAATTAAGATTTTCTTGCTTCTGTTGTGTTAGTTTATGTTTATAAACTATCAATTTGTGAACTTATCACAAAAGTATGTACTTGGACAGTGTTTATCTGAGTGATTATCTCATAAGAGTTATAATAAAAAGGAGGTAAGGATGGCTATAAGGGGTGGAGGAGGCCATAATATTAAAAAAGCATGCATGTCTTATCAGATTGATATCTCCTATATTTTGCTCAAACCTCCTATATTATCGTTACCTAACTTCCTATTTCATTGCGTTAATACATCTTACCTACCAGGCGATAGCTATAGCCCGGCGCGAGCCGGTCCCGCCAAACGAAAGAAAAAGACGTCCCGGGTTTCACCCCCGGCAGGACCGGCACACTACAATCCACTCGCCAGGTGGCCTAGTTCCTGCCTCACTCGCCAGAGGGACGTGATGTCATAGCATCTTTTTCGTTTGGCGCGATATTTAAAGTTGTGGATTTTTATCTGTGAACTTTTTAGTTTTATATTTGTGTTATATCTGTTTAATTTGTGTCGGAATTGTTGCCATTAGTTGACTTTTCTATCATGGCATCTCCAGGACAGAAAAAGGGTGCGTGTGGCCATATTATGGCTTCATTTGACAAACATAGTAGGTGTGCGCGTTGTCGCGAGAAAGGACAGGGTGATGACCCTTGTGTTCAAAATCTGCAGTGTGACTTTTGCAGTGTCCTTACCCCGGAGCAAGTGCTCAAGTTAAGTACTCCTACCTATAAACTCAGAAAGGAAAAGGCTAAAGCAAAGGAAGTGTTAGTCGATCCGGCTTCTGTGGTAGTACTTGATACCCAGCCTGAACAAGAACCTGCTGTTTCTGTTTCTTCTGCTCCGGATTTGTCCCTTCCTGTGCCTCAGTTTAAGAAAGACCTTCAAGAACTGGACGAAAAGTGGGCCACTCGTATGGCCAGGCTTGAGGCACTTATTACCTTAGGACATCGCTCCTCACCTTCTGTGCAACAAAATCCAACATTTTCTCCGGTCAAAGTACCGGCCTCTCATGCTGCTCCAGCAGGTGCTCTTTCCCAGACACCCTTTTTTGTCTCTACTTCGGCTTCTTCCGGCCCAGCCGGCCCGGCTGTTGGCCCGGATGAGCCTAGAGATCAGGATTTTTCCTTTGCTGACAGACAATCTCCACTTCAAAACCTCTACCCGGAAGCAGAACCTATGTTTAAACACCCTGCTCCGGTGGCTACTGTTTCGTCAGCTGCTATGTCTGCTTCCTCTCAATCTGCATTTCAACAACCTTCTTCCGGCTCCGGGCCGGTCACCTTCCGCGATGTCAATCCTCAGGAAACATTTGAAGAGGGTGAGTTATCTGACGCAGAGGAATCCCCAGACTTGGAAACCTCAGACCCGGACCGGGTCCTCAGTGAAGATCAAAATTACCGCGAGACTGTGAGAGGCGTCCGCGCGTTCATGGGATGGACACACATTCCTGACCTGGAGTTTTCTCCTCAATCCCGCACTGATAATCCTTGGGCAGGTCACCGTTCTCAGCCTGTGGGCAAGATTTCTGTGGATCTTCCACCGGAAGATTGGTTGTGCCGAAAACTAGAAACTCTAAACCTTGTACTGATAGAAGGATATCCTTCAAAATCTAGTGATCCAGGTGGCCTGCATGTGGACCAATTCCTCAGACCCCCCAAATCCCAGAGCAGATGGTATGGGATACACCCGGCGGAGCCTACAGATCCAACTAGGCCGGGTAAATCGGTAAATTCTTGGCCAAATGATGCGGCGAAGATCAATAGTTCATTCCCCAGGATTTCAACCATATCTTCTGCATCTCCTCAGCCTCCATCCCGCCCACTATCACAAGACACTATGCGTAAGTGGGAGAAAGCAGCAAAAGAGTCTTCATATATTTGCAACCAGTCAGCGGGGTTTAATCGCTGTATTACCAAAATACAGGATGCCTTCCAAGAACAATTGCATATTTTACAAAGTGAACTTAAGAAAGGCAAGTCCTCTGTCAAAGCTCAAGGTGCATTGGATGAACTTTTATATTTATCCTCATTTAACCAGAATGTCAGTTTCGCCATGGGTAAATCTCTACAACATTTGGCAGACTTTACATTTGTGCAGATGGCGAATTTGACCCTACTCCGTAGGGATTCATACTTGGAAGCTGTGAAACCGGGGATTAAACCGGATACTTTCAATTCCTTGAGAAATTGCCCCTGAATGGATATGGGTTATTTCCAGATGCTGCTATTAGAAAAGCTGAGGATGAAATAAACCAATTAGAAGCTTCCCGACGTACTTCCCAGCCCGGCCCGGGCCGCGGGGGGTTCGCCGGTAGAGGCAGGAAACAGAGATACCAACCCTACAGTACTGGTTGGAAACCTCAAGACACTGCTAAAACAACTTCTCAAGCCGGAAAGGAACTACCAGCTTGGAAAGCGTTTGGTTCCCGCAATAGAGGCCGGGGCAGAGGCCGGGGTGGTCAGCCCGGACGTGGTACCAAGATGGCTCATGAGAAGACACAGTATAAATGACAATTACTGCAAGTCAAGTCCGGTGCCGGTGGCCCGGCCAGTCAGTTCTGTGAAAAGTGTCGTAACAAGAAACTCTTTTGTATCTGTTCCAACAAATGTTTCTTATCATGTTGTATGTCGTGTACCTACTGTAACAAGGTGGCAGTCACAAAAGAAAGACGTAAGGCCAAAATCAAAGATCAAAAGTCAAATAAAGTGTGTGAAAAGTGCTTCTTTTGTCGGTCACTTTGTTTCTGCTCCAAATGTTCCAAATGTCCCCAATGTTGCAAGTGTCCAACCAGTGGGGGGACGTCTTCAGAGTTTTTGGGAAATATGGGCTCACAAGGGTGCAAACCCAAAAGTAGTGTCCATATTAAAGGAAGGTTATGTTCAAAGTAAGACCTCCCTTAGTAAGGGTTCCCCTGATAGTAAGTGGCTATGCAAACCCCATCAGAGACTCCCACTTGCAAGCAGCTGTACAAGCTCTGATTGAGAAAAAGGCAGTAGAGAGGGTCAGGGTTCAAACCTCACTAGCCTTTTTCAACAGACTGTTCATTGTCCCAAAGCCGAACCACAAGTGGCGGCCAATCTTGGATCTCAGTACTCTAAATCAGTTTTTATGCGTAAAAACATTCAAAATGGAGACTCCAGAGACAATCCGGACCTCTCTACAACAAGAGGAGTGGGTGACATCGCTAGACTTCAGCGACGCCTACTTCCACATTCCCATTCACTTCACATCCCGAAAATTCCTCAGGTTCCACTTTCAGAACCAGTCGTACCAGTTTCGGGCACTTCCCTTTGGCCTGTCAACAGCTCCCATGGAGTTCACTGGTGTGGTCAAAGAGGTCAAGTTAATGGCTCAGTCACAGGGTATAAGAATCCACCAGTACCTAGACGACTGGTTGATTCGAGCCCCTACCAAAGAATCTTGCCACCAGGGAACCCAGTCCCTCCTAGCCCTTTGCCAGGAGTTGGGCTGGATGGTAAACATGCAAAAGTCAGAACTGGAACCCCAACAAGTCTTCGACTTCGTAGGCTACCAGTACGACCTACTCAACGGAGTAGTCAGGCCTACTCAAAACCGTTGGGAAGCCCTTCAACAAAAAATAACAGTGCTTTTACAGAACAGATCTTGCCGAGTGAGAATTTTCATGTCTCTTATAGGTCTTCTCACTGCGACAGAAAAACAGGTGACCCTAGGCAGACTGCACATGAGACCTATTCAGTGGCACCTCAAGAAACACTGGAGAGTCCCAGAATCTCTGGAAAAGGAGATCCCAATTCCGAGGTCTCTCCATCAGTACCTGCAGTGGTGGACCCAAGAGGAAAATGTCCTAAAGGGTCAGCCCTTACACCCCCTGCGACACGCAGTTCAAATCTTTACAGACGCCTCAAAAGAAGGCTGGGGTGCTCACTTAGGCGACTTCACAGCAAGCGGTACTTGGTCAGTGCCCGAAAGCAGTTTGCACATAAACTTCTTAGAACTAAAAGCCGTGTTGTTAGCACTAAAAAGATTCCAACATTTAGTGCAAGGAAAGGTCGTCCTGATTGCCACAGACAACACTACGGTTGTAGCATACATCAACAAGGAAGGAGGTATGAGGTCAGGCTCACTCTGTGCCCTTCTTTGGCGGCTCCTATGTTGGTGCAGCCTCAATCAAATAGTACTGAAGGCCAGACACATTCCAGGCCGTCTGAATGTAATTGCAGACAAATTGTCTCGCCAAAGGCAGGTCATTCAGACGGAATGGTCCCTCCATCAAGAGACCTTCGACCTTCTTTGTCAAACCTGGCATTATCCCCGAGTGGACATGTTTGCAACAAGGTACAACTGCAAGCTAGTTCAATTTGTGTCCCCAATTCCAGACCCAAAGGCCTGGTCAGTGGATGCTCTAACATTGTCCTGGGAGGACCTGGACATGTACCTCTTCCCCCCAGTGTCTCTGATGGGGAAGGTGGTCAGCAAGCTGTCAGATCACTGGTATCGCAGAGCAATCCTGATTGCCCCGGGATGGCCCAACATGCCTTGGTTTTGGGACCTAGTGGAGCTATCTGCGAGGGTTCCTCTTTGTCTTCCACACCACCCAGATCTAGTGACCCAACCGTTCAACAAGGCACGTCACAGGGATCTGACAAACCTAAATCTCCATGCCTGGCTCCTAGAGCCCAGACAATCAAGGAGCAGGGGTTCTCTAGCCCAGTGGCGTCAAGAATTGAGGCGCCTCAAAGACGTTCAACCAGAACAGTCTACGAAGCGAAGTGGGCCGTTTTTGTCAGATGGTGCGTAACAAGTCAGGTGGACTTCAGGAACCCATCTATAAAACAAATAGCAGATTTCCTCCTGCACCTTTTCCAGGAGAAAAATCTCCAGCCCAGCACTATTGAAGGTTACAGGTCAGCCATTGCAGACAAACTGGGAAATACCTCGATTAATGTCGGCAAGGATGACAATTTGACTAGACTGTTAGACAGTTTTCACAGGGATAGACCCAAAGGACGCAGGGGGGTTCCTGCTTGGAACCTCTCCCTAGTTTTACACCAGCTTACAAAAGCACCTTTTGAACCCCTCAGAAAGGCTTCTCTGAAACACCTTACCTTCAAAACTGTTTTTCTCCTAGCCCTGGCTTCAGGAAAACGCAGAAGTGAGATACACGCTTGGTTAAACAAAAATATCAGACACCAAGCTGATTGGTCCAAAGTTTCCCTCTACCCATCACCAAGTTTCTTGGCGAAAAATCACTTGGCAAAAGAGGGACCAGAGTGCGTGGCCCCTGTGGTCATCCCGGCCTTAGCCCCCACTCTGGATAAGTCTTTAAAGGAAGACAGATCCCTTTGCCCCGTTCGGGCTCTTCGCTACTACCTGGACAAAACACAGGACCTAAGAACGGGAAAGGAGTTAGTTTTTGTTTCTTTCAAACAAGGTTTTGACAGGGACATCTCTCCTGCCACTATCTCGTCCTGGATCAAACAAACAGTAGTGTTGTGTTATGATCTCTCTGACCAAGAGTCCTTGACCTTACATCAGGTCAAGGCCCATGATGTTAGGGCCTTTGCGGCCTCCAAAGCTTTTCAAGGTGGCATATCTCTGGACCAGATTCTAGCAGCATGCCACTGGAAGTCCCACAACACCTTTACACAGTTTTACCTTAAGGATGTTGCCTGGGCAGATAAGGAGCTTTTTCACTTGGGTCCTGTGGTGGCGGCCCAGCAGATCCACCACTAGTCCCCTAAGCTTCTTTGTATATAATTATATATAGTGTACATACTAGTTAGTTTTAGGTGCAGGCTCACTTTTAGTCTATGCCTTGGCTTCTCAAAGTTTTTTACTTCAGAGTAATTCTCTGGGTATAGGACTTTCCCTACTCTTCCAGGTTAACCGTGGGAATCATGGACTTGAACTCTTGCTCTCTTCCTCCCCTCAGAGCAGTCAAAAAGGGGGGGGGGGGGGGGGGTGCAGGTAGGTCTAGATATCCTTGAGACTAACATGTCTCCTCAAAGGACTAGAACCTCACACCTAAGTATAATAAGAGTTCTTTCCAATCCTCAAAAGGCTGCCCTCCTTCCACTGGGTAGTTATTCTAGCTATCGTCTGGTAGGTAAGATGTATTAACGCAATGAAATTGCAAATTTTAATTAGTAAATTAAATTTTTATTAGTTAATACCTTACCTACCAGACGGGAAATTCCCACCCGGCCTTCCCCGCTTCCAGCCTCATCATTCAATCTTAGGGACGAAAAAGATGCTATGACGTCACGTCCCTCTGGCGAGTGAGGCAGGAACTAGGCCACCTGGCGAGTGGATTGTAGTGTGCCGGTCCTGCCGGGGGTGAAACCCGGGACGTCTTTTTCTTTCGTTTGGCGGGACCGGCTGGCGCCGGGCTATAGCTATCGTCTGGTAGGTAAGGTATTAACTAATAAAAATTTAATTTACTAATTAAAATTTGCAATATTCCTATATTTTGAGAACCAAAAATCCCTTGACACTATGCACTAACTTAACCCGGCAGTGAATATGATGAAAACAAACATTGGCTGTTTCATGATATGCCCTCTACAGAATGAACAACCATTTGACCCAAACAACCAAAATTTTGACAGATAAGCCACCACATTTGTGGTCAAATTTGTCTTGATCATAAATTGTTGCTGGTATATATGTATAATACACACATGTGGAAGTGGAATTTGTACAAAAGTGCTGCACTGTACTGAGTAGATCATTGTACCACAAAATAATTTCTTATTAAGTCTAGGGCATACATTGATAATAATATTTTTGCAGTTATTTGACCATTCAAAAAGAAAAAAATACATCTAATGCGTGCTAACTGATTTTTGCTAATAACACATCTTAACTGTAAGAGTGATTGTATTTGAATGAGCTGCATTTGATCATCAATCTTATTAACCTTGCTTGATTAGGCCAATGAAACTGAAGTTTTACTCTGATATATTAGCAATTGTTTTCAAATAAGGTGCCTTATATTCTGAGATTATGTCATGCTGTATGACAAGGTGTATGATCTGCTGACTTCCAGCTGTCCGAGATATTGTAAACGTTAAAAACTATTGAGGTGCCATCTTGAATTTCTGCATAGAATGCAAAAATGCATATATTTTGGAAGTGTTGCAAGATAGAGTGATTTCGATATACACAGTCATCTGCCACTTTTTGGCAAAAATTGGTTTCCCACTATATTTGGCAGCCATCTTGAATTCTGCAAAAAATGCAAAAAAACCCGCATTTATCTCAGAAACAATCTGACATAGAGTGATTTTGACAAAAAAATTTGACCCTCAGGGTATATGCTGAATCATCTGGCACTTGTTGCCTGTAAATGTTTTCCCTCCATTTTTGGTGGCCATCTTGAATTTCTACATAAAATGCAAAAACACTTTAATCTTGCAAACGGTGTGTGATAGAGTAATTTTGACGAATATTTGAACCACAGGGTATAAAGTGTCATCTAGGACGTTTTGCCAAAAATAGTTTTACTGCCATTTTGGTGGTCGTCTTAAATTTCTGCTAAAAATGCAAAAACGCATTTATCACAGAAACAGTGCAAGATAGAGTGATTTTGATGAAATTTTTTAACCCCAGGGTATACAGTCTGAGAGTAATCTGCCGCTTTTGGAAAATATTTTTTTACAGTCATTATTTATGGCCATCTTGAATTTCTGCGAAAATGTAAAAATGCATTTACCTTGGCAATGATGAGAGATAGAGTGTTTTCAAGAAATTTTTGACTGGCAGGGTATACAAAGAGTTATCTACCACTTTTTGGCAAAAATTGTTTTCCCACCATTTTTTTTGCAGCCATATTGAATTTCGTAAAACGCAGAAACACATTAATCTTGGAAATTGTCCGACATAAAGTGATTTCAATGAAATATTTGACCCGCAGGGTTTACACAGAGTTATCTACTACTTTTTGGCAAAAATTGTTTTCCCATAGATTTTTTGGCGGCCATCTTGAATTTCTGCGTAAAATGCAGAAACGCATTAATCTTGGAAATAGTCCGAGATAAAGTGATTTCATTGAAAATTTTGACCCACAGGTTATATGTTGAGTCATCTGGCATTTTTTACCAGTAATAGTTTTCCTGCCATTTTTGGTGGCCATCTTGAATTTCTGCATGAGAAAAATTGTATTTATCTTGGGAATGGTGAAAGATAAAGCAATTTTGCCAAAATTTTTGTTTATGCCTCAGGGTATACGCAGAGTCATCTGGCCATCTTTCAAGAAAGCACTTTCTGCAATTTTTTGGAGGCTGGTTGATTTTTTTGCATAATTGGAAAAAAACATATTTAACAGACTTTTATCAAAAGGATGCTAGTACTGTAGGGCCCTACTGATGACTAAATGTCATGCCTGAAGACTTTTTGGCCTTGTTTTTTTCTTCTCTTCTAACTACCCATCACAGTTTAACTGATACAAAGGTACTAGGCATGATATAAAGGAACAAATACATAATTAAAAAAATAAAAATTGCTTGTAAACAAACAGATGTTTTTACAATATACACAGCGATTAGGAAATGGGGAGATAAACTACTAAAAATTTGTGCTTGTTTTATAAAGTAGACCATCCTGTTGTCAAATTTAAAATTACTAGAATAGAAATGATTTGTCAGTTGTCAGATGTCAATGTCATGTTTCAAAAATAACTGCAAGAAATGTTGAATGTTACACAGCGTGCTTCAAACAATGAAGACATTAACAATAGCATTATCTGTCATGGATCAGAAACTTCCGGTATTACGCACTTTACATCGTTCCCGATTTATTCAGCCAGGAAAAAAAGGTCAATTCTATTATAGTAAGGTTCTTGGGCCATTTTTCAGATAATTCCAATCATCCATTTTTATTAAAAAAAATTATAAAAGGTGAACTTCTTAAAATATTTACCATTCTTTAAAGATTTTATCAATGGATTTATCATTGAGCTTAAGTCATGACAGTAACAGACAAGTGTCCATTGGGGGTACTGTTTCATAGCACTCGCACTGTTATTAAGAAAAACACATAATATATCCACCCAAGGATATTTTGTCCCAAACACTGCCCTTCATTCCTCTTTATCCTATGGAGCAGTTAGTTTGGAACATATTTGGGTAAAAGGCCCTTTGTTTTCTGAAGCTCTCGGTAGTCTGTTTTGTGACATTAATGCCCTACATCCATCATCCAGCTCATCCATACACGCAAAAAACCCTCACAACAAAATGATGGGGGCAGCTTTATTTCTGAGCCTTAAGGGGAAAAAGAGTAACAGCACAAGGTAGAGTAAGAAATCTAAAATTCGCCACATATCTGAAATTCGCCACATGTGGAAATACTAATAAAATAAATGAACTGAGGTGAGATTTATTGAATGTATAGTAAATTAAGGTTTTTAGAACTGAGAAATACCAAGTTTAAGACAATCCATCACTTTTACATAGAATTAAGTAAGCTTTTAGAGGTGGCAAATTTTAGATTTCTGGCGAATTTTTGATTCCTTACTCTACTAGAGAAAGAGTTGTGGCATTTGCTGCAGTATTTAAAATTCGCTTGTGTGGGAAAGCTGAGGACACCCCCTTCTGTTTTCTTGACTTGTGGTTAAATTCTTTATAAATTTGTGATTTTTGTGACTGCTTTATGCCTCTGATGTCATGTGATACAAAATTATTACAAATATGAATCATTTTGTCTTAGTTTTAAAGGGTTTCTCCCAATAGCATATTTCATGTTCTATGGCAAATATTAGATTTCTTTATAGTATTATACTTTTCCTCCAAAAATTTCACTGCCTCTCTTTAAATTTATTGTTCAAACAGTAGTAAACTAGAATTAGTAATTACAGTTGAGTGTAAACATTAAATACAAAATCAGTTTTAAAGTTCAAGGCCATGTTTATTACAATAGGCAAAAAAACATTTAGAACAGGTATTAAGTTGAAACTGTGCAATATTTAAGGGATTTACAGTATCTGTATGACACTACCCTGAACTCTATGAGATTGTGCAAAAATCAAGCTCATAACTCGAAAAAGGACAAGGATCAGTATTTTTTTCATCTCACCTATGCCCTCTAGAATAAAGCTCAGTCTGTTATTGTAATCAGTGTGAACTATTTAACTGCAAGTTATTTATGTTCACCAAAAATGAAATAAAATCATGTGGGATTCAGTTTGTGTATAGATAAAGTACTTTAAATTTGCCATTGTGGCCCAGTGGGAAACCCACTTGCCTCGGAGCACAGAGGACATAGTTTCGATTCCAGGTACAGGCAAATACATAGTCTCTTGGATGACCACTTAAAATGGTGGACCTATATCAGTGTGTCCTTTCCCTGATGATAGGCTGCAGAAGCTTAGGGGCATTAATAAATGGTCATCCCTGAGCCTCTGTCTTTCAGTTAGTGTGATGTCAGTGACTAGATCTTGGATTGTACTTTTGTGCATTCAGGATGGACAAACAGTGCTTTGGGTCTTATTGTACAAGATATTGTGTCGAGTATAAAATAAACAATGTAATACAATACCATAGATAAAATTATCCAAAAATTTTTGTTTATTAGAACTTTGCTTCTGTACTATTTAAAATTTAGCCTGTAACAGTGCCTTTGTGTTTGAACTGTAAATCCAATTAGCGCAATGTTAGTTTACAAGTCATATACTGCTACAGTGACATCTGATGAAATGATATGTCATGAAGTGACATTGATGCATGAAAAATGACTGCTTCAGAATATTTCGTCCTATCCTAGGGGATGGGGGGGAATACTCAAAATCTCAATTTTTAAAAATATTATTGCTTTGTTGTAAAGCAATTATTAAATATTTATGTTAAGTCTTAAATGTTTACCTTCTGTGTCTTGGTAAAGGATAATAATTTTTTTTTGCCCACCAAGCCATATATAGTTTATCCAATGGGCTGTAAGTCATGATATGACCCTTTCAAACATCTTATAGTCTGTAAATGTACACATAAAAATACAACCGTCACTGTTGTAGCTACTAATATACAGAGGTTTTCATGGTATGACATCACAGTCCTCTGTCAATGATGTACAACATTACATAAAATTACTGCTTGTACAGATTTATAGAGGTGTGTAATTTATTATCATGTCATGATCCTAGTATGTAAAATTTAATCACATTAATACACCCACAGAACAAATGTACAAGTGCTCCTACATTTAGTTTATGTTACAACTCATGAATTGAATTTTAGGCCTCAGATTACAAACTGATAACTTAGGTTTTACACTAGATAAAGCAGGAAACCTAAACTCAGTAAATAATCCAAAATGATTTCAATCTATGTTTCATTGATCAGATTTTTGTCTGAGATGTAATTCTAAGTCTAAGCAAATTACATTAGCCTGGTCAAGCCATTACAAACTCAATCTGGAACTAGACACAAAATTGGAAGCACAGGAGAGCAAAACAGAGCTGTGATAATTTAATAACAGGCCAGAATCACACAGATTTTAGTGTCCCAACTGACAATATGGCCACAAATAGGGAATAAATCTTTGAGTGCTTGATGCAGTAAAAAGCATATGAAATAACAAAACCTATATATTGTCTAGAAATGGTGGGAAAATATAGGGGTTTTTAACTGGTATTTAAGGAAGATATTGGAAGCTAATGAAAAAATGGTACTCGAATGACAATATTCAATTTAAAGATTTTAACATATTCACAGGATTTCATAAACAATATATCATTTAACCAGAACTGCTATTGTCTAAGGCACTTGGGACGTGAATAATCATGTTTATAATAGAAAGTATAATCATATTTATACAAAGCTACAGGAAATGACACCTTTCAGATGGTAGAATGAGCTACTGCTACGGGTTGTACTTTATTGAGGAAAATGATACCATCAGAGTATGTACTCCTTCATTATAGTGAAATATTTTAATGTCCCAGTTAGATAGTGGTGATGTTTAAAGGCAATTAGTTGCGATCATTGAATCCTTTGATGTACAGTAATCGGTGACATCATGGCAAATCCTGGCTGCCCTCCACTGCTCTCAGTCTCTCTCCACTCCCACTTTACAAGGCAACCTGCTGTTCAAAATTTCCGTAATTTTAAATTCATTTGCTAGATTCTTCCCTTTTTCCAGTTAGCTATGACCAGTCACCACAGTTGGTAATGCATTCTTGATGTCTAAGTTCCTTACTCGGAAAGTCACAAGTATGTCACTAATTAATTAACTCTACTAATTCTCAGATCCTTCTTTGTATATTCCCTGTCTAGACTTACTTGTTTCATGTATGCCTCATCTCCCTCATAATGTATGGCAGACAAATCTTCATAATATGTTGTTCAGCATTCTCCCACATCGGCAGCAAATTTGTGGAATGTTGTCCTACTTGTGTGTCACTCACCATAGATCTTCAATAACTGTGTTCTTTCTTTGTCTCTTACTTTTATCTTTGTGGAGATCTCCTCACATCTTATTTGCATAATGTTGCAGAGATATGAATTCTTCATCAGATGACTCCAAATTCCCATCCCTCTTTCATGAACGTTAGTGACATAGATCATCTTCACTCTCATTCAGGTTACCATCACATATGTACTGCCTTCTCCACTGGTGTGATCTGGGTGTTTCTGTCAGGTGATCAGGTAGTACTGGGAAGAGTGGCAAGGTTAGCACAATTATGCATACTTTCGCCATTGCACTCCTCTCTGTCAGGTACTCTCTTCAGCGATACAAAATGTAACATTGCCTCACAATGTGCTGCAGTTTGTCAGAAGTCAACTCAATTTAGGTGCTACACGTTAATATTGACAAAAATATAAAAATGACATTATTATCCTTGCCCCTGAATCGGACCATTAAGGGTATTATAATCCAGTCTTTCAATCTGTCTGTGTGTCTGTCTGTCTGTTTGTCCATGTGCATAACTAAAAAAACTATTCATCAGATCTGGGTCATGTTTTCATACAGGGTGGGATTTAAGCATGATTCAGTCCTCCTTAAAGATGTTTCAGGTCAGGATCAAGATCAGTTCTCCAGAAATTTTTTCCTTATTTGTACAGATATTTTGTACTTGCATACAAAAGGTGACAGTCAAGAAGACTTGTTTAGAAGCGAAAGAACAAGGAAAGTGTGCAGTGGGGTCATTATGTGCAAACCAGTTAATAGGGGTAGAAATGAGAAGACAATATGATGGTCACAGTGAGAGCCTCTTTTTAAGCCTGAGCTGTAGTGCGGTTCACACTTCTAGGGATCAATTTTTTTACCCCACAGCCCTTACTGGCGGGCAGGCGGTCAGCGGAAAAAAGTTTGTCTGGGCTGTATCTCGGAAACCGTAAAGTGTAGGAAGTTGATACTTGGTAGGGACATTGGTTAGGGGGTGTAGGTGTGCAACGTCATGGTGTGACCTTGATTTAGACCTTTGACCTTGTCGTAGTGACCTTGACCTTTAAAATCTTGTTGCACCTTTGGATCTGTCTTTGGTGCAGATTAGGCACTGTTAAAGTCATATTAGAAGTCATTAAGAATTTTACTTTTACAACTTCCCATTGTAACAGATGGAATTTCATCAAGTGAGCCACAGATTTTGCTCCCAACACCACTTTATGCATGGTAATATTCGAAACATCCTAACCATAATTCGGCCATGCCAGATGTAGATAAAGAGTGTCGTAATGTTTAGTTTACTGATTAATGCTGTCATCTTGTTATTGAATTGTATTGTTTTAATATTTTATCTTTACATGCATTATCTTTCTCTTGGACATTATTTTCTCTATTTAAACATTATAATAATTTGGACCTTCATATAACTGACAGTGCTCTGAAAGTATCCTGAACTTTGTACTGATACAGTACTTCTATATCTCATGGTGTTAAAAATATTTCCCTAGGCTGTGGGGTACGGGCATCCCTGATGCTATTTTTTTGTCTCCAGACTTTCATGAATTGTAGCATAGAATGATGAGTGCTTGTCTATTCACTGAAGTTAAGTGGCAATGGGCTACATTAGTACTGGGATGGGTGACCACTTTAGTGCACTACTCATGTGTCTGATGGCTTTGTGGCTCACGCTAGTAGATCAAAACCCCTTTCGGCCTTGTTAAATTTCAAACAACTTGACCAAGGTATACATATGTGACAAACTTCATTTTGTGCTTTTTTCAGGAGGAGGGTTTATGCAATCTCAGACACTGCTTGTTATAAAGAGTTTTTTCTTTCTGAATTTTATATTCTGGAATTCCCATTAATCCATTCTTTAAGGATTCCTTTGGTATCCTTCACTAATTGTACTTTTAAGTAGAACTGAAAAATTTCTAGTTCTGAATGAGTCTTATCATGAAAATCCTGGTTAAGTGAACGCATTTTCTGTTCCCTAAAGATTCCCTTATATCTACTTTTCGCTAACTTGTACCCACTAATATACTGCATTTTCCCCCTGATGTTCGAGTTCAAAATTAGTCCTAACAGTGCCTCTGCTTAAATCATACTGTTTGTACCTAGAAAGAGTGTACTGTATACTGTTTTAGAAAAAAATACCCCCCAAAATAGTACCTTTTTATATTCGTAATTAATTGATTAAACCTTGAATTGATGTTTGCATCAATTATTTGCGGAACACTAACCATGTGGGAGCAAATCATTGAGTCATTACAAAAAATTTCCGGAGATGCAATAAAGTGTGGATATGAAACATAAACATGGAGTTGGCTGACACCCAGTTTGACTCCTCACTTCATTATGGGAATGTTGTAGAGACTGCAACATTGTGTTACAAACAAATTTGTTGATACTTATTTTCCACATTTTTTGTGGTTCATTTCTTTTCTATTTTTGTGTGATTTTAAATATATATTGCTGAGGGTATGTTATATGTAAGTTTAAATATTAATTGCTGGGGGTATGTGTAAGTTATGACAGATATTCTTAGTTTATAAAATAAAACTTTTTCTTTTTTTGAGAAACGCTTCTTAATTTCATTTGTTTATACTAATGAGCCATTCTTTGATTTTTCTCTGTGTAGCATAGAAATATCAAATCTCCAGAGAACCTCAGTTCTAAGATATAATGTGAATAAAGAAGTAAGACAATATCTGACTAGGTGAATGTAATATCAAGGACAAATGTAATTAACCACTGTGAAAAATTTTTCAAGAAATTTTCGGCTGATTATGTCCACCCCCCTGGGGGGTGGATATATTATTTTTGCTTTTTTCGCCGTCCGATGTCCGATGTCCGATGTCCGTTGTCCGATGTCCGATGTCCGGCGTCCGGCGTCCGATGTCCGGCGTCACGCATGGTTTCCGCTCATTTAAAGGAAAAGTATTAGAGCTATTGTCACCAAATTTGGTATGCAGGCTTATTGGGTCAGTAGCTTGCTTGGGATTGCTTTTGGCTGTTGTACCTCTTTTGCTTACTGAGTAATACTTAAGTACAGCTATTTTCAGTACCCATTGGTTTCCGTGCATTTAAGCCAAAATAATTAAAGATATTTTACTACAATTTTGAATACAAGATTGTTATGTCCATAGCTCGCTTGGTATTGCATTTGGGACTGATAGCTTTGTCAGTACATGAGTAATAGCCATTTAGGTACTTCATTGTGTATTTTCAGTACTACTTTTGAGTAATTTGCTTCTATCTCCTTAACCGTGCGAGATAGAGCGATTTCGGCAAAATTTTCGACCCGCAGGGTATCTGAGGAGTGTACTCTTTGCAATTTTCAAAAAATTTTCCCCTCCCCAAAAATGGCGGCCATTTTGAATTTTCGAATTTTTGCCAAAAATGGCAAAACACAAATTTGCTTCTATCTCCTTAACCGTGCGAGATAGAGCGATTTCGTCGAAATTTTCGACCCACAGGGTATCTAAGGAATGTAATATTTGCAATTTTCAAAAAAATTTCCCCTCCCCAAAAATGGCGGCCATTTTGAATTTTCGAATTTTTGCCAAAAATGGCAAAACACAAATTTGCTTCTATCTCCTTAACCGTGCGAGATAGAGCGATTTCGGCAAAATTTTCGACCCACAGGGGATCTAAGGAATGCAATCTTTGCAATTTTCCAAAAATTTTCCCCTCCCCAAAAATGGCGGCCATTTTGAATTTTCGAATTTTTGCCAAAAATGGCAAAACACTAATTTGCTTCTATCTCCTTAACCGTGCGAGATAGAGCGATTTCGGCAAAATTTTCGACACACAGGGTACCTAAGCAATGCAATCTTTGCAATTTTCAAAATATTTTCCCCTCCCCAAAAATGGCGGCCATTTTGAATTTTTGCCAAAAATGGCAAAACACAAATTTGCTTCTATCTCCTTAACCGTGCGAGATAGAGCGATTTCGTCGAAATTTTCGACCCACAGGGTATCTAAGGAATGTAATATTTGCAATTTTCAAAAAATTTTCCCCTCCCCAAAAATGGCGGCCATTTTGAATTTTCGAATTTTTGCCAAAAATGGCAAAACACAAATTTGCTTCTATCTCCTTAACCGTGCGAGATAGAGCGATTTCGTCGAAATTTTCGACCCACAGGGTATCTAAGGAATGCAATCTTTGCAATTTTCCAAAAATTTTCCCCTCCCCAAAAATGGCGGCCATTTTGAATTTTCGAATTTTTGCCAAAAATGGCAAAACACAAATTTGCTTCTATCTCCTTAACCGTGCGAGATAGAGCGATTTCGTCGAAATTTTCGACCCACAGGGTATCTAAGGAATGTAATATTTGCAATTTTCAAAAAAATTTCCCCTCCCCAAAAATGGCGGCCATTTTGAATTTTCGAATTTTTGCCAAAAATGGCAAAACACAAATTTGCTTCTATCTCCTTAACCGTGCGAGATAGAGCGATTTCGGCAAAATTTTCGACCCACAGGGGATCTAAGGAATGCAATCTTTGCAATTTTCCAAAAATTTTCCCCTCCCCAAAAATGGCGGCCATTTTGAATTTTCGAATTTTTGCCAAAAATGGCAAAACACTAATTTGCTTCTATCTCCTTAACCGTGCGAGATAGAGCGATTTCGGCAAAATTTTAGACGCACAGGGTATCTAAGCAATGCAATCTTTGCAATTTTCAAAATATTTTCCCCTCCCCAAAAATGGCGGCCATTTTGAATTTTCGAATTTTTGCCAAAAATGGCAAAACACAAATTTGCTTCTATCTCCTTAACCGTGCGAGATAGAGCGATTTCGTCGAAATTTTCGACCCACAGGGTATCTAAGGAATGCAATCTTTGCAATTTTCAAAAAATTTTCCCCTCCCCAAAAATGGCGGCCATTTTGAATTTTCGAATTTTTGCCAAAAATGGCAAAACACAAATTTGCTTCTATCTCCTTAACCGTGCGAGATAGAGCGATTTCGTCGAAATTTTCGACCCACAGGGTATCTAAGGAATGCAATCTTTGCAATTTTCCAAAAATTTTCCCCTCCCCAAAAATGGCGGCCATTTTGAATTTTCGAATTTTTGCCAAAAATGGCAAAACACAAATTTGCTTCTATCTCCTTAACCGTGCGAGATAGAGCGATTTCATCGAAATTTTCGACCCACAGGGTATCTAAGGAATGTAATATTTGCAATTTTCAAAAAAATTTCCCCTCCCCAAAAATGGCGGCCATTTTGAATTTTCGAATTTTTGCCAAAAATGGCAAAACACAAATTTGCTTCTATCTCCTTAACCGTGCGAGATAGAGCGATTTCGGCAAAATTTTCGACACACAGGGTATCTAACCAATGCAATCTTTGCAATTTTCAAAATATTTTCCCCTCCCCAAAAATGGCGGCCATTTTGAATTTTTGCCAAAAATGGCAAAACACAAATTTGCTTCTATCTCCTTAACCGTGCGAGATAGAGCGATTTCGTCGAAATTTTCGACCCACAGGGTATCTAAGGAATGTAATATTTGCAATTTTCAAAAAATTTTCCCCTCCCCAAAAATGGCGGCCATTTTGAATTTTCGAATTTTTGCCAAAAATGGCAAAACACAAATTTGCTTCTATCTCCTTAACCGTGCGAGATAGAGCGATTTTGTCGAAATTTTCGACCCACAGGGTATCTAAGGAATGCAATCTTTGCAATTTTCCAAAAATTTTCCCCTCCCCAAAAATGGCGGCCATTTTGAATTTTCGAATTTTTGCCAAAAATGGCAAAACACAAATTTGCTTCTATCTCCTTAACCGTGCGAGATAGAGCGATTTCGGCAAAATTTTCGACCCACAGGGGATCTAAGGAATGCAATCTTTGCAATTTTCCAAAAATTTTCCCCTCCCCAAAAATGGCGGCCATTTTGAATTTTCGAATTTTTGCCAAAAATGGCAAAACACTAATTTGCTTCTATCTCCTTAACCGTGCGAGATAGAGCGATTTCGGCAAAATTTTCAACGCACAGGGTATCTAAGCAATGCAATCTTTGCAATTTTCAAAATATTTTCCCCTCCCCAAAAATGGCGGCCATTTTGAATTTTCGAATTTTTGCCAAAAATGGCAAAACACAAATTTGCTTCTATCTCCTTAACCGTGCGAGATAGAGCGATTTCGTCGAAATTTTCGACCCACAGGGTATCTAAGGAATGTAATCTTTGCAATTTTCAAAAAATTTTCCCCTCCCCAAAAATGGCGGCCATTTTGAATTTTCGAATTTTTGCCAAAAATTGTAAAACACAAATTTGCTTCTATCTCCTTAACCGTGCGAGATAGAGCGATTTCGGCAAAATTTTCGACCCGCAGGGTATCTGAGGAGTGTACTCTTTGCAATTTTCAAAAAATTTTCCCCTCCCCAAAAATGGCGGCCATTTTGAATTTTCGAATTTTTGCCAAAAATGGCAAAACACAAATTTGCTTCTATCTCCTTAACCGTGCGAGATAGAGCGATTTCGTCGAAATTTTCGACCCACAGGGTATCTAAGGAATGTAATATTTGCAATTTTCAAAAAAATTTCCCCTCCCCAAAAATGGCGGCCATTTTGAATTTTCGAATTTTTGCCAAAAATTGCAAAACACTAATTTGCTTCTATCTCCTTAACCGTGCGAGATAGAGCGATTTCGGCAAAATTTTCGACGCACAGGGTATCTAAGCAATGCAATCTTTGCAATTTTCAAAATATTTTCCCCTCCCCAAAAATGGCGGCCATTTTGAATTTTCGAATTTTTGCCAAAAATGGCAAAACACAAATTTGCTTCTATCTCCTTAACCGTGCGAGATAGAGCGATTTCGGCAAAATTTTCGACCCACAGGGGATCTAAGGAATGCAATCTTTGCAATTTTCCAAAAATTTTCCCCTCCCCAAAAATGGCGGCCATTTTGAATTTTCGAATTTTTGCCAAAAATGGCAAAACACTAATTTGCTTCTATCTCCTTAACCGTGCGAGATAGAGCGATTTCGGCAAAATTTTCGACGCACAGGGTATCTAAGCAATGCAATCTTTGCAATTTTCAAAATATTTTCCCCTCCCCAAAAATGGCGGCCATTTTGAATTTTCGAATTTTTGCCAAAAATGGCAAAACACAAATTTGCTTCTATCTCCTTAACCGTGCGAGATAGAGCGATTTCGTCGAAATTTTCGACCCACAGGGTATCTAAGGAATGTAATCTTTGCAATTTTCAAAAAATTTTCCCCTCCCCAAAAATGGCGGCCATTTTGAATTTTCGAATTTTTGCCAAAAATTGTAAAACACAAATTTGCTTCTATCTCCTTAACCGTGCGAGATAGAGCGATTTCGTCGAAATTTTCGACCCACAGGGTATCTAAGGAATGCAATCTTTGCAATTTTCCAAAAATTTTCCCCTCCCCAAAAATGGCGGCCATTTTGAATTTTCGAATTTTTGCCAAAAATGGCAAAACACAAATTTGCTTCTATCTCCTTAACCGTGCGAGATAGAGCGATTTCATCGAAATTTTCGACCCACAGGGTATCTAAGGAATGTAATATTTGCAATTTTCAAAAAATTTTCCCCTCCCCAAAAATGGCGGCCATTTTGAATTTTCGAATTTTTGCCAAAACATGGCAAAACACAAATTTGCTTCTATCTCCTTAACCGTGCGAGATAGAGCGATTTCGTCGAAATTTTCGACCCACAGGGTATCTAAGGAATGCAATCTTTGCAATTTTCCAAAAATTTTCCCCTCCCCAAAAATGGCGGCCATTTTGAATTTTCGAATTTTTGCCAAAAATGGCAAAACACAAATTTGCTTCTATCTCCTTAACCGTGCCAGATAGAGTGATTTCGTCAAAATTTTCGACCCACAGGGTATCTGAGCATTGTACTCTTGGTAATTTCTAAAAAATTTTCCCCTCCCCTAAAATGGCGGCCATTTTGAATTTTCAAATTTTTGCCAAAAATGGCAAAACACAAATTTGCTTCTATCTCCTTAACCATGCGAGATAGAGCGATTTCGTCGAAATTTTCAACCCACAGGGTATCTAAGGAATGTAATCTTTGCAATTTTCAAAAAATTTTCCCCTCCCCAAAAATGGCAGCCATTTTGAATTTTCGAATTTTTGCCCAAAATGGAAAAACACAAACTGGCCTTAACCGTGCAAAATAGAGTTATTTTGTTGAAATTTTCGACCCATAGGGTATCTAAGAAATGTACTCTTGGCAATTTTCAAAAAAATTTCCTTTTCCCAATAATGGCGGCCATTTTGAATTTTCAAATTTTTGCCAAAAATAGAAAAACAGGAATTGGCTTCTATCTTCTTAACCGTGCAAGATAGAGTGATTTCGTCAAAATTTTCAACCCAACCAATGCAAAAAGGCATGAAGCTGAAATAAATTACATCTACACTATCAAATATTTAAGCATCATTGATATATTTTACAAATGAAACAGGGTCTTGTAAGACTACTGTACAATTTGGGCAAAAGGTTCATGGGTGGACATTACACATGATAATGTGTGTTCTTCTATGCTATCCTGTTTCTATTCGCATCTACTATCAACAGGGCGGCCTATTTCTAGTTGTATTTTGTATTTATAGTCAGCAAAATATCTTCCTTACTACAGGACTGTAAACAGTATGTGACCCATCTCGACGGAACTAGTACTGGCCAGGCTCTTTTGTGATTGACATTCCCCTAATTGGAAGAGTCGCTGAGAGGACTGCCATTTTAAGCGGTCATCCAAGTCACTATTTAAGTATTTATCTGCCTGTAATTGGGATCGAAACCAGGTCCAGTTTGTTACCCAGTTTGCCACAGATATTGACCGAAAAACCATTGAAAATTGCAGTGCATATCACTAATGTGCCACTTGCCAGTCACATATAGCCTTCAATCATATGAAACACTTCTTATCATTTAAGGAGACTACAAATCGTATCATCATATCATGTATGATGGGAATCTAAGGCCACAAACCATTATATAATATTTATTATTCGAAACATCACATTGCAAATCATGTACAAGTTAGCTTAGTTTAAGGCCGTAAACCATAAACATCGTATGATTGTGCACAGGAAAACATACTTTAAGATCTCAAACCTTTCCACAAATAAATAAAGGTAAATGTCATTAAAAACCAACTTTTTGGAAACATACCCTAACACCATGTAACTTTCCACAAATCATCTATGATACAAAAGTTCACAGAAACAAATTAGAACTGTTAAATAATTGTAAAAGTACCACTGAGGCAAATTAAAAATGTTAAAAAATTATAATTTTTTTTATTCCCTTTTTCCCCTTTGGTGAAATCAACTTGCATTGCAATCAACATATAGTTTCATGTCAAGGATAGCTTTATATTTGCAGTTTTTTTCTGTGACATTCTATTTTTTCTTTCCCTTTTGGTTCATCACTGTTCATTTTTCTAATAACACTGTTTGCCCCTCTAGTTTGTAGACATTTTCTTGTCACCAATATTGCAATATCACTTGGGTGGTCCCAGTGGGTGCATCTCATATGTTTTAGACATGGGACGCCTCATGCAAAAGCATTCCGCAGAGACTGTGGCAACAATGGAAATAAGGCAGAAGTCATGCGTTGACTTTAGCCCCATTTACATGAACAACAGACGTGAAAACTGTGTAAATTACAGAAATTTTGTGCAGTTTCTTTATTAATTTGATGCAATACTTTTGTTCCTGTCTTTGTATGTATTTTTGTTCTGGTTGTTAACTAAATTAGAACCAAGATTTTTATGAATGAATATAATAACAAAGAAACAGTTACTATACTTTTCTGTGATAGAAAAAAGACTTGATGTTGTATGTTACTATGACATTTAAAAAAAATCTAATGGAAGTAAGTCCATGAGAACTGTAGTGAAACTTCTGATTGTTTTAAACATTCCAGTCACTAGTTTTATGTTAAATATTCCAAACAATTTAAAGGACAGGGACTTGGATATTTTTCTTTCAGATAATGTTGTTTTACAGTAATGTTTTAATTATACTTAATTAAGTAATAGGACTGATGTATATGTGGGGCTGTTATTCTGCACTGGTGGAAATGAATCTTCTGGATGTAAAACATTTAACTTAAACACTGCCAGTTCTTGTAACTTGGATATGTTCATTTGAACCTGGCACTTTTAATTAAGGCGTTTTCCCTTTTATTGCCATTTTAGTTTCCTTTATCCATCCACAGATGCTGAAATTGGTTGACCATTTTTGTGCTGAGTCCCTTAACTAAATGGGAGATTTAAAAAACACTATAAATCCTCAGAATTAAAATTAAACTTAAAAAGTGTACAATGTATGGAAATACTTAGATTGTGTATAACTGTAGATGCTGTGTGTTTTTGTCTGTATAAATCGAAGTAAGCTATGACTTGAACCAAAAACTATGGATTTGGATGTTCTAGTTATGGTGAACTTCCATTTTGACCTACCAATACTTACCGCATTTTGTAAATATTGCAAACTCAAAATAACTTCCACTTATATACCTCAACTTGACATTTACTGTTGTTAGTGATAGAGACTGAACTGCATCGTAATATCATGCTTCACTTTGAAGTCAGGACTTTAATGCAGCATTCCTATAAGTGTAAGTGGAGTGTTAGTGCTGGAAGGAGACCAGAGTGCACTAATTGCTGTCCTCTGTGAGTGGAGGGGGCAGAGTGAACCAGCGCGAGGGATAATATTGGAAACACGAGATGACTGGAACTATGGATAACTGATACAGTTAGAGGTATGCAGATTTAAAAATTTTACTCTGGTGTTGTTGGGTGGAATTAAATTTATTTAAAGTACACTCTCTGTAACTAGAAAGGTCAAAGTCTGCATGAGTATCTTCCAGGCACCAGTTACTCGAATATCTTCCACCTGGGATAACAAAAATGCAGCATTTTCTGATGTTTAGATCTAGAACCTTGTTCTAGTTGTAATAAAATTTTGCTTTACTCAGAGTTAACCTGATTCTATTTATAGAGAGTCTATTGTAATGAGTTCTGTGTATAAAAAGTTAATGCTTAGCATCTTTAATTGATATAGCAATATTCCCTTAATTGAGATACTCGTGCTGATTTAAATTTACTTTTAATATTGCTTGCTGATGAAATTGCTGCAGATTGTCATGCGCTGGTCAGTTTGTGTCCACGTTTGTGTCATTAGCTTCTTTGAAACTATAATATATAAAGAAATGTTGATTGTTTTGTTTGGTGGCATATAGTCACACCACTTTTAAAATTATTCTTGGTATCTACATCTAATTGAAATTGTCTCTTTGCTAGAGTACATCAAAGTGAGTGTTCAGTACTTTTGGGTGAAAATTTAGACACTTTTGGTGAAAATGTAGACATTTTTTTGACCATTTTCTCTCTATTTGAGAACAAAAATTTTCAAAAGTCTTGTGTTTTCTTCCTTTTTTTTGATAGAGAGTTTGTAGTTATTTACTTGAACTTGTAAATACACATAACCTGACATGAACATGCAATTGGCAGTTTTTTGTTTTTAATTAGAATATATATATTTTATTGTGATGTTGTTTTATTCCTATATCATGTTTAACTTTAAAGATATACTGTGTCAATGGAAATTTTCACTGTGTAATTATGTTAACTTTTAACCCGATGAGTGTGGCTAGTGAAAATGAATTTCTGGTGTAATTTTAAATCCAATATTGTATTAATCTCTTAAATGTAAACTATAAATGAAAGTTAATTTCACTAAATTTCTCAAACATTGACATGTTAATTTAGTAAAATTTTCTTCTAGCTAAAAATTTTCCCTGTACAGTATTTTATAGTAATACCCTCAGCAGAAGTCACATGAAAAGTAAAAATTACATAAATGTATAACAACAGCATAGATATCAAAATGTTCCAAACAAATGTATCCTTCATGAACCAGAATCCGGGCCATTTCACTTTTCGGTCTAAATGGTTTTAAAAATCAGACTTATGCATGTTTTTGTCCAGTATATAAACAAAAGTTATATATTCTTAAAACAGAATTGTTTTTGGGTGTACACACGATTTTGTGAAACAAGAAAAGTGCGCTGAAATGTTTCAAATGTTACTAACAGGGAAAAAAGACTTCACAATTTTGTTAATAGACTGGAAATACCCAGGCGAAATGGAAACCATGATTGACCATGGACTGCATGGTTTTTGATGGTCAACCATGGATATCCATGAACGACCATCAAAGTCCATGTATATATGGAGGACCAGACCATGAAAAACCATGGGCATGAAGGTTTTTCATGTCCTGACCATGGACTTCATTGAAGTGTCCATGGTTGACCATGGACTCCTCATTTAATTCCATGGTAAACCATGGACAGTTCAATGAAGGCCGTGGTTGACCATGGACTTTATACACTTGTTCATGGTTGACCATGGCCTCTACCCACTTGTCCATGGTTGACCATGGACTCTACCCATTTGTCAATGGCTGACCATGGACTCTATCTACTTGTCCATGGTTGACCATGAACTCTGTTTCCTTGTCTATGGTTGACCATGCACTCTAACCACTTGTCCATAGTTGACCATGGACTTAGTCCACCTGTACATGGAAACTTTCCTTCAGGCCTTCTCATGAAAACTTTGGGTTAATATGATGCTCAAGTAAAACTAATGATATAAACTTATTGCACATATCCAAACAACATTGAATTCAAACATTTTCAGATTAATAACACTTAGAAATTATTATGGAGAAAGCATATTTGTTATCAACTTTATGGAATTAGGTTAAAAAATCTATAATTTAGTTAAATGCCTTTATTTTATTGTTGAATAATAATACAAAATTATTGCATAACATCAAACAAAACAAAAGCATTGATAACTTTACGGGTCAAATTTTGGTGATGTTTTTCACTTTGAGATAGAACTTATAGTGTAAGTTATACAAAGGTGCAGGACAAATAACACTTACAAGAGAGGAAATGTATGCAAAGACAAAGTATCAAAACAAAACAATTCAGTAACAAGATTAAATTATTAATTAGTAAACTTAATTTATTAATGAAAGTATGGCTGTCAATGGTCCAAATACAACCATGTAAAAGGACATATAAGAGGAGCACTCAGGGAGTGCATACCTCTGTCAAGGGTATATTTTTTTGGTGTCCAGTTGATGATCCAGATCACTCTCAAAATCTTTTGTGATCAAAGTTGGACCAGGACCAATCTCCTGGTTTTTTTTCCATTAAGATCCAACCAGTGGTGTTTGCGTAATCCTACTAACAAAGAAGTAAACAAACAAACAAAAAGACAAATAGTCATGAAAATAATACTTCCTTGGTGGAGATAATGATCAACTGCAGCAATCCATATGTCTTTGTGATAAGAGAAATATACCTCAAATATGACTATAGAAAACATTCTGGCAGAGTCAAAGTCAATTGTTGGACTAAGGTCAAAACTATGACATGGCATATGTACAACCCCAATCCAATATCCCTACCAAGTATCAACATCTTTACACCTTACTGGGATACTTTCTGAGATACAGCCCGACAAGATATTTGTCCCTGCCCATCCAAGCTGCCTGCCTATGGAGCTGGATGCCATGGGAGAAAAAATACCTACATGTGGACAACGTAAAATCGTAATTTGGTCATTCATCAGTGACCACAGGTGAGAGTACATACATAAATCTTTGAAGTAATCAGTCAAGTGTGACATTTTTCCAAATACACCCATTAAGTGATATCATTGTTTTAAATATTACTACAAATATATGAGAAAAATTATAAACCAGTAGTTTTTTTTGCAGAAATACACAACTGATAATTATGTATGCCTCCCCTTTGCCATCATGTACACTGCCAACAAATATTCAAAAATAAATTGAATCTACTTGAACACACCATGACCTATTCTATTGGGAACACATGCTATGTAACTTTTGTCATCAACATCCATGAAAAACACTTTTTCTATAATATTTTCAACAGGAAAAATAACTTGGTCAGTTGTTTTCATGACTCTTATAATATGTTGAGGACCAATGTCACATATGAAACTATCTGAATGAACCTGGATTTTGTGAGCCAGTGCATAAACTGAATTGAGCAGTGGGTTAATAATGAAATATAAAATCTCTCGAATGTCACCATTCTTACAGCGTACCACATAACAAATGCGTTTTTTCATTCGAGTGTACAGCTTTGAATACAGTTTCTCATTGTTTAATCTCACTCTGGCACATTTCCTGAGAGTTTTAATATTATCAGTCCCAGTTGCTGTAATGATTTCACAAGGCAAATCATGCATTTTCAGAAGACTTCCTGCCACTTTAACATTATTCACAGATTGTACTGATTTCCACATCTTTCCTGTTTTGGTCATTCTTTTAAGGAATGACCTAGTGGCATCATTGGGTATAGAATCAACATCAATTGAGCTTAGTTTAAGTTGTATTTCTTTCATTTGGAGGCACTGCCTTGTTACATCCCCTGTACCATGCACAGACTGCAAGAGAGCAGCATTCCAATCTTCAAAACCAAAACAGCTCCAGGTCCAAAGAGGTCCCCACATTCTTGCATAAAATGTCAAGTGTGCACCAATATTGTGGACATTCAAGCCACATGATCCTTTTCCATAGAGATTTGCAAACTGGGCGTAGAAAGAATCCAGCAAGTTTTCAGCTTTTATTAGTTCATTTTCCGTTATTGCATCTCCAAGAAGCAGATGAATCCCTTCAGATAACAGAGATAGATGTTCCAGATAATCCTCTCGCAAGTAGCCTTTTAAGCAAGGGAGTGCATAGAATAATAGCCATGACTGCAGCTCTGAGGCCTTGAAATGGTTGTAATTTTTTTCTAAATCACGTGGCATGCGTTCAATGTAGTCAGGAGGACACATACCTTGCAAGCGTTTTGAAATTTTTTTCAGATACTTCCCAACAAAATATGGCTTGCCGATGTTTGTTGGAGAAAAGAATTTATGCATTAGAGTTTTTGTCACACCTAGTAATACACCATGCATGTAGTCAGGCACAATGCCAAGAACCACATCAAACCATGGCATTACAGCCAGTCCAGACATTCCCGTGATACCTTTGACTCTTTGAGATGAAGTTGAATTTGGCCCCTTTTCATATTTTACATCATCTGAATTGCGAATCTCCGCTCTTGCATGAGGTGGTCGATAAGGATAATGGCGTGCAAAGCCCTTGCCTTGTTTCTCAGTTTCACCTGGTTCTTCACATGTGCTGCAACCATACTTCCCATTGTGCATCGTCATGCTCAAAACATACCCTTTGGCCTGAAGATCCATGGTTGCAAGAAAAACACCTAACCTCACAGTGAAAACTGTAGAATTCCCAGGAATGGATACTGGAAATCCCTCAGAATATAACTTGCACATCTCTTCACCAAAAGAACACATATATTGTGAAAAGGGTGGTTTACTTTTCCCCTGCCACACTGCAGCTAAAATCATATTTTCCCTGGCAAACCTGACTGCAGGAGGTAACTCATTAATAGCCAAAAAAACAGGCCATAGTTTCACATTAGATGATGAATAAAGTGGAATACCATCAGTATTGAAAACTGCACTAATATTATCACTGCTATGTAAAAATTCACCTTTTCCACATAAGGTGCGATAGTATTTGCTGTCAACAATGTCTGTCATAACTGGTACTCTGTCAGACCCAGTAACTCTCTGTTTTGTTTCTTGAACTGATTTCCATGTATTCTTTCTTTGAAACAAATACTGCAACTGTTTTCTAATGTCAGCGATCACAAAACAACTATTGGGTTGGCGATATTTTTTCATCTGTGAACTTAATGGTCCCTTGTACCTATAACCAGTACATCCATTGGTTGAACAAGAAAATTTGTCAGGATCCTCAGGAAACCTAGCAGAACAAATATTACAATAATGTACTGTCTTGTAGCTGGTATCACTGATCACTGATGATAGTTGTTCATAAGTAATATTTTGAAGATTACTAGTTCCAGGGTAGAGTAATGGCAGCAATTTTAAAATATCTTTGGATGCAGTCCCAGACAGGTTGTACCTAAGTATATATGACAAGACACACAGGATTTGTGTTTCATTCTGTGAGATGTCTGTCCCACTTGTGAACATGCTTTCTGTGAATGACCCTGATGATTGGTCAGACTCCTCTGAATCTGTCATTTTTGAAGGGGAACTGTATGATGAATCATTTTCTGATGATGAGTCAAATGAGCTTCCAGAACTTTGTTCTGTTAGACTGTTGTCAGATGGATCTAATGTACTCTCAACATTTCGAGAAAATTCACAGCAGTGAACAGGACTGTCACCAGAGGCCTCTGTTTGAGTGACATGTGAGTTTGAAGTGGTTTGTTTGACATCATTATCATCTGAATCAGAGCTGTCTTTCACAGATACTAAGCCTGGTTGGTAATTTGATTCAGAACTTACATCACCAGCTGAATTTTTATTCTGTCCTGTCATATCAGATTCAACTCTGCCACTAGTTGAGAATGCTGACTTGTGCACAGCAGCATGACGAAAGGCTGTTCTCACTGGGACCGGAATCTGTATGTCTTCTGTATACTTTTTGTACACTCTCTTTAATGGGCCTGAAAAATATTAAGCATTATGGGGTGGCTGTGGGGACTTTGTTGCCCAAGTTATAAATGTCAGTGTCAAAGTCACATTTTAAATTACTCTTCATAAGGTTAAAGTTGGTTATCATGCTAAAAATTTAATGGTTAATCAGTTATTAGCAATTAATCCAAGTGAATTACAGTAAAATAAAATCATTAATACAGGAACAATATCAACAGAAACACAAACAATTGTACTGATAGATGTTAAAAGCCACAGATGAATGACATGTGCATGAAACATTAACTTTTTCACAAAGATTAATTGATAAATTAATACTGATTCATATTTTACACAATAAATAAACTGATATAATTTTAATATTAATTTCATTTTGAATATCAAAATAACAGTTTTAGACTTACTTTTGTGGTGTTTCTTATGAAGATGGGTAAATATCCTCTGCTTTGTACTCAGTATAGAAGTACATATATTGCACTGGAAGTTAACTTTACTATTTATTTTCCTTTTCTTGTAAAAGCTTTCCTTTGAGATTGCGTCTGCTTCCATTGTGACACAATTTGTTAAAAACAATCCAAATATTAAAGCCTATTATCCACTGCCTATATCTTTCATTTTAGTTATATCATGTTACCAATGAAAATATGAAGTAACAAGCTTTTCAAAGAAACCTCAACATATATACACATGGTAAATGCCAGTATGATGGAAAATTTTGAAACTAATGTGCTGGACACAGTTGAATAGTCTTCTAAAGGGCTCCTCTTTTTAATAAATTTGTTAACTAACTGTTTGCGGGAACTTAACTCATGGAAAAGTGAGAAAAATCATTCTGTACACTAAGACAGCAACAATTCTTAAGTTTCTTGTTGGGGAAGTTAATCAGTTATAATTATCTATAATTGAACTGACTGTTCAGCGGAACTTAAAAGATAGGTTCCAAATAAACTATATAATTGGGAATGTAAACTAGTGATTATATGGCATTTTCTTATTTGAAGTGTTTTTGTTTTCTTTTTGGTTTCTTTCAATATGAATTCTGCAAATATGAATTTAAAACATAAAGATATTATTATTAACCACTATTTTAATATGACATATGTTAAAGAAATCTCTTTCATAATGCACAATTTTGTCTGTATAATTTTTTTGCCAAATGGTAAAATATTTATATAGTTTGCACTATAACTAAACCTTTATCTCATAATTGAACAAATTATCAATATTATCTTGCATCTTATAAATTTGTACCATTTTATTAGTTGTATTATGAAATGGTTTACTTTGTGGACAAAACTCAAGTGAATAACTGAGTTTGAGTTGCTTCTTGCTTTATAAGGAATCAAGTCACATTTGCTGGCTTGTTTGCAAAGGTATTTTGCACATGAACATTTACTTCTCTGTGAAAAATATTTTACGGATATTATTTTGTCAAATATATGTGTTGTAGCTTTCATAGAAATGATAATTTTCTTTAAATATACAAGAGAGTCTTGGAGGAAGGCTAGCAATGTTGATAAACACACAGCTGGATGGCCAGTGAACCATTGTAAGCTGGTCTGTCTTGTGCTGTGTGTGGTAACCTGTTACCTGGATATTATGTCCAGATAATTAGGGGTAACAAGAACTCAAAATGAGAAAAAAGCTGGAGAAAGTTGGCCTCAGTTTAGATATTTTCAATTATGCTTATGTCTTTATACTATGAAGTTTTTCAGTTTAGAATAGGAAATATATATTGATCACTACAGCATTTATCTTTCATATATCCAGTTATTCCACCTAAATGTGATAATTATTATTGAACTTAATATACTTTTGGGCACAAAGTTTACAAGTTACTCCAGGATGAATCTGCTTGTCACATAATCTCATTAAACCTGATTAAGTTTACCTTAAAGTGTAAGAAAATATGTGGTATGAACTTTTCTGTATATCTAATATGTGAATGATCAGTAAATAATATATATACATTTTATGATTAACCATCTAATGTGAGAGTTATACATCAGTATATTATTTTTGTTTAAATTTTGAGTTATGAATTTACTTTAACAAAACTTTTTGCTGTATATATGTATGTAAGGAGTGGCAATCTTAACTAATTGCCAAAATGCTATAAGGGTTGAAAAAGTGTGCTCATGTACCAGAGAGTGTCTGTGTTCTTTATTTCCATTTGCTGGATTTTGGCTCCAAATCTATTCTCAGGAGATTTGAGGAAAGCCAAGCCAAGCCATTTACAGTTTTTTTGAAACAAAGAATTTTGTGTTATTGGAATTATTTCCATAGAATCATAGTAAAAATTATATTTGTTGTTCAACATTTACTGTCTACAATGTCTACTTGTGTTCCACTTGTTGTTTTGGATTGGCTCATCTTGGATGATTGTGGGAATATAATAAGGGAAGGAAAAAGTAGTGTTAAAAGCATGTCCAGTATACTTTCTCCAAGGAGAGAGTATGATGATTATAAAATTGGAGATAGAGTCCTGGCAAAATTTGGACCCAGGGAGTACAAAGCTGACATTATCGCTATTGGGACTGCAGGTATGTATTTTTTATTTTGCTGAGGAAAGTAAGAATGTTTGTGTTTAAAGGATCTGTATAAATATTATATATCAGTAAATGAAATAAACATATAGTAGATAAATAACTACCAATAAAATCTTTACAGCAAAAACATTTTTGAAATCGTGTCTATTAAATTCCCACCTACAAGTTGCTGTAGCTTCACATTTATGAAGGTTTAATGATTTGTCAATGCTTTTATTTGCAATTTTATTTATACAATTCTAAATATGTACATATTTAATGCTATAAATAATTTTTAACTTCATCATTCTTTTTTAAAAATACATGTCAGAAGTTAGATTGTTGAACCAATCATAATTTGTATATAATATCTATGCTAAATTGTACAAAAAGGAAACCGTGCAATTGAAAAAGTTATTTCTATCTTTTAATATAATATAATATTAAAGATGTAGGAAATGATTATATACTGAATCATGGCTAGGGAATGGGACCAGAAAAATAAATTGTCCTGGACAGTATGATTTTTTCTTACTTCTTATAAAACTCAGATATTTGTGTCCCTGTATTTTAAAGCAAAGATAGCCTTATCCTTTTTATTGTTAAATATATATGATATAAAATTGTGTATACTCTCATTAGATATGATGGACAACCATCTTTTTAATCAAATCAGTGATTTCTCAGGCTATCAGACTACCTCAATAACCTTTTTTCAGATGACAAAGCTCGGTTAAACAGCATTGCTGAGGGGAAAATTAATCCAAGTGACACTCTTGTAGGGCGAACAACGGAAGCAAATGGATATAAAACTGCCTCAACAGGTAATACCTTGACACCTATTGAAACTATTGTTTGGAATGATACTTCTTTTTGGATTCACTTACTGTATTTATCTGTATAAACACCCTGAGGGTGATGCATTTTTCCAAAAAAGGGAGGGGGTCAACTTTTACAGATAAAAATATTCAATTGGGGAAGTACTGAAGCACATCTTTTTCGGAATCCCAGAATCACAAAGGTGCAGCCTGTTGAATCCCGAAATATGAACTTTGCAAAGGATGAGCTGAGGGGAAGATTAATGTGTTTGTACAGATAAATATGGTAGTAGAGTATTCAAAATGTTAAGTGAATTCGACAGTACACTTTCTAGCATGACAAAATAAACCTGTACTTGTGAGTTTTACTTCTTGAAAATTATGTTTTTGCCTTGCCAAATATTACATACAGGTAATTAACAGTTTCATTTTTAAATACAATGGTTCTACAGTTTGTGGAAAAATATCTCTGTCGAAAGTTGTTCTATCTTTTTTCATATTTGAAAAATTAATCTTTCAAGAACTACTATTTGTATTACTTGTCCCTATAAATTTACACTTTTTTCTTCCAGCAGAGCTACACTTTTGAAGTAAAAATGTGACTATATAGCATTCCACCTATTAGGTGTAAGATACAATTATGAGCAAAATGTGTAATTTACCTTTTTTGTTGAATTAGGCTGTATTTAAAATACAACCTGCTTTTGCATACTTAATTTATCAAAATGTCAATCAACTAAGAATTTGTCATTTTAAAATAGGAAAAGAAGTAAACAAAGCAGTGTCAAGTGAACCAGCAGATGATGTGGCAGTAGTGAATAGTCAAAGGTCAGCAGAAGAAAAGGAAAATTCTTGTCCTGTGGGAAACAAGACCAAAGGTATGTATAATTGAAAATTTACAAGTAGTTTATTTTCAATACTAATGACTCCTCTTAAAACACACTCTATGACATAGTTTCATAATCACTAAGTAGAGTTCAAGGGAAATTTGAAAAAATAGCATCAGAGATGCCCGTACCCCACAGCTTAGGGAAATATTTTTAACACCTTGAGATATAGAAGTACTGTATCAGTACAAAATTCAGGATACTTTCAGAGAACTGTCAGTTATATAAAGGTCTAAACAATGTTTAAATAGAGAAAATAATGTCTAAAAGAAAGATAATGCATGTACTTTATCTACATCTGGCATGGCAAAATTATGGTTTAGATGTTTTGAATATTACCATGCATACAGAAGTGGTAATACATTCAATGAATGCTTATATGTGGTGTTGAAGCAAAATCTGTGGCTAACTTGATGAAATCTGTTACAATGGGAAGTTGTAAAAGTAAAATTCTTAATGAATTCTAATATGACCTTAACAGTGTTTAATCTGCATCAAAAGACAGACCCAAAGGTGCAACAAGATTTTCAAGGGTCAAGGTCACTACGACAAGGTCAAATCAAGGTCACACCATGATGTTGCACACCTACAACCCCTAACCAATGTCCCTACCAAGCATCAACTTCCTACACCTTACGGTTTGCGAATTATAGCCCGGACAAGATTTTATAGGTCCAGGTCACTACAGCAAGGTCAAAGGTTAAATCAAGGTCACACCATGATGTTGCACACCTACAACCCCTAACCAATGTCCCTACCAAGCATCAACTTCCTACACCTTACGGTTTGCGAATTATAGCCCGGACCAGATTTTATAGGTCAAGGTCACTACAGCAAGGTCAAAGGTTAAATCAAGGTCATACGATGACGTTGCACAACTACACATCCTGACCAATGTCCCTACCAAGTATGAACTTCCTACACCTTATGGTATCTGAGATACAGCCCGGACAAACTTTTTCCTGCCGCCTGCCCGCCCGCCCATCCGGACACCATGGGTGAAAACAAACATATGACTATCAGGTCATCACAGTTTCTGTTGTGAATCCTGTATTAAGGGCATTTTATGCATATTTCATGTATTTTGAGGGGTGGACAATAATGTGAACAGGAGTGGGATTACAGATACTATTAGCTTCAGCATATCATAAATATGTGTAAATATTTTATTTGGATATATTAAAAAGCTGCACGCAAATTTATTCATTTTAAACATCACACTTTTACATTTTAGAAGTTGGAAGTTCAGTTTCAAGCAGTGGTCTGGGTGAGACAACATTGGATGAAGTAGATATACCCAGTATAACTCCTCCTAGAAAGCGTAAAACTGCATCCATGCCAGGTATGTTCACACTTTGTAAGTGACCAGAAAATATAAAGATCTAAATTCAATAAATTTATTATAAAAGGTTTTTAGACACTAGTATCCAGTGAATACAATTAAGCATCCCATGAAAAGGAGGATGCTTCTTTGATTTTGCTCCCAGTCTTCAAGATAGCCTATACTGCCACACTGCCGCTGCAGTATTTTAAGAGCTGAATATCTCCTATGAACATGATTTTACAGTAGTTATCATGCATACGTATGAGACAAATTTTGGAGAGGTATGAATTTGACCTTTGACCGTTTTGTAGGTTAGAGGATAAAACATTTTTGCTTGTACTTCCTTTACAACAAATTTTCTCAAAAGTCCAAGATATAGATCAACATAATTTCACAAGCACTTTCCTCCCATCAAAATCTTCGAACAAGTTGACTATCAATTGAGAAATTAGGGCCATTTATAGTCTAGTGAAAAACATGCTGAAATTGACACTTTTCTACACATTTTATCTATATGTACTCACATTGAGGACCTTAACCAGGTTCAATAAAAACTAGGTTAAAAAATTCAACACACAGACTGTTATTGTATTCCCAAAAAGCGCGGATACTGTGGACCACGCATGGTCATGATCCAGGTCCGCAGAGATTATCTTGTGTTCAACCTACAAGCTACATTTCTTTTAAACTTTGCAAGTGGTTTGCTATGGCAGAGATCTGGCCACCCTATTATTTTGGTAGCCCAGGAATCAAAATTATGCTCTGGGGAGTCAAAAACATCAAAATTTTTTACTAATTTTGACTATTGCTTGTGTTCAAGCTGTAGGGCACAGTTTCTTTCAGTTTATTTTATATTTAGTGCAGGAATTAGTGGGTATGACGTCTCACAATCTTTTTTGTAGGCCTGGGATCAAAATCAAGCGAGTAATAGCTATTTTAAGGCTCGGAGTCAAAATTATGCTCTTGGGAGTCAAAAACCTAAAACAAATTGATTTGTAAATTGAAAACTATTGCATTTAGAGAATTTTGTTTAAATATGTTATCAAGCTACTTTTGGGTAAGCTATAACATAGTAAAATTGCAGATCTGTAGCTCATTTCATAGTGGAGTAATAGCTACTTTCACATTCTCACTGTTGAGGAAATCAGTTGTAAATTGAAAACTATTGCAAAAGTGCTTATAACTCATTTATTACTGGTCCTAGAGGTTTGCAATATGAAAACCAACATATAGGAAATCATGGGCTAGGATTCTTCTGATGTGGTTAAATTTGACCTTGGGCCCCTCTTTCAAGTCAAATGAGGATAGCCAAACTTAAAAGTGCTTACAACTCGCTTATTATTGGTCCCAGAGGTTTGAAATGTGAAACCAACCCATAGGAAATCATGGGCTAGGAATCTTCAGATGTGGTCAGATTTGACCTTGGCCCCCACCTTCAAGGTCAAACGAGGATAGCTAAAACTTAAAAGTGCTTACAATTCGCTTATTATTGGTCCTAGAGGTTTGAAATGTGAAACCAACACATAGGAAATCATAGGCTAGGAATCTTCAGATGTGGTCAGATTTGACCTTGGGCCCTTCTTCTATGTTACACGACAATAGCCAAAGCCTAAAGTGCTTATAACTCGCTTAATTTTGGTCCTAGAGGTTTGCAATGTGAAACCAACTTATAGGAAATCATGGGTTGGGAATCTTCATGTGGTCAGATTTGACCTTGGGCCCCACCTTCAAGGTCAAATGACATCCAAACTTAAAAATCCTTATAAATTCAGGAATCTTCAGCCTCTATGTCTTTTATTATTGCTTCCACATGTTTGTTATGTTTGGGGATACACCACTGACTCACAATACAGCGAGCGGCATTTTCCATAACTAAACTTATTTTAAGAGACACATGTTTTTGCTAAGTTATAAAATTATTGCATATATATGTACTCCTTCATTTACAAACTCGGGTAAAATTTAGTTCCCCTGCATCATCAAAAATTAACTGATAATTATATGGATATTTTTCAGTGCCACTTTAATCTATATGTCATTGTAGAGGCTGCATCCAGTAAAGACCTAGTGGATGAGGTACTGAAAAAGGTTCGCAAGCCTACATTAGAAGATACTGTCCTAAGTGAAGGCCAGATTCCAGTCAGATGTAGTTTTGAGTAAGAATTTAATTTATATTAATTGTTTTCAATCCATTTTTTTTTA
This sequence comes from Sabellastarte sp. h YS-2021, assembly GCA_964017235.1. Taxonomy (NCBI): domain Eukaryota; kingdom Metazoa; phylum Annelida; class Polychaeta; order Sabellida; family Sabellidae; genus Sabellastarte; species Sabellastarte sp. h YS-2021. The sequence goes on from OZ024929.1 coordinate 45,237,618, forward strand.
CATTTAGAATACCTTTCACTTTAACTAATGTGTTTTTTTTTGTATCTTCCCATTTCAAAGTAATTCTGGTTGAATATTGTTTCTCTAAGAGATATGTTTAAAAACTATCAGAATTTAATGTAAAATTAATAATAGCATGTGTAATATTTAATGTTATGATAAAAGAGTTATGGCCTTAAAAAGATCGTAGTAAACAAAACTAGCTTTTTTATTTCCAGCTGTGAAAAAAAGTTCAAGGAACTGCAACTGGAGATGACCAACATCAAAGATGAGGTAAGGCGGTTGAGGCGAAAATTCAGAGAAGGTCGACAGGAGTTGACTCCTGCACATGTGGCATCATCCTGTACAGCTAGTCAGAGTGCCACTGCCCAGGACTCTAATGCAGCCATTCCAGTCCCAGCACCATGTGAAAGCAGTCTGTCAGAGACTGAGAATATATATAATGGGCACAAAAGATCAGCACTGCAGGACTGCATCAGCCACACTGACAAGGTGTATGATGCAGTGAAGATCCTCTTACTGAAGCTCTTCTCAGAAGAGTACATTCTCAACCACAGCGTATCTGGGAAAGCAAGTAATTCAAAACTTTTGGCAAAGCCTGCATTTGATCTGAGGCTGTACTCAGCCATGGTGTTGCTGCTGAAAGAGAAATTTGAAGGACTTGCTTCAAAAGTAATCACTGAAAAAGTGCATTCTGTTCAAAAAATTTTGATGAGACAACATAAGAAGTGACCTGCCAGTTTAAGAACATTTAAAACATTTAAACCAGATATGAAATGATATAGAGGGACAATTTTATCCACATTCAAAAGCATTAAAACATTTTCTTATATGTTATTCTCTTAAAATATGATGTGTTTAATAAATCTTTGTTCACAATAAAAGAGTAATCTAAAATAATAAAATAGTGTCATTAAAGCAGTTTATACAATAGTTTGATCTTTGGTAATCTATAGTCATGTCAATGATTGTCATTGACTTTGAAATTCTTAAACATATGTAAGTCCATGGACTCTGACAGTGGATACCATTTTGTCTGTGATTTCATGTTTTTCCAGAGGCACAAGCACATGGTAATCCATGGATGTCTGTTTTTTTTGTTAAATTGCATCATGAGAAATCACGAACAATTGGACTAAACCAGTGTAAGTGACTGCATGAAGTTTAACCATAGCCAGAGTTCATGGTCTTTGACACAAGTCCATGGTGTTTTGTTAAATGGTGTAATCGTCAAAAACCATGGTTAATGAGTCAATGGAATTTGACCATGATAACTTTAGTGATGGTCAAGGCCATGATCGAAGCAATAAAGTCTATAGACTATAACCATGGTCTAAGTCTGTGAATGTCCATGTTTTGTTAAAATAAAGTATCATGGTTAAAGACCATGGATTAAATGATGGTTAATAAGTCCATGGATTTTGGCCATGGTGAGAGTCTATGATCAAAGTCCACGGACTAGACCATGGTTATTGATACCATGGACTTTGACCATGATGAGAGTCCATGGTGAAAGTCCATGACCTATGACCATGGTCCGAGTCCATGAATGTCCATGTTTTGTTAAATGGCATCATGGTCAGACCATGGACTAGACCATGGTCAGTTATCCATGGACTTTGGCCATGGTCAAAGTCCGTGGTAAAAGCTGCAAAGTCCATGGTGCAGACCATGGACTCTGACCATGGTCAGCGTCCATGGTCTTTGACCATGATGCCATTTAACAAAACATGGCTATCCATGGACTACCATGGACTTGTGCCCCTGGACATCCATGGATATCCATGGACATCCATGGTCAAAATGAGTTTGATTCGCCTGGGTAGGTACAACAATCATACTAAAATTAAACAAAAAGCTATATCTTGACAGCTAATCTGTACTTTAAAAAGTTTTTACCTCGGCTAGGAGGTTGTGTTTTGGTTGTTAGTTTGTTTGTGTGTGTCTGCGATACCTTCAAAAATAATGACTAAATCTTCATGAAGACAAAAAACTGTACATTGCTGAAAAACATAAGTAAAGCACTTATCGACTAAAGAAACCTTCTAAACTTAGCGGTATTTCTTTGTAGTAAAAATGTGTAGGGCAAATGAAAACAATAAAAACACCAGTGACATGTTATCAAAGACTCTACTTAGTGCTGCTGTGACCTTTTAAGTAAATTTGATTCTCATTGTATCTCAAAGCACCAATGTTTTTGCCTATTTCAAAGAAAATCTCCCACCCTTCAGCCACTGCAGCTTTGTGTTATCAAATGTAAAACTCTCTATATTTGTTATTTTTTTTCATTTTCTGGAGGATTTACTTCATATTTATTTCAAAGCATATAGAAGCCACTTGATCTAAGTGAAGGATCAAAATGCCATGTTGAGATCAAGACAGGGATCAAAACTTGCATCTGAATTGGTGACAGATAACAAGTTCGCAGCAAAATATTCCACCTTTTCTAGAAGCATTCATGTTACTTTTGATTACAAAAAGTTTCATTTAGTATTCACCAAGATATCTGAAGAAGTGAGCAGCAAACCTCAGATAATAATTGGCCTTCAACAATAATTTATTGTAGTATTAGCATATATTGGAGATTAAAGTGCCACCAAAGTACATCAACATAACAATAGACGAAGTGTAGCATTGCAATAATTCTGCACTCAAGTAGACCAGTTAGCCTTTCCTTATCAATCAATCAGGAAAACCAAATTAGACTTTGACATTGATATTCAAATTGTATTTCAATCCCTGTTCCATCATGGTCTTCATCCCCTGGTGTCCCTAATTTCTAGAAGTGGAATGTAGTTGAATATTTAATAGTTATTGCAAGAAATTACTTTACTAACATTTGAGCTTTTCTGTCTGGCTTCCCAAAAAGCTACAGTTTATGAGATTTCCTCAGCCAGTTATATTTTACTCTGTCAAGGTCTGTCCAAACAGTTCTGTGTGGTCGTAACAAGTTATATTTTAATTTTGCCAAAAATACACCTTGTTTCTTGGTAGTTCACGTTTAAAAATTGGTCGTCTTGTATAGCCATTCGACCCCTCTCATCCCTCCTGAGTGCCTGTATATTATAATGCAGCTCATGAGAGGTTGTAACAAATATTTCAAGCATTTCAAATAATCTGCCACATAGTGGAAATGCTGATTGTGTTGTGATGAACTTATCCTAGACTTATACGAATCCCGATTTATTTACTGCTTGGCACCATATCATGGCACAAACCTAAGAATGGCACAAAACGGAAGTTAGAATATTTATTAACATTTGATTTTCATCAGTAAAACTCATGCACTTTCGCATACCAAATAAAGAAGTAGAAGTGATGACAGCAATAAATTAAATAACTTTGGTACTTTTTGTATGCAAATTTTGCCATAAGTTCGGGGTGTGGATTTCATGTAGAAATTATATTATCGCCCATTAAAAATGAGTGTAAAAGGTTTTCTTTTGATTTTATACCAGTAAAATGCTTTTATAACTTGCGCTTTAGCCATTTCATATTTTATTCCATGCCCATGAAACTACCCTTAAAACATGTCAAGCAAAAAATAAGTTTGTGTCCAAATGGTGCGAAGTTACGGCGGGAAGAAGTACGTTTGTGGAACCAAAACATGAAACGCATCATGCCATTAATATTTTATGCTGGTATATAGCACGGCTGATGCCAGGCATGGATTTGTGTGAACTAGGCATTAAAACACGAGGTTATTATAAACAAATAGTTAAGTCATGTAATCATGAGTCAAAATTGATGATTTTTAAAGTCCTTAACTCAAGTACTTACGGTAATATGTGGTCTTCATGACCTTGAATCTAGGCCTTTTGCAACACTTTAAGTTGAACTTACAGGACATATGCAACTAACATATGGAGCAAGAAATAAAAATAAATAATCCTATAAATTAATGGTCCTGACCAAAAGCGCTGGTGTAAAACTAGGGAGTTCCAACCCTGGGGCAACTCATCAGGAAGTGATAGATAGTCTGAGCCAATTTGGATAGGTCATCAACTCAAGTGTCTGATTGAACAAAGGGTACACCTGCAGGGTTCAATACTGAAGGAGTGGGTACAGTCTAAAATAGTTAAATGGCTATTAATGATTGATGAATATTTTGGGGATTTTTCAGCAATTATTCAATATTTCATTTTGAGTGAGTGAATTGATTTGGTAATATTTTGGAAGTTGCTACTTTTTAAAAAAAAAAATTACTTGGTTATTGAGGTAGATTTATTATTTGGGATTTTTTAATTATTATATAATAAATATTAATTTTCAACCATTAATTGTAACCAAAAGTGGATTTAGGTATATATTTACTCAATTCATGAATGCTTATTATGTTTTCATTGTTTTTTCTGTCTGAAATAAGTATATTCAACAAACTATTTCTGTGTTACCACTTGGCTAAGTAATTTGGCACATGCCTTAATTTGGCATAAAGAATGAATAACAGACTGAATTCAAACTCTAACAAATTTGGATAGCTGACTTAAATTTGCTTCAAAGTGTTTGACTGTTTGTTGTTAAAGTTTTCATTTTATCTAAAAAAAGTGGATAAAATAAATTTAAGATCTGTATTTTATTCTCTCATTATGTACCTGAACCCTAAACATCCTCTAGCTTTTGGATTTTTAAAAATTTTAAAACCACTGAATATTGCAAATAAGAAAAACAAAAAAATATATATATATATAAAGAGATATAACTTAAAGAGATTGTGTGATATAATAGTTTATCCATACAACTTTGAAGATGAAATAATGTTTAACTTTAAATATCAAGAATTGTTTGATTATTAATTCGTGATAATTTTACCGTAATTTGTTTTAATAGGAGATTAACACTACTGTTCTAACTACACTTGAAACTTAACATTAGAATCTGTCATGATTTTATTCTGCCCAAAGTATCTGGATGATCCATTTACAGTAGTCTGGTATCACTCACACTTCCTGGTTCTTAACTGCTGCAGGTTGAGATGTTTATTGATAGTTTTACAAGATCTTCCTGTCCCATGGCTAAATGACTCTGTTTGTGGAGAATAGAAAGGTTGCATTTCCTTATGTTTTATATCAGGGGTCATAAAACATTAGCCAAACTGTAATTTGTGTCTGTGCAATGCTTTAGGTGAAGTCATTGTTGCTATTGGGTAATCAGAAGCGAATATCTTTTGTCATTAAGATGAGTTCTTTAGATGCCCTTGCAGGAAGTTATTAACCCATGCCAAAAATGTTACTGGCCTTTTTAAAAATACCGTAATCTTGCAACAACATTTTCGAAATGAATGACATTATAACCTATTTTTAACAAATACATGTAGCATAAAACTTACTGTTAAGGATACAGAAACAGTTAATATTGTAAAAGTACCAAAAAATATTTCGAACACTAAGCAATATCTAATAAGGTCATCAGATTTATAGATTATAATACAGTAGTACCTCTATTATCGGATCCTCTTGGGGAGAGCCAACAATTAGGTCGGACAATAGAAAGTTTGGAAAATAGAAAACCAAAAATAACAGGCTTAAATGGATTTGGGAGAGTGGGTTTGAGGTTGGATAATCAAAAGTTTAGATAACAGAGGGTCGGATAATAGTTGTTCTACTGTATGACAGAAATTGTCATATACATTGTACTGTATTTCTTAGAGTTATGACTCTTCACAGTAAACATAGCATGATACATTACTCAAAAGATATACTCATTCCTAACATTATACTTACTTAAAAAGTTACTAATAGGCATTTTTTTTGTAGAAATCTTGAAATTGGTTACAAATATACTGCAAAAGATGCACTAACTTATTTTTAGAAGCTTGCCAATATATTTTGCAATTAAGACTTTGTACTACCCAAAACAACTTAAAAAAGTGCTTCAAAAGCCCTGTCTCAGGAAATATTTTAAACGCTATTAATTTTATTTTAGTGTAACTGTCTTTTAATTTTTAAATATTAAATATAGAATTTGATGTACTGCCAACTATGGCTGTGTGTGTATTTTTGTTTTTATAATTTTAGGTTGATTGATGAAGCAACATCTTTAAGCATCAAGATGGTGCCCCTTTGCCTGACTGTGCTTCTCCTAATTTTGCATATTGCACAAGCCTGTCAGTATCCTGAATTCTTGCAAATGCGAAGAGAAAATGGAACAAAGCGAGAGTGGCATACCCATATTACGTATCATGGTCGCGAGAATCTGAAACACTATGCATTAGCCACCCATTTCCATTGGGATAGGATGCGGGTTTTGGTGTACGGGGGTGAGAAGGCCACAAATAGGCCCAAACATCATACCCGCCAGTGTCTGTTTCAGTACAGTGCCACAAGGTACCTCTCCAGTCACTTAGAGGATGGTACACAGGCCAAAAAGAAATACATATGCATGGAGTTTCTTCAGAGAAGTTCTTCCATCTTCCAACTGGCAGAATCAGATATCTCTGATGTAGAAGATTTTAATCTTTGTAACGACGACAGGATGAAGCTTGTCCATTGGATTTATGTGGATAAAGTTAACATGTACAATGGCTTTGAGTCTTGTCCTCTCACTGGAGGATTCTCTATGTTTATGTATGACCAGGAACATGCTAAAGGTGTATGCGATACCTACAAGGGGGAAACACGTATTGAGGTACAGTGTGAAGAAGGGGAAGGCATGAGGTTCTTGTTCAGGTATCATGAGTGCATACCTAAGCACATCCATATGCAGACCAATCAGCTTACACACTGCTTAGCTAGCTGGCAGCATGGCTCTTATATGTTTACAGTTTTGAAACACCAGAGTACAGAACACTTGTGGTGCTTCCGGTTCCCATATACTGATCGTTTGCAGCTCAGGGCATACTTGTTCAAGAATCTGTATTGTGACATGGAACAGATTCCTGAGGAGAAAGCTGTTGTGTCCTTTGATATGGTAAAGGACTCTGCAAGAGGAATGGACGATCTTTGCATGGATGACTATGAAGGTTGTAGTTACTGGGATCAACCCTGTACTGGTTTCACTTCAAAAACAGAGCTCATTTGTGCAAAGACTTGCAAGGTGTGTGACGCCCATGACAGGAATAAAAGGCCAGATAGATGTATGGTGCCATCTAACTTCCAGGGTTTTTGGGCTGATAAGAGAGATCAATCTGTTTCCATAACTAGCATTGGTATGATTATGGGAAAGAAAGACATGATGCACTGCATAGACTGGCAGAGGAGGCAGTTTGATGACGGAATGGAATATGTGGAACAGATGTTTGTCCGTACATATGACAATGGATGCAGACCAAGATATAGCTGTGTACAGCTCAAGAAACAGTCTCCTTCTGTACTGAGGCTCAAAGTCAGCGAAGGTCAGATATGGCCATTTGAAGGTATCAACAGCAATACTGTGGATTGTGGCAGCTTTACCTATGAAAATAGTATTGCTCCTCACTTTGATAACTTTCAGAGCAAGTACTTCAAGACACTGATTTCCCAAATGGACATAGTTTATGTGAACTGTCAGTTAGAACCCGCTACCAGGAAGTTTGAAGTTATCTTTGAGGGAGGTCAGAAATGTAAGGGGATGTTGACCCAGGAAGGCCTTGAGAATGACAGAAAAATGAAATTGACTTTAGACAAGTGTGCAGGCCGTCAGAGTGAACAGGAGTTTGCCTGTTTGGACTCAATCAAACACATACCTTATTCTCAACACCTAATTGTCACCGAGACCCTGGATTTCCAAGACAGCAGGATACAGTGCTGGCTGTTCCCATCACATCCAGGGGATCTGTTCTACCTGATCTCAGTCACAGAGTGCAATGAGGTGGCTCATGAAAGAATCAATAGAGGCATAACTGTACCCACTGCCATCTTCAAGGACAGACATGAGATCAGTATCTCCATTAATGTGGATTATTCTAAGGCAGGTCCTTCCGGAAATGATGGACATGGGAAATTTACCTATTCCACTGGAAAATCAACAAGTTCTAGAGTGACTGAGCTACAGAATGACCAGGCAAACCCTGGTTCAGATGATGTAGGAAGCATATATGAAGGAGGAAATGGTTTTTGGAATAATGCTGCAACAGCTACATTTTGTAATTATGTGGTATTGATGGCATGGTGTTTGTACAGAGTGATTTTATATTTACCATAAAGGATAAAAGTTAACTATGATCATTGTGTTATCTGTTGCTATTACAATTTTTAATATTTGTTGTGTATTTTAAGACAGATGCTGATGGTAAATGTAACCCTCTTTTAAATGTGAAATACAAAAATATGTTACCTTTATTGTATCCCCGGACGAAAGTCGGGGATACTAAGGATTCAGTACAGTCACACTGCTGCCGCCACCACAGAGATTTTCTTTCGGATGCGATAACCTAAAAAATACTTTAGTTAGACCTTTCAAATTTGGGTATATATGGGCAATGCCATGAACGCAATTTCAAGGTCACTGGTGGCCTCTTAAAGGTCAGATTTTGGCCATTTTTTCACATTTTAGCCCAGTTCTCATATACAGAAAGTTAGATCATCCTATGGTTGGTATATATAATACATAATTATCTCCCGCCCGGGCTAAAGCCCGGGAGGGACATTATAAAATACATCCTGTACGTGCGTCAGGAGATTTCTCCAAAACTGCTACAGCTACAGATTTTCTGTAAATTAATTGTCCTAATGAATTTTCATGTCCTGGAACATTTTTTTGGTTTTGTGGACTTAGGCCTAAAGATAAGTGAGTAATAGCAATTTTAGCTACTTTGAGTAAAGGACTCATAACTCAAAAAGTATTGCAGTCAGAGTTTTTTCTTGAAATATGTTGTTCAGCTACTTTGTCCTTAGCTCTAAGATGGTACATAGTTTGGGGTTCTGTTGCATGCCATAAGTGAGTAATAGCTATTTTCTCATTTGTAGCTAAATAACAGAAGAAGTAAATGTCAAATATCATCAAAAGTATTAAAGTTAGGGAAATCTTTTCAAATATGTTGTGCATCTACTTTTTGGTAAGCTGTCACATGGTAAAGTTTCAGACCTGTTGCACCTTGGATAGCTGAGTAGTAGCTACTTTGAAATTCTGACTGTTGAGTAAAGCCATTGTAATTCCAAAACTATTGCAGTTAGAGTATTTTCCTAAAATATGTTGTTCAGCTACTTTGTCCTTAGCTATAAGATGGAACATAGTTTGGGGTTCTATTGCATGCCATAAGTGAGTAATAGCTATTTTCTTATTTGTAGCAAAATAATGAAAGAAGTAAATGTCAAATATCTTCAAAAGTATTAAAGTTAGGGAAATCTTTTCAAATATGTTATCCATCTACTTTTTGGTAAGCTAGCAAATAGTAAAGTTTCAGACCTATTGCATGTTGGATAACTGAGTAATAGCTACTTTGAAATTCTGACTGTTGAGTAAAGCCATTGTAACTCCAAGCCAGTTACAGTATTTTCCTAAAATATGTTGTTCAGCTACTTTGTCCTTAACATATAGTTTGGAGTTCCATAGCATGCCATAAGTGAGTAATAGCTATTTTGTTATTTGTAGCAAAATAATGACAGAGGTAAATGTGAAATATCTTAAGAAGTATTAAAGTTAGGCTAATCTTTTCAGGTATGTTGTTCATATGTCTAAAAAGGTAAAAGGAAGAAATGATTCAATTTTTGGAGTGATCCGGATCACTCTCTGGATCTTCTGGATCCATGAAATGTAATTTTTAAAGACAGATAACTCAAAAAAGTATGGATGGATTTCGATGAAATTTTCAGGATATGTCTGAAAAGGTAAAAGGAAGAAATGTTTCAATTTTGGGAGTGATCCGGATCACTATCTGGATATTCTGGATCAATGAAATGTAATTTTTAAAGACAGATAACTCCAAAACTTAAGGACGGATTTCAATGAAATTTTCAGGATATGTCTGAAAAGGTAAAAGTAAGAAATGATACAATTTTGGAATTGATCTGGATCACTATCTGGATCTTCTGGATCCATGAAATGTAATTTTAAAGACAGATAACTTAAAAACTTATGGACAAATTTCTATGAAATTTTCAGGATATGTCTGAAAAGGTGAAAGGAAGAAATGATTCAATTTTGGGAGTGATCCGGATCACTATGTGGATCTTCTGGATCTATAAAATGTAATTTTTAAAGACAGATAACTCAAAAACTTAAGGACGGATTTTGATGAAATTTTCAGGATATGTCTGAAAAGGTGAAAGGAAGAAATGATTCAATTCTGGGAGTGATCCAGATCACTATCTGGATCTTCTGGATCATGAAATGTAATTTTTAAAGACAGATAACTCAAAACTTATGGACAGGTTTCAATGAAATTTTCAGGATATGTCTGAAAAGGTAAAAGGAAGAAATGATTTAATTTTTTGAGTGATCCGGATCACTGTCTGGATCTTCTGGATCCATGAAATGTAATTTTTAAAGACACATAACTTAAAAACTTATGGGCGGATTTTGAGGAAATTTTCAGGATATGCAAGATAGAGCAATTTCAGTGATAAGTAAGTTATTCACTTACTTTTGGGTGGAAATGCCTTTTATCTTTCAAAATATTGAAATCAAACATTAAAGTGCCTCTTGCTTGTTGTCACTTCTACATGTACCTCCATCTCACAAGAAAATTTATGTTCCACTATATTTAGTACATCTAATTAATACGGCGGGAGATAACTGCATGCGTCAGAATGCTTGTTAAGCGTCCCGCAAGGGACGCTTGTTTGTGTATGGGAGAGCTTCCGGCTCCGCCGGCTCCGCATTTTGTTTTCCTTATAACTCTGTAACCGTTAGGCGGATTCTTTTCAAATTTGGCAGGTTTAGGCAGTAGCCTTGGGGAATTTTTTTGAATATGCTGCAGTGACATTTCAACCAATCAGAGAGGTCACATGACCAAAAATGTCTTTTTTCGATGGGGAAGCTTGTCCGGATGATAACTTGAAAGGAATTTTATCAATTCACCTGAAACTTGGCAAATACATTAATTCTATTAAAATCTGGAAATCATTAGATTTTGGCATTGATTGGTCAAGAAATGGCCGAGTAATTAATGATTAATTAATCATTACGAATTTTCCAAATAAGGAAAACACAAAAATGCTTATATCTCGAAAACCGTGCTAGATAGAGCAATTTCGACAAAATTTTTGACCCGCAGGATATCTCTGCGGAGTACTTTTCCCAATTTTCAAAAAAATTTTGTCTCACCAAAAATGGCGGCCATTTTGAATTTTCGAAATTTTCGCAAAAATTGCAAAACACAAAAATGCTTATATCTCGAAAACCGTGCTAGATAGAGCGATTTCGACGAAATTTTTGACCCACAGGGTGTATCTGTAGAGTAGGCATGCCAATTTTCAAACAAAAAATTTCTCGCAAAAAATGGCGGCCATTTTGAATTTTCGAATTTTTCGCAAAATTGCAAAACACAAAAATGCTTATATCTCGAAAACCGTGCTAGATAGAGCGATTTCGACGAAATTTTTAACCCGTCGGGTATCTCTGCGGAATACTTTTCCCAATTTTCAAAAAATTTTTGTCTCGCCAAAAATGGCGGCCATTTTGAATTTTCGAAATTTTCGCAAAAATTGCAAAACACAAAAATGCTTATATCTCGAAAACCGTGCTAGATAGAGCGATTTCGACGAAATTTTTGACCCACAGGGTATCTCTGCAGAGTAGTTATCCCAATTTTTAAAAAATTTTTGTCTCGCCAAAAATGGCGGCCATTTTGAATTTTCGAATTTTTCGCAAAAATTGCAAAACATAAAAATGCTTATATCTCGAAAACCCTGCTAGATAGAGCGATTTCGACGAAATTTTTGACCCACAGGGTATATCTGCAGAGTAGCCATGCCAATTTTCAAAAAAATTTTGTCTCACCAAAAATGGCGGCCATTTTGAATTTTCGAATTTTTCGCAAAAATTGCAAAACATAAAAATGCTTATATCTCAAAAACCCTGCTAGATAGAGCGATTTCGACGAAATTTTTGACCCGCAGGGTATCTCTGCAGAGTAGCCATGCCAATTTTCAAACAAAAAATTTCTCGCAAAAAATGGCGGCCATTTTGAATTTTCGAATCTTTCGCAAAATTGCAAAACACAAAAATGCTTATATCTCGAAAACCGTGCTAGATAGAGCGATTTCGACGAAATTTTTGACCCACTGGGTATCTCTGCAGAGTAGCCATGCCAATTTTCAAAAAAATTTTGTCTTGCCAAAAATGGCGGCCATTTTGAATTTTCGAATTTTTGCGCAAAAATTGCAAAACACAAAAATGCTAATATTTCGAAAACCGTGCTACATAGAGCGATTTCGACGAAATTTTTTATCTTCAGGGTATCTCTGCAGAGCAGCTATCCCAAAGAGCTTTCACTTGGTGAAGTTTCAGACCCATAGCTAATTGCTCACGTACTCAAAAAGAGTAAATGCGAATTACCTCTAAAAGTATTGCAGATAGCCAATTTTTCTCAAATAACTCATTCACCTACTTTTGGGAGAGCTTTCACATGGTGAAGTTTCAGACCCATAGCTAATTATTTACCTACTCAAAATGAGTAAATGCTAATTATCTGTAAAAGTATTGCGGATACCCAATTTTTATCAAATAACTCATTCATCTACTTGTGGGAGAGCTTTCACATGGTGAAGTTTCAGACCCATAGCTAATTACTCACCTACTCAAAATGAGTAAATGCGAATTATCTCTAAAAGTATTGCAGATAGCCAATTTTTATCAAATAACTCATTCACTTACTTTTGGGAGAGCTTTCACTTGGTGAAGTTTCAGACCCATAGCTAATTACTCACCTACTCAAAATGAGTAAATGCGAATTATCTCTAAAAGTATTGCAGATAGCCAATTTTTCTCAAATAACTCATTCACCTACTTTTGGGAGAGCTTTCACTTGGTGAAGTTTCAGACCCATAGCTAATTACTCACCTACTCAAAATGAGTAAATGCGAATTATCTCTAAAAGTATTGCAGATAGCCAATTTTTCTCAAATTAATCATTCACCTACTTTTGGGAGAGCTTTCACTTGGTGAAGTTTCAGACCCATAGCTAATTACTCACCTACTCAAAATGAGTAAATGCGAATTATCTCTAAAAGTATTGCAGATAGCCAATTTTTCTCAAATAACTCATTCACCTACTTTTGGGAGAGCTTTCACTCTGTGAAGTTTCAGACCCATAGCTAATTACTCACCTACTGAAAATGAGTAAATGTGAATTATCTCTAAAAGTATTGTAGATAGCCAATTTTTCTCAAATAACTCATTCACCTACTTTTGGGAGAGCTTTCACTTGGTGAAGTTTCAGACCCATAGCAAATTACTCACCTACTCAAAATGAGTAAATGCGAATTATCTCTAAAAGTATTGCAGATAGCCAATTTTTCTCAAATAACTCATTCACCTACTTTTGGGAGAGCTTTCACTTGGTGAAGTTTCAGACCCATAGCTAATTACTCACCTACTCAAAATGAGTAAATGCGAATTATCTCTAAAAGTATTGCAGATAGCCAGTTTTTCTCAAATTAATCATTCACCTACTTTTGGGAGAGCTTTCACTTGGTGAAGTTTCAGACCCATAGCTAATTACTCACCTACTCAAAATGAGTAAATGTGAATTATCTGTAAAAGTATTGCAGATAGCCAATTTTTCTCAAATAACTCATTCACCTACTTTTGGGAGAGCTTTCACTTGGTGAAGTTTCAGACCCATAGCTAATTACTCACCTACTCAAAATGAGTAAATGCGAATTATCTCTAAAAGTATTGCAGATAGCCAATTTTTCTCAAATTAATCATTCACCTACTTTTGGGAGAGCTTTCACTTGGTGAAGTTTCAGACCCATAGCTAATTGCTCGTCTACTCAAAATGAGTAAATGCGAATTATCTCTAAAAGTATTGCAGATAGCCAATTTTTCTCAAATAACTCATTCACCTACTTTTGGGAGAGCTTTCACTTGGTGAAGTTTCAGACCCATAGCAAATTACTCACCTACTCAAAATGAGTAAATGCGAATTATCTCTAAAAGTATTGCAGATAGCCAATTTTTCTCAAATAACTCATTCACCTACTTTTGGAAGAGCTTTCACTTGGTGAAGTTTCAGACCCATAGCAAATTATTCACCTACTCAAAATGAGTAAATGTGAATTATCTCTAAAAGTATTGCAGATAGCCAATTTTTCTCAAATAACTCATTCACCTACTTTTGGGAGAGCTTTCACTCTGTGAAGTTTCAGACCCATAGCTATTTATTCACCTACTCAAAATGAGTAAATGCTAATTATCTGTAAAAGTATTGCGGATACCCAATTTTTATCAAATACTCATTCATCTACTTGTGGGAGAGCTTTCACATGGTGAAGTTTCAGACCCATAGCTAATTACTCACCTACTCAAAATGAGTAAATGCGAATTATCTCTAAAAGTATTGCAGATAGCCAATTTTTCTCAAATAACTCATTCACCTACTTTTGGGAGAGCTTTCACTTGGTGAAGTTTCAGACCCATAGCTAATTACTCACCTACTCAAAATGAGTAAATGCGAATTATCTCTAAAAGTATTGCAGATAGCCAATTTTTGTCAAATTAATCATTCTCCTACTTTTGGGAGAGCTTTCACTTGGTGAAGTTTCAGACCCATAGCTAATTACTCACCTACTCAAAATGAGTAAATGCGAATTATCTCTAAAAGTATTGCAGATAGCCAATTTTTCTCAAATAACTCATTCACCTACTTTTGGGAGAGCTTTCACTTGGTGAAGTTTCAGACCCATAGCTAATTACTCACCTACTGAAAATGAGTAAATGCGAATTATCTCTAAAAGTATTGCAGATAGCCAATTTTTCTCAAATAACTCATTCACCTACTTTTGGCAGAGCTTTCACTTGGTGAAGTTTCAGACCCATAGCTAATTACTCACCTACTCAAAATGAGTAAATGCGAATTATCTCTAAAAGTATTGCAGATAGCCAGTTTTTCTCAAATTAATCATTCACCTACTTTTGGGAGAGCTTTAACTTGGTGAAGTTTCAGACCCATAGCTAATTACTCACCTACTCAAAATGAGTAAATGCGAATTATCTGTAAAAGTATTGCAGATAGCCAATTTTTCTCAAATAACTCATTCACCTACTTTTGGGAGAGCTTTCACTTGGTGAAGTTTCAGACCCATAGCTAATTACTCACCTACTCAAAATGAGTAAATGCGAATTATCTCTAAAAGTATTTCAGATAGCCAATTTTTCTCAAATTAATCATTCACCTACTTTTGGGAGAGCTTTCACTTGGTGAAGTTTCAGACCCATAGCTAATTACTCGTCTTCTCAAAATGAGTAAATGCGAATTATCTCTAAAAGTATTGCAGATAGCCAATTTTTCTCAAATAACTCATTCACCTACTTTTGGGAGAGCTTTCACTTGGTGAAGTTTCAGACCCATAGCAAATTACTCACCTACTCAAAATGAGTAAATGCGAATTATCTCTAAAAGTATTGCAGATAGCCAATTTTTCTCAAATAACTCATTCACCTACTTTTGGCAGAGCTTTCACTTGGTGAAGTTTCAGACCCATAGCTAATTATTCACCTACTCAAAATGAGTAAATGTGAATTATCTCTAAAAGTATTGCAGATAGCCAATTTTTCTCAAATAACTCATTCACCTACTTTTGGGAGAGCTTTCACTCTGTGAAGTTTCAGACCCATAGCTATTTATTCACCTACTCAAAATGAGTAAATGCTAATTATCTGTAAAAGTATTGCGGATACCCAATTTTTATCAAATACTCATTCATCTACTTGTGGGAGAGCTTTCACATGGTGAAGTTTCAGACCCATAGCTAATTACTCACCTACTCAAAATGAGTAAATGCGAATTATCTCTTAAAAGTATTGCAGATAGCCAATTTTTCTCAAATAACTCATTCACCTACTTTTGGGAGAGCTTTCACTTGGTGAAGTTTCAGACCCATAGATAATTATTCACCTACTCAAAATGAGTAAATGTGAATTATCTCTTAATAGTATTGCAGATAGCCAATTTTTCTCAAATAACTCATTCATCTACTTTTGGAAGACCTTTCACACACGAAAATGAAAAATTGTGAATATCTCGGAAAAGCTATTTCTTCTGCTTTAATGCTCGGCGGGAGATACACACCACGGCAGTGGTCTTGACAAAAATTTTTGTCTCCCCAAAAATGGTGGCCATTTTGAATTTTCAAAGTTTTTGCAAAACACAAAAATGCTTATATCTCGAAAACCGTGCTATATGGAGTGAACTCAACAAAATTTTGGACCTGCTGGGTATCTCTGCAGAGTAGCCATGCCAATTTTCAAAATATTTTTGTCTCGCCAAATATAGCGGACATTTTTAATTTTTTTATTTTTTGCAAAACACAAAAATGCTTATATCTTGAAAACCATGCTAGATAGAGCAGACTGCGCTGACTTTGGTTGCCACAACAGTATAAGGCTAGAAACGAAGCATTTTCTTAATACTTTAGCACTCGCCTTTATATCCTTTTCGGGACGCTTTGTTTTTGCTATGCAAAAACATTATCTTTTTTTTTTGCGAGCGATCCTCTAGTTATATATGTCCTGTAAGCATGCAGAAATTTGACCTTGAGGCTCTTCATTGAAGGTCATCCACAGACCACCAAAGTACCTCACCGGGGCCATTTTTGGCCTTTTTGGAGATATTTTCACACTTAATGCTAACTATATTGCATGGAAACTATTAAAAATGGCTTTGGAGGTTGAGTACATGATGGAGTACCAGCATCCAG
Organism: Sabellastarte sp. h YS-2021; assembly: GCA_964017235.1. Classification (NCBI taxonomy): domain Eukaryota; kingdom Metazoa; phylum Annelida; class Polychaeta; order Sabellida; family Sabellidae; genus Sabellastarte; species Sabellastarte sp. h YS-2021. The sequence goes on from OZ024929.1 coordinate 45,254,399, forward strand.
TTTGTTGACCTTGGCTATTGTTTTCAAGGTCACCTTAGGCCTGCTAAAATGACTCAAATGGTACCTTTGACTGCATATATATGCCTATATAAGACTGTGAAGCATAAAGCTTCCACAGCCTAAACCCCTGCATGGATTTTCACCAAATTTTCAAGACATGTTTACCCCTAGAGGATCTACAGCTGATTAGGTTTTGGTGGATATCTAGTACCTCTGTTGCCATGGTAACACTTTTAAGATTTTCGGGTCTTAAAGATTTTGGGTGTTCCACAGCCTAAACCCCTGTATGGATTTTAACCAAATTTTCAGGATATGTTCACCCCAAGTGGATCTAGAGCTGATTAGGTTTTGAGGGGTATCCATGTAACCACTGTTGCGATGGCAACATTTTAAAGATTTTCAGGTCTTAAAGTTTGTGGGTGTTCCACAGCCTAAACCCCTGTATGGATTTTCACCAAATTTTCAGGATATGTTTACCCCAAGAGGATCTGGAGCTGGTTAGGTTTTGGGGGGTATCCAGCGGCAACTGTTGCCATGGCAGCACTTTTAAAATTTGCGGGTCTTAAGGTTTGTTCTAAAATCTTTAATGTTTTCTGTAACCTAAAATATTTCAGCTAGCTTCATCTGATTTGCACAAAATGTAAATGGATAGGAAAGCTTGTCCAAGAGTAATTGTGTCCATGTTTTGGCCGCCACATCACATCTTTAATGCCAAATAGGAGGGTCATCAAATCAAAAAGGCCTTATATCTCCCTTATAATTGTTTCTTTGGCTTCAAAATATGAAAACTACTGAATCTTTTGTAGAACATCTCGTGGGCTAACATTTGGTCCAGTTTGTTCAATTTGGTTGGTTGCTATGGCAACAAATTTGAAAATCTGGGTGACCAAACTTAAAGGAGCCTATATCTCCCTTATTACTGGTCGTAGATGTTTTAGATGTGAAGACAACTTCTAGGAAATCATGTGCCTCGAATCTTTTGTTGTTTCAGATTTGACCTTGAACCCCTTCTTCAAGGTCAAATGTGGTTCTTCATACCTATAATGGCCTATATCTCCCTTGTTATTGATTGTAGAGGTTTTGGATGTGAAGACAACCTATAGGAAATCATGTTGCCCCAAATCTTGTGGTGGGCTCAGATTTGACCTTAGATCCCTCCTTCAAGGTCGACTGTGGTCCTTAATACCTCTAATGGTCTATATCTCCCTTATTATTGGTCATAGAGGTTTTGGATGTGAAGACGAATATTTTGGTGGGGTCACATTTGACATGATATTCTGTATGTCACACTTCAGCCATGTCGCGTCCGGGGATACACTGCGTCGAGACGCAATCTCTAGTTGTTTATTTTATTTATTATAAAGTTTATATAGCAACTTTGTGTGTTAGTTTATCTCATATATGGGTGTTATGTCTTGTTTTTGAAAGTCTTTTATTCCAGGTGCAATAAGTGAAATAAATTCAAAAAAGTTCATTCAAAGAAGACAGTTTGGTGGACTTTTTAGCACATACATGTATATGATGAGAAATTTGTCTGTTTATTCTCAAGTACTTATAGGTGTATCTTTATCAATGTACTTTGCAACGTCATACTTTATTTCTGTTAACTTTGTGGAAGATGGAATGAAAAATTTATCAAATTTTGCAAAAGGAAATGATTCATTGTGGCTTGATTGGAATTTTTCAATAAATTCTGAAGTATGGCATTATGTATGTTAGACTTGAATGGTTTTACTTTAAGTTTATAATCTTCTTTAAGATTATTTTATACTGTATGGGTAATAAAATTAGTTCTTAAGGAATAAAGATATTGATGTTTGAAGAACATCTGATTCAGTATTTGGCGATTGAGTAAAGCATACTAAAGAAGGTATTAGGTTTGAATACATATTTAGGAAGATGAAAACTTGAATGTGTAAAAATATATAAATATATTCCATTGTAAAATTAAGTATTAAGAGTGAAAAATAGCCACGTAAATCTTGGATTAAAGTTAATCCAAAGATTAAAGATTAAAAAAAAGGTTCTTTCCAACTTCTTTGTGACATCACAACACAAAACAAAAACAAGGAGATAAATGTTTCTAGTGCAGGAATTAACTCTCAAAGCCAGCTTTTATAAGAAAGAAGACATTTCTTCAATATAACTTTTAATGAAACTCACAATTCAGCGGCCCATCTTTTTTTTTGAACCAAACTTGGCACATATATTAACATTTGCTGAAAGAATTGCCTGGCATTCTGGGGACTGTCAATTCTAAATATTATTGAAGCTATGGCTTCGTTAAAGTAATAAAATTTGGCTGAAACCCTCTGGCTCATTTATTTTTTCCATTTTTGATCTCTAGCTTGTCACTAATATTGAAGTTTACCAAAGAAAAATCCTGACCACCTTAACATTTAATATTAATAATGCTATGGTCATCTTAAACATAAAATATAAGGTTTTAGCCCTCAGCTAAGTGAGTATTTAAGTTTTAAAAATAAAATTGGCACATTTACAAAGATTGGCAAAAGGGACATTCTTTTTTCTGGTCACTTCAAAAGCCCAGTATAATTATATTTATGGCCATCTTACAGTAAAATACATGGGTTTTCATCCCCAACTACCTTATTGTTCAGCTTACTTGAGTTAAATTTTGATTGCTATTGGCTTACTGATCAACTAAGATAAGTTAAACTTTACACATTGATTAAGCTTACTCAAAGGAAGATTTCTATGATCTGTTCAACTTAAAGTCCCAGTGTTTAAGAAGTTATGGCCATCATATAGTAATAAATATGGAGTTTTACAAAGTTTACACAATAATGTTGCACAAGTTCGTCCATCAACCAATATACCTAATGTGTGACAAGATTCTACACCTTACAGTTTCTGAGGTATAACCCAGACAAACTTTTATAATTCCAGGGCACTGTGGCAAGGTCAGAAGTCAAGTTAAAGGTTACATCATGATGTTGCACTCCTACATCCCCCAACCAATGTCCCTGCAAAATTTGAACTTCCAACACATGACAGTTTCTGTTATATAGCTGTCCAAGATTTTTTAAGTCATGGGCACCAGGGCAAGGTCATAGGTCAGATCAAGGTTTCACCATGATGTTACACAGCTACACTCACCAACCAATATCCCCAACAAGTATGAACTTTTATGCCTCACGGTTTTTGAGATATAGCATTGGCAAGATGTTTCCCACTGTTAACCCGACTGACTGCCCAGCTGCACTCTTGACTCAGCCGGGAACCATGAGTAAATATACACTACACAGTATTTAATGGCTGTGGGGGTAAAAATGAGGTATTAAGCACCAGCTGATGTGGTTATGAACGTATTTCAGTTGATCAGTGCACATGTATAAATTTCCCATTTTAAGTACATTTATTTAAAAACTCACATTTTTCTGATTCCATTCTTGCAGAGTTATGCACTGCTCGTCTGGGGATATAATTTTCCTGTTGAATAATACATCTCTTTTAGATAAAATTTGCAAGAGTTGTATGATAACTGGGAATTTGATATATTTTGTTCCTCATAACTTGCAAACTAACATTATTTGAGTTTGTGTTTGAAAAATGAGTCATTGATCTACTTATTCATGTAAATTTGTCATAATCTCTCCTCCCAGGTGGGATGCTTAAAGATCCTTCCCTCTCACAGCCAAGCGAGTTGAAGTGTTATATATATGTAAGAACTGAGGACAGGTCTTTCCTTTGAGGGGTGGTATGAAATCTCAGATATGTTAACAACTTTGCTTCAGGGGATTTTTGTTTAGCTCAGCTGGTTATAGCACTAGACTTGTGTTTATGTCTGTGTGTAGTCCAAAGTCTGTGGGATCAACCCCCAGCAGAACCAATCAATAACTTCTTTCCTCCCATAACAGTAATATCTATAACATCGCTTATATATTGGATTTATTGATAATGAAAAGACAGAGAGTCTGTAGTTTATGCTTTGATAATCTTGTCCTTCCAATTTTGCTGAATAATTTGTTTTGTCAGTTGTTATTGTGGTAGTTGCTTGAAAATGAAACTGATTTTGACAATGTTTATGTAAATAATTGCTGTAGAAGTAATCACAAAGTTTGGATACGACAATAAAGATTTAATGGAGAGTGATTGATCTTTGATTGAAAAGAAGTTATTTTGGGTAGGGAAGAAAAATATTGAAATACTTTTATTTTGCAAATTTAACAACACTTTTGGCGCTTGTTAAGTAGTGTTTAACTGTACAAAGTGAAATCACATAAACAGTCCTTTTACAAAACGAGTTTGCTAAAATATCACAAAGTTGGTTGCCCATAATGTCCTCAAATAACACAGTGTTTCCTGAGCCTCTTTTTTCTGGAGGTCAATTTGACCCCTTCTTTTAATAGCCGGGGGTCAATGCAAATTTTTGAGGGTCAGTTAGGATTGACCCACTCTGGTTAAACTGCAGGGCAGAAAAATAATAGACAATACCGAAATACCTCGCAAAGCCAGTGTTCGCATTAGAGTTGTGAAATGTGGGGTACCATGTACCCCTTACCCCTTGGGCCACTAAAAATTTGGTACAAGTAATATTCTGCCACATTTTCTTCAAGAAATAATGCTTAGATATGCCCAGTTACTAAAAAGCAATAAATATGATTTATCACTTTGGCAAAAATTACAGTACATTGTACATGGCTGTATATTCATAAAGATATCTGAAGTACACCTGACTAGGCTGTGTAAATCAGGGTAATAAGAAAATAGTCAAAAAATAAACTTTACTTTCATACATATTTTTCTCCCTTATTTTTGAACGATTTTTAAGGTAGCAAAAATGAACAGAAGCACTACTCAATTTCCAATGACATATAGTATGTTGATAGTTGCTAAAAATTATTTTATTTACCCTACAAATATATTTATACTGTTTGAAAGACAAATTACTATAGTTTATGTTGCTTTTTATTTGACAAAAATCTATTGAGTAGTTCCAGAGCTACAGTGTTTTTGCTACATTCCCTGTAAATATTTGCGAATTTTACACTCCGCTAGTATTTTCCGGGGAGGTTTCCGGGGTTAAAAATTCAAGAGTTTCCGTGATTTAGTAGAACGTGTCTCCCAATGCACAAAAGGTATTTGTCATCATTCGAAGACGTTGTTTCCAATAGTGTCCGTGCAGAGATCATGTTTTCTTTCGATGCATAACATTTCGAGTAAGGTTTGCTAGGGTACATTATAACACTGGCCGTTTAAGATGGATTTCATCTGCGTAGCTCTCGTCACACAAGAAATTTTAAAATATACAGCATATCTTTAGTGCTGTTTTATTTTATGTAACAGTAAAAAATATTGCGTCCTTTGGGGGATTCAGTAATTGAATAACGCAAATGCGCATGCGTGAACTCTTCACCTCTCGACATTTTTCATCCCACGCATTCGCAGTGACAAGTAAACAACAGGAAATCTGCAATTTTGGTTTTGAAATTGGAATAAATAAAGAACTGCTTCATATATAGACGAAATGTCGATATTTCTTTTTACAAATACTTCTGCGTCAGTCTGACCCCCTGGTAAATAATATGTGTGTAAATCGCTTGATTTTGGCGTAAATTTACGCACGTTTGTGCGTAAACTGAAACACTGATAACATGATTGTTTTGGAAGACTTTTTCAGTAATGAAAAAAGTTTTAGTTAAAATATGCATTAATTACTACTGAAAAGATGACATAACAGTCTGATGCATAGTCTTTCCTGTTATCTGTTGGCAAATGGGTTATATCTTAGCAGTTTGATATAATATACCATTAGAAACTTATAATTTTTCTTATCCGTTCATGCTAGCAGTTTATAATTCAGAAAAATTGTGCATTTCATTTTCATTTTTTTTTGGTTTTAACATCCCTTTCAACACATTGTATAGGTCATATCATGACGGATAGTTTTTATGGGAAGAAGAAACTAGTACATACAGTTGGTCAAGGTTCTGTACTGTAAACTGCTGACCAACTACCAATTTTCCCACTTGAGGTTGGGCCGGGATTCGAACCCTGATCTCAGAGATGGGAGACAAGAGTTTTACCACTCTGCCACCATGGCCCCTGAAAAATTGTGCAAGGCAGAACTTCAGTCTTCTAAAGAAGACTTGATTTCTCTCTTTATATGACATTGTTTTTGTACCCATATGTATGCATTTATTACAAAAATCTTAAGGGTACCTCTTCAGAAGACAGACTCCTCAGTGGTGGCAACTGAATTTTGAGGGGGCTAATAATGTTGTGGGTAACAGTTGATTCCCATCTGAGGTTATCAGTCAGAACCCAAAACCTGACTAGATGCGGAAAAGTTGGTAGCTGCTTACTGATGCCCAGCAGTTTACAGTACAAAATCTTTCACCCCACGGCCCCCCCTTATGGGTCAAACTGGGGTCATAAAATAGCTGATTTTGAGTTTTTGCCTTATATCTCCTTTATTGTTACTTTTATAGCTTCAGAATATATTAAGAGGTATTGGGAAAGCATATGTGGAGAGTCTAAATAGACGGTCAGTTTAACCCCCCGACCCCCCTTATGGGCCAAACTGGGGTCATAAATAGCTGCTATGGAGTTTTTGCCTTATATCTCCTTTATCGTTGCATTTATAGCTTCAGAATGTATTAAGAGGTATTGGGAAAGCATACAGTGCAGCTTTGTGCATTCTTAGCTTTACAACATGTTTATTAAAACCACAAAGCATTTTAAACTTTAAGGGATGCTTCGCTTTTGTTAGCAAAAGCAATCCTCTAGTTAATTTTGAGGGCAGAGAATCAATTGATCACTGTGTTTAAGAAACAAAAAATTACAATAATTTTGTGTGGCACACTGTTGCCAATTGTCACCTACCAAACAGTCAGTTGACTGTGTAGCTTTACTAAAAATAACTGGCAAACTTTTCTTCCATATTTACTGCAAAACATGAACTTTTTAAATGTAATAACATTGAGCCATACATTTTAAATATCCACAACATTTGGAAAATCTATATTTCAAATTGACTGCTTCCATATACTAGAAAATTGACTGCTTCCATATACTAGAAAATTACTGTTGTTTACTTTTAACAGTAAGAGAGATAATAGAGTAATTCATGTGTGCCCGTCTATGATGATTGCCAAGCCACTTTAAAGAAACAGAAACATAGTCTTACATATTTTCTTGTACTCTTTTACATGAAGTTCATTCCATCTAAATCCATCAATAAACCTGTTCTATATTTTAAGTGGTATGACATGTGCCAGTATGTATGGACATTATGGAGTGAAACTTTTAAACAAAGATAATGTGAAAATAGTATCAGAGAATGCATCAGCAGTTGCAACAGCATCATGGTATTGTTATAAAAAACTTGAAATCATGATATTGTGATTGCAGTTTGCAAAATGATTATAATTGTAGCATCATGAGTACACAAAATATTCCATATTTTAGGCAGCTATTGTATTCAGTAAGTATGTAGACGCTATAATCTTTTGCAAAATACATTAATTCTTATTAAAATCTGATTGTGTACATATTTTGTCATAAAGTTATAGACTTCTTTACTCCCTGATTGGATATTTTCTATTGTCAAAATGGCAGTAATTGAACTTTTTTAGTCACTAAATCTCATCAGTATTTGAACTGTGATTGTATCGTAATATCAGTTTGAAAATTTGGTGAATATATTATGATATTAATGTTCTATCTTAATAATATCTCCAGGTATTATAAAACATTATTAAAGTTTGATAAAGATATATTAATTAAGCGTCCCGCAAGGGACGCTTGTTTGTGTATGGGAGACCTTCAGGCTCCGGCGGCTCCGGCGGCTCCGCATTTTGTTTTCCTTATAACTCTGTAACTGTTAGGCGGATTCTTTTCAAATTTAGCAGGTTTAGGCAGTAGCCTTGGGGAATTTTTTTGAATATGCTGCAGTGACATTTCAACCAATCAGAGAGGTCACATGACCAAAAATGTCTTTTTTCGATGGGGAAGCTTGTCCGGATGATAACTTGAAAGGAATTTTATCAATTCACCTGAAACTTGGCAAATACATTCATTCTATTAAAATCTGGAAATCATTAGATTTTGGCATTGATTGGTTAAGAAATGGCCTAGTAATTAATGATTAATTAATCATTCTGAATTTTCCAAATAAGGAAAACACAAAAATGCTTATATCTCGAAAACCATGCTAGATAGAGCGATTTCGACGAAATTTTTGAACCGTAGGATTTCTCTGCGGAGTAGTTATCCCATTTTTGAAAAAATTTTTGTCTCGCCAAAAATGGCGGCCATTTCGAATTTTTCGCAAAAATTGCAAAACTTATATCTCGAAAACCGTGCTAGATAGAGCGATTTCGACGAAATTTTTGACCCGCAGGGTATCTCTGCAGAGTAGTTATCCCATTTTTGAAAAAAGTTTTGTCTCGCCAAAAGTTTTGTCTCACCAAAAATGGCGGCCATTTTGAATTTTTGAATTTTTCGCAAAAATTGCAAAACATAAAAATGCTTATATCTCGAAAACCGTACTAGATAGAGCGATTTCGACGAAATTTTTGACCCGCAGGATATCTCTGCGGAGTAGTTATCCCATTTTTGAAACAAGTTTTGTCTCGCCAAAATGGCGGCCCTTTTGAATTTTCGAATTTTTCGCAAAAATTGCAAAACATAAAAATGCTTATATCTCGAAAACCGTACTAGATAGAGCGATTTCGATGAAATTTTTGAGCCACAGGGTATCTCTGCGGAGTAGTTATCCCAATTTTTAAAATATTTTTGTCTCGCCAAAAATGGCGACCATTTTGAATTTTCGAATTTTTCGCAAAAATTGCAAAACACAAAAATGCTTATATCTCGAAAAGCCTGCTAGATAGAGCGATTTCGACGAAATTTTTGACCCACAGGGTATCTCCGCGGAGTAGTTATCCCCGGTGTAACGTGAAATTTTTCCCGGAAGTAAAATTTTTCTTCTAGGTCCCTTCTAAACCACAGATCTCATTTATTACTGTATTTTATTGCTGTTAAATAATAATTTAAGAAATATAATATACATATATCGATAACTTTCAACAATATATTGGATATTATATTAAATAAAGTGTTTTCGGTTTATAATATAACCATTTCTGCGCATGCGCGATGGTGTGGAAACGGGTAAAAAGACAGGAAGAAGAAAAATTTCACGGCAGAAAAATTTCATGGGACACCGGTTTGAAAAAATTTTTGTCTCGCCAAAAATGGCGGCCATTTTGAATTTTTCGCCAAAATTGCAAAACATAAAAATGCTTATATCTCGAAAACCGTACTAGATAGAGCAATTTCGACGAAATTTTTGACCCACAGGGTAGCTCTGCAGAGTAGCCATGCCTATTTTCAAAAAAATTTTGTCTTGCCAAAAATGGCGGCCATTTGGAATTTTCGAATTTTTCGCAAAAATTGCAAAACATAAAAATGCTTATATCTCGACGAAATTTTTGACCCACAGGGTATCTCTGCAGAGTAGTTATCCCATTTTCAAAAAAAATTTGTCGTGCCAAAAATGGCGGCCATTTTGAATTTTCGAATTTTTCGCAAAAATTGCAAAACTCAAAAATGCTAATATTTCGAAAACCGTGCTACATAGAGCGATTTCGACGAAATTTTTGATCTTCAGGGTATCTCTGCAGAGCAGCTATCCCAAAGAGCATTCACGTGGTGAAGTTTCAGACCCATAGCTAATTGCTCACCTACTCAAAATGAGTAAATGCGAATTACCTCTAAAAGTATTGCAGATAGCCAATTTTTCTCAAATAACTCGTTCACCTACTTTTGGAAGAGCTTTCACTTGGTGAAGTTTCAGACCCGTAGCTAATTACTCACCTACTCAAAATGAGTAAATGCTAATTATCTCTAAAAGTATTGCAGATAGCCTATTTTTCTCAAATAACTCATTCACCTACTTTTGGGAGAGCTTTCACTCTGTGAAGTTTCAGAGCCATAGCTATTTATTCACCTACTCAAAATGAGTAAATGCAAATTATCTGTAAAAGTATTGCGGATACCCAATTTTTATCAAATACTCATTCATCTACTTGTGGGAGAGCTTTCACATGGTGAAGTTTCAGACCCATAGCTAATTACTCACCTACTCAAAATGAGTAAATGTGAATTATCTCTAAAAGTATTGCAGATAGCCAATTTTTATCAAATAACTCATTCACCTACTTTTGGGAGAGCTTTCACTTGGTGAAGTTTCAGACCCATAGCTAATTATTCACCTACTCAAAATGAGTAAATATGAATTATCTCTAAAAGTATTGCAGATAGTCAATTTTTCTCAAATAACTCATTCACCTACTTTTGGGAGAGCTTTCACTCTGTGAAGTTTCAGACCTATAGCCATTTATTCACCTACTCAAAATGAGTAAATGCTAATTATCTGTAAAAGTATTGCGGATACTCAATTTTTATCAAATACTCATTCATCTACTTGTGGGAGAGCTTTCACATGGTGAAGTTTCAGACCCATAGCTAATTACTCGCCTACTCAAAATGAGTAAATGTGAATTATCTCTAAAAGTATTGCAGATAGCCAATTTTTCTCAAGTAACTCATTCACCTACTTTTGGGAGAGCTTTCACTTGGTGAAGTTTCAGACCCATAGCTAATTATTCACCTACTCAAAATGAGTAAATGTGAATTATCTCTTAATAGTATTTTAGATTGCCAATTTTTCTCAAATAACTCATTCACCTACTTTTGGAAGAGCTTTCACACACGAAAATGAAAAATTGTGAATATCTCGGAAAAGCTATTTCTTCTCCTTTAATGCTCGGTGGGAGATACACACCGCGGCAGTGGTCTTGACAAAAATTTTTGTCTCCCCGAAAATGGTGGCCATTTTGAATTTTGCTAGATAGAGCAGACTGCGCTGACTTTGGTTGCCACAACAGTATAAGGCTACAAACAAAGCATTTTCTCAATACTTTAGCACTCACCTTTATATCCTTTTCGGGACGCTTTGTTTTTGCATAGCAAAAACATTATCTTTTTTTTTTGCGAGCGATCCTCTAGTTAGAATTCTTTTTTTCTACTTAATCTGGCACTTGTAACACAATTTATGTATTGGCCATTCCCATCAAACCTAGGGGATATATTCTGTCCAGTCTGTTACAGAGTTCATTGAAAGGATCAATGGAGGTATAATTTACTGTATTCACCACCATCTTACCATCTTCATGGACAAAATGAAAATATAATTGGCAATGTGTATTATTTTAAGGCACATCTAGTACTCCAGCACAGTTTATACTGTTGATTGGTATTTGTAATGTTCATCCAGTGTATTTACTGTAGAAGTGGTCTTTTTGATATTTTCCAGGGACAGAAAGTTTGCTTCAGATACTTTGAACATGGCAAGATCAGATACATGTGGAACAGAGAGCTAGGAAGTTATACCAAGTTACAGTCAGTCTTGTTTGTATTGTTATTCGAACATTTGTAACCATTAAATTTTTCAGAGATTTGCAGCTTATAGGTTTATCAAGTGTACAGTTTAGAAATTATATGACTTTCACCCTTCAAGATTTGAAAATTTTGCCAGTAAGGATATATCTTCAGGCATTTCTTTGAAAATTATCTACCTTTTTCTACTGGCTGGTTCTCATAGCTAGAAGGTTGAATCACGTCATAGGTGATATGTATAACAGATATACATGTCCTCTGCAACCTTGCAGACATTTGACCTTGAAGCTCTTAATTCAAGGTCAGATTGGTGTCAAAAATAAGGAAATTGCACTTTAAAGAACAACCAAATAATTATGGATTTTAATGTGAAATGATTGTGTTGTAATCCACTGACCTGCCTAATGAGCACTAAAGGAAGATAAATACTAGTAATGCTGGTAAAGTAAAAGAATAAGAAATACGCCAAAGCTTATTATAATAAGTATATCTTTGGTGCCAAGCTTTGAAATTTAATAACAGATATCTTCCCGAAACATTAAGTGGGGTAGTTGTTGATCACCTAACAATGCCTAGCAATATATGGTGCAGTATGTTAAATGCCTGCATCCATATTTCCCACTTTTTTATTTGCATAACAGGCAAATTCTCAGACAGATTTTTTTAGAGATTTTTTAAAATTCAAAATAAAATAACTAATTGAATACAATATGTGTGTAGAATACAGGCATCCTTACTTGTTAAGTTAGTCGTCATTGTGAAGGTGTTATGTGTGGAAAATTGTATTAAAAATACACATTTGGAAAGTTCTTCTGTTTAGAAATTTTAATGTTTATTACAATTTGCGTATTTTTTACTGTTATTTAGTGGCTTGGATAAGAATGTGACCTGTGCAGAAATACATGACAAATACACAGGCCTGACTGCAGAGGAACAGTACTTTAAGTAAGTAACAATTTATGGGTAAATTTACATGACTTGTTATAGTTTTGAGTATCATCATTTGAATGAAATTTTTAAACACTTGTAAGTAATTTGGATAAAATGTTTGTGTTCATATTTAAAGTATTTAGTTTGATTTAAATACAGCTATTTACACAAATGAATGATAAATACAGTACTAAAGTAAAGTAAAATAACCAGAGAAGTTCATCAGCTATTAGTCGAGAGGCATGGAATTGATGAATACACTATGCTGTCAACTGCTAGCCAACTGATGCAGTCTTCAAGGGTTAACCTACAACATGTAGAGACTTTAAATTCTATCCTGTAATTTTTTTTACTTCCACAGGCAGATGCTTTATGGAGAGAATAAAATAGAAGTTGAAGTGAAATCTTACTTCCGACTCTTTATTGAAGAGGTAATGGTTCTGTTTATTGACTATACCCAGTGTATATGTTACACTGATTGTGTGTAAAATTTTGGGGATTATGTGTATTCAATACAACATTATATTATCATAGCTAGATTGAACTCTCATTTATCATACAAAGTAGCTTTTATGTGATAAATCATATATGAATGTGAGTAGAACCATTTTGGTAACTATTGGGGGATTTAAACTCAAGTAAGTTCACATTTCCAGTGAAATCACAAAATATCAGTACTCTTAATGTGAAGCAGAACCTCTATTATCCTAACCTCTTCGTGCGTAAAAAATAGGTCAGATATTAGAAAGGTTGGATAATAGAAGGGCTAAAATAACAGGTTTAAATGGTGTTGGGAGAGTGGGTTTGAGGTTACATAATTGAAAATTTGGATAATAGAAGGTTGGACACGAGAGGTTCTACTGTAGTTTATATATTCTAAATTTTGAAGCTTTTCACTTTAATTGGTTTTGTGTTTATCTTGCAGGTACTGAATCCTTTTTACCTGTTCCAAATTGCAAGTATTACTTTATGGATTATGGATGAGTATTACTACTATGCTGCCTGTATCTTTCTTATATCTTCAATATCCATGGGAGTATCGCTGTACGAAACAAGAAAAGTAGGTGAAATACATAGAGCTATAGTATTGAAAACCTTGTGTTTACAGGACTATGTACATACAAGTACAGTGACTATGTTCAACTTGGTAGAGGTTTAATGGTCGTTCGTTAACTGCCCTGAAAACAAAGTTTGGTTCAAATGTTAAAAATACTTACTTTGCAAAACATTTAGAACTCAACAGCATGGCACTAACGATATTATTTGTGCCCAACTGTAAAACATACATTCTATTTGAGAATATGATGAAGTTTTTTTTTCTAAAATATCTATAGATGTTATATTTATTTTTTTACAATATTTTTAATGTAATAACAAGATTTATTTGTAAGTTTCTGTATTTTTACTAGTTGTGAAAGTGTTAGATGTTCAAACTATATTTAAGTTTGCTGGTCTGTAGAGTTGCCAAACATCAAATTCCAAAATCTAAACGATTTGACAGTACTTGTAACCATATTCACTAAAGCTGTGTCATTTTAACCCCTCCATAGATACTGTGTAGTTTTACCCTAAAGCTGTAATAATTGGAAACATTAGCTGCTTTGGGTACCAAGGGTCCATGGTGTCGCAGTGGTAACACACTCACCTCCCATCTCTGAGGTCTGTGGTTCAAATCCCAGACCTTATGTGGGAAAGTGAGTAGTTGCTTCCTGATGGTCAGTAGGTTTACAGTACAGAACCTTGACCAAGTGAATGTATATGTTCCCTCTGCCCATAAAACTACCCATCGTGATATGACCTACACAGTGTTGAAATTGACGTTAAAACCCAAATAAAAATAGCCTTTCAAAAATGTCAAATATTTAGCCAAAGCAGACCATGTATTGTCACCCCACAGCCCTTAAGGATATGTTTGTTCTGGCTGTATCTCAGAAACTGCAAGGTGTAGGAAGTTGATAATTGGTAGGGACATTGGTTGGGGGGTGTAGGTGTGTAACGTCATGGTGTGACCTTAATTTGACCTTTGATCATGCCGTAGTGACCTTGAGCTATAAAATCTTGTCTGGCCTATATCTCAGAAACTGTAAGGTGTAGGAAGTTGATACTTGGTAGGGACATTGGTTAGGGGGTGTAGGTGTGCAACGTCTTGGTGTGACCCTGATTTGATCTTTGACCTTGCTGTAGTGACCTTCATCTATAAAATCTTGTCCGGCCTATATCTCAGAAACCGTAAGGTGTAGGAAGTTGATACTTGGTAGGACATTGGTTAGGGGGTGTAGGTGTGCAGCATCATGGTGCGACCTTGATTTGACCTTTGACCTTGCCGTAATGACCTTCGTCTATAAAATCTTGTCCGGCCTATATCTCAGAAACCACAAGGTGTAGGAAGTTGATACTTGGTAGGGAAATTGGTTGGGGGGTGTAGGTGTGCAATGTCATGGTCCAACCTTGATTTGACCTTTGAATTTGTCATAGTGACCTTGACCTATAAAGTCTTGTCCGGACTATATCTCGGAAACTGTAAGGTGTAGGAAGTTGACACTTTGTAGGGACATTGGTTAGGGGGTGTAGGTGTGCAACATCATGGTGTGACCTTGATTTGACCTATGGCCTTGCCGTGGTGACCTTAAATTATAAAATCTTGTCCGGGCTATATCTCGGAAATCGTAAGGTGTAGGAAGTTGATACTTGGTAGGGAGATTGGTTATTGGGTGTAGATCTGCAACATCATGGTGTGACCTTGATTTGACCTTTGACCTTGCCATAGTGACCTTGACCTTTAAAATCTTGTCCGGGCTATATCTCGGAAACCGTAAGGTGTAGGAAGTTGATACTTGGTAGGGACATTGGTTAGGTGGTGTAGGTGTACAACGACATGGTGTGACCTTGATTTGACCTTTGACCTTGCCATGGTGACCTTAAATTATAAAATCTTGTCCGGGCTATATCTCGGAAATCATAAGGTGTAGGAAGTTGATACTTGGTAGGGACATTGGTTAGGGCGTGTAGATGTGCAACTTCATGATGGGATATTGATTTGACCTTTGACCTTGTGTAGGTGTGCATCATGGTGTGACCTTTAACTTTGGCTTAACCAAAGTGTGTGCACCTGCCATACTTGAGACATGTTTCTCTTGTGACAAAGATCTCTTATGGGTTGCTACAGCTGATTATTATGTGTACTTTTACATAATTGTGCTATTTCCATTGACAGCTTTTCTCCAGTTAATAAATTTTACAGCGTCATAATTTTAGTTTACTGATTAATGCTGTCATCTTGCTATTGAATTGTCTTGTTTAATACTTTATCTTTATATACATTTTCTTTCTCTTAGACATATCTGACAATGCTCTGAAAGTATCCCATTCTTTGTACTGTTTCACTACTTCTATATCTCATCGTGTTGAAAAATATTTCCCCAGGCTGTGGGTTACTAGCCATCTCTGATGCTATTTTCTGATTTATTGCTGCGCTAGATTGGGCACAATGGTGCCCTGATGTATGCTCATTTTAAAATGGGTCTCATTGTTCTGCATCCTTGTGTCACTAGAGCTGTTCAACTGGCTTCCAGGTCCACCCAAAAACAAAACTGTCCTGATAGTAAGATATGTACATTGTCAAAAAAAACTTGCATTGTTGTGTGTAACAGTTGGTGAAGTCTTTATGCTCTTAGTTACATTACTAGCCTGTTACCTGACCCTTTTTTTATCAAACCAAAATATCGCTCCCCTTGAAAATTTAATTGCATTTGGGTAATTAATACTAATTATTGTGTATATGACTTTAATAATGCTCTTTTGAGGGGTACAAATCATGATTATGGCTAGTTTTGTTCAACTCCATTT
This sequence comes from Sabellastarte sp. h YS-2021, assembly GCA_964017235.1. NCBI lineage: Eukaryota > Metazoa > Annelida > Polychaeta > Sabellida > Sabellidae > Sabellastarte > Sabellastarte sp. h YS-2021. The sequence goes on from OZ024929.1 coordinate 45,270,605, forward strand.
TCAACTGCAAATGGCTCAGATAACAAGTATCATTATGTCACTTCGGTTCTGTTGTGTGTATAGCATTTGATAGAATAACATGCTTCAGTTATTAAAAACTTCATATACACTACATTTGGCAAGAGGTCCCTTGGACATCAAATTACGGAGTAAACATTAGAATTCTAGAATTTTTTTGTAGTCCTAGCATACAACTTCATTTATTACAAAACTGCACCGAGTTGTTGAATGTTTAGCTTGCTTGATGTATGTTGTCCCTACCGGTTCCAAATTTAGAACCTCGGCTTTTGTCGGACCAACTACTGCTGCAGATCTGTGTATTAAAGGGAGGTTTGTACTTAATGTTCATGTTTATGTTTTTTTTTTCTTTTTCGCTAACAGCAAAGTGTGACTCTGCATGATATGGTTACTACTAAAGAGAATACCATTACTGTGTTCAGGAAGGATGGAAGTAAGTGTAAATCATATTAGAAGTCAAAACTAATTATATTGCCTCCTAAGTGACACTAACGAAGTTATTTGCCATTTGCGCCTGTACATGCATCATCACCCAACGCATCCAAAAACTGATAAAATATTTGTAAACGTCCACCCTTTCCAACAAATATAAAGTCCAGAGTTATTGTAGGGCATTTTTATATGTACACAGGTGATCATAATTATGTCCGGGTCATAATTGAGTCCTTTAATTTTTTATTGAACGTGAATGTACTCGGTTTGGGTGTTTGGTTCAATTTTTAACATTCTTATGAAATAAAATCAATCTCAAAGGGAATAATGTGAAAAAAACTATTCAAAATTCTGGTTGCAACATTTAAAAAATAAACTCCAACAAAAATCAGACATTATTATGAACCGGACACAATTGTGACCACCCGTGTAATATATAAATATTACATAATTTTCTCTAGCTTAACTTTACCAAAAGTACATCATATTTATTTTAGCCACAAACACTATTGTCTACTGGCCCATTCAAACTCTCCTGTCTGGTAGTATCAACATGTAACTATTTAAATTTTGCTTCACGACCTAAGTGTTTCTATTGTTCTGTAACCACAAATGAGCCCGAATGAGTTAAATATATTGAACTTTTACAAAGCTTGTGAGGCTATCGTGTGATCTATGGATTATCATAGCGGGATTTACCCACTATTTTGTGAAACAGTTTCAGGGATTTTGATTGGCTGAGAGCATGACAGGTACAGTATATTCAATTTGACAAATACATTTTATAAAGGCAAATACTGTAATATTGTTGAGATGACACTTGCCTTACCCTATCCACATATTGAACGTTATAGCCCACATATAATCATCCACATTCTACTTTATAGTTTTCTTTAATTATCACCTAGGGGGCACTACCACATAATGCATACAGGAATGTTTGAGGGCATTCTTGGTATTTTTCTGATCCCTTTAGATTTAGTTTACGATGGTTTAACTGTTTATACTGTAATGTATTAATAAATCGTATCCTGAAAGTGCAATTCAGAATTAACTTAGAATTGATTCAGTTGGATTAAAGTTATTGTCATCTTAGTTGCAAATTTAAAAGTTTGATTATTAACAAACAAAGCCATTCGTTGCCCTTGTTTTGGTATTAAACTAGTGTAAATTTCTTTTTTGTAAATAAAACAAACAGAAACATTGAGAAAATGTTGTTCTTTTGGATCAATATGTTAACACTGACACACAGCAATTGGCAGTTGAGGATTATATACTGAATCTTTTATGTACCAGTGACAGAGGAAGTGAGTACCACTAGTCTGGTTCCTGGGGATATGATACTGATTCCTGCACATGGCTGCATCATGTTGACTGATGCTGTGCTGGTTTCTGGCAATGCCATTGTCAATGAGAGTATGCTGACTGGTAGGTTTCAAAGCTTTGCTATTATTATGTTTCTCAGTTAATGCACCATTTATTAAACGCACGGTGAACCTTAGCTTGATGTAGTTGTTATTAAATATCTTAATTTCTGTGATAAAAGCCCTCTTTTTTTCTCTAATTGTTATAAAATGTTGAGTGGATAAGGGTCAGATCTAAAACAGACAGTTATTTACAGTTTGCCAACCCTAGTGTACTATTGTGTGACATCTGAGAATTTTGAACACATATCTGATGCTTTTACATTGATTGTAACTAGGCCATATAGAGGAAGCTTGTTACAGAAACGTAATAACTTGCAAAAAAGCCGTCCTGTGTTTCCACCTGCCGGGCTAGCTTAGTACTGCTAGTACTGTGCATTCACCAGGTGGCGCATCGTACTTCCTTCCTCTCAAGACAGCGTGACATCATAGCATCTTTTTTGATGTCTAAACCTATGAAGACCCCTAGTAAGCTGATAGCGGGGCCGGCTGGGAGGGCCTTGCCTGTCCATTGGATAGGTTATTCACTTATAAAAAAATTAATTTAATAGTTACATTTGTAATTTTGTTGTGTTAATACACCCTATCTAATGGACAATTGCTGAAGAACTACCGCTTGGTCGGTGGGTAAGTTACTAGGGACTTCAATGAACTCATAAAAGATAACAAACTTCTGACCTCCGGCCTAGGCTGACTTAGTCTGGAGACCTATAGGCCAATCCTTTTCCTCAAATCTGCCAATATCATCTTCAGCTTTCTTTAACACAGAGTCTGGAAACAGTGTAGGTATGTCCAGAAGAGCCTGATGTAAAGCTGCCAGTGTGTCCTGTTTCAGGCCGGACTTTACATGAGCCAAGTACGAGTCCCTTCTGCAGAGAGTGATGTTAGCCATGGAGACAAAGGTGAAACCCGAAAGGTGTTCCATGGTCTTGGCCACACACTGTGTGATACTGTTGCTGAAGTTCATCAGATACTGAAGCTGTTCTGTAGAAGCTGCAGTCTTGACAGCCAACTTCCATTTGGCTTGTTCGGTCTGTAGAATTTTGAGCTGTGTCTGCATACCTTGCTGGACCTTACTGAGACACCTACTGAGTCCGGTTGCCTGGTTACAGTCATAGGTGAACTCCCTGGCTGCCTGTTTCCAATGTCTGAGTGTGTCCTGTGACAAGGTACGTGAGCTTGGAGCTGGTGAGGTGAGTCCGGATGATCTTGCTATCTGGCTGTATGCACTGTTAAGCTTTGCAGAGTCACATTGCCAGAATGACACAGAACCGGCCTGGTCTGTCCTGTCCGTACTATTTCGCCTGTGATTTACCGTGCTTCACAAACTGGTCCCTCTGCAGACCCCCCTGCTTCAGAGATTCTGGACGGATATCCTTGAGTGAGTGTCAGGTTCAAACCATCAATTGTTCTGCACAGCCAGTCATCAGTTGGAAGAGTCACACTCACTTTGCCCACTGGCTGCTGTTTGGGTACAGCAAAGGGGTTATCCTCAGGCCCAGAAGTATGAGTATCCATGTCTGGGATATGTGTCCAGCCCATTCAAGAGTGTAAACCATGCATTTTGTTCTTCTGTCGAAGACCAGTCTGGATCATTTACAGAAGTATCCTGTTCTGAATCTGAAAGTTCACCCTCCTCGTAGTGAATAGTGGTCAGCTCTTGCACAACAGAGTCATTATCCGAATCAGAGCCGGTATCCATATCAGTCCTTGGTGTTTTGCTAGACTTGTACAGGTGAGGTGCTGGGATCAAATCCATAGTTATCAGTCTTAGACTGGTGAGAGGGCTGCTGATGAAGAGTGACCGTTTGAGAGGTCGATTGCTGGTGAGTAAATGAAGCACTCAACCTGTTATCAGTCTCAGGCCGATGAGAAGGCTGCTGATGGTGAGTATCCGGTTAGCTTGCCGGTGGCTGGTGAGTGCTGGCAGTAGTAGGCCGGTTGTCAGACATAGGCTGGTGAGCAGGCTGGTGAGAGTGAATGGCCGGTGGATTGGTCAGTTGGAGATGTTGGTCGGTACATCTAGGCCGGTGTGCAGGCTGCTGATGAACAGTGGCCAGTGAGTTGGTCGGTTCCTGTTGATTGGTGGTCTGTTGGTCGGTCTGAGGTTTGAAGAATGGCTGGTTGTTGTCTACAAAACCGGCTGGTGGAGGTTTAGTTGTAGGTCCAACCACAGACTGAAAGACTGGTTCTGGCTGGTTGAAAGTCTTTGATAACAGCATTGTTTCCAGACAACTAAACCTCTCAAACCATTTCTGGTCAAGTTGTTCAAGCTTATTGTCTGTGGTGAGTTTGGGGTTTTTAGCCAGTGATTTCTTCCCAGAGCCCTTGCTAACAGACATGCCACCTTTCCTTGACTTAGTACTCTTATCAGATTCTACAGAATTCTCACGTTTCTTGTTGATTTTTGCTGGAGCACTGCTGGCCTGTTGAATGTTTGAAGCAACCCCAACAACAGTGACAGACGAGGGCTCAACTAAAGTGCTGTCAGATTCCTGCATCATGGCTTTCTGATCTCGTTTTTTCTTCTTATCTTGGTACAATGGTGTACCTAAATGTGCCCTATGGGCCAGTCCCAAGGTCGTAACAGTGCTCAGAGAGGGCTAAACCCTCCCCTTCTGGTTCAGACCCAACTTGACCAGGTCACCAACTGTCATAAGCTGCTATGTAAACCCCTACAAGAACCTCCACTTGCTGGAGGCTTTACATCAGTTGGTGAACAAAAATGCAGTACAACCGGTAGCAACTCAAACAACTCTAGGGTTTTACAAAAGACTTTTTCTGGTACCCAAACCCAACAACCAGTGGCGACCTATCTTCGACCTGAGCACCTCAAACACCTTCCTAAACACAGAGTCTTTCAAAAATGGAGACACCAGAGACAATAAGAACCTCCCTACAGGCAGGGGAGTCAGTTACCTCCATAGATTTCAAGGACGCACCCGCTGTGTGCCCTTCTGTGGAGAATCCTTACCTGTTGTACCAGGACACAGGTAACTCTCAAGGCTCGACACATCCCAGGCCGGCTGATTGTGATAACAGACAATCTATTCAGACTAGGCCAGACCATTCAGACAGAATGGTCCCTTCACCTAGAGGTCTTCCAAGCCATTTGCTCCCGGTAGCAGCAACCCCAAGTGGACCTGTTTGCCACCAGGTTCAACAACAAACTGCCACAGTTTGTGTCACCGGTTCCAGACTCCCAGGCCTGGACAGTGGATGCACCCAGATCTGGACCCACATGCCTTCCCACCAGCAGCCATCTTGGGCAAAGTGGTGGAGAAGTTGAAGGACTACCCATGCAGCAGGATCATAGTGATTGCACCGGGGTGGCCCAACATGCCCTGGTGTGGGACCTAGTGGCCATGTCCAGTCAGATCCCATTGTGCCTTCCCAATCTGCCCAATCTGGTGACTGAACCATTCAACCAAACCCTGCACAGGAATCTGTCAAATCTGAACCTACATGCCTTTCTCTTAGAGCCACAGCAATCAAGGAGCAGTGCTTCTCTAAGGCATTGGCAGCACAAACTGAGGCTTTTCAAAGAGGATCAACCCCTCTTGGAACTTTTCCCTGGTTCTGCAGCAGCTGACAAAGGCTCCCTTTGAACCCTTAAAAGAAGCCTCCCTACGCTTGACTTTCAAGACAGTTTTCTTATTGGCCTTTGGTTCTGGTAAATGCAGGAGTGAGATCCATGCTTGGCTACATAATAATAATAATAGTAGGATTTATATAGCGCAAAATTGATACAAATCCTCTAATGCGCTTGAGTCCAAGAAGGGAGAGTCCAGGGACAGGCATGGGTCGACATCTAAAAAGTGCCCGCCAGGGTATAACTAAGGTGGTGGGTATGCCAGCCTAAACAAGTAGGTCTTTAGCTGGCTTCTGAAACCATCTATTGTTTGCTGAGATCTGACAGTCTGTGGCAGCTTGTTCCATTCAGCTAGTGCAGCTACTGCAAAGCCACGCCTGCCTATGTGCTTCTTAGGGCGGGTTGAGGAAATAGATAGCCTGTTGCCGCGAGTGAGACTGCTCGATCTTATTAAAGCTGAGAGATACGGGGGCTGTGAGAGATTAATAGCCTTGAATACCAAAAGATTATACTTAAAGAGGATGCGATGTTGAATTGGGAGCCAGTGGAGTTTTTTCAAAAAGGGTGTAACATGACTCATTTTGTCAAGTCTGAAGATGATGCGGCAAAGAGCATTCTGGATTCTCTGTAGTTTGGCTATGTTGGACTTGCTGACTCCATAGAATAAAGAGTTACAGTAGTCTAGACGACTACTGACCATAGCATTTGCCAGAAGTATTGCTGTCTCGACTCCAAGGAATTTGCGAATTTGTCGCAAATCACGAAGATGATAGCAACATGCTCTGCAAACCTTGGCAACATGATTGTCAAAGGAGTCGAAAATAACACCCATATTTTTTACTTCCACCAACGGAGAGATATTGTTTTGGAGGAGTGAAATAGGGAAATTTGGTGCAAGTGACTCTCTTATGGCTTTTTGACCTATAATGATAAATTCGGTTTTTTCTGGGTTTAGTTTTAGTTTGACACCGTCCATCCACTCCTGTACAGACTTGAGACACTCGGTCAGCTCTTCCATGCTAGAGTCAAAATTCCTGGAGTCAACTGCTAGGTAGATCTGGGTGTCATTGGCATACAGGTGATGAGTAACCTTGAATTTTGAAATAACTTGACTGAGGGGACTAGTGTAGAGGGTGAAAAGGAGAGGACCCAGCACAGAGCCTTGGGGGACTCCAAAAGGGAGAATTACCGCCTCAGAGAAACTATCACCTATTTTAATTTTTTTTTTACGGTTTGAAAGATACGATTTGATCCATGACAAAACAGTACCATCTAGACCAAACCAGTCATGCAAGCAGTCATATAAAAGTGAATGATCAATCGTATCAAATGCCGCCGAGAGGTCTAATAATGTTAGGGACACTGCTTTTCCTGAGTCCACTGAGAGAGCTATATCATTTTGAATCTTCAACAATGCGGTTTCAGTGGAGTGGGAACTCTTATAAGCAGACTGGTTGACATTTAAGAGCCCCTCGAGCGAAATAAATTCATTTAGCTGCTTTGCCACCACCTTCTCAATAAGTTTAGATATAAAGCTGAGGTTTGACACCGGCCTGTAGTTTTTAAGGATATTTCTATCAAGGCTCGGCTTCTTTTGAAGGGGGGTGACATATGCCATCTTAAAACAGTTGGGAAAACTACCTTCTGTGATTGAATAATTTACAATTTTAGTGATGGGGGTGATGAGAATATCAGCACACTCCTTGACCAGTGATGTCGGAATCGGGTCAAGGTCACATGATTTGGATGGTGAGGACTTTAGAATTTTGAGTAGTTCTTCCTCGGACACAGGTGTGAAAGAGGACAGAGTATTTTTAGTGGGGTTGGGTCTAGTAACTAAAGATGGTATTGATGACTGCAGTGTGGATCTTATTTTGAGGATTTTGTCATAGAAGAACTTACAGAAAGTGTTCGCAAGGTCGGTTTTATTTATGTAGTCAGGTAGAACAGCAACAGAGGACCTGTGTAAAATCTTTTTGAAACAGTTCCACAGAGCCTTGGGATTTCCTTGGTTTTCAGCCACAATGTTGGAATAATGATTGCATTTGGACTTCTCAAGCAGGAAATTATAGTGGTTGATTGCAGCCCGATATCGGCTATGATTACTGGCTGAGTTCTCACGACGCCATGCCCGCTCATATTTCCTCTTGAGTCGTTTTGCCTTGAGGATGTCACAGTTCATGAAACCAGTCTCGGCATGTCTCGGTATATTTTTCTTTATGATTGGGGCGTGCTTGTCAAGAAGGCTTCTCAAAGTATTAAAGTATTAATGGCTGAGAAGACTGGCAGTTTTGTATGGGCATCTAATGAGGTCAGATTTCAGGATATCCATTCTAAAATCTGAAATATTTATCTTGTGATTTTTTACGGATGGGAACACGTTGAAACTTACAGGATTCTCTGACAGGGAAGACAAGGCTGAATATGATTGCCTGGTGGTCTGATAGTCCCCCAATAACTTTGGGACTAATGGCCCAAGAGAAGGAATTCCTCACACATAGAGATTCCAAAATATGACCCTGAATATGTGTGGGTGCATTGACAAGTTGTGTAAAACCGAATTGCTCAAGGATATCATAAAATTTCAGTGTCCAGGTGTCATGTTTATCCAGATGAAAATTAAGATCACCAAGGAGAATGTTTTCATAGCCTGATAAAGCAGCACCTTCGAGGAACATGCCAAATTCGTCCAGGAACTGCGACTTTGAGATATTTGGGGGTCTATAAACTAAGTCACTCAAGGGTGACAGGTCCTTGCCTCCAGTCAGAACCCTGCGTTATTACTTGGACAGGACCTCAGATCTTAGGCAGAACAAGGAGTTGGTCTTTGTCTCCTTTAAGAAAGGATTTGATAAGGACATCTCACCTGCCACTATCTCCTCATGGATCAAGCAAACTATGATCCTATGCTACGAACTCTCTGACCAGGAGGACCTCACAGTACATCAGGTTAAAGCCCATGATGTTAGGGCCTTTGCTGCTTCTAAGGCCTTCCACTCGGGGTCTCTTTGGAGCAGATCTTATCAGCCTGCCATTGGAAGTCATATAACACCTTCACACAGTTCTATCTGAAGGATGTGGCTTGGGCTGATTCTGAGCTTTTTCACTAAGGGCCAGTGGTGGCTGCTCAGCAGATCCACAAACAAGCCCAAAAATGAGGAGATCTGTATAATATAGTGTATATATCTGTATATAATATATAAGTATAAAAAAAAACAAACTGTGACATGCTTCCTTTGGAAGGTTTATTTTCCTTTATGGGACTGAACTCATCCCTCTCTTCCCCTATCTCAGAGCAGGTCTGAAAAAAGGGGAGGGGGCAATGTCGGACTATCTCCGGGTATCTGGATATCTTAAACCGACCTTAGCCTTGTAGGGTTTCCTGACCTTATGGTGGACCCAGGCCTGGAGAAAATTGTTAATTTTGTTTATGAGTTCACTTAAGTCCCTAGTAACTTACCCGCTGACCAAGCGGTAGTTATTGGATAGGATGTATTAATGCAATAAAATTGCAAATTTAATAAGTAAATTAAATTTTTATATTAAGTTAATACCCTATCCAATGGACAGGCAAGGCCCACCCATCCGACCCCGATATCAACTTACTAGGGGTCTTCATAGGACTAGACAATGAAAAAGATGCTATGACCTCACGCTGTCTAGACAGGAAGGAAGTATGAGGCGACACCTGGCAAATGCACAATCCGTGACCAGTTGCGCTGACCGGTAAAGCAATTGTCCATTGGATAGGGTGTTAACTTATAAAAATTTAATTTACTTATTAAATTTACAAATTTCTGTGAATGCAAGGGTTTTTAGTGGATTTTTCCATCACACAGATTACATCCAATACTGTGCACTTCAGCAACCAGTTGGGATTATTTATTCTAGGTCTTGCAGGTCTTTGTCCAAGAACAAAATCTTCCCCTTAAACTAAGGAAGGGATAGATAAAGTTAATTCTAAATGAATGTTTGAATATTGTGTTCTGCCACTATTGCAAATCTTTGATATTTGAATTTTCAAGGGGAGAGTGTCCCTGTCACCAAAACACCCCTGGCCCCATCAGAAGCTGGTGAGATTTACAGCCCTGAAGTCCACAAACGTCACACGCTGTTCTGTGGCACCCATGTCATACAGACTCGTTACTATGGTGACGCTAAAGTGAAGGCTGTGGTTGTTACGACAGGTATGTCTTGAGACAGTAGATGCTGTATGACTAGGTTCCACTGGTATCCATAGGATGTCATTCCAGTTTGAAGTTAAATGACACAAACTTTTATCTGTATGATGTCATTTACAAAGCTATGTGGCATAGCTTTGTTGCCAACTGAGTGATTTTAAAGTCCTTCTAAATTTTCCTCAAAGTTTTCCCTTGGAAATGACATTGGTTTTATTGGCATGGGAATGTGCATAAAACCTAAACCTAAAGTGAATGTATGACAATGTATATGGCTTAAGTAATTGAATAAATTTAAGAAAATTTAGGGTAAAATGTTTACTTTTGAACATAAAGGAAATCAGTAATGAATAGTAGCAAGGCATCAATCAAAAAAAAAAAAACCAGAATTTCATTGTACACCCGTAATAGTGGCATTTCATCAAAGGCTGGATTATTTTTTGTGTACATTAAATGCAAGTGATTACAATGCATCTAGTACTGTTATTGTTAAAAATTCATTTTCCAGGATTCTCGACAGCTAAGGGAGATCTAGTGCGATCCATCCTTTTTCCCAAACCAATGGACTTTCGTTTCTACCAGGATGCTATGAGGTTCATCATGGTGCTGGCTGTATTGGCTGCCTGCGGCATGGCCTACAGTATCTACACACTCGTGTCTAAAGGGGTAAACAGCATTTCCTTTATAATTTTAACCATTTTGAAATATATATCTATATATAGTACATTACATTACAAAAAGTCAAAACAAAAATCAGCATGTAAGAACATGTACATACCAAAACCAGTACACAGTAGCAGCAGTGGTTATTATGGATTGTAATGATGGCAGATTAAATACCTGACAAAACAACAACATTATCATTTTTGTAAATTTTTATTATTATTTTGGTGGGGGGAGAGAAAGAACACTTTCTTTTTTCTAGTATTTTCATGTACTTATCTTGTGAGAGATGGAAATTTATATTTTCTAATATTTAAACTATTTCATGTTACTAGATCAGATCTAGTAATAAAGTTTTTTTACCAAGACATATTTATTATTTTGGGATCATAGTTAGGTTCTATAGGTGATTTATTTTAACAGGTACATACTTACAGAGTAGTGATCCGAGCTTTGGATATTATCACTATTGTGGTCCCACCCGCTCTCCCAGCAGCCATGACAGTAGGCACAATATATGCTCAGAACCGGCTAAAGAAACAGGGGATATTCTGCATCAGTCCACCAAGAATAAACGTCTGTGGCAAGATCAGTTGCGTAGTCTTTGATAAGGTAAGTCACCCATTGATTTTGCAGTCAAGGAATAATTCTTGTTCAATTCTTGTTTTATGTTGGAAACTTTTCCCAAGAAGACTCACAATGGGTGGGTAATTGAAAGTGTTGAAAATGTTTCTCACTTGCCCTGTACTAGTTTCCTCTTCTAGTTAACTTTCTTAATGGGTTTGTAAGTGCTCTAAAACACAAAGATTTGAAAACATGTAGATTAAATAGCATGATAATGTAGATGCTGTTTTATATCTACCAGTGTAATGTTGAAAAAATGTCATAAATATTGGTGAAAGGTACATATGTGGTGTATAAAAATGAATACTAAAACGTTGTACTTTTCCCTTACTCTAGATTGGCATCTGATCACAGGGTGTCACCTCTGTGTTAGTTCGACTTTCACAAGCGACAATACTGAGACCCTGTTTCTCAATATGACCCTGGCTGTTGAACTGGATGTAAAACACCAATTTTAACTTGTGTGTGATGTTGTGCTACTATTTGTATATTAAGTACTACATTAAACATATGGTATTTTGTAAAGACTTGTACTCTGATAGAGGATGGGTTAGAACCATAAAGTGTCATACCAACATAGTGGAACCTCCATTGTCTGAACAAAGTGGGAGACTGAGATTTTGTTTGGATGATAAAAGATTCATAAAATGGAAGAGGTATTTTAGTACAAAACAATAGGGAACCACAAATTTAGGAGAGAGGAAATTAGTTCATAAAATTGAATATTTGGATAATAGAATGCCCGATAATAGAGAGTACACTCTATTTGCAGTAGGACTAATGTTACCTGTCATAAGTTTTGTAGACTACTTGGAAATCCTACCTGAAGTTCCCAGTGCCCTAGTGGTTAGCAAGTTTGGCATCTAATTACAGGTTGTCACATCTGTGTGGTTCAAGTCCCACAAGTGGCATTGCTGAGAACCTGTCCCAATATGACCCTGGCTGTTGAACGGGACGTAAAACCCTAACTTTGACCTTTGGAAAACCTACCACATTACACATGTCCCTTATTTTTTAGACTGGTACTCTGACAGAGGATGGGTTAGACTTGTGGGGTGTTGTGCCCACAGAAGATAACACATTTCAACGTCCAGTGCGGAATCCAACTGAGTTGGACAGTAGCAGCCATTTTGTGGCTGCCATGGCAACATGTCACTCTCTCACAGTCATTGATAATGAGCTGACTGGTGACCCTTTAGATCTCAATATGTTCAATTCCATAAACTGGGTAAGGAGGACTAAATCTTCAAAAGAATCTCGAAGGTCATTATTTCAGGACCATTTTTATTAGAACAAACAAAAAAAAAAAAAAAAAAAAAAAAGCAAAACAGTATTACTTTTTGTGGCTATTTCAGTATTCTTGAAGATAAAGTTTTCATAGAAAAAGATAAGTGGATCGCACTTGACAATGAGAAAGACTTGTTTGACAGTAGGTATTGTGTTCTATACTGTAAATAATTATTTTTCCTGAATTACTAGGAAAACTTTAATGTATACCCAAAGGTAGTTTCACAGTGCTTGCACTATACTATGCAGATCCTAGAAGAGCCTGGCAAAGACACAGCAAAGTTTGATACTCTGATGCCAACTATTGTCAAACCGATCACTAAAGAATCCTATGCTGCTACCAACTCAGACAAGGTAACGCTATTTTACAGCATACTACTGTGAAATCTACATTACCTCACCTTGTGTTATCTGTATATTTGAGTTTATGAGCTGTCACCCTGCCAAATTTATTTTTCCTTATTGTTTTATTAAAATAAATTGTATTTAGTTAACCTCCTATTACCTGAACACAGTTAGGTTAAATAATACAAGTTGTACCATATTGGAGTGTTTGGTTTTTGACTCCAGCTTTTGAAAGGCTACTAAATCAAAATGACAGAAGAATACTTACAAATGGTTATAATTTCAGATTTATTGTCTGTTTCTGATATTTTCTTGTATTTATACTTTCTGTACAGATAGAGTATACAATTGTTTATCTGTTACAAAAGTCCATCCTCGGTTAGTTCCCCTTTCTCTCATGTTTTCTGGGGATACTTAACTGCCTTTTTAGGTGGTGAGGTCATGTAATTTTCATACAATATCTTTTACAATACAATTATAATGAAGCCTTTTGTTTCCAAAAAAGTTTGTGTTTCATCATTAACCTGTTTCAATCTATATGTTGTGGTTCCAAGTCTGTGACACTGACAATCAAAAGACATATAATCTCTTCAAACTGTTACTGTTGTTTAAAAAAAAAATCATATGGAGCCTTTTTATTGAAAAAAAAACCTTTGGCAGATGAACATGAGAGATACACTTTTGAAAATAGTTCTGAGAAAGTCTGTGTATACTTCTCTGTTACAGAATACTTTGCTTGTGTACAAACAGGTTCCATTTGAAGTGGGCATTGTGCGCCAGTTCACCTTCTCCTCGGGTCTACAGAGAATGAGTGTGATCACCAGGACACTGGGACAGCCGCACATGGACGTTTACTGTAAGGGTGCACCCGAGAAGATCTCCTCACTCTGTCTACCAAACACAGGTAACTCCGGTTTTCATAAATTTGCTTTGCTTACAAAATTAATGCAGTGAAATCTTTGGATGTTATCAATATCCACAAAGATTTAGTTCATTTGAATTTCTCAAAACTGGTTGGTGATTTCCAAAACGCTTTAACTGGTTACAAACCAGTTTGAAAAATGCATAAAATGTATTCAACAAATGCAATTGAAGTTTATAGCTTCATCAATTTGGTGAATCTAAGTTTCTAATTCTTGTTAGTAAACCCTAAGAAGGGTAAAACGAAATAATTATATTTAATCAAAAAAGCTGGTGTTTTATAACATTTAACAATATTTTATTGAAATTTTGAAAAAAATATTCAAAAAATAACTTTATTCACAAATCAATCCTAAGTTTGGAATTATTTCTAAGAATAAGAAAATATAATCTAAGGATAAGAAAATTTAGTGAATATCAAAATGTTCCTGTTTTGAGAATTTGTTGCGAGAATTCAATAAGTGGGCCCAGTTTTTAGTCTTAGAATAATTCTTGAATTTTTCATGGTGGATAGGTTTTTTGTTTTGTAAAGTCACACTTATTTTACTTACTAATATTTGTACTTAAATTCCCTTGAGTAGAACTGTGTTAGGTAGAAGTAAATACAGAATACCAGTAGTGATGGGACGATTAGACCAACGTTCGATTAATTGTCGGCGTTATGGTACAATCGCGTTCGGTCACTGACAACTTCTAGAAATCGATTAAATCTTACCCTTCCTTATGTGTCTCAATATCCACGTGTTTTTTATATTTTAAGCTATTTCCTTAACTTTCCTTTGATAAATAATGAGATTTGTCACGAATTTGGGTTTGTTTATGTCTACCGCCATATTTACCGGAAGTGAGTGCTTTTGGTAGGTTCTAAATGTCGGAAACACCGTTATTCTTACGGATTGACAAATACTTCATCCCGGAAAGTCTTTCATAATATATTTTCCTACAGTGGAGTAAAAAAGTCGATTAAGGGTCGATCATCGGTCGGAAAATTGGACGAATAATCGACCGCGAAAATTGAGGCGATTCCACTCACTAAATACCAGGCCCTCATAAGGTCTTTTCCATTTAAATTTACTTTGTTAGGTGGAATTGCTGGATAAAGTAAATTTTTAAAGTGATTACATGAGATTCAAGTCTTCAACAGATTTTCACTGTATGCTATTTTGCATCAATAGCATTTTCTCTAAATACACATGCTAAAGCAGTATTTTATTGCGTTAATACATCTTACCTAGTGGACAGATGCATTTGTCCGGCGCTCTGCCGGTCTCGCCAAACGTTAGAAAAAAACGTCCTGAGCTGGGCTCTGGCCGGGACCGGTAGTGTCCTGTTCATTCGCCAGGTGGCTGTGTAGCCTCCCTGTCAGTGTACTGCGCATGCATGCGCATGCGCACTTCCTCTTTTTGTTTGGCGCGAAGCAGATTAAACGCTTGGAAAGTTTATAGATTTATTTGTGGATTTTTCATATCAAAACAATATATTTTACTACGGAAATGGAGTACTATGTTAAATAATATATATAGAATCACATTTTGTCTTCTTCTGCTGGCCAGGATTGCGGATCATGTGGGTATTTTACATTGAACTTTGACCCCGAGTCGGTGAAGTATTTTGTTGAGAAAGGAATCAGTACTATTGCATTTTATTTTCGTACTGCAAGCCTTTTGTGTGGATATCTACCAAGAACTACTGTTTCCTAGCCACGTCTTCATTAAATATTCCTTCTATTCGAGTTTTCCTTCGTATTTACAAAGAATACATCGTCTTCTGACGTCATCATCTCCAGCAAGCTTGTCACGTGACAATAAAATAAACTGGTCACGTGACACTGCAAGCGGCAAGTCGCTTAAGATATGAAAGATTTCCTGTCTTCATCTATGAACTAACAGTAAGCGTCTATCGCTTACGAAAAATAAATAAACTTATTGAGGATTTTAGAAACGTGCAGACATTTTATACAGAAGAAGACTTACAGGTATTTATAATTTTTCTTTTATCTATGTACAGTAATTGTTTTAATGTTGTCACCAAGCCCACCGGTCCGGTGTTTGTCATGTGACAACAAAATAACATACAGGGTGCCAGAACATATCGGTCCGGTATTGGTTACGGCTGCCTTCACAGATATACTGTACCCATTAATAATTTGTCACCTATTCCCACCGGTCCGGTGCTGGTCATGTGACAGTAAAATACACATACAAGATGCCAGAGCCTACCGGTCCAGTACTGGTTAGATATACTGTACCCTTTAATAATGTGTCACCTATTCCCACCGGTCCGGTGCTGGTCATGTGACAGTAAAATACACATACAGGGTGCCAGAACCTACCAGTCCAGTACTGGTTAGATATACCCCTTTAATAATTTGTCACCTATTCCCACCGGTCCGGTGCTGGTCATGTTGACAGTAAAATACACATACAAGGTGCCAGAGCCTACCGGTCCAATGCTAGTTAGATATACTGTACCCTTTAATAATTTGTCACCTATTCACACCAGTCCGGTGCTGGTCATGTGACAGCAAAACTCACATACAAGGTGCCAGAACCTACCAGTCCGGTACTGCATGGTTACGGCTGCCCTCAGATATACCCATTAATAATTTGTCACCAACCCCCACCCATCTGGTCATGTGACAACATAATAAACATACACTGGGTACCAGAGCCTACCTGTCCGGTAGCGGCTGCAGTGCTGTCCGGTAGCGGTTGCAGATTTTCCCATTATTTTGTCACCAATTCACACCTGTCCAGTGCTGGTCATGTTTAACAAAACCAGATGCCCTGGGTGCCAGTTTCTGCCAGTCCGTTACCGGCTACACTTGCCCTCTGAATTTTTGCTATTATTTTGTCACTAGGTCCCACCGGTCTGGTGCTGTTCATGTGACAAGATATCAAATGTGACAACTCAAGTAAACATGCACAGGGTACCAGCCTACCAGCCCAGTACCAGCTAGTTACCCTTCCACAGAGTGTTCTATTATTTTGTCACCCATTCCAGCTTTTCTGGTGCTGGTCATGTGACAACAAAATAAATATACAGATCCAGTACTGGGTACGGCTGCTCTCACAGATTTGCCCATTAATAATTTGTCACCAGTGCCCACCTGTCCGGTGCTTGGTCATGTGACAACTCAAGTAAACATACACAGGGTGCCAGATCCTACCATCCTGGTAGTGGCTACAGTTACCCTCTCACCGATTTTCTTATTGTCACCAAGTCCCACCGCTGGTCATGTGACAACATTTTAGCATACACAGGGGTGCCAGTCCCATTGGTTACAGTAGCTCTTTCACAGAAAGGAAATATCCAATTATTTTGTCACTAATCCCCACTGGCCCAGTGCTGGTCATGTGACAACACAAATATACTTACATGGGGTACCAAACCCGACTTTTACCATTGTGCCTGGCTCTGATCTGGTACCAGTCATGTGACAGGAAATATTAGTTTCAATGCCACCAGATGACTGGCTTGGCCAGAAAATGGAAAGGCTTAACCTCATAGCTGCCTAAGGTTACCAGTCCCGGGCTCACAAGGCAGGAGGTTTGTGAACTGACCATTTAATATGCATTCCTAAATTTCAATGCAAGTGGTCTCATTACACAAGCTGTTCCCCACAGAGCTGAATATTACTAAACATGAGGCTGCCACGGGTGCTCGAAGTGCCAGGTCGGGCACTTTTCAGCACCCTGGTTCGAAGTCCCAGTGCAAAGGTACAACAGAAAGGGTACCAAGCACTCTTGAATGCTATTTCTCAACTCCAGCTTGCCTGGATCAATTTTCTGAGGCCTGAGGTTGTGACCGTGATCATGGGGTTTCTAGCTCCCTTTCTTTCACCAGGCCTTCATATGGTAGCTAGCAATATAAATGAAATTATTGGAACAGGCCCTCAAGTTTCAGTTACCTGGATGTACAGTCAGAGGGTATGGTTCAAGTGAGATCAAATCGTAAATTACATGTGATGGTTCTTGTCAAGGTGGTACCTGTTGTCATAAACCCACCTGAGGGGGAAGCCATCTGCGAAAGTTTTTTGGCAGGTCTGTGAGTCCCGGGTTCAACTCTTGAGTTTGTTTCCATACTACAGTGAAAACGCCGTAGTTCAATTCTCCTTGGCCTTCTTACAACAGGTTGGTTCTGGTTCCAAAACCAACAAGTGGAGGCCTGTCTTAGATCAGTCAGTTGAACTTGTTTAATTTCCACTGGTTCCAAGGTTGTGAAAATATCTAGGGTTCCATCTAAAAAGTGAAACCTACAAATTTACTGCCTTCCCTTCAGCTTGTTGACGGCTCTAGTGGAGTTTCCCAAGTTCGTAAAGGAAGCGAAGCTCATGGCTTAAGGAGTATAAGGAGTATACGAAACCACCAATACCTAGATGACTGGTTGCTCAGAGCTCCATACCAGGAAACTTGCCTCTACGTGTCTACTGTTTCGACCCCTCTCAAGGCCTGGTCAAGCCCAACCACGAGAGACAGCATACTCTGACACTTAAAATACAGTCCCATGGGCCAAGAGATCTACTCGGACAGTTCATGCCCTTAATGTCTCTTGATGGCCACAGAAAAGCAGGTAGTGTTGGGACACCTTCATATGAGACCCTTCAGTAGGTGGGCAGTAACTATGAAGGAATCGGAACGGATTCCCCAGTAGGATTTCAGTTACCGGTTCGTTCTCTTGATTGGTCAGGTGCTGCCAAGTCAAGAAGATGGTTGACCCTATAAGTCGATACTCCAGTTTATTAAGAACCGGGAAATTGTACAGTCAGGCAGTTCATGCCCCTGATAGGCCTACTGACAACTACAGGGGAGCAGCCTGCATCAGTTCGCCCTCGTATGAGACCCATAGAGTGGCATCTGAAGTGACATTGGCACATGCCCAAGAGTCTGGAAAGGGTCATTCTGTTGCCCCACTCTCTCCATCCACACCTAGCTTGGTGGTTAAACAAGAACAATGTACTTTGAGGCAAATCATTGCGTCCCATTCAACCTGGTCTTCAAAAGTTTACAGTCGCCTCAAACTAAGGCTGGGCTGCATACTTAGAGGACTCCACTGCAATAGGTGTTTGGTCACTTACAGAAAGTCGCCTCTACATCAGTTAAAAACAGTCTTCCTGGCCCTAAAGAGTTTCAAGCATCCCTGCAGGGACCAGGTTGTACTGATAGCAATGGACAACACAACTGTAGTCGCTTACATCAACAAGGAGGGTAGTAGGAGATCAGATTCTCTTTGTACCCTCCTATTGAGTCTTCTGTCCTGGTGTCAACCCAGAGGAATAGTTCCAAGGTCTCGGCACATTGCGGGTCTCTTGGCTGTAATAGTAGACATGCTGTCCGGACGCAGCCAAATGACCAGACAGAGTGGGCCCTATCTCAGCAGGTTTTTCAACATCTAGTGCTCAAGATGGGCCTGGCCACTTATGGAGTTTTTTACAACTTGGTTCAATCACTAACCCCAGGTTTGTTTTCACCGGTTCTGGACCCAACAGCCTAAACAGTAGACGCCATCAGTCTGCCATGGGAGAATCTGGATGTTTACACCTTCCCTCCAGTCTCCCTGCTTGGCCACATAATCTCCAAGATGATGGATCAAGACTGTCACAGGCTGATTCTTCCCTCTTCAAAGGATCTGCTAACACAGCCCTTTGACAGGCTTCTTCACCGGAACCTGAGGAATCTAAACCTGCATGCCTGGCTCCTAGAGCCTCTGCCATTCAGGAACAACGGCTCTCTGAAGAAGTGGCAACAAGAATTGAAGCTCCTCGCAGACTCTCAACCAGAGCCGTTTTACAATTTCAAAGTTGTCCAAGAGTATAAGTCAAATGAGGTGGACTTCCGGTCACCCCCTTTGACCCCAAATTGCTGATTTTCGGGTGCATCCTTTCAAAGGTGGAAAACTTCAGCCCAGTGCCTTTGAAAGCTATAAGACATCCTTTCCTGATATGGCAGACCATAACAGATTGCATATCAGTAAAGATGAGAACCTAACCCGCTCATTGGATAGCTTCCATAGAGATAAGCCCAAGGGTAGGCGGGGAGTGCCCCCTTGGAACCTCTCACTGGTACTTCACCAGGTGACCAAGGCTCCCTTTGAACCATTGCAGAAGGCCTCTCTTAAGCACTTGTCTTTCAAGACAGTTTTCTGTTGGCCTTGGGTTCAGGCAATAGACGTAGTGAAAGTCATGCCTGGCTGAATAAAAATATCAGGAAAATTGCAGTAGGATCTCTATCCTTCGCCCATTTTCCAGTCCTAGAATCCGTTGACTCTAGAGGTCTTTCCTATGTGGCCCTGGTAGTCATACCAGCCTTGGCCCCATCTTTGGATAAGTCTCTTAAGGAGGACAAATCACTGTCCTGTAAGAACCCTACGATTCTTCTTATCCAGGACCAAGAACTTCTGCAAAGGTTAAAATCTGGTCTTTGTGCCCTTCCGGAAGAGTTCCATAAGATATTATTTTGATTACCTTCTCTTCCTGGATCTGGCAACCTGCTGTAACACTACCAGCTTTCTGATGAGGAAGCCCAGAGCTTGCATCAAGTCAGAACCCATGGTTTCGAGCTTTTGCTGCTGCCAAGGCATTTCCAGGGGTGTCTCCTGGCACCAGATTCTCTCAGCCTGCTCGTGGAAGGCCCATAATACTTTTACACAAATCTATCTGAAAGCCGTTGCTTGGACAGATTTGGAACTGTAAAACTTCGACCCAGTGGTTGCTTCTGGGGTGCCATGATCCCAAGTGGACCCAAGAGTATAGTGATAGTAATTTCAGTTCCTGTTCTTCTTCCTCTGCTAGGTGGGTCAGAACTCTAATCTCCCTCTCGGTTCTCCCTGTACACTCGGGTCGAGTTTGTACAAAGAAAAGGAGGGGAGGGGGTGTGTGTTTTGCTTAGGGCTGGTCGATTTAACCATTGCCTCAGTCACCCTTATTACTAGTCAGAGTTCTGGGAAATTCCCCCTTATTTAGCTACCCGCCATCCACTGGGTAGTTATTCTGCATCTGTCCACTAGGTAAGATGTATTAACGCAATAAAATGGAAAATTTAATAGTAAATTAAATTTTTATAAGTTAATACCTTACCTAGTGGACAGGGGGATTCCCACCCTACCTTCCCCGCTGTTCTAAGCTAAAAAGGGGGACTTTCTAAGGTAGACAACAAAAAGAGGAAGTGCGCATGCGCATGCATGCGCAGTACACTGACAGGGAGGCTACACAGCCACCTGGCGAATGAACAGGACACTACCGGTCCCGGTCAGAGCCCAGCTCAGGACGTTTTTTTCTAACGTTTGGCGAGACCGGCAGAGCGCCGGACAAATGCATCTGTCCACTAGGTAAGGTATTAACTTATAAAAATTTAATTTACTATTAAATTTTCCATTTTGTCCAACATAGGCATATGGTCTTATTTTCATGAAAAATGACAATGTTCGAACATACACCCTGCTCACATCTAGAAGACTCAGATACACTCCAGTCCAGATGCTTATACAGTATTCTCCAATATTCTTACTCTTGGAATTATTCATAGAGTTTTCATGGAAAAGCTGATAGCAAAGTAAGATTTTAAAGTTAAAAAACAAACATCAAATGATAAAAGTTTCTACATTGCTGGGGCATCATGGTTCGGTGGTAACATACTTAAGTGTGACTTCTGAGGTTCTTGGTATGTATCCGTCTGTTCATGGGATCAAACCCAGATCCACTGTGTTCCTAGGCAGCTGTAGGCCCCAGTGATGGCGTAAATCTTGCAAAAATCTTCCTTCCGTTTACAGGTCTATTAAATGGAGGCCCTGCATCTCAGCAGTTCCCTTAAATTATCCAACTCCTCATTGTTTTGCAGTGCCAGCTGACTTCCAGGAAAACTTGCAGAAGTTTACAGTGAAGGGATTCAGGGTGATAGCAGTGGCACACAAACAGCTGTCAACAAAACTCACTTGGCATCAGGCCCAGAGGATTCCAAGGTTAGTTAATGCAGATCGTGATATTGGCATTATTGGTAACCTTTTGCACTTTGGGTTGTCTTTCACCATTGCTCTTGTCTCATTGGCATACATTTTTTTCAGCTTTATAAATACAGCAATCTAATCTAAGCAGATTTTATTGCTCTGTACTAGCAAAGTGATTGTGCATAATGATAGAATTATTTGACCATGTAACAAGCATGGTTTGGCAGCTGTCAATTGTCTCTCCATATTAAAAAAAAATATTCCTTGGGCAAATTTTTCAGATGTAGTATCTTGTATGGGATTAGTAGTGCTGCTAATAATAGATCAGTCTTCTGGGGATCGTCTGCTAATAATAGATCAGACTTATAGACTTCTCTATGGCCTCAGCCTAAACGTGTTCAAATGCCAGACTTGTATTTATTTGAATGTGGTGAACAGATATCCAGGCTGTTGTGTTTTGTGGTAGAAATAACACATTACCTCAATGGATATTTATGTCCACCCCACTGGGGGTGGACATATTATTTTTTGCCTTTTCCGACGTCCATCGTCTGGCATCCGCACGCTTCGTTTCCGCTCATTTGAAGGAAAAGTATTTATCCTATCTTTACCAAATTTGGTATGGGTGTTTATTGGGTTAATAGCTTGCATGGGATTGCTTTTGGTGAAGAGAGGTGTATAGCTAACTGAGTAATAGCTACTTAGCTACTTTTGTGTACTTCTTTTGTTTCCAGGCATTTTAAGGAAAAATATTTGACGTATATTTACCAAATTTAGTATGAGCATTACTTAGGCCGATAGCTTGCTTGGGATTGCTTTTAGTGATAATAGCTATATAACTGACTGAGTAATAGCTACTTAGCCAAAAATCGAAAAACACAAATTTGCTTGTATCTCCTTAACCGTGCGAGATAGAGCGATTTCGTCAAAATTTTCGACCCACAGGGTATCTGAGCAATGTACTCTTAGCAATTTTCAAAAAATTTTCCCCTCCCCAAAAATGGCAGCCATTTTGAATTTTCGAATTTTTGCCAAAAATCGAAAAACACAAATTTGCTTGTATCTCCTTAACCGTGCGAGATAGAGCGATTTCGCCAAAATTTTCGACCCACAGGGTATCTGACCAATGTACTCTTGGCAATTTTCAAAAAATTTTCCCCTCCCCAAAAATGGCGGCCATTTTGAATTTTCGAATTTTTGCCAAAAATGGCAAAAAACAAATTTGCTTCTATCTCCCTAACCGTGCGAGATAGAGCGATTTCGTCAAAATTTTCGACCCACAGGCTATCTGAGCAATGTACTCTTGGCAATTTTCAAAAAATTTTCCCCTCCCCAAAAATGGCGGCCATTTTGAATTTTTGCCAAAAATGGCAAAACACTAATTTGCTTCTATCTCCTTAACCGTGCGAGATAGAGCGATTTCGTCGAAATTTTCGACCCACAGGTTATCTGAGCAATGTACTCTTGGCAATATTCAAAAAAATTTCCCCTCCCCAAAAATGGCTGCCATTTTGTATTTTCGAATTTTTGCCAAAAAATTGAAAAACACAAATTTGCTACTATCTCCTTAACCGTGCGAGATAGAGCGATTTCGTCGAAATTTTCGACCCACAGGGTATGTAAGAAGTGTACTCTTGGCAATTTTCAAAAAAAATTTCCCCTCCCCAAAAATGGCGGCCATTTTGAATTTTTGCCAAAAATGGCAAAACACAAATTTGCTTCTATCTCGTTAACCGTACGAGATAAGAGCGACTTCGTCGAAATTTTTGACCCACAGGGTATCTAAGAAATGTACTCTTGGCAATTAAAAAAAAATTTTCCCCTCCCCCAAAATTGGTGGCCATTTTGAATTTTCGAATTTTTGCACAAATTTGCTTCTATCTCCTTAACCGTGCAACATAGAGCGATTTTGTCGAAATTTTCAACCCAACCAATGGAAAAAGGCATGAAGCTGAAATAATTTAGATGTATACTAATAAATATTTAAGCATCATTGATATATTTTACAAATGAAACAGGGTCTTGTAAGACTACTGTACAATTTTTGCAAAAGGTTCATGGGGTGGACATTACACATGATAATGTGTGTTCTTCTATGCTATCCTGTTTCTATTCATATGTCGCAGCTGCTATCAACAGGGCGTCCTATTTCTAGTTTAGAACATATTTTTCAAAATAATCAATATTTTCACCTATTATTAGCTGATATTTCATCAAAACAGTCAAAAACCATATAAATTTAGTAAAATATTTCATATTTGCAGTATTTATGTAAAACCGAATGTTTATTAATTTTAGAATATTTCTCAAAGACATTACTTAAATTTTATATTGTGGCCCATACACAGTTGTATCTTAAGTTTTTGCCATGTCAGCTGACAAGCAAACAAAATACCAGCTTTTTTCTTGCCAGTGTATCTCACAAACCAATTTTGATTGACAATGTCAAAAATTGTCCAACTACTAGTTTGCTGCTGCTGGTGTAATCAGAAGGGTACTTGGATTAATATTTGGAGGCATTGCAATTATATCTAATTATGTAAGCCAAAGAGGTGGCATGCATTTGTCTGTTTGCAAAATAACTTGAAAAGTTATGGATGGTTTTTGATGAATTTTTTCAAGAAATGCTGACGATGGCTCAAACAACAGTTGATTCGATCTTGGTGGCACTCTGGATCACCAGTGGCGTTCAGAAATTTTAAAATAATTTTTATTATTACACTCGTATGCAATATTAGAGATGTTTGGCCTTGGCAGAGGTATGCACACTTGTCTCTGTGCTCTTGTCTAATGTTGATTTTAAAGTGCTTAAGTTATATACTAACAGAAATAAAACAGAATCATTGTTTAAACTCATTCAGCCACTGATCATACATATGTCTTCACTGTATACAGGGACCAAGTGGAAAGTGATCTGCAATTTCTTGGCCTCATTGTAATGGAAAATACACTGAAGCCACAAACCACACCAGTCATACACAAACTGAATCATGCAAAGATCCGCACTGTGATGGCTACAGGTAAATAAAACCAGGGATGTCTCACACAGTTGAATTTATGTTAGTTATGGCTTTGATCAGGGATTGTGCAATTTTCAGCGTAATAATTTAATATTTTCATGTCAGTTGATGAAGTTGCGGATGTATTGTCGTGATCTTGCCATATTTACAGCCATGTCTACTAAAACATTATCAGTGACTCTTCGAAGAACTTACAACTCCTCCAGAGATGTTGATGGTTTCATTGGAAAGTTCATTATCTTGGCTCTAAAACTGGTGTATTGATTCCAGATATATTTGTCTGTTTGCTATAGCACTTAGAAGTCAGGTACCCCTCACTTTTTGTTGACTCATAACACTGATCAGTGTAACTCCAGGTTCTTCTTACATGATGAAAAACTGCCATCACATAGCTCAAATTTGAATAACAAGCACCAACTTAAGCTAAAAGATACTATAAATATGTCAAGGTTTTAGTAATAGGTCGGTTATACAGAGACTGTCGGATAACAATCACTCAGTTAAATAAGACTACATTTAGTAAATCTGTTGTCTGCCTACTTTAGGTGACAACATTCTGATAGCTTTGAGTGTAGTGTGATGCCTGAGAAATAAAAATCTCACACGACCCACTTGTGTTAAGTGAGAATAAATGGTGAAAAGAAATATGTTCCTGATCTCATGGCAACATACTGACAGCTTTGAGTATGGTCCACCAGTCTAATTTATCAATAGATTGTATACCACAGCTTTCTAGAATAGGACGTCATGTTTGCTTTATTAAAATATTTCTGGTTAATACCTATGGAATTCTAAAAATTCCTGGATTATTTTTTTTTTCATATTATTCATTAAAGTGTAAACTTTTCTCAGAAATGTCTTAGAATGACAGTACTTGTACTGCTGTTTGCCTTGTCTGGTTTAGGTGACAACATGCTGACGGCTCTGAGTGTGGCTCGCCAGTGTAGTATGATACCCGAGAGGGACCGTGTTATCCTATTACACGCACACACACCAGAGGGCAGCAATCCAGCATACATCAAGTGGGAGGTGGCAGAGGAGTATGACCAGAATGAGGCAGTCCTGGATGTTGAAGGGGTGAGTATGATATAAACAAGACTAAGGATGTGATAGAGTGGTTTAATGCTTGAAAATGTGCCCAGGCCCATTAACATTATTAGAATTATTGGACTTTACGATTAATATCTGATAGCTTTCTGAATGATATTGCAATTGGTTCTCAAAACCTTTTGATTAGTTCCTCAAAATGTTGCAATTGTTTCCCGATCCATCCGATTGGTTACGGAAAACTTTCCAATCAGTTTACGATTGGTTCTGAATGTTTTACAAAGTTTATGAAAGCCTACATGATCACTAGGATTGACTTAAGATAGAAAAGTTTTCTTTGCGAATGTCAAGTTATTTTTACGATAGTATTGCCATTAGGTTTTCAAATGAAAGAATGGTAACAGTTTATAATAATTTCAGTTTAATTATTCTGAGACACACATAATTCAATCTGTCATGCTCCTTAACATTCCCGATCCATAACCTTTCTGCTTGTGGTTTACAAACCTCCCAAATGAAAAGATCGACCTCTTGAAGGGACAATATTCATACTCAGGAGGTAAGCTTACAGTTTACTCAGTAATGTGGAACAGCTCACTAAGTATAGTTGTGTTGGACCAGTTCATGCCCGTGTACCAATTCACCCCACCCCTAAATTTATCCAAAACAATTACAGTTACACAATAAATGACCATCGTATATGATCAATTTCATAATTATCTATGATGTGGTAAATCTCTTTTCTATGAAAAAGTATAAATCTTTTAAGAAAATTGAGGGTGGGCGTGAATAGGTACACAGGCGTGAATTGGTCCACCACCACTATAAATGGAACCTGTATTTATGTCAAAGCATCAGGAATCAAATTTTTATTGGCATAAGTTCTCCTCAACCAAAACTAAATCCTCATGATATTTGAGATTTAGATATACAGAGTCTTTTTTGTCTCAAAATCTTAAATTTAAAAAAAATTCCCATTATGTTTACAAAGATTAGCCTTAATAGGTGAATTTCACATTTCTGGCTGTTATATCTTCACACCATTATACATAGTTGATTAAATGTTATTTTATATCGCATAATAATAGTATAAATGTTCTTGATAATAACCTCTGTGTAAATTTTGTACATTTTTCTGCATGAACAACGATTTGTTTCCCTGTAAAATTTAGTGAATAAAACCAGCTGTTTTGCATGTATCCTACAACAAGTGTTGTAAATATATTCTAAGATTTTGTGAATAGTAAGCTTTTTGGGCTGTGTTTTAATGTAATTGCTTTTTTTTTTTTTTGGTTGTGTGTTATATTAGTAAAGCACAATGTACAAAAATGTAATGTCATTCATATGCTTCAACCAATATCATGAAGTAGCCATGGGACAGTAGAGGTTTCTTCAATATTGGTAGTACAAAAAAATGTGTCAATCATGGGAAACCAAAACAAGATGTATTCCACTGTTGTCCCAATCAAATAGGGCTGGTATCAGGAAGTAGAGTCAATTAAACTTTTTAAATATAACCTCAGTACAATCACTATAAAACCCGAAAACTAAAGTCATCAAAGTTTAAAGTTTCTTCACATTTAGTATATGTTATACAGTGTATTATATTTAGTTTATTTTGTTTCAGTGAAATGGTCTTCAGTGTGTTTACTATCTCATGCTTATCAAATAGTTAGATTTGTTAATGGTATTTTACAAGTAAAAGCCTACCAACCAGTGAGTGGTCACCTCATATTTCTTAAATCCTTATAATGATATGACTTTCATAATACTTAATGTCTACAAACTGCAGGCCCATAGATCTAGTAGCCCAAATCCAAAAAAAATCATATATCTAGGGACATAGAAGAGACAAACAGCCAAGGAAACTGCATAAGAGCACCATACACCAACATTTCTTTAGATTTGGTATCAAGGGCATTGTTACAAATATCTCTATGCAGAATGGACATTTACTGGACATTTACTTCTGGTTTGTAGTACACAGAGTTAATTATGTCCACCCACTGGGGGTGGACATATTATTTTTGCTTTTTCTGCCGTCCGCCGTCACACTTGGTTTCCAGACATTTTAGGCAACAGTTCTTATCCTATCTTTACCAAATTTGGCATGCAGGTTTATTGGGTTAATAGCTTGTATGGGTTGCTTTTGGTGATGATAGCTCTATAGCTAACTGAGTAATAGCTACTTTGCTACTTTTGAGTATCTCTTTGGTTTCCAGACATTTTAAGGAATGCTATTACGCCTATCTTTCTGAAATTTGGTATGGAGGTTCATTGGGTTAATAGCTTGTATGGGATTGCTTTTGGGGGAATTGCTTCATAGATCAGTGAGTAATTAATTAAATAAATGAGTAATTGGCTATTTTGAGTACTGAAAAAGGCAAATGTGCTCATGTCTCCTAAACCGTGCGAGATAGAGCAATTTCGTCGAAATTTTCGACCCACAGGGTATCTGAGGAATGTAATCTCTGCAATATTCAAAAAATTTTCCCCTCCCCAAAAATGGCGGCCATTTTGAATTTTCGAATTTTTGCCAAAAATGGCAAAACACAAAATTGCTTCTATCTCCTTAACCGTGCGAGATAGAGCGATTTTGTCGAAATTTTCAACCCACTGGATATCTAAGAAATGCACTCTTAGCAATTTTAAAAAAAATTTCCTTCCCCAAAAATGGCGGCCATTTTGAATTTTCGAATTTTTCCCCAAAATGGCAAAACACAAATTTGCTTCTATCTCCTTAACCGTGTGAGATAGAGAGATTTCGTCAAAATTTTCGACCCACAGGGTATCTGAGCAATGTACTCTTTGCAATTTTCAAAAATTTTCCTCTTCCCACATATGGCGGCCATTTTGAATTTTCGAATTTTTGCCCAAAATGGCAAAACACAAAATTGATTCTATATCCTTAACCGTGCGAGATAGAGCGATTTTGTCGAAATTTTCAACCCACAGGGTATCTAAGAAATGTACTCTTGGCAATTTTCAAAAAATTTTCCCCTCCCCACATATGGCGGCCATTTTGAATTTTCGAATTTTTGCCCAAAATGAAAAAACACAAATTTGCTTCTATCTCCTTAACCGTGCAAAATAGAGTTATTTCGTTGAAATTTTCGACCCATAGGGTATCTAAGAAATGTACTCTTGGCAATTTTCAAAAAATTTTCCTCTTCCCAAAAATGGCGGCCATTTTGAATTTTCGAATCTTTGCCAAAATTAGAAAAACAGAAATTTGCTTCTATCTTCTTAACCATGCAAGATAGAGTGACTTCGTCAAAATTTTCGACCCAACCAATGCAAAAAGGCATGAAACTGAAATAATTTACATGTACACTAATAAATATTTAAGCATGATTGATATATTTTACAAATGAAACAGGGTCTTGTAAGACTACTGTACAATTTTGGCGAAAGGTTCATGGGGTGGACATTACACATGATAATGTGTGTTCTTCTATGCTATCCTGTTTCTATGCATATGTCGCAGCTACTATCAACAGGGCGTCCTATTTCTAGCTATAGAGAATGCAGTTAAATCCTCAAATCCATAGGGAGTTGGGACCATAAAAATAGTTCAGCTTACCTTGGACCTCCAGATACTGGAGTAAATTTCAAAGGTAAAGGGTCTTTTGATATTTAATTTCTACTTAATAAATAAAGTGGTTCAACTGTATAAGTTAAAATATGTAATTTTGAATGAACATAATATTTAAACTTAATATCTAGTTGCAAATTAGTGGTGTAGGTTTCCATATAGGTGACATCAGGTTAAAAGACACAGGAAGCCGAGTATCCCCATGATATTATAAATTCTATCCTAACATGACTCAGGCTGTTGAACAGGATATAAAACCCACACACTTTGACTGTGTCAGTTTGTGTGGAAAAATATTTGTTATCTTCTAATAACCTTAACTGTAGATTGTACCAGCTGTAGATACCATAGACACTAGTGCAGGAGTCTTGCAACCTGAAGTGGCACAGAGAGTTAATGATGTGAGTCTAAATCAAAGGATACTTCACTAACACTTGTTCCACAGTTGTACTAAGTACTAACGACATATGTCTGCTTTGTTCAAAGTTTGTTGCCTTTGTATAGATTAGACTTTGTACAACAAGAATCTTGTCCAGTAAGAAAATGTAAAATTTGCGGCAGTATGGTTAATTTGCTTAGCATTATGAACATACCCAAAAATATATTAAGCTTCTGGTGGAGATACAATCAAACCTGCTTAAGCAACTACCTATGAAGAGCAACCACATTTGAAATTGCCCATGACATTTTATATTAAATTAAATTTGAACCCGAAAAAAGCAACCAACGGCTACCTGCAACCAGCAACCACCTTTTTTATGTCCCAAGAGAAAACCTACCACATTACACAGTTGTTGTGAAACCGAATACTTAAAGTTATCTAATGAGTAAAGTGGCTTCCACAAATAAGTATTTTTAGGAAATGACAAGTATTTGAAATTAAAATTGAAATTAGATTTAAATATATTTAGTTAAGTATATTGTTTGATCTAGCTGAGCATAAAACTAAATATGCTTAGATTATGGGCATACTTGGACAATTTTACTATATGCTCTGTGTTGTGACTGTAAAATTGCTTGTGCATTATTGTATTTATTGTATTGCTTGTAGAGACAGCTTTGTTATGCATAGCAAAACTCCATTAATTTCCTTTACTTGTTCTTTGGCACATCCAGAGATTAAGTGCTTTCACCGTAGTTCTATCAGTATTTGTATTTATTGTATTGCTTGTAGAGACAGCTTTGTTATGCATAGCAAAACTCCATTAATTTCCTTTACTTGCAGTTTTTGTTATTTGTTTAACTTTAAGCATGCCCCCAGTGGTAGGTTTCAATCATTATTATAATTATACTATGGTGAATTTCAGATTCATTATTCTAAAACATTGGCAATAATCAAATTTTACTGAAAAGGGAATTGACATTTTCATACATACAACCTGAAGATCAGTGAACAAATTAAAACTAATTTAAAGGTTAAAATAACCTGCTATAGTGCAGTCACAGTCAGGAGTATTTTTATTAAAGTTATTTTCTTCAGGTGATTCATTGTGAGTGGCTGAGTGTTTTAATTATTAAACAAGCAGTGTCGTCTGAGAATGCACAAACCCTCACCCACATGTTTTGCCAAAAATCACAAACACAATTCTAGATCGACAATCCAGAACTGGATCCAAATGTGGACCATCTTTGAAGAGCACTGAGTCATTGTTAAACCTCACCTTCTGTAAAAAATGTGACACAGATCTGATGTAAAGTTTTCTGGTTATGTGGACAGACAGGTGAACAAACAAATAAACCCCATTACAAGGTCCAACTGAAAGGAGAGGGGTGAGGGTAATTTGGCCATAAGATTTGATCAGCGCTTATTCAGAAATATTTACAATGCCTGAATAGTGTGAATAGCACGGCCTGGAAGGGGGCCTGTTACTTCAGTTTACTACATACCTTAACTTTATAGGTCTTTTATTCCTCCTCTCTTTTACCTAGCAACCAATCACCTTCAATTAGGGTTCACTTTTGCTACCCCAGTACTGTGGGGCCATTTTGAATTCAGATTTTGAAGGATAAACAAGTGTTCAGAAATTTTTGTTGTTTTAAGAAGTTTCTTTTATCACTTATTTTATTGAACATGCCTACATATCATAAGAAATCTCCTGTGACTGAAGGGAAGAGGAAGACTAGGGCGTCAGACAAAGCTAGAACTTCCCCAAGAAAGAGCAAGAAATCTAAGTCTGCGTCATTAAATGACGGTTCATATCTTCAAATCCCAGACCAACAGCAGGCGCCAGTAAGGACTGTTGCTTCTACTGCTCAACCTCAGATATCAGCGTCAACTGGTCAGGTCATTCTCGACATGCTAAACAACCTAGATGCTTCAAACCAAGAGCTGACCAGAAGGATGGATAGGTTTGAATGTAATGGCAGTGTTAGTTCCACACCTTTAACTTCACCCACCTTTCCTCCCGTCAACCCTACTCATGCAAGTGGCACTCAACAGGTCGCAATTCCTCCACACCTGCCACAACAATCCATCCATAGCAGAACTACGACTGTTAACACGGGCAGGCATGCGTTGGGTACGATACAACCACGACCTCCAGCAGTACCAAGTGACATCAGAGATGCGGTAGCTCCCAAGGTGGATGTTCTGAGATCCATACCGAGTATTTCCACTGCAGTGTCACAGTTATTAGCTAGTTACGACCAGCAGGCTGACAGAGAGGTTCTTCAAGGTAAGAGTACTGTCATTAGGAAGAAATCTGGCAGGTACAACACCACTGACACAACTTCCCTGGGCCCTCACTTTAGGTGGCCCAATGAAGGGCTGATATCTGCTTCACACCTTTAGAAACCTGCTTACGATGACCTGAATCTGGCACAGCCAGTATCTGGGCAATTGGCTAACATCTTATTGGTCGAAGATCAGGTTTTGTCAAGGGATATGTTAACTCAGATGGCAGCTTCGATGAGGGATGCTGTATTGCTTCCGTGGCCTGTCGTCAGATCAGCTTGGGCCGTGTCTATGACCGACATTGAGGAAGGTAGGCTGAATTGGGCTGATTCCATGCAATGGTCCTTGAACAGGATTAGTAACTCGCAGCTCGCCATGCACAACACCCAGTCTATGGCAGCATCTGGATCCAAAATCAGGATCTGTCGTTATTTCAATGAAGGGACTTGTACAAGTGAGGCCCACCACGGAACCTACAAGTACTTTTGTAGTCATTGTTATAAGCAAGGATGTTCTTTGGCACATCCAGAGATTAAGTGCTTTCACCGTAGTTCTATCAGTAACAAGGACCAGAAACCAGCTTCAGGGAAATAGGGCATTGGTCGACCTCTGGACCTCTCCTGGGCCATGTTGCAAAGCTTGAACCCGGGGACTCCTACAAGGACAGACAATAATCAGTTATTATTTACAAGTAGGGCCTATAACAACAATGTTAAACATATGTATAATTCAAAACTTATTGACTCTGATACTGAACTCAATAACTTTACAAACAGTGACAATACAGTGAGTGAGAATGCTTGTTTTGGTGGCGGTGTTGTATATAAAAATGCATCTAACTTTCAAAATTGTAATGGTCCTGGGTACGAACATTACCCCCAGGGTTATGATCAGTTATCTGATGGTTGCATAGATGAATATTGGGTACATAATAACTGCCAAGTTAAACACAGAGTTCACTTTGATGTGTTGTCATCCAGGTTTATAATAACCAAGGCAGGCATTCACACACTGCAGTAATGTATGATAAAAACATGGAATATGCTGAGGCATTGGGACATGTAGAATCTACCCTTTGTCGTAGTATCCATGATGTTGAACAGTACATCATGAGTTTCACTAATTATGTCCATTATGCAGATGGTCAGTGGGCTTATGTGGTTTATATTCATGGTAAACTCGAGAATAAGGTTACAGGTTATCACTTGTATGTGCAGGCCATTGACGGTAGTTCCCATACTCTCATCTCTTATAAATATTCCATTCAAGGGGTACTTGAGGTTGTGAAAACCGTGACTCTCCGTATGCAATCCATATGTAACCGGAACCTGGGTATACGACACACTTTAGTCAACAATCCTTGATTAGTATTCAAAAATTATGCCAAAGATATGGAAACTTTTGAAAACTCTGGCTGTAGTTACGAAGATCATATCACAAATATCATTGATTCAATGATTCAGAGTGATGACTGTACTACTGATAACCACCATATAGGTCCATTGCACACGAGTAGTAAGACATTGCAGGACAGTCTCGAACTCGTCAATGATACATCCTCGGATAGACTACCTGCTAACACGCATAACAAAGGCAACACGAACTCACGTTCGGATAATAGAACGTGCTCTGATTTCAACTATCCGGACAAGAAAATCGGTTTCATAAATTTGGAAGCCACTGGCTTCTCCTTCATCAGTCCAGATAGAGAATCCATTAAAATTGATTCTATTGACAAGCTTGTAAAAATTGCAGACATTATTTTAAGTACTGGTGTCCCTAATTATCAAATGGTGAGGATACCTATCAAATCTGGCTTGAATGTACAAGCATGGGAACATAACCTTTACGATTATGCAGACAAACGCCTTCTTCAGTATATACGGTTCAGCTTTCCATTGTCTTTGATTACTCCTCATGAATTGTGTAACAAAGAAGCAATTAACCATTATTCTGCGATTCAATATCCCAGCCAGGTACAGGAATATCTGAACAAAGAAAAGGCGTTAGGGGCTTTGTTAGGTTCTGTAAATTACCCTATTCACGACCAATACCATTGTTCTCCATTACTGACCAGACCTAAAGATGTAAACAAGAGGTGAATAATATTGAACCTTTCATATCCTTATGGCCAGGCAGTTAATGACCACGTGGATAAAGACAAGTTCGATTCTGTCGATTTCTCACTGAAATTCCCTACTATTGATAATATAACCCAAGATATTATAGACAACAAAGGCGATGCAGTACTATTCAAGGTGGACATGGCTCGTGCATTTTGCAATCTTAGGGTCGATCTGGCTGATGCTCTCAAGTTAGGTCTTAAATGGGCGGACGCATTCTACGTGGATCTTGCGGTCGCGTTTGGCTGGAAGCACGGTTCTGGATCATTCCAGATTTTGTCCGACGCAATTGCTCATATTATGGCCAAGGAAGGTGTGAAATTGCATTGCTATATTGATGATTACATTGTGGTCACCTCAAAGTCCAAGGCTTCAGAACAGTTTGCAATGTTATGTGATCTTCTTGATGAACTGAGTTTACCTATGAACAAGGACAAATTAACCCCACCTTCTAAACGTATCACATGCCTCGGAATTGATATTGATATTGACAACAATACTATGAGTATTGCTCAGGACAAAGTCAAGGCCATTTATGCTGAATGTTTGGCTGTTAGCAAGAAAACTGTATTATCAAAACAAGCCTTCCAGCCCTTATTAGGCAAACTCATCTACATACAGAAATGTGTCAAGCCTTCTAGGGTGTTTATTAACAGAATCCTCGATCTGTTCCGTATCAACTCCCATCTAAGAAGTATTCACCTGACCTCTGACTTTCAAAAAGATATTCAATGGTTGTTGGAGTTTCTACCTTCATTTAATGGCGTTTGTTATATAAGCAAACCTAGCATCGATGACAGTCAATCTATCTTTTTGGATGCTTCTTTAACAGGCATGGGTGCAGTGTGGCGAGACAGGGTATATGCTACTCCCATACATAACTGTCCCGACCTTAAACTCACCATTGTCCACTTATAGATGCTCAATATTGTCATAGCCTTGCGAATCTGGGGTCACCTTTGGCAACATGGCTCAATTTCGATCAGATGTGACAACCTTGGGGTGGTCCAAGTGGTCAAGACCGGTAAAACCAGGGACCAATTTTTGGCACTCTGTGTCAGAAACATCTGGCTGCTTACAGCCTCTCACGACATTGACCTTGTAATAACTCATATCCCAGGAGCTAAGAATGTCATTGCAGATACTTTATCTAGGTTGTACTCTAATAAATCAGTCAATAATAACATTTTGACAGATCTTAAGGAAAATTACATCTGGGACAGGGTTCCAGCTGATTATGTTCTAGCACATTATGGCCCATGGCCTGTGGAGGAGTGCTGCAGTTTGGACCTACCTCCAGAACGCCTCCCTGGCTCCTTCAATTATACCCACAACTTTTGCGGATATAATTCCTCACAACATCTAATTGGGCTTGGTGTTTTTAAAACCTTCCAATTTTATTAAAAACTTTTAAAACTTTTATCTTATACATACCAACATGTAAATAAATTCCTCAAACCAGAAACTGACCATCTCTTGACCTTTAACACTTTACCTAAGTGTCCGACGTCCATCTGTCCATCCACATTTTTCGTTTCCGGACTCTAACTCAAAAACTGTGTGTCCAATCGAATTCAAACTTGACACGGAGATAGATCACCATCATAGCTAGGTTCCTTTTGAAATTGGTGAAATTCTGTCTGTTCATTTGTCCGTTTTTTGTCTGTTTGTCTGTCCATTAGTCTGTTTGTCCACATTTTCGTTTCCGTACTCTAACTCGAAAACGGTTTGTCCAATCGAATTCAAACTTTACAGGGACATAGATCACCATCATAGCTAGGTTCCTTTTGAAATTGGTGTAATTCTGTTGGTTTGTTTGTTCGTCAACATTTCCGTTTCCGGACTCTAATTCGAAAACGCTTTGTCCAATCAAATTCAAACTTGACAGGGAGATACATCACCATCATAGCTAAGTTGCTTTCGAAATTGGTGTAATTCTGTCCTTTCGTTTGTCTGTTTATAGCATAGATACAATTATGTAACCTAGATTACAAGTTTTACGTTTCGTAGCACGTCTGACACATTCACCTTAACTGGGTAACCTAACATTTCTTTCCTTGTTTCTAAGTGTAATTACAGCAGTTGCTAACCTTATTGCTGCCTGCACAACCTGCCTTTTGGGGCATCTTTGACCCTCTTGTTTTTTTCTGTGACTGTTGTGTCATATTTTTAATGTATCTAGGAATGTGTGTTTGTTGCCGTTTATTGTGTCCACCGGATAGCATCCGGTGGATACTATGGATTTGATTTCATTACGCCTACGCCGCAGCCGCTGCCGCAGTGTGTAGAGACATTTCACCGTTACCGCTCTAACTAAAAAAATATTATAGCTAGCCTTCTCAAATTTGCAGGATATGTTCCTCATTACAAAATATTCACTGGGAATATTTTTGGCCTCATTTTGAAAAACAAGATGGCCGCCACAGGCGTTTCTTTGCAGTCATGAAAAGTGCTTATATCTCCCTTATTATTGGTCCTAGAGGTTTGGGATGGTAAACCAACCTATAGGAAATCATGGCCTGGGAATCTTTTGGTGTGGTTGGATTTGACCTTGGACCCCTCCTTCAAGGTCAAATGAGGATAGCCAAACTTAAAAGTGCTTATAACTCGCTTATTATTGGTCCTAGAGGTTTGGGATGGTAAACCAACCTATAGGAAATCATGGGCTGGGAATCTTTTGGTGTGGTCGGATTTGACCTTGGACCCCTCCTTCAAGGTCAAATGAGGATAGCCAAATTAGTGTTGAAGACGGTAAACCGGAAACCTATTTGCCGACCGAAAGACACTGATCCGGTTACGTTTCGTTTTCTTGTAACCAAAACCGGTTTCGCCACATGTAGTCATTATTTTAACTATCTTTACTAAAATATTAAACTACAACAAATATTTCACAGTATTTTATAATATTCTATCAATGTATCACCCATTTTGTCCTCGAAAGTCTTCAAAAAGCCCATTGTTGTTCTTATTTATGTAGGAGTTACATCTCATGTACGCTTTTGAAAACTTATTTCTTTGCATTTGATAAATCAAACATACCCGGTTTTTCGCTGAATTTCTGCTTTCGGAAACCGGTTCTAAAATTCGCATTCAACCACAACACTAAGCCAAACTTAAAAGTGCTTATAACTCACTTAATATTGATCCTAGAGGTTTGGGATGGCAAACCAACCTATAGGAAATCATGGGCTGGGAATCTTTTGGTGTGGTCGGATTTGACCTTGGACCCCTCCTTCAAGGTCAAATGAGGATAGCCAAACTTAAAAGTACTTATAACTCGCTAATTATTGGTCCTAGAGGTTTGGGATGGTAAACCAACCTACAGGAAATCATGGGCTGGGAATCTTTTGGTGTGGTTGGATTTGACCTTGGACCCCTCCTTCAAGGTCAAACGAGGATAGCGAAACTTAAAAGTGCTTATAACTTGCTTATTATTGGTCATAGAGGTTTGGGATGGTAAACCAACATATAGGAAATCATGGGCTGGGAATCTTTTGGTGTGGTCGGATTTGACATTGGACCCCTCCTTCAAGGTCAAACGAGCATAGCCAAACTTAAAAGTGCTTATAACTCGCTTATTATCGGTCCTAGAGGTTTAGGATGGTAAACCAACCTATAGGAAATCATGGGCTGGGAATCTTTTGGTGTGGTCGGATTTGACCTTGGACCCCTCCTTCAAGGTCAAATGAGGATAGCGAAACTTAAAAGTGCTTATAACTTGCTTATTATTGGTCGTAGAGGTTTAGGATGGTAAACCAACCTATAGGAAATCATGGGCTGGGAGTCTTTTGGTGTTGTCGGATTTGACCTTGGACTCCTCCTTCAAGGTTAAATGAGGATAGCCAAACTTAAAAGTGCTTATAACTCGTTTATTATTGGTCCTAGAGGTTTGGGATGGTAAGCCAACCTACATGAAATCATGGGCTGGGAATCTTTTGGTGTGGCCGGATTTGACCTTGGACCCCTCCTTCAAGGTCAAACGAGCAAAGCCAAACTTATATGTGCTTATAGCACCAACCTATAGGAAATCATGGCCTGGGAATCTTTTGGTGTGGTCAGATATGACCTTGGACCCCTCCTTCGAGGTCAAACGAGGATAGCCAAACTTAAAAGTGCTTATAACTCGCTTATTATTAATCCTAGAGGTTTGGGATGGTAAACCAACCTATAGGAAATCACGGGCTGGGAATCTATTGTTGTGGTCGGATTTGACCTTGGACCCCTCCTTCAAGGTCAATCAAGGAGAGCCCAATTTAAAAGTGCGTATAACTTTCTTATTATTGGTCGTAGAGGTTTGGCATGGTAAACAATCCTACACAAAATCATGGGCAAAGAATCTATTGCTGTGGTCGGATTTGACCTTGGACCCTCCATCAAGATCAAACGCGGATAGCCAAACTTAAAAGTGCTTATAACTCGCTTATTATTGGTCCTAGAGGTTTGGAATGGTAAACCAAAATCTAGGAAATCATGCGCTGGGAATCTTTTGGTGTGATCGGATTTGACCTTTGGCCCCTCTTTCAAGGTCAAATGAGGATTGCCAAAATTAACAGTGTTTATATCTTGCTTATTCGTATTCCTAGAGGTTTGCAGTGTCACACCAACCTATAGGAAATCATGGGCTAAGAATCTTTTGATATGGTCAGATTTCACCTTGTGCTTCTCCTTCAAGGTTAAGCAATGTCAGAATGGCTTTGGTGAGTTTTCTTTCTGGTGGATACAATTTGCATCGGTTCTCCGATGCGATAGGTCTAGTTAAAGCTAATTTTTGCGCATCATAATTGTGTATGAATTTGCTTCATACTGGATCAAATTAACCATTTTTTTACAATAGAACCAAACTGTCATATATAATTATATCCCCAGACGAAAGTCGGGGATATATTGGATTCAGGTCCTTCGCGCCGCCGCCGCCGCCGTAGAAATTTCCTTGTGGACGCGATAACTCAAAAACGGATTAATATTTTTTTTTCAAACTTGGTACACATGTTAAGGATGCCCAAAGGAAGATCCCTATTTTAAGGTGACATTAAACTTCCAATAATAAAGAACTTATGGCCACCTTAAGGTCAGAAATTGCACTTTTGGCCACTTAGAGCCCTCTAGGTCACAAACTATGAGGCTTATCTGCCTCAAATTTTACCTGAGAACACATTAATATATTCTTAGTACATGTGCCGAAAATCAAGACTTTGAGTTGAGGAGAAAATTGTCTTTGAGGCCCATAAAGACCCCACTTAGGACTTTTTTCCTATATTTTTAACTTATTTTGCCCTATAATTTGGAAGTGGTAATTCTGATGAGTCTCAAACTGCACTAGATGTAACTCTTATATGTAATCCTTGTCTGTGAAAAATTTAAAGGCTGTAGGTTTACCTGTTAGGCCGACTTAAGATCTCAAAATTGCCCACAGAGACCCAATTTATGGACTTTTTGCCATCTTCAAGCACTGTAGCTTTCAAACTATGTCTCTCATCTAAGTGAAATATCATCTGAGAATATATCAATATGTTTTTCTTGTATGTACGCCAAAATTTAGGCCTTTAATAGACATTTAACCCATGTATGAGTACCATAAACACCCACCCGAGTGACCCTTTTAAGACATTTTTCACATATTTTGCTCTGTAACTTGGAAATGGCAAGTCTGAGAAGTTACAAACTGTATTAGATATATAGTCTATGTGTAATGTTAGTATGTAGCAGATTTTAAGTCTGAAGCTTTAATTTGAAGGTCAAATTGAGGTCTCTGACGGGCTCCCAAAGACCCAATATATGGACTTTTTGCCACCTTTAAGCCCTGTGACTGTTAAACTATGTTATTGATGGAGCTGAAATCCCATCTGGGAATGCATTATTATGTCCTTTTTACATGTGCCGAAAATCAAGGCTTTAAGTAGACATTTAACCTGTGTTTGAGGACCATAAATCCCCACCCGAGTGACCCTTTTTAGACATTTTTCACATATTTTGCCCTGTAACTTGGAAATGGTAAGTCTGAGAAGCTTCAAACTGTATTAGATACATATTCTATGTGTAATCTTAGTATGTGACAAATTTTAAGTCTGAAGCTTTAATTTGAAGGCCACATTGAGGTCTCTAAAAGGCCCCATAGAGACCCACTATTTGGACTTTTTGCCAGTTTTAAGGCCCATGACTGTTAAACTATGTGACTGATAGAGCTGAAATCTCATCTGGGAATACATTATTATGTTCTTTTTACATGTGCCAAAAATCAAGGCTTCAAGTAGACATTTAAACTGTGTATGAGGACCATTAACACCCACCCGAGTGACCGTTTTAAGACATTTTTCACATATTTTGCTCTGTAACTTGGAAATGGTGAGTCTGAGAAGTTTCAAACTTTATTATTAGATACATATTCTATGTGTAGTCTTAGTATGTAGCAGATTTTAAGTCTGATGCTTTAATTTGAAAACCACATCGAGATCTCTAAAAGGCCCACAGAGACCCAATATTTGGACTTTTGCCACCTTTAAGCCCTGTGACTGTTAAACTATGTGATTGATTGAGCTGAAATCCCATCTGGGAATGCATTATTATGTCCTTTTCACATGTCCGAAAATCAAGGCTTTTAGTAGACATTTAACCTGTGTATGAGGGCCATAGACCCTTGCCCAAGTGACCTTTTTTGACATTTTTTTCTGTATTTTGCCCTGTTATTTGGAAATGCTTAGTGTGACAAGTCTTAAACTGTATTATATATAATTTTTGTTTGTTGTGTATGTCCCCCAAAAAGTTTCAGTTCTGTAGTTTTATTGCTAAGGTCTCTTTAACAATTGTAAAATGCCCACAGAGACCCAATTTATGGATATAAGCCACTTTAAAGCCCTGTAACTGTCAAACTATGTGGCTCATAGAGCTGAAATCTTTGAATTTTTCAAAGGAAGTGCCTGTCTATTTAAATTTTGAATATTAATAATGTTATGGCTATCTTAGGCTTTTAAGAACTTATTTTTGTGTGTTATCTCTCTGCTTGCTGAGTTTTTAACTTTTTAATATGAAACTGGTTAAACATATTCAAGTAGGCAAAATGGACACTGTTATTTTCTGGTGAGCTTTAAGTCCAAAATATTAATGAAATTATAGCCTTATGTAGTAAAAATAGGGGATTTTTAACCCTCAACTAGCCCAGTTTTATTCAACTTGCCTTAATTTTGACACAGCTCCTACAGTTACGAACTCATTTCAATTGATAATCACATACTTAAAATTCTCAATTCTGAATTATTATTATAAATCTGTTCCTGTCGTTTGATAATTTATATTTAATTCTGGAGGTATATAATCTTCCTGTTGGACATTCCTTATTTATATATTTGATTTTATTTTAGTGATAAGATCAACTGAGCTTTTTGTATTTGATTACCCCTTTTATATTATAAGTGTTTGTTTACCATTTGTGCTGCAGCACTCCATCTCTTTGTAGTCCCACCCCCCCATCCCCCACCCACCTCTGGGACCTCCAGCTATTGAGTGACACTAAATAAACAAAGGTATACAGATCTTCTGTGAGCGAGGTGTGGAGAAGGGGAGAGAGGTGGGGTGGGGGTGGGAGGTGGTGTTTGCTTCATTATCTAATTATCTAAGACAAAGGGAGTCAGGACTGAGATTGTGTCACATATTTAGGTTGCATATATATGGACCACATATATAGGAATCGAGGAAATGAATAACTGAAAAACAATGCAAATTCTAAAAATAATATAATAAAATAATAATATAAATAATATATGATTTTTAAATAATATTTTATTTGTGAACAAATATAGAAACAGAGATACGCTTTTGGAATTATGAATTTAGAATGGACATTCAATCATCAATCATTTAAATACTTTGAAAATAGGTTCAGAGTTACCCTTTGCAGGAAGATTGAAAAGTATGATGAGTTGAGTTAAAAATAATATTTTATTTGTCAACAAATATAGAAACAGATACGCTCTTTTGAGATTATTAATTTAGAATGGACATTCAATCATCAATCATTTAAATACTTTGAAAATAGGTTCAGAGTTATCATTGCAGGAAGATTGAAAATGTGATCTGTTGAGTTATGTATTCGACGTCTGGGGATACACCATCTTCCTTGGGAAGATATAAACTTAGTAGATTGATGTGCTGAAGTTCATATAACTTTTCCCAATATTTATGGCATACAACAAATGGATTAAATAAAAAATTCCCGATCAAAACCTGTGGCGTGAGTGATGACCTGTCTGGGGATATGTTGGCGCCGAGTTGGCCCAATCTAGTTTTTAAAGAATGAGATGTGATATAAATAGTATTTTTCAGAAAAGGTTAAATCTTACTTTTGTATACATTTGTTATAGTTTATTTGATTTGAGAATAATTTATTAACATTTATCTTGATTATATTTTGTCTGTATACTGTAGTTGTTACTAATTTATAATCTTGTACAAAATAAATTTGTGTACATTTACGAGGTTGGTTAGTGTAGTAATCTGCTACATAATCTATCAGATGGTCAGTTTTAAATACAAGTGAATACCATTTGTAAAGGCCTTAGGGGGAGGGGGGGTGGTTAATAAGTTTGGCATTAGATCACCCATCTGGTACCTCTGTAGTCATGGCTTTGAATCCTGGTCATTATATCTAAAGTAATTGTAAAGACGGCTTACCCGATAATTTGTTTCTATTCGATTCATACCAACGTAAACAAAATCCGGTTACAGACATCAAAGAACTGGTTCCTGAAAAGCTGTAATTTTCACAAAAAAATATATAATATTGCACAGAAATGCCTTTTAATATGTAGCTGTATTATTTTGTGTCAACATATGGTCAATTAATATCCAAAAGGTTACATTTAAAGGACAAGTAAACTGCATCTTAGTTGATGTTATGTTTTTAAGTACACCCGTGGAGGATTTACTGTTTGTTGTATGCTAGTATCAGATAAATCTGGTTTTGGTGGATATTTGGCACCTGGTTTCAAAATTTACTTATAATCGTAAAACTTTTATAAAGCTTCAGCTTGCTGGACTAGGGTGCTTGGTTTTGCCTTAGTGAAACCCTTTTTCTAGCTAATGCCTTACTCTATTTTTCAGTTAGTACTTAACAATTGTTACAGCTCATCTATTTTGTATTACAGCTATACCAGGGGTCACCTAGCCATCGGATTAACCTTCCGAGTGAGAAGTATCACTTTGCCCTAAGTGGACGCAGTTTCAGTGTTGTACGGCAGTACTTTCCTGAGTTGTTAGATAGGGTAAGAACAGGCATCATTTTTAGAATGACAGCTAGTGATATTG
Organism: Sabellastarte sp. h YS-2021; assembly: GCA_964017235.1. Classification (NCBI taxonomy): domain Eukaryota; kingdom Metazoa; phylum Annelida; class Polychaeta; order Sabellida; family Sabellidae; genus Sabellastarte; species Sabellastarte sp. h YS-2021. The sequence continues at coordinate 45,313,786 of OZ024929.1, forward strand.
ATATCATATTTGTCTGTACCTTAAAAAGCCACCAATGAATCATATTCTGAAAAAAAGACAAACTTGTGGACAGAGTATCCAGAAAACAGATGTATAAACCAAGATCTTCAGAAAAGTGGAGAGGAATATCTTTGTTTCATGTTTCAAGCTAATGTTTTTTCAATAAGACTTTTTAAATGATTTTGAAATTAAACAAACAACTGTTTGAGGATCTCTTGTGTGTGTTGTGGTATTTCTGTGCCATAGTCTTAGTTCATCAACAACAGGATATTAAGTTCTGTCATCATATTTAGTGGGTTTTTTTACTTTTTCAAGCAAAACACCTTTATTGTGTCTCAGTGATCTAGCTGTTTTTTTTTTGTAATTTTTGCTGTGGTGGGTATGAGTTTTCAACAATCTCCAGGAATAAACATCAAAATTCTCATTCTACTAACATGCTACTTTATTAAGGGTCTCTAATACCATATTTTGTCACATAAAAACTTTCCTACACAAAACAATTTTTACTTTTGCTTTTGTCTGCTGTATAATATTACAATCATCTCATGTGTGTTTGATACCCCATTATCGGTCACATTCCCAGTTATCATAGTATTTCCACATCTTTTATCTTTGCACATCACATCCCCCAATATAAGCAGACATTTTCTTTTGAATATTTTAAGTTCTATTATCTATTTCATCTATCTCCAGGTGTATTTTAGTCTTGTCAATTGTCAGGTTATTTACTGTAGGATTCTGGGTTGTGAGAGGTCTTATAAGGTGCAGGCTCCTGTGGGATGTTTGCTCTGTTGTGAGTACGCCACAGCACTTAGGAAATATTGGGTTTCTGTTTTTTCTCATTGCTTTTCTGTTCAGTTCTTTTCATTTGTCAGTTGGTTTGTTAGCCTAGTTCATGTTGCTGATGCATCCCACTGCTAAGTGTAAGGTTCTAGTATTGTGCCTCCAGCTATGTTTGCACTAAAAGCTGTGCTATTGATTAATTTCCTGGGTGTTTGCCTAAGCCAAAATGGGAAAAATTTTGACAACTGTATCCCATCAATTTTTGGGCTTCTGTTTCTGGTCTGTAAATATTGTTACCTCGGCAATACATAACAGCTTTCTCTGAATTGAAACTGAAAATCCTTCTCCTACTTCTGTTATTATGTGATGATGTTGCTTTAAATCCCGTCCCAACCAGTTTCAGATTTGGAAATTGCAAATCTGTTCACAATAAAGGCACTCTTATTAATGACCTCATAAAATGTAGTAACTTGGACATCCTGGGTCTTGCAGTGACTCACATCAGGCCCTCTGATACTGATGGTCTTCTCATTTCTGTCACACCAGCCACCTATAACTTTATCCAAAAGCCGCGGTACTGGACAACGCGCCAATGGACAATGCGTTGGGTTTGGTTTCTTGTGTAGACCTCACCTGATGACTCTGATTTTGTCTGGAATGTCAGAGTGGGTGATTTCATATCTGACCATCCTGTTATAAAATACCAACTTTATTTCTCCGTCCCAGCAGCCAGCATTGAATGACTTGTTTCCTATTGTCGGTATCACAAGATCAGTACTGACCAGTTCCACAATGACCTCAGCAATTGGCCATTTTGTATTGACTCCTGACGGAACTGCCTCAGAACTATATCATTGTATGTGAATGGTCTCATTCACATGCTTGACAAACATGCACCAATTGTATAAAAAAGACGGCAGTCAGAAGATTAGTTGTCTGATTCATACCACATGGCATGCTCTCTAAGGCAGCAAGTAGAACAGATGTGGAGGAACCACAAGATATAGCCAAACAGATTAAGGCTCTGCAAGCAAATTGCCTTGTGTCACCATTTGGTCAATAAAGACAAAAGTTCCTATTATACCAATCCCATCTTTGCAAAAAGTGATGACCCCAAGCAGCTTTGGGATTCTCTTAGGAAGGTATAGCACCACAACTATGAGACTATTCTGCCTGCTCATAGCTCAGATAAAAGCTTTGTAGACAAATTTGGTTTATTTTTGTGTGATAAAATAAGCAAAATTCGGGATACATTCCCAACTTCTGGCTCTTCTACTGATGCACCCACTTGGCACCGCCTGCATTCAATGTCTTTGAACCTGTAAGTGAAGATGACAACCGCAACACTAGTTTATAAATTTTTACACAGTGGTTCTCCTAGCTACACGTGACCATACTCGTCTCTTAGCAGTTGCTCCTACAGTACCGGTCACCCTGATCGTCATTACCTGACAGTTCCTCCTTTTCACTCCTCACTCTACAAGTCAGTCAAACACTTTAGTCATAATTTTGCCTTTGATTTGGAATGATCTTCCCAATAATGAATGCAGTGGAACATCTATTGCTTCTTTCAGGAAAAAGCTCACATTTTACCTTGCAAAAGCCTATCTTCCATAGCCTTCCTGTCACCCATGTGTCTTCTTTGGTATGACCTGGCTGCTACCGTGTTACTGGACTTACGATTATTCACATTGTTTTTGTTCAGTTGCACCTTAGAGTCTGTCCATTTTTGGAGATTAAGCGCTATAAAAGTCTGCATTAGAATAGCTTAGATCAGAAAGGCAGTTTTATGTCAATCCATTGAGTATGTTTAAAGTAACAAGAAGAATTCTAAATTTAATCCTGTGTTTCAGTGGTAGCCAATGGCGTTATCTTATACTGGTAAAGCACGGCCAGAACTTCTGTCTCTTCTTACAACAGAACAGGCTGCTACTTTTGTACACACCAAAATCTCAACAACATTTGATACACCTTCCAATAAGGAATTACATAATATTATTTAAGTCCATTTATAATGTCAAGTGGGCATTTGATTGTTGTTTCTGCTGAACTTTCTGTCAGATAGTTTGATTATTTTTTTATTTGAATGATGTTACTGAGGTGGAACCATGATGCAGTTTTAATCACTTGATTATCATAGTCATATTGGTGTCAAACAATTAGGATGACCCTTCTATTTAAAAGGGATGTAAAAACTCACACTTAACCTTTGACCTCATTTGACTACCGATCACATTATATCACATTTTATGATACAGGTGGTTGTGAGGGGAACAGTATTTGCTCGTATGTCACCAGATCAGAAGAGTCACCTTGTAGAACACCTTCAACAGCTAGGGTAGGTATTGTTCAAAAATACGTTTGAACCCTGTTAAGTTGAATGCCAATGGACCCAGAAATAACATCTACTTTACCAGTAAATTGGGCATTTCAACAGAAAACACCCCGATATAATCATAACTGTTGAAAGGGATTTAGAGATTTGGCTGTAAAGGAGTTATTAATGAGTACTCATTAAACTAATGGATTATTTGCAGTAATTTTTTTCCCACTGAAACATTGATGCCTTTTAATGTATTCACATTAAATATAAAATGGGTAAATGTCTGCTAAAGTTCAAGTAAAATTGCCATAATTATATCCCCAGACGAAAGTCGGGGATATATTGGATTCAGGTCCATCGCGCCGCCGCCGCCGCCGCCGCCGTCGCCGCCGCCGCCGCCGTAGAAATTTCCTTGTGGACGCGATAACTCAAAAACAAATTAATATTTTTTTTTTAAACTTGGTACACATGTTAAGGGTGCCCAAAGGAAGATCCCTATTTTAAGGTGACCTTAAACTCCCAGTAAAAAAGAACTTATGGCCACCTTAAGGTCAGAAATTGCACTTTTGGCCACTTAGAGCCCTGTAGGTCACAAACTATGATGCTCAGCTGGCTGAAATTTTACCTGACAACACATTAATATGTTCTTAGTACATGTGCCGAAAATCATGACTTTAAGTTGAGGAGAAAATTGTGTTTGAGGCCCATAAATACCCCCACTTAGCGATTTTTTGTTATACTTTACACATATTTTGCCCTATAATTTGGAAGTGATAATTCTGATGAGTCTCAAACTGCGCTAGGTATAACTTTGATATGTAATCCTTGTCTGTAGAAAATTTTAGGGCTGTAGGTTTACCCAAAGGGGTCGACTTAAGGTCTCAAAAGTGCCCACAGAGACCCAATTTATGCACTTTTTGCCACTTTCAAGCACTGTAGCTTTCAAACTATGTCTCTCATCTAAGTTAAATATCATCTGGGAATATATCTATGTGTTTTCTTATATGTGCCCCAACATTTAGGCCTTTAATAGACAGTTAACCTGTGTATCAGGACCATAAACACCCACCCGAGTGACCCTTATAAGACATTTTTCACATCTTTTTCCCTGTAACTTGGAAATGGTAAGTCTGAGAAGTTTCAAACTGTATTAGATATATATTCTGTGTGTAATCTTAGTATGTAACAGATTTTAAGTCTGAAGCTTTAATTTTGAAGGTCAAATTGAGGTCTCTAAAAGGCTCCCAAAGACCCAATATTTGGACTTTTTGCTACTTTTAAGCCCTGTGACTGTCAAACTATGTGACTGATAGAGCTCAAATCCTATCTGAGAAGATATTAGTATGTTATTTTTATATGTGCCAAAAATTAAGGCTTTAAGAAGACATTTAACCTGTGTATGAGGACCATAAATCCCCACCCGAGTGACCATTTTTAGACATTTTTCACATATTTTTCCCTGTAACTTGGAAATGGTAAGTCTAAGAAGTTTCAAACTGTATTAGATGCATATTCTATGTGTAATCTTAGTATGTGACAAATTTTAAGTCTGAAGCTTTAATTTGAAGGCCACATTTAGGTCTCTAGAAGGCCCCATAAAGACCCAGTATTTGGACTTTTTGCCAATTTTAAGGCCTGTGACTGTTAAACTATGTGACTGATAGAGCTGAAATCTCATCTGGGAATACATTATTATGTTCTTTTTACATGTGCCAAAAATCAAGGCTTCAAGTAGACATTTAACCTGTGTATGAGGACCTTTAACACCCACCTGAGTGACCCTTTTAAGACATTTTTCACATATTTTGCTCTGTAACTTGGAAATGGTAAGTCTGAGAAGTTTCAAACTTTATTAGATACATATTCTATGTGTAATCTTAGTATGTAACAAATTTTAAGTCTGAAGCTTTAATTTGAAAGCCACATCGAGATCTCTAAAAGGCCCACAATGACCCAATATTTGGACTTTTTACCACCTTTAAGCCCTGTAACTGTTAAACTATGTGATTGATGGAGCTGAAATCCCATCTGGGAATGCATTATTATGTCCTTTTTACATATGCCGAAAATCAAGGTTTTTAGTAGACATTTAACCTGTGTATGAGGGCCATAGACACTCGCCCAAGTGCCTTTTTTGACATTTTTTCCGTATTTTGCCCTGTTATTTGGAAATGCTTAGTGTGACAAGTCTTAAACTGTATTATATATGATTTTTGTTTGTTATGTATGTCCCCCCAAAAAGTTTCAGATCTGTAGTTTAATTGCTAAGGTCTCTTTAACAATTGTAAAATGCTCACAGAAACCCAATTTATGGATATTATGCCACTTTAAAGCCCAGTAACTGTCAAACTATGTGGGTTATAGAGCTGAAATCTTTGAATTTTTAAAAGGAAATGCCTGTCTATTTAAATTTTGAATATTAATAATGTTATGGCTATCTTAGTCTTTTAAGAACTTATTTTTGTGTGTTATACCTCTGCTTGCTGAGTTTTTCACTTTTTAAAATGAAACTGGTGAAACATATTGAAGTAGACAAAATGGACACTTTAAGTGAGCTTTAAGTCCCAATATTAATGAAATTATATCCTTATGTAGTAAAACTAGGGGATTTTTAACCCTCAACTAGCCCAGTTTTATTCAACTTGCCTCAGTTAATTTTGGCACAGCTCCTACAGTTATGAACTCATTTCAGTTGATAATCACATACTTAAAATTCTCAATTCTTTTTGTATTTGAGTACCCCTTTTATATAGATTGTTTGTTTACCATTTATGCTCAACCCACATCCCCCCACCCGGATTCCCCCCACCCACCTCTGGGACCTCCAGCTATATTGAGTGACACTAAATAAACAAAGGTATTTAATGATATCAGATGAGAAACAAAGAACTCAATGGGGTTGCAGATCTTGTGTAATAGTGAGAGAGGTGTGGAGAAGGGGAGAGGGGTGGGGGTGGGAGGTGGTGGGCTTCATTACATATAACACAAAGGGGAGTCAGAACTGAGATTGTGTCACATATTTAGGTTGCATATATATGGACCACATATATAGGTATAGAGGAAATGAATAACTGAAAACAATTTGCAAATTCTAAAAATAATATAATAAAATAATAATATAAATAATTTTTTTTTAAATAATATTTTATTTGTGAACAAATATAGAAACAGATATGCGCTTTTGGGATTATGAATTTTAGAATGGACATTGAATCATCAATCATTTAAATACTTTGAAGGAAGATTGAAAAATATGATGAGTTGAGTTAAAAATAATATTTTATTTGTCAACAAATATAGAAACAGATATGCTCTTTTGGGATTATTATTTTAGAATGGACATTCAATCATCAATCATTTAAATACTTTGAAAATAGGTTTAGAGTTATCATTGCAGGAAGATTGAAAATATAATTTGAGTTATGTATTCGGCGTCTGGGGATACACCATCTTCCTTGGGGAGATATAAACAGAGCAGATTGATGTGCTGAAGTTCATATAATAATGGGTAATTATGTTTTAAAAAATTCCCGATCAAAACCTGTGGCGTGAGTGATGACCTGTCTGGGGATATGTTGGCGCCGAGTTGGCCCAATCTAGTTTGTTGAAAGTTGATGAGAGAGTATGGGAATAATAAAAAAAGCACAAAATGACACAGAGACGTAACTTTGGTCGCCACAAACATTTAATATGCTATGTAAATTTAAATGCTTGTAAAACACTTGTGTATATCACAAACATAGGCTATATAAAGTCAAGATAGTGTAAAATACTGTGTTCATTGCAAGCTATCGTTATAAATCTGAGAGTTTTTACTGAAGACCTTCTGTGTTTCTTATCCTTGTCACTTTACAGGTACACTGTGGGTATGTGTGGAGATGGGGCAAATGACTGCGGTGCTCTGAAGACGGCTCATGCTGGCATCTCTCTCAGTGAAGCCGAGGCTTCCGTAGCCTCCCCATTCACCTCACGCACCCCAAACATCGAGTGTGTCCCTACAGTGATCAGGGAAGGACGGGCTGCACTGGTCACTTCTTTTGGGGTCTTCAAGTACATGGCCCTCTACAGTATTATACAGTTTGTTTCAGTGCTCATCTTGTACACTGTAAGTGAATTTCCAATTGTTAGTTGCCAATTGTTAGTAACTGCATGTTGTATTTAGATTTATAAATTATGCCTTATTAATATGCATGTAGTTCGGTTTCACCATACCATTTACACCTTGTGCAACGTCATTTCATTCTAGCCACCGTACATAAGGGACATTATGATTTCAACAAGAACAGTCTGCATGAAATGTCTGATGCAAGGAAATGCTTATCAGTTTCTGTGGAATAGAAAGAGTAATAAATGTGCTCCTCTAGATACAACACAGACATTGAGACTAAGTGTGGCAAGACTATAACAAGTGTTCAAAGTACTTCTTTAATTGTGTGTTGTTTTAAAGCTTACACCAATGGATCTTGATATTTATAAACAGTGTGACCACCAAGGAATACCTTATAAAGATAACATGTGGTTCAGAGCTTCTTAATCATTTATAGCGTTTATTAGTGCTGGGACAATATTTGCAAATCCTGCCATTATCACTTGCAGGGTTATTGCTAAGTGCTGATCGGTAAAATTGAAGTACAACCAATATTTTTAAAACTCACTAGCATTGTCACCATAAAACAGTGACGAGAATCATATTTTTATTGCGTTAATACATCCTATCCAATGGACAATTGCTTTACCGGTCGGCGCGACCTGTCCCGCCAAACGCCAGAAAAAGACGTCCTGTATATACTACCGGCAGGACCGGTCACAGAGTGTGCATTCGCCAGGTGGCGCATCGTACTTCATTTCCTGTTTACCTCTTGACGTCATAGCATCTTTTTCGTTTGGCGCGAAAGAGTGTGCAGAAGATTTTCTTCAGAGATACGTTTTTGAAGTTTTACAACGAACTCTTCCAAGTTTCTTGTTTTTTATTAGTACGAAGTATTTATACAATGTTACTGATCATTATGTCGTCTTCTGGACAGAAACGAGGTTCTTGCGGGCACGTTATGGCCCTTTTTGACAACCACCAGAAATGCGTGCGTTGTCGTGACAAGGGGGTGGGGGATGACCCCTGTGTTAAAAAGCTGGATTGCCAGATCTGTAAGTCTTTTACGCCTGCGCAGATCCACCAGTTAGCAACTCCAACCTACAAAAAAAGGAAGGAACGTTCTGAGCAGAAGAGGGCTGAAGGTAGTGCAAGCACGACCCCCACTCTAGTGGACCCTTCAGAAGTTACACTGTTGGGACGGGTTAGCTGTGACAAGTCTCCCTCTGTTGATTCTACTCCAAAGAAGAAGAAGCGTTCTGATGGCTCTCCAAGGTCGAGTAAACGGAAGCACAGCAGCAAACCTACTTCAGACGACCTCAAATCCCTTGATGACAAGTGGAGTGAGAGATTTTCACGTCTAGAAGCTATGCTGGTAAACCAATCTTTTGCTGTTCCGGTGAGACCAGTGACCTCTGCCTCTGTGGTGCCCAGAGAACACCCTTTCTTGGATCCGGGTGCTTCTACAAGTGTTTGTCTTCTGAGGGCACTGGTGACGTTGCTACGCTATTGACGGCTACCCAAACTCCGCTGGGGGTTCCCGGTACTGAGGCTGTGAGAGATGGTTTTGAGAGTGCTACCCACCCTGTTCAGGGCCCCGGTACCTCTACAGTGTTAGCCACCCAACCTTTACTGGTTCCCGGTGCAAGGACGGCCACCCAGCCTACACAGGCTCCTGGTGCGGGTCCTGAGATTCTTCCTGCCGGTGTTGAAACTACGCTGCATAGCCAGTCGCCTCCCATTGGCCAGAACTCTGACGTTGCTAGGGAATCTAATAGTGAGGCTGAGTTGGATGGGGAACCGTCATCACCGGCTAGTATTCACTGCCAGGGTGATTTACCGGACACAGCTACAGATCAGGACCTCTCTGAAGACGCCAATTACAGGGAAACTATTAGAGGGGTTAGAAGTTTCATGAACTGGCATCACATCCCGGATTATGACAACTCAACTGCCTCTATGGATGATAATCCTTTTGCCGGTTCTAGAGTGAAGACTACCGGTAAAGTGTCAGTTAAATTGCCGGTCGAATGGCTTTGCAAAAAACTGGAGACACTGAATGTAACTATTGCTGAAGGTTATCTGGCTAGAAATTCTGAAACCAGTGGACTGCTACGTGACCAGTTTGTAAAGACTCCACGTTCATCCAAGTGGTACGACATGCAAGCAGTTAAGAAGGGCGACGCGTCTACCCAGGCTGTATCCCACTGGTCTCCGGAACCGGCAAAGCTGAACAGCATGTTCTCTAGGGTCGCAAGAAGAAGTTTACCTTCTGCTCCAGCTTCCCGTACATTCAGCCAGGATACCCTTAGAAGGTGGGAGAAGGCATTCAGGGAGCAATCCGTGATGTGTAATCAAGCTGCTGGTCTATCTAGATGCCTTACTAAAGTACAGGACTCAATGGTTACCCAGCTGAAGTCTCTCCGGTCAGATTCATCAAAGGGCAAGAGTGCTGAGAGAACGCAGCAAGCTATTGAAGAACTTGAATAATTATCTGGTGACCTTTAACCGGTCAATTTCCCAAGCTATGCAGCGCACCATGCAGGATCTCTCAGAGGGGGTTTTCATCAGCATGGCCAACCTCACTCTGGCACGTCGGGATAGCTATCTGGAGTTTATCCGTGGTGGAGTTAAACCTGACACCTTAACTGCCTTACGTACTTCTCCAGTCCACTTACTCTCACTGTTCCCGGACAGCTTACTGGTCAAGGCAGAAGATGAGATTTCCCGTAGTGAGGAGAGGCGTTCTATGGGTAACATACAGAGGAAACCCGGACGTTTTCATGCGTACGTTCCCTCCAGTACTAGACCTTCACACCAGCCGGACCGGAAACCCACTACACCGGCTTGGAAACAAATCAGAGACCGGCAAACTGGTCAGAAAGGTGGAGGTAAAGCCTCAAACTTCAACCAAAAGCCGGCCAAAGGGTTTAAGAAGCATAAATGACAATTATTGTGTTTCAAATGTGGTCGGATTGAAGGACTCTGTGATTGTATCCGACAAGATGGAGGGTTTGAACCCACCACCAGTGACAGATCAGAAGAACAGCAAATTGACTTTAAATCTAGACTCTCATGTTGCAAATGCTCATATTGTCACCGGGTTGCCACAAAGGAAAGGTGTAAATCCCAATATATGTCAATTGTACACAGAAATAAAATATGTGAAAGATGTTTCTTGTGTAGGTCACTTACCTTCTGTAAAGCTTGTCACCAATGCCCAACATGCTGTTTTAGATCCCCCTGTAGGGGCGAGGTTAAACCAGTATTGGAAGAAATGGGAAACCCTGGGTTCAAGTTCAAAAGTGGTAACCATTCTGAGGGAGGGTTACACGCTCCCCTTCCGGTTCAGACCCCACTTGACAAGGTCACAGACTGTAATAAGCAACTACCACAATCCAACCAAACAGTCCTTCCTTTTAGAGGCACTGTATCAGCTGATAAACAAAAATGCAGTCGAACCGGTGGACAATCCAAATTCATTGGGGTTTTACAACCGGCTATTTTTGGTACCCAAACCCAACAACCGGTGGAGACCCATCCTAGACCTGAGCACCTTGAACACCTTTTTAAACACAGGGTCGTTCAAGATGGAGACCCCAGAGACCATAAGAACCTCCCTCCAAGTAGGGGAGTGGGTCACCTCCATAGATTTCAAAGATGCATACTTCCATATACCCATTCACAGTCAGTCCAGGAAGTACATGTGTTTTCACCTCCAGGGTCGGTCCTGTCAGTTCAAAGCCCTTCCCTTTGGCCTTTCCACAGCTCCCATGGAGTTCACAGTGGTGGCCAAAGAGGTCAAACTCATGGTCCTTCAGAAGGGTATAAGGATCCTAGAGAGCCTCTACCCACCATACCTGTCTCCAGCATACTCAAACCCTAGTCACACTTTGTCAGGAATTAGGGTGGCTGGTGAACAAGGAAAAGTCAGAACTGGTTCCCAAACAGGTCTTCAACTTCGTAGGTTACCAGTTCGACCTGAAAGAGGGCAAGGTCAGACCAACAGAAGAACGTTGGCAGGCCTTGACAGACAAGATCAGATCAATGATGTCGGATCCGGTATATCCGGTCCGGAAATTGATGTCCCTCATAGGTCTCCTCACAGCAACAGAAAAACAAGTCCACTTAGGGCGACTCCACATGAGACCCATACAGTGGCACTTGAAAAACAACTGGAGGGTCCCAGAGTCACTGGAAAAGGTGATCCCGGTCCCCAAGTCCCTCCACCCAAATCTAAGGTGGTGGCTGGAGGAAAGCAATGTGCTACTAGGTCAACCATTACACCTTCTAAAACATGCTCTGCAGATCTTTACAGATGCATCAAACGAAGGGTGGGGCGCTCACTTGGACGACCACACTGCAAGAGGAACTTGGTCCCTTCCAGAGAGCAAGTTACACATAAACCACTTAGAGCTAAAAGCAGTATTTCTAGCTCTAAAGGATTTTCGAACCCTGGTCTGCAACAAGACAGTGTTGATAGCTACAGACAGCACAACAGTGGTTGCCTATATCAACAAAGAAGGGGGGATGAAGTCGGGGTCACTGTGTGCCCTACTGTGGAGAATCCTGTCCTGGTGCACCAGACAGCAGGTAACCGTCAGGGCATGTCACATCCCCGGCTGGCTGAACGTGATAGCAGACAAGCTATCCAGACTTGGCCAGACCATTCAAACAGAATGGTCACTTCATCCAGAAGTGTTCCAAGCTGTATGCTCAAGGTGGCACCAGCCACAAGTGGACCTGTTTGCCACCAGATTCAACAACAAACTGCCCCAGTTTGTGTCACTGGTGCCAGACCCCCAGGCTTGGGCAGTGGATGCACTCAGCCTCTCCTGGGAGGACCTGGACCCATACGCCTTCCCACCGGCAGCCATCTTGGGCAAAGTGGTGGAGAAGCTCCAGGACTACCCATGCAACAGAATAATTCTGATTGCCCCAGGGTGGCCCAACATGCCCTGGTTTTGGGACCTGGTAGCAATGTCAAGCCAGATCCCACTGTGTCTGCCCAGCATACCCAATCTAGTGTCTCAGCCATTCAACCAGGTCCTTCACAGGAACCTGTCGAATCTGAACCTACATGCCTGGCTCCTAGAGCCTCAGCAATCAAGGAGCAAGGCTTCTCTGAGGCAGTGGCAGCACAAATTGAGGCTCCTCAAAGAAAATCAACCAGATCTGTCTATGAGGCAAAGTGGACCATTTTTACAAAGTGGTGCCTCAGTAATCAGGTGGACTTCAGGGCACCACCTCTGAAAGCCATTGCTGACTTCCTCCTGCACTTGTTTCAGGACAAGAAGTTACAACCTGGCACTATTGATGGCTACAGATCCGCCATTGTTGACAAACTGGGCAACTCCACCATTAATGTCAGCAAAGGTGAGAATCTCACTCGTCTCCTGGATAGTTTCCATAGAGACAGACCTAAGGGCAGGAGGGGCATCCCCTCCTGGAACCTTTCACTGGTTTTACATCAGCTCACAAAGGCTCCCTTTGAACCCCTGAAAGAGTCCTCCTTGAAACATTTAACTTTCAAGACGGTTTTCTTGCTGGCTTTGGGTTCAGGTAAACGCAGGAGTGAGATCCATGCTTGGTTACATAAGAACATCAGACACCAGTCAGACTGGTCTAAGGTGTCTTTGTACCCCTCACCCAGCTTCCTATCCAAGAACCAGCTGGCTAAGGAAGGGCCAAATAGTGTGGCACCAGTGGTCATCCCAGCCCTGGCACCATCTCTGGATAGGTCACTCAAGGGTGACAGGTCCCTATGTCCAGTTAGAGCCCTGCGCTACTACTTGGACAGGACTGCAGACCTCAGGCAGAATAAGGAGTTAGTCTTTGTCTCCTTCAAGAAGGGTTTTGACAAAGACATCTCACCTGCCACCATCTCCTCATGGATCAAACAGATGGTGGTTCTGTCCTATGAGCTCTCTGACCAGGAGGCCCTCACCTTACATCAGGTTAAAGCCCATGATGTTAGGGCCTTTGCTGCCTCTAAGGCTTTCCAATCAGGGATTTCCTTAGATCAGATGTTGTCAGCCTGCCACTGGAAATCTCACAACACCTTCACCCAATTCTATTTGAAGGATGTTGCCTGGGCAGACTCGGAGCTTTTCCATCTGGGACCTGTAGTGGCTGCCCAGCAGATGCACCACCAGGCCCAGAATTGAGGGGATGTTGTATATATGTAAATATGTACATTTTGTAAATATGTTAGATATGTACATAGTGTAAATATGTTGAATGTACATATATTTAAAAAAAAACAAAAAAAAAACAAAAAAAACTGTGACTTGCTTCCCTTGGGAAGTTTATTTCTTCTGGGACTGAACTCAGCCCCTCTCTCTCTCTATCTTTCCCTTCTCAAACCGACTCTGGAAGGGAAGAAAGGGGGGGGGGGGGGCAACGTCGGTGGACTCCCGGTTAACCGGTGAGTTGGTGGCTGACCTTGACCTGTCAGGGTTCTCTGACCCTAGGTCAAATGGGCCTGTACTATTTTGTTTTGTTATGAGTTCACAGAAGTCCATAGCTGCTTACCCGCCTGCCAAGCGGTAGTTATTCAGCAATTGTCCATTGGATAGGATGTATTAACGCAATAAAATTGCAAATTTAATAAGTAAATTAAATTTTTATAAGTTAATACCCTATCCAATGGACAGGCAAGGCCCACCCAACCGGCCCCACTATCAGCTTACTAGGGGTCTTACTAGGATTAGACACGAAAAAGATGCTATGACGTCAAGAGGTAAACAGGAAATGAAGTACGATGCGCCACCTGGCGAATACACACTCTGTGACCGGTCCTGCCGGTAGTAGATACTTTTACTGATTAAAATAAACGAACTAGCTGTAAATGCAAAAGTATTTGTTGGATTTTCCAACTGTTGACAAGGTGATCAGGCAATGACAAGTAAGGATAGGTAAATTAATGTATCCACTTTCCTTGTTTTAATTTAATATTTCACTTTTTACCCCACAACCTTTAAGGGCTGTGCAGGTATTGTTTTCACCCAAGAGAGGTTAGGTGGCAGCAAATAGCCTATCTTGGCTGTATTTCAGAAACCATAAGCTATAGGCAATTGAAACTTTGCAGTGTAGATGTGCAACATCATGATGTGAATTTGAATTGACCTTTGACCTTGCTGTAGTGACCTTGAGTTTGAAATCTTGTCCGGGCTATATCACATAAACCATAAGGTGTATGTAGATGAACTTGGTAAGGACACTGGTTGGAGGGTGTAGGTGTGCAATGTCATGATGGGATCTTGATTTGACCCTTGACCTTGCTGTAGTGACCTTAACATTTAAAATCTTGTCCAGGCTATATTTCGGGAACTGTGAAGTGTATACTTTGTGAAGACATTGGTTAGGGAGTATAGGTGTCCAACATCATGGTGTGACCTTGATTTGAGCTTTGAGCTTGCTGTAATGACCTTGACCATTAAAGTCTTGTCCAGACTGTATCTTGTAATCTGTAAGGTGTAAAAGGTTGATATTGGGTATGGTTATTAGTCAGGGGTTTCCGTATGCAGTGTCATGGTATGACCTTGATTTGACCTTACTGCAGTGACCTTGAACTTAAAAATCTTGTCCCGGCTATATCTCAGAAACCGTAACATGTAGGAAGTTGATATTTGTTAGGGACATTGGTTAGAAGATGTATGTGACCAACAATCTTGTTGTAGTGACCTTGGCTTTTAAAAATCTTGTTTGGACCATATCTCAGAAACTGTAAAAGAAGAAAGTTGTAGAAAGGTATGGAAAGTTGATTCATGGATTCATTGGTTAGGGGCGCAGGTATGCTAAGTCATGGTGTGATCTTGATGACCTTGATTTGATGTTTGACATTCGCCAACCTTGAACTTAAAAAATCTTGTCTGCTCTATATCTCAGAAACCATAAGGTGTTGGAAGTTGATATTTGTTAGGTACATTTGGTTGGAATGTGTAGATGAGCAATGATCTTGATTTAGCCTTGTTGTAGTGACCTTGACTTTTAAAATCTTGTTTAGACCATACATCAGAAACTGTGAAAGGAGAAAGTTGTAGAAAGGTATAGAAAGTTAATTCGAGGATGGGCCACAGGTTAGGGGTGCACGTATGCTAAGTCATGGTGTGATCTTTAACCTTGGATCTGCCAAAGTGTGTTCACATGCTATACTTGAGACATATTTCTCTTTTGAAAAAAATGTTTGAATTGATGTAAACGATTATTATATGTACTTATACTTAACTGCTCTATTTCTGTTAGTAGCTATTCTTCAATTAATAAAATTTACAGCTTCAAAATTTACAGACATTTTCTCTTAAACATTATTTTGTCTACTAGCATTATTTGGATCTCCACATAACTGACATCATTTGCTGTGAAAGTCTCCTGATCTTTGAACTCTTTCATATCTTCTTCATCTCGTGATGTCAAAAACTATTTCCCAGGGTTGTGGGGTATGGGCATGTCTGATGCTATTTTTTTGTCTGGTTCACACACACCTGACTCCTAGATTTGCAGTCTTTGATTCTTGGTTATATTTTCCTGATATGAACACTGATAGGTCATACCGTGGTAATCTCCCAGCATTAGAATTCATTATGTCCACCCCACTGGGGGGTGGACATATTATTTTTGCTTTTTCCGGCGTCCAGTGTCCATTCTCCGGCGTCCGGACGCTTGGTTTCCACTCATTTCAAGGAAAAGTATTTATCCTATCTTTACCAAATTTGGTATGGGTGGTTATTGGGTTAATAGCTTGCGTGGGATTGCTTTTGGCGAAGATAGGTCTATAGCTAGCTGAGTAATAGCTACTTAGCTACTTTTGTGTTCTTCTTTTGTTTCCGGGCATTTTAAGGAAAAATATTTGACATATCTTTACCAAATTTAGTATGAGCATTACTTAGGTCGATAGCTTGCTTGGGAATGCTTTTAGTGATATAGCTGTATAACTGACTGAGTAATAGCTACTTTGCCAAAAATGGAAAAACACAAATTTGCTTCTATCTCCTTAACCGTGCGAGATAGAGCGATTTCATTGAAATTTTCGACCCACAGGGTAACTGAGCAATGTACTCTTGGCAATTTTCAAAAAATTTTCCCCTCCCCAAAAATGGCAGCCATTTTGAATTTTCGAATTTTTGCCAAAAAATGGAAAAACACAAATTTGCATCTGTCTCCTTAACCGTGTGAGATAGAACAATTTCGTCGAAATTTTCGACCCTCAGGGTATCTAAGAAATGTACTCTTGGCAATTTTCAAAAAATTTTCCCCTCCCCAAAACTGGTGGCCATTTTGAATTTTCGAATTTTTGCCAAAAAATGGCAAAACACAAATTTGCTTCTATCTCCTTAACTGTGCGAGATAGAGCGATTTCGTCAAAATTTTTTCGACCCACAAGGTATTTGAGAAATGTACTCTTTGCAATTTTCAAAAAAAATTTCCCCTCCCCCAAAAATGGTGGCCATTTTGTATTTTCGAATTTTTGACCTTGGACCCCTCCTTCAAGGTCAATCGAGGAGAGCCCAAATTAAAAGTGCTTATAACTCGCTTATTATTGGTCCTAG
Source organism: Sabellastarte sp. h YS-2021 (assembly GCA_964017235.1). Lineage (NCBI taxonomy): Eukaryota > Metazoa > Annelida > Polychaeta > Sabellida > Sabellidae > Sabellastarte > Sabellastarte sp. h YS-2021. The sequence continues at coordinate 45,330,530 of OZ024929.1, forward strand.
AGGTTTGGGATGGTAAACCAACATATAGGAAATCATGGCCTGGAAATCTTTTGGTGTGGTCAGATTTGACCTTGGACCCCTCCTTCAAGGTCAAACGAGCATAGCCAAACTTAAAAGTGCTTATAACTCGCTTATTATCGGTCCTAGAGGTTTGGGATGGTAAACCAACCTATAGGAAATCATGGGCTGGGAGTTTTTTGGTGTGGCCGGATTTGACCTTGGACTCCTCCTTCAAGGTCAAAGGAGGATAGCCAAACCTAAAAGAGCTTATAACTCGCTTATTATTGGTCCTAGAGGTTTAGGATGGTAAACCAACCTACAGGAAATCATGGGCTGGGAATCTTTTGGTGAGGTTGGATTTGACCTTGGACCCCTCCTTCAAGGTCAAACGAGGATAGCCAAACTTAAAAGTGCTTATAATTCACTTATTATTGGTCGTAGAGGTTTAGGATGGTAAATCAACATATAGGAAATCATGGGCTGGGAGTCTTTTGGTGTGGCCGGATTTGACCTTGGACCCCTCCTTCAAGGTCAAACGAGGATAGCCAAACTTAAAAGTGCTTATAACATGCTTATTATTGGTCCTAGAGGTTTGGGATGGTAAACCAAACTATAGGAAATCATGGGCTGGGAATCTATTGCTGTGGTCGGATTTGACCTTGGACCTCTCCTTTAAGGTCAAACGATGACAGCCAAACTTAAAAGTGCTTATAATTTTCTTATTAATGGTCCTAGAGGTTTGGGATGGTAAACAAAACCATGGGGAAAGAATCTATTGCTGTGGTCGGATTTAACCTTGGACCCTCAATCAAGATCAAACGAGGATAACCAAACTTAAAAGTGCTTATAACTTGCTTATTATTGGTCCTAAAGGTTTGGGATGGTAAACCAAACTATAGGAAATCATGGGCTGGGAATCTATTGCTGTGGTCGGATTTGACCTTGGACCCCTCCTTCAAGGTCAAACGAGGACAGCCAAACTTAAAAGTGCTTATAACTCGCTTATTATTGGTCCTAGAGGTTTGGAATGGTAAACTAAAGTCAAGGAAATCATGGGCTGGGAATCTTTTGGTGTGATCGGATTTGACCTTTGGTGCCTCTTTCAAGGTCAAATGAGGATTGCCAAAATTAACAGTGTTTATATCTTGCTTATTCGTATTCCTAGAGGTTTGCAGTGTCACACCAACCTATAGGAAATCATGGGCTAAGAATCTTTTGATATGGTCAGATTTCACCTTGGGCTTCTCCTTCAAGGTTAAGCAATGTTAGAATGGCTTTGGTGAGTTTTCTTTCTGGTGGATACAATTTGCATCGGTTCTCCGATGCGATAGGTCTAGTTTCTAGTTTTGTGTTTGCAACTGGTTTCCATTTTCATTTATATTTGAAATCATTGATTATTCTGCTTATTGGGAAAATATGATGAAATAAATTTTTTGGTTGTATTCTGATTAATACAGTTAAAGGTGATGTTTAATACCAGGTAGATTTCTGATTGCATTTATTAATTTTTTTTTTTGCTTGTGCTTATCTCTTGCAATGTAATGTACCATTTGATTCAGTGTATTTACTGAATTTAACTGCTACAACTGTGGTTGATTATCTTTTTTGGAGAAAAGTTCTCGTTCTGGGAAATCAGGTTTCTAAAATAGTTCCCTCTTGAGACAACATCACTTGGCTCCATTTTTACAAAAGATTGGAAAGCATTGTTTTATCTAAAAAAGAATTTGTAACACCCAAAAGTTCTGTCACCAAAAAGATAAAATATCAAATCCTGTGCTGTAGACTTCACTAGAAACTCCAGATTTGGTGAACTTAAACATAAAAAAGTGATTATTAACTGTTTCTAGCACATGATGAATGCTCATCCCATTTTCCCTGTATGCAGTACTATCAATGTAATGTCAGGATACCTTCACTAAACTGACTCCCCATATTTGGAAAATGTAAGAGTTAACTCAGACGATATGTCAAAATCATCAAATAAAAAGCCAAAGCAGATTGTATATTGTGTGAAATATTGCCTCGCCAAATATAACATATGGGTACCTTAGCAATAGATATATTGCCAGACATTTGCATTCAGTATACATTCTCAGAATGGGAGGAGCCTGCCGCCTGTTTGAAATGAGCCTGTGTGTCTGGACTACTTGTATCTGATTTTATCACTCGTAATTGTGTTAAGACGTACCTTTTTTGGTCACAAGACTTATCTTGTCCACTCTTCTCATGACACAAATTGTCTTCATGTGAACATATTGCCAGAGGTCTTGTCCCATGAGTAGAGTCTTAACACTGTTAATTTTTTAGACATAACTCTCAACAAGTCTGCTGATTAACCTTCTCAGATTGATCATATAACATGGTAGTAGGGTGGAGGTCCTTAAACTTGTCTTTTGGTTGCAAGAATCATCTCAGTTATAACACTTATTAATCTCTGTCACAAGACCAAATTTATTTCATTGCAAAGCCACAGTTTCCTACCCTTTTCCCAGGCATGCTCATAGCAGGGCCATGACCTTAAAACTGGCTAGCTCTTACAACTAATCACGACTGCATCATTTAGTTTCAGACTGCTTTTATGTATACACTCCATAACCAAAGCCCGCACCTCTGGTAAATAATATTTCTTTGTCAATGATTCAACCTGTTGCTTTTGCAGTGTATTTTGATTTGTGTTGCAGTTTGAAACCAATCTGGGTGACTGGATGTTTCTGTACATAGACTTAGTGATCATCACCACTCTTGTTATTCTCAGTAAGCATGCTTATTATAATATTGTCTTTGTATTTCATCTAATGATTTTTGTAATTTGACAATATATGGTATGTATTCGAGGGCCTATTGTTTGGCCAGTATTACTTTGCGGAGAAGTTCTGTCAATCCAACTCAGATATATAGTGTCTGTGGTACTCCATCAGTGTGAAAATGTTTGACACAGCTGATATATTTCTGAGTTCTTGTGATGGAAATTGATAAAACAATGCAACATAATGCAAGACTTTAAATACATATGTCCTCATGTGGTTACATTTTTGGTGACTTACCAGAAAGTGGACCGGTATAAAATAAAATGACAAGTGTGACACTGGTAATACACTTGGTTGTGCAATGCTAGTCAACAGATGAGGTAGCCTTTGCTTAAGGCTTGGGTTTCTTTGTAATTAATGAAAATATACATAGTAAAGTTTCAGCTTGCATAGTGTACTCTTAGCTTTTATCACATAACAATTGTATTAGTGTGCTATGATTGTGAAACATGTGCATACATGTTTCAAAAATTTACAGTACAAGTTTCAGCCTTAGGCAGGGATACAGATGAGGCCTTCAAGGCTGATAATGACAGTCACACTTTTTAATATTTTAGTGGGTCACACAGATGCCTATCCACATCTGGCTGCTAAGAAACCTCCAGGAAGCTTGGTATCTATTAGCAACATCTTCTCACTTGGCTTGCATATCGTGCTGGTTATATCATTTCAAGCAGGTGTATATCTTTACAGCGCACATCAGCCTTGGTAAGTGTAGCTTTTAATTACTATATTTTGAAAACATTTGGCCGATAGTGTTCAAATTCAATTTATAGTAAAAATTGCCCTCAATTTAAATACATTGTCAATATTATACTAATCAAATCTAATTTACTGGGTTGTGGGTGCAGTATCTTCTTCACAAAAGTAACTGCTCTACACTAACAAAAGCATCAACAAAAGTCATAGTTGGAGAAGATGCTAGGTCAATAATGCAGGGTCATGGGTGTGAAAGGGAGGAAAACACTAGGTGAGGAGTAATTGTGTACATTGTTTGGCATAGTGGGAATTGATATTGAATGTAAAATTTTTTGGTGGGATAATTCTGAGATACTGAAAAATGGGCCTGCTAACGGCAAGTGAAGTTAGTGAAAACAAAACATGGCAGTTCTGATTAAAAACGCATTCTAACATGACACGGATGTATCCGCGATTCTGATTGGCTAAACGATGAAATACGTCAAGAGTAAAATACAGCATAACCCTTGAGCTCCATAATATCGCTCATTATGGCTCTCGTAACAATAAATGTTTTTCAGCAAAATTTGCAATAGTTATTCATCTTAAAATAATTTGTCATGTTAGAATAGGAATAACCCCCTCCAAAACCAGGGTATACGCAGAATTTTACCATAGTTTGAGGCAATAAACCCCTCAGGTTTCGCCTTCAGGGTTTATAACCTCAAACCATGGTAAAATTCTGCGTATACCCTGGTTTGGTCGGGGGTTATTCCTATATTAAAATCAATGAAATATGTGAGATACAAGTTTATAATTTCTTCAGATTTATTATGTCAAATATACTAGGTGACTGTAACTTTAAGGTTTTACACACAATGCCGATATTGATATTTTTATTGCGTTAATACATTCTATCCAATGGACAATTGCTTTACCGGTCGGCACGACCGGTCCCGCCAAACGCCAGAAAAAGACGTCCTGTATAGAATACCGGCAGGACCGGTCAGGAGAGTGCATTCGCCAGGTGGCGCATCGTACTTCCTCTTCCTGTCTAGACATCATGACGTCATAGCATCTTTTTCGTTTGGCGCGTGGAGAGTGAAGACGTGTTTTCTCGACAAGCGAATTTTTGTTCTACACCGAACGCAACTTTTAAATTTTTCTTTTAAAGTTATTTAGAAGTATTACCTACAACTATGTCATCTCCAGGACAAAGACAAGGTTCATGCGGACACGCTATGGCTGGGTTCGACTCCCACTCCAAGTGTGCACGTTGTAGGGACAAAGGGCTAGGCGACGACCCCTGCGTCCAGAACAAGGAATGTACTATCTGTAGAGGGTTTAACCCTGAACAGATTCAGCAATTGTCTACCCCTACTTATAAAGACAGGAAAGACAAGAAGGCGACTGCGTCCTCCTCCACTCCCACTCTCGTGGACCCTGCACACATTAGTGTGCTGGGTAAAGTGGAGAAGGTCAAGGCTGTTCATTCTACCCCTACTACCAAGAAGACGAAGCGTAGTGAATCACCCAAGCCTTCTGCCAGTAAGAAGAAATCTTCCAGCAGTAAACCATCAGCTGAAGATTTAAAGCATCTGGATGAGAAGTGGGCAGAAAGATTCTCCCGTCTTGAGGCAATGTTGTTGGCCAAGACTTTCACAGTACCGGTTGAACCGGTTGTGAAACCAGCTCCAGATGTAACTACCAGCCAGAAGCCATTTTTTTACCCTGGTGCCACTACCAGCAAGCTGGCTGTAGAGAAATCCGGTCCCGGCCTTGTTCAGGTCACCGGTGAGGCTGTAGAGGAGATGGAGACTGCCACCCAGCCCCTTGGGGCTCCCGGTGCAGGGATAGCAACCCAGCCTGTTCAGGCCCCCGGTTGGTTCCCTGAAGTTCAGCCAACCGGTGAGGGAGATGTGAGTGCAGCTTCTGATAGTGAAGCTGACCAGCTCAGTGATACCGGTTCCCTGGATGATGAGATCCACCAGGACCGGTCAGCAGACCGGGAGGTCTCCAGAGATGATCCTGACAGTGAACCGACTGAGGAGGCAAACTACAGGGAGACCATGAGGGGTGTGAGAAGCTTTATGAACTGGCACAAGGTTCCCGAGTTCGAAACTGTGTCCTCCACTGCTGATGATAACCCCTTTGCCGGTGCACGTGTTAGACCAACCGGTAAAGTGTCGGTGAAACTTCCTGTGGACGACTGGTTGTGTCGTAAGATGTCCAGTCTTAACGTCACACTCACAGAGGGCTACCCAACTAGAAATACAGACAATGCCGGTCTCCTCAGAGATCAGTTCATTAAAACTCCCAGATCTTCAAGGTGGTACGGGATGCATGCTGAGAAGGACTCTGAGAGCACAACAGTACTCACCTGGTCACCGGATCCTGCAAAACTCAACCATTCATTCAGCAGGGTGGCTAGAAGAAATCTACCTACTGCCCCACCCTCCCGGGCCTTCAGCCAAGAGCTACTCAGGAGGTGGGAGAGAGCAGCAAGAGAACAGACAATAATGTGTAACCAGGCTGCTGGTTTGTCAAGGTGTCTGACTAGAGTTCAAGACTCTATGGCCATTCAACTCAAAACTCTTCATCTCGACAGTAAGGGCAAGTCATTAGAGAAGATGAAGTAAGCTGTCAATGAACTGGAGTATCTGACCACGTTTAACCGGTCAATCTCACAAGCAATGGCCAGAACCATGCAGGATCTATCCGAGGGTATTTTTATCAACATGGCCAACTTCACTCTAGCTCGCAGGGATAGCTATCTGGACTACCTACACGCGGGAGTGAAGCAAGACACTGTGAACGCCCTAAGAACGTCTCCAGTACATCTAAACGCACTGTTCCCGGATCAGCTTATCACCAAGGTTGAAGAGGAAATCAGGAGAAATGACGAGAGGCGTTCGTCGGGTACATCACACCGACAACAAAATCGTTTCCGGCCTTACCCTGCAAGTGATAGATCTACGAGTCACCACGACAGGAAACCTACCCTTCCGGCTTGGAAGCAGATTAAAGACAAGCAACAAGCCAGGAAAGGTCGTGGCAAGGCCTCAACGGTCTCCCAGAAGCCTGCCAAGGGGTTCAAGCCTCATAAATGACAATCAATGTGTAAATTCTGTGACCGGTCAGAAGAACTCTGTACATGTCACCGGTCAGGGAGGCTTGAACCCAGCACCAGTGGTTTCCAAGAACAGCAAAGTGACTTTAAATTTCAATGTAGACTCACATGTTGCAAATGCTCATATTGTCACCGGGTTGCCACAAAGGAAAGGCGTAAATCCCACCTTTTGTCAAATTTACACAGAAATAAAATATGTGAAAAATGTTTCTTGTGTAGGTCACTTGTGTTCTGTAGATCTTGTCACCAATGCCCAACATGCTGTTATAGATCCTCCTGTAGGGGCGAGGTTAAAACAGTATTGGCAAAAATGGGAGTCCTTGGGTTCAAGTCCAAAAGTGGTAAACATACTGAGGGAGGGTTACACTCTCCCCTTCCGGTACAGACCCTACTTGACAAGGTCACCGACTGTAATAAGCAACTACCACAATCCAACCAAACAGTCCTTCCTTGTGGAGGCACTGTATCAGCTGATAAACAAAAATGCAGTCGAACCGGTGGAAAACCAAAATTCACTGGGTTTTTATAACCGGCTTTTTTTGGTACCCAAACCCAACAACCGGTGGAGACCCATCCTGGATCTGAGCACCTTAAACACCTTTTTAAACACAGAGTCGTTCAAGATGGAGACCCCAGAGACAATAAGAACCTCCCTACAGGCAGGGGAGTGGGTCACATCCATAGACTTCAAAGACATATACTTCCACATACCAATTCACAGTCAGTCAAGGAAGTACATGCGTTTTCATCTCCAGGGTTGGTCTTACCAGTTCAAAGCCCTACCCTTTGGTCTATCCACAGCCCCCCATGGAGTTCACAGTGGTGGCCAAAGAGGTCAAACTCATGGCCCTTCAGAAGGGTATAAGGATCCACCAGTACCTAGACGACTGGCTGGTGAGAGCCTCTACCCACAACACTTGTCTCCAGCATACTCAAACCCTGTTCACACTTTGTCAGGAACTAGGGTGGCTGGTGAACAGGGAAAAATCAGAACTGGTCCCCAAACAGGTCTTCAACTTTGTAGGTTACCAGTTCGACCTGAAAGAGGGCAAGGTCAGACCAACAGGAGAACGTTGGCAGACCTTGACAGACAAGATCAGATCAATACTGTCGGATCCGGTTTGCCCGGTCCGACAATTCATGTCCCTCATAGGTCTACTCACAGCAACAGAAAAGCAAGTCCACTTAGGGCGACTACACATGAGACCCATACAGTGGCACTTGAAAAACAACTGGAGGGTCCCAGAATCACTGGAAAAGGTGATCCCGGTTCCCAAGTCCCTCCACCCCCATCTAAGGTGGTGGCTGGAGGAAAGCAATGTGTTACTAGGTCAACCACTACACCCTCTAAAACATGCTCTGCAAATGTTTACAGACACATCAAAAGAAGGGTGGGGCGCTCACTTAGACGAGCACACTGCAAGGGGAAGTTGGTCCCTTCCAGAGAGCAAGCTTCACATAAACCACTTAGAGCTAAAAGCAGTTTTTCTAGCTCTAAAAGAGTTTCGAACCCTCTGTTACAACAAGACAGTACTGATAGCTACAGACAACACAACAGTGGTTGCCTATATCAACAAAGAGGGGGAGATGAAGTCGGGATCACTGTGTGCCCTACTGTGGTGAATCCTGTCCTGGTGTACCAGACAGCAGATAACCCTCAGGGCACGTCACATCCCCGGCCGGCTGAACGTGATAGCAGACAAGCTATCCAGACTTGGCCAGACCATTCAAACAGAGTGGTCCCTTCATCCAGAAGTGTTCCAAGCTGTATGCTCAAGGTGGCACCAGCCACAAGTGGACCTGTTTGCCACCAGGTTCAACAACAAACTGCCACAGTTTGTGTTACCGGTCCCAGACCCCCAGGCTTGGGCAGTGGATGCACTCAACCTCTCCTGGGAGGACCTGGACCCATATGCCTTTCCACCAGCGGCCATCTTGGGCAAAGTGGTGGAGAAGTTATAGGACTACCCTTGCAACAGTATAATTCTGATTGCCCCAGGGTGGCCCAACATGCCCTGGTTCTGGGATCTAGTGGCAATGTCCAGTCAAATCCCACTGTGCCTGCCCAACATACCAAACCTGGTATCTCAGCCATTCAACCAGGTTCTTCACAGGAACCTGGCAAATCTGAACTTAAATGCCTGGCTCCTAGAGCCTCAGCAATCAAGGAGCAGGGCTTCTCTGAGGCAGTGGCAGCATGAATTGAGGCTCCTCAAAGAGGATCAACCAGATCTGTCTATGAGGCAAAGTGGACCATTTTTACAAAGTGGTGCCTCAGTAATCAGGTGGACTTCAGGGCACCACCTTTGAAAGCCATTGCTGACTTCCTCCTGCACTTGTTTCAGGACAAGAAGTTACAACCAGGCACTATTGATGGCTACAGAGCAGCCATTGCTGACAAACTGGGCAATTCCACCATTAATGTCAGCAAAGATGAAAATCTCACTCGTCTCCTGGACAGTTTCCATAGAGACAGACCCAAGGGCAGGAGGGGCATCCCCTCCTGGAACCTTTCTCTGGTGCTTCACCAGCTGACAAAGGCTCCCTTTGAACCCCTAAAAGAGGCCTCCTTGAAACATCTGACCTTCAAGACTGTTTTCTTGTTGGCCTTAGGTTCTGGTAAACGCAGGAGTGAGATCCATGCTTGGTTACATAAGAACATCAGACACCAGTCAGACTGGTCTAAGGTGTCTTTGTACCCCTCACCCAGCTTCCTATCCAAGAACCAGCTGGCTAAGGAAGGTCCAGATAGTGTGGCTCCAGTGGTCATTCCAGCCCTGGCACCATCTCTGGATAGGTCACTCAAGGGTGACAGGTCCCTATGTCCAGTTAGAGCCCTGCGCTACTACTTGGACAGGACTGCAGATCTCAGGCAGAATAAGGAGTTAGTCTTTGTCTCCTTCAAGAAGGGCTTTGACAAAGACATCTCACCTGCCACCATCTCCTCATGGATCAAACAGACTGTGATTCTGTGCTATGAGCTCTCTGACCAGGAGGCCCTCACCTTACATCAGGTTAAAGCCCATGATGTTAGGGCCTTTGCTGCCTCTAAGGCTTTCCAATCAGGGATCTCCTTAGATCAGATCTTGTCAGCCTGCCACTGGAAATCTCACAACACCTTCACCCAATTTTATTTGAAGGATGTTGCCTGGGCTGACTCAGAGCTTTTCCACTTGGGACCTGTAGTGGCTGCCCAGCAGGTGCACCACCAGGCTCAGAAGTGAGGAGATATTGTATATACCGGTATGTAAATATGTACATATTGTAAATATGCCAGATATGTACATAGTGTAAATAGTTCAATGTACATAAGTAAAAAAAAAACAAAAAAAAAACTGTGACTTGCTTCCGTTGGGAAGTTTATTTCTTCTGGGACTGAACTCAGCCCCTCTCTCTCTCTCTCTATCTTCCCCTACTCAGATCATCTCTGGGAGGGAAAGAAAAAAAAGGGGGGGGGCAACCACGGTAGGCTCCCGGTTAACCGGTGAGTTGATAGCCGACCTTGACCTCTCAGGGTTCTCTGACCCTAGGTCAAATGGGCTTGCATAATTTGTTTTATTATGAGTTCACTTAAGTCCCTAGCTGCTTACCCGCCTACCAAGCGGTAGTTATTTAGCAATTGTCCATTGGATAGGATGTATTAACGCAATAAAATTGCAAATTTAATAGTAAATTAAATTTTTATAAGTTAATACCCTATCCAATGGACAGGCAAGGCCCACCCAACCGACCCCGCTATCAGCTTACTAGGGGTCTTACTAGGACTAGACACGAAAAAGATGCTATGACGTCACGATGTCTAGACAGGAAGAGGAAGTACGATGCGCCACCTGGCGAATGCACTCTCCTGACCGGACCTGCCGGTATTCTATACAGGACGTCTTTTTCTGGCGTTTGGCGGGACCGGTCGCGCCGACCGGTAAAGCAATTGTCCATTGGATAGGGTATTAACTTATAGAAATTTAATTTACTTATTAAATTTGCAAAATTATATATCTTTGAACATCGATATAGGCAACCCTCTCCCATGATGATAAATATTGGCAATATCAATAAACAATGTACCCATGAGTGGGGGAAAACAGGATTTGAAGAGGTGCATCTTAAAATGCTTCCTAAACAATGCCGAAAGGGGTTTTGGTCTACTAGCGTTAGCCAAAAAGCCATCAGTGACAGGAGTAGTGCACTGAGGTGGTTACCCATCCAAGTATGCCACAATGCATGAAAGTCCGGAGACCAAAAAAATTTTTACTGATGCGCTATTTCTAAAACCAAGAGGGAGTTCCAAAATGTAGGTGCATAGTGGCCCATACTTTTATTTGCTATTGACAGGTATAATTTAAATACTAAGGAGGCCATGGTGACCCCTCCAACTACCTATCACAATATAACCAGTACACAATTACTAGGCATGACATAAAACACTATAAATAATTTTTTTTTAAATAAAAAATAGAGCAATACCAGAAGTTTTCAGTAAAAGGTATAAGTGGAACTTATTTATACCTAGAACTAAATTCTATGGATATTAGATGTTCTTAACTTGAACTGGTAGTTATGAATGTACCATAAGCATGGTACTGGAGTTTTATCTTTCTACTGGTAGTCCCTGGGATTTGGATTTCATTTTAATAGGTCTGACAGCATTTGAAGGGATGATTTCATCTGAAGTTGACTGAATATGCCTAGATTTCAAAGTCCTAGTTTCAGATATCAGATTTTTTGTGGGATTGTAATACTGTGCAGGTGTTCTCTGGCCTAGTGGTTAGCAAGTTTGACCTCTAATCACAGGCTGCCGCCTCTGTGTGGGTTCGACTCCCACAAGCGGCAATGCTGATAACCTGTCCAGATACGACCCTGGCTGTTGAACGGGACGTAAAACACTAATTTTATTACGCTACAATAGCTTACCATGTGGGACTTAATGCTGTTCTCGGGTTGCCACACCCGGGGCCAACATCTTAGAAAAAAAGATCGTTCTTGTTAGCCACTGGATGTACTGGTAGTTGTCGTCACGTGATAACTTCTGACCAATCGCCCTACTTTCTCGTTGGCCACGATGACTGGTAGCAGTTTGTAAATATACAGACATTTTCATTTATTTCTCAGTATTCACGTATTGTTGGAGGCTTATATTTGGATATTTCTTTAAATATATGTCATAGATTATCCTGTAAAATTTTTAATTTCACAACTTAAGTATTTTCCTTACAATCCGCGTGTTTTGAGTTTTCTCGGTTCAGGCAATCTTAATTGTACGTCTTTTTATTGCGTTAAAATGTCCCTTCATCAAGCAAACAAAGACAAACCGAGAGCTCAGAAATGCCGCCATTTTTGCTTCAGTTTTGATACTCATAATTACTGCCCTACCTGTAGGGAGGCTGGCAAGGGAGATGACCCCTGTGTCACTTTTGAAGCGCCCTGCCATATTTGTACGTCTCTCTCTGATGAACAATTACAAAAGATTCAAAACAGGAAGCGGTACTTAAAAAAGCAAAAAGCGGAAACTAGTTCCAAAGATGAACTAGATCTCTTGGGTGAAGGCGATGGGGACTCTTTTAATGGTTCTAATGCAGACCTTGAGAGTGCTGCCGATAACCTCTTTACCTCACCCCCCCGTCCTCAACCTCTCGCCTTCAGTTCTTTATCACTAAAGACCCCAGCCAAGGCTGTTCCTCCCACCCCAGGTACTGTTTTACAAAACAAAATTCAAAGAAATCTAGAGAAATCCCTGGGTGATTCCTTAAATATACATATCCAGCAGCAAATGGGTTCCTTCCAGGCATCCATGTTAGAAGCATTTCAGTCACTCCGAGAGGAGTTAGCAGTTAAAAAATCTGCCGAGGTTGATCCCTCGCCTCATGCTTCAAAAGCTGGTCCATCCAGCAACTCTGCTGCTCATCTGGACCTACCCCCTCCAAGGTCAAGTACTAATGCACAGTCCGAGGCTATGGATGTGGACGTTGGTCCAGCACTCCCTCCTCGTCTAGTACGAAATCAAACTTCCTCGGATCAGTACGTTGCCCCTTCTGAAGCAATACCGAAGGATTCCTCGTACTCACATAAAAAACAAAGCCACAGACAAACAGTAACACCGAGCTCTGCCTCGGATCATCTGGATGAGGATTCCGACGAATCTCGGATCCATCCTAGACCTAAGAAACACTCTGACAAGAGCAAGCATAAATCTAGGTCCAGATATGTGTCATATTCAGAGGAAGATCACTCCCCTGTGGCTAGACACAGGTCTTCTAAGCCCTCTAGGGCTCAGCCCTCAGGCGCAGCTTCTGATCAAGACCTCCCACAACATGATCCAGACCCCCCTTATTATAGGGAAGTAGCCCTGTCTGACATTCCCTCCCAATACTCTGAAGAGGTAGACACCTTCAGGCGCATTCTTTCTCTCCCTGACCCCAGGGACTCTATGCCTAGGTCTTCAACTTCAGTGTTGGGTCTGGATGACGAAAAAGGCCGTCAAGAGCTCAGACCTAGAGGTCCTTCCTCTATCTTACCACTTAGCTCAGTTATCAAGGACGCCTTTGATAAATTTTCAAAGCTGCCAATTTATCTGAGGGAAAATATGTCAAACCTCCTCCATCCACTTCTAAGTGGTATAAGGTTGGACAGCCCACTTTTCAAGACAAAATCCAGGAGTTGAATACGGACTTTGCCAAGATCTGTATTACTCCTAGACCTCCTGGGGCACCAGTAGCCAAAGTCCCTATGCCAGTCCTTAAGGAGCTGGAACATCAGGCTAGACAAAATATCTCAACCCTCAATTTCACCGCTGCCTTTGCCAAAACCTCTTCTTCTTGCAATGCTTCCTTGGAGAAGTGTCAACATAGCATCAAGTCAACTGTCAAGAAGATTAAATCTCAGATCCAGAAAGGTGCCAATCCTGAGAAAGCAGCAAAGCGCGGATATGAGGAAGTTGCTGAGTACTTGGATTTTTGGAACAAGACTGTTCTTGTTCAACATAGAGCTCTTACCTGTCTCAGCAAATCGCTAGCCCATATTCTCCAGAGGGAATTATATTCCATGGCTAATACCGGCTTGCTTAGGCGCGAAGCCGAAATAACTTTATTGCATCCCCAGTTAGGGGAAACAAGACGCCAAGAACTTAGGAACTCGTCCTTCTGGGACTCCTCTTTGTTCCAGTCTCAACTTGTAAAGGAAGGTGAGGACTTCCTTCTCAAAAAAGGCACCTCAAAGGATTCTCAGGGTTTTGCACCCTACCAGAATAAGCCCTTTCGTGGCCCCCACAAGAAAAGAGGCTCCTACAGGAAACGCCCCTATGGGGGCAATACCTCTCAAAGCAGTAACCAATCCTTTCCCTCGGGAAGAGGAAAATCCAACTTCAGAGGCTCCAGGGGTCGTTTTCGACCCCACAACAGAGGAAGGGGGCGTGGAAACCCCCCTTCGCAATGACTCCTCCATAGCCTCATTCAGTCCACCAGTAGGAAGTCGCCTCCGTTCTTTCAAGAGAGACTGGCAAACAAACAAATGTTCTCAAAACGTGTTAAACATTATCACCAATGGCTACGTTCTGCCATTCCGTTCAAAGCCAAACTTGATCAGATTCCCTCTGATTCTATCAGAGTACAAGGCCCAACAAAAAGACCAAGCCTTGGCCACTTGTATCCAGTCTCTCTTGTCAAAGAACGCCATCGAAAGGGTGGAAAACGTAAAATCTCTCGGGTTTTACAGTCGCCTGTTCCTAGTACCCAAGCCTCACCAAAGGTGGAGGCCAGTCATAGACTTAAGCAGGCTCAACACTTTTCTCCATGTAGAAAAGTTCAAAATGGAAACCCCGGAGTCCATCCGGACTTCCCTGGTCCCAGGGGAGTGGGTATCGTCGATAGACCTGTCGGACGCATACCTTCACATCCCCATCCATCCCAACTCAAGGAAGTACCTAAGGTTTTGCTACAAGGCCCAGGTGTTCCAGTTCACCTCCCTACCTTTCGGACTGGCCACAGCCCCCCAGGTCTTTACGATGATCGTAAAGGAAGTGAAACTAATGGCCCTCTCAAGAGGACTCAGAATTCACCAATACCTGGACGACTGGCTGATCAGGTCCCAGTCCCAGGAGGAATCTCAAAGGGACACACAGGCAGTAGTAGACCTAACCCAATCCTTGGGTTGGATAATCAACCAGGAAAAATCAGAACTGAAACCTACTCAGGTGTTTTCGTTCGTGGGCTACGAATACCACCTAGATTCAGCCCTTGTAAGACCCACTCACGAGAGATGGCTCAAACTTCAGGATTTGATCCTACGACTCAAGTCAAAACGTGTTTTGACTGCAAGATGTTTGATGTCTCTAATTGGGTTGCTAACCTCAACGGAGAAAATGGTCCCGGAGGGACGCCTTCACATGAGGCCCTTTCAGTTTCATCTCAAGGAGCACTGGAGATATCCTCAGTCGCTGGACAACCTCCTTCCTTGGACAGAAGCCATTGTAGCCCACCTAGATTGGTGGCAAAATCCCTCAAATGTGATGAAAGGCGCAGACCTTCATCCCAAGGACCACAGTATCCAACTCTTTACCGACGCCTCAAACGAAGGTTGGGGCGCTCACTTAGATCAAAATTCTACAAAAGGGCTGTGGTCAGAGCGGGAAAAAAGGCTACACATAAATGTCCTGGAATTGAAGGCGGTCTCCCTGGCCCTTCGAGACTTCAAGGACCAGTGCCAGAATCAAACAGTGTTAGTTGCGACGGACAACTCAACAGTGGTAGCCTACATCAACAAGCAAGGGGGAACTCACTCAGCAGAGATGTGCGCTCTCCTGTGGAAAATCATGACCTGGTGCCATCACTACCATATAACATTGAAAGCCAGGCACATTCCAGGGTGTCTGAATGTGATGGCCGACCTCCTATCCAGGTCCAACCAAGTGCAGTCAACAGAATGGTCCCTGCACCCTCAGGTCTTCAAGCAAATCTGCCGAAAGTGGTTCACCCCTCATGTAGACTTATTCGCTACTCACCTGAATCACAAACTCCCTCTATATGTGTCTCCTATCCCAGACCCAAGGGCCTGGAACATAGATGCTCTGAACATAAACTGGACCAACCTCACCGCTTATGCCTACCCTCCTACGGCTCTCCTTCACAAGGTGATCCAAAAGATCAAGCAATGCCATTGCCTGATCATCATGATAGCCCCAGGCTGGCCAGGGATGCCCTGGTTTTGGGACCTAGTGCAGCTCTCAACAGAGATCCCACTACAACTCCCAGTGTCAACGACCCTACTCAAACAGTCCCACAACTATGTGTTCCACAACAATCCACAACAGCTGAACCTCCACGCCTGGTGTCTAGGAGCGGACAACTCCAAGAACAAGGCTTCTCTGTGGAGGTGGCAGAGAGAATTGCTGCCCCTCAGCGGTCATCAACAAGGACCATCTACCGGTCAAAGTGGGCCCTATTTGAAAAATGGTGCAGAGAAAATTCGGTGGATTTCTCCACTCCATATGTGAAACAAATCTCAGATTTTTTCATGTACCTGTACCAAGACCTAAACAGGCGCCCCTCGACCATTGATGGTTACAAGACTGCTATCGTTGACACTTTGGGCCCATCGGCCCAACACATTGCGCACAATGCAGACCTTCATAGGTTACTCTCCAGTTTTCACAGGGATCGTCCTAAAAGTTCCAGAAATTTACCCAAGTGGAACCTTTCTGTTGTCCTTAACGAGCTCACCAAAGTACCATTTGAGCCCATGAAAGACTCAGACCTCAAACATCTTACTCTCAAAACTGCTTTCTTGCTAGCCTTGGCCTCCGGCAAGCGCCGCAGCGAAATCCATGCCTGGGTCGCTAACAAAGTAGCTAATTTAGGCCAATGGGAAAAGGTAGCCTTGTTCCCTTCTTCTGATTTCATAGCCAAAAACCAACTAGCAAGAGAAGGTTCTCAAAGTGTGTCACCAGTGACTATTCCTGCTTTGACTACCATTGTAGATAGACAGTTTAAGGAAGACAGGACCCTGTGTCCCGTGCGGGCCCTGAGGTTCTATTTGGACCGAACTAAAGACCTGAGAGGGTCTCGTTCTCTCCTTTTCATCTCCTTTAAGAAAGGACATGCCTCAGACATCAGACCCGCTACACTCTCCTCATGGTTGAAACAAACCATTCTACTTTGTTATAAACAAGCAGATCAACAAGCCTTGGACTTGGTCCAAGTCAAAGCGCATGACATCCGGGCCTTTGCGGCCTCTAAGGCCTTTTACGGTGGACCAAATCATGCAAGCCTGTCACTGGAAAGCTCACAACACATTCACAAATTTTTACCTAAAAGACCTTACTTGGTCGGACACCGACAACAATATGTATCTGGGACCCGTAGTGGCGGCACAACAAGTCCTAGATCCTTCCCCTCAGACCAGTTGTCCTCGGAAAGAAAAGGGGGGGGGGGGGGGGGGGGGGGGGGGGGGGGGGGGGGGGCACATCCGCTACAACCAAGTCTTCAGGAGTCTCTCCCAGGATCTAGGTATTCCTTTACCTTCAAGATGTTACGGGTAAGGTCATTTTATTTTTTCAATTATCAGGTAATTTCTATTAAGGACTTAGTCAGTTGTCGTTAATCTCATATTTCAGGTTAAAAATTTCATGAGATGCCCGACCACGGGGTTGGTCACTCACACGTGAAGGTCTAATAGGGACCCTTAGACCTCGAAGTGAGCACTGCTGCACTTCCGTCCTACTACCAAACATCTGGACAGTTTTAACACTGTCCCTTTTTACTCAGGTTTTTGGCTCGTTACAGGCCCGGTCTTCGGGATCGGGGCTCTGTAAAAGGGACTCAGACTGGCATTTCTGGCACTATTCTGTATATATATTAATTCAAAAAAAAAAAAAATTCCATTATAAAAGCTACATTTAAGTAATTAAAATTTACAACTTTGTAATACTGTGCAGTTAGAAAATGTGAAAACAGATTAAAGGATTTCTAAATGTGGTTTGCAGGTTTCATCATGCTGCTTTTGATCCTGAAGTGAAAACGACCAAGACATTTGAAACCACTGTGATCTTCTATATCTCTTCATTCCAGTATCTGGCCATGGCCTATGTATTCTCCAAGGGACCACCTTACAGGAAACCTATCTACACAAACTGTAAGTCTGGATGAAATCCATTGTTCAGAAGACTCACCCTGGGATGGAGCAGAGAAATTGAAAAAAACCCCAACTTTTCTCTACATGGAAAATGTAGAAAATATGATAAAGAATAATAATTCAGGAAAATTACAGGAAATATATTATTGTCATCCAAAAACAACAGAAAAGAAAAAAAACACAGTTACCTTTCTTGAAATATATTCTCCTTTTAAATATACTATGTCTCATGTATACAATCAAATTTGAATTATAATTTCAGGCTTTATTTGAACCTTCATCACCAAAGTCAAAGTTAAGGTTTTATGATGCATTCCACACCTAGGGTCTTTGGTCAAACCCTTATATTAATAGTGCCACTTGGAACCCACATAGAGGTGAGAGCCTGTCATTAGGCTAAAACACTAGGCGACTAAGGACCTCAAAACACTAGGTGACTAAGGACCTCAAAACCTATACTGAGGACAAAATATAGGTGACTTTGTGTAGCGTTTTAAAGGGCAAACTTGAACTTTAGACAATAACTTGAATTTTAAACAATTGTATATTTGACAGGGGTAACAAGGAGAGCAGGTAACTGAATATGACCCCTTTCCTGTAGATGGACTGAAGATATTCAGACCAAAAGCACAAAAAAAACTCAGACAAATCTGGGGACCTGCATTTTAACTTAAAGTTTAATCAAACCTCTGTTCAGCAAGTTTGAAGTCTGATCACTGGCTGTCACATCTGTATGGGTTTGACTCTCAAAAGTGGCAATGGCAAGAGGGCCCATTCCAATATGACCTCACATGTTGAACAGGACATAAATCCCCAATTTTGACCTTTGGTCAGATAGTCAAAGAATCATCAAATAGTAGAGGCAGTTTAGGGTAAAAAATAGTGAAACACAAATTGTAGAAAGCTGAAATGAGGTCATAGAAATCTAATATTCAGATAATAGAAGGTCATCCATGTTTAAACTTATTAATAAAAATAAACAATATCTTAATGTTAGTTTACAAGTGGCTATCTAGATAAATTGTACTTGATGTCTCAGCCCATTTAGCTCTGTCCTCGAGTGCCTTGTCATATCCCTAATTAAGTGCCCCTTGAATAGGGGACCCTTACTGCTTTCACCCCAGTTTTCAGACAGCCGCCGCTGCATGATCATCACGTTTGAATATCTCCGTTGATATTAGGTCTTTCAAAATGATATTTGGCCGTTATATTCTATAGGCGTGGGAAAATTTTTGGACAGGCATAAAGTTGACCTTTATCAAGGTCACATGATCAAAACAATTTTTTTTCTTTTACTTCCGTTTCACCAAATTTTCTCAGAAAGTACAGACTACAGGTCAACCAAATTTGGTAAACATATTCCTCACATCAAAATCCAGGCACCAGTCGACATTGAGATCAATCGGGCCAACGAGGAAAGCCAAACTTTAAAGTGCTTATAATTCGCTTATTATTGGTCCTAGAAGTTTGGGATATGAAACCAACCTAGAGGTAATCATGGGCTGGGTGTCTTCAGATGTAGTCTGATTTGACCTTGGGTCCCTCCTTCAAGGTCCAACAAGGGCAACCAAACTTAAAAGTGATTGTAACTTGCTTATTATTGGTCCTAGAATTTTGCAATGTAAAAACAACCTAATGTAATCATGGGCTGGGAGTATTTTGATGTGGTCACGTTTGACCTTGGGCCCCTCCTTATTTACCTATTCACAGAAGTCTTTAGCATTTCATATAAGATTGCAAACTGTAGGGACGCTCTTTATTTGTGTACAAAAACCTTTTGTCTAGTTTGTGCTAATGTGTTTATAATTGTTTTGTTTTAGGGTTATTTCTGATCAGCCTGATTTTACTCACTGCATTCACCACACTCTTATTACTCTACCCATTCAACTTCCTCAAGAAGGTATTACAAGTAAGTATAAAATAAAACTTTTCATAACATATTTGATAAGAATTTCCTTTTCTTATATTACCTTCTCTGGTCTAACATCTTCAATATAGTTCTGATACATTTGGGCCTAAAAATTTGTGTACTTGGGCCTCATAATTTAAAGAAGAAATTCCAAGATTCTAAGATATGGTATTTCTACCCAACATTGTCATCTACATTGACAGTTTTTGGCCAAGTCAGGGACTTAAATCTAATACTTATGGACTATTTCGTTAATGGCCTCTAGAAACTAGAGAAAAAGTACATCTTGTATCTGGCCACAGATGCGTCCTTGGTGTAGTTGATGTTCTGAGTAGTGGCATATTTTCATAGCTATAGCTTCATATTTGTTTATCATTTAGTAGTTAATCTCTGGTGGGAGAACATATCACTACAATGGTCTTGGTTTATTTCACTCATAACTCATACAAACTGGTGGATATTAAAAGTAAAACATCCTTCATTAGACATATGCAAAAACTATATCACTCATGAAGATTAACAATATTATGTGAGTGCACCTTTATTTGTGATATATTTTTTCTGTATACATGTATGTTGTTTGGGAAGTTTTCCAGTGGTATATGTAGAATGTGTTTATTGTTTTGAATAGTTTTACTGTAAATAGTTGTAATCCGTGCTTTCAGCTTGAAACCATTCCAGTGTTTATGTTCCGTGTGACACTGTTAGGAATGGCCACGATCTGTTTTCTTCTTGCTGTGTTCATTGAGGTAAATATGTGGACAATGTCTATGAAAAATAAAACTGAAAGTTATCAAAATTAGCATAAAACAGACTATCACTGTTAGTGCTGTAGTATATTTAAACTTATATTACTTAAGAGACAGCAATATTTTGGATTAAATTCTCAAACAAGGTTCAGCTTGACACTTAATGGTAAACATAAAGTATTATCAATTATAAAATTTAATTTGCATGAATTATTGTGAAAGTTTTACCCTATGTAATTTAATGATCTGTGATTTACAACAGGGGGAACTATGGTAAATTAGCATTTAATCTGTGAATTAGAATTTAATGTATCAGTAATTGTTTGATTTTAATTTTCAGGCACTCTACACTCATACCAGAATATTTGTCAACTGCGCCAATTTTCTACGACGCAAACGGTCACCAAAAACTCTATACAAACGCACCGAAAAAAAACTGCAGGACAATACTGCCTGGCCCCCAGTAGGCGAGGTTACCACGGCAACAGTCAAAAGCCTGGGACATTTATGTCATGCAGCAACTGCACTCGATAATAGGGAATTTTCAGTAGTTAGTGTACACTGATAATTTGTATGGATATACAATATTTTAGTCTTCCAATTATTAAGTTTATTCTTATTTTTTTGTAGATTTATTGGCACAATATATACATCGCTTCATGGGCGGGCGAGGGTAGCCAACCCTCCTTAGGGTTCTTACAGTGAAAGGTTTTGTACACATTATGATAAGCAGTGATACAGATACAGTATGATTTGACAAGTTACAACTAAAATGCTAATTTATTGTCTAATTTATTATATCTCCAGACGATAGTCGGGTATATATTGGATTCAGGTCCATCATGCCGCCACCGTAGAAATTTCCTTGTGTACGCGATAACTCAAAAACGGATCAGTATTTTTTTCAAACTTGGTACACATGTTAAGGGTACCCAAAGAAGATCCCTATTTTAAGGTGACCTTAAACTCCAAATAATAAAGAAGTTATTGCCACCTTAACCCTTTCGCTACTGAAGGAACATTATTCCATGGGACTGTAGCCATATGACGTCATATCACGTCAGAAACACCATTGATGTAAAATAATAACTCACTACCTTATACACTTTATTTGCAGTATTTTTCGGCATATTTCATTAGCAATTGATGAAAGTCGAATGGGAAAATTCATGGGAATTCCCCAAATAAAAATAACCACGAGTAAACAATATGCAGCTATATGCGGTAAATACAGCAATATCTACAGACACCAGTTAAAATAGGTGAAATGGTGAATTTAAAAAAAAAATATAGCATAACTTTCATATAAAATACTTAAAAAATCGGTTTAATACTGATACACCAAAGAAAACGTATAACAGTACACTGAAGAGAAAGAAGAAATTTAATATATATTACTGCCGTCGACCCTTGGTCGACAGACATGGTCCCTTGTAATACACATTGATGTCGACTGCTGGTCAACATACATGGTAGCGAAAGGGTTAAGGTCAGAAATTTGACTTTTGGCCACTTAGAGCCCTCCAGGTGACAAACTATGAGGCTCATCCGGCTAAAATTTTACTTGAGAACACATTAATATATTCTTAGTACATGTGCTGAAAATAAAAACTTTAAGTTGAGGATAAAATTGTGTTTGAGGCCCATAAGGACCTTACTTAGGGATTTTTTCCTACATTTTTCACATGTTTTACCCTATAATTTGGAAGTGGTAATTCTGATGAGTCTCAAACTGCACTAGATATAACTTTTGTATGTAATCCTTGTCTGTGAAAAATTTAAGAGCTGTAGGTTTAACTGTAAGGTCGACTTAAAGTCTCAAAATTGCCCACAGAGACCCAATTTATGGACTTTTTGCTACTTTCAAGCACTGTAGCTTTCAAACTATGTCTCTCATATGGGTGAAATATCATCTGGAAATATATTAATATGCTCTTTTTACATGTACCACAAATCTAAGCCTTTAATAAAAATTTAACTTGTGTATGAGGACCATAAACACCCACCCATGTGACCCTTTTTCAACATTTTCCATATATTTGGCCCTATAACTTAGAAATAGTAAGCCCAAAAAGTCTCAAACTGTATTAGATATAAGTTCTATGTAAAAACTTTGTGTGTGACAAATTTGAAGTCTGAAACTTTAATTTTAAGGTCACATCGAGGTCTCTAAAATGCCCACAGAGGCCCAATATTTGGACTTTTTGCCATTTTTAAGTCCTCTGGTTCTTAAACTGTGTAACTGATAGAGCTGAAATCTCATGTGGGAATTTGTTGTTATGTTCTTTTTACATGTGCCAGAAATCAAGGCTTTAATAGAAATTTAACCTGTGTATTATGACCATAACCACCCATCAAAGTGACGCTTTTCTGACATTTTTCACATATTTTGCCCTATAACTTGAAAATGGTAAGCCCAAGAAGTCTCAAACTGTGTTAGATATAAATTCTATGTGTAATATTTGTGTGTGACTAATTTGAATTCTGAAGCCTTAAGTTTAATGTCACATTGAGGTCTCTAAAATGCCCACAGGGACCCAATATTTTGGATTTTTTGCCACTTTTAATCCCTGTTACTGTTGAAGTATGTGGCTCATAGGGCTGAACTCTCATCTTAGAATATATTGATATGTTCTTTTCGAAAAATCAAGGCTTTAAGTAAACATTTAGCCTGTGCAGGAGGCCCTTAAATGCACATACCTGAGTGACCTTTTACTTGTGTATTAGGCCCATAGGGTGACTTTTCTGCTACAGTTTTTCTACATATTTTGCCTTCTAACTAAAAATATATGTTTGAAATTTTTCAAAGTTATGTCTGTAGATTTAATGTTGGAATGATAATGATGTTATGGCTATCTTAAGCTTGAAGAAATAGTTTTTCTGTTTTTATCCCTCTGAGTTTTTAACTTTTTAAAATCAAACTGGTTATTCATATTGATGGTAAAGATGGGGAATTTTTAGCCCTTAACTAGCCCAGTATTATTCAACTTGCCTTAGTTAATTTTGACACAGATCCTGCAGTTATGAACTTAGTTCTGTTGATAATCACACATTTGTAAATCCCAAATGTAAGTACATTATACAACACTGTCTTCTGAGTTTCATTCTTGTGGCTTTAATAATTTATATAAATAAAATTATATAAATGTGGTAGGTATAATTTGAAAGGATACACATCAAATTATGAAGAAAAAAAATTGTAAAAGTATAATTTAATCTGTTGGGATCTAATCACGTAATATTTCATCTAACCACTAATATATTAAAACATAGAAACAGATAAACTTGTGTAGACCTTTACCCAAGAGGATTCTTGCCTACAGGACCTTTGTTCACAAACATTTTTACAGGGGAGGAACTTTGCACAAAAATAATGATATGAAATAATATCCACAAAGTTAACTTGTTTACTTAATGTTTTATTGAAGTATATTGTGTACAATATCAAACATGTTAAAGGTCAACATCTTGTTACAGTATTGAATTGTAAGTATGTAATGTTTACAATATAATAATATTCTCAATGAATGTTTGACTTTCTTGCAACCTTTTTAGTATATGTGTATCCTTCACTGTGAATGTTTTGTCCACTTCTGGTATGTTTTATTATTTCCATTTTGCAATTATATGTAAATCTATCAAAACTGAATTAAATGCTAATGAAATTGAGTTATATACTTTATGTAGTGCGACTTAGGAAGTACAATTAATATTTATCTCTTTTAACACTATATGTCCTGAATAGTTATCTAGGGGGAGTATTGATTGACTGACTGATTGATTGATAAAAAAAATGAAAATTTCAATGTAGTAGAAAAAATTTGTATCGTCGGGGGACATCTTACCCGGTAAAGATTGTTGTGGGCAAAGTTCCTTGTGGGCAAAGTTCCTTGTGGGCAAAGTTCCTTGTGGGCAAAGTTCCTGGATTCACATCTGTTGTCTGGGGATAAAATTTTGCTTGCAAAATAAAAATATTTTAAACTGAATCACTCAAGTTCTTATATAAGTGGTTATGTTTTCCTCAAAGTTATATCACAAGTAAGATGGGTCCCATGGAAAATACCCAGTCAAAGCATGTTGCATGAGTGATAACCTGTCTGGGGATATGTTGGCGCTAAGTTGGCCCAATCTAGTTTTGCTCTTTGGCAAGTTCTCTTAATTTGTCATACCATAACCATGCTTTTCTACATAAAAATTTTGAGTGTAAATTAAGCACTAAAATTTGTTTTTCAAAATGTTTATATACTAACAACTACACCTTGGATTCAGCAACAACCACAAAATTAGAACAGAGTGCAATAATAGTAATCATAGTTTTGGCATTCTTTATTCTTTCTGTACATCTTCCATCCAAGACTACAATTAACATATTCCATTGCATGATAAGTCTAATAATTTTACCAACTTTATTCCACAGATGTTTTCAACTCAATATGTCTATTTAATTGGCTAAAATCTCGTCACATGATTTCTTGTAATTACATACTGATATAACAGGGTTACATCAGGCCAGATGGCTGTATGTGACCTCCAGTCTAATGAATATCTGCTATAACTTAAAACATCAAAAAGGGCATACTAGTAGGCTTTTGCATGTATATATGATTTACACAACATGGACATCAGTTTAGAGATTGAATGAGTAAAATTTTAATAAGCTAAAATATTTTTCATAACTCTCACTGACAGAGTGTATAACATCAGAAAAATAGGTTTGCATCTCCTTTTATACTCTTATCACTGTACATGTAGTTACTGGATTTTGTTAAAATGTTATTTGGACATTTAAAATAATTATGCATATTTGAAGTAGACACTTCCATGGCCCGTCAAGTCATATATACCATTTTGCCCTATGGCTGTAAATTCTTATGTGGCCTACTTAATGTCTTGTAATATTATCAGATTTTATTTTGTTACAAAAACAAGTTCCATTACCAAAATATTATTTACTTTTGGCTTGTAAAATTGTAGCTGTGGGCTAGGATTCACACCTGCCTAAGCTGTGGTGTTATTTGGTTTTGGTTTTTAACCCCAGAGACCTTAAGGGCTGTCTGAGAATTGCCTTCACCCATGGCGGGAAAAAGTTTGTCCGGGCTGTATCTCAGAAACTGTAAGGTGTAGGAAGTTGATACTTGGTAGGGACATTAGTTAGGGGGTGTAGGTGTGTAACGTCATGGTGTGACCTTGATTTGACCTTTGACCTTACTGCAGTGATCTTGACCTATAAAATCTTGAAAACTATAAGGTGTAGAAAGTTGATACTTGGTAGGGGTATTGGTTAGGGGGTGTAGGTATACAACATCATGGTGTGACCTTGATTTGACCTTTGGCCTTGCCATAGTTACCTTGACCTATAAAATATTGCATGGGCTATATCTCGGAAACCGTAAGGTGTAGGAAGTTGACACCTGGTAGAAAAATTGGTTAGGGGGTGTAGACGTCATGATGTTACCATTATTTGACCTTGCCATAGTGACCTTGACCTATAAAATTTTGTTCATGCTATATCTCGGAAACCGCAAGGTGTAGGAAGTTGATACCTGGTAGGGACATTGGTTAGGTGTGCAATGTAATGGTGTGACCTTGATTTGACCTTTGACCTTGCCGTAGTGACCTTGACCTATAAAATCTTTCCTGGGCTATATCTTGGAAACCGTAAGGTGTAGGAAGTTGACACCTGGTAGGGACATTGGTTAGGGGGTGTGTTTGTGCATCATGGTATGACCTTTAACTTTGGCTCTTTCAATGTGTGTTCACCTGCCATATTTGAGACATCTTTCTCTTATGACAAAGATATATGGATTGCTGCACTGATTATTATATGCACTTTTACATAATTTTGCTTTTTCCATTGACAGCTATTCTCCAATTAATAAACTTTACAGCTTCATAATTTTTAGTTTATTGATTAATGCTGTCATCTTGTCTTGTTTTAATACTTTATCTTTGCATACATTTTCTGTCTCTTAGATGTTATTATTTTATCTACTTAAACATTATTTGAAGCTTAACATAACTGACACTGCTCTGAAAGTATCCCAATCTTTGTACTGTTTCACTACTATATCTCATTTTGTTGAAAACTATTTCCCCAGGCTGTGGGGTACGGGCATCTCTGATGCTATTTTTGTGTGTGTGTGTGTGTGTGTTTTGTGTCATTTCAAACAATGTTTTTTCTAGTAAAATACAGTTCAGTGTAATGCATTGGTCACATACTTGTTATATATTTCAGCTATGCTATAACATTACATTGTCACATGTATTTTGTTGGTATTCAATTCCAACTCCTTCTCCATGCCATAATTTTGCACAACTAAAACATAAACTCTTTCCTTCTCTCTGTAAGCAACAGCCTTTAAAGCCTGTGCACGTATTGTAGTGCTGGTATTATCGATATTGAAATATTTATCAATTCAAGCTTAGTTTGCCGATATTGAGAATGTAGGGTACAATATCAATATCGAAACATACCACTTAACAGGTACAACTATTGTGTTTTTCATTCAAATAAAGTACAAAATTTGAAGAATATATTGGTTTTCATATTATTTTTGTCAACTTTTACTTACCGCTAAAGCGGAATCGCCATATTTGTTTACGTTTTGGGAACCTACTAAAACTTGCGAAAGAGTTTGGAAGGTGTCTCTAGGAAAACATCTCATGCCCCGATATTTCAGTATCGATCGATATGGAAGGCAAAATATGGTTTGATATAAATATAAATATTCTGATTTGATACCAACACTAAGGTATTGTTTCCACCCATGGCATCTAAATGGGCGGGCGGCGGAAAAAGGCTTATCTGGGCTGTATCTCAGAAACCATTAGGTGTAGGAAGTTTACAATTGGTTGTGACATTTGTTGGGGGTGTAGGTGTGCAATGTCATAATGTGACCATGATTTGACCTTTGATCTTGCCGTAATGACCAAATGTGGTTGTCATTTTGTTAACCGTTTTCACAGGTTGCAAATGAAATGGATAACGTGTTAAGTTCAGTGACATTCCACAATATTTTATATGGCACTAAAGAAATTTACATCATGCCTGCTTCTGCTTAATATGCATTTTTTTATATATAATGAATTACATTTTACAAAAATTTATGTAGTTGGTTACATGCTTCAAAGCCACCTGGGTGACACATTAGTATTATTCATAAGCTTAAAGCTTTTCAGCCTTAAGCCGCAAAGCCATCAGAGACACAACTAGTGGACTGAAGCGGTCAGCCATCCCAGTACTAACGTAACCCATTGCCGCTTAACTTCAATGAACAAATACTCCTTACACTGTGCCACAATGAATTGAAGTCCGGAGACCTTTTAATATCATTCTGTAAAGTGTGAAGCTTAACTTGTGGATGAGAAGTGAATCCACTGTTTCAGAGTTGTCTTTATAGTTTAAATACTGGTTACTCCCATTTCTCTGCACAAATACTTCAGATAGAGTAAGGATTGTGAAATTCGCGACTGTATTGTACTGTGTCTTTATACTCGGTGCAATATCTCTTTGTATGGCAGGTCTCTAAGCACCATTTGACCTTTTTCAACTGCACAAGTACAGCCTAAACTCTCAAGTTACTTGCATTCCTCTAATTGAAAGGCAGAGGCTCAACGATGACCATTTATCAACACCCCTGAGGTTTTTTAGCCTGCCACTGGGGACAGAACTCCCTGTACCCGAGTTTGAACCCATGTCCTCTGTGTGTTCCTAAGCAAGTGTCACACTCGGCTGCAGTGGCAAGGGAGATGGGCCTGGGATGGGATTCTTTTAAGTAAGACCGACTTACTCATAATTTGTGTCATCAGGGGAGTTGAGAAACCTAATTCAGTCAAAAGAATCACAAAATGTCTTAAGTCACAAAAATAATAGGCGGTTTCCACATTTAATTTAGTGAATTTCAAATACTTTGGCCAGTTCCCCATTTCTTATTCTGTATATACATATTTTATTGCGTTAATACATCCTATCCAATGGACAATTGCTTTACCGGTCGGCGCGACCGGTCCCGCCAAACGCCAGAAAAAGACGTCCTGTATATAATACCGGCAGGACCGGTCAGTAGTGTGCATTCGCTAGGTGGCGCATCATACTTGCTTCCTGTCCAGACAGAGTGACGTCAGTTCATCTTTTTCGTTTGGCGCGTGTAGTGTGCAGACGCGTTTTGAAGTTATCTCCAAGTTTGAAGAAAACGCGGTTTATTCTACGAATTTAAAGCTTAGTTTCATCTGAAAATATATATATTGTGTTACATACATATCAGGGCCTCTCCAGGACTTAAACGAGGCATTATCCAGTGTTTTATTAGCCAGTTTTGAAGAATTCTGTGTACTTGTCGTCGAAGACAAGGTCGTGGGTGAGAGGTCGTGTGTCGTCCCTGCAGCATTCCTTCTGCTGTTTAGAAGTGTGTAGTTTCCACGATTCCCCCTCTTTTTATGTCAGCTGACTTGTCAGTCAGCTGACATTATGTCGTCACTCTGCGGCGTGGGCGTACGCGTCGGCGTACGCGTGAACATCTTATTGAGGATGAAAAATTGTTCAAGGCATGCAAATCTGTCTGTTCGTCTGTTTGCTAGAGACATTATAAGGGAGGTACCCCCACCAAAAGTGTGAAAATTTCAACTCTTTATCACAATTTTCTCAGTGACTATTGCAGGGATTTCTCTCATATCTTGCATATATGTACTAGGCCAGAGGTAGATTCTCTTGTGTGAGTGTGAGACCTGGATTTGTCTTAGTTTTTTTAATAAATTTTTTTAATAATTTTTAATGCATTAAAATTCATGAAATCATGCACTAAATCACTTATAACTTGAAAAGTGTTGCATTTAGAGCATTTTGTTAAAATATGTTATTCAGCTACTTTTTTTAGAGCTACAACATGGTGAGTAACTTGGGTGTCTGTCTCAATAGCTAAGTGAGTAATAGCTACTTTTGGGCTTTTCAGTAACTTCCATCATGAGTAAAATCACTTGTAACTTGAAAACTATTGCATTTAGAGAATTTCGTATAAATATGTTATTCAGCTACTTTTGGGTCAGCTATAACATAGTAAAATTTCAGACCTGTAGCTCATGGCATAGCTGAGTAATAGCTACTTTTAGGTTATCACTGTTGAGTAAATCACTTATAACTTGAAAATTATTGCATTTAGAGTATTTTGTTTTAATATGTTATTCCCTATTTTGGGGTCAGCTAAAACATAGTGAAGTTCCACACCTGTGGATCATTGCATAGCTGAGTAATAGCTACTTTGAAGTTCTCACTGTTGAGTAAATCAGTTGCAATTGGAAAACTATTGCATTTACAGAAATTTGTGTAAATATGTTATTCAGCTACTTTTGGGTCTGCTATAACATAGTGAAATTACAGACCTGTAGCTCATGGCACAACTGAGCAATAGCTATTTCCAGGTACTGTATGTTGAGTAAATCAGTTGTAACTTGAAAAATATTGCATTTGGAGTATTTTGTTAAAATATGTTGTTCACCTACTTTTGGGTCAGCTATAACATAGTGAAATTACAGACCTGTAGCTCATGGCACAACTGAGCAATAGCTATTTTCAGGTACTGACTGTTGAGTAAATCAGTTGTAACTTGAAAAATATTGCATTTGGAGTATTTTGCTTAAATATGTTGTTCACCTACTTTTGGGTCAGCTATAACATAGTGAAATTACAGACCCATAACTCATGGCATAGCTGAGCAATAGCTATTTTCAGGTTCTCACTATTGAGTAAATCAGTTGTAACTTGAAAACTATTGCATTTACAGTATTTTGCTTAAATATGTTGTTCACCTACTTTTGGGTCAGCTATAACATAGTAAAAATTCAGACATGTAGCTCATTGCATAGCTGAGTAATAGCTACTTTGAGGTTATCACTATTGAGTAAATCAGTTGTAACTTGAAAACTATTGCATTTAGAGTATTTTGTTTAAATATGTTATTCACGTAATTTTTGGTCAGCTATAACATAGTGAAATTGCAGACCTGTATGTCATGGCATAGCTGAGCAATAGCTACTTTCAGGTTCTCACTGTTGAGTAAATCATTGTATCCACTGGATAGCCGCAGTGTGTAGAAAGATTTCACCATTACTGCTCTAATGAAAAAAAATATTATAGCTACCCTTCTCAAGTTTGCAGGATATATTAACAACCATAAAATGTTGCCTGGGAATATTTTTGGCCTCATTTTGAAAAACAAGATGGCCACCACAGGTGTTTCTTTGTCAGTCATGAAAAGTGCTTATATCTCTCTTATTATTGGTCCTAGAGGTTTGGGATGGTAAACCAACCTGTAGGAAATCATGGGCTGTGAATCTTTTGGTGTGGTCAGATTTGACCTTTGACCCCTCCTTCAAGGTCAAACAAGGATAGCCAAACTTGAAAGTGCTTATAACTCACTTATTATTGGTCCTACAGGTTTGGGATGGTAAACAGTCATATAGGAAATCATGGGCTTGGATTATTTTGGTGTGGTCAGATTTGACCTTGGACTCCTCCTTCAAGGTCAATTGAGGATAGCCAAACTTAAAAGTGCTTATAACTCGCTTATTAATGGTCCTAGAAGTTTGGGATGGTAAACCAACATATAGGAAATCATGGGCTGGGATTCTTTTGGTGTGGTCAGATTTGACCTTTGGACCCCTCCTTCTAGGTCAAATGAGGACAGCCAAACTTAAAAGTGCTTACAACTCGCTTATTATTGGTCCTAGAGGTTTGGGATGGTTAACCAACCTATAGGAAATCATGGGCTGGGAATGTTTTTGTGTGGTTGGATTTGACCTTCGACCCCTTCTTCAAGGTGGAACGAGGATATTGCATTTGCAGTATTTCTTTTAATATGTTTTAACCTACTTTTTACACTTAAACAGTTACCTTGTTACTTTCCTTCATAATACCATTTGCAGGGCACAACTTTCTTGTCCTTTTCTTCTGTCAGCTTCGGAATTTCTTTCCAACATGCTGTTCAGTTACCATTTACTGTACTTCTGTACAGCACTTTCCCTGATAATTATGCTTTCCTCTCATTATCACCTTCACAAATCAAAAACACTCAGTCAGCTGACACAGTGCCCGTTCACGGGCACTCTCCTCTTGTTATTTCTACCTGGTCGAGTTACACAGAGTGTAGGTCGACGAGAAGATATTTGAAGGAAAGAAGAATGCATCGTCTGACGTCATCACTTCCAGCTTATGCTTGTCACGTGACACGGACCTGGTCACGTGATACGCATTCAACAATGGAGGAATCGTGTTTTCAACAGAAGTTTTAGAAGGAAAGACGAGTATTTATTGCTTTACACCCACTTTTTAACTGGCAAGAAGAAATCCAGCAACTCCTCTGTTGGCCTGAAGAAGTTAGATGACAAATGGTCATTGAACTCTGTGAATTTTTGCCGGTGCCGGTCATGTGACTTCACAGATCTCAACACAACTACCGGCAAGCAAATCCCCAAGCATGACTGGTTCAGCTGACAAGAAGTGATGAGTTTTACCTGTACCAGTTCTGGTCAGACTACCGGTGGGGAGCACTAGTGATGATTTTTACCGGTTCCAGTCTGTACAGACTACCGGTGGGTGCTGTTCCTGTGAAGAAACCCCTTCAGTGGTTGCCAGTGATCAGCCCTGTTTGATCCTGGAACCTCCACCAGAGGCCTTTCCACTGGTGGGACTGTTGGGGTACCGGTTCCAGTCATGTTTCTGTGAAACTGTCAAGAAACCCCCCTTCAGTGGTTCCAGTGATCAGGCCTGTGTTGATACTGGAACCTTCACCAGAGGCCTTTCCACTGGTGGGACTGTTGGGGGTACCAGTTCCGGTCTGTACAGACTACTGGTGGGTGCTGTTCCTGTGAAGAAACCCCTTCAGTGGTTGCCAGTGATCACCCCTTTTTGATCCTGGAACCTCCACCAGAGGCCTCTCCACTGGTGGGACTGTTGGGGTACCGGTTCCAGTCATGTTCCTGTGAAGCTATCAAGGAACCCCCCTTCAGTGGTTACCAGTGATCAGCCCTGTTTTGATACTGGAACCTCCACCAGAGGCCTTTCCACTGGTGTCTTGTTCAGACCACCGGTGTGGCTGCTCAGAGGGTTCACCTACCAGAAGTCGCGGTGATCATTGAGATCCTTATCTTCCCTGTGCAGAATTTTGGACCGGTACCGGTCCTGTTCAGGCTACATGTAGGGTCACTAGCCAGCCAGTGATGAGGGATACCGGCACCAGTTCTGTTCAGACTGCCGGTTGTGGTCACAGAAATCCAGCAAGGGCTACCGGTTAAACAGGATTACCAGTTACACAGAGTTGCTGGTGACATACAGCAGGGCTACTGGTTCAGAGAATTACTGGCTCCTGAGTGTTGCCGGTTCCGGAGTGTTGCCGGTTACAGAGGAATCTGTACCCATCCTTAAGGCAAGAAACCAGCTTCAAATCCAGTGCTGACAACAGGTTTGCCGGTTACCGAGAATTGCCGGTTCCGGAGTGTTGCTGGTTCCGGAACCGTAGTGCTGCTGGTTACAAGAGATCTTACTGGCAAGGAACCAGCTTCAAATTCAGTGCTGACAACAGGTTCAACAGTTACAGAGCATTGCCTCACGTATAACCGTTTAAGGCCTGGTACTGGGCAGGTCTCCAGGACTGACTAACAGACCAGCAGAAGTTCCTTAAAGGCCCAAACAGCTGTTTAGGCCAACCAGTGGCAGCCTAAGGAACTGGTTACAGAGGAATTCTTTGACCAGTCACTGGTCCCAGTCAAATGCCTGTCAAGCCATCTGACCAGTCAGCCAGCCTACCCTTTCGGGACCCAGCTGGTCAGACAGTGGCTATAGATAAGAGGGAGACTGTCAAGCAGGAATTGTCCACTACCAGTCAACCTCCCCTTATCAGACCTCACACCTTGTAGACTGGCCATCCAGTTTATCTTGTACCCAACCTGTGACCAGTGTCAGCTGCCTTCAAGGGTTCCTGAGTTGGTAAGCTCAGCCTTCCCCTCAAGATTATAACCCGTTTTGCCAGTTTCAAAACTCAAGCAGTGGGTAAAATATCTGTTAATCTGACCAGGAGTCACCGATGTTATAAATGGCTATGGGGATGAGTGAGGTCTAGTCTGTTACCAGTGTTGACACTATTTTGGCTAACTATGCCTCCTTAAAATTTGGGCCGTCCTAGGGGCTAGCCCAAGTTCCAAAGAAATCTCCCAGGAAGGCTACACCCTCACCTTCCGGAACTGACCTCCTTGATCAGATCTCCAGCCTGGAGCAGTGACCCAGTACCCTGAATAATTCAGTTTG
The DNA here is from genome assembly GCA_964017235.1 of Sabellastarte sp. h YS-2021. Classification (NCBI taxonomy): domain Eukaryota; kingdom Metazoa; phylum Annelida; class Polychaeta; order Sabellida; family Sabellidae; genus Sabellastarte; species Sabellastarte sp. h YS-2021. The sequence continues at coordinate 45,364,218 of OZ024929.1, forward strand.
GTAAACTTTGGGAACCATTTTTAACCTCTCTTCAGCAGGGGAGTGGATAACTTCAAGGTTCCCTACTCCCTCACCCTCCAACAAGGAAGTACCGGAGTTTTTTCATGTCCAGGGTCTTCCCCACCAGTTCAGTCACTCCCCTTTGGTCTGTTGACAGTACAATGGGAGTCTTCTCTCTGTGGTGGCGAAGGAGGTCTAACTATGGCATTACAAAGTACCACAATCCACCGGTACAACTGGTTGGTCAAGCCAGTTCCCACCAAGCCTGTCTCCAGCGTACACATTCTCAAGGAGCTCTGTCAGGAGTTAGGTTGATTGGAAAACATGAAAAATTAGAACTGGACCTTGGGCAAGTCTTTGACTTAGTAGGCTTCCAGTTAGCTTGGAAGAGCGTAAGGTCACACCCACCCTAGAGCGTGGGTAGACCTTGAATGCTTATCGAGAAGCTTCTCACCGGACCTTTATGCCCAGTCTGGCACCTGATGCTCCTGATAGGGTTACTGACAGCCATAGAGAAGCAAGTGCACCTAGCTCACCTCGATATGAGGCCGATAAAGTGGCACTAGAAGAACAGCTGGAGGGTACCAAAATCACTAGAAAAGATGACCCCAGTTCCCTCTACCCCCATCTTAAATGGTGGCTGCAGGAAGACAATGTGCTTCAGGGTCAACCATTACACCCGCTAATATGCTCTTCAATCCTTACAGATGCATCAAGAAGGGTGGGTTTCTCACTTAGGAGAACACACTGCAAGGGGAACCATGGTCCCTTCCAGAAGCAAGTTACACATTGAACTATATGGGACTAAGGTGGTCATTTGGCCCTTTAAGAATGCCAAGACATCTGGTTGAACAATATTGCTGTCATAACTACAGACAAGACAACCGTGGTTGCCTGTATGAAGGAAGAAGGGGGGGATGAAGTCAGGCCCTCCTTGTGCCCTTTTGTGGGGAACACTGACCTGGTATCCCAGGAAACAGGTTACTGTAACCTGACACATTCCAGGCGGCTGAATGACATAGCACACAAGCTATCCAGTCTCACGCAACTAGACAGAGCAGACAGAATGGTCCCTCCTGTCAAGAGTTTTTTCAAGCAATATGCTTCTGGTGGCACTAGGCCTAATTGGCCTCAGGCTGTTTTTTGCCACCTGGCTCGACAACAAACTGTCTCCAATTGCATCACTGGGGACAGATCCCCCAATATGGACAATGATACAATCAGTCTGCCATGGGAGGATCTGGACCCATATGCCTTCCCACTGGTAGCCATCTTGGGCAAGTGGTGAAGGTGCAGCACTACCCATGCAGGGGAATCACTCTGATTGCTCCAAGTGGCCCAACATGCCTGGTTCTGGAATCTCTTGGTCATGTCAAGTCAGATTCCTTGGTACTTGTCCAACCTGCTCTCTCAACCATCTAGTCAGACTCCTCACAGGAATCTGTCAAGATTAGATCTGCATACATGGCTCCTAGAGCCTCAGCAATCAAGGAGCAGGGCTTCTCTAAAGCAGTGGCAGTAGGAATTGAGGTTCAAAGAGGATCAACCAGATCAGTCTTTGCTGACAATGGGGTATGTCCCCAATTTCAGCAGAATGAGAATCTTGCTCGTCTCTTGGACAGCTTACAGAGACAGACCTAAGGGTCGGAGGGGCATCCCCTCCTGGAACCTCCCCCTGGTGTTGCACCAATTGGCAGGGCTCCATTGGAACCCCTTAAAGAGGCCTCTTTGAAGCATTGACCTTCAAGACTGTTTTCCTCTTGACCCTGGGTTCTGGCAAACACAGGCGTGAGATTCTTTCTTGGTAAAAGAAACACATCAGGCACCAGTTAGACTGGTCAAAGGTGTCTTTGTACCCAGACAGCCTTCTTTTCCAAGAAACAGCTGGCCAAGGAGAGTCCGGACAGTGTGGCCCCAGTGGTTATACCAACCCTGGCCCCAACTCTGGATAAATCCCTCAAGTCTGATAGGTCCTGTGTCCAGAGCACTGTGCTACTTATTGGGACAAGATCTCAAACAGAACAATGAGTTAGTCTGTCTCCCTTTAGAAAGGTTTTTGACAAGACCTCTCTCCTGCCACTATCTCCTCATGGATCAAGCAACTGTGATCCTATGTTATGAGCTCTCTGGTCAGGAGGCCCTCACCCTACATCAGGTTAAACCCCATGTTGCCAGGGCCCCTTGCTGCTTCTAAGGCATTCCAGTTGCGAGTCTCCTTAGAACAATTTTTCAGCCAGCCACTGGAAGTAACAACACCTTCACACTAGTGATCTCAACGGGTATCCGGATATCCGGGTACCCGAACCTTGAATATTTACCCGAATCTGAAATCACATACTCAAGTACCCCAATCTAAGCTTTATGGCTGTTAATATCGCCCACGTTGGTTCACCGAGTACAGACATATCTCGACTTCATTAATTAACCTAAAAATTAAACTACTCAATTAAAATGCACAAGAATATTGTTTTCTCACCCTTGTACACCATTTATAGTTTTTTATTTGTCTTTTATTTTGGTTGTTTATGCATTGTCAAATACCGAAACCCTTTGAAAATCGTCAGTATATCAACACAGTTACTCAATTCCGAGTCCATAAAACCCCTGTAATTGGCTATATAATGACATATACTCCTTAAATAAATAACAGTACAATATTTTCACACAGTAGTTAATAATTTTACGTTAATAAAATTCACTTACAAACCTGAAACAAAAATGAAGTTACAAGTCCGAAACTACATTCGAGAAAAGGTTATTGTTTAACATAGGTCATGTGACTCCATTTTTACGGTGTTTTGATTGTACAGAAGTCGTCTTTTCATAAACATTTTTCCGCGTCCTGGTGTTTTGAATGAACCAATGAGTGAAGCCCAAAATAATATTCTCTTAATTTTTACGATTAGTTTGTCATTTGGTAAATAAAAAAGTTGGCAGAAAAGAAATAAGTTAAAAGCAAATGGTTGTATCCCATGTTTTGTGTGAGTTTTAAGTTTGTAAATATGGAGATTTTTGTAGTATCACCTATTAACGCCCATCGGAGCGAGTACCCGGGTACCCGCCCGTTAAAATCACTACCCACCCGGTCCCACAAAGCCTGGTATATTGAGAACACTACTTCACACAGTTCTATTTGAAGGATGTGGCTTGGGCTGGTTCAGAGCCCCTTCAGTTGGGCCCAGTAGTGGCTGCTCAGCAGACCCACAATTGGCCCATATATACTGAGATTTGTATATATATAGTGTTAATAGTTCTTGGAACTAACTACATGCCTTCCTTCGGGAGGTTATTGCCTTCTGGGACCGAACTCATCCCTCTCTTCCCCTACCTCAGAGCAGGTCTGTTAAAAGGGAGGGGGGGGGGCAATGTCGGTATACGCCCCGGCAACCGGGCACTGGTATCCGACCATAGGCCTACAGGTTTCCTGACTTAAAGTTAACCTAGGCCAGAGGGAATTTTCTTATCTTTTATGAGTTCACATAAGTCCCTAGTAACTTACTCTCCGACCAAGCGGTAGTTATTCAGCAATTGTCCATTGGATAGGATGTATTAACGCAATAAAATTGCAAATTTAATAAGTAAATTAAATTTTTATAAGTTAATACCCTATCCAATGGACAGGCAAGGCCCTCCCAACCAACCCCGCTACCAGCTTACTAGGGGTCTAAATCTGTTTAGACAACGAAAAAGATGACCTGACGTCACTCTGTCTGGACAGGAAGCAAGTATGATGCGCCACCTAGCGAATGCACACTACTGACCGGTCCTGCCGGTATTATATACAGGACGTCTTTTTCTGGCGTTTGGCGGGACCGGTCGCGCCGACCGGTAAAGCAATTGTCCATTGGATAGGGTATTAACTTATAGAAATTTAATTTACTTATTAAATTTGCAAGTTTGTTGTTATATGTTGAACAGCCTGTGGTTGTGAGACAGTATCTGTGTATTTCAAGCAATATTTGCTTTGTATAATGTGTAGATTAATTCTTAACCAGAGAGATTTGTGATCCTGTGTGACAACCAATTGTGCCAGATGAAGTACAAGTGAAGTGCAGTTCAGCCACTTGTATTGCACCACATGTTATCCAAATATTTAAAAGTATGAACTACAGCATTTAGTCTGTAATAAACCTGTGTGAAAAACTAATCTTTGAAAGAAGGGCTGAGATTTAGTGAAAATTAATGTAAAAAGTGCATACCTCCGCAAAGGCATACTATGAATTTTTTCAAAAAAAAAGGCTCAATAATAAGTAAAAATTCTGGATCTGTGATAATTTTTTTGTCTCCAGGTGGTGATTTGGGTTACTGTCAAAATTTAATGGTATCTGAGTTGTACAAAGACCCATCTACTCATTTTTTTCATAAAGATCGAGCTTGTAGTAATCGCATAACCCTGCTAACAAACAGACAAACAGTGATGAATTTAATACCTCCTTGGCAGAGGTAACAACAATTTCCAAGCTATATATTAAATTTAAGGTTCAAGTGTACTGTTGCACCTTAAAAACCTTTGTAAAAGTCCATATATGATTTGAAATTGGACACCAACACAAATTTTTGTTTTGTCTTACTGAGCTGGGTTTATATTCAACAAAGTACTTGTCCTCTCCAGTGTGTAAATTATTTGATGTTTTCTGGGAAAATTCACGAGCATATGTATTTTTAAAGATTTCGTGGTCTGAATGAATACTTCCAGTTTACAGAATGTCAATATCGCAATTATAATTTATTTGCATTGGCAAAGTTATTCTATTAGGAACTTCAGACTTATTGTACTAATATTAGGTTTTATCAAAAGGGATGGAGTGTAGCAGTGCAAACTAGTGGTCAAAATTCTGCACTGAAAACCATCAGGCATATGGCATATTATTACACACCTCGTGTCTTGATTATTATTGCTCCTGGATGATCAGAATGTGAAAACAACTGATACGAAATAGTGATGTCTCAATTGTTTTGTCCGTTTGCATTTGACTAATCCTCTAAGTTCATCAGCGTATGTTAATCTCCCTCTTTCACTTGGGATGCCTCTGTCAAGCCCGTGGGAGGGCAGTTAGAACAATTTTCTGTGCGTAACTGTTAAAAAATTCGGTCAGCAAATGTACTGGGTCAACAAAATATATTGTTTTATGAATATGTAATCATTTCTTTGGGCTGTGTAATACACAGTGTTAGTTGTTTGAATGTGTTCTGTTGGCTGTTTATAACACTGTGTCAAACATTTGGTGCTGGTTATTTGAGTCTGTTAAGATCTTTTAATATGCAATATTAATGCTATTGTTAGGTCATAGTGAGATTTTACTAATGAGATAAAACCTACAAAAGTAATGATGGTTTTCTTCAAAAATACATAAGATGTTGATATATGTGTCACAAGACAAGTTTCAATTGCTTGGGGAAATCCCTACTTGCTACACTGTTTTAATACTAATCCGATCTTTTCTTGGGTTCTGTGACATTCTCCATTCCATATATAAATCCTGTCCTACTGCTTCATTAGAAAGCCATCAAAATAGTACATCAGTTGTATCAAAGAAAACTGTATCCAACAACACTGTTTAAGAATAATATTTTCTCAAAAAAAAATCCAAATACCGTATATCAATTATCAAGAGCATCTTACGCATTTTATAAATATATTTTATATACTTGATGACCTCTGCATACTTAACATTATTCTTATGTACATTAATGCCATTTGAAAATAAAGAATATTGCCAGTGGGTTTTTTTACCTGGTTAAGGTTTTAGGATCTCTTTGTTTTCTGCTGGTACCATGTTCTGTGTTAGGTTTCAGCATTCAAGATCCTTGTGTGCGTATTGGCTTCAGGCTTACATTATTTTCAGAACTAAATGTGCTGTGTTGATTCTTGAGTGTAGGGTATGTGGTATTGCACAAGTTGTACTAACCATTATTTCAATCTATTTGTTGCATTCAGTATGATGCCGTTTCCCATAATTACAAAATAGATGATTTTTTTTGGAACCATTACCCTTTTTACCCCACAGCCCTTAAGGGCTGTCGGGGTATTGTTTTCACCCATGGTGTCCGGATGGGCGGGCGTCCGGGCGGGCGGGCGGCGGGAAATAGTTTGTCCGGGCTGTATCTCAGAAACCGTGAGGTGTAGGAAGTTGATACTTGGTAGGGACATTGGTTAGGGGGTGTAGGTGTGCAACATCATGGTCTGACCTTGATTTGACCTTTGACCTTGCCGTAGTGACCTTGAGTTTAAAAATCTTGTCCGGGCTATATCTCGGAAACCGTAAGGTGTAGGAAGTTGATACTTGGTAGGGACATTGGTTAGGGGGTGTAGTTGTGCAACGTCATGGTCTGACCTTGATTTGACCTTTGACCTTGCCGTAGTGACCTTGACCTATAAAATCTTGTCCAGGCTATATCTCGGAAACCGTAAGGTGTAGGAAGTTGATACATGGTAGGGATATTGGTTAGGGGGTGTAGGTGTGCAACGTCATGGTCTGACCTTGATTTGACCTTTGACCTTGCCGTAGTGACCTTGACCTATAAAATCTTGTCCGGGCTATATCTTGGAAACCGTAAGGTGTAGGAAGTTGATATTTGGTAGGGACATTGGTTAGGGGGTGTAGGTGTGCAGCATCATGGTGTGACCTTGATTTGACCTTTGACCTTGGCGTAGTGACCTTGACCTATAAAATCTTGTCCAGGCTATATCTCAGAAACCATAAGGTGTAGGAAGTTGATATTTGGTAGGGATATTGGTTAGGGGGTGTAGCTGTGCAACGTCATGGTCTGACCTTGATTTGACCTTGCCGTAGTGGCCTTGACCTATAAAATCTTGTCCGGGCTATATCTCGGAAATCGTAAGGTGTAGGAAGTTCATATTTGGTAGGGACATTTGCTAGGGGGTGTAGGTGTGCAGTGTCATGGTCTGACCTTGATTTGACCTTTGACCTTGTCGTAGTGGCCTTGACCTATAAAATCTTGTCCGGGCTATATCTCAGAAACCGTAAGGTGTAGGAAGTTGATACATGGTAGGGATATTGGTTAGGGGGTGTAGGTGTGCAATGTCATGGTATGACCTTGATTTGACCTTGCTGTAGTGACCTTGACCTATAAAATCTTGTCTGGGCTATATCTCGGAAACCGTAAGGTGTAGGAAGTTGGTACTTGGTAGGGACATTGGTTAGGATGTGTAGGTGTGCAACTTCATGGTCTGACCAGGATTTGACCTTTGACCTTGCCGTAGTGACCTTGAGTTCAAAAATCTTGTCCGGGCTATATCTCGGAAACCGTAAGGTGTAGGAAGTTGATACTTGGTAGGGACATTGGTTAGGGGATGTAGTTGTGCAACGTCATGATCTGACCTTTGACCTTGGCGTAGTGACCTTGACCTATAAAATCTTGTCCGGGCTATATCTTGGAAACCGTAAGGGTGAGGAAGTTGTTACTTGCTAGGGACATTGGTTAGGGGCTATAGGTGTGTATTATCATGGTGTCACCTTAATTTGACCTTTGACCTTGTCGTAGTGACCTTGACCTATAAAATCTTGTTGCACCTTTGGGTCTCTCTTTTGATGCAGATTAAGCACTGTTAAAGTCATATTAGAATTTATTAAGAATTTTACTTTCATAACTTCCCATTGTAAGAGATAGAATTTCATCAAGTGAGCCACAGATTTTGCTCCAACACCACACATAAGCATTCATTAAATGTATTACCACTTCTGTATGCATGGTAATATTCAAACCATCTAAACCATAATTCGGGCCTTGCAGATGTAGATAAAGAGGGTTGAATTTTAGTTTGCTGATTAATGCTGTCATCTTGTTATTGAATTATCTTGTTTTAATACTTCATCTTTATATGCATGATCTTTCTTTTAAACATTATTTCTCCATTTAAACATTGTTTGGACCTTTATATAAATGACTGTGCTCTGAAAGTATCCTGTAGTTTGTACTGATACAGTACTTCTGTATCTCATGGTGTTGAAAATGTTTCCCTAGGCTGTGGGGTACGGGCATCTCTGATGCTATTTTTTTTTTTTTTTTTTTGGAAAAAGCCATTTTATGTGAAAACAAAGTGAATAAAAGTGAGTAATTCCAAAGCAGCACACTAACAAAAGTCTTCTCCATTACCTAAGTCATGAACAGCCTTATATTTGTAATCAACACAGAATTTTTCTTCTACATTGTGTACGCCAATATTTCAAAATAAGAAATATTGAGGACAATTATCAACATTATTGTGGTAGTGCTTGTGAGTTTATTACTGAACTGATACAATACAATAAAATCTACATGTTGATATATGTACTGTACATCGCTTGTGTCGCCTGTCAGCTTGCTTTATGCTCTGGTGTAATAACAGAAGCCCAGCCTGTGGTCCTTACTACCACCGATATCGTATGGGTGGGCTCCACGTCTGTAATCAATATTATTACTGTCCTCATCATCCCATCTGACAAATTGCTGCAAATAATAATAATAGAAACAATTATATAGCACAGAATTGATGAAAATCCTCTAATCTGCTGGAATCAAAAAGGGAGAGTCTTTAAACCTAGTGATCTTGTAACCCAGTATGCACCCACCTGATGAGGATGACAGTGGTGGTGGGTAAAACTAGTCTAAACAACTATAGTCGTGAGTTGGTTTCTAAAGCTTGAATAAGTCTGTAAACAGTTGTATTTTGACACTTAAGTGGGAGCCTGTTCCATTCCACTGGTGCAGCCGTGGTAAATTGAGGTCTGCCTGTGGTCTTTGTTGGATGAACTGAAGAAACGAATAGTCAGACTACCAGACTTGTTCAGGGATGATAAATAAGGGGTTGGGAGAAATTTATGGCTGTAACAACAAGAAGGTTGTATTTGAAAAGGATACGATATGAAACAGGATTAGCCAATGAAGTTTTTCTAGATAGGGTGTGATATGACTCAGTCTGTCAAATCTAACAAAAACAACAGGGCAGAGCACATTTTGGACTTTCAGAAGGTTAGCAGTACATGTCCGAAGTCTACACTGTAGATGTATTAGAGTGATCAGGCTTCCACACATTTCCCAACAAATGGATTCTCGTCCCATCTCTAACATTTGTTTGAAAAAAATAGCAGTCTCAATAACAAGCTCACTCAAATTCTCAAACTCAAACATAGTCTTACTTAAGTGTAAACTCAGATTTAATATTTTTAGTGAAAATAATGCAATTATAATTTTAAATATTTAAGACTCCTTTTATGTAAACTATACAGTCCCTAAATATAAATTTTACGAGGCTAGAGTAGGATGAGATTGACTGCTTTTTGAAACACGTCCTTTTGCTTTACGTGACCATGTTAGAATGACTTGAAATGATAAATCATTTTAGGTAACCAAGGTGATGATTTTTCATATCCAGTCCCATTGAGGTTACTGGATAATGGTCAAATCACCATGCCCATGTGCCCTTTTGGAATGTGTTCTTCAGAAGGGGATATTAGGAAAATGTTTATTGGTTGGGCGAGTTTGGTCCAACTGCATGTGCAATGTGCTTGGTTACTTTTTGGGCACCACATCTGTGTGGTAGGTTATGGGCTGACATAGTGCATGCTTAATAACGTGGCAAGGGGTATGCACCCAGTTCAGGATTACTCTTGTATATTTAGGCCTTGTGGGGCTATCGTGCGTAGCCTGTGTTGCCAGTTCCAGTTTATAGTTCTGCATAAATTGAAGGCCTGGGGGGATTTGGGATGGGCATCAGTAAGTCCACTATGATGTGTATTTCCAAGTCCAAAATACCATGATGGTCACAATGGTTGAACTTCAGCAAATGGAGTGTAGCTCATAAAGGAACTTATGTAAGAACTCTGGTTACCCAATCTGGTGTTAGGGTACAAGGGTTACTGGTTCAGCCAGTGCTGGATCCGCATGTCCCCCAATTTTTTACCACTCAACTCAAGCGTAGAAGAAGGGGAGGAAAAAACAAGAGTTCAGTCCCGAGGATTCTCAAGGGAGGTGAACAGGGAAGAAGGCCTTTTCTCATCTGCCACTTTTGTTCATGGCAGCACCAAAAAATGAATAAATAAATAAATGGGTAAATAAATAAATGGCCTATGTGGGAATCTGTACCCTTGACAACCACTTTGGTAATAGCAGTATGTAGGGACAATTTTCTGTACCCTCATCCACCAGTATGCAGGGACAAAAATTTTCTGAAGCAAAACAGAAGCGTTCCTTCTAGGGAAAGATTCCAACTAGGAATGATGAACACTGTCCAGGAGTCTGTTCAAGTTTCCCAATTTTGCCTACTATGGCCATCCTATAGCTATGTATAGTGCTTGGTTGGAGATTTTTGTCCTGAAAGAGATGCAGAAGAAGATCTAAAATCTGCTTCATAGAGGGTGACCTGAAGTCCACCTGACTAGATTTACACTTCTGAAGAGCCTCAATTTTCACTGCCACTTAGTCTGTGAGCTCTTGATTCTTGATGGTTGTGGCACTAGGAGCCAAGCATGAGGTTTTAGGTTCTGGAGGCCCCTGTGTGGACACCTGTCGAAGGGCTGAGTCAGAAGGTTGTCTAACCTGGGCAGAGAAAAGGCCACCCTGGAGCAATCAGAATCATCCTGTGACACCTGTGGTCCAACACCTTTGTGACCACTTGGCCATGAATCGCCACTGGTGACAATCGATGCATCCTCTTCCCAAACTTTGTGACGGGGGATATAAATACAGGAAGCTTGTGTTTGATCCTGGTGGGAAAGAGATCCACTTCAGGAGTTTGCCACCTTGCACACAAGTGGTCAAACAACTCCTGGAGAAGAGACCACTCTGTCTGAATAACCTGTTTGTGTCTGTACAACTTGTCAGCTATCACATTCAGGCGACTTGGAATGTGTCTGGTTCTCAGCACTTTTTGCCTGAGATGGCACAAAGACAGCAGTTTCCAGAGGAGGAAACAAGGAGAGCCTGATCTCATACTCCCTCCCTGTTTATGTACGACACAACTGTTGTGTTGTCTGTTGCCACCAAAATGGTCTGGTCCCAACACAAGTGCTCAAAGTTCATGAGGGCCAGTAGGACTGGTTTCAGTTCTAGAAATTTATGTGCAGGTTGTTTTCTAGTTTTGACCAGAGGCCTTCATTTGATGCATGAAGAGCTGCAGAGCATGTCGCAGGTGGTGCAGAGGCTGGCCACTAAGTACATTGTCTTTGTCTAGCCGCCACAACAGTAGAAGGATGGGGAGATCTGGGCAGAGGTATTATATTCTCCAAGGATTCTTGGACATGCCAATGAATCTTCAGGGTGACACTGAATGGGTCTCATATGAAGACGTCCCGAAATGACCTGTTTTCATGTGGCTGTCAAAAGACCTATCGGGGACATGAACTGCCTGACTGAGCAGGTTTCTTGGTCCATGAGGGTACTTGTTTTCTGAGTCAGGGAGTCCCATCTCTCTTGGGTGGGTTTCACCAGACCTTGGGAAAGGTTGAACCGATATCCTACAAAGATGAACAGTTGTTGGGGAATCAGTTCTGATTTAGTCAATTTTGTTGTTGGCAAGATTCCCGAGAAGGGGCTCTGAGCAACCAGTCGTCCAGGTAGTGGTGGCTTCTTAAACAACTAGTTGAGCTATGAGCTTCACTTCCTTTACAACCTTTGTGAACTCCAAAGGAGCTGTCAGATCTTTAAGACCATATAGAGCCTCAGAATCCTTGGTAGATGCCTTCCCTTTTCCAAGTTCACCCTGACATTTAAGAGATACTGTCAAATATATACGTCCTTGAACTTCAGTGGTACAATGACCGAACCCTGCAGTCTAGTTAACAATATAAGAGTCTTCCTTGGCACAATGTTCCCTTCTCCTGAGGGTATTCTGTGAAACTGAACTGGTTGAGGAGCCAGATGATGACAGACCACCTGACTTGGCCACGCGAGAATACTCAGTATTGAGCTTTGTCTCTTCATTCCCCTAAGCAAAGATGGTCCTGCCAGGATGGGGTGGAGAGTCTGACCTCTGCCGGTGTATGTCGAACCATTTACTCTGGGATTCTGGTATCCTCACAAACTGCTCCACCTTCAAGCCACCAGACTCCTGTGACCTAGATTGATAGCCCTCTGTAACTTTCAAGTTCTGTTTCTCAATCTTGTTATACAGCCATTCATCTGGCTGGAGGGCAACAGAAATCTTTCTATTAGGTTTTTGATATTATCCCTTCCAAGGATTATTGGAACATTCCCAGTCCTTGCCATAATAAAGGTTAGGAATGTGTGATCATCCCATAAAACTACATACAGATCTAATTGTCTCTCTATATGACATATCTTCATTTAGTTCAACATTCTCAGCTGATGTAGGTGACAGGTCGGTGGAGAGAGCTTTGGAAGCCTTAACTGACCAGGCATTATCAGTGGAGTGACGTGAATCAGAGTGAGGAGACACAGCCATTAAAGATCGGGTAGTGCTGGTGGAATATGCTTGACCAGTTGCTTGTTTAGACGAGCAAGTGTCTTTGACCAGGCTGTCCCGTATGTTTGGTATGCTGTTTAATTTTCTTGACCAGACTGGACTCCGGTGAGGCTTTAGAACTTTTAGAGTCCTTCTTTTTGTCATGTTTTTCTTTCTTGTGCTTTGTCCCCCTGAGATAGTGGTTCTTTCCAGCCAGGAGTGCCATCAAACTAGTGGCCGCACAAAATAACACAGTTTGTGACAAATAACATAAAGTTTCTCTGAAATTTCTTCTTCACCTCCCCTCCACCTAAAACTGCCCTGTTGGCAAGTGACCTTTGGGTATTTTCTTGAAGAAATAGCTCCGGCAATCTCTACTGATGAAATGAATGCAACTGTACCCCATTAAATTGAATCTCCTGAAAAATAATCCTTCTTCGTCAGAATTCCAGATACCCGTTATCTTCAACAGGGCTTTGTATGTACTGCTACATAAATTCATTGATAAAGGGGATGAATAATTTCTGAAATAAATGCACCCTGGCCATGATTTTTTTCAGACGTGAAGCCCTTATGTATAATCATAAATTTTGTTTAGATAATTTTGTTAGAGAGGGTACATTTATTGCACTACCGGTATATTAAATATATAGTTGGACCCTCCCTTAGTGTTTTATTAAACCTAAATGGACCAGACTAGAAGTCACCTAACACCTGGTTAAGTTAAAGCACAATTTGATGTACTAAATTTGTTTAAGAAACTTTTAACAAATTGAATACATATTTTAACAATACATACCTTTTGAACATGCATTCCATGAACTTTTTGGCAGGTGTCAGTCTTCATCATTAAAATAAAAGGCTTGTTTCTTGGCAGGAAAATGGCATTTTCAACAAAGCCATCCGATCTGGCAAAACATTGTTGTACACTTGTAGAGATTTCGTGATAATATAACTTGGCACATACAGGGTTTCCTGTTACATAATAGGCTTATAGTCTCTATTTTCAAATCACATTTGGAGAAGAAGTTTCCAAAGCATAACAGAATGATTATTGATATACTAAAAGGATGTACTTCATCATAAAAGAGTGAAAACTTTGGTGAGAGTTGATATGAGCTCATCAAATTAACTCTAACAGGCTTATCTACTTTCATTTCTTATTCAGTCTGCCTCTTATATCTTTTATATATTTGGATGTTTTTGGTATTATTTGATGGGATTTGCATTTATTTAGGACACCTTCAAGGTCATTCGACACAACTCGGAAAGCAATTTGCCTTTGTGACGGTTTTTTAGATGTTTCAAATAGCCGTTATGACCCTTCACAAGCTGTATAAAAATATACCGGTACATGCTGAAGGTGTGAAGAGGGGTGGGGAGGAGGAATATTCAGGGTGGCTTATTCTTGGCTGTGTACCACCAAGACACAAAGGTCTATTTACAGACCAATAAGGATGAAGTCATCAAGCAGAATTAAATATGTAAAACTAATGAAACGACCATTAGGTAAGGTGTGACTGGGCCATTAGGAGTCTGCTGTATTATATCTTAGCTGATCTACTGCTTTGTAGGAGCAATATCTTCCCCACACTGGAGAACTCTGTGCACTAAATAAACAAAAGAAATGTTCAAATGGGATAGTCAAGGCATTATCTATGTCAGTAATCCAGGATTGTGGATGTGAAGGGAGGGAAGAATACTAAGTGGGGTAGCTTGAGTAGAAGAGGTGAGTCTTCAGATGTTTCCTAAATGATGTAACTGTTGTTCACTAAATGCCCCAATTTAAAAGAATAATAACCCTAATATCATATTTTCACATCAAAACCTTTTAGATATAGATTACTACCAAAAATATGAAGACTCCCATTTCATATCAAGTCGTTTAAAGGTAAATAACTAATTGCAGACAAAATATCTAACACTACGCATGGCCATGCATGTTCAATCTCCAACAATTCACAACAACAACAATTCACATGAGACAAACTTTTGCCTATAGACAATTGCATTGTGTGTAACTTCACTTAATATCATATTACCTGCAACAAAATTTCATTACAGTGTCACGGTAATAACTTCCTTCAGGCAAAATACCACTGACACTGTTTCTGTTATTACTGTCTTCATCATCCCACTTTAAACTTCCTTCCTGAAAACCTAAAGAAAAAGTTTATACTTTTCAAAACATCTTTAATGCATGTAGATGCCTACAGAAGAGTATTAGGGCCAAGTAAAAAAAAATTCAATTTAGTGAGATACTAAGTCAATTTTTTGAGATATTAAGTCAATTGTTCGAGATATTATGTCAATTTTTTTAGATATTATGTCAATTTTTTGAGATATTAAGCCAATTTTTCGAGATACTAAGTCAATTTCTTGAGATAGTTATCTCAATTTTTCGAGATATTAAGTCAATTTTCGAGATATTATGTCAATTTCTTTAGATATTAAGTCAATTTTTCGAGATATTATGTCAATTTTTCGAGATAGTTATCTCAATTTCTTGAGATATTATGGCAATTTCTTGAGATATTATGTCAATTTCTTTAGATATTAAGTCAATTTTTCGAGATACTAAGTCAATTTGTCGAGATATTATCTCAATTTTTTGAGATATTATCTCAATTTTTTGAGATATTAAGTCAATTCTTTTAGATAATTATTTCAATGTTTTTTAGATACCAGGTCGATTTTTTGAGATAATTACAGGACAGTGAGGAGGATGAGTGAGAAGCTATTGGCTTGTAAGAACTGTCATTTGTAATACTACATGTACGCCAAAGACGTGTGACATGCAATCAATCAAAATACATAACGAGAGGCCATTCTAATAATTTTTTGTAACATATCAAAGGCTAAAGGGAAAACGATCCTTTTCCTGTTTGTGTTTTGATTATCCTCTGAAAATTAATTTTCTGTGCTTTTCAAATCAAATTTTCATGTCAAAGTATAAATAAAACTCCATTGTCTGCTTTGTTAAAAGCCTTTATATATCTTTCTCCTTTGTTTGCCTTCTTAGATTTAATAATAATAAATCTATTTAATTTTTTTTTTTTTTTACAGGACGGTGAGATTTAATTTCAAAATACAAACACAAGTGTAAAGCTAAAACAAACCTCAATTATTTCAATGACATAACCAAGTTAAACATACAACTATCACGGTTGATAACAATGTATAATATAAAGCAACACTGCATTGTGATATCATCACCATTGTGATGGCATAGGCCTTTTGAGTTGTATTACATTGTCAATGTCAATTGACTCAGTATTTCCAAAAATTGACATAATAAGGCGAAAAATTGTCATTTTCAACACTCACAGCAATTGAGTAACAGAAACGGTGCTCACCAGTTGGTTTAATTTATGCACTATAAGCTTCTTGGTATCAGTAAAAATGTGACAAACTTTGGCAGAATTACAGTATTAACCTCCCAGAAATAAGTGGAAGTTGAAATTTTAATTCAACTAATTAGCTTTTATAAGCTACAACCTTTCCATGTGGGACTAGATGCTGTCCCTGGTGGCTGCAGGCACTCAGGCCAACTCCAAAAAAAGAGCATAATACTGACCGAGTACACTATTCGGTTGAACACCTGTTACTGAGGTGACCTAGATAGTGACGTATGCATTTTCCTTCTTCAAGTATGCCCATACCCCTCAGCTGTCACACAGCGCAGAGGCAGAGTGGCACTCCCCCTAGTCCCACATGGTAAGCTTGTACCTTATAAAAGCTACATCTAACTAATTAAAACTGGCAATTTTATTTTGTGCTACAATAGGTTACCATGTGGGACTAGATGCTGAATCCAACTACTAGGCGGAGGGATTATAGCTCACACTGGAAGTATTATGTAAATTTTGATTTATATAAGATATCAGGTTAGAGCACCAGTCTGAGTCCCAATTACAGTGCAAAAGTCAAAACCAGGCACTGTAAAAAGCAGAAAAACCTTTAAGATAGTCTCAAATAGAAGACAGTACAACTACTGTCTGGATATCTGGACTAATGTAAGAAGTAAGTGCAGCCTATGCTCACTGCGTAGGTAGCCCCAAGGGCATCACTATCTGTGAAAACAAGCCCAAGGCTTGAATAATGTCATACGATACATATTGCCACTTATGATTAGACATGAAGATATAATTAATAATGACATTATGTGGGTCACCTTCAGATACAAATAATAATAATAATTATACACTTAAAATTAAAAAAAATAGAAATTTTAACCTTACCGGCTGTACCTGATGCTTAGATTCTGGAAGACTTGGTTGCAGAGGCTGTGCCCCCCCCCCCTTCCTTTTTACCCAAGGATGACTAGTCTAAGGGGAAGAGTCTAGGACTTGTTGAGTTGTTATAAGTGGACCCAGATACATAATATTGTTGTTATCTGACCACGTTAGGTCTTTTAGGTAAAATTTTGTGAAAGTATTGTGTGCCTTCCAGTGACAAGCTTGCATGATTTGGTCCACTGAAACCCCACCATAAAAGGCCTACCAGAAAGGCCCTAATATCATGAGCTTTTGTTGATTTGCTTGTAGTGGGTCAGATGTCTGAATTTTGTCCTTTCTCAAAGGAAATCGAGAGTAAGGATCTAGCACCTCTAAAATTGTGAGTGCAATCCAGGTAGTACTTCAGAGCCCGTACCAGAGAAAGGGTCCTGTTTTTTTAAACTGTCTAACCACAATGGTAGTTGAAGCAGGAATAATCATTGGTGACACATTTTGGGAGTCTTCTCTTGCTAGTTGTTTTTTGGCTATGAAATCTGTAGAGGGGAAATGAGTTAACTTTCCCATTGGCCTAAAATGGGCATTTTTTTGCAGCCCAGCCATAGATTTCGCTGCGGCACTTGCCAGAGGCCATAGCTAACAAGAATGCAGTTTTCAAGGTTAGATGTTTGAGGTTTGTGTCTTTCATAGGCTGAAAGAGTGCTTTGGTAAGTTTCTGGAACTTTTTGGTTGATCCCAGTGAAAGCTGGAGAGTAACCTGTTAACATCCAAGCTATGAAAGATATGGAACCCCACTGGACCTAAGGAGTCAACAATGGCAATCATATAACCACCAATGGATGATGGGCATCTATTTAGGTCTTGGTACAGGTACATGAGAAAGTCTGAGACTTGTTTCACAGAGAGTGTGGAGAAACTCACAGAATTTTCTCTGCACCATTTTTAAGCACGATCTTTAGCAAGGCTCGCACTTCTAGAGATCACATTTTTTTTCTCTCTGGACTTTCATGAAATGTGGCATAGTGTGATGAGTACCTGTCTCATCAGTGAAGTTAAGCAGCAATGGGCTACATTTAGTACTTGGATGGGGGACTGCCTCAGTGCACTATTCATGTTTTTGTTGAAGAAAACTTGGTTGTGGGACAGCTTGAGAAGTATTGTTGATACTGGTAGTTGGAGCGGGATTTTGTTGAGAGCTGCACTAGGTACCAATACCAGGGCATCCCTGGCCAGCCTGGGACATACATTAAGTATGATGACGCAGTTGCATTGCCATAACTTCTGGCTCACACTGTGACGGAGAACCATAGGATGGTAAAAGAATGCAATGAGAGCCAACCAGTTTATGTGCAGTGCATCTCTATCCCATGCATGGTGGTCTGGAACTGGAAATACATACAGTGGGACCTTATGGTTCAGACGAGTGGTAAATTGGTCTACAGGAGGAGTGAACCACCTTTGACAGATCTGTTTGGACACCTGCAGGTACAGTGACCATTTTGTTGATTGGATCTGATTTGACCTGGCCAATGAGTCCACCATCACATTTAGGCACCCTGAATGTGCCTGGTTTGTAGTATTATTTCATAAGGATGGCAGCAAGTCATGATTCTCCACAGGAGAACACACATCTCCGGTGAGTGGGTTCCTCATTGTTTGTTTATGTAGGCTACCACTGTTGAGTTGTATGTGGCTATCAACACAGTCCGATCATGGCACTGGTCCCGAACTCTTTCACCGCCTTCAGTTCAAGAACATTTAGTTGTGGCCTTTTTTCCCCATCTGACCATAGATCTTCAACTCAGTCTTGCTCTAAGTGATCATCCCAGCCTACATTTGAGGCGTCGGTAAAGATTAGGTCTTTGGAATGAAGGTCGGAGCCCTTCAACATGTTAACAGGATTATGCCATCAGATCAGGTGAGCCAATATGGTATCTGACCAAGGGGGCAAGATGTCTAGCGACTGAGAATAGCTCCAGTTCTCCTTGAGATACCACTGAAAAGGTCTCATATCCTCCGGGACTATCTTCTCTATTGAGGATAGCAACCCAATTAGCAATATCAACCATCTTCCAGACTTTATTTTTAGGATTAAATCCTGAAGTTTAAGCCAACTACCTTGAGTGGGTTTTACAAGGGTTGAATCTAGATGGTATTCATAGCCCATGAATGAAAACACTCAAGTGGGTTTTTGTTCTGATTTTTCTTGGTTGATGATCCACCCCAAGAACAGGGTTAGGTTCACAATCATTATGATCTCTATGTTCAGCTGTGTCTATTCTTGTGATTGGGCTCTGCTAAACCAATCATCACTTCCTTTACTATCATTGTGAAGACTTGTGGGACCATAGCTAGCCTGAAGGGCAGTGAGCTGGTAAATTTGAGACCTGAGGATGAACCAAAGGCATTTCCTTAAAGCCAGGTGGATGGGGATTGGAAGATAGGTGTCTGAGAAGTCTATTTAGGTCGCCCTCGCTCGGAACCAGAAAAGCCCTGATGAACTCTGGTGTTTCCGTTTGAACTTTTCTACTATTAGAAAACGGTTTAGCCTGCTTAGTTCTATGAACGGCCTCCATCTCTGTTGAGGCTTTGGCCTTAGACAGACTGTAAAACCCAAGAGACCTTACTTTTTCTACCCTTTTGATTACATTCTTGGTCAGGAGAGACTGGATACAAAAGGCCAGAGCTAGGTCCTTTTGGTTGTTCGTGTATCCTGAGATGATCAGGGGATGTCTGATTAATTTGGGTTTCATGAATAATGGTAGAACAGAAACATTCGTAATAATGTTTAACATATTGTGTGAGCAATTTTCTTTCAGCTAGTCTCTTGAAAAAACAGAGGCGACCTCCTACTGGTAGACTGTCTGAAGCTAGAAAGTCCTTGGCGAGTGGGGTTTCTGAGAGGCGTTTGTTGCCTCTGTTATTCGAGCTCCGCCTTCCTGAGAATAACAATTGGTTACTTCTTGGGGTGGAGCATCTTCCATAGGGACACTTCCTGTAAGAGCCTCTTTGTTGTGTTGGGGGTCACAAAAGCGCTGAATTTGATAGGGCCTGAAGCCCTGAGAATTTTTAGGATGCCTTTTTTATCTTCTCCTTCCTTCACCAGTTGTGAGTGGAATAAAGGAGAAGGGGACAAAGGTGAGCTCCTGAGTTATGGACATCTTGTCTCACCCAGATTGAGCTGGAGATGGAACATTTCCTCTTCTCTTCTAATGAAAACATAATTACCCAGGATATAAAATTTTCTCTTGAGCATATGAGATAAAGCCTTACTTTGGCAAATTGAGGTCCTTTGTTGAATATATATGGATCCTTTATGATATGCAGATAGGTCTTTTTATAACCGTTTCTGGCTGCCCTTTCAGGATTGGCACCTTTTTAAATTTGAGTTTTGACCTGTATGGCTGTTGCTCCGATGCTGTCCCTGCAGCTTCCCATAACCTGGTTACAACACTAAGAGATAATCTGCTAAAAAGGCAGCCGAAAAATTGAGGATACTTTACCCATGGGGATCCAGATGGTTTAGGGCGGATGCAAATATTTGCAAAGTGTGTTTAGCTCTTGAAACATTTCTTCAAAGCAGGGCTCTACCATTTGTGCCACTTACCAGTGGCAGGTAGGAGTTAGATAAATTTCCCCCCAGGGAAATTTGGAGCTTAAAATCTAGTTCAAATTTCTCTAGGACCCCCTTAAGGGAAGCATTACCCTGGAGAAAAGCAGAAGGACCCTTGAGCCTAAACTCCTGTTTCTGGGCAACCTTGTTAAGACCCCACACTGAAGTTGAGGAAACTGGCATACTTTCCCTGGGGTCGACGATATTAAGAACTTGTCTGAAGGTTGTTTCAATGTCCTCACTGTATCAGGAGGGCAAGTCAGACACATTTACTAGAAATGATGTCGAGAGCAACCCCTCTCTCACAGGTTCTTTAACTGTAGAGGATTTTATAAATTTGATCTCACTCCTCTGATTAGGAGCTTACCTGCTTGTCAGACTTGTGTTACATTGTCAGGGCGCTTTTTTGCCTTGCCAACTTTCTCAGATGAAGATGATCTGATTCTGAATCCGAGTGAATCGGATCCGAGTTAACATCCAAGTGAATCAGATCCAAGTTGAAGCAATATTTGGAGTACTCGGATGACAATCCAAGACCTGATTTGTACCAGGACTAGGATCTAAGTTAGTGATCTTAACTACCACAGGATCCGATTGATGAAGAACTGATTCTGAATCAGCATCTGAATCTGAGTTACTGGTCTGATCTACTCAAGGATCTGAGTGGGGTTTAGAACTTGTAGCACTTGGAGGAGCTAGCAATCAAAGTCAAAGTTCGAGTTAAGTTAAGTTAGTGGCCTGTCTACAACTGGATCGGGCCGTTAAAATTATGTCTGATTGCAGAGAGTTATTTCTCCAACAGGTTTTATTGAAAAACCGTCATTTGGTCTTGAATTTAAACAATATTTGGGAAGAGAAAGCAAACTGTTCCGTGATACCCTATCTTTGTCAACTGCCTTACGTTTGTAAGTGTGCATCAAATATTCATCTCTTTTAGAAAGAGATGACTGTGTGTGTAAAATATTCTGAATATTTATATCCATGTGTATGTAAAATATATTTATCTTTTAAAAATACACAAAAAGCTATGACTTTTATTGTTGCAATATCAACCTACACCTATGCCATCTTTTGGAAACACACTCCGTCCAGACAATGACATCACTGAAGGGATAGAGGTTAAACCATTAAAACATTTTATTTTTACAGGCGTAGTTCCTATATATAAGCTATATACATCGAGTCCTGGTCATCCACTCTTTACTCTTCAACGTAAACCCTATATTGAGTTTAAGGTGTAAAATATGTTAAGAATACCTTTTCTGTGAATTGTCACAAAAATAACATTCTGTGTTATTTATAAACAAACTGATGTAGTTTCAGTATTCGAAGATATATGTATCCACATAAAATTATTAAATTCTTTACTTGCAATAAAAGGCATTTTAGCCAATATGGTGGCCAACGAGAAGAAATAAAATGCATACTACGTCACTATGTAGGTCACCTCAGTAACAGGTGTTTTTAGCGAATAGGGTACTCGGCTAGTATTACGTTCCTTTTTCTTGAGTTGGTGCGAGTGCCTGGAGCCACCCGAGACAGAATCTAGTCTCACATGGTAAGCTATTGTAGCGCAATAAAATAGTTCCATTAATTTAGGAGACAAACTGGTTGACTTTAAAATATTTCAGAGTCTCAACCATTAATTATAAAACGTTGAGTCTAAACAGTCTACAAATCACCAGTCTATCTGTGGACCAGTCAACCTGTTTACCTGTGGGCCAGTCAAACTATTTCTTTATGGACTGGTCAATCTGTTTACCTTTTGACCAATCAACCTGTCTATCTATTGACCAGTACACCTGTCTGCAATGGACCAGTCAACAAGTGACCCAATCTACTATGCACTTTATTTCACTATTATTACTACAGTTTTCCCGTAGGAAAAGAGCAACCCTTGACCAGCTTTCCTATTTAAGACAGGATATGAAATTTGAATATATGACACCTGAGGTGTTACAGAGGTAAGCTTCACCAAATTGAATACAGAATACAAGTCCACTCTAATCCCTATACAGTTTAATCATACTTGCCAAACTTGTAAAGAAATTTGTGTTAATGATGTATCTAATTTTATTTGTGTCTGTCCTGTAACCTACACAAACATCAGACACTACTATTTTTTTTTGCAGATTTAATAAACATTTTTTTATTTTTAGTTTGTAAATAAAATGTGCATAACCATGCAAATAATTTATTATTTATTTAAAGTCACTTACAAGCCCAATGACGCATTGCACAAAAAACAATATTAATTCTGTTTACATGTTAGCTATTGTGTAAACAGTATGTCACTGTGATACACAAGTAAATACAAAAACAATACATTACATACCAGTTGGACATGCTCCTTTCTTGACAATGCAGTACTTTCCAGCTCCCCAACCAATATCATACTCAGTAAAGGAAGCTACGGTTTTACTGCAGAAATACCATGTGAGATCATTTTTTGCAAAGGAACCTAATGAAAAGAAGATACAAAATAATTATACCTGAAAGCCCATATGCACCAGACTGATCTACTAGCATCTGATGTAATATGCTCATATACAAAAAAAATAGGTGACAAAACATGCCAAAGTTAAACCAGGAATAACAAGGCCAAAAGATGTTTTGGTCCCCTAGCGTGAGCGCAAAGCCATCAGAGACACGAGTAGTGCACTAGAATTTACGAAAGCCTGGTGACACCAAGAAATTCCAACTCAGACACATCCCACAGCTGGTCTAGAACTCAGATGGTCACCCATCCAAGTACTAATGTAGCCCATTGCCGCTTAACTTCAGTGAGCAGACAAATACTCATCACGCTGCGCCACGATTCAAGAAAGTCCGGAGAGAAAAAAAAAGTGATCTCTAGAAGCGTGAGCTCTATCGAGGTTCACACTTACAAACTCCAGTGGGACTTTGAGGCATTGAGTTTTGTCCAAAAAAAATGAATTTGATCAATGAATCAGTGCTCAGCTAAAATTTACAATTACCTAGCCTGTTACTTAGTACAGAAGATTATATACTGTAAAAAGTAAAAATTTGCACTCGGTATTAATTTTAGCTATTTTAGCTAACAAGCTTGATAGTGAAAATTAATTCCTAGTGAAATATTAAATCAGTATTAATATCTTAAGTAGAAAGTAGCAAGATGTGAAAATTAATTCAAGTGGTTCTTCCAGCTTAAATTTCTACTTACACAGTGTGTTTCACATGAGTTAAAATAACTGGCAATACTTAATACTTTTCTCTAAACTCCTCTTTATGAGATGGCCTAAACCATTTTTGTGTCTATTTAACTTCTATCTATTCTCTAATGATCAAAAAGCATAGCTTCTCTTTGTATGGATAGAAATAAAAAGTCAGCTCAAAATGAAAATATTTGACAATTAAGGTCTCTTAACACTCTGGAGCACCCTATGGGTTCAAAAATGAGTTCAAAATGTCTTGATCTGTAACAATTTCATTCACTAGTTTCTCTTTACACCAAAAATGAATTGAAACATCATTTAAAAAAATTCACAAAACATTAATAAATATTCCTGGGTCTAATACTGAAAAACTATTAAAATACATCAATTAGGCATCAGACAAGTCTGCTGATAATGTAAAGAGGAAATGGCCAAAAATATTTTACATATTTAGCAAGATCCAGAGAAAAATCTGTCACTCAGGGTGGGAGAAATGGCCACAATGTGTTGATTATTTCGTAAAAAAAGGCCAAGGGTACATTATTGAAGGCACTGTGGCATAGAGACCAATGGAGAGAGTTAGATGCAACAAAGTTTCATGTGGTGATAATATTCTGTGAGATAAAACCAAAATAGGATGAATACAGCTGAACTTTGTTTTCTGGAATCTCGAATGACCATGAAAATACTCAATGTATTTCACCATATAAATGTCCCAGGGCCAATACATTTAAAAAGGTGTGGGTGGGTGGGAAACTAAAAATAACAAGTCATATTATTGGTATTATTCATTAGAATTAAATAGATACTTTACAACTTGTATCTCAACTGTCAACATTTTTAAAGGTGGGACGATTTAAATATTACAACAAATGTTTAATCTGATAAAATTATAAACATTTATCTTGTATTTTTGTAGATTTAAGCCGTTTTAACTTCTTAATCGAAACTGCCATGTTTTGTTTCGATTTTATTTGTTTCCTGTTAGTGGCTATTTAATTGGGAACATACTAAAATGCATCTTTTTGGAATCCTAGAACTGCAAAGAGGAGAGTATGTTTGGGGGTGGGCTGGGGTCATTTAATATGGAGAGGGCATTAAAACTGTGAAATATGGTGGGTGAATTTAACCAGGATGTTTAGATACAAGGGGAAATTAAATGCAAAAGGTCCTCTAAGGGTCTGTTATTTTCTCTCCCTAAAGGACTTGTCTTATCAGACCTCTGCTTAAAGGTATATATTCAGAATTTTGAGTCAAAGTTCACTCACAATGATAGTACCATACATAAACAGCATATCCACAATATTTTTACTTACTTAAGCCTTACCATAGGTTCAAATAAAGACTTTTAAATAATTATATAAAAAATAAGACCACACATGTATTTGTTTTTGTTGTTCAACTATCCTTGTACCACATGACTTTCAAGGCCTCTCACTTTTACTTAATACATAAAAATTTCATCAAAAAGGTGATAATATCCAAAGTTTGTCAGTGAATTAAACCTGTCATTTGAAATAATTACTTTTTATATGTTGTTTTAACACAAAACAGACAGGACCTTAGAGACCATCTATGGTCTGAATTTTGAGAAGAATTGAAACAAAACATGTTTTCATGTTTTAAAGGCTGTTTTCCCCCAAAACTGTTTACTTATGCAGTATTGTAATCAGTTGTCAATGCATGGAAAGTAAAATCAGAGCACCTTAAAATATGAATTGTAAAAATTTTTATTTTAATTTAACTTTTTGTAAGATAAATACTTACCTTATCCTCACAAATGCTTTTTGGGTTTTGTGGAGGCAAAACACAATGACCAACAAGAACATTTTAAAAAAATGTTCTTGCTTGAGCGATGACTCCTTGTCTGCGCATGTGCATGTGTGTACGAAGCTCATTGTCAACATGAAATTTTCGAGAGAACTTCATTTAATTTTTGGTCCCCTATGAAAAACATACTTGCAAGGGTAGGTTTGGATGGGTTTATCCTTGTGAGGATAAGGGAAGTATTTAACTTACCAAAAGTTAACTTACAATAAAATTTTTACATTTTATTGCATAAAATAGCCTTACCTTATCCTCACATATGCTTGATTTCAACCCTAACAGAAGGAGGGAGTTTGTTTTGTAACCTGCCTGTTAATAGATTTAATAAATAAGGTGTCACCAAGAAAAGCATTTCTGTGGAGGATAAGATTAGCATATGCACGCCACATCTTAATTATTCATTACTGCATAAAATCTATAAGAATTAGTAATGATTGCTAACCGCATCAATATATTGATGATGTGAAGGCTGTTGTTGATTATTTCATCTATAGCGCACTGTGATCGACTTTACATCTTAATTGCGTGGTCATAACTGTAAGGTCAGAGATGCCTTTTTGGCTTCTTCAAGTGAGAAACCGTCATCTGCCATGGAAGACATCTCTGAGTTGGCTTCCTCTATAAGAAATATACAGCCATGGAGACATCTGTAAATTAAGTAAAGACGTATGTTAGTACAAGATACTGGTATGCATGAAAAACAAGAGTATGTAAGCAAATGTGAAGTACATACTTAATAGTTCACTACATGCTGAGCTGACACCTTAGGACCTAGTTTGTAATTAGACCGGTCTGAGGATTGCCAAGTCACGTCTTATAAATAGAAGGTAGTGAAGGTGTTATGGCTTTTTCAATATCAAGAGCCTAATATGAGACCTTGCCCTTGAAAGCTAAAGAGGCTGACATAGACCTGATACCATGCACTTTAACATGTGGATTTTTCGTTTCAGAATCAGAAGACTGGTAAGCTAAAATGACAGTCTGTTTAATCCAGGATGAGATTGTGGATCTCTGGATATATTTATCAAAGCCGTCTTTCAAAGAGATGAACAAGAGATTTTTCCCTTTTCTTGAAGCACTAGTTCTGTGCAAATAGTATCTCTGTGGTCATTAAAGGACAAAGAGTTATGTTCTCTGTCAAATCTGAGCTCAAAATGAAAATCCACTGGTCAAAGCAAAGCTGGATCATCTGAGGCTGATTTTTATGCTAAAATGCATAAGAAGGAGAACTGGTGACCCCCTTCCATTGTGGTTTATGTCTAAGAGAACTAAAGGTCCAAGAGTGCACTTCACCTCATCTCTTGCCAGATGCTAATGATATTAGAGACAGTCTTAAAGTCAAAAAAAAGTTTTAGACTTGCATCCTTAAAAGGCTCACAAGGAACCTTAGTCAAAACTATGAGGACTAAAGACAAATCCCATGGGGGAACACCTCTGCAAGGAGCATATGAGGACTAAAGACAAATCCCATAAGGGAATACCTCTTGAAAGGAGCCTATTCAGATCCAGACTGTTGCTCACATTCTGGCCAAAATGCCCCAAATGATCAGCTGTGGCAGGTCTATAACCAGTAATTGTGGTAGGTTTCAGATTTTTGACAGAAAATTAGTGATTAAAAATCTGCTATATTTGAAAAAGTAGGTTCTGAACGGACCACCTGATTCTGTTGGCACCAGTG
Source organism: Sabellastarte sp. h YS-2021 (assembly GCA_964017235.1). NCBI lineage: Eukaryota > Metazoa > Annelida > Polychaeta > Sabellida > Sabellidae > Sabellastarte > Sabellastarte sp. h YS-2021. The sequence continues at coordinate 45,391,150 of OZ024929.1, forward strand.
TTTAAAAATGAAACCACCTTGACTCATATAATCTTTTAGATGAGGGACTTTGAGGTGTCTTACTTCTTTCTGCCACCTGCTCAGAGAATGATTCATTTGATTCTGGGTGGTGTTTAGGTTCCAAACATGAAGATGATTCAGAAACACTAGATTCTGATAGTATTTCTGGTTGAACGGTTGTTTCAACAGATGTGGCCAATGGGGTACTTGTAATAGGGATTTTGTTGACAGATTCACTAGATCCCCAAACCAATGCATGCCGGGCAAACCTGGGGTCACTACAAACATGTTGCACCTGTACATGTTCATTTTTTAAACTTCAGGAATGAGAGCTCCAGGACAAAAGGCATAGCTGTCCAGACCCTTCCATGAGATGATCAATGCATCTATGTTCAGTGCATTGGCAACTGGGACTGGTGAGACACAGAGTGCAAATTTGTGATTCATTTTGGTGGCAAACATATCCACAATTGATTTGTGCCAAACTTTGCCAATCAAATGGGACATTTGAGGATGTAAGGACCACTCTGTCTGGATCATTTGTCCTTTCTGGAGAGGCTGTCGGCTATGACATTTATGCAACCCTGAATATGTCTGGCTCTTATGAGGATATTTTGATGATTGCAATGGGCCAAGATGTTCCAAACTAGGAGACGCATACCATGTGTGTGTTCCCCCTTACTTGTTCAGATAAGTAACTACAGTGGTGTTGTCTGGTGCTATCAGATATTCTTTCTTGAAAGCTTTTTAGGTCTAGAAACACTGCCATTAGTTCTAGGAGATTGACATGAAAAGTTTTTTCTTGATCTCTCCAAATGCCACTGACAGTCGTGTTTTCTAGATTGGCTCCCCAACCCTGGTTTGACACATTTGTAAAAATAAGGATGTTCTGTTCTTCTGGATGTAAAGAACAACCTATTTTCACATCTTTGGAATTTTCCACCACTGAGGATGCTTTTTCAGAAAGTTTGAAACAGGGATCTTCAGATCTATTGACTGGGGGTATTGTCAGTTTGTTTTATAAGTACCACTGACAGAGGTGCATATGGAGCCTGGCCATTGGTATTCTATTTTTAGAGATGCTAGTACACCTATCAGGGACATTAGCAGCCTTGGGGTTGTTTGTGATGAGATCTCCATGTCCTGAATGGCTTTTGCAAGTATTTTTAGTTTCTTTTCGGTTGTAAATACTCTCCCTTGATGCAAATCGAAGTGATAGCCTAGAAAGTCGATTTTTTTAGTTGGCTTGAGCTCGGATTTTTCCAAATTTATCACGAATAATTTGGATGAGTTCTTTGATTTGAACTTGACACTGGTGTTTTGTGTTTGCTCTTAACAACCAGTCCTCGAGATACTGGTGAATTCCATAAGACTGAAGAATGAGCTTTGAATTTTTTGCAGCTCATGTAAATTCTATGGGTGCGGTTGCTAACCTGAATGGCAGTGCTTGAAACAGATAGGTTTGACCGTCCACATGAAACCAAAGTAGGTGTTTGGATTCTTTGTGTATCGGTACATGGAATAACGCATTTTTGAGGTCTTATGAGACCAGCCATTCACCTTTTATAACCAAATTTCTGAATATTTCTGCTGTCTCCATTTTGAAAGTTGGGACTAGCAGGTAGTTGTTCAGGATGCAGTACATAAATTGTGTTCTTTTCTAGCATTTGCAAGATGCATTCTTTGGGGAAGACAATCATGTTTTCTAGTTCTGACATTACCACAGAATTGTGGGTAGTACAGACATTAGTATTTTGATTGGGCACTATTTGATAACCCCACCTAAAAATTGTACATCTTTTGCATCTGGTATATGGATATAAATCTGGCCTGTAGAGTAAGGAATCTAAAATTCGCCAGAAATCTAAATTTCGCCATCTCTAAAAACCTTACTTAATTCTGTGAAAAAAATGTTTTGTCTTAAACTTGGTATTTTTCAGTTCAAAAAGCCTTAATCTATTATACATTCAACAAATCTCACCTCAATTAATTAATTTTATTAGTATTTCCACATGTGGCGAATTTCAGATATGTGGCGAATTTTACATTTCTTACTCTATATCAAAACTGGCCATTAACCTTTGTGACCAAGTTTCTTATAATTTATATTGTCTCTATTTAAATAGTTGGGAAAGACAAATGCATATTCAGGATACAGAGATCTATCACTGCCCATTGTTATTGCGGGGCTAATGCAGATAAAATGACAGGAATGGTCACCTATCCATGCACCAATCTTGCCCAATGCTGCTTATCTTCCTTGAATAGACAAGAACCTGTGGTATAGCCTATTGGTTCTGTAAAGCACTTGGCACACCAATGATAGCTGTCTTGATAAGAAGCAATTGTTTCTATCTAACACCAGCATCATTTGTAGCAGTAATTGTAGAGGAAACTATTTTATTTTAAAATATGGGGCCCTTAGTCTTCAACAATACTTTGCTAAGGTCACCTTAGATCAAAGTTAGGAAAGGTTTTCTACTTACCAAAGTATTACTTACATTTTGTATTCATCAACCTCTACTGAGTTAAGTAGTACTTGGATTTTAAGTTAGGAAAACTCCCCTTACTTTGTACTGTAACTGTAAACTTGGAAACAAATATGTCTAAGTTGGGATGAGTCTTATTCCACAATTCTTACCTAAGGTGTCTTTGTTTTTTTCTGAATCATCTGCTTTGTTAAAAATGGTGAAAAGCTCATTTTCTTGAGGTAAAATGCTGTTTTTAATATTGTGTCACAGTTTAATATCAATAAAACACAAGATTCCCTACAATAACTGCATATTTTAAAAACATTCTATCATCTAAGGTACCTCTTCAGATAACTTGAAATCTAAGTAGAGGTCTAAGGTGAGCTTAGAGTTAGGAATGTTGATGAATACCATTCTGATCTAAGTTAGTAAAAGCTTGAGGAAAAACTTAGAATCCATGTTAGGAACAGTCCAAGTTATTGTTGAAGAATATGGCCCCAGGAGACTTACAGCCCTTTACTGAAGAAATTGTCTTATTAATGCACATACGTACAACAGAATTGTTTTCCTGTCTGTAGCACTTGCTGTGAATTGTGAGTACTACTTGTAAGAGGAGTGTCGATTAGAGGACTATTTATATTAGATAGCTCCACTTCTAAAACTGCACAACTTTGAGATGACAATGCTGTTTTTACAGCTATTTTGTAGATATTTCTTCTGCTACACCAGAATCCCCATTTAATATAAGAGATTGGTGGGATAACTCTTTATAGATGGCACTTGTGAACAAAAATTCCTCTGGTTATATAAAAAATCTGATTACTGTTGAGCTGCAATCTTATTTCTTCAGAAAGTTTGGTTGGTGCAAAAGACATTATGTGCAAACTTTGTCTTCAATGCTAACTGTGCAGGAATTGAACTAGCAAATGGTCCACTAGCTAGCAGTAGATTGGGACAAAGCAATGGAGAAAAGATACTGTTTTGAAGCCTGGTTTGTAGGGCAAAACTACTGAAATAGATCTTCTCCCACTGGCTGTTTTTTGCCACACGAGATGAATTTCCTGCTGTTATGAGACTGACATCAAAGATCCAAAAAACCCCAGCAAGCTATATGTGTGCTTTTTAGCAAGTAAATGACTTTAAGAAGATGAAAATTTTACTGTTGCCCTTCTCCATAAAAATCCACCAGAGTTTTCATTTAAGGCATTGCCATTGGAAGCACTGATGTCTGATTTCTTGGACTCATTTAGTAAAGATAGAGTAAATATCTGTGGAAGAAACAGACCTAGCAGAACCATGAAGATCAAAAGACTTGATAAGATGAAGGGTCTTTCTTCTGTGTCTTTACCAAGTTAAAGTGATGTTTTTAGCTTCTGGACGTTAATTAAATTACTGACATCATAAAAGAATTTTTAATCTGTCCAGCAGTCATATCTTGTATGTTATCTGGTGTTGAAGAAGGAACCTTCAGTAGATCTTCTACCGCTGGCTGTTTTTCAGCTGCAGGAGATCAGTTTATTGCTGCCATTTTCATGAAAGAATTGTAGGCAGTTCAAAACTTCTGGTGCACATATCCCTCATCAAAAGAAGAGGCGACCTGAACCAAAAAAGGATGAGTCTTCTGTAATAGATCTTCTACTAGTATCTGTCTCTTGTAGCCATAGGAGATCTCTTTGTTGCTGTTATAGGATTGACCTCAACCCCAGCAAGCAATCTTGTACTTCTTTCTTCTTTGCTTGTTGCCTCCACGACAGCCAAAAAAAATAAGTTCTCTCAACAAACTCCTGTCAACAATAAGCTTCGCGCATGCGTGCACATGCACAGACAAGGGGTCATCTCTCAAACAAGAAAAAACTTTTAAATTTTCTTGCTGGTCATCATGTTTTGCCTCCACAAAATCCAATAAGCATTTCTGAGGATAAGGTAAGGCTATTTTATGCAATAAAAATATTCCTTTTAATGGGTTTGAATGTGACATCTAACAAAAATGTACCCTTTAATTGTAAGCCTGAAGTCCACGAATTTTGTGGGTTGCTGTCCTCTGTATCATGTCTTCTGTATCCTTCATGGAACAATGTGCCTGGTGCTGGGCTGGTAGGACAGCCGGATCTGGGTTGAACTAGACTGTATGTTCCATATGGCCAGACAAGTGGAATCTTCAATGGATTATCTGTGGTATATAGGAACATTGTATGTAGTAATGCTTGGCTTTGTAACTTGGCATAACTTGGCACAAAGCAATACAAATTGACAGTGTGTTATCATCGGTCACATCTGTACATTTCTTGGAGTATGCCACATTTCACAAATAAAGAGATACAAAATTGGACAAGAATTATTTTACATTTGTGTCATAAATATAACAACTTCCAAATGTTAACTTCAAGTTGAGACTTCACTGCCATTTCTGCATGGATTTTAATTCAACTAAATGAACAGAAGCTCTGTCAAAATACGTTACTAATGGTGTACTTAACCAAGAAAGAAACACAAGTTTTATAAAAAATAATATTATAATATATATTGCATTTCTCTCTTTTTTTGTGGAGTATAAAACATATTTATAGGTTAAACAGAAATAATCATGAAAAATGTTGTTCTACAAAACCAGCATAATATATCCATAGTGTGGTGTTCTAGTGAATAGAACAAATCATTACCTGGTGTTTATTTCCCAGCATTTAGGTCACATAATTATATTGCATGATGGATATCAAATGTAATATGTTTGTACATATGCTATGTCCAATCCACAAAATTGCCCACTTTGTAAAATATGTAACTGTCCTGCCCATATTATGAAATGGGCAATTTTTCATTTATGGCTGATCCATTTCATGAAATAGGCAATCATATGCATGAAAGTTATATTTTCATACAGATAAAAGAAAAAACCTTGCCAACACCTTCAAAGACTTGATATTGTGTATGTTGTGTAAGTCAATTTCCCAATGGAAATTGACATGGCAAATTTTATGGATTGTGCATAACACATATGTATCATTATTTAGTAATCTTTTGGATTTCTGGGAAATTTTGTATGATGGATATCAAATGTAATATGCTTGTGTATATATCAATATTAATTTTGGTTATATTAAGGATTTCCTGGAAACTTCATCTTAGTTCAAAGGATATATAGAGATCTAACTTGTGTTTATTCTTCTGTATACAAATTAGATTTTAGATCACTCTGTTTCAAAGTTTTAACTGCCTAACATACCTGCTGAAGGCCGAGCCTGAAGGTAGGCTGGGTAACCCCTGAGAGCTGTCTCCAAGTTCGTTCTAATAATAGAAATTTTATTGGTATAGGTACTTCCAGTAGGACATATTTTCCGTCTGATGAAACCATTCAAATCCCTCCAGTATGTATTATCTAGCATGGCCACAATGGGGTCAAGTTTAAAACCTGCAACAACAACAAGTTAACACATATTAATATTGATATTTAGTTCATAATTACAGCTTGTATGACATGCTTGTTTGACAGTGTGACTACAATTATTGTTTATGGCAGGAATCAGTGCTATGATCCTGTCCGCTCAAAGCTTACAAAACTACAGCTGAATCTCTATGATCTCAGGTATCAAGTATCCTGGTGCTTAATCTCTGAACTAGTGGATTCTAAGACATACCATCCAAAACATAATGCATAAATTGAAGGTAATGAGATGTTATATGGGTTGTATCCAGGGAAACCATCGGTGTTTTGGAGCATCAAAACCAAGTTTTGGAGCATCATGTAAGAAAAAATTTGATTTAAACAACTTTTGATTTATGAATTGAGGAACTACAGTGTGGAACCTTGAGCAACATCTTCTCTGGATTACTATGTTTTATTTTAACAGAAGATGTATACAGAGTTGATCTATATGATCTGACAAAATTAGGAGAGGGACATTTTGGTTAGGTATTGAAAAAAAAGCAAAGTCATTCTTTGGGCCTAGTGGTTCATACGGTTAGTGCTAATTTCCAGTTTCTTTAGCATGAAACAACTCGTATTGCTCATCAAAACAGGATGCCAGTCTGTCAAAAGATTACCTCCCAGACTACTGTTGGCACCCATTTATACTTCAGGGTGAAGAGGGACATATATGTGTAAAGTACATTGTCCAAGGGTAATATCTCCATTACCTGGTCAAGGATTAAACACACCTGGGCCGTATTCTTCAACAATACTTTGCTAAGGTCACCTAAGATCCAAGTTAGGAATGGTTTTCTACTTACCAAAGTATTACTTAGATTTTGTATTTACCACTTCTACTTTGTTAAGCAATACTTATATTCTAAGATAGGAAAACTCCATACACTTTGTGCTGTAACTGTGAACTTGGAAACCAGTATATCTAAGTTAGGATTGTTTAGATTTATTTGTTGTTTTACGTCGCGTTCAACAGCCAGGGTCATATTGCGATGGGTAGTTTACGAGTGGAGGAACCAGTGCATACTAGTTGGTCAAAATTCTGCACTGTAAACCACCGGGCATCAGCAAGTAACTACCAACTTTCCAACATGAAGAGTCTTATTCCACAACAATTCTCATGCAAGGTGTCCTTTGTTTTTTACTGAATCACATGCTTTGCTAAAAATGGTGGAAGTGGTCATTTTCTTGAGGGAAAGTGCTGTTCTTGATATTGTGTCACAGTTTAATATCAACCCTGCTCCATATATCCCCCCTACATGGGTCAAATATGGCGTGTGGTGGATAATAAATATGAAATCCCCATTACTGAAGTAAACAGTCATGACAACCACAAATGCATCAGATATTACTACAAACAGTATACCTATAGGCTCTGGATGAGTGTTAGTCCCTAGTGTGAAGTTATACAGGCTTTCTTTGAAGTTGCTAGTAAAGGAGGAAGAGCTCTGAAAAAGGGCCATGTTCAATGAAAGGGAGGCACTGTAGCTGAGGTAACTGCCACTTGCAGATACTGCTGCTTCAGTCTGGAAAAGAAAGAATTGAATTACTGCTTTATCTACCAAAATAACACAAGGAATAAAACACTCAGTGATAATTTAGACTATAGTTTTTCAGCTAATGTGATTTACAGACACTGCTTTATCATGTTGGAAATAGACTTTTTTAGATTCAAAATATTACAACTACATATTAAAAAAAGTGGCCTTAGACTACCAAATTATATTTCAGCAAGTACTCAATATCAGTGACAGTTTACAAATATTTGGTTGGAGAATACTGTAATATTATTGCAAATAATGAAACAATCAGATTTCTTGGGGGATATTTGAAAATGGCATTTTGACAACTGGAATTTCATCATTTATAAGTACGAGACTACTTAGTTAATTTAAAATAAATTTGAAATCTGTATGGTCAACCTTATAACTCCAATTTTTAATATTTAAGCTAAATCTTGAACTCCAGTACATATTAAACTAGACATTGCGTCTCGACGCAGTGTATCCCCAGACGGGACATGGTTGAAGTGTGAATGTGTCAGGCTTGAACCTTTTTCCTGGAGCACCATGTCAGGATTCTCCATAGTAGGGCACAAAGAGGGCCCCGACTTACTCCCCCCTCCTTAAATAGGCAACCACCATGGTGTTGTCCATAGCTATGGTAGCAATAAGGTTCAAGCAGAGGTCTTGGAACTCCTTTAGGGCCAAAAGTTCGCCTTAGTTCCAGATATTTTATGTGTAACTCTTCTGGAAGGGACCAGGTTCCCCTTGCAGTGTGTTCTGCTAACTGAACACTCGCCCTTCTTGATGCATCTGTAAGGATTTGCAGAGCATATTGAAGTAGGTGTAATGGTTGACCTTGAATCACATTGTCATCTTACAACCACCATTTTAGATGGAGTGGTGTGAACTAGGATCACCTTTTCTAGTGAGTCTGGTACCCTTCAGCTGTTCTTCAAGTGCCACTGTATCGACCTAGGTGGACTTGCTTCTGTATGAGTGAAGCAATGCTCTGTAACCAGTTCCTGTTGTCTCCACAGTTCTGCGAAAACTCATAGGAGCTGGCAGAACTGGGCGAATTAGACTACATCTCAGCAGGGGTAGGCCTGTATGAAACAACTGCCTTCTTCCTGTCCATAGCTATGGAATCAGCAGATTTTCTCTGTAACCAACAATCCTCTGTAACCAGTAAGTCTGGATACTGGTACTCCATCATGTAGTCAACCTCCAAAACCATTTTCAATAGTTTCCATGCAATATAGTCAGCAATAAGTGTGAAAATATCTCCAAAAAGGCCAAAAATGGCCTCGGTCAGGTACTTTGGATGACCTGTGCATGACCTTCAATGAAGAGCTTCAAGGTCAAATTTCTGCATGCTTATAGAGGGCATATTTATGTATTATATATACCAGCCATAGGATGATCTAACTTTCTGTATATGAGAACTGGGCCAAAATGTGAAAAATGGCCAAAATCTGACCTTTAAGAGGCCACCAGTGACCTAGAAATTGAAGGTCGAGGTCACAAAACAATAGCGTCCCTGGCTTTGCCCATATATACCCACATACCAAATTTGAAAGGTCTAACTAAAATATTTTTTTTAAGTTATCGTGTCCAAAAGGAAATCTCTGCGGCATGACCGTACTGAATCCTAGGTATCCCCGACTTTCGTCCGGGGATACAATTATATCTTTATATATTTGTGCATGCAGTCAGTATTTATTATTTTTATAGGCATTTAAGCAGTCATACCTTTGCACATGCACTATTTAGTAATTTAAGTGGTCATTATCTTAGTCATTACGTTTGTACATACACATAATTTAGTTAAGTAGCTAGGATGAATGCAATACTCACATTGGTCATGGCAGACCTGAAGAGCTCACTCAAGGATGATCTTTTTCTGTTGACAGTCTTTGTTCCCAGTTCAGTTTCAGTTATGGTATGCTAAAAAATTACAGAGAAAATCATTATCCTGAAGTGTATTCACGGGGATATTCTGTACATTGAAACATAACTCACATTAAAAACAACATACAACTGCCGCAGTGTGTGGAGAGATTTTCTGGTTACTGCTCTCTTCCTGAAACATTTTACAGCTAGAAGGCTTCTTAAATTTACAGGATATGTTTACAGGATAATTTGACCTTGGACCCCTCCTTCAAGGTCAAAAGTGTGTACCAAAACTTTAAAGTGCTCATTACTGACTTTTTAATTGTCCTACAGGTTTGTGATGTGTGACCAACCTTAGACTATAGATAATTATACGTTTGGATTCTTTCCATGTGTTCACGTCTGATCTTGGACCCCTCTGTATAAGTCAAATGATTTAAGGCGAACTTAAAGGTGCTTATAACTTGGCTTATTTTTGGTCCTAAAGGTTTGGGATGTGCAAAAAAATCATATGCTTGGATTGTTTTCATGTAGCCAAATTTGACCTTGGACCTCTGCTTCAGGGCCATTTTTAGGAGTGAAGCCAACCTTAAAGGTGCTTATATTTCCCCCTTATTATTGATCCTAGAGGTTTAGGATATAAAATTTCTGGACCTAGGTTTCCTATAGACTAGATCTAGTTTGTTTTGGTATTCAATAAATAAAGTAGCCTTCCTGAATTACCTTGAAATTAAACGAGTCAATTACATTACTTAGGAAATCAGTAATTCAGCGTCCCCTTTTGTATTCTTTTGTTTTGCGACAGTTACATTATTACAATCAAAACATTATCAAAACAAAAGCCTAGCTCAAGACAAAATAATGGAACTTTGTGTCAATTCTGCATCAGGGAAATCCGAGACCTAATATAGTTAAAAAAATCACAAATGAGGAAAGAACTTAGCAGTATTATCTATTCATTTAAGCTTTGACTTTATGCTGTTTTAACAGGCAATACTGCTGTTCTACTTACAGTTCCCCAATCTTCTAAAAACTTCATGTAAACAAGTCGGTTGTAGAGAGTGGGTAGTTTACAAACAGCTGCAGCAAAGCTGTCATCCACAGAAAAGCTCAAGGATTGTGCCAATTCTTTCTTCACCCGGATTCGGCCCCTGTTACACACCTGGCGCACATCCAGCATCACATTCTTAGTGTTGGTTGTCTCTGCCTTGGCTTGCTGATACCCTGGTTTTAAAAAGAGACAAATAAAGAAAGACAGAACCTATATTCTTTATTCCATATGTATAAGCATATATCTCCATGGTTAATAACATATTGTAAACTGGATATCTCAGGTACCACAGAGAATAAGCACTATAAAAGTACATTATATTACATAGAAGAGCCCAACAATTACCTCTGCCACAACAACAAAAACTGACAAACAGTTGTCAGCCTCAGATATATGAAGGGGTAGACCGAGTTTCTGTCCTGTCGCCAATTGCTATTGAAAAACTGATGGAATGCACAGGCCAGGAACAGAGCTCACATGTACTCGTTTTCTGTGTGAATCTCGAACTGTTGGAAAATTGTTATATTTGCTTTAAAAAGTCCTTCTTATGTCTATATAGCTGTATCTGGTTTACAATACAAATGTTGTTAAACTAAACTGCTTTTACAAGCCAGGAATTTCTTTTTGTAGATAACTATGTAATGTTGAATGTTTGTTTACATTTAAAAAATAGGCTGAAATACATACATATGCCAGTTTGATTGGCATTGAATATTAGTGAACAACACATATACATAAGTTTAACAATTCAAATAACACTTTATGCTTGTGGTAATATGTGTACAAATATGCCATTCAAAATTTACACAGAAAACAAAAACATGTGAGCTCTGTCCCTCATCATTCCGTACCATCAGTTTATCAATAGCAATGTGTGACCGGACAGAAACTCGGTCTAATGAAGGGGCGGTGTTAGTTGAAGTCATGACGCCCTATAGTATGCTGGCTAGAATAAAGAAATGCTGTGCATATGATATAATTTACCACAGATTTATGGTGTGACACTTCATTATCTCTTGTAGAATGTCTAAGTCTACATGAACACATGCCCAAGTTTGAAAACATTCTGTGGATTAATACAGAAATTCTATACATTAATACAGCTATATTGATGATGCATTAATAAATTTTGAAAAAAAAAAAAATCTGTTCACTCTTTTCAAACATGGAGTGGTGCTTTATATATATTATAAATATTCTACAAAAAGGCAGCACATGTATATTCTAAAGAAAAATGAGGAATTACAAAATAATTGGAGAGCCTGTATCATCTGTAAGATCCCACACTATTTCGTCAACCCAATTATAACAAGATTTTGGTTGATTTGGTAATTTGTACAGGTAATATCACCATTTATCAGTAATTTTTGAGTCTTACAATTGCATACACCTAACCAGTAGAAGACGATCCAATATTATATTTATTTTATTTATTTATTATAGTGACATGCAATTCACAAAAAACATGTTTTTTTAATAAATTATACCAATTGCCCAGCCCCCAATGGGCTTATAAGTCACTTCAAATACACAGTATTTCATTTTTTGAAAATTCATTTTTGGTGCATATAGATATGTCAAACCAGTTTCGGATATATTATCAAATAGGATCACCACTGGTGCACATGGGCCTTTAGGGCCTGAAGTATTATATCCAGGAGAGTAGCTAGGATTTTTTATTTGGTGGATTTACTCCCTGATTTTTGTAAAATGTTTTTATGCATAATTTGTTCAGGGGTGGGGATCGAAGGTTATTTTAAAAACAGTTTCAGTAAGCTATGAGTAAAGCTGTCATCCTGAATCAACCTGTTAAATACAATATGACATTTGTGAAAAAGCTGTATAAAATATAGAAATGACCTAAACATCAAAAGGAACACATGAAAATACACTGCTCCATTAGTGGGTAAAGGTTACTAAGCCTCCATAAGGTGGCTCACAAATAAATTCATTCAAAATATGTAATAACGCACATTAATTCCCCCCCCCCCCCCCCCCCCCCCCAAAAAAAAAAAAAAAAAAAAATGTTAACTTAATTATCCAAAAAAGTTAGACATGTAGTATCTCAAAAAAAATATTTTTTGAATAAACAAAGTTAACTTACTTGCACTCATGCTGAAGGCATAGCTAGCCAGTCCATAACGTCCACTCGCTAAACACACATACACACACAAAAAAGTTAGAATGTCAGTAATTATACAGACTTATTTCCATTGTAGTACATATAGTTTGTTTTTTTTGGTTTTGATGGGGGGGGGGGGGGGGTGTCCACAGTTTTATGCCAATCTAGGTCACACATTTCTGTGGTGGGATCATGAACTACAAGTAAACTGGCTTGTCTATCCTTGGTCACGGTTCAGTGCCCTTCTTGTATGGGTAGGACACTATACTTTCACCAAGACCTTTTGTCTTTTGTGTAATATATGGGTACTGTATGACTTTTGGAGAAATAGCCAGCCCTGACATTTTTTAGAGATTATGCCCATGTACTTCAGAATGTTTGTGGTATAATGAACTCCTGTATGTTTCCAATTTAAATTCAACTACGTACGTCAATGATGGATATCAAAACAAAGACTTGGAGCAAGTCCTGTAGGACACATTTTGTGCAATCAGATTGAATTCGTATTTGGATAGGATGCATGTGGGGCAATTCAAAACAACTCAGCGGACAATTTGGGTTTGAAACTTTATAAAATTTTTGAAATAGCTGTTACATCTTCCAACAAGCTGCATTAAAATGTACATAATGGAGGGGTGAAGAGGCAAGCGGGAAATATATTATCCACCACGAGTCGTATATGACCTGTTTAGGGGGATCTACAGAGCGGGATATATATTTTTTGTATAAAACAGGCTCCTTACTATGGGTAATTAGCGTCAACAAGGGCCATTTTTTTTATTAATATCTCAAAAACTATGTAACATACAAATATATATTATATATTACTAGAAAGATATTTTACAACACTTCTGCTTGTTTTTGTAACATAAAAATCTATAACGAATTGGCTGAGAAATCACAGAATAAAGAGTGAGGTTTTACATTCACTGTTACCCCTGAAAATATGGAAGTCTTTTTCACATTCTCTCTTTAAATATGGATTTATTTAAGGCATAAATCATATAAATTGCTGGATAATAAAGGTAAGACATCCCTGATTAGACATATACAGAAAAATATCACTCATGAAGATTAACAATATAATACTGTCATCTTAATTCATTCATGATATATTTTTTCTGTATATTGTAGTCAGTTCGTTATTAATATTTCTAAAACAATTAAAATTTTCAGGAGTTGAAAAATTTTTATTCTCAGACGTTTTTCCTTATTCTATGCTTTTTCATAAGTAGAAGCTAGTGTTTTCTGGTTTCTTCAGATTCCACTAGACAAGGATCAATTATAATGTTGAATTACTATGCTAATTATTTCCTTGGGTAAGATCTGGGGGGTAAGATTCTGGGTATTTTGGGTAAGATCTGGATTATAGTGTGCATATAAAAAAATCCCGAACAGTCCCATTTTTCTCATGGTCCTTCCCGTTATGCAGGTTAAAATGAAAATGCAAGATTTGGGAAAATTACAAGATACCGTAAATTTCCAAAATAACGTCCAGGTTCAAATAAACGTCTGGTACCAAGAACACTGTTTACAATTTATAACACTGTTTTTGTATTTCAAAAGAACGCCTGGTTAAATTTAACGCCTGGTCTGGTGCTACTTGAAAATAATTAACGCCCGGGCCATATTTGGAAAAAAATTCGGTACTCAGCTGCTTTGGTGGAGGTCTGTGCCCTAGAAGTGCTTCCTACTTTAAAACCCCACAAGTTTTTACATTCCATTATTAAACAGCCTAAGGTTTTTTCACCCACCTGAAACTGAGGCATCTATATTCAGGTTACTTTGGTAACTTCTTGTTCCATGGTAGACCATGTTGCTAGAGTGGGTGACACATGAGGAGTGAGACACCACTTCAAGTTCTTTAGGGTGACCGCTTGAACAGACAGTGGCTAACAGAAATGCAGAGGCATGAGAGTACAGCTTTAGCATACATTTCATTTTATGCGGATGTAGTTTGTTACACAAGAATGTCACTTGTGGTAAAATTTTAATACTTTTATTAAGGAACTAATGTTTCCTTGTATATACATTTTGTGAATGTATTTTGTTAGCAAATGTGGTTGGTGTTTCTTACACAAGCAAGATTAGGTATATATTTTTGTAAATATTTCATATTTCTTGGTGTCAAAATATGTGTCTGATTAAACTGAACCCAATGATTAAAAAATGATCAAAATCTGAAAACAAATAATAAAGTTATAGTCATTTAAAGAAATTAAATTATCCATTCTAAGTCACCTGGTACTAAAAAAATAAAATTTACACACTAACCACATCTGCAACATGTAAACATGTACCAATATCTTAGAAAATGTGAAATCTTTACAGCATGTGAAATTGCCAAAAATCTTATATTTCTTTTTTTGTTTAACTTAGAAGGTTATTCATCTTTCAAACAGAAATTTCAGCCAGAACCAAATTGAGGAGCAAATGATAAAGTACAATTGAATCATTTCATAATGTTAATTAAAATATACAAACTTATATTAGAGTCTGTCAATTGATGGAGATTAAGCACTATAAAAGTTTGCATTAGATTAGATAAAACTTCATTCTTCAATACTCTCTCACATTCATCAAAATATATACATTAAAATTTCAATTTTTATAATAAGTATAAGTCACTAATCATTCTGGGCCCAAACAGACCAACGATGATACAGTCCAATATTCTACCATGATACTTCTGTCTCCGTCGTTTTGACGGGTTAAGGACCCTGATCAAATTCTATGTATATTTGCTACCCAAAGCCAGACTGTTCCATCCATCACACCAACAAGGTAAGTATACGTATTCACATGTTTCCAGTTGTTTACATATTTGGATGTAAACAAATTTTGATGTAAAGCTTCAAAATTATTTAAATGAAAAGGATGCTGGTTTCTTTTTTACCATTATATAACTTTGACTGAGAGTGCATGGGGCTATGTAAGTAGGATGGAATAGCCAAGTATTCCTGCTCTTTTATTCAAACAGAAGTTGTTGTACTTCTCCCCAGTAAACATTGTTGAGTTTTGCAAATGTTTGAAAGGAAATGTTTGGTAAAGATTAAAAAATGACGGGTATGAAAACCATTTATAATAGAACGTTTTCAAAACATTTTATGCGTAACCATTGTTTAAACGTTCAATGATAAATGTTAGAAAAATGTTACACATGAACGTAATAATGTCTCAATAATAATAGGATCAGAGGTCAAATTCAATATCTTTTTAAGTTGCTCAAACATTTCATGATGAATGTTTGAAAAACATTTCCAGCATAACCTTCATTTCTTCAGCTATTTCATAAATGTTTAAAAAATATTTCCAGTCAAACATAGCTTCTTGAGTTATTTTATAAACCTTTAATAAATTTGTATAGAAAATGTTAAGTTTGTAAAATGTTTTTTAAACATTACAGTGTAAATGTTTACTTAGAAATGTTTAGTAAACCATTTAATAGCATTAAAATAGTTTTTAAAACACTTTTTGTCAATGTTTAAAACATTTAAAAATGTCATTAACGTTTACTGGGTCATAAAAAGTAAGTTTTTGCAATTTAAAAATATTTTATGATGTTGCAATAGGAATAATCCTCAACAAACCACGGTATATGGAGAATTTTACCATGGTTTGAAATCTAGACCTCCTCAGGCTTAACCTCAAACCAAATGGTTAAATTCTGTGTATACCAAGGTTTGTTGGGGACTGTTCCTAGTAGTGAACAACTATCACATGTAATATAGTTGGAACTAATATAACATATCTTGTATGTTACACCAAAAACAATACAACATGAGCCAATACAAAACACTTTTTATTTTCAAAAATTCTCCAACTGTTATCAGACTGGATGGTGTCCATAAAGCCCAATCCTCCAGTTAAAACATTTCTGGACCGATTATGATAATTTGTTCATCAGTTTGTTTACCAAGGGAAAGGCTTGTATTTGATTGTTATTGTATAGGATTGCATCAAATTCGTTTGGTGTGTCTAGGCTTGTAAAGAGACAAAACAATGCTACCATCATATACATCTGACAGTACATAACATTACAGTCACTGATGACACTCTTTGTAATAACAGCATCCACAAATGAAATATAAATTTCTGCTGAGTCCTGTTAATTGAAGATGGTGGACTTTTTTTAACACAAACTCTAAATGAAATAAATTTTGTGTTAATCATTCATAATTATCTTTATATTTCTGTACCATGTATATTCTAAAGCATATATCAGTGTTGAAAACAAACTAAACTTTTGGCTCAGTTGAGTCAGCTCATGTCTAAGCAGAGTTGATCCAAGACCAAAAACTCGGGGTTTTAAAATCAAGCAGCTCAGCCTGAGACTAGGCTAAATCTTTTGTAAAATCAAACCAAGCCACACTGTTGCTAATTTGCCTTATGTGCTGATACATATACTAGTCTGTCACTTAATGTAACATTCACCAATTTCCTGAAATACTCTAATGGCTTAATCTATCTCATTTATTTGATTTTAAAATGTATTTTGTGAGAATCTTTATTTTACAAGATGTTGATAGGACACTAGCTACAATGAAAAGAGGTATCATAACTTACCTGATAGTTTGAGATGTCTCCTTGTTGCTTTGATTCCTGGATCAATTCCACCCTGTGAGGATCTGCCTCCTTCTGGATTTCCTCGTAAGTAGTCATAGCCAGTACCAACAAAATTTGAACCATATGACCTGCAGAGAGGAAAACACTTAAACACTTGTAAAGCATATAATTTTCAGATAGTGACACGATCAACAAACAAATACTTGCCTTGTACACAACTCATGTAAATATAATATGTAATTTGATATAGCATTTAAAATTCACTGTGGGCACCCTTTAAAATTAAGACAAATACAATATCCCCATTTATTAATATCAGATTTGTTAATGCCTGGACTTCAACAGATTACCCTTTAGCTCACCTGGTTAAAGATCAGCTGATTTATTTCCATGTGTAATCTAAAGGCGGCACTGTGATATTAACTCCCAGCAGAGACAAGTAAGTTTATTCGACACTTTACAATGTGCACAAAGTGAGTCTAATAAAAAATTGTACCAATATTGCATCAGGCAAGACCAAAGACCTAATTTAGTCACAACAAGAAACTGGGGTTGCAGTCCCCAAAAGGTGGGTTGTACAGTCAGTATCAGGGATGGTAACACATACTAGTGCTTGCCATATCTACAGGATGGATGTATTTCAGATGTATGCAACACGATGACTGTGATACTGGTCCTGGACATATCGTGCTAGGTGCTGTTCTTCCACTTTGTCAAGTTTGAAATTGATTAGCAGAAGCATCTTCAAGTTACAGTCTGCAAACAGAATTTCAAGATGGCGGCCATCATAGCCTAGGTGGTGCCCTACCACTTTGTTTAGTTTTAAATTGATTGGCAGAGGTGTATCTGAGTTAGAGTCCGGAAACAAAATTTCAAAATTGCGGCCACGGCAGCCATTTTGTCTTTCCAAATGGCATCAATTTCAAAAGCAACCTAGCATAGGTGGTACCCTACCACCATGTTAAGTTTCAAATCACTTGGCAGAAGCATGTTTGAGTTAGAGTCCAGAAACCAAAACGCTAACCGACAGATGGACATCAGACACAACAATCATATAGGCGGGTTGGTTAATGGGCAAAAAAAAATGACAATTGGAAAATGGGCAGGTGACTTTCGGCATCCCTGAAAGGCAAAAAATTGGCCAAAAATCACTTTATCTTGAAACGTTTGCGAGATTTTTTTATGCAAAAACTCAAGATTGCCACCAAAATGGCAGGAAAATGACTTTGCCTATACCCTGCATCCCAAAATATTCGTTGAAATTGTTCTATCTCACACCTTTTCTGAGATAAAAGTTTTTTTGCATTTTACGCAGAAATTCAAGACGGCTGCCGAAAATGATGGAAAATAATTTTTGGCAAAAAGTGCCTGCCAAAATCGCTCTATCTTGCACCATTTCTGAGACTCAGCATGTACTCTGTGGGCCAAAGATTTTGTCGAAATTACACTATCTCACACCATTTCCAAGGTAAATGTGTTTTTCCATTTACACAAAAATTTAAGACGGATGCAAAAAATGGTGGCAAAGTGCTTTCTTGAAAAATGGACAGGTGACTTTCAGCATCCTTCCAAGGCAAAAATTTAAAACCAAACAAACAAGCAAAAAGTGCCAGATGATTCTGCGTGTATCCTTCATACCAAAATTTCATTGAAACCTCTCTATCTTTCACCATTTCAGAGACAAAAAAAAGCATTTTTGTGTTTTAAGCAGAAACTCAAGACGGCTGCCAAAAATGATGGGAAAACAATTTTTCACAAAAAGGTGCCAGATGATTGTGTATACGGTGCTGGACAAAAATTTTGTTGAAATTGTTCTATCTCAAAACCATTTCTGAGATAAATGCATATTTGTGTTTTATGCAGGAATTAAAGATGGCCACCAAAATGCCAAAACCTGGCAGATGACTCTGCTAGTACCTTGCAGACCAAACATTTTGTCAAAATCACTCTATCTCACACCGTTTCTAAGATATTAGAGATTTTTTGAACATTTTCATTATAAAGAAAAGTTTTAACGTTTAATTAATCGTGGGTAAGTTGGCATTTTTGTATAAGATCACTGGAAAAATTCAATGATTTGGAGACACCTATATAACAAAGGTACTTGCCAAATTTAATGCGAATAGGTGAAGCGCTTGTTAACTTATCATCCGGATAAGAGCACTGCTTTTAAGAACATGTTTTTGGTTATGTGACTTCTTTGATTGGTCAAAATGTTGTGGCACCATAAATGTGCCAGATTGAAAACAATCCACCCAGTGATTGCTTAGCTATAGCCAATAGAAAATGCGGGAGCTGGTGACCCTTTCCGAGTGAAATTCTCCTGTATACAAACAAGTGTCCCTTGCAGGATGCTTAATAAATCAAGGGCCATAAAGAATATTATTGTTGTTTTAGCGAAAGTCATAAAATTATATCAAAAGGTACCATTAAGACTTACAATGTTCGCTTCGCCCTGTGGTGGGTTTCTATTTCTTCCAGGTCTTCTATTGATCTTTTCATGCCCATGTCACCACTATAAAAGCAATGTAGAATTACCTTAATTATTAAGTTTATTTTATACATAATCCTTAAAAGGGTATATTTATTAATTATAGTAGTTTATTCTGTACATAAGTATATTTATTAACTATATTAGTTTATTTTATACATAATTCTTACAAAGGTATATGTATTAGATTTTGTTTATAACAGAATTACAGATCATGCCATAGAAAAATGCACATTAATTATCAGTAAACTCATAGGTGATGAATTGTGTTTTCCTATGCATTTTAGAAGATCAGTTTCTAATAAGGGTTCAGTTTCAATGTCACACCGTAATCCACTCCTGTACTATTGGCATCAAAATTCCTCAAGTCTATTTTTTAATAAATATGGGCATCATCAGTATACAGATTGTGTGTGACATTACAATCTGAGATGACTTCACTAAGGGGACTAGTATACAGAGTAAAAAGGAGGCGACCTGGAACTAAACCTTGGAGGATACCAAAAGAAAGATGAAAGGCTGTTTCCTAGTTTAATTTTCTGTATGTGGTTAGTAAGGTAGGAATTGATCCACATCAACACCAAACCAGTCCTTTACGCAATTACGTAAAAGGGAATAATCTATCACGTCAAAAGTTGTGTGATGAGATCTAACATTGTCAGAACAGCTGCCTTCCCTGAATCCACAGATGTAGATATGTTATTATGGATCTTGAGCAGTCAAAGGCCATCTCTGCGGGGTGAAAACTCCCGTAATGCAGACTGATAGACACTGGCAATCCCCTCTTGGCTAATGAAGTCATTTAACTTTTATATAGAAATTTTTTTTCCTCAGTTAACTTTGATATAAAGCTATGATTGGAAACAGGCCTGTAATTTTTTCAGAACGTTTCTGTCCAAACTTGCTTTTTGAGTAGAAGAATAACATAGGAATTAGGAAAACTATTTTCCATAAGTGAGTGATTTATGATATTAGTCATGGGAGCTTTGATTCTATCAGCACATTCCTTAACCAATGAATTTGGAATAGGATCAAGGTCACATGTTTTGATTGAGCTAGACAGTAGAATTTTTAGTACATCATCTTTGGATACCAGTGTAAAGGAAGACAATGAATTTTTAATAGGACTGGGTTTAGCGACTAGGATTTTGATAAATTTCTCATTGAAAAAAACCCCCATCCAAATGTGTTTGGTTAACATAATAAACCACCAGTAAGTTACATTCACTCATGCAACAGTAAAACAAAAACACGTACACCCTTAAAAGGCATAGTGAGTGAGATATGGATGACATTATAATTTAACATACAGCATCAATCAAAACATTGAAGAAATCTTATCATTAATGGGAATTTTCATCTGGCACAAACAATTATACTATTTTGATTATATTGTTGAAACATCGCAGTAGTTAGAGAGCTAACCTAGCAACAAATAGGGCTTAAAATTGAATCAGAGATGAAACCTTAAATGCTGTTTGCAAATACTAGTAGCTATGATAACACCATTTAATCACTTGGTTCCATCTCTCTGGGCATGAGTTTGAAATCAGCTCATGCCAGTATGTTGGATTCACTGAGATCCTATCCTAATTTGACCGTACCTGTTGAAAAGGACATAAACCCTCAAGTTTGGCATGACTTTGCTATTACCACCCAAATTACCCTCCAAGTATTATATGTAAAAATAACATGAGGTTAAACATAGACCACCAAAATGTAATTCAAAAGCCAATGTCAAGAGGCCAAAGAGCATTTTAAAAACATTCATTGCTCTGTTAAGTGTGATGCTATATTGAACCTCCTAAGCATAATATTGTGTGGTAAGTGCCACATAATTAATATACAGTATTACTTAGGAGAGGAGCAATAATGCAGGGAATTAAAGGGTTTATATAGGATTTTACTTCCGAATTGACGTTATGCAATGGCTAGTTGGGTTGTTGCCAAATGTCAAATTTTGTGGATTTTTCTTTTGTCCTGGAATAGAAACTATGGACACTTAAAGGTACAAATGTCATAAAAATAAGAATCTGGAACAAGTTTTTATGGCAAACATTTGGGATCCCAATAGTCTCTGTGAGTACATGTACATAATAGACAGCACCTATACAGCACTGACCTCCAATAGGGCATGTTTCTGAATATTCAGAATATTTTATAAGTAGGATATGATCCAAACCTTTTGAAAAAATATATCACTTTTTCCTATGCTCAGGTCCCACACACATAAAAAATTTCAAAAAGATCTCGCCATTACTTTTGGAGTTATTGCAAAGAGAGACAAACAGACGGACAGATAAACAAACCCAAAAACAAAACCTCCTGGTGGCGGTAAATATGATACATCATGTTAATGCTATATGCACACATTCAGTTCTTACACTTGTCTTATATTTTTATCTATCATGGGCTATTAGAACATTTTTATGCTTTGATAATTACTTAAAATATTTTAGAATACTCTTACAAACAATATAAAAAGGTAAGTAATATAAGTTGTTTAATAAGTCAAAATTTATTATAAATATGTTATTTTTAATAGTTAATCACAGCTATCTTTCACTGAAGTAACAAAGGTGATATTTGCCAGAACCAAAATTCGCCACTGGTGAGAGGAAGATAAAATAATCAAAATTTTGTCAATGGACATCATGGGAGATCAGAGCTCTAATGCAGTCACCTTCATCACAAATATATCTGAATCTCTTACAAGTCACAGAAATAAAATGAGACTTCCTCATCTACTACGGCAAATTTGACATTCCTTACTCTACAAATTTTCAAGGAATACCTACAAATGAAGGATTTATCTGAATGTGAACTGACAAGGTAAGGTACATTGGATCAACTTACTTTTCTATTGAAGGAGTCACATCATCAGCCGTTGCTAAGAAACAGACCAAAGCTGCTGCAAGGCAACTCGTTAGCAACATGTTGTCACCTTTGGGATTTCACCTGTCAAAAATATGAGCAAGAAATGATAAATCTTGTGTGATAAATGCCTTTTTCTTGTGCAGTTTAAAATGGCAATCAACTGAGATCAAAGATTAAAGTTTGACCACATTATTAGGCATCATGGGTATTGTGATGAGAGACCACAATTGTCAGCAAAAATCAGAAAAAAACATGATATCAATGATTACACGCACATCAGTCTGTGTATGGGTCACTACATAATATTGTGTCAGACCCTGTACAATTAGAACCAGACACGACTAAAACCAAATCCTGTGGGTACTGGATGTCGTAGTAATAAAGAGTCTACTATTATATCTATCATCATCTAACTTAGCTGTTGCCTGAATTTACCACTTTTCAAAAACAGTATTAAGATATTTAGTGTGAGAAGCGGTTGATATTCTGTAAAGAAACCCTATATGAATTAAAAGAAGCAACAATGGCAGTCCACTTTCGCACTAACAGCTGGGGAGAAACCGTAACTTGAACACACAAAAGTAGTGTTTTACCATTGCAGAGACCCCATCGGGGTGGCATGGTGGCATAATCTCAACACACTCACCCCGTACCTCTTGGGTCCTGGGTTTCACTCCCAGACCAATCTATCATCAGGTGGGAAAGTTGGTAGTTGCTTGCCAGTGCTACAACAGTACTATTGATTTCATTACCAACTACATTGCCAACAGAATATGCCATGGAAAAAAACTAGTCAGCATTGAATTTGGTTAACCATATCTGGATATCAACTAAATAGGTTACCAAAATTTGTACTTTACCTTCCCTTTAAATGCTATAATCCTTATAACAAATTCTTATCTCTTCAAATGTTTTAAAGAGGACTGTAAACTAGGCTTTAATGCCTCACAGTTAATCATTAAACATTTCTTGATGGCAGTCACATCAGATGTAGAGCCTATTATAGCTGACAATGTCAGCTAAAATAGGTTCTACTATTTACTTTAATAGAAATGGTATCAATATTAGTAACCTGAATCAGACTTTAATTCATAATTAGTTTATAACCAGTTATTGACACTACCCAGTCAGCAGTATTGTGCTCAAAGTTAAACTAACCATAATCATGCTATAGAATTTAAATTTTTTTTACATATCTTGTGAACGTTCTGTCATACTAAGCTAACCAAGTACATTGTATAATGTTAAAGTTTTTAGCATTGTCAATGTTAATTAGTATGTTTGAAAAGAACAATAAAAAATATGCCCACTTTTGATAAAATTTCCCCTCTTAATTCTGGATAGGTATATCTTGTTCTACAAGTTTATTCTTCAGATAATTTTCACTTTTGAATATAATCAAGCTACTATTTTCCCTGGCACAGTAGCAGATAAAATGACAAGCAGAAATAAAATGTTCCCATTATAATGCCCTGGATTCCATATTTCCAAAAAGGCTTGATTGAGGCTTAATTCAAATATAATGGACATGTTTAGCCAGGTTTTCACATTCCCTCTCCATCTGTTATCTTTTCACATTATACAAAAATATGTAACATTATTTCAACAGTATTCCACATGTCAAACAAAGAGGATTTTCAGTTAATTTGAACTTATATTAAAACTGTATCAAACTTTAATTTGCACTACAGAACAGAAATTAAGGCATACATTCTTACCTGTTTCTGTCTTCTTTGTCCCGGTTAATAAAGTCAGTACTACAGTTAAACCTCAACTCTGCAGTCCTTATAAATGGCTTCATTCTCACGTCCCAGCTGCAAAGGTGGGATGGTAGCTAATGCATGGATACAAAAGACTGAGAATGTGTAGATTAAAATTTCCAATGGAACAAAATTGTCAATGTAATGAATATGCATTTAAATGTTGAAATCCATTAGCAGTTTTTAAACTGACACCTGGGTGTTCAATACAAATTCAATAAGTTTAGAACTTCATGGATGATTTGCTGTATGAGGCCGTTAAAGCAGATAATTGAAATTTGTAAGCAAAAATATTTTCAAGTTTAAATAACAGAAGCAATGAGTCTACAGTAAGTATCAAGAACTTAAATACATGTACTGTTAACAAACGCCCACCAAACGCCCACCATTTAAATAAACAAATTACAAAAAATGTACAAATTATCATAAATTTTAGGTCCATGTCAACTGATCTAAGCTCTCTAGTGACTGACATTCAACTAACTGAAACACAGGGGATGGCCATGTATCTATGTCCCTGGGTTTTCTTTAGCCTACCACTGGGTATAGGACCCTGGATTGAAGGACAGCCATTTTAAGTGGTCATCCAAGCCCCAATGTATCTGCTTGTAATATCGAACCCAAGTCTTCTGTGTTCCTAAGTGAGTATGATACCCACTAGGCCACAGTTGTGAGTCTGAACCTTTGCCCCAGTCTTAGGTTGAAAAGTTAGAATTTTTTTCCTGCCCTTCAAAAGTTTACAGTACAGAAATTTACTAAAAATCTTATGGACTTCCTTTCTCTATCCTTATATCACATGACAAGGTAGCCAGGGACCTGAACTCACAACCTCTCACTGCCTCTAGAGACACAGAAGGGGTGGGGGTTGGGGGTTGGGTGGAATGGCCTCTGGTAAGCAGCTCATTTTTAAGCGTGCACTACCCACATAGTTTTTATGAGGTCCATTCACAGAACAATAAGGACAAGCTCGACAAGCAACATTTACATACATGTTTATATCTACTGCACTGAACAGTGTGATTGGGCCTTAAGGGTTTCTACTGGTTCACAGTCACCAGCACCAGTGACTCTCCATAGTGTAGCTAATCTAACCACACCAGCCAGCCCCACATTGGATGCCAAATGTCACAGGATAATTTTTTCCCCTGGGTCTCGAACCAACAACCGCTGACTCTAGAGACTCACACTTTATCTGGGTGAGCTATAAGGTAAATTCCTACTACAAAAGCCAGAAATAGTGATTTTTTTCACTTTTTGGGTTATGTCACCCTTACATTGTATAGTATATGTTTGAATATGACCTTTTTAAATATTGCTACTTAAAGTAATCAATTTAATATATTTTTGTAGTGCATTGTTCAAATACTCTAGTGAAAATAATAATGCCTTTCTGGTTGTTTGCAAATTAATGGAAGAACAATATACAGAATTTGTTCAAAATTTATTGAATGTACATTACTTAAATATAGGAATGTATCTTAGATTTTCTTTAGTTTATGTTATACTGCAATGGTTATCAGCCATCAATTAAATTGTATTGATTATCTAAGATCATATCTAAATCTGACAAATTGTACATATAAAGAATGCAATAACTATTTTCTCTGTGAACTTATCTGTCCCTTCCTACAAATCAACATTTTTTTTCAGAAAAACAGTAATATATGAATATACACAAACAAAGGAAGTTTTACATTGGGTATTTGAACACAGGTGTTCTTTTTATATCTGAAAAACCTACACAGTTTACATAATTTGTGTCAGTGTTTTCCTTCACTATTATTACGCAAAATTTTATTTTAAAATCATACCAGATGTAGAAGTGCAATTTTAACATTGTCCCTGTAATGGATTTGTGATTGTCAGCTCTTACATACAGCCCACACTATATTTACAGTAACAAAAAAAATCAATTATAAGTAATAAAAACAAAAGACCACAAAAGACTCATTAGGATTTTCGAGTTCACCTGTTACCTTAAGGTGGGTGGCATGATGCTATTAAAATCAGATGACAAGCAACTGGAAGCCATTGAGGTCTAGAGAGCAACAAGATTAGGACAACTTGGCCTTGACTGACAGGTGAGTAAACACTTCTGTACAATGTGTTTGAGTGTTAGTATTAAGGCTATGACAAGGAGATAAGTAGGATTTTAACAGTTGGACAAAAAATGGGTAAAATTACATACTGACTCATAATATTGTTAAATATAAAACTAATTTAAAACTAACTATTTTGTGCGACTTGGTAAATGATTAATTTATATCTCATGAACAAATGAGTCAATTTTGAGGGTACATAATTATGTAGTTAAAACAAATATGGTTTATTGTACAGAACTACAAGTACTTCTGATTTGAAGGTTCGGCTTTACTAGTCTAAGACACATTTTGGACTTATTCCTGGATCTGTTGGCTACTCTACACATGCAAAAGTATTGCATTGATTTGGTCTGAAACGCTCAGAGTAGCATAAATCAAAGTTAGTTTTTTTCAGCATTTTTTAACAGCTGTGTGTTTTTTGGGAAAGGTCTTCACTGTTTTTCACATCTTGTCACGCTATGAATCTGAACCCATGTTTACAGAATGGCGAGATAAACTTGATAATTTTGAAATTTACCTGGTAATCAGGTCACTTTAGCCTAGTTAGTAACACGTTCAGCTTGGAATACAGAGGACTCTTGGTCGATCCAAGAGGTACAGGCAGATACATTGTTGCTTCGATGACCTATTAAAATGGCCGTCCTCTGTCACTGGGCCCTCCAGTGGCAGGCTTAAGAACCTTCATGACGTCGATTAATGATCAACCCTGAGATTGACTGTCTTTTAGTTTGGTAAATGTCAGTCACTAGAGAACTTGGACTGTATTAATGTGCAGTCAGGATGGATGAAATAGCACTTTGAGGCCCATAGTAAAGGAGAAATTATGCTAAGTATAAATTTAACAAACAATACAAGTCCTGGGGCCATATTCTTCAACAGTGCTTAGACTGTACCTAACTTGGATTCTAAGTTTTTCTCAAGCTTTTACTAACTTAGATCAAAATGGTATTCATCAACATTCCTAACTCTAAGCTCACCTTAGACCTCTACTTAGACTTCAAGTAATCTGTAGAGGTACATTAGATGATAGAGTGTTTTTAAAATATGCAATTATTGCAGGGAATCTTGTGTTTTTTTATATTAAACTTTGCCACAATGTTAAAAACAGCATTTTCCCTCACAAAAATGAGCTTTTTCACCATTTTTTAAACAAAGCAGATTATTTAGTAGAAAAAAGTAGGTCTTACATAAGAATTGTTGTGGAATATGACTCTTCCTAACTTAGATATACTGGTTTCCAAGTTTACAGTTATACTAAGAGGTATTATGGAGTTTTCCTAACTCAGACTCTGAGTAATACTTAAATAAGTAGAGGTTAATGAATACGAAATCTAAGTAATACTTTGGTAAGTAGAAAACCATTCCTAACTAGGACCAAAGGTGACCTTAGCTAAGTATTGTTGAAGAATACGGCCCCTGGTTTTATGAAAGTATTTCTCCGGTCTGTTGTGATTTCACTTAAAAGGATTTAACTGCATCATAGAAATTATAACTTCTTCCATGTACAGTAGGAAATATCAAAAGATACATTTCATTTAAACTTATCCTTATATTTAAAATACTTCTCCACTTGTGTTGGTAAAAGTGGTAAAGTTAAAATCAAAGGTCATACAGGATCTAGACTTGCTGTAAGTCTTCATATATCTCATTCCACCAAATCTGACATACATAGGATTATTATGAATCCACCTGATGAGTGGGGAACCTACTGTCTGGTGAAGTATTTTTGTCATCCCCAAATTCTGGTAAAAATGTTATTCAGTCCTCATATAATACCTTAGACAAAAGGACTTGAAAAAAGTCTATACAGCTAGGATCAGGCTCTGAGTGTATCTCTAACATTTTCCGTTAGCTAAATTCAAATCCGCAAACATGATGCCATTCTTTTTCTTTCTTTGATTTCTAGAGATTGAAGTCCAAAAACAGACATGTTGCTACGCTGGTGCTTGCCATTAGCACTGTGCTATTGCCTGGCATCTGCACAAACTCTGAAGAAGCTGGCTGAAAGGTAAGATCAATTGTGAATGCAATGCAACAAAGTTGATGTTTCGTGACATTGAACAAAATCATTGTTATTAACATTTGGACAAAAAACATTGAATTTTTGACAAAAAAGTGATAATCTTTTATCACTGATTCTTGTTTTTTTTTATTTTACTTAAAAATTAACACAAAACACGCTATTTATTCAGCCTTGGCCTTATGTTCTTGTAAAATATGTATTTCAATCATTCTGTGCTATATTTTAAGATGAACATTTTGAAATATGTTTTGTTTTATGAAAATTTCAACACTGCAAATATATGTACTTTTATAATGAAATTAAAAGTATATTTATTTCTTGTGAAATGTCAGGAAGTAGTATGTTTAGCCTGATAACAAATAATATTATTTACCTGTACTGTATAAGCAGAAATTTTATCCAGAAGAAAATTTGACCAATTTTTCATTTTGAAGAAATTTACTAGGATTTATTTTCATGACTGGCTAGCTCCTACTTTTGACATCATTAATTTCACTTTCCAAGCTTGATTAGGTAAAATAGCTCAAATTAATGCTCAGTGAAAATTTCAACTATATAAGTACTTTTAAATGAATACACAGAGTAGTTATCCATTTATTACAATGTTTCAATCCAGAAATAACACATTGGCACAACCCATTAAAACAGAACTCTGGTGAATAGCAATCTATTCGAAGTAGAGGCAAACATCAATATATCAGTAGGTTGTTTTCCATTGATATATGATTTGTTTTAATGTTTGATGAGAAGGACAGTTATGGTATTGTGGAAAACTTGCTTACCTTTCATGTCTCAGGTCCTGAGTTAGAGTCCTGATAGTTTTCAGTGCAGAATCTAACTGGGTAACAAATCAATGCTAGATTGAGCGGAAAATCCCAGAAATTCTTTCTAATATTCCAATTATTTGTACAAGTGTACATACATTAAAACAACAGTAATATAAAATAACAAATTTCTCTGTGTTTCAGACACAGGAGATATGTGGACCCTGATGGTGAATCAAGTGGAGACTCGGCTCTGGACAAGAAATCACTGCTGGACACCCTAAACTCTAACATGGATGATGTACCTGACATTGATGCTGAAGCAAAAGAAATGTAAGGTTTCACTTCCTATAATTCTAATTCTTATTGGGCTTTTATAACGCTTATAGGGGTGTTCCACTAGGGCCATCTGGTTGGTAACTAAGGATTTTTTGAGGGTTGGGAACAATGTTTACAGTGTCGGTTAGGGTCGGTTATGGCTTCCTGGCTTGACTTTGTGGGTTGACAAAATATCAAACATGTTCCTGACCATAGCTCCGCCCATCTGGAAACCGGCTTTTCTTGTCACTTCCAGTCTTGTCCTAATCACTTCTAGTCTTATCCTTATGACTTCCCGTCTTATCCTTATCATGTCCAGTGTTGTCCTACTTGCTCATTTGCAGTCCATTTCCAGTTTGATGTGAGGTAAAAATATATCAATAAATTATGTTAAGAATGAGAAAAAAACAGTGCAAGTTAAATCAGAATCCTGAAGTTAACAGGCAGAAAAGGTCCACATGTATGCTGTAAATATTAAGAAACCTGAAAAAGTGGTTATTTTTGTCGAATAATATTCAAATTTTCAGCTATTCCAACATAACAAGGACAGTCAACATAATATTTTGATCCCAACACGTGGACAGAACTACAGCATGTTTTACCATTACATAAAGAATTAGGTCTTTCCCAGAGAATAGGATTTTTTTGCTATAAATATGTAGAGAAATTGCTCACATGGATGAAATTTTGAAGGTGGCTTTCCGAGACGTCCGAATTTGGAGTATAAAATCCAGTTACAAATGAGAGGGTTGTCATTGTCACGTGAGACATTCTCTGAAACACTGAGAATTACTTTACAAATGAAAATTTTCTATTTTAAGTGGCCATTTCTGTCATATGGTCATAATCAGAAATAGGTTGCTGTCTTTTTTATATAATTTTAAAGCCTAAACCTGAAAAACCATAATTTAACTAACAAAAGTATTGATACTATAATTTTGGTCATGTGATGAGATCCAAATATTTTGTATTGACCTAGTTTTTGATTTGTTGATTGGTCGACACTTGATCCTTCTTTAACAAAACTGGACTGGCATTACTGATTGCAAGTTTGGTTGTGGTGGGTCAGCAGACTTCTCCAGGCTTGTTGGTTTGTCACCAAGGCTTGTTTTGATGATCCACGACTTGTCTGTTGTACCTCCAGGGCTTGTCCTGAGGCTTTCAGTTTTGATCTTATAGGGGTGTTCCACTGGGGCCATCTTGTCAGTAACTAAGGTTTTTTTCAAGGGTCGGGAGCAATGTTTACAGAGTCAGTTGTGATTTCCTGGCTTGTCGTGGAGGGTCAGCAAAATATTAAACATATTTGATATTTCACCGACCCTCCCCGAACTTTATTCCCAACAGTGGCTCTGCCTACCTTGAAACCAGCTTGTCCTAGTCACTTCCCAACTTGTCTTAATCCTCCCATCTTGTCTTGTCATGGAACTGGCTGGTCTGTGTCACTTAAGTCTAAAACTGTTCATTGGCAGTTCATTTCAAGTATGATGTCAGGTAAAACTATGACAATAATTTGTGATAAGAATGAGAACAAGAACAATGTAATTAATCAGAATCCTGAATTTAGCAGGTAGAAAAGGTCCATATGTACGCTGTAAATATTATGAAATTTAAAAAAGTGTTTTTATTTATCAATCAATCAATTAATCAATCAATCAATGCTAGATTAAGCAGAAAATCCCAGAAATCCTCGCTAATATTACAATTATTTGTTCAGATGTATATACAGTAAAACAACTGTAATATAAAATGACAAATTTCTCTGTGTTTCAGACACAAGAGATATGTGGACCCTGATGGTGAATCAAGTGGAGACTCGGCTCTAGATAAGAAATCACTGCTGGACACCCTCAAGTCTAACCTGGATGATGTACCTGACATTGATGCTGAAGCCAAAGAAATGTAAGGTTTCAATTTCTAATACTATTTTAATTCCAATTTGGCTTATATAATAGCTCTTTTATAGCATTTTAAAACCTATTTCACCCTATCTTATGGTTTTCTAAAAGTTTCCAAGTACATATTTACACTGTAATGGTTAAAAATCGTTTATAAACATTCTCTATACAAATGTTTTACTGAAAACATTATTAAACATCTACAAATCAACTCGAGATGCTACATTTGACTGGAAACGTTTTTTTAAACATTTATAAAATATCTGAAAAAATGAAGGTAATGCTGGAAATGTTTTTAAAAACATTCATCATTAAATGTTGACAAACAGTACATATAAGATGTTTTAACAATATTTATTAACAATGTTTTGAAAATGTTTGGCCTGAAAATGTTTTAGAAACATTTAATAACAAATGGTTTTTATACCCATCACTTTATAATGTTTTTGAAGTATTTCTTATCAAATGTTTTAAAAACATTCTATCAAAAACGTTTACTGTTTTAATTTTTTGATTGGTCAACACTTGATCTCTTTTCCCCCCAGAAATTGCTCTGTTGAAATAGCTGATAATTTGATTATTATGTGACAACCCCCCCCCCCCCACACACACACACACACACACTTTTTCAGGTTTCTTAATATTTACAGCACACATGGGAACTGTGTCTATCAATTAACTTCAGGATTCTGATTACTTACACTGTTGTTTTTTTCTCATTGTTAACATAAATTATTGCCATATTTTTACCTCGCATCATACTGGAACGGGACTGAAAATGAGTAGGATAAGACATAGGTGACAAGGAAAAGCCAGTTTCATGATAGGATAAGACATAAAGTGACTAGGATATGACAGAAAGTGACTGGGATAAGACATAAAATGACTAGAATAAGATTTAAAGTGATTAGGACAAGATGAATAATATATTATTCCTGGTGGACAGGGCCACGGTGGGGATGAAGAATCATAGAGGGATGGTGAAATATCAAACATGTTTTATATTTAGCCAACCCACCAAGTAAAACTGGGAACCCCTAACCTACAGTACCAACACAGTAAACAATGCAAACTGACCCCAGATTTTGCAACAGTCAGTACCAGTTGAACACCTAAGTTAACTTGATGTTTCATCTCCCTATCAACAGATCGGGCTTAACACATATTCACGTCCACCCTCGGTTTTCTTACAGATTTATACAAATGATAGATAATAGCTTTACCACACCATAGACAATTATAAAATTGATCATATACATTGGTAATTTATTGTATAACGGTAATTGTCCTCAGTTAATTTAGGGGTGGGCATGAATAGGTACACAGGCGTAAATTGGTTCACCGCCACTATTTAAAATGGTTTTCCAGCTTACTCACCTGTTTAAGTTACTTAAATCATGGTCAGTCTTTTGGTTTTGTACTACTCAGTCATGTGTAGCAGATACAATACACTGATTCAATATACTGGTTACCAAATCAGTTGCTTCAAATTCCTGCAGTTTCATTGCATTAGATTTTAATTCTATTCACTTTTTATTTATTCACATTTTTGTGGCAAGTTATACAGTATATCCTTTGGTCTGCAGTATTCTTTGAAACACAACCTGCACTGACCATGGTCCCTTTGGCTGACTGTTTTCACCGACATGTTTTTGACAGTATTTCAAAGCCATGATGGTCATATTGTATACATTATAGCTACAGTATAGCACAAATCCATTCTTTAAATTCTATATGATGCAAGTATGAAAACAATCATTGTCTGTATTCTATGTAATTACAGTACTGTATGTCAAATCCAGTGTCTATATTCTATATAGTTAGATACAAGTACATCAAATCCATTGTCTGTATTCTATATGATTCAGGTTGTATGTTAAATCCATTGTCTGTATTCTATACAACTACAGTATAGTACATTATGCCGGATCCATTTTCAATATTCTATAGAACTACATGTACAGTTTATGGCCAATCCATCGTATATAACAAACTCATTGTCTATATTATTTTTATGACCACAGTTTAGCAAATCAATTGTTAGTATGCATTTGATACTGTGTTGGAGATATAGTATATATTGTACAATTTTGTAGTAAAATTTTGTCACCAATATTGATGTTATGCTCAGTTTACACTATTCTTGCCAAAATGCAGTCTGTATTTTACATATTGACACAGCATTTTCAGGCCAAGTTACACTTTCAGGCTGACATTTGGCAGAATTTTGGTTTATTTTCCAAATCTGTGCAAGTTAATAACGATTTCACACTTCAGTACACACCACATCACTAGTTGTGTTGAAGCTTTGATGAGTGCACTTAGTGGCCCAGTGGTCAGCAAATTCGACATATAGTCACTCAGCTGTGACCTCTGTAGTCATAGGTTTGAACTCACAGCCACATGTGAGATTTGCTGCTGATTGTTTGTCCTCAAAGGATTCCTGGCTGTTGACAGAAATATAAAATCCAGGGCTAAAATCCAGGGCCCGTATTCATGAAAGGTCTTAGCCAGGGCGTGGGCTTAAAGTTGAGACTTTTGTCTTCAGTTTCTGCCCCAAAACTGCTAAGACTTTTGTCTTAGGCTTAGTTGTATTCACAAAAATTTTAAGACTGGTCTTAGGCTTAGCCAAGGGCTCAACTTTAAGACTGGTTAGTAGTGGGCTTAAATTTTGTAAAGAGGACTTAAATATGGCCGCCATAAACTTTTCTCCACTTCAAAATTTGAAATGGCTGTAACTAAAGTATAATTATACAGAACACCTCACTAAAGACTGCTTTGGAAGTTTATTTGTGGCAATAAGGTTTTCCATTTCAAAACAGCACTTTTCCTTAGATAAAATGCATTAAATGAAGGATATATGTCACCAATAGTATAGTTTGAATAGAAAAGAAATGCCACATGACACAGAAAACCACTGTGGTTATTTGATAATCTTGGACTTAGCTAAGTCACCCTTTGTGAATACAGTTTTAAAACAAAACTTAGCTGAGACAAAAGTCTTAACTTTAAGACTGGATTTAAGCCTAAGACCTGGCTAAGTCTAAGACCTTTTGTGAATACGGGCCCAGGCTTTAACTTGAGGCTTTAATGATAGAAATGTCCTCAAAAGCCCTGTCCCTAGTGGTTAGCAAGTTTGGCATCTTGGCACACAGTGTTACATGTTTGACACCCACAAACATAAACCCAAACTTTTGACCTTTGTCAAAAGAGCCTTGCTGATGCCTTGTGCTTGCGTAGTTTGGCGTGGCAGGCAGTAACTTGGGGTATGTAAGTAGCTGATGGTTACACACAACGAGGAAATTCTACCCGAGCTTGATCTCAGGTGTTGAATAAACATGATAAAGCCAATTTAGACATTTTATCAGAAACTTAATTTCCTTTTCCTTTGTATCACATACCATTCTGTTGATGGTAAAGTAAAATGGCACAATCTTCTGGGCATCTCCAATCTCTGAATACAAACTGAAGTTTTTACTTCATTATCCTCGACCATCTTCAAAGATGAGACAGACCGAAATTGGGATTCAAGAATTTTAAGGGATGTTTTTGCTGAACATATGGTCAATAATTGATTGTATCTCAGTTCTACTGTTTTATATTCTTAAAATAAAACTTACACTACATTTATTTTTGGACATATGATTCAGTTATAAACAAACATGTCCATATTTATAAAATTTAATATATGTTTTCACAAAATATCATCTTTCTCATTCAGGGTATTGGTTATTATGTGATCTAAGTATTTAGTGTTATAGTTATGTCATATATCACATTAATTGTTAATGATGAATTAATATATAGTTGTTATTGCTCTATCATATAGAAATGAAAGATATGTGGAACCAGATGCTAGTGGAGATTCTAGTCTGAATAAAAAATCTCTGGATGACACGAATGATGCTGCTTTTGACGACACAGATGATTTGTCAGAAAAAGACCTGGAGTCAGTTTCAATGTAAGTCTGATTTCAAGATGTTCCATAAGTCCTTGGTGGCCTGGTGGTTAGCAAGTTTGGCACCTGGTTACAGGTTGTACTTTTGTGTGGTTAGGTAGGGGCCACAGCCAGTTATCATAAGTGGTTGGGCCACAACCAGTTATCACAAGTGGTTGAGGGCTGTAACAACCTTTGAACGTCAAGATGCAGCAAGATTTTACTAGATTGCCTATGTACACTTTTTTCACTAAATGAAAAACTTTGAAAAATTGTATAGTATGTTTTTATATAGAACATCCCTCCCACAAATCCTTGGTTACTGCAAGCCGTTTGTTTTCGATATTTTCAAATATAAGCACATTCTTACAGAATCATAATTCTTTGCAGTTTGTAAACAATAGCTTTTGTGCATATAAGACCTCTGTGAATGGAAAACAGAACAGTTCCCCTACTATCCTTCATGAACCAGAATCCGGTCCATTCCACATTTTGGTCTAAACGGTTTTAATGTCAGACATATGGATGTTTTTTTTTTTGCAAAAATATTAAAATAAATTGTATATTCTTAAATTAGAAGTGTTGTTTGTTATACACATGATTTTGTGTAACAAGAAAAAAAACCCACTAAAATGTTTCAAAATCGACATCTAAATGATACTGTCCAATTTTTGTAATAGACTGAAAATAGGTACAACAATCATATATATTTTTCTAAATATAAAACCCCTCTACATTCTCTTGCAAATTTTTTTTCTATCGAAAAATTATCTCTCTCAGAAACCCAGTGTTTATAGCCTGTTGTGTAATTACACATTGCTTTACTTCATACTCTAAGATACCTGTATTTTCCAACAAATGTGCATAAAAAAATATATATATATAACAATGTATATTACTTATATTTTATATGGTTTAACATAAATATATGACCAATACATACATATTAATATAACAAGCGTAAAACATAGGTCTTGGTAAATTCCCAGAATTTCTTGCTGTTTCTGGGAAGGGTTTGTTTTCAGTAAAAAAACTAGTCAGCATAAGGGTGACCCCTATAAGAGAAAACTAGATCCTTTTAAACATATATCATAGTGTCAATGATAAATTAATATATAATTGATATATTGTTATAATACAGAAATGAAAGATATGTAGAGCCAGAAGATGGCGCCAGTGGAGATTCCAGTTTGAATAAAAAATCCCTGGATGACACGAATGATGCTGATTTTGACGACACAGATGATTTGTCAGAAAAAGATCTGGAGTCAGTTTCAATGTAAGCCTGAATACAAAATGTAACAAAAATGATATAACATTTTGCAATTGTTTTATTTTATTGCAATTTTTATGTATATGAATAATCAGAATGTTACTTAGAGACTGTATTAAGACACTCTGATATTTATGAAGGCATGTATACCAAGTCATGATAACGACAAGATCTCATGAGCATTAGAAAATCTTGTGAGTACTACTTATTGTCTTGTCATGATAACATATGAAGTCATGTTTACAACTAATTATGTCTTTGGCTATCACATAAGTATAATAAGAAATAATTGCAAAATAGTACGTTTTGAGCACATGATAATAAATGGTGATCATGACATAACAATAATAAGTAGTGAATACAAATGATAAATAGTGTGCACAACATTAAAAGTGGTAAACACTACATAAAGATTGGTCCATATAACATAATAAGTAGTGAGCATAAGATGACCTTGTGCTCAAACTTATTTTCTTGTGATCACAACATTACAAAATGTGTATTAGTATTAATATCCTATTTGATAAATATATTTTTTTTGTAGCCAGGAGAGATATGTGGCAGGGGACAATGGTGCAAGTGGAGACCAGAGTCCAGCGGAGAAATCTCTGGATGACACAGACCAAGCAGAACTGGATGACACCAATGACATTGACTGGGACACCAGATCACTGCAAGTAGTTTATGTACAATGATCTCCCTAAATATAGAAGATCTCCAATAGAAAATTGCATCACT
The DNA here is from genome assembly GCA_964017235.1 of Sabellastarte sp. h YS-2021. Classification (NCBI taxonomy): domain Eukaryota; kingdom Metazoa; phylum Annelida; class Polychaeta; order Sabellida; family Sabellidae; genus Sabellastarte; species Sabellastarte sp. h YS-2021. The sequence goes on from OZ024929.1 coordinate 45,428,354, forward strand.
ATGAGAATGTATAAAAAATGCTTTCATATGTATGATCCCTCAAGCCTATATATCTCCACCAAGGCCAAACACCTCCAATATTGTTTATGAGTGCAATGATAAAAATTCCTAGATCCAGATGGTGATCTGTATTACCATTAAAATCTGAATCATCTGTTTCTGGTGCAATTTCTTGAAAAATGTCATAAAAAATCCATCCTTAACTTTTTGAGTTATTTTGCAAATGAACAAACAAACAGACAAATATATGCACCCCAAAACATGACCTCCTTGATGTAGGTACAGACACCTTCCAAAAGAAACATTTATCACCAGAAATAATTCATATGCCATATATTAAAAAATAAGCTGCCATCAACCCTCGTCTTATTCACAAAAATCCAGATCACTTTAAGAAGTTTGGGTTCAATAAAACTCTAAGCAAAATATTCCATGTTAAGCAGTTTTAGTACTACACATGGAGTATATAAGATTTTGTGTTAAAAAGAGAGAAATTTTTTTTAAAGTATTAAATTGCTTGTTTTGTTCTTCCCAGGTCAGAGCCAACCCTTGACTTGGGTAGACGTCAATCAGACTCGTAAGTTCAAACATAATGGTCTCCAAAACCAATGTCTTTTTTCTATTATTTTACGTTTAAAGTTAGACATAAGTGGTGGTTGTTTTCTCTGAGTAGTGATCTGTGAAAAACTTCAAACATTTCAACAGGTGACTGTGCCATATATTGAAGGATAGTAGGGCTATGTACATTTACTTAATTTTTTTTTGGTTTTTATGTGTTGATAAGTCTATAAATCAGGACATTTGCATGCACAGAATATAAGTAAACAAATGATAAATGTGTCTGTATGATACTTTAAAACTTTCTTTTCTGATTTATTTACTTTTGCAGAAATATGCCAAAAATATAATGTAGGGTTTTATTTATGTGTATTAGTATTCAAAGGGGATGTAGATAAGGCAACGCTATAGCACCATACCTTTCTATTTTGGTTGCAGAAATACTTACTATATTGATAGAATACAACCCAGATATTATAGGCATCAATGAAAGGGAGAAACAAATAAAACTGACACGGAATACTCTTGAAACCAAATAATCATTTATGATGTTTATAAATAAATACAGAAAAAAGAATGGGTATATGGATTGGAAGTGTGACAAAATCACCAATTAAGATAAAATGTAATCCAAGAAAAGTACTGGGGTGAAAGTAAATTCAGCCTTTTATGGTTACAATTTTCAGCAAGCCTCATAAAATGGTATCCCACATGTAAGCTTTGATATAGCTGTAATAAAAACTAAAACTGAATTCAAATCTTGGAAATATACAGTATTTTGTCCCATTGGAAAAATAACCCTTCTAAATGCATTAATTTTACCAAAATTTATTGATTTATTTTCTTTAATCCCTGCTCACGGCTCTACCTCAAGTGGGAAAGCTGGGAGTTGCTTGCCGTTGGTCGGCAGTTTACAGTACAGAACCTTGACCAGCTGTATGTACTGGTTTCCTCTGCCCTTCCAACTACCCGTCATGATATGACATGTACAGTGTTGAAAGCGACGTAAAACCCCAAATAAATAAATCTTTAATTCATGCACCCCATTCCATTCTTGTTGAAATTTATAAGAGAATATTGTTATAATTGTGTGTAGAATGGTAAACCAGGCAAAGTAAAAAGATGGTTTAATGTAAATATTATTGCAAGAAAGGCCTATAATTAATAAATATATTAATTTTTTTTTGAAAAACAAATGTACCATTTTACAAAGGGGACCATTTTACAAAAGGTTGCCATTTGCTACAAAAAAGGATTAAATAATCTGGAAAATATAGCTATTTTTGAGGGAGGGGGTGGAGAATGGTATTAAACATCTGTCAGATATTAAATCCTTTTTAAGAGATGTTTTTAAGTATTGGAGAGATTTTTGTACATCATAAATTATGGGCAACAATTCCATCTGTAGTAGTGCTATTTGATTAAATAAACATCTAAATTCTAAAATCTATTCACTTGTGAAATCGGTCAATGAAAGGTATGTTAATGATATAATTGACAGTAATGGGAATGTATGGTCCAGAAGTTACAAGAAAAACATAGTTTGACCATCACTTTTTTTGCACTACTATACTATACAAACTTCAGTTAAAAAGTCATTGCTAAAATAGAGGTAGATAACTTTGTAATTATGACACTGTATGTACCTTTTCATTTGAAGACTGTTATAAAGTCACAAGAATATAGAGAGGCAATATATCAATCTTTGTGTAAATGTAATGAGTGTGTAACCTACTACACCAATCTGCCCATTTTATTGTTTGAATAATTAGAAATAATATATTAATTTATATACTTGTTATCTAGATAAACCAATATCCATGTTTTTTTTATTTTGTTATTATTATTATTATTATTCTGAGTGACAATTTTAAAGCATAAGTAGGTTTATAATTAAGGTTTATTCTTGTCATATAAAGCTTTCACACAAAATACTAAGTCTCTGCCTGCTATTGCTTACTAGTTTAAACGGCTGCACTCTATGTGACATTTTAAACTAGCTCCTGCAGAGGGCACCCCCACAAATGCAGGTATTTGATTGGTTAGGGGTTACAAACAAATGGATGGACAAAATGTCATATTTCAATTATGATTAAATATATAAATGTATTAATAAAAACATAAATCACTACCATATACAAATACAGTGTCTCTAAACATTTCCACTTTTTAGAAAACCAACTGGAATGGATTTTATTGGTGTGGCTTATGATTTGCTGAAAGGCAATCCAGATGGAGGGAGATCTCACAATGGTGGTATTGATCCGGGAGTGAAATCTACCAGGAAACACTTGAAACTCACCTGTGAGTGATATCTAATCTAATCTTGTTCGATTTTGAAGTGCTTAATCTCTAATAACAATTTATAACTTACTTAAACTCAAAATCCTTGTCATTCTTGGATCATAAATAAGGAAAGAACCTGAAAACCAAGGATAATTTCTGGAAAAAGGTACATAAATAAGTTTTAAGACTTTGCTTGAAACAGAGTCAGAGCAGTGATATGTCGCTGTAAAATTTAGCATTGATATTGTTGAATGTTTTGAAAACAATAGCACATGGATTAGTGATAAAGTCCTTTCATTTAGAAGAATGGACCAATTATTTTTGTTCTTGAAAGAGGACTGTGTGAACACATTGTAGCCAAAAACGGTGCTTTGAGTAGCACATCTAGCACTGAAAGTGGGTTGATACAATTCGTCAAACTTTATGCTAATTGGAGGATATCATCAGATGCATGCTGCACTTAAAATCGCCATTACCTTTTCATTTTTGATCCAACTTTGAATTTTTTAACAGCATTTTCTTCAGCTTGTATCTGAGGAGTGTATTGAAGCGGACTGGTTTGGTGCATGTGGGTCGTTAGTATATTTTGTGGTTTGAAATACAAAAAATACATTTTATAAAATGTGATATCTCTTCATGTATAATATCGTGATTATCTATTCTTTATTATAGTGACTTGTAACATATAATACATAAAAACAGTTTGACAAAAATATTAATACAGCAGTTACCCAGCCTTCTGATGGGCTTATTAGTCACTTTAAAGATAATTTATCACTTGTATAATTAATGAAATATTATGAAAAACTGGCACTTGTTTACACATCCATAATGCTTTAGGTATCCATTGTAAGGCGTACTAGGAAGATAAAACATATTGCACTGTATGTGCTAGCAGACATGTAGTAGTTAATAAAATATATATAGCATCTCTGATATCACAATGAGACAAACGAATTGCATGACTCTAGAGATTTTGATCTGTTACAATATAGCTTCTTGCTGTAAAAAGACAGATATGTAAACCAATCAACTTTGAAATAACAAAGAATTATTGATTTATTTTCTTTGCGGACAATATTACCCTGCTTCTTTTCAGATAGCAGCTGTTTGGCAGATGGACCTGAAGAAGTAGAGTTTGCTGTCAGATCTTCCTGTGTCAATGAAACTGTCACCCAAATATTCCACGGTACTAGAAGTTACCAACGCAAGTTCAGCATTGATGTAACTACTTCAGGTAATTGAAAACACCTGTAATGCCTCTCCATTCCAGCACCACATCAGAACCCTGTTTGAAATGTCTGGCTTGTAATTTACTTTGCACAACTAAATAAAAATGTAATAATTACTTTGATGTGAATGTCCTTTGATTAAAATATAAATTGGCATAACTTACAATACAATTCACGCAAAAAAAGAAGCCAATGAATTAAGCTTTTAGAATGCCTTATTAGAGAGCTGTAGATAATGTATTATCTATTATGGAGGTTATATTTTTGATCGTGTACATTGGTTTGTCTGTTCCCCAAATAACAAAAAACGTTATTCACAGATTTTGATGAAATTTTCAGGAAATGTCAAAAATGACACAAGGAACAAATAACTTGATTTTGGTGGTGATCTGGATCACCGTCTGGATCCAAGAATTTTTGAAACAATTTCTTGCCATTGCACCCATTGGAGGTGTTGGCTCCTGTTGGAGTTATGCACTGTGAAAGTGCTCTTGTTTCTGTGTGAAACAGATGCCTTGAATTGGCACAAAACCAAATTGAATCAACATAAATAAAGCTTACACAGCTTACACAGCAAAGCTTCTTGTACTAGTGTTCCCAATTGGCTAATATTGAATTTATTGTTTACTCTTAGCCAGTTTCAGGTGTGTAACAATTTACTAAGCTAAACATTGGGACTTTTAGTGTGAATTCTTCCCTGGCGTAAGGCCATGGGGTGGATTCTTTTTCAAAGTATTTTAACAGTTCTTTTGACTTGGTGAAAACAGTCCTAGCATAAATCTACAACAATGCAATTTTTTGAGTTAAATAGATCTTAAGAGTAATTGGTCTCATTATTAAAATTTAATTTGAAGTTGATTTTCATGATTTTACCGCATTTTTAGAAATAGTAAAATATCTTGTAAATGGCAGAATGTTGTACATCTTGAAACCCATTTTCGACACTACAGGACAAAAATGTCATTTTTGGTGGCCATCTTGTATTAATTAAAAGACATAACTTTGAAAATTGCAAATAGCCCTGAAACTGTAACAGACAGAGAGATTTCACACTTTTTTCACCCAAATAATTTACTCAAGAGTACATGGAATCCTTTTCCAAAATTTAAATTTGGGTCAATTTTGTGACTTGCTGTTATTTATAAAATTACAATTGTTTTGGAAAATTTAGGAGATAGGGCAATTATGAGTTTATTTTCAAATCTATAGGGTAAGGAAGATTCCCAAGAATCAATATCAGAATTTAAAAAAATTTCAGTTAAAGCATTCTTTTGACAATTACAAATATTTCAGAGGCTGTAAGAGACACATATATTTTGAAATTATATTCATTCAGCATACTCAAGAGGGTCTCTGTAGCCTTGTGCTAGGGTGTTGGGCTTCAGAGCAGGTCTTAGGTTCAATCCTTACACGGGTTATAGATATTGTACCCTTTGATAAGCCACTTAGTTCCACTTTGGCCTAGTGGTTAGCAAGTTTGGCATCTAATCACAGGCTGTCATCTCTGTGTTGGTTCCACTCCAACAAGTGACAAATGCTGTGGGCCTGTCCCAATATGACCCTGGCTGTTGAACATATGGGATGTTAAACCCCAACTTTGAACTTTGATAAGAAGTTCGTCCCTCTTTGCCCAGTGGTTGAAATGGGTACTGGCAGTAGTTGGGGAGTTAAACCTGTTACAGGCTGGCATCCTGAGTGGTAATACTCTGAGTCACTTCATACCAAAGAAACTGGACCTAAGCACCGACCATATGGGCTATTAGGCCCAAAGAAATGACTTTACCTACATATCCAAGAGTACTTGCAATTATATTATCCAAACTTGCACTTTTTGGTTAGATTTTGCATCTTTGACCATTGCGATGGAGAGGTTTAGCACAACAGTTTACAGTAATGTAATGAGACTTTACTACACTTAATGTTTGATGAGAATTATTTCCAATTTTATTTACAAAGTCAAAAAATGTATGAGAGAAGGGGCACTATAAACATACAAAGGATTTTATACTTGGTAAGATTAACACATTGTATGGTACTTGTATTGTATATCTATATTTGACACAAAATCTCCTTTACTACAAAACTTAAAACGCTATTTGATTGATCCCAGCTATACAGGTGACTAATATTCCCCTAACTGAAAGGCAGATCGAGTCTCAGGGATGGTCTTTATCAAATATCATGTACCTGGGATCGATCCCACACCCACACCGCAAGTGCGTTACCCACTAAGTCATAGTGACATTTTCAATTGCATTTTTGTTTGTTTGTTTATTTGGGGTTTAACGTCGCTTTCAACACTGTACAGGTCATATCACGACGGGTAGTTGGAAGGGCAGAGGAAACCAGTACATAGAGTTCGCTAGGGTTGTGTACTGTAAACTGCCGACCAACGGCAAGCAACTACCAGCTTTCCCACTTGAGCCCGTGCGGGGATCGAACCCCGGGCTCAGAGGTGGGAGGGGAGAGTGTTACCACTCTGCCACCATGGCCCCCAATTGCATTTTTGAATCAGTGGCATTACTCATAAGCATATCTAATTGTGACTATGTATTTTTCTGATTTCAGCGAGTGGCAGATATGGATTGGCAAACTTTGCTTTCAGTGCCAGTTTCAGTAAGTCATATGGGATTATCAATTTTAGTGGGTGATATGAATATTTTATTAGTATGTTTAGTATATAAGAAAGAAGATAGTTCTCTCCTAAATCTCTCCTATCAAATGTCTTGAAATGTGTCAATTATGTTTTTTTTTCTTTTGTTTTACTTTGTATTTTTTTCTGTGATAGAGGTTTTGTGACTGTATTTATATAGTATCAATGCATTTGTCATTGTATTTGAACATTAAATAATGGAAAAAAATACAAAAAAAATGTTTGAATGATATAATGCATCATAGATAAACCAGTCATTTTAATATACATTTTGTTCTTTAGTTTCTGTCCACATGCATAGCCATAGTATTATGATGAACTGTGAAACAAAATGAAATAAAAAATGATTCATAGATAAATTATAAACAATGCCTACCATTGGAGAATGACGCTAGGAAGAATCAAATGAGCAGATATATGATTGTGTTAAATAGAAAGCACTCGTACGGTGCAGACCTCAGCCAATGCAGTGGAGTATCCCCATATTGTTATTTCACCCAAATACTACTTTATTATCCCTCATAATTGGATAACATGTCCGTGAAAATACAGTAAAAATGGGAGACTTTTTGAAAATTCGAGAATTTTGTTGTCTCCAGAATGTGATCCGAATATTTCTCAAAATATAATTAGTTCTTTCTTCGGTCAGGCCCTACATACATAAAAAAAAATGTTATCAAGATCTAATTAGTTAGTTTTTGTTAGACACAAATACAAAAGAATTATAACCGTAATAAAAATGGGACTTTTGGACATTCAGAATTTTTTTGTTTGACCAGATTATGATCCAGTTTATTCCTGAAATTTATTTTCTTTTTCCTTTGGTCAGGCCTTACGAACAAAAAAAATTTCCTAAGGATGCATAAAGTCAAAACGTACCTGTACACCAAGGCATATCCATCTTAGTCTTACTCACCCCCTGGCGTTCTCTGTGGTGCTTGGACTCTTTTCTGTCCCTGGATATTGAAATTGGTTGACTGTTTTGGTTTTGTGGCGCCTTAGAGTTCCCTTTGAATAGGGGAGATTAAGTGCTATAAACGTCCAATTAGAATAAAGTCATTTACAATTGTTAGGTCTCGGTAGTCTAGTGTTTAGCATGTTGGAATCTAATCACAGGCTTGTCACCTCTCTGTGAGCTCGAACCCCACAAGTGACAATGCTGAGGGCCGGTCCCAATTTTATTCTGGCTGTTGAATGGCACATATAATCCTTATCTGTAACTTTGACTTTGTATAATGTTTGTTTGCATGTTGTTTACTAGGTGGACCTTTGTACACATTTATAATCTGGTCATTTTCACCTTTCAATCAATTAGAAATCAATTGTTAGAAAATGAGTAGAATTAGCTACATCAACACTTTGGCTTTTTAGGCCATACAACATAATTTCTCTGAGTGTTTGTGTGTGTGTGTGCCTGTGTGAGAGAGAGACACAGAGTATCAGAACATTACCTGTCCTCATGGCAACAGTCTATATATGGCAATGCAAGCCATTCCATGAAAGCTGCAGTACCTTTCTACAATACCAGGATTAGTATGCCCCGATATCTGATATCTGATTTCGGATTCTGGCTTATATTTATGTTGCACCTTAGCATCTGCAGTTCACAGATACTAAGTGCAATAAAATAACTGTGAATTAGAATTAGAAAGCTAAAAATGATAGAACTCTGTAGCTTCTGGCCACTGGCAATCCCAATGCCATTGATAGTGTAGCTGTCTACTTTATTTTTCAGTTTAATAAGTGGAAATAGGCTGAAGACATCTTTATTTTGTAATCAAAATCTATCTGCTTGATAGCTGGGAAGTCGTCCTATGAGATGTATGACCAAAAGCTTATTACCCTATTCCATAGTGGGTAGTTTGGCTTCCAGTTGACCAAATAATGAAGTCCTAAGCATAATCGTTTTGGTCATTCAATTAATTTTTTTCAGTCACCAGGTTAAGGGCATAATTGCAGTGATCGTAGATAATCTAGTCCTATTTTTTAAAAGGGTTTACTTTTTTTATTATTCCATTGCATACACAAAAATAAGATGAAATGTGTGACACAAGTACAGTTACACCAAGGAAACATGTAAACAATACAATGCACAAAGTATAATTACTACTGAATACTAGGGGACACACAAAAGAAAAGTAAAAACATTAATCCATAAATATTAACCCAGAGATACACAATTGCTGAGGTATAAGAAACATACAGCCAGAGAATTATATTTTTTTTTTTAAATAGAGATGCTTAAATTCCAGCTTTGTTAAGTATTCTTGTTCCAAAACAAATTTTATATGCCTTTTCATGAATATCTTTGACATCTAATTCTTTCAGTGTTCTGAGGTTTGGAATATGTATCTTGGCTGTAATGTATATATCATTTACAGGTATTTTATGCACCTTGTCACCTTGAGACGTAATCAGAAACTATACTGTATAGTCTAGCTTTGCCAATGTTTAAAATAAAACTAGCTTCCTGCAAAATTAGTCCCTATTACTTATGACTGATAGAGCTAAATTCGTTTTATCCAATGAGGTTGATATGTTTGGTCACAGGACGTACTGTATAAACTGAAATTTTCAACTGGCATTAATTACTGTTTGTTTGTCTGTTTGTTTGTTTATAAGTTAGCAAGGCTACACAAATACTAATGGTTGGATCGTCATAAAAATTGAGAAGATGGGTCTTGGTCCAACTTAGATCCCATTGAATTTTGATAGTCATCTGAATCACTACCTCATACCAAAAAAAAAGCCATCAAAGATTCAGATTTTTCCATTTACTTATTATGGAGATTTTTTTAAAATAAAAAAACCAAACGTGTCTTGGCAGAGGTATGTGCTCTCTGAGTGATCTAGTTTTTGGCTATCTTAGCAAATGAGCTTGGATATTGAAAATAAAATTAATTCACAGTGAAATTTTAAGCTATATTATTATTATATAAGTATAGCCATTAGTGTAAAATTAATTGTTTTGATTTTCTTAAAATGAAGAATTAGTGAGGTTTTCATCTAGCTTTAATTTCTATTTATACATTATTTCACTTGGGACTGTGTATGTGGTTTGGCATGCTTGCCCCTTTTCATTGGGATCATTCATAACAGTGTCCAGTCCTCCCTCTCCCCACTTCTTCTTCAACAAAAATTTGCAATTAGCTAGGATATATGATAATTTACTGTCCAGAACAGTCTTGCTAGAATCATTACCAATACCATCAAGTACTCGCACCTCACTCCAACTAGAAAGACTCTCCACTGGCTGCCTATTAAACATCACTCTATATTTAAGACTGTCATACTGGTGTACAAGTTCGGAAGTTCCTACAAAGTGGTTATCATAAATATTTAGAACCTTTTCTTTAACGTGGACATCGTATGTACAAGACTTGTAGAAGTCAAGCTGATGGAGTGGTACTAGAGGTCCCATATTTTGCCTCATCAGAAATAAATCTACTGAACACTCTGGTCTCAGCTTTGCATATGATGCATCAAAGATTTGCAAGGATCTACCAGATGATGTATGTTCAGCCACTTCTCTCGCCTCCTTCAGAAAGAAGTTGAAAACCTTTTGGTTTGCAAAAGCATATCCACCATAGTTTCTGTTTTTTTTTCTCAGTATTTCTCCATGGTACAGATCCAAGCTCTGTCTTTGATTATATATGATTATGGATTTCTGCTTTTCTGTGTTATGTATCTTCTGTCTGTCTTTAGATTGAGAATAGGCACGATAAAAATACAATTAGAATTAGAATAACTTGCAAAAGTTGAGCAGTGGTACTGAATTCTTAAACTGAACATGTGACCTTATATCAACTGTGTCACTGTACTGTGCCACACAGGGTATGGTGAAGCTGAACAGCAAACCATCAACACCAAGAGCATTATGAGGGATGAACACACTGTATGTAATCGGGGAAGGATTCGTGTCAAAACAGAACTTGCTGAGGCCATGAAGTATTCCGTAGACAATAGCTTTGCAGCTGCAGTCTGTGCTTTGCCAGTATCATACAATAAAGCCAGATATATGGCCTTCATTTCAGAGTGGGGAACTGTGAGTTGACTTTTATCTATTTAGTTGACTTATATGTTTCATGTGAGACACATTCTAACTGAAACATCTGAGATGAAAAAAGGAATTTTAATGACAGAGGTTAAAATTATCCTCTGGAATAAAGTCTCATAGGTTTCAGGGGGAACTTGCACGTATGACGTTCCACAACTTTCATAAAATGTAGAATAATAATTGGGCCAATAACTAACAGTTTGGTAAAACCTTTGTCAATCAATTTGAATCACCAACTTTAAATATATACATTTATCATCTTATATATGAATAAATCAGAATAATATCATCACCAGCTTGGCAAGTTGACAATTAATAAAACATTTTTAAGTGTGCCAGTTTGTTATCATTTCATAACCTGCCATAAAAGATACCTCTGTTTTTACTTTATTTTTAAACAGCATACAATCTTCCAGATTGAGCTTGGAAACAAGATAATACACAGAGCAAAGACTTCACTGAAACAATTGTTTCAATATGCAATGCAACATGTGAGTATTTGAAATATCATGCAATATCCCAACTGAAATGTAGTATATGATCCTTTCAGTTGTGGCAGTACAATGCAATGATTTTGCAGGGCACTAATAATCATTAAACAGCTGGAGTGCTGTTATTATTACTTTTAATATTTGATTTATTTCATATTAATATTTTTCTAAAGGGCAAATCAAATCATCTTGAATAACTGGCATCCACTATTTCTCATCATTACAAAATGGTGTATAATATAAATGAAATTGTGACGTCATATAATGGTGTAGATGCAAACGGTTTACTGATTTTGCATAAACAAATACTGATTTTTAAAAATAGTTAAAACTATTAAACCTAGAAATATAACGTATACATCAAAATATTATTACACAACTTTCTGTCATTTTTTCCCCTTTGATCAACATACAGCCAGGAATAAGGGGAGATATCAAAAGTTGAAAAGGTAAAATATTAAATGTACATATGATCAAATGGGTGATACAAACCCTCTCACAAGGATCTCAAAGGATCTCTGTCTTGCTGAAGAAAAATCTTAGAAAATATTCTGGTGTCCCCTTGTGGATTCAGATCATCTTTGAGAAGGACTGAACCATAAGTAGACCCTACCTGATGAAAATCCAACCCAATGTATAGTTTTCCAGTTATGTCTATGGACAGAAAGACAAATAAACAGGTGCGATTTACAATACCCTTTCCCCTTTCCTTTCAGGTGTGACGGTAACAATACAAGTTGACACCAGAGCTGAGCTCTTAAATAGTTTAGCACTCTCATAAACAACCCACCACCCAGCCTAGCTGAACTTATACTGTTGTTTCAACCTACAAAAACAAACCTTACATTAAAATTACTTCACGAAATGTACTTACTAGAGAAAGACATAGTTAAAGGCAAATTTGTACCTTAACATCCTCTTCAGGAGCTAAGATCATGTCAATACAGATCCTCTTTACATCAAACAAAAAGTCATTGGCCAGATTCAAAACCACAGTTGCAGATGTGATAGTCAAGTGATATACTGCCAAGCTTCTTAACCAAGGTCTGAGCAGAACAAAAATCCACTAGAAACATTGAGATGTTAGTACCCCTGATACACACATATATTGTTTATAACTACCCAAAATAAATACAAAAACAAACCCCAAACACTGTCTAGTTTATTATGTAATGTAATGTGTTCTCAGGTAGGAGCGTCCGTGTCAGCCAGTGGAAGTTATGCCAGTCACAGTGGTTCTCTCTCCTTGGACATTGATTCAGTGAGACAGAGTTCCTCCTTTGACAGTAACTTTCAGAGAACACAGTATACCTTTACTCTGGGTAATGAGAATGACCCCCAACCAATAGGTGAGTTCATTGAACTTCCGTCACAGCTCCAAGCTTGTTTTACTTGAGTTAATATTGCATAAATATTGTGTTACATTTGGTCCTAACTATCAATGTTCTTCACAGAAACAAAACATCAGTTGCTTGAAATGCCTTTGGATAGGTCTTGTCAGTTTCACTTCACAGGCCAGTTTCACAAAGGGTCTTAAACTTAGCCTGTCTTAGGCTAAGTAATGGATATAAATCAGAGCCTTTTGTCTTGGCTAAGTTAGGAACTTAGTTAGGGTGACTTAGCGTAGACTGAAAGGAAATATAAATGAATGGATATACCAGTACATTGATTGAAAATCTGACAGACCCAACCAGTACCTACAAATATACTCAAACACCTGTTTAAGGCTATCTGTGTGTAGAGGAAATCCCCAGTTAGAATAAGAGGACAGTCTTTACGTTTTAGAGCATCTTAATGATTTTTGAAACAACCATCTATATGGTGGTCATTTTGTTCTTCATAATGAGGCCTAATTTTTTATAGACATACCCCCAAGCATTATTGCAAATTTGGTGAAAATATCTTATTAAGTGAAAATGAGATATAAAGGTTTCTGTAAAAACGAGACAAACAGGTGCGAGCATGCACATACACACACATGGTAGGTGTTTTATAAGTTCCTGACCAAGGCCTTTGACCAGCGGGACAAAAACACACACACTAGAGAATGGGTAGAAATTATGCAGAAATCATGGTGGCTTTGTAAATTTTTTATTTGGAGATTTTTATGAAATCATAAAGCAGGTAATTATAGATAATTTACTATTGGTTATAAAGAATTCTTATCTCTAGTTTGTGTACGATGTATATTTAACTTCAAAGCCTCTACCTTACCTGCTTTTTAAGAGATATATTAGCACCCTCCATCCCGCAACACCTCAGGTTAGAAAAACCAAATGAATTTTTAGACTTCTGAAAGTAATAATGACGAATCGGATACAATAGCACTGAAGAAAACAAGTGGCATTAACATAAAGATATTATTTATTGCCGAAATTTAATAGAAAATATACTTTTTATGGAGGTTTAAAAAAATTCTTATTCTGAGAAAGTTTTCTTTATTCTTAGAATTTCCGTAAGAAAATGCCTGTATTCTAAGAATAAGAATGTAAGTGAATATTGGCCAAGGGCTGGTATTCACGAAAAAATATCAAACTCAATCTCAGACTCAAACTCAAATATAATCTGGTCTGCTAATATAGTTGAAACTGTTAAAATATACAGTATCATCAGAATAGAATATGCAATTCCAATTAAAATGAACACAATTTCCTTATTTCTGTTGTGCTTTAGAAATTTTTCTCAACATTTTCTTCAGCTTGGCGAAGACATACACAAGAGCTTATTGTGTTGGATCATGCCCGATCATATCAGATCAGTTGGTGTGTGCCTGGGTCTCTAGTCTGACAATATGTTAGATTCTGAGATACAATATTTTTAAAAATGAGCCAAACTCTCATGGTATAAACCTAAACATTGATGGTTCTTGGTCCATCGTTGGTAACAATTCATTAATTTTCTGTTAATTTACTGCAGCTATGTAGCTACTGAACTACAAATGGTTACACTTCCTATCACATTAGAACTACTTTGTTCCACTGTGATATCATAACTTATGCACTGGTTCATCCACTTGCAGCCTGCACTTCTCTGCAGCATCTGGTATGAGTCTGGTATGAGCCTTCCAACTGGAGACATCTTATGAATAAGTCCATTCCTCAAAAGACGTAAAGAACAAGAAAAATAAAATTCATCACAGTTAGTATGTAAAATGAGCAAGTGAGGAATCCCCTTTCTGTTTACATGACTGCACCGACAAATTCTTAACATATTTGTGTTATTTTGTGACTTGCAACATTAAGCCACCAATTTCTTATTCTAAAAGGCCCTAACTTCATTGTTCTTCCATTTTAGGTCTCAAATTGGAGCCTCTTCCTGTTATTCTGACCTCCATATATTGGCAGAAGCTAAATGAGTTGATAGCCGCCCGCGCATGTCCATCTGGCACAACCTATGATGCCAAAATCAAACCCATCAGAACCAATGTGGAGCGGGCACTGAGGGAATACCCTGCATACTTAAGTGCAAAGAGGTCTACAGGTAATTGTTATATTCCCTCTATGAGTAACAGCATAATGTAAAACATGGAGTCATTCATGTGACAGACTTATGGAACCTATCAGAACCAATTTTATAGAGCAGGCACTGAGAAAACAGTATACATATATTTATTATGGCGTTTGACATTAAAATGTTGACTAAAGCCTGAGGAATATAATTTTTATTCCTCTGTGCCACTTACTGTGGATAATTTTTTACACTGTTTCAGCTCTCTTTTGTTACATTAAAATCCATTTAGAAACAGCAAAAAAGGCCTCAAGTTAAAACCTGATATTGTTGTAGCTTTTTCACTTGCGATAAAATGTTAAAGGAGTCACTCAGGTAAATTTCTATTATCTCAGGTAAGTTGGTAAAAATTGTTATGGTTTAGATCCTAAACTGGTGCAGATGCCTATACCATTTCCACTCCTGAATGACTGAGTACTCATGTATAAAGTACCATGAACAGAAACAGAAACTCCCCATTACCAGAATGAACACCCCAGACCTTGCCCAGATATGTCCACTGCCCCCAACAGTTGGTCACAGAGACCTCCTACCAGGAGCTCATCACTTTATTTTTTTTCTCAGAATTATGCAAAGATTATATTTTATTGGCTTTGTTTGATTTATTTGGATTTAATGTCACTTTCAACACATTGTATAGGTTATATCACCACAGGTAGTTTTGTGGGCAAAGGAAACCAGTACATACTTTTTAGTCAAAATTCTGCACTGTAAACTGCAGGGCACTAGTGAGCAAGTACAAATTTTCTCACTTAGTTAATGGTTTGAACCATGGACTCAACAGTTTCGAGATGAGGCTGTTACCCACTACACCACTGAGTACCACTTATTGACTTTGTATATATATGTAGTTTTTTGGACATTGTAGTTAAAGTTTGAAAGCAATCAGAATTCAAAAGTGGAAATGAGATAAGAGTTTTTGCTTAAATAACGAATAACATTCTGTGGCAGAGGT
Source organism: Sabellastarte sp. h YS-2021 (assembly GCA_964017235.1). Taxonomy (NCBI): domain Eukaryota; kingdom Metazoa; phylum Annelida; class Polychaeta; order Sabellida; family Sabellidae; genus Sabellastarte; species Sabellastarte sp. h YS-2021. The sequence continues at coordinate 45,444,093 of OZ024929.1, forward strand.
ATAAATATGTATTCAGGTACTCTTGTTTCAGGTTTTCTTTTAAATCCTGTCTGATTAGTGACCAACGTGCCCTTTAATAGTGCTATTGCATATGTATCTATTGTAAAAGTAATAATTTTTGTTGACAATAATTTCACCAGTCCTATTGAGACTGAAATTGAACTGGTTCAACTGAATGCAATTGCCAGACTATAACAACTTCAAGTAAGAAAACAGCAACCATTTCTTCTTCAATAACCCTAATTTATGTATGTCTCTTGCTTAATTGATCTGCACTGTATAATAATATCCTGTGTCCCTTTGGAATTGAAATTAACATGTCAACTACATCTGTACTAAGCCTGAAACAACAAAAACAGGATTGAAGCCCTTGTTTTACCCCAAAGTTTCCATCTAGAATTGTAAATTGGACTAAATGAGCTGGAAATCAAAATATATCTTACTGCTACTTTGGATATATACCGCCTTCAATAATCAAACTACTTAATGCAAAAATTTAATAGATCTTATTTGTACAACACCATTCAGAATATTGGGTCAAAATAAGGGGCACAAATCTGTTTACCGTGTCTTGTTATAGAATTCTTTCCTTCAAATACTTTACAAAGTTATCTTTCTCTGTGTTTACTTATAAACCCATTATTTACTTTGTTGGGCCACATGTGTCTGTGTTTATCAACATTTCAGTCACTAACTTTGCCTGTGACATTTAATAACCAATTTTTATAAACCAAATATAAACCGAAAAATAAAAGAGTACAAAACTCTGAATGATGCAATTTATTACACAGGCCAAATAGGATTTCCCATCTGTGCCAATTAATTGTTCATTTAACTGATGCAATTTTCTAGACTTGCCCTTCAAGATTCCCCGTGTATGGCCCATGGGATCTTACTCTTTGGTGCAGCCCAATGAAGGATGTCCATCTAGATTTCACAGTGGCTCAAGATTCCACGACACAGAAGACAGCAATCCCGCCAACTACTATGGTCACCCAATGTACCTCAAAAGTATGTTTTACTAAATATATTATAGTTCTAACAGGACTAGTCATGTCAAGTGGGAAGGGATACATAAGACATCAGGAAAACTAGAAAAATGTTTTTGCTTACAAAAACAAAGCGTCCCCAAAAGTTAGATACAATATGGTATAAAAGTAGAAAAAGGTTTTTTTTAAAAAACAAAAAACAAAAAAAAACACAGCAGTGCTGAGAGAAGAAGTGAAAGTTAAGCAGACAATGTGGGAGTTTATGCATTAACATGAAAGAAAATATGAGCTTTATTTTGTTTACTATCTTCATAAATTGTGAATAGTTCATTTAATAAATGCTATAGTTTGTATGAGGAGTTGTTTTAAAGGAGATATAAGGGAAAACAAAAAAATCTGCTATTTTATTACCCCAGTTTGACTCATAGGAGGGGCTCAAGGGTAAATCTGACAGGCTATCTAGACTCTATGAATATGGTTTGGCAATACATTCTAAAGCTGTAAAAGCAATACTAAATGAAATGTAAGGCCAAAAGACAAAATCCGCTATTTTGTGACTCCAGTTTGACTCATAGGAGGGGGTCAAGGGTAAATCTGACAGGCTATCTAGACTCTATGAATATCGTTTCCTATAACTTCTCAATACATTGTAAAGCTGTAAAAGCAATAATAAAGGAGGTATTAAGGAAAAACACAGTCTCTAATTTTATGACCCCAGTTTGACCCCTAAAGGGGGTCAGGGTCAAAAAAACAAAATCTGCTATTTTAGGACTCAAGTTTCACCCATAAGGGGAGGGAAGTCAGGGGGTAAATCTGACTGACTGTATATAGTTTCAACATATGGTTTCCCAATACCTCTTTATACATTCTAAAGCTGTAAAAGCAATAATAAAGGAGGCAAGCAACTACCAGCTTTCCCACTTGAGGCTGTGCCGGGAATTGAACCCTGGCCTCAGAGATGGGAGGCGAGAGTGTTACCACTCTGCCACCATGGCTCCCCCAAAAATGACAAAATGTGCCATTTTATGTCCCCAGTTTGATCCATAATGGGGGTCGGGGGTAAATCTGGCCGGCTGTCCAGACTCTCCACATATGGTTTCCCAATACCTCTTAATGCATTGTAAAGATGTAAAGCCAATAATATGAGGCAAAATTTCAAAATCCGCAATTTTATGACTCAAGTTTGACCCCTATATGGGGTGGGGATTCGACTTGCTATCTAGGCTGTCTACATATTTTTTTTATTACTACTTCTAAATACATGCTACGGCTCTAAATGCATTCTTTAAGAAGATAATATGAGGGGGGGGGGGGGGTCACATAAATTATAAGCTTTCTGGTTAGTACCTGTGAGAAAATCGCTCATAAATCAGTGTATGAAATTACAAGCCTCTGTAGTGATAGCACTTACATCCAATAAATGGTCTTAGCCTGCTAAAGCAAGTCTATGCTAAAAGAGACCTTTCTATGACAGGCAACTCCAGTATCATCAGGAGAGATGCCAAAAATGACCATCCTTCACCCTGAAACAGGTCAAACCAGACAGTCATCAGGAAATTAGAAAGTCCCTCTTCCTCCCCTCCCCATTTTTCCATTTATGGCCGGTTGTAAGGAAGGCGAGGAATTCCCACTAAAAAGTGCCTCCAAGTCTCACATTCTGGTCTTCAGACACTATCAAAACCAGCCATTTGTCGTGGCCCCCCAGAGAGGCAAAAGTTATGATAGTATAAAACCCAAACGAGTGATCCTTCCATTGTCTCAACTCTCCATTATTTTTGCATAATGGAGAGTTAACACTACATTATTTTCTGACAGTGGATTGTGGTTCAGTTCAATGACCAGTCTGCCAAGAACAAAAGTGTACATAGTATTTGCCAGTCATCCTCAGCACAATGCATTCAATATTGAAATGTTTTCACAACTTCTTTCATATTAATTATTCTTTCAATGGGTATATTTACAAAGTCTTTTCAATTCTGAATGACATTCATCGTTCATAGAAAATTATCTCATGGAAAAATGCTACCTTGAAAAAATACCTCCTGACAACTACAAAACAAGCATTTTAATTTTTTAAAGTTGGATATTTTTTAATTCTTTGCATTTCTTTACAATCTGACTTTACAATAATCTTTTGTGAACTTAATCAAAGGAGCAGCTAACTTTCAAACTAACTCACTGTGGAAATCTAACCCAGCATATTATATTAAAAGGAGTGTTTTTAGTGGCTCAAAATTTACTCAAGTAAAATGAGAAAAAAAAACGTAGTGCAGAAATGCAGTACTGAAATACATTACTGCTGGGTTTAAATTTGATTTAAATTTTCAATGTTTTTAAGTTCAAAACAAAGATTTTAATTTATCTTATTACAATTTGTTATATACTCTTTTGATACACTCTTTGTGGTTGAAATGAATTCTGTTTCTTGAAATGAATTCTGTTCTTAAAGTTGTGGATTAATTTGCATAGGAGGTGTTACTGAAATACAAAATGTGGAGTAGGCATTCTTTCTATGAGGCTTTTCCAGGAGATAATCTTTCCAGGAGGCATTTTTCCTTGATTCCAAATTATGAGACAAAGAAGCACACAAAATAAAAATCTTGAGAAACCCAAAAGCTTCAACACAAAATAAAACAAGTAAGTAATTCTCCAGTTTCTAGTACTTTCAATGCCTGAAACACCAAAATAATAGCTTAGCGTCTTAAAATAAGCACCAATTAATAAAGTAACATGAAACACTCACCACAACAAATTATCCACATCATTGTTAAATAAGCAGTCTAATTTTTTCTGGAAAGTGCTTTCTGTAAGTCACAGATCCATATTTTATCGATTATCATTATCCATGGTTAAATTTTGTGGCAGTCAGATTATATAAAAACTTTTCAAGCTTTATCCAAAATTATATTTTCCCATAAAAGAAAACCAGTGGTACACATGGTGAAACAATGTTGATTGTGTGTTGAAATAAAAAAACAACCATAGAACTAATTTAGTGAAAGCCCCATATGGTATGCACACTAGAGGAAACATTGCAAAGGTTGTCTAGGTTAATCATTTGGTACAAGGCCATTAAGTTTACATAATGGAGCGCCACTTGGCCATTATCTATATAAGAAACTCCACCCGAAGCAGTAATTCCTCCTTCTCAAGCAAAGGAGGCTCAAACAACAGAAGCAGCAGGGGTCAATTGAGGCCACACCACAGAGGCAAGGGACGCGGCAACAGCCAAAAAAATGACTGTCAAGCATTGGACTGTCCACAAGTAGGAGGTCACCTTAAGACTTTCAAGAGGATCTCGTTAGAAGAAAAATACTCCACCAACATGTTAAACATTAACACATATGGTTACATTCTATCATATAACCTGAGAGTGTCTGATCATGTCAATATACAGAGACCAGCTAAAAGATCTGGCCCTTACCTCTTGTATACAGTGTCTCCTTGAAGACAGGCAGTGAAAAAGTAGGAAAAGAAAAGTATCTGAAATATTGCAGTCACCTTTTTCTAATAGCAAAACCCCAACAAAATGGAGATCAGTAACAGATTTTAGCAAACATAACCTTTTAAAGTTCAAAAGAAAACTTCAAGATGGAAACACCAGAATCAATAAGCGCATCATTGCCATATGACAGAGAGACCAGCTACTATCTTTTAGACTAAAACAGACTATTCTTGTGTGTTACAAACAAGCAGACCAACAGGCCGTTGACTTGGTCCAGGTCAAAGTTCATGACATCAGAGCCTTTGCAGCATCCAAAGCCTTTTGCCTTTTATGTATAGGTTAATGGCCAAGTAAGTGTCCAATATTGGAAAATAATGGATTGTTTAGGAGGTCCCGAAGGGACCGAGTCAACAGTCGATTATTTTCTAATGTGCATTTTTCGATTTTTATGATCATTTTAGTTGAAATAAATATAAAAGAGTTTCTTTGAAACTGTGCCGAAAAGACTTCTATATATGGTCAGAATCACAAAGTGGCCAATAGTGAAAGATAACGGACACTTTTAACAAAGCAAAAACCTCTGTAGGTGTAATTTAAGATAGAGTATCATTAGACCAGATTTAATAATGCAGGCAAGTCACTGAAAAGCTGACAACATGTTCACCAAATTTATTGCAAAGAGTTGACTTTATCTGATAATGAGAACAGCATATATCTGGGTCCATTAGTGGCACCAAAAGGTTATCCTCAGGGAAACAATAAAGAGAGGTGTGTGTCTGGGTGGGTGGGTGGGTCTCAGCTTCTGCAGCCAAATCAGGAACATGGATGCCAACATCAGGACATCTCTTAAGAGTGTTATATTGCTCTATCAAGTCTTTGTAGATGCATAACTGTGTATTTCCTGAATGAAGTCACCCATCCTTGTTGGCTATCAAGATAGTGAAGTCCTTGCGGGTCTGTTAATTAAAGTTAAATGGCGAATCTAAGGACTCACCCTCTTCCTCATAAAGTTCAGATATCCAGAGACTTTGTATACTTTCATGTGTGGCTATATGATTAACTAATTATTCTGCATTAACCTAGTACCTTGTCAGCTTGTGTATTGTTTTGGGAACTATTACTGTTATGTTGGCTTCCAAAATGAGATAAAATAGTAAATATTTAACAATTATCATCAGAAAAGTACTCAGAAAGATAAAAGAAGAATACTGAAATATCTTATCTAGTTACGCTTAATTGTGCCCGATATTAATGATAAGTGCATGTTTAAAAACCTCAAGAATAATATGAAATTTACTTTGACCTGATTTGAAATGCACACTTAAAATTGTACACAATTTATGTACATTTAGAAAAAAATTCTGAAGATTTGGAGTTATAATGCAGAAAGAAAATATTCTGCTTTTTACAAATTTTCTCATCTAAACATGATCCTGTCACATTGATGTATACTTTGTAACATTTAAATATAATCCAGTACACTTAACCTGCTTCTGTTACAGTGATATTCTTGTATTAATAGTGTCTCAGAAGCCTTTGGGGCCGTATTCACAGGAGGTCTTTTGTATAAAAATATTTCCGACTTAAGCCTGAGATTTGGCTAAGACCTTTCATGAATACAGTCCCAGTTATTTAGGGCTGGCTACTCTGTATATCACGTTTGTACCGTATGTTGGTGGCACATGAGTAAATGAAATTCTCTCTCTCTCTCTCTTTAGAGGTTGGTGGCAGAAATGACTTACGATGGTGGTTCTGTACAAAAACAGAGGAATCTGAAGCCTCCTATGCTTTGCCCTGGCCAAAGGGAGAATACTGTGTAATGAAAAAGGGAAATTGTCCTACAGGTATGCATTCTCCCTGGCTCTGTAACTCAGCTCAGGTTAAACACAAAATCATCACATACACCTTAAATATATTCTTGTTGATATTTAAACTCACAACAATATCTCCATTACTACAGGGGGGGACAGCAAAATGCAGTTTCTTGAGAACAAATATGCAGTGTGGTTTTATAAAAGTTATCAGAATGAAAAGAGGTTCCTCAAACTGTAAAATGATAGTAGCATTATAAAATATATTTTGTGATAAGTACAAATACAACCATAGAACTTGTCCCATGGCAATAAGATTATGGCTGTTGGAAAGTGGACAGCATTTCACCGATTATTTTATACTGTTTCCAAAAAAGTTACAAAGACTGTTAAACACTTTGCAAACAATAAATAAAGCTAAAGATCAATTAATCTCATTGTATTCTAGCACTTAATGAAGTTATAAATAGTATTTATATTGACCCCAGACACAGTTTAGACAACATACAGCTCTTTGCATCAGTCAGATGCAGTTTGTTGGGCATATTTCTCGCTGACATATAAACTTTTTTATTCATTTTTATAAACCTGCATGCTGTTAGTTCCAAAATCTTAGAAAAATATCAAGACATGTTGCACACTTTTCTATGCTATAAGGCTCCTTCAGTATCAACACAGATGTTAGTTTTAAATGACGTACAATAGAAATTGGCGAATTGCTGTCCCCCACGAATCGCTGTCCCCCGCTGTACAGGACTTAAAGCACTATTTTACCCATCCTAATTGCGAGAGTACAGCCGAAGTTCCAGTGACTAACATTCTGTGAACAGAAAGACAGAATCTCAGAGATTACCATTTATCAATGCTTTTGAGATAGTTTACTCTGCCACTGGGAATGGAACCCAATGATAGATGATCAGACTTTCATGTGGCCACCTGTACCGAATCCTATACAAATAGGCCATTTGCCAAATCAGCCCCCGGAAAAAGTATCCTTACCAAATTTGCCCCTAGAAAATTATAGTGCTTTTAAAATTGGCTCTTAGATGTTAAATCCATCTAGACATTACAGCCCCAGATATTACATGTCTGCACATGTATGTCCTGATGGAAAGTCCAATCTGGTGATACTGACAGTGTGCTATACAGAGATATCGCCCTATACATAAGATTTAAGTGCTTTTTTATAGTTAAAAAAACACATAGTAACGTCCAGCCATTTAGGCTTACAGGTCAGTATAAAGTCTCATGATAAATTAATGTATGTGCACAATAATATGATTAAAGCAGCAAATAGGACTGACACCAGGTTCAAAATCATAACCTTAGACGCCTGGAGGAAGATGTAAATTGTGAGTAAAAATATAGGGTCACATGTCACAGAAAACCACTGTGTTTTGAACAATCAGCTTAAGCTTAGTTTTAGCTTAGTCACCCTTTGTAAAATCAATTTAAGTCCCAGATTTAGCTGCTTCGGGTACTCGCTGGTGTAGCGGTTAGAGTGCTCACCTTTAACCTCTTAGGTTGCCGGTTCGAATCTCGGCCTTGAAGCATCATGTTGGAAAGTTGGTAGTGACTTGCCGATGCCCGGTGGTTTACAGTGCAGAATCTTGACCAACTAGTATGCACTGGTTCCTGCACCCGTAAACTACCCATCACAATATGACCCTGTCTGTTGAACGCAAAGTAAAACAAAAAATAAATCTAAATCTAAATCCCAGAATTAGCTGAGATAAAAGGGTCACAGTTTAAGTCCCCGGATTTAGATTGTCTAACACGAGTGTGAGACCCTTTGTTAAACTGGACATTGATCCTTGTCACTGCTATGTTGAGCTTGTTTATTAAGGTTTCACACAAGGTTTCCTGAGGTGGGATGATGAGGACAGTAATAATAGAAATAGTTATGAAGGTACCAGGCCTGATGGATCATATGGTAGAGACACTGAAATATACTTCTGTTGCAGGTAAGTGGGGATACTTTTATGCATAAAATGATCAATTGTTTTTCTCTTCAGTGCTAGATACTCAAATCACCTACTCTCCACCATACCTTGACACATAATCCTTATTTGCGCTTTTTTAGATGTAATTACATAGATTTCTTTTAACTGAACAATACACTGAACTCAATTAATCTCCTCTTTGTGTGCTTTCCCCTGAGAAGTGACATAGTTTCTTCTTATAAATGTCCTTTACCATCAAAATCAAATCACTTAACCTTTTACAGTGTTTTTTTACGGGCGATAATACAATTTTAATTGTTAACAGCACTCCAACTTAGCTTTTATAAACTATATTAATAAAGGGTTTGGTAGTATTTTATTCATTCATTCATTTAAATATGTTTAAAACTTTATTGGCAATACCACCAGTGTGACAAATATGAGTTTTAAAAGAATATGGTGTATGCATGCATTAATCATGTAAATAAAATTATCACGTTTGAAACCAATTTGTTATTTCAGGGAGGATGGATTCTCAACCAACCCTATTTATCTGCCGATAGATAAGCCATTTATTCTCTTACGGAAGAACAGACATTGCCAGCAGGTGCACAACATGCGAGTTTACACGGTAAGAACCTAAAACCGTAGTAAGGCACATATATAGATCTATATACATGACAACTGCTGCATAATTAACCCCTTCACTAGCATGGTGTGTATTCATATGTCTGAACATATATCTTCATCTGCAGCCATTCTCCATGTGTCCTTATACCAAACCCAACTTGGACATAATCCCCACCTGACAGATAAAAACCCTATCAAGAGAATGGGAACTAGGTCAAAATCACACCATTTAACATCCTGATCACTGAATGTCAATGGTAAGTCAATGGTAAGAGTAACTGGATCCACATCAAAGCCAAGGTCATGGCATCCAATCTGAATGGCAGTAAGAAGTTACTAATAGGTTTTTTGTTTAGTAATAAGGCATACTACACATGTCACAGCAGAATTTCCCAGTGGTACACGGTTTATATACAACCTAGTAATGAGCCAAACTCTCAGTGGCCTAGTGGATGGCATGTTTGACTCCTGCTACAAATGGCAATGCTAATGGCATGTCCTAATCATACCATGGCTGTTGTGTTTTTTTATTTTGGGTTTTACGTCGCTTTCAACACCGTACAGGTCATATCACGACAGGTAGTAGGAAGGGCAGAGGAAACCAGTACATACAGTTCGTCAGGGTTCTGTACTGTTAACTGCCGACCAATGGCAAGCAACTACCAGCTTTCCCACTTGAGGCCGTCCCCAGAACCGAACCCCGGCCTCAGAAGTGGGAGGCGAGAGTGTTACCACTCTGCCACCGTGGCCCCTACCATGGCTGTTGAAGGGGGTATAAAAGCACAAAAACCTAAATTTGGCCTAACTATGATCTATAAACCAACATAATGGAGCATGTTTTAACATAAAAATTTAAAATACTTTCACAAAAATAAGACAGTTTCAATGACCTATTTACTCTTGTTTTGTAACAACTAATGGTCAATTCTATAAGACATTAGTATCACTGTATATAATCAATAATCTTTACAGAAACAACTTTATTTGCTGTTCCTTTTGTTTCGCGAATTTGTGTTTTATAAACGGCTATTCGGGCTTGCTAAACAATCTTGAAAGAAAATGTTGATCTACATTGTACAATAATACACACGATTAGCGACAATGTATGTCACAGAGCAGAAAAAGGGTTAATATACTTTTATACAGACTTTCAGCTATACAGATGATAAGTAATATATTTACCTTAATATTTATCCGTATCAACGTCTCCGCACCCCTCCTCTCCACCTTTGCAATTTGGGGATTCTAAAAAAGATGCGCCTTAGTACAACCCCAATTGAATATCCAATAATTATCCTTATTTTGGAGTATTAGTGTTGTTGCACATAGTAACAATACTGAAATGAAATGCGGAAGGGGCTGCCGGCTCCCACATTCTCTATCGACTATGGCTCAGCCACCCCTGGGTGGATTCTCTTCAAATTTGGCACATGCATGCATGCAGTAGCCTTGATCAAAATTACTGAATACGGTGTCATGGCATTTTCTATTTCTCGTGCAAAATAATACTCTATTTTTATTTCATTATTTATTCATCTTTTTACCTCATATCATACTAGAAATGAACTGGATAAGACGTTATATATACTGTGTTCAAAGGTAGGTGTAAGGTAGATTAGTGACGGGTGTAATATCGTATGTGTCTCGCATTATCACATGTAGACATGTACTTACAATCTCCCTGTCAGAGATCAAGGCTATTTCTTTTGAACAATGGCTGCAGTAATAGATCAATAATCCATTTTTGTAGAATATCTTTTCGAGATTTCTGATATTTAGAATGTAGTTTTAAAAGCAAAACACAATGCACCAAAAATAGATAGCTATATATACAAGTATCTCATTCACGAAAGGCCTTATAGTCTTAGGCATAACTTTTGTATACAAATGTAGCCTGAGCTTTGTCTTAGGCCTTGGATAGGATGTTGAGGTGACAGCTTTTTGTCATGAATTAATTTTTTACACACTGCATATTGACTCATTTTATATCATGTGCTGTCATGATAGGCAGTTACAATGGTGAATTAAACGGTGTACATTGGGTTGGTCAAAATGCAGTGAAACAAAAGTGTATTAGGAAGAACATTACATTACTTGCAGGGGCGGATCCAGCTTTTATGTAAGGTGGGGGTTCACATCGAGTAAGGTGGGGGTTCACATTGAGTAAGGTGGGGGTTCACATTAGACATATTATAACTAAGGGGGTCGGGGGGCATGCCCCCTGGAAAAAAATTTATTTTTGGTAAAAATAGAGTGCATTTCCTGTAAATTTAACACCACTGTCAAGAAATAATTTTGTACTTTGGGTTGAACCCCTTTACATTATTTTTCGGGGGGGGGGGGGGGGGGGTCGAACCCTCTGAACCCCCCTGGATCCGCTAGTGACTTGATATAGAAATGCTACAGCAATCACTGTGGCATTTTCAAAACAAGTTTCAGCTTTCCCACTGCATTTGAAGTTACCATACTCCTTTGGCCTACCTCCTCAAACCTTGAAGCATCCTCAAATATACCACCTTGAGCTAAAAGCAAAATTCAATATTTCTATTTATTGCTTTACATCACACCTAGTATCGTATTGGTTTTATTTTCACGTGTAGTTGGAAAGGCAGAGGAAACCAGTACATACATTTGGTCAAGGTTATGTATTGTCAACTGCCGCAGGCGAGGTGAGTGTGTTACCACTTCACCACCATGATCCCCTTCAATATTTCTAAGCCACGTAATCTTATAGGTGGCAGACCAGTGTGTTATCCTACTCTATTTAAGTTACTATGAGGGAAGCAAAAAGATATTTTTTCTATGAATCGAACGATTGACATATATGGCAGGCCAACACCAAAACCTGCTCAAACTTTGAGACAACTCTTTGGTCATGACTCATAGCTTCAAATCCAGCTCATGGTACATGGGTAACATGCACTGAGAGGTTTGCCTTAATATGACATTAAGTGGTGATCTTTGCACTTTAAACCATTGGGAATCAGAAGACCTTTGACCTTTGTCCTGGTTCCTGACATGTTCAGATCCATGTTATCCATATAAACCACTGCCACCATGTATTTCAGACATACATTAGATGGGATGATGAAGACAGCAGGAACAATGATCGCAGAACTGGTCTACACCCTTTCGATGATGGTGGCAGTAAAGATCATAGGCTCTGGTTCTGTTACTATAAGAGGTCTTAAATGTAACATTGCTAGATGATGATCCGACTTCCAGATGACCTGACTAATGAATGTTGATGATGATGATTATATCTGCACTACTTCTTTGTCACCATAGCTGAACTTACATTATGCCTGTGTATATATGTACCACTGGAAACATCGCTTGTGATCATGCTATCTTGTGATTTATGCATTTATTATGTTAATGGTTTTCTTCTTCTGTTTTCCTTATTTCAATAAACATAAGCAGGTGATTCTTTGTGGTGTATTTGCTTCTACATTTTTGTCACATCTTGTGATAAAGTCTGGTTTTCAAAGAAATCAAACACTTGCATTTTATGAATGATCAATGGCACATACATACATATTTATCAAATAAAATTGGCGAAAAGGCAGAAACATCATTACTCTGTCTCAAAGAAACACTGTTTAAAGAAGAAGATGGGTATATTGTAACTCAGTTGACAAAACTTATTTTAGTGATTTCCAAAGTAGAATACAGTCTATGGAAGAAATACATCTATAGATACGTGTCTATATGTATTAAATTTATCTCTGTTTCTCTGAAACCATTACCATATTGTATCTTGGCAAAATTAAAACAGACCTTAAGTTGAAGGCAATGTGTGCCAGCTAAGTGATCTAAGCATCTTGTGCATGGTCTAAATGTTTATGTAAAAATACAGATATGTACGGTACATCCCTATTGTATCATAATTACATATTTATAAAGAATACCGAACTTTATCTATGAAAAAATGTTGTTTAATGGTGTTTTGGGGCAAAAAAAAATGACTGTTCCATCATGTAAGGATATATTATGTAAAAGCCAAAGTATGTGAAATTTACATTGCAGTTTTCAGCCAATTAGATTCATGCAGGTTGCCATATCATGTTAAATAAAATATTGCAACTGCGGGCAAACTATGTGCAAAGTAGGCTGCATTTAATTGGCTATTCAACTAAAATTTGCCAAGAAAATTTTTCTAGCTATTGATAAATCCTGTGTTCAATGTAGAAGGAGAATTTATAACTGGTCAACTGCTGCTTGAAACAAAATGATGAACAGCAAACTGACTCTCTTGCACATCTTAAACCTTGTGAAATTATATTTAAAATTATAAAAATTCTATATTTTAAGGTATTTTTACAGAGGCCATTCTTTACTTAACATTTTTATGGGCTTTACCACACAGGGAGGTGATCCTAATCACACTAACTATATATGCTCAACTTATATGGTGGAACCTTTGATACATGCTCACTCTTGATTTGGTCTAATATTTTGAGATGATATTTTAAGTATATTTATGCCCAAAGGAAAATGTGCATCAGTTTCACTGCAGCTGTAAATCTTCTGGTGTTGTCATTTTTGTTTCATAAGCGTAATATGTATGTCCACACAAAAAGTTATCTGGGTTGGTGTCTATACCAGACATGCTGGTTCTACTGTCGAGAGTTTACCTTCCAACTGTCCTGATAACAAAGTCCTGAATGTAGCATTATTACAACGTGTCTTATCAGTTGTAAAGATTGGGAGCATAATTGACAAGATCATTCTTCACCCCCACCCCAAAAGCAATAAGAACACCACACTGGGAATAATGCTTGTTATTTTTAATATTTATTTACAAATTTGAAAATACTTTCTGAGGTTATGTTGTAACAATTGGCTCACATGAGTGCTGATACTAAAACATCATGGAATCCGACAGAAAAATGTTGCTCAAGAGTTTTTGGCCCTTGGGGTTGTCCTGGCAGGTTGGGATTGGCGAAGGCCACCAGGAAAGCTACCAGGGAACAACTAGAAAATATTAAACATCAGTATCTATGAATCTTCAACCTAAGAAACAATTCAATATGAAGCATCAGTAATTAGTGAGTCAAACACAGAATGGTTGATGAATGTTAGGGTGACCTCAGAGAGGTCAAAAGAGGTGAAGAGGAACCCCATTTTAAAACCAAACCTATTGAAATAATAATAGTAAGATGTGGATTTCTGCTCACGTCTGTGATATTGCAATGACTGATCAGAAAAAGTTACATATAAATTATATAAAAGTACTTTAAATACTTTAAAATTGGTAAATAGTAAGGTATCAATTAAGGTACCAATAATATTGGTAAATATTAAATATTAAATTGGTAAATATTAATTTATAAATATTAAATTGGTAAATATTGGTTATTATTAAGGCCATGTTATGTGACCAAGGTCAAATCTAATAAAGTTGGGGATTACTCCATCAAACTAGTCCCAACCCAGATACAGGGATCCAGAAGGGCTTTCCTACAACCCTATCAACTAAGTAACTTGAATAACATATACACAGGATGACAGTGGCGAAGATTTATTTATTTGGGGTTTTATGTCGCTTTCAACACTGTACAGGTCATATCACGACGGGTAGTTGGAAGGGCAGAGGAAACCAGTACATACAGTTTGTTAGGGTTCTGTGCTGTAAACTGCCGACCAATGGCAAGCAACTACCAGCTTTTCCACTTGAGGCTGTGCTGGGAACCGAACCCCAGCCTCAGAGGTGGGAGGCGAGAGTGTTACAACTCTGCCACCGTGGCCCCTGACAGTGGTGAAGAAAAATTAGAACTAAAATTGAAGTTTGCAATTATTTGCCATAAAAGTTATATACCAGAACAGTGCCCTGTGGGCTGACCAATCTGCTCACCAAATGACTTAAAGGATATAGCAGGTCAGGCAGAAGAAGGAAAAGTCCACCATTAGAAGTAAATAGTTGGATAATTGGATTTCTCAAATTACTACAAAATGGTATTCAGGCCTTAGTGTAATCTGTATGAACCATAGCAGTCAGGAGAAGTTTGTCAGGCTGCTAATTTTGATGGATGACTTGTCCTTCTACCCTGGAAAAATTATCAAACTTAGTATCAAACTCAATCTCAAACTCATATGCAGGCCCAAACTCAATCCTACATAAGTATAATGTGAGTGTTCCACTGGAGCTGACATGGATTTTTCAAGGGTCAGGAGCAATCTTTACAGAGTCAGTTAGGATTAGTTGTAGTTTCCTGGCATGTTTGATCTTTTGCTGACCCACCCCAACTCTGTATCCGGTCCTTGGCTCTGCCCACCTGGAAACCATCCTGTTGTGGATCTCTATGGCTTGTCGGTCACACTTCCTGTCTTGTCCTATACTGTAACCATCTTGTCTGGAAGAACTTCCCAGTCTGTCATGGTTAAGTACCAGGACACCACCTCCCGACAGGACATCCACACAAACAGACCATAATTGAAAGGAAACTGGCCTGTTGTAAACATTACCAACCTGTCTCCCAGTCTTAAACTGTAGAGTTAGTAACATCTCAGTAGGACAAACCCAGAACACATCACGACAAGCCATAAACAGAAACTGACAAGGCAGTTACAACAATAGACAAGCCAGAAACTGTGTAGGACAAGCTGGCCTCCTTTTACAGACCCACGACCTGTCGGCTATGAAATGTATGACTATATAATGCGAGTCAGTTTGCCCAATGCTTCATTTGGAATCTGGCATCTGATGGATTACTTCCGGCAGTGTTTAATATAAGGCTTTTGTATTTTACAAATTAACTAGGAATTAGTGTTGAGATACAAGTTGGGCTGACTTGTGATTAGGATTTTGTTGTTTTTACAAACAAGTAGAGGGAGGGAAAGAAAGGGAGAACGAGGCACAGAAACAGAGGGAGAAAGCCATGAGGGACAGACAGAAGTGACACAGAAATGGGTAGAGATCCTGGAGGAGAGGCGGGCACATCTCAATCGCACTTAAGGCAAAAGAAGGGCCACATGACAAACATCTACCTGACAGACTCAGATGAGGAGGCAATTGTTGACTTTGTTACGGACCACGATGAGTTGTACGACAAGACTAATGAACATTTTAAGGAAAAAGCAAGGAAGGAATGTCTTTGTTAGAGGTTCGCCAACAGTTGCAAGCTGTTTGTCAAATTGTGCAAGACCTGGACAAGTTCTGGCAAACTCACACAACCAAATCTGGTCATGCTGCAAAAGAAATGATGGAAAGGAAGAACTGGATTCAGGATAAATTTAACGTCTTGAGGATGCACATCAGATGCAAGGGACTGAGCAAATTGTCAGACTTCAAGTCCTCGGCCTGAGGGAGTCAGTGCATTCACTGCCTCGGCACACGACATCTCCAGAGCTTCAACCGACATGGATAGTTTGGAGATCAGCATGCAATCAGACACCACAATACAGCTTTTGGTTCCAAGCCCCAGCACAGTTTCCAGGCATTCTTCAGTCAACCCGCAGGTCATGGACCAGTTTGCACAGATGAAAACCATGCTGTCATCATTCCTTAGGCCAAGGCAGGAGATAACAAGAACAGCCTTCTGCAACTACCTGGCATCTGAGGTGAAGGTCTAAGAAGATAGAGACTTTCAAAGATTCAGAAATAAGCCTGTAAAACTTCTAAGTGGCATCCAGAGCAGGGAAGAGGAAGGAGTCATCAGCCCCAGCAACCACAGCAACAGACACTTTCTAGGAGCTCGAGTGCAATTATCTGGCATTAGTGGCGGAGAGATCAGAAGAGAAAGACTTTCAGACATTTAGAAATGAGGATGTAAAGCTTTTTAGCAGTATTCAAAGCAGGGCAGAAAAAGGCGGTCATCAGCCCGAGCAACCACAGCAACAGACACTTTCACGAAGCTCAAATGCAACTCTTAACATTTGTGCCACAGACATTTCAACAACCACAGGAACCAGCACCAGCTGAAAGGGAATACATCTTAAACATCCCAGAGACTCAGATGCCAGCAAGTCAGTCCACCCAAACTGCTCAGCAGAGCCAAGTAGCAACCAAAGGCAGTAGCAACCCAGAGGACAGCCGACTTCTTTCCTAGCAGTTGACGACCAACAGGCCGGACCTTTAAGACCACTTACTTTCACACTGGCCCTGACAAAGCAGTTCAACCCACCGTCAGTTGCCTCTGCCACAAGCGAAGGAAGTCAACACAACATATCAGGAACAACATCAGCAACTTTCATTGCACGTGACCACAATCGATCCTTTTCTGGACTACTGCTGTCAACAATTTAAAGGTCCTTTTCAGGATCTCCCGAATCATCCAAAAACATTTTTTCAGATACATGCTCAATAAAAATCCCCAAACAAGAAGCATTACACTGCCCCACACAAAACACTTTGCCTCCAAACACACACACACACACAAAGTGAGTGAATGAATGAATGTGTGAGTGAATAAAAATTTGAAGTTAAAAAAACTTCAAATTTTTTAAACCTGGACTTAAAAAAATAAAATTTTGCATTAAGAACTAAGGACAACAAATATTTTGGCAAAAAATGAAATCAATTTGACTTTTGAGATTCTTTGAGATTTTTTATCTTTTTGACTTCTAATGGGGGATATTTTTACATAACTTGGGTTGAAGTTTTTCAACAGTATTAGGGGACTTGTGATTTGGTTTGAAATCGTTTTGAAACTGATTGGAAATGGACTGGATTTTCTTTGGAAACTTGTTGGAAATTACAGCAACACCAGCTCAAATAAAAGTTTTTGGAACAAATGGGTAGTCAAAAAAAATGGACTGATAGATGCCAGCTTCTTCTGCACTCAGGGTATTGGAATGACACATCTCAGATCCTGTCCTGTCCTTGCTGATGTTTCGCTCCCCTCAAAGTATTCCTGTAGTAGTCATTTGGCACATACACCACATATTCATTTCGTAGGGCCACTACGTCGTTTGCTGGGGTTGGTGCAATGTCTGCTCCTCCCTGGTTTGTCCTCATCATGTTGTGCAACACATCACATGTAAAAAACAATGCCTCTGACAACCCTTGGCTTTTGCTTCATGGTGCCCAGTAGGACCCTGAAGCTGCTCACTTATATTCCAAACCATTCACCACCCTCCTGCCTCTGGAAATCCTGAAGTTTACTCTTCTTTCTTCGCTTGTGAGCTGTCTTTGGCTGTAGGGTTTTACCATCCATATGGCGTCAGGACAAAGGCATCATCACTAAGCAAGAAGTAGTGCAAATCTGGCCCTCCGTCCCCCAGTGGGTCAGGTGGCGGAAGTCCCAAGCTGCCATCCTTGATCTTCTCCCTCAAATCACTTCTGTTGAAAATCTGTGTATCTGATGAAGATTCACTTACATCCACATTGACCCAGAGGAATTTGTATTCTGCATCAACCAGGGCTAGCAGCACCAGGGAAAAGAACCAAGAAGTTGCTATAGTATACAGAAGAGTATTAGGGCCAAGTAAAAAAAAATTCAATTACGTGAGATAGTATCTCAATATTTCGAGATACTAAGTCAATTTTTTGAGGTAGTTATCTCAATTTTTTGAGATATTAAGTCAATTTTTCGAGATATTAAGTCAATTTTTCGAGATATATTTTTTGAGATAGTTCTCTCAATTTTGACTTAGTATCTCAAGAAATTGACTTAGTAATAGTAATAGTCACTACCTGATTTCTTTGGCTTCTTCATTTCAATATGCTTCCCATCTATTGCTCCTTCAGCATGGGGGACATTCCATCTGGTTCTCCTCCACCTTTTTCACTCTTCAGGGTTAGTAGGGCAGCACAAATATTCCTTCTAGAATTCAGCATGGATGGCTTGGCAGACCTGGAGGATTTACAGATGGTGGTTCCGCCAACCAGCCAGTGATACTGCAAGGAGGTGTAGGTCTCTCCTGTTCGGGTGTCTCAGCATTAATCTCAGTTGCAATCGTACTTCTAAGGGTAATTAATCAGTTCAGTCGGGGTGGGTTTGGGAAAATGCTCCAGTCCTGTCGGTTTGTCAGGACAGCTTGTCGGGGCTTGACACGGCTTGTCAGTTAGGGGTTTACAGCTTGTCCTGATAGTTTTTCGTCTTGTCATGGAGAAAATAATCCTGATGCCAATTCAGGTCGGGATCTTGATCTAGACAAGCCAGGATGTACTACCCTCTGTCGAGGAGATGAAACTGACCCAACATTTTATTGCGTATTTTTCTGGATTTTGGTCCCCAACTCCTGACTTTTCCAACCAACCCTATAGTCGAATAGTCGGTTATAGGGTCGGGTCGGCCCTAGTGAAACACCCTCATAAACTCAAAGTCCTATCTAAGTAGTATATGATCAAAGTCAAATTAAAAGCATGGTCAAACAAAATGAATGCAGCCATAATCTCTAACATTTAAGATTACTTTCATGCAAACTTAAATATAATCTGTAAATATAGGGAGCATAAATGATTTTGAGTTGGAGTTTAAGTATATACTTACTTGTGAAAAGGCCTTCTAACATGACACGGTTGTGTTATTGAATCTGATTGGTCAAGTGCTATGGCAAAATCCCTGTATACATGTTGGATGTTCCGATAAATACCCTCTGCAAAGAAAAATCGATGAAACTGACTTAATAAAATTTGTTGTATTATCAGATGTGGAATTATTAATATCGTTAAAATACTTTGTCATATTAGAATAGGAATAAGACCCTCCAAACTATGGCATATGCAGAATTTTACTATGGTCTGAGGCAATAAACCTTATAATCTCAAACCATGGTAAAATTCTACTTATACCATTGTTTGTCAGGTGTTATTCATACAATATATTTGTAGGAATATCACCTTGTTATTCCAAGCACACCTTTGCTTCTAGTAGCATTTGTTTGCCATAACTGCCCAGTTGGTCTCAACATGTAAAGCTTACAGTACTGCTACCTCATCCAGAGTTTCAATATCTGGATTGAAATATCATTCAAGTTTTAGATTTCGGACCCCAGGGCAATACCCAAATCTCCTAAATTGGACTTTTTACTGGTAGAACCTCAAATTGGACTTCCTACCGGTAGAATTAGAAATTCTACCAGATTGGACTTTCTACCATGGCATATATGCATATCATTATAACATTTAATCAACCATGGTAATATTTTTTTGACTTTGTAGAACTACAATAGAGAGGTTTTGGCAATAATATTCCACAATTTACTGCACTGTTAATGTAAATTGCAAAAAAAAATGAAGTCACCAGTTTATGTTTGAAGCATCCTCTGTTAACATAACTACGGGAAAAATGAATATTTTCAATGTAATTGATGGATGAGGAACACGAGTAGCTTCTCCATAAAAATTTGGTGTAATTTGATATGCTCAAAATATCATATAGTTAGAATACTTTAATAGTATTTTAGAAAAGTTCAGAAATAAATGCTTAGCTTGCATTCATTTTTATTTAGAGAAAAAAACCCTGTTGTTTAAGTTAAAAACCTCATTACACAATGAGAAAGCCACTGTAATAATGTTGTTCAAATACTTTGTTACTGTCATTGTAACAAAATATTAAAAACAACAAAACAAAAATAGTTATAGATCAGTTTTTATTCAGTCGAAATCAATTAATATTGGCAAATATATTAGATATTATTCATGCATCAACCAGACATATTTTCTGTTTTTTTTTCTGAACAGGATGTTGATTAGAACACAGTCTATTTATTAAAAAGATGGGAAACCAGAGTCCAGCTTCAGTAAAGATCTTAAGAGCAAGCCAATATCTTGATTAAGCCCTGACAAAAAATCTCATTACTGCTTCTAGGCATAACTTGGTCGCAGGCATAAGTTGGCCGCCATCATCATATTTTGAAATTTATATAAGTCTAAAAGCCTGTATCATTCTTGAATGGTTTATCATAATAATATTTATGATAAGTACCACTTTTAAAGCCTGTGCAACCACACATTTGTCTGTGTGACACATTCAAATGAGTGGCGGCCAACTTATGCCTGCCGCCAAGTTATGCCTAGAAGCAGTTAGGTCATCTGTGGCCTTATGGTTAAGCAAGTTTCACATCTAATCTCAGGCTGTCACCTCTGTGTCAGTTTGCCCCCCACAAGTGACAATGATGAAAATGTTGTGGATGAAAATGTTGTCTGGTTCCCTGACTGCTTTTCTCTGCAAGAATGAGTCCGGTATTGGCCATCATTTTGTGTTGTTGGCATTTCTAGTTACACTTAGCAACTGTACAGAAATCCCCTAATATAGTTGTTTTATATAGTTGTTTTTGTCTCCACTAATATGTTACACACTTTGCTTTTTTGTTTCCTATTTACTGTGTAATTTTATCGCATAATAACTTAATAAGATTTGTTTTAAATAAAAAGTGTGCAACAGTTTAAGTGTCATAAATCTCCTATTATCACTCAAAAATACATTTTTTTCTTTTAAATAAACTGCCAAACCTAATACTGTTTTATTTAATTGTCACTATGACATGCTAGTGGTACCATAATATATTTATACGGTAAAAATAATTTGAACATAAACAAAATTGACAGAATCGCACAGTTTCCTGATTAATGACTGCTTAGTAGAGTGGCCGCATTAGAAAAGCCGTGAGAGAACCAGACTAGGTGAAGATCACCATAGGCAATACCAGTCCCTTTTGACACTTCTAGAGAAACTTGTGAACCTTATGAGTGCTGTTTCATTATTCCAATCCCATCGTAGACCTACTTCCGGATTGGAAAAACATGAAAACATTCATGATCCATATGGTCGTAGTTTAAGATAAGTTTATAAGATAGCCCAGTAAACATTAGAAACGTTTTTAAATGGTTTAAACGTTTACAAAATGTTTTCTAAATGTTATGGTTTTCTAAATGTTTCCGAGTAAATATTTACATTGTAATGTTTAAAAAACGTTTTATAAACATTCCCTAGACTAACGTTTTTACTGAAAACGTTTATTAAATGCTTATAAAATAACTCAAGAAGGCTTATATAAGAATTGAATGGGGGCACAATTTCTAAGCCACTATCTTACAATTTTAGACATAAAATAACATTTTCAATAGTGAGCAACCATACAAAGATATTGAATTTGACCTCATTTATAATGTTTTTCCAACATTTATCGTTAAACTTTTAATAAACGGTACATTTAAAATGTTTTAAAAACATTCTATTACAAATGGTATTCGTACCCATCATTTTTTAACCTTTGGCAAATGTTTCCTAACAAACATTTGCACAACCCCAAAATGTTTACTGGGAGGTTCCACATAGCTCTGTGACTAATGCGATTGCTTTAAGAAATCTTCTGATAGGTTTCCGAAAAGTTTGCTGTAGTTTCCACATCCATCAGATTGGTTTACGAACCATAAAGATTGACTTAAGTTAAAAAACATATGTTTAAGATTGCTGTAAGATCAAAAAGAAGGTTTTACAAATGGTAAACTAGGTTAACGTTGGGTTTAACATGTATTCCCGATTGCAAGATCTGATTAGTATGGGGAACAGTTTACAATAAATTCAAACAGTTTGATATTGTTGTAAACTGTTCCCCATAGACTGCTAAATGCATCCAATTCGGAAATACTCGTGAAGTACTGGAACTTCCTGCAATCATGCCGATTATAGTTTTTGACAGCATTAGGATCAATCTGATTTATAAGATAAACTTCTTGATGGGCAAAACTGAGGAATCCTATTCCAATCAGGGACATGAGTGTAATATTGGAACAGCCTTTTAATGGTTTATGGCAAGATTTGATACATTTTGCAGATGTGACATCTTAAGTGCCTCAATTACACGTTCTTGAAGTCAAAATGTATAGGTTAATAGAATAGAATAGAAACATTTATATGGCGTAAAGTTGACGCAACATCCTCTAATGTGCTTGAAGCAAAGAAGGGACACTCAAGGGACATGCCGGGTCAAGATCCAAATTTAGCGCCTGCAAAGGGAGATATGCCATGGTGGAGGGTATGCAAGTCTAAACAAGTAGGTCTATCACTGGCTTCATAATCCTATTATTATGTTCTGTGATCAGATCGATTGTGGGAGTCTGTTCCATTCAGTGGGAGAAGCCATTGCAAAACCTCTCCTACCAATGGCCTTCTTGCAGTAGTCAATTCGACTACTGATCATTGAGTTTGCCAGCGGGCTACAGTGTCCACACTGAGCAGTTTACGAATGCATCTGAAATCTTTGAGATGGTAGTAGCAGGCACGATAAACCTTGGTTATATGACTGGCAAAGGTGTCCAGAATCAAAAGTAACACCTAAATTCTTAACTTCATTAGTAGGGGAGATTAAATTTAAAGAAACTTGGGGAGAAAGTTTTGCATAATTGACTCCCTGGGCTGTCGCCAATGACGGTAAATTCTGTCTTCTCTGGATTAAGTTTCAATCTGACACCATCTATCCATTTTTGAATGCAAGCAAGACACTCGGAGAGCTCAGCAATACTGGAATCAAAGTTCTTGGAATCGTGTGCTAAGTGAAAAGCAGTGGACCCAGGACAGAACCCAGGTCAATCCCTTAGGCAGTTAAAAAGAATGGTGTGGTCAATAATATCAAATGCTGCTGAGAGGTTCAATAATGTGAGAGCAACAGCCTTATCTGAGTCCATCGCAGCAGCTATGTCTATTTGAATTTTAAGGAGTGCTGTTTCTGTAGAATGCAATCTCTTGTAGGCTGACTGGTTGAGATTGGAGATCCCCTCTTTACTGATGTAACTGTTATCTGATTAGCCACAGCATTTTCAATCAATTTAGATATGAAACTAAGGTTTGACACTGGTCTGTTGTTTTTCAGGAGATTTCTACCTAGACTAGGCTTCTTGAGATGGGGCGTAATATGTGCGAGTAGTTTATGATATTGGTAATTGGGGTGGTTAGGATGACTGCACTCTTTGACCAGTGAGGTTGGTACTGGGTCTAAATTATATGATTTGGTAGGGGAGGATTTTAGAATTTTGAGAATGTTATCCTCAGATACAGGCTCAAAAGAAGATAAGATACTGTTGCTAATGCTTGGTGTGGTGATAGAAACTGGAGCCAATAACTGCAGTGCGGTTCTGATTTTCATAATTTTGTCAGTGAAAAAATGCCCTAAGGAATTGGCTAGATCTTTTAGACTGACATGATCGGGTAAAATAATGGTCGAGGATTTATATAGAATTTTCTTAAGGTGTTCCACAGAGCCTTGGGATTACCATTGTTTTCAGCAATAACTGCGGAATAGTGCCTTTGTCTAGACACTTCAAGTATTTATTTATTTGGGGTTTTACATCGCTTTCAACACTGTACAGGTCATAACACGATGGGTAGTTGGAAGGGCAGAGGAAACCAGTACATACAGTTCGTCAGGACACTTCAAGTGAAAAATTGTAGTGGTTTACAGCCACATAATATTTACTGCAGTTCATTGGGGAATTGTCCCTGCGCCATTCACGCTGGTACTTCTGCTTCAGACGCTTTGCTGACAGGATGTCTGAATTCATGAAGCCTTTGTCAGGGTGCAAAGTGGCCAATAGTGAAAGATAATTGACACTTTTAACAAAAGAAAAACTCTCAAGTGTAATTTAAAATGGATTAAAACTTGAAAAGCACCAGGGAGCGCATTCACGAAAGGCCTTAGCCAAATCTTAGGCTTAAGTTGGTTAAATTTTAGACTTGCTCCAGGTTTTTGTATATGCATCAATCAGTAACCTGAAGAGTTAAATTTAAATTGGAAACTTACAGGAGTTCATTATACCACAAGTATTCAGGAGTAAGGAAGGATAGTCTCTGAAAAAAATACTTTTGTCAGGACTGTCTTGTTTCTCCAAAAGTGATACAGTACCCATACATTACACAAAAGACAAAAGGACTTAGTGACGGTCTAGCTAAATTTGTACACAAAAGTTAAGTGTCGGGTTTGCATTAGACCTTGTGTGAATACTTCCCCAGCTTTGTTGCATATAAGTGTAAATACGTCAGGGATAAAGGCTGGGCTGAATAGTGCCGTACTATTTAATGGTAGTCAAAAGAAAGTGTCGAAAAACTGCTACATTTGTTCAAATTATTAAGGCAGATAACACAGGCTAGGATTGTGTCATTAAACTAACTAGAGTTGTCACAGTGTACAACAGTGAGAAGTAAGCTGGATAGTTACATGCCTAATGTGACAGTGCCTGATTTACATAAAATTGAGGGGTGGCAACTTTATATATTTATAAAACCCAGATGGGTGACCCTGCCATTGTGTCAACTCTCCATTATTTTTACATTATTTTTAATTTACCTTATTACAGTTTGTTATACAGTATACTTCTAACATGATACACTGTTTGTGGTTGAAATGAATTTTGTTCTAAAGGTTGTGGTATTTATGGAATGTGGAGTAGGCATTCTTTCTTTGAGGATTTTTTTCCAGGAGACAATCTTTCCGGGAGGCATTTTTCCTTTATTCAAAATTTAGAGACAAAGAAGCACAAAAAATAAAAATCCTGAGAAGCCCTAAAATTTCACCACAAAATAAAACAAGTAATTCTGCAGTTGTTAGTACTTTGCTTTAAACACAAAATAATAGCTTACTGCCTTGCTACCAATTGTCGCCGGGTACCAATTACCGCCACCAAGAACTAAAATGTTCATATTTGATTAGCAGCCATACATATTCAATGCCTTTTGATGTGTATTTGGTCCAATCAGTTTGGAAACAGTTACACCTTATTTGCTAGACTTGGAAAGTACTATTTGACAAGTTATGTCTCTCTGAATTCTGTCTGGTGGTAATTGGTACCCGGCGATAATTGGTAGCAAGGCAGTACTGTCTTAAAATAAACACAGATCAATATAGTAACATGAAACACTCACCACAACAAATTATCCTCAGCATGAACATTGTTATATGACCGATCTAATTTTCTTTTTGAAAGTGCTTTCTGTTACAGATCCATATTTTATCGATTAGCATTATCCATGGTAAACTTTGTGGCAGTCTTTTCAAGCTGTATCAACAATTATATTTTTTCCATAAAAAGAAAACCAGTGATACACATAGTGAAACAATGTTGATTGTGTATTGAAATAAAAAAGACCATAGAACTAAGTTAGTGAAAGCCATGTATGGTATGCACACCAAAGAAAACCTTGCAAAGATTGTATAGGTTGATTATTTTCCAAAAGGTGTTAAATTATTGAATCAATAAATTGGTTTCAATTCACAGGGTTTTATGATAGATGATACCCTCGTGGCGCTTCCATTATTACACTAAATCACTATTAGTGTAACATGTCCAAAACTGGCCAATATGTTGTGTTGTCTGTTTAAACGTTTTATAAGGGCTAATCAGTTTTGTGTCCTCCCAAGTTGCTGGTTATGAAAGTGTGTGGTGCCTGTTTTCTAGAATTTCTTTTTAACAGTACTAGTAGTGTTTGTGTCATTGCTAAACTCTGATCATATTTGTGGGTCAATGAAGCAACACATACTTATTTTGTTGATTAAAAACATCAAGTTAACTGTAGGAGTTTGAAAGTTTAACAATTACATTTCATTAGTGTAATGAGGGGCCACGGTGGGAGAGTGGCAACACTCTCGCCTCCCACCTCTGAGGCCGGGGTTCGATGCCCGGCACGGCCTCAAGTGGGAAAGCTGGTAGTTGCTTGCCGTTGGTCAGCAGTTTACAGTACAGAACCCTAACGAACTCTATGTACTGGTTTCCTCTGCCCTTCCAACTACCCGTCGTGATATGACCTGTACAGTGTTGAAAGCGACGTAAAACCCCAAATAAATTTTAAAAAATTCATTAGTGTAATAGGGCCATGGTGGCAGAGTGGTAACACTCTTGCCTCCCACCTCTGAGGCCAGGGTTCGGTTCCTGGCACGGCCTCAAGTGGGAAA
The DNA here is from genome assembly GCA_964017235.1 of Sabellastarte sp. h YS-2021. Lineage (NCBI taxonomy): Eukaryota > Metazoa > Annelida > Polychaeta > Sabellida > Sabellidae > Sabellastarte > Sabellastarte sp. h YS-2021. The sequence goes on from OZ024929.1 coordinate 45,470,743, forward strand.
GCTGGTAGTTGCTTGCTGTTTCATCGGCAGCTTACAGTACAGAACCCTGACGAACTGTATGTACTGGTTTCCTCTGCCCTTCCAACTACCCGCCGTGATATGACCTGTACAGTGTTGAAAGCAACGTAAAATCCCAAATAAATAAATAAATAAATAAATTCATTAGTATAATATGTCAGTCCTTTAGCTGTGAATGGAATCTGAAAAAAATGCTGTGCAAAGAAAAACCCCACAGGAGGAAAACCCTACAGTTTTTGATACCTATGCAGAAAGGAATAAACCATTTTCCAGATAGTGATAAAAGTCCTATCATAATGTGTAGTTTTTTAATGAAAGGGTTGATCATTATTAAAGTGATCTTTCAACTGCTATTCATACAACTCTATGCTGTACTTTTCTATGCCAAAGAAACTTTTTACTTTTAGAAACAATGAAATAGATTACTTAATTTAAAAGGTAAAATCGGGGGCCACGGTGGCAGAGTGGTAACACTCTCACCTCCCACCTCTGAGGCCGGGGTTCAGTTCCCGGCATGGCCTGAAGTGGGAAAGCTGGTAGTTGCTTACCGTTATTCGGCAGTTTACAGTACAGAACCGGGGGCCACAGTGGCAGAGTGGTAACACTCTCGCCTCCCACCTCTGAGGCCGGGGTTCGATTCCCGGTACGGCCTCAAGTGGGAAAGCTGGTAGTTGCTTGCTGTTGGTCGGCAGTTTACAGTACAGAACCCTAGCGAACTGTATGTACTGGTTTCCTCTGCCCTTCCAACTACCCGTCGTGATATGACCTGTACAGTGTTGAAAGCGACGTAAAACCCCAAATAAATAAATAAATAAAACAGTACAGAACCCTGATGAACTGTATGTACTGGTTTCCTCTGCCCTTCCAACTACCCATCGTGATATGACCTGTACAGTGTTGAAAGCGACGTAAAACCCCAAATAAATAAATAACTAAATTAAAAGGTAAAATCAACTCCGAATTGCAGTATCTCAAAAATAACATTGCAGTGAAATCCTAAACTAGAAATGGAGTCCCACAAACAGTTTCGTTCCAGAATTTTCACCAGCAGTTGAACTTTGCATTTGTTTCTTAGTCTTGAGATTTGCTTATTTTCATTGGCATTAGTAATACAATGAATGTGCTCTTTCACATTTTCATATTTTCTATATTTTTGTTTTTAGAACAATAAATGTGTAAGTTATATAGTGAATACTTTAAACAATATTATTTTACTAAAAGTAACACATAACTTTAAAATGTACTTTGTACACTCTAAAAGGGTCTTTTGTCCACAGTCTCAAATATGGAGAAGGACTTTTCTCCACAGGTGTCAAAAATTGCAGTTAAAAGGGAGAAGCATATTTGGAATTATTTTTAATATTTCTGAAACATATTTGAAATTATTACTTGCTATTATTTGAAGTATTAAGAGTGTACTGCTACCCTGCATAAGTTGGCCGCAGGCATAAGTTGGCCGCCCTCACCACACCTTCACAGGGCTTTAACACGAGTGGCCTACTACACTTTGAAATCCTGTATTATTGTTAAACCTATTATATGCAACAGTTTTCATTGGTGTACAATAACCTATTTGTCTTTCTGGAGCCCATAGATGAGCCGCGGCCAACTTATGCCTGCGGCCAACTTATGCAGGGTAGCAGTATACTGTACTTGATGAAAAACTGATGCAGGATATTTTGGAAAAAGGAAAAACTGAGTAATTATTTATGTAACTTGATCAATTTAATACACCAGTACAATGTGTATCCTTGAATTTCAGGAGTCATTTATTTAGGCTCTGTGAAAAGGGATTCTGGTAGAAATGTTATAAATAATGCATTTCCAAACTTCACAATTGCGCAAGTGATATATAAACATACTGACCCCCACACATTAGTGTATCACATTATTAATGCAATGTACCAATACACCTAGCCTTATCCGTGGGCTGTACTGGAGCCCTAGCTCATGCATGAAATATCATACAGATCAAAGTTGGGGTTTTACGTCCTGTTCAACAACAAGGATCATAATGAAATAATATAAGTCTGTGTAAATATTGTGCTGGCTTTTCAACGAGACATGAAAACTATGTCTTTAACCCTGGACCTCAGCTCATAGGCTTTTGTTAGAATTAAAGGGGAAAGTTTTTGACCCGGGACGAAAATCTCCTCAAATTACAAAGTTTATACATTTGAAGCCTTTATATACAAATATCAACAAACACCACAGCTTACTGGGATATGACATATCACATTTGACAGCACAGATAAACTCTTCCTTCTAGACTAAAAGGGCATAAGTTCTCAAGGAATTTTGTTACTTGATGCAGTTTTTTTACTGTTTTAAAGTACACAAACTTTATTTAAATTTTCAACAGCAGATTCCCACATAAGTCCTTCTGTACACTGCAGTTGTTAATTATCTGAGATAGGTGTACATTACAATACACTTGCCATGCAACATTAGTTTGTTTATTTTAGCATCACAATTGACAAAGGAATGAAGGTTCTTAAATGCTCTTTGACCCCTCCACTTTGGGCCTTAAGTAAAATTTAAATGTGGTTAAACTTTCACTTCTTTTGGAATTAAATAGTAGGCGTAATGCCTGGTGAGCACCAGAGTGCTAATTCGTTTTATAAAATTAAGTATATTTTTGTTCAGGTCAGATTGTTTCCAAAAGTTTCATTACAATTTTCTTTCAGTCACATTCAGTTCCAGCATTCAATTTGTCATTTGCATGTCATGGATATTTCCTGTTGCGAAAATATCTTAGAGACTGGAACAAAACAACACAAAATCAAAAGGTATACAATACTATAAATACTTGCACCTTTGAGTTAATCGTTTAGCCAGTACAAATTTGGCCCAGTTGTTTGGGAAAATTGTACCAAGTCCTTCATCCCCCCAACAATTAATGAGCTTAAATACCCCTTGTACACCACTGACCACCCATACTACCCTAAGCGGTTACTTCATGCTCCACCCACTTGCCTGTTAAATTATTTCATCGGTAATTCATAAGAAGGTCAGTGTACAATCCTGGCTAGAAATGGTGACACTGTAAAAATTCTACTAGGACATGTACTTATTCTTCTCTTGTGTATTTTGTATTATGTAAGTTATAAAAAGTCCAATGATGCAGTGACAACACACTAGTCTCTCATCCCTACGGTTTGAACCCCTCTCTCATTGCTTTATTCTTCTCATAAACAGCAGTTCTGAGGGCCTGTGCCTGGCTATTAAATACAATATAAAACCATAAGTTTGTTCTGTTCTGGTGTTTAGATTCCCCTCCTATTCTAGACTTGCTCTTAAGTCTTTGTATTTCTTATTCCACCAAATCTGACATACATGGAATCATTATGAACCCATCATGATGGATGGGGAAATTACTGAGGGATGAAATACATACTTTTGTCAGCTCCACATTCTGGCCAGAAAGTCATTCAGTCCTCATATAATACCTAAGACAAAAGGACTTGAGGAAAGTCTACTCCTATTCATTTATAAATGAAGCATGAATGTGCATACTGAATACTGCATGAAGTCTGCAAATGTTTTGCCCACCACAAAATGACCGATAAAGTATGTCACAAGGGATATAAAATCTATCTTTAACCTGTTATTCAAGCACCCAAAAAAAGAAATATTTTGCATAATAAATACACAGATATTCTAATTAAAGTATACTATTTTGAAGGAGCAAATTATCAGTTGGTAAAAAACGTGAGCAATATAACTAAAATCACATATCATTAGATATACAAACAGTTTCTTGGTTTATCTCTGTACTATATTTATAGACACAGGACAACAACTGTTCAACAACCACAATTTAACTTATTCACATATTATTTATGGGTATGACATTTATGTAGGGAACTAGAACCTTTACACACCACAAAAGTATGGCGAATGACAATAGCTACAGCTAAAACAAGTGCGGATGCGACAAAAGATGCAGCACCAAGGTAAAATGAGTTTTCATACACCTGAGTAAGGTCATACAACTTTCCTGCTAATGGTGCCCCCAGTAATGTTCCAATAGCCATAGAAACCAGCAGAAATCCATACCCACGGGCAAACTTTGGTACTCCAACAATGTTCACAGTTACTTCACAGAGTACCGGTCCATATTCTGATAATGCAATGCCCATTAATGTCAGTAAACTGACCAAGGCATAGTAATGCTGCCAGAATGTACAGCAAAGAGTAAAAAGTCCAGACAAAATAATAAGGACAATATGCAGGATATTGACATTTACTCGTGGAATGGTGGCTACAATACCAAGTAGAATTCTGCCTGTGGTGTTACTGACCCCCAACACTGATATGAGAGAAGAGCTTTGCAGTTGAGTGAAACCCTTTGAAATTGCAAATGCTGCAATGTGGGTGAATACGATTGACTGGCCAAAACAAAAGAGGATGATGTTGATATGTAGGCACCAGTATATTGGGTTGGTCCACATAGAATGCTTCTCTTTGGAATCACTTTCTTTATCCAGAGCAGCTTTTTCTTGAATAGAATTTTCTGTTGCAGGAAAATTGGCATCTGTGACTAGTATATCGTTAACATATACATCCTGTTTTAAGATTTCTTCTGATGGAATGCAGTTGGTGATTCTAATGATAAATCCACACACACAAATGTTCATGGTGAGAGCTGATGTAATTAATAAGGCACCTCTCCATGTGTAAGCTGAAATGAGGTATTCTGTGACAAGAGGGTTGATCATAATACCCATTCCTACTCCAGACATGGCTACCCCGTTACACACAGCTCGCCAGCGATGAATGTAGCAAGTAATCTGCGTAAGGCATGATGCAAAAACCAGACCATATCCAAAGCCTGGAATGATGCAAAGTAAAGCAATCTGTTACTAACATTATACTCTTTTTCTCAACATAAAATAAGCTTAACTGAAATATCACAGCATGTTTTTTATGTGGATGTGATTATTGTAAGAAAAGAAAATGAACTTAAAACATTTGTTAACAGTTCCCAATGACCAAAAAGGGAATTCAGATTTCAAAATTCATTGCAAATAGACTGAACTGAGAAATCTGAACTCAATAGTATTAACATAGAAAGGGTTTTATCCGAGTCCACCATTTAATATCTAACATATGATAAAAATATACATGCTGTCTAACCTTCCCCATTGTACACTCTTTAATCTGAGAAATGGGAAAGCTTACAGCATTCATCAACAATGGAATATCTTTCAGTAAAACCATCTCAAAGATATCAAGTTTATGCAGAGGAAATAATTGAGTATATTTTATGTATTACTTTGTAAGACAGATACCACTCAAAATGTGTGAGTACTTTGACTGTTATTTTATAAATAGGTCTGACAAAGTAGCACAGTCTCTAATGGTAACAGTTATTTTTTAAAAAGAAAATTTCAAACAGAAATACAGAAAAAAAAAACCAGATAGCTACACTACAGTGATAAAATGAAGCTTTTCCTTACCTGTTGTAACTCCAAATGTTGCAAAAACAAAATAGACATTATTGGCAAAGTAACACAGAAAGATCCCAATTGAGGAGATTAACCCTCCAATTATAATGATATTTGCACAGCCAAGTTTGTGGACCATGAAGCTGGACACAGGCCCTGTGAATGAAAAAAGTATAGATTTGAAACTCAATTCATATAATTTCTGTTTCATGACAAACATTTCTTCGAGAATCACATGAGGTGAGGTCTTCAGTCAGAAATTAGTTTGTTGTGAACCAGCCATGTTTTTTTACAGCCTTGTACACTGCCAGTACATATACCAACAAAAAGTGTTGTTGTATATTTAAAGAGCCTGTAGCACCAAATTTAACATACCACTTTTTTATTTGTATATAAAGTACATCCCCACACAAAAACATTTACACTTCTCCTAGTTGCACCACGCCAATGTTTATGCCACTATTTTCACTTTTATCACTCAAATTTCCCTCCCTCTTGGAAGAAAAAAACACAAGGCCAGAAGTCCAAAGTTTGTGTGTACAACGTCACACGATGGCAGAGATTTCCACTTGTACAAAAACACACTGTAAAGATTACAGTATTCTTGCACTTATTTCCTTGTGTTTAAAATCTAATTATGTCTTCTGGTGTTGAAAATTGTATACAATAATCATGCACAGACTCAGAAGTTGGTACTAGTGACAATAAATCAAATTTTTGAGATGATAACAGTAGCAATCATAAAGGAAGCATAGTGCTTTTATAAATCTGAACCCTTTCTGTCTGATGATGACAGTATAACTAAAAATGAAGATATGAATATAAATAATATCAGTGGTTCTTATGTCAGTAATATGTAGACTACAAAATACTGAATGTAACTTAAACTTGTTTCAAAAGTTAACAAGATTATTTTGATTCTATCCATATACCAAATCATAAGGGCTAATGATTTGAAACCTGGGTTTGTATATGGCATATTTTAAAATTTTATTGTTTTACTCATTCTAACTTCTTTCCTGAATGTTTAGCATAATAATAATTACTTTGATGGCACCATTGCTATTTATAATAAAAAAAAATTAAATAAACATAGTGTAGTCTTATAAATAATCCCTTGAATTACATATGTCATTTTTTATGAAACATCTCTGCAAAGCTTGGTTTTGCTGGTATTTCATCTAAAGTTTTAAAAATTCTGCTCATAGAACTTGTGTATATTATACTAGAAACATGAGAATTCCTGACATCAAAATTCAAACCATGGCTAGGTATGTTTTAGCTGAACTACCACAGTTGGCTTGATAAAAAGAAAAGTAATATTATGTCAACAAAAAAGAGGGGATAATTATAATTCTTTAAAGTAATCTAAAATCTGGACCTCCAATTTGATTTTGCTGAGGAATATTCTGTTATAATTTAAATTCTGAATGAATCTTATTCATAATTCATGTGGAGAAATTTTTGAATACTGTAAAGTTAGGTTTCTTCAACAGAATTATGAATTCTATCTAAATTTTGCTGACTGAACTTAATATTCTTCTAAACCACTGCAATACCAGGATTGGAAATTCTGTGAAAAGAATTTCAAATTCTGCCATAAGAATTTATCTGTCATGACATTTTCATGTGATATAAAAATGTGTGCATTATCAAATTCTTAGAAGTTGATATTCTTGAAATTACAACATTTATTAAGAATTGTTCATAAAACCTAAACACATAATCTAGTATTGAAACATGTTATTATTGACTATATTTGAGTAGGATGTCAAATGAAAACGTACTTGAATCTAAGTATTTTTAATAAATTAATATCAAATTACTCCTGGAATATTTCATGTCCATTGTCACTATTTTTAATAACAAAAACAAATAATAAACAAAACTTTTATTGTGCAAGTGTATTTGTTTTGTTTTTTCCTATAGATGGTTTCCAATTTATAAAAGGTGCAAGAAATATTCTCTTTGAGTAATTATTGGTCATTTACTCAAGTAGAATAACTTTTTATGTAAATTAAAACAATCTGATTGCACCAAACAAAAATTTACTGTACAGTTTATAGCGCAATATTACTAGGATATACAGTGGCCCTGAGAAAGCAATCCATTTTCATACGTCACAGCATTCTGCTAACATGGCTGTTTATGTTTGAAAGCTGTGGGGAGGGAGCTGCATAAAAAGTGAAATATATCCCTTATAACTTGGCAGTTTTCAAAATGTTGTATGTAGGTGCTCTGTTTATGTGTTTTTTTAACTGGTTGTGTTTAGTTGTGTTGAGGGTGCTACAGGCTCTTTAAAATGGTTAAAATGGTAAACTAACAAATTGGGAGTCAACATTTTATGGTAAAGGAGGTCTTAAATTTAAAAAAGTTTTGGACTAAATCCCTGCAATGTAACAATTTACTGTCACTTTTTTCGATTGATTATTTAAAATAACATCACTAAACTGCACATTGCATTTGTATTGGTACTACAATACTAGGTAAAATTGCAGCAATCAATGATTTATTCCATATGTCCTGTGAAAAGTTTTCATCACCCAACATTCATGGGTAACTACTTACCCTAAACCCTAACTTATTAATGTTATAAGTCTGATAAATCTTTCAATTTGAATGACTGCACCTTGTGATTGTTCGATCAGTGTGTTTGGCTATGTGTGGAATTAAACTTTACTTAGGTACGTTTTCTACATTTTCAAACAAAATGGCATACTTTACTGAATATTTGCAGCCTGATACAGAAAACGACATTCTATGAAACATTCTGTGAGTGACAGTGTCGAGTAGTTTGACAGGCACACGTCATACGAGCAGGAAGAAGCATTTATCATTATATGGTCCAAATTGGGGATGATTTTTTCATTATTTAAAATATTAATGGCTCAAGTAATAGGTGTGTTATCCATTTATCATTTTGTAAGTCTATTTTGTCAAACGGATAGACTGAATGTTTCAATGATATGAAGTTTACAATGTATGTACTCTTACATTGTCAAACAGAAAAGAATAATTTCAGAAGTGTAAATAAGTCACAGCTGAAGGTTACTTTTTGACAACTCAGATAGTGTTACATTGCTACTTGAAATGCTTCTGCTCAAAATACATAGGAGGTAGATTCTATTTTAACAGATGCATTTTGAGCAAACAAAAACATTTGTTTTTCACGGTCAACCTTATGACGTTTTTAGGCCTTGAATATTTTTTGACCTTATGCTTAAATTCATATTCTGATTCATTCCAGCAATCTGATTCATTGAAAGAGACACCCTCACAGATAAATGTACAGGCACAAGTATTTACCAAGTTGCTATATCATATGAGTGGAATAGCTTGGCAGCTGAGATTATTTCCCAGACAAGTATTCTCAGTTTTAGGAATAAACTCGGGACATATTTGTTCAGACTTGTGGTTCAAACACCTTAGGAACTCGCCCTCATTCATTTATATTAATCCATTTCAACAATGTTGCTGTACCGAATGTATATGCTTTCATCGATTTAGCTCTATATAAAACCCTTAAATAGCAATATGGTCGCCAGGGTGGTACAATGGTAACAAACTCGCCTTCCGCGTCAGAGATCAGAGTCCGAATCCCGGCAGACCTCATGTGGGAAGCAGGAGACATTTTACAATACAGAACCTTGACCAACTGTTTTTACAGGTTTCCTCTGCCCTTCCAACTACCCGTTGCAACATAACCAATAAGGTATAAGGCGTGACATAAAATGCTCAGTGAATAAATCTATAGGAATATGATGGCAAATCATAGCAACTGACCATCAACACGGAATGAGCTGGATCAACCAGATAAAAAAAAATGACAAGATATTTGATAATCATTCAAACCTGGAATGAAGACCCATATGCACCAGTGATGATACTGTATGCGTCAGTGATATAGTTGAAACTAGTTGACTGGAGTAGATAGTCTTATGGGCAGGACAGAACAACAGACAGTGAAATTAGTTTTATCATCTGTCTGTTGTACTGTCCTCTCTGTAAGACTGTCCACCCCTGTAAAATACCAAGTAACTCAGCTTTTCCCTCCACAACCATTTTGATATGAACTGATTCAATTTTTATTACAGGGGATGTTCCTATTATTATTTGATTGGAAGGTCCTATCAGTTTACAGCATACTCTTGAAATTAAAACTAAGATAACTGTTTCAATTTCTGAACCAATTTTGATATTTTTCCCCCACTTGGTTCAGCGTTAAAAGACCTCATATGGGAATGTGTCAGATAACATTTGCCAAAGTAGCCTAGTAGGTGATTAAGCACTGTGTCAGCTATTATTAGTTACATTTAGACTTAACTACTTAACAGCATATTCCTAACAATAACAAGTCCAAGCAGCAACACAGGTTAATACACACAGCATTCATACTAATTATCGCTGGGAACCTATTATCACAAGGCAGAATTTAAATAGACATAACTTCGTAACTAGTAGTACTTTCCAATCCAACAAATAAGGTAGAACTATTTCCAAAATGTTGGAACAAATGCACACAAAGAGGCTTTTTTTAAAGATATGTGGCCATAAATATGAACATTTTATCAGTGACGAAAATTTGTACCTGGCGATATTGATTAGCTAGGCAGTGTGATCAACTGATACGTAGGTATAGAAACATCTGGTATGTGTGAGACCAACAAACAGGTAGTATTTCTCATTTCATGTGATCCCATCAAATCTGCTGAGGGCTCTGCAGCCTTTACTACACTGAGGCACCAACTTAAAGGTAAGTATTGGTTATTATTATACCTGGGGAAACTGTGCAAAATGGTGCCTTTCTGTTAAATGAATTAATGATTCACACCTTCAACCATACACTTTCATATTGAAACAGGCCAACGTCAGAAATAGCATTAATCATATATGTAAAACAACTGTTGAAAAGGAAGATACAAGAGCTAAGTACAATCATTATACCATTTGACCAACATTTGTTACTATCAATGGCACATATAAACTTAAAATGTATATAAACTCAAAGGTAGAATTCTATATCTGACAAAAAGAGACAATATAAAAAAATCAGACAGAAAGAGCTCCATACACGTAAGTCTAAACCAACAAAAACTGTCAATCTATGTGTCTTGTGAATGCAAGCATAAATTTCAAAGTTCACAACAAGTAGACAGTCACGTGAGAATACATCTTATGAAATAAAGTCACTAATGGTAACATCCTCAAACAAATTTCTTTTTACCAAGAAAAACCCTCACAGAAACCATAAAGGCCTACATTTTACATCTGTTTTATTAATATTACTGCATATGTATTGGTCCTGTATTTATGTAAACACATATAAAGTATATATGTAATATATATTGTTAAATGTATACATAAGTATATTCGTTTCAAAACCTATGCAAGTTATAAAGAAAACCAGTGTTTAGGTATGTAATGGGAGAATGTAATGGCACCTATTTACCATGGTAATGAATTCGAAAGTACAACTTATACAAATTCATGACTCGTGGCCAGTTAATCTACCACCAAAGACAAGTTTCACCTCATAAGGCCAATTATGTCTAACAGAAAAAGCTTATCACATGGACCAAGATTTACGTTTAATAATCCATTAAGTTGGGGGTGAACTTAGTGCTTAAATATGTTGTTAATATGTTACATGGTTAAGGAAAAACCACTGGAAAATGGAAGTGGTTAAGGAAAAACCACTGGAAAATGGAAGTGGTTAAGGAAAAACCACTGGAAAATGACCTGAATGACAAACACACTCGGGTGTTACAACAATTGCCCCCTACCACAGACTATGGTATTGCAATTGGGTCTGTTTGTCTGTTGGCACACATGAATGGGAAACTGCCAGTATATATCAGATCTGGAACATATTTGTATACTATGTGGATCCATGTGGATGGAAGTATTGAATATATGTATAAAAGTGTAACACAGCAATTCACTGTACAAACGCCACCTCCCTAATAAATTGCCCCAACCTCTCAACTTTGAGAATCCGGGACTGCAAAAAAAAAAGAAAAAAAAAAAAAAGAAAAAAAGATGCAGTATATCAACATGTAAGATAATTTTGAACAAGGACTTGAAATAGATATAAACCACACATCAGAAAATTTTTTGAACCTAATGCACCAGGATTGGCATCAATTAAATTGCCATCAAAACCAAAATTACGTACTTTTTCATTTTTCAAGGAACAAATAGAACACGAGATTATGTTAAAACATACTCCAAAAGCAAACACTCCATTTTCTGTCAACTGAGAATTGGAATTTTACCACTTGAGATTGAATTAGGTAGATAATTCAGAACCAATGTCTCGGGAGAGAATTTGTAAACTTTGTAAACAGGACATAGAGGATGAAATTCATTTTGTTTGTGTCGGTCCTGAATTAGACTGTGTTCGACTGAAATATTCAAATGTACTAAATAGGTTAGAATCGCCATCTCTTATTCATAAATTTATCGAAATAATGTCTAATGCTAACTTGAATTGGTCTGTAAATTTTGCATTTGAATTTTGGCAAGAGAGGAGAAACAAACTGTATACGTAACATATTGATCATGTATATGCACATTACAGTAATGTAAAACAAAAATGTTGTGCTCATATATCTACATATAGTTTTTATATATTTTCCATTTCACACGCTGTTCATTGTTACTGCATAAGAGTGACATATAAGCCCATGTAGGGCTGGGTATTTATTGTACTTAGGTATTTATTGAAGTGTATCATTTATTTGTAAATAATACATGTCAATATAATAAACTAACTATACATCCCCCAATTGAATAACTATTAACAGTTAACAGGAAATGATAAAAATTGAAACAAAATATGGCTGCTTTGTCCATGAAAGCCTTATTATCTGTAAAAATCTGTGATAAGATGGGATAATATGTTCAAATTTAAGGTTTGTCTTTAATACTTTAAATTCTCTCACAATTATATATGTTGACAAATGAGTTGCAGCTTGTAAAGTATCTATCGCCCATTTCCATTGGCCACTTGATGTGTTTTTTATGTGAAGCCCCCCCCCCCCCCCCCCCCCGCCCTTAAAAAAATGCATGCACCGTTGGCGTTTATTCAATGAAATGCAGTATTTATAAGTTACATAATTAGTCTAAATATTTATGAAAATATGAAAAATCGGGACTTAGGCAAAATCAGAAAAATTTATCCGTAGTGAGGAGGGTGGGCAATGAATAAAAAAATTTTGCGGTCTTTGTTTCCAACTGTCTGGGTCATATAATTTGAGTGTTACGTTATCGACTTACCTGCAGCACATAACATGCCAAAGTTTATTGAAGTTATCAGGGATGTGATGCCACTTCCTTGGTTAAATGCTGTCAGAAACTCAACATAGTAAACACCTGCAGTAGAAACAATACAACCCGAGGGGGCATTTATGTAACATCAAAATACAAAAAAAATATATATATATATGAAATAATAACCAATAAAACGCAATGATGAAAATCTCAAATATAAGTAATAACAATCCTCAATAGTTTATAGCTGATGTTTTGATGTTTATATATTTACTTGTATTGAGTCATTGTGACCAAGAAATCCACCAATTCAATGCAGTACCTTTGATTGATCGAGGGGCAATAAACCATGGCCATTAATGCATGAAATTCAATTACACAGCATTGATCTGTCAATCATTTAGCTCTTCTATGTTCAATGCCTTACTCATTTGACCCATTATGAGATTTCTAAGGCATGTGCACAGACACACAGACAGCATAAATTATGAAAATAAATGAACATCTGTGTTAACTGTGGATAAAGTCCTTCAGGCTTTGTTTATTTGTTTATTTGGGGTTTAACGTCGCTTTCAACACTGTACAGGTCATATCACGACGGGTAGTTGGAGGGGCAGAGGAAACCAGTACATAGAGTTCGCTAGGGTTGTGTACTGTAAACTGCCGACCAACGGCAAGCAACTACCAGCTTTCCCACTTGAGCCCATGCGGGGATCGAACCCCGGCCTCAGAGGTGGGAGGCGAGAATGTTACCACTCTGCCACCGTGGCCCCTCAAAGTCCTTCAGGCAGCATTGTTAAAAATCCCAGCACTCTCGACTAATCTAGCACATATTTACATTACTTTTAGCAGTAATGAATTATATGTACATTACAGTTGATTGACACTGTACAGTATCATTGCTACTAATTTGTGACATAAGCTTAACCTTATACTGCCTCAAACTGGACAAGGATTCTTCCCATGTCACTTTAAATATAATTAACCACAACATGTAAACATTTTTAGTTATGTAAATAATAGTCTTATCCACCACTACTTTTCTTACACTGTGGCCTAGATGGTAACACACTCGCCTAGGAACACAGAGGACCTGAGTTCAATATCAGGTACATATAGTGGGTTGGATGATCACCTAAAATGGCGGTTCTCTGTCACTAGACATTATTCAATAAGCAGTGTTTTACCCTGGTTTTTGGTGTTTATTCAAAACACCGGGAGAAACACCAAAAATTTACATATTTGGAAGAGGCAATTTTCATTCAAGGTTTTCAAGCCTTTACTATTGAAAAGACAGTGCATATCATTTTTCAAATTAATTAGTCATAGGACGGCTTAGATTGGGAAGTTGTTTTTTTTCTGGTAGAGGAACAGCTGATTTTCAATTTCTCTCCATTGTTTTATGTGCATATTTTTCAGAACAGATCTAAAGCTCTAAGTTCCATCATGATATTACCACTTTTTTGAAAGCATTTTGTTATAGATGTATTTTTCCTTTAAGTTTAAGGAAAATAGTTGCACATTTGCTATGATATTAAATAAAATACTGTGCATTCCAAAGGTCAGTGTGTAGCTATAAAGTAAAACTTAAATTTCAATAATTTTATTTTCTTTATTTAAGGATTGATATAATGCAATAAAAAAAGTATTTTTTACACTTTCAATAATTTTTATGCCTTGTTTATGAAAACAGATCTTCTGTTTCTCGAAATAGCCTGTTCCAATCTAATACAGCAATATATGTGTTCATGAAACTTGTGACTATGAATATACTCAATATGACATATTCTATGTGATAAACACCCAGGGTCTTTTTCAAAAAGGGACTTCACCCAGGGCCCAGTATCAGAAAAGGAATTATTCTGGACTTAGACTTAAAGTAAAGACTTTTGTCTTTTAGTCAGGCTGTCTGTAGTCTTAGACTTGGTGGATTTGACAAAACACCAAACTCCAGGCTTTGGCTAAGTCTTGGACTCAAAGTTAAGTCCACCTGTTAGTGGCCTTAACTTTTGTAAACAAAGACTAAACTATCACTACCATATATTTTTTCCACCTTTTCGAATTTGAAATGGCTTTAAATAAAGTATAAATACATAGAACACCTCCCTAAAGTAGTCCTTGGGAAGTTTTTATGTGGTTACAAGGTCTTTTACATAAGACAAAATGTGAAAAACAAATAATTTATATCACAAATTGTATATTTTGAATAGAAAATGTCACTTGACACATGAAACCACTATGGTTATTTGATAAGCTTGGTCTTTGCTAATTCACCTTTTGTGAAATCCATTTAAGTCCTAGACCTAGCGAAGACCAAAGCTTCAGATTTAAGTTCCTAATTTATCCAAAAACTTGGCTAAATCTTATACCTTTAGTGAAACCGGCTCCAGACTTAGATTTAAATTTAAGACTTTTGTCTTAGACTTAGATTTAAATCTACAACTTTTTTCTTAAACTCAAGCTAAGTTTGTGATCTTAGATTTAGGGAGTTTCACAAAGCTGCTAAGTTTAGTTTTGACCAAGTTTCTCTGTGGTGGGCTTAATTTTTCTAAACAAAGACTTAAATATGACCCCATAAATTTTTTCTCACTGCACATTTTGAAATGCATAAAAATAAGTAATTAACAGGTAGGAAATCTCCCTTAATTAATGTTTGGACATTTGTATGTGGCTACAAGGCTTTACATTGAAACACAATCTTAATTTAGCAAAGATAAAATGAGTTAAACAAAGGATATGTGTCACCAGTCAAATAATTTTACTAGAAATAAAGGGTTACATGATGTAGAAAACCACTGTGGTTATTTGAAAAGTTCAGTATTTGCTAAGTCATTCTTTGTGAAATCAATGCAAGTCCTTAGACGTACCTAAGACAAAAGGCTAAAACTGAAGTCCTTGACTTAGCCTAAGTCCAGGCTAAGTTTAAGACCCTTTATGAATAGGGCCCCATGGCTGGTATTCACAAAGGGGCTTAGACCTTAGACTTAACTTTGGGTACCCACTAAAGACATTTGTTTCAGCTAGGTTTTGTTTTAAATGCATATGTAAGAAAGGCGACTTAGCCAATACTTTAGTCTTAAATTTTATGACTACAACAAACTAAATGATATCAGTCAGCCAATCAAAATACAGCATACCATATAGTTATTACCAAAATCTAATCTATATAATTGCAAGAAACAGACATCTACTAGTTTTTATATCATGTCTGGGATTTTCCTGCAGAATTAGGCTCTGCCCATAAATAAAAATGTGCAGAAATGATCTGCATAAAAAATATTAGATATAAAGCTGAAATTTTGCAATAAATAACATCACCTATATGTATATACACAAACAGAGAAATATGCTGTAATTAATCTTTTCATAATTAATCTTTATCATATTTAAGTCCTATTTCAAAAACTTAAGACTCATACCTACCAGCATTAAAGTTATCACCTTGTCTAAGCCAGAAACTGTTTTTTTTCATTTTTGTGAATACCACTTAGACTAAGACAACAAAAGTTTTAGCATATCTTTCCCATAAAATTATACAAAAGTCCTAATTTAGAACCTAAGCTGTGGTGAAGACCCTCCATGAATACTGATTCAGGTTTTGCAGTGAACCTGTTCCCCAACAATACATAACAAATAGCAAAGTTCAAAGGTCAAAGTTAGAGTTTTTACAACCTTTTAACAGCAACGATCATATTGAGACAGGTGTCAGATTGCTCCTGAAAATAAGCTATCTACTGAAACAATTCAAACATCCATATTGTCTTTATATTTTACTTTTGACTGATTCTGTGATAATATTGTCATAACAGGAGCATTTATTAAACAAGAGATATTTAATTACAACATTTACGGTATTTGTAATGATTTGTATTCAATTTTAGATGTAGGTCAGTATTATGAAAGGAAGTGATGAATAAAAAGGCACAGTTTCCAGTTATTAAGTGAAGAATGAACATTTTATATAATGTATAGAAGTTTGGTGAATTTTTGTTTGATAATCTTTAAAAATAATAACAAAAATTTAGTGAATTATTTCAAATGACATACATTGATATTCATATTCAAGTATATCAAATTAAAATATCTTTTCACTTTAAGTTCAGATCACCTCTTCAGTGACCATAGAATTATAAAACCAGTCTGATTCCCTTACATCCCTAACATAATTTAAGAATCACCTGTCCCATTTGTGACACATGACCAATTAGCATACTAATGAACAGGAGTTTTGGTGGAAACTCTGGTAGAAACACCAGGTTTACATTGAGTTTAATAGACTAGGGGATATGCAAATTAGATTAGAGAAGGGTAAAACACCGTTTATTGAATAATGTCTACTGGGTCCTATCTCTAATGACTCAGGGGTATTGACAAATGATCGCCCCTGAGTCTTTGTCTTTCAATTATTGGAATGTTACTAAAGAGCCTGGGCTGTACTTGTGCAGTTGAGACTTGTGCAGTCAAACAACGCCCCGAGTCCTGTAGTACAGGGGGTATTGTGTGAAGTATAAATATATAAACACCATACAGTTATAGTTTGAGCATAGCAACTGTGCAATATCCATATTGAATAACAACACTAACAACAAACTATCACCCAGAGAACATTCCAACACTGGACTGACGTTGGCTATTGGTCCCATGGTTGGTAAATTTTGTCACCACTGGGCCAACATGGGGCCATTGGTTTCATTGTGAACATAAATACAATCTGTATTAGCGCATTACACTCAACAGAGTTTGTTGTTATAACCCTATAGCTCATTGGGGGCTTGCTTCCTGACTACTCCAATAATATAGTCTCACAGATATGCTCATTCCAAACAGTAAATATATTTAAAACAGTTGTAACTGAGCATTTCTTTCCCCAAAAGTGGCTTTAAGTTTAACTTCTGAAAACAGGCATTGCCACATGTAGCAGTCAAACCCACAAACAGGTAACAAGCCTATGATTTAGATGCCAAACCTGCTAACCAATATGTGATATAAATTTTTTTTCAGTGTTCTACATCACGCCTAGTACCTAATCAGTTATACTGTGATGGGTAGTTAGAAGGGCAGAGGAACCCAGTATATAGAGTTGGTCAAGGTTCTGTACTGTAAACTGCAAAGCAACGGCAAGCAACTACCAGCTTTCCCATTTGACGTTGGGCATGGATACAAACTTTGACCTCAGCGGTGGGAGGCAGGTGTTTTACCACTGTGCCACCTTGGATCCCTGTATGAAATTAATAACAAGGAAGTTAAGTTTCTGGTTACATATAAAAATTGGCCAATTTAAAAATCTTGTGCTGCAAACTAATGTGCCATTAACATCAACGAAGATCACTTACCCAAAGAAAAGGACATTCCTGCGGACAGAACATGTGCACAAAAGGTGGCTAAGACTAAAACAATACATCTTAGCACTTCCTGTGAACCACAACCAGCTTGTTTGTCAGCCTCTTCTTCACGCAGATGATCTGATGCTACCTTCAACAAAGGCTTGCCTGATTCGAGGTGGTTCTCCAGGTGCACGTTAGATCCATGATGCACATTTCCATTTTGTTTCCGATTCATTATCTTTGGTAAAAAAATGTAGCTCAATTAATGTGAAATGAAATTATTTATGCATTCTGTATCATACATCAAACATACTCACAAAACATATGGTCACAATCTAAAAGCAATTATTAATATTTCACCTAAAAATTCTACAGAATAAGTGAAAATACTTGTCATGTAAACAGTGGCTATACTGCATGTCGCTCCAGTGTGTGTTAGTGCACTTCTAATATCCTCCACTACACACACAAGCTCACTCACACAAACCTATAGAAAAGATTGATCAGTGTCCAGATCAGAAGGTAATACGAGTATAGATTGTTATTTTCCAAATTAATCAAAACACATCTGTATTTATTATATTTACGGATTTTCTAGTCTGTTGGGCTGTACAATATACGTTTTGAGCTCTTAACTCCTGTATGGTAGATTCTACATGGTACAGACTTGATTTCTAATAATAATAAAAAACAAGTCACACCAGCGAACAGTATAGTTGTGTATTTTCAGAAAGGAAAGAAACACAGGTGGAGCACATAAACTGCACACTTGGACTGAAGCTTGATGGCCTCGAGAAAAAGGCATATCCTGTATCTACAATTCTTATAGTATATATGTTTAGGGACTTTATATAATCTTCATTGGCATTTTAGAGGGGAATTCCCAGACTTCTATCAACGGTTTTGCAGAAATATGCACGTATTTAGTAGCAATGTATTGACAAAAATTCTTCAGTCTAGAATACATTGATATGCTTGCCTGATTTATGACCATATATGAATTTTAAAATCGACCCAATACACACGCAGTAGCCTTGCATAAGGCTTAGATTTATACAGTACTTTTTCAAACATGCACATAGCTATTAATTCTCATTCTAAATGGACTTTGATAGCGCTTAATCTCCCCTATTCAAAGGGACTCTAAGGGGCCAGTTACACATAGCCGGAGGTCCCACGGATATAGCCTATGGTTCCATATTTGGTAACTGATAGGGATGCACATGGGATGGGGGTGGTCACGTGAAAGATTTACAGAACTGCCATGGGTCTTCTACGGATCTCCTACGGACCTCTACGGAAAGCTATGGACAAGTTTGCGGATGAAAAGATCGCACCATGGATTGGTCCTATGACTGTTTTTAATCCGCAAACCCTTTCCGTGTCAGTCCGTAGCAGATCTGGTTAGATCCGTCAATCTTTTTACAGATATTTTTTGCCGCGGAACATCAAGGATGTAAGAGATGCCACAAGGACAATACGGACACTCATGGAAGAGCTACAGATGAGATACGGAAGAGCTATGGATATCAATTACAGATAAGATCAGCGAGGCCTTTACGGAAAAATCAAACTGCTAGTTTACTTTTTCTGTGGCGTCCCCACAGAAGCGTGGCATCTATGACGGAAGCCACAAGGACATTACAGACGTTAAGGATGGCTGTACGGGCAGAAAAGATGATTCGTAAATCACTCAACATTTTCCATATAAGGAATCCTGCTGCAATCCAGCGGTACATCCAGCTATGTGTAACTGGGGTGTAAGGCGCAAAAGAAACCAAAACAGTCAACCAATTTCAGTATCCAGGGACAGAAATAAAGGTTAAGCACCACAGAGAATGCCAGGGGGTAATTAAGGTATGCCTTGCTGTACAGGTGAGGTTTTGAGCTGCTTTCTGAAAGAGGCTAGGGAGAGGGACGTACAGATATCATCAGAAGAACATTTCAAACAGTGGGGGCATGAAAAACAAAACTATAACCAAACTGTTTGACAGATTTATAAATAGAGGGCTGGAACTTTGGAATGACAATGAAATTACAACTAATCTGACTGCCCTTGATAAGTGCTGTAGGAAGAAATATACGGAGCAAAATACCTTGGGAAAACCAGTAAACAACTTGTAAACAAGGGTGGTTTTTGTTTTAAAAACTGACCGACGTTCATCCAATAACCAAACTGAGGGGAATTGTGTACAATGAGAATAACAAAGGACCCAAGGCAGAACTTTGGGGCACACCAAATAGGAATTTACAAAGATCATAGAGAGTAGAACCAATTTTTAATGACTGATAATGCTCAGTTAAGCAGGAAGTGTACCATTTCAGAACAGAACCTGCAACTCCAAACCAAGTCTGAAGACAACTGAGAAGGGTGGAATGATCAATGGTGTCAAATGAACCTGAGAGGTCTAGCAGTATCAAGACAGTAGGTTTGCCTCTTTACAAGGATAAGTGAACTTCAATTTTTTATGGAGAGTAGACCTGTCTCAGTCGAGTGACCTGTTTTATATGCAGACTGGTGCAGTTGTCTAAGTTATGGACATGGATATGTTCTTAGAACAGTTAGAAACCGCTCGTTCAACCAAATTTCATATGAAACAAAGGCCAGATACAGGATGATAGTTCTTCAGGTCATCCACCAGAAAAGTAGCCTTTTGGCAAGTGGAGTAACTACAGCAGTTTTGAAACCATCCGGGACACAATCCTCCATGAGTGAGCAGTTGACCAACTTTGTAATTGATGGTAGTACATTCTGTGATTGGAAATCTTGGCCTTGGATCCAAGAGGCAGGATTTTGTAGGTCTGTTTTTCAGGGTTTTGTGCAGCACATGCAATAATTTTCTAGAGTGTGAGATCAGTTTACTATAATTGTCAGACTTATCCTTGTTAACAAGTGCATTGCATCAAGCAATTTGGTGACAAAGCCGACTTCTGTTTTGTGGATTCTTGGTCCTTTGCAGAGTTCTTTCAAATTAGCGCCTAAGGGACTTTACACGTTGATAAAATCAGACAACCAATCTGCAGAATCTTTATATGTCAGTCTAGATACCAGTAGTGTGTGCCTGTCAAGAACATCAACCAAGTCATGTACATATTGTGCATAAACGTCAACTACAGCATTAGGTGGAAACTTGTCAAAGGAAGTGTTTTTAAGATCAGGACAGAGGTCAGACATGTTGATGTGGTGGTACATGTACTTCCCATAGTGCACATTATTTGTGAATATGAGCCACTTGATATTCATAAAGCACTTGTACATGTTAGGAGATATAAGCTAATCAGACAGAGGCTTTTGTAAAAGCCAGTGTATAAAAGAGCACATTATATAAACTGAAACTTTAACATTGAAAGTTTTCGCTAATTACAAAGAAACTTGAGCCTGTAGCGAGGCTTTACAATTGGTTATTTAAACTGGTTGAAGAGAGATGTGTGTTTGTGTGAATGGGTGTGTTTATTGATGTATATCCCCCATAACTCAACATGTATGTCCCTCTGTATGTGCGTGTATGCAGATATAAAACCCAGACGGGCGATCCTTCCATTGTCTCAACTCTCCATTATTTTTGGATAACGGAGAGTTAACACTACATTATTTTCTAACAGTGGATTGTAGTTCAGTTCAATGGCCAGTCAGCCAAGAACAAAAGGGTACTTAGTATTTGCCAGTCATCCTCAGCACAATGCATTCAATATTGAAATGTTTTCACAACTTCTTTCATATTAATTAGTTCAGTGGGTACATTTACAAAGTCTTTTCAATTCTGAATGACATTCAGAGTTCATAGAAAAATACCTCATGGAAAAATGCTACCTTGAAAAAATACCTCCTGACAAATACAATAGTGGTTGTGGACCAATTCACGCCCATGTAGCTATTCACGCCCACCCTCAATTTTCTTAAAGATTCATAGTTTTTCATAGAAAAGATGTTTACCACAGCATAGATAATTATCAAATTGATCATATACATTCATAATTTATTGTGTAACTGTGATTGTTTTGGAGAAATTTAGGGGTGGGCGTGAATGGGTACACAGGCGTGAACTGGTCCACCACCACTACAAGCAATTTAACTTATAAAGTTGGATATTTTTTAATTCTTTGCATTACTTTACAATCTGACTTTACAATAATCTTCTGTGAACTTAATCGAAGGAGCAGCTAACTTTCAAACAAACTCACTGTGAAAATCTAACCCAGCATACTATATTAAAATGAGTGTTTTTAGTGGCTCAAAATTTACTCAAGTAAAATGAGAGAAAAAACATAGTGTAAAAATGCAGTACTGAAATGCATTACCGGGTTTAAATTTGATTTAAAATTAATTTAAAAAAATTTTCAATTTTTTTTAAGTTCAAAACAAAGATTTTAATTTACCTTATTACAGTTTGTTATATACTTCTAAAACAATACACTGTTTGTGGTTGAAATGAATTTTGTTTTTAATGTTGTGGATTAATTTTCATGGGAGGTATTACTGAAATACAAAATGTGGAGTAGGCATTCTTTCTATGAGGCTTTTTTCCAGGAGACAGTCTTTCCAGGAGGCATTTTTCCTTGATTCCAGATTAAGAGACAAAGAAGCATACAAAATAAAAATCTTGAGAAACCCAAAAACTTCAACACAAAGTAAAACAAGTAAGTAATTCTCCAGTTTCTAGTACTTTCAATGCCTGAAACACAAAAATAATAGCTTACTATCTTAAAATAAGCACAGATTAATAAAGTAACATGAAAAACTTACCACAACAAATTATCCACAGCATTGTTAAATAAGCAGTCAAATTTTTTCTGGAAAGTGCTTTCTGTAAGTCACAGATCCATATTTTATTGATTATCATTATCTATGGTTAAATTTTGTGGCAGTCAGATTATATTAAAACTTTTCAAGCTTTATCCAAAATTATGTTTTCCCATAAAGAAAAACCAGTGGTACACATGGTGAAACAATCTTCATTGTGTATTGAAATAAAAAACAACCATAGAACTAATTTAGTGAAAGTTCCATATGGTATGCACACCAAAGGAAACATTGCAAAGATTGTCTAGGTTGATCATTTGGTACAAGGTGTTAAATTATTGAATTAATAAATTGGTTTTAATTTACAGGGTTTTATAATAGATAATTGCCTCGTGGCACTTCCATTATGTAAACTTAATGGCCTGAGGCCATTATCTATATAATAAACTACTCCACTTACCCTCAAAGCACATGGAAGAAAGCATAATATATTACCTGGGTTTTGCACTGAAAACCATCATTATCTTGTAATTTCAAGGTAATCTCAAGAGTTATAGGGTCTTGAAACTTTTTATGGTTCCTAACGTGTCATAAGACATCTCTTTAATACCTTTATGGCTGTATAGGTTCCTTAAATGCATTAGAGTGCTAAAAGCAGAGCTCTGTCAAGTACCTGTTGTGGCAATTAGTTTCTACCTTATTAATGGGGGTGTTGCACTGGGGCCGTCTTGTCAGAAGCAATGGATTTTTCGAGAGTTGGGAGCAATGTTTACAGAGTCTGTTGGGATCGGTTGTAGTTTCCAGGCTTGTTGCAGTGGATTGGCAAAATATCAAACATGTTTGATATTTCACTGACACTCCATGACTCTTGATCCTGACCATGACACCGTCCATCTGGTAACTATCCTGTCTGTCTAGGATCTGTCGTCGACACTTCCCAGCTTGTCCTATACTCTTACCATATTGTCTGGAAGCACTTGCTGTCCTTTCATGATTCAGTACCCGATATCCCAGGTTATCACAGGATGCCACCTGCATTTTTGTACCTCATGAGGAATGCACACACCACCACATCAAGAAGTCTGTCACCAATTTTAGGAAGTAGGATTGATACTGGCAATAATGCTGAGACACCTGGGAACTGGAAAAATCTGTACATCCTTGCAGTATCACTGGCTGTTTTGTCAAACCACCACATGTAAATTCGTCCCCAAGACCTACCGGGCCATCCTTGATGAATTCCAGGAAGAGTATCTGAGCTGCCTTACCGATCCTGAAGACTGGAAAAAGATGCAGGAGAAGTTCGGAACCAGATGGAATGTCCTCCATGCTCTTGGACACTCATTGGCATGAAGAAGCCAAAGAAATCTGGGACTGAATATTACAACTACAACGGCTGGTGATGCTAGTCCTGGCCAACACAGAATACAGATACCTCTGGGTAGATGTTGGGTCAAGTGGATCTTCTTCAGATACACAAATGTTTAATAGCAGCAAGTTGAGGAAGAAGATCCATGATGGCACCTTGGGGCTTCCGCTACCTGAACCCCTAGGGGAGGAAGGACCAGATTTGCAATATTTCTTGCTGTGCTACAACACCTTTATGCTGATGCCATGGCTTGTGAAACCATACAGCAGAAGACAACTCACAAGGAAAGAGGGAGTAGCAAACTACAGGATCTTCACAGGCAGGAGAGTAGTGGAGAATGCGTTTAGCATCCAGGTAAGCAGATTCGGAGTGTTACTGGGCACAATGGAGCAAATGCTGAAGGTTGTCAGAGACATTATTTTGACATGTGTGGTGTTCCACAACATTCTGAGGACACAGTGACAAAAGTGACAGATCCCAGAATTAGGGATGGTTAAATTTCGTATAAGCTTTTTAAGTTAGAAAGGAGATTGTACAAAAATCACATTAAATTAGGAGGCCAATTTGCCAAAGATTCGATTGGTCCAGCTCCCTTCTCCATCACACAGCCAAGGGAAAAGACTTATGCCCGATACTCTGTGTACTTAGTATCCACAGTTACAGTAAAGTATATAAGCTTTCCAGTTGAGATAATTATTACCTCTGTTAAGAAGATTATGCTTTTGATGGCGTGAGTTTGTCAGCTTATGAAATAACTTAAGAAGTTACAGATTTGTGGAAATGTCCACAATGGCACAAGGAACAGACGATTCAATTTTAGTGGTGATCTGAAACATGACCTGGATCCAGCAATTTTTCAAAGGATTATTTATCACTGCACCCTTAGGCAAATATTTGAGGTGTTGAGATATTTGATGTATGCAATCTTCAAGTGCTTTTGTTATTTCAGATTTTCCCTGTCAAGTATCACATGCAGTTTATGTAAGTTTCTTTATTGCACAGCAATTATTCTAGTTTACACTCTGCTGTATAGAGGTATGTATAAGGTCTTTACAGAATAGTTGCAATATGAATCAGCCATTAAAGTGAAAGAGAAATCCTGATCACTCATGTCTTTACCCAATGTGATATTCAATTATAAAGGCCAGACGTGTGAAGACAAACCCCAAACCCTGCAGTGCGCATGTTTTTGCCATTCATTGTATGAAGCAGTAAATAGACCACACTCAATAACAGAAGACACAACGATACACTCAAAATATATTGTAGCAAAAAGGTACAAAAGAAATTATATATACAAAAATATTTTGTATCCCTAAATGAAACCAGTGTTTATGGGGGTGTTCCAATGGGGACGTCTAGTCGGTAACTATGGATTTTTCGAGAGTCGGGACCAATGTTTACTGAGTCAATTAGGATTGGTTGTAGTTTACCAGCTTGTCATGGTGGATCAGCAAAATATCAAACATCTTTTATAGACCTTATGCATAGAAGACCATTTGTAAACCAAACAAACCATGCACTTGCTAGGATTTGTTATGGTAGGATTCTTACACATACAAGCCAAGTGTGAACATCACAAGCAAAGCTCTGTCTGTGTATTTGTCCATTTCTTCACTTATTATCTCTGTCTCTCTTAATTAAGTACACCACACCAGCATTCATTGCATAGATAATCACCCCAGAGTATCCACAGGTTATTACAATCTCAGTTTTGGACAGCAACTATTTATTGCATGTATTCTTTGGTGTCAGGTGTTGCTAGATTTGAGTGTTTCTCAACATTTATTACTTCAAAAATTTACCTGCTCCTAGTGTGTTGATTTTAGTTATGTGTTATATGAAGTTTAAGTTTCTCTGTATAAATCTTGAAATGTAATTTGCACTTTAAAAATTTAAGGAAATATATTTTAAATAATAGTGCATAGTATCTTCAAAGTTTCCAAAGTTTCTACCATGTTCAGGGGAGTATTTATGATGGATAACTTGGAAGAGAAAATTTTGTATTGAGGATATGTCTGTAGCAGCATGATTTTGTATGTTTGCAAAATAACTCAAAACAATTATGCATGGAAACATTTTGTTAAAAAAGCACATTTTGAAAAAATGTTGACAATGTCACAATTAAGGACAATGTAATACAGAATAAAATGTTTTGTAAATTAACAGTAGTAAAAACTTGGACAACACAGATTGAACAGAATTCTCATCACACAGAAACATAAGATCCTATCACAACACTTGCAGTGAGGTGTGTTTACAAAAACATTGAGTGTTTGCATCCTTTTATAGAGGGGAAAGCATAAGGTCTATATTATAGCGACCCTACATGACTCTGACTTGATTCCGACTGTGGCTCTGCCAACCTTGACACTATCCTGTCTTGTCTCTATACATCTTGTCATAGTCAGTTCCCGTCTTGTCCTATACTGTTACTGTCTTTTCTGGAAGCACTTGCTGGCCTGTCGTGGTTCAGTACCTGGATGCAACTTCATGACAGGCTGTAGACACAATCCAACCAAACTTGAAAGGAAACCAACCTTTCGTAAACATCCCTGACCTGACTTGGTCACTTTCCATCAAAAGGGGAGTCTTCAAGTCTTTGGCCACCGATTCGGTAACATCTCAGCAGGACAAGCCAGGAATACGCCAGGACAAGCCGTAAAGAGAAACCAACAAGGCAGTTACAGCAACAGACAAGCCAGAAAGTGTATGGGACAGGCTAGCTTTATTTTACTGACACACGGCTTGTCAGTTCTGGAATCTTTGTATATATAAGGTGAATCAGTTTAACGAATGTATCATTTGGATTTTGAAATCTGACAGATTTTGTTTAGGATTTTGTTTTTTTTTACAAATTAACTTAGGATTTTGTGTTGAGATAAAAGTTGGGGTGACTAGCTGATAAGCTTTTATTTTTTACAAACGCTGCTTTTATTTCATTTATAAGATAGGTCTTAAAAAGGGCAGAAGGAATGTGAGGAAGAAAGAAATCCCCATAGACACACCTACAGAGTTTGAGTTGGGAGATACAGCTGCTGACATACAGACAAGGATGGAGGAGAGAGAGAGCAGAGGGAGAGAGAGGAGACAGAAACAACGGAGGGAGAAGAGGGAGAGGGAGGAAGCCAGGAGGGCCGAAACTCCACAGTCACACACAGAGGAGGGGGTGGCCGAAAAGAGATAAAAACTGAGAGGAGTGACAATGAAATGGACACAGAGGGTAGGGGAGATGTAGGCACATCTCAATCACGATCCAGACACCAGAAAGGACATGTGACCAACATTTTTTACACACTCAGATGAGGAGGCTATTGTGGAATTTGTCAAGGATCATTGGGAGCTCTATGACAAGACCAACGAGCACTTCAAGGACAAGGCCAGGAAGGAATGTCTGTGAGAGAGTTTCACAAACAACTGCAAACTGTTTGTAAAAGTGTGTTAGACTTGGTTCAAATCCCAAAAGAGTCGCTATAGAAAACTCACCCAGTCTGGTCAGGCTCCCAACAAAATGACAGAGAGGCATAACTGGATTTTGGACAAATTTAATTTCTTGAAGACACACATCAGAAAGAAGGAAATCAGCAAATCTTCAGCCTTCAAGCATTACACCTGCCCATACCAAACACATATCCCCCTGACACCAGATGAGTTAGTGATTGAAATTTGAATTAAAAATATTACAATAATTTATACATGGACTTAAAATTATATAAAAAGAGGCCTTGGACAAAGAAAAAACATAAATAAAAATTTGACCAAAAATACTGAAACTTTGGCCACAATGAAAAAATAAAACTTTGGCCTAAAAAAGTTTTTAAAAAAAATTGAAAACACTTTGACAAATGATTTTGACCTTTGGATCCGACCTTTTAACTTTTGACCTTTGAGAAACTTCTGAAGTTCTAAAAAAGGTTTTGAGGCTTAAGAATTGTTTACAAAGTGCAAATTTGCCCCCCAAAAAATGGAAAAAAGATTTTGCTTTACTTGGAAGGTTTACAAAATTTGACTTGTAATGTGGGAAATTTTTACATAACTTGTGGTGAAATTATTCAACAGCATTATGGGACTTGTGATCTTGTTGGAAATATATGGTTTCTTTCTTTTTCTTAAATTTTTATTTTATTTTTTTTATTTTTTTTTTTTGGGGGGGGGGCGGCTCGTTGGAAACCTGAGCAACACAAGCTTAAATAAAAGTTCTCAGAATAACTGGGTAGCTTCTTCTGCCCTGGTAGTTTCTTGTCACATCTCAGATCCTGTACTCCTGCTCAGCCATTGCACCAAGCTGATTGATGTAATCTTGCAGTAGGTCTCACTGTGGCGTCCCTCAAAGGATTCCTGTAGTTGTCATCTGTTATTTACACCACCTGTTCATTTTGTAGGGCTGCTATGTCATATGCTGGGGTGGATGCCCTGTCTGCTTTGCCCTGGTATTTCCTCAGCATGTTGTGCAACACCACACATGTCAAAACAATGTCTCTGGCAACCTTTGGCCTCTGCTCCATTGTTTCCAGTAAGACCCTGAATCGGCTTGCCAGGATTCCAAATGCATTCTCCACTACCCTCCCGCCTCTGGAGATCCTGTAGTTTGCTATTCTCTAGTTTGGCATTTTTGCAGTCATCAATGATGAGTTACAGCAGCCAGAATTTTGAAGGGGTTTATATAGTGTCGGTTTGATCCTTACTGGAGGTCCTGACTCCAGAAATTAATCAGTCTAGTCAGGGTGGGTTAGGACACTGCTCCAGTCTTGTCGGTTTGTCACTACAGCTTGTCATGGCCTAATATGGCTTGTCAGGCATTTATGGCTTGTCCTGGTAGTTTCCCGTCTAGTCATGGAGGAAAACAACCCAACCCGAAGTCAGGTCGCGATATAGATCCACATAAGCTGGGATGCATTATGTCCTGTCGAGGAGGTTAAACTGATCTATATTTTTCATGCGCTTGTCACAGTCAGTTGTAGGGTTGGCCGTGGTGGAACACCCCATTACAATAGAAATAAAATCCTCATGTTCATACTCAGTGAGTGCTATAAAGGACGGAACTGACGGCATATTGCAGCTTGTCCATTATTCTACCGGGGCCCGTATTCACAAAAGGTCTTAGGCTTAAATCTAGTCTTAAAGTTAAGACTTTTGTCTTAGCTAAGTTTTGTGTTAAAACCGTATTCACAAAGGGTGGCTTAGCCAAGTCCAAGATTATCAAATAACCATAGTGGTTTTCTGGGTCATGTGACCTTTCTTTTCTATTCAAACTATACTATTGGTGGCATATATCCTTCATTTAATGCATGTTATCCAAGGATAAGTGCTGTTTTGAAATGGAAAACCTTGTTAACACATATAAACTCCCCCAAAACTACTTTAGTGAGGTGTTCTGTGTATTATATTTTATTCAGAGCCATTTCAAATTTTGAAGTGGAGAAAAGTTTATGGCGGCCATATTTAAGTCCTCTTTACAAAATTTAAGCCCACTACCAACCATTCTTAAAGTTGAGCCCTTGGCTAAGCCTGTCTTAAATTCTATGTGAATACCACTAAGCCTAAGACAAAAGTCTTGGCAGTTTTGGGGCAGAAACTTG
Source organism: Sabellastarte sp. h YS-2021 (assembly GCA_964017235.1). NCBI lineage: Eukaryota > Metazoa > Annelida > Polychaeta > Sabellida > Sabellidae > Sabellastarte > Sabellastarte sp. h YS-2021. The sequence goes on from OZ024929.1 coordinate 45,500,496, forward strand.
AGACAAAAGTCTCAACTTTAAACCTAAGCCCTGGCGAAGACCTTTTGTGAATACGGGCCCAGAAGTGCCATCCTTTATGGCACACATAAAGTACCCACCCTTAGACTTTATTTATACAATAAGAGTGATGACGTAGGAGAAATACTACTGTGACTGTAGTTAGGATTTATATAGTATGTCAAAGTCATACAACACTGTATATAAATACCTGAGTAGCCAGCTGGTTTTGCTGATTCTTGTTGATAGCTCCTATGAATACACTCAAAGCTCAATTTAACAGGGATTTCGTGCTGGAATGAAAACTTTGCCTTGTGAGCATGCTTGTCTTCCTGCCAAAATGTCTGCTGTTGATTATAGTATATATTACTTTAATTCCAGGTCATGATTAATTAGTCAACACTATAACACACAAGTACTATTACAAATACAAGCATAAGTATAAGCCTTTCTATATTTTTCTAAAAAATTATTGATTTTATCCATACAGTTTTGCATACCTTTATGAAAAAGGCTTTAGATGTTAATAGAACAAATATATATTCCATAAGTATACCATATAGCAAAACGGATTATTAATGTCAAATGGCCGAAACAGATATCCAGATTGCACTTGGATCTAGCTTTCAAGGACGGCATTGTTTTGACCTCATGTGAAACATGTGCAACAACAATACGTACACAGGCCAGGCACGTGATTATCTCCTACATGGAATCAGCAAAGGTGAAGAATTGTCTCCTATATATATCCTAACAGCTTTTTTAGTAATGTATTGCATGTTTTAAAGTGAATTAAGGGAACTTAATATATTCACATTCATATATTTTATGCACAACAAAAAGAAAACAAAATACATAAAAAGATGTGAATAAATCAGTTTACTGTAGAGTGCATAAAACTAACAGTTGCTTTACACAAATGAACTTACAATTATAACATGACTGTATGATGAACCAATTTTGTGCATTTGGCTTTTAGTGGTGGTACCATATTTCAGACTTGGAACTCGACTATTGTTGATTTTGAAGCTGGGATCAAATCTTTTAGACATTATACATATCGGGAGGTAAAGTGGGGGAGGTTGGCAAAGGTTGGGGTAGACCTTGTGCAACGTCCTTTCATTCTACATTTCTGTATCAGCACATTACGATTTTGAAAGGGGGGTGGGGATTGTCTGGCTGAATGAAAGCAACTTCAAGAGGAGATCAGAGATAAATGTGATTAAATAAAACTAGTGCTGCCATCTGTGGATTGTAAGGAAAAATTGTGGTTATCTAATCATGCATGATTTCTGTTCTGTTCCATAAAAACATGCAGAAGTTGAGACTTGTAGCAAGTCTAAGGTTGGGGCAATGTGTCTGATATTTTCTGAAACGTTGATTACTTTGCTTTCTGACTCTTAAATTTTTCAGCCTGGTCTATTAGAATGCCATTAAGTCAAATTTTAGAGGCCAGGAAGCACCTCAGTCCTATCCATCAGCAATACATCAAATTATTTTGTTATTATATAAAATTGCTTGATTTTTTCTGGGGAGGACTTGTTTGCCCTAATGTTGACCAAAAGGATGAAAAGGAGTGGCTTAAAGCTTGCCATCTCCTTAATATCTTGGGGGGCTTGGTGGTGTAGCCTTTACAGTACTCCCCTTCAACCTCTGAGGTCGCAGGTTCAAATCTCAGTCCGGATGCTTCATGTTGGCAAGTTGGTAGTTACATGCCGATGCCCGGTGGTTTACAGTGGAGAATTTTAACCAACTAGTATGCACTGGTTCCCCTACCTGTAAACTACCTGTCTCAATATGACCCTGGCTGTTGAATGTGACGTAAAACAAAAGATAAATCTATATCTAATCCTAAATATCTTTGTTTTGGCTGAGACATCAGGAGGCTTGGGGATGTGAACCCATCAAATCCTATTGCACATACATCTAATTGAATTGGTATCATATAAGTTGGATCAAAGGTCTTGGGACTCCGTTCAGTAGGTATTAGTTGCGATAAGTTAGAATCAAGTAGTTCCCAGACAGATTCCCAGTACGCTTAGTACTGATGAGGGAAAGTGTGGGACCTCAAACAACACACCATTGGCTTGACCTCTGTGTGTATTGTACACACTGTGTCTAGGTTTAAGAAAGGGTCCAAAATATTCTGGATAATGGCTTTGTAGGAACTTATCTACAAGCGAGGCAGTTTTAGATATAGAGTGATATTCAATAGGCAGCCAATGGACAGTTTTCTAACAGGAGTGATGTGTGAGTACTTGGTGGTATTGGGAACAATTCTAGCGAGACTGTTCTGGACACATAGCAGCTTACAAAGATCAAGAGCAGAGAGACTCCTAAACAAGGAATTCTAGTAGTCAATTCGACTACAAACCAAAGCATTTGCAGCAATAAGAGCAGCATGACGGCAGAAAAAGAATGCAATAATACAACTGACAAATAACGATGACTAATGCAAATCAATCAACAGTTATTCAGCCTCTCCTGAAGGCAGTACTGGGGCTTATCAAGACACATCACTATGAGTCAGAATCCTTGTATATCCATTGCCAGCTACAGTGACTCATGTTAAATCTTCACAGATTGCCGTACATATTATGACAACTTGATACAAAGATGGATGATGACATCACTTTGAGTGAGCCACGTACAGGCTTAACAGCTTTACTACTGAAGGGGGAGACAATAGATGAATTAATGGGGATAGAAATCAAAGTGACGACTGACAATGAAATTTCAAACAGCTAAAAAAATTGCCATGACATACAGCACACGATGGAGATGAAAGAATGTCTGATACAGATAAGGATTTCATAGTTGCCAGCAGTCGTGGCGTATAAGCGCTGAGGTGGGACCGGGGCATAAGATTACACTTCAAACCACATCAGAAAGAAATTCATATCAGTGGAACTGGGACCTTTTCATGCAGAAAAGACTGTTTAAGATGGCTGTTTGGACCTATAGTAATATTCTTGAACTAAATGTAATCCCAGTTTTAGTACAAGATGTTGCCCCCAAATCTGGCCAACTTTTCATACTTTTAACAATTTCTTTCTGAAATCACAGATGTGTGATCAAACCGACTGTACAAAAATCAATGTGAGAACATCACAGATGTGTGATCAAACCGACTGTACAAAAATCAATGTGAGAACAACATTAGGTCATTACAAAAATAATGTAACAGTTTCCACCTAGCTAAAAAACTAGATACATTTGTCCTGGAATAGGTACATGCACCTAGAGAATTGATGAGGCTTGGCTGCAAATGTCTATCAAGCTAACCACAAAGGTTTGGCTGCAAAAGTCTATCAAGCTAACAACGAACAAAGCACTATAATATGTAAATCATTTTATCGATACTTTTGATATACATATGTACATAAATATACAAAAACTCATAGAATATATTGCACTAGGATTAGAAAAGGAAAAAAAAAGACTTTAGTGTAAAGAAATGCAGAAGTTTTTTTACACAAGAATAAATGAACGATGGTTATGCTAAGATTATGGTTTTTGTCTATTTTGCTCAAAGCTTTGCCTATATTTACTTGAGTTAGGACTCAGAGTTCAGTAGGAACGATATAAAATTATTGTAAACTTTAGTGCTTTAAAAGAATGCAAGGTGCACCATGCAATTGCACCACAGTTTCTGAGAGATTGTTTCTTTCAGGAATGATTTTTCAGTAGAAAATGCTGCTGCTTGAATAATACATACAACCTTTATTTGACCCAACATCACTCCAGGTATTTATGGCAATGTCACACCTTTCCTTATGGTCAAATCTGTACGTATCTCATTTCCACCTGATGATTTAATCCTTGTGGCATCAAAAAAGGGACCCTGCCCTATATTCCGGCCTGTATATTTCTGTATAGTTTATGGGTGCTTGTGGGAGGTCGCTTGTATCAAATGCCAATAAGGACCCTTTGTCCAAATGTGAATCTCAGGGAAGATTTTCTACCCAAAAATACGAAGCGAATCAAACCTGGTGGAACAAAAACTGAAAGTCCAGCCAGATTAAGTCCAGGATCAGGTCAGTAGTTCTAAATCCAGTAGCATTCAGTGTAGATATGTATATAACAATTCTGTGATAAAAAATGTTGCTGAAGCTGAATATGGGGCGAAAAGAGATGTTTAAAGAGCATGGTTTAAAACTGTCAAGAATTCCAGACCTGTTAACCCTAATATTATGCTTGCAGATGTGGTTAAGAGTGATCTGACATTGTTCAGCCATAGAAAAGCTCAGCCTCTGGTGGCTGTTTGGGGAAGGAGCCAACAACGAGAGCTCCCTGAACTGGTCAGGGAGGTAGCAGATCATACACAAATTGCACATCTGAAACTGAAAAAAAAATCCAGGTTTGTTGGAAAAACCAGTGGCAAGATGAACCTAAAGAAGAATGTTTGAAGTTTTCTTGGCCTTCCTGTTGGTCTCTAGGCTGTCCTTGGGTCGGGTAAATGTGTATGTTTTGCTTGTTTTTCATGAATATTTACATTCTAACTCTTTCGCTGTTACTAACATATCCAATTACCTGGCAGACATCAGAGCTTTCTTCATTATCCTTCGATTCCCAACTGATATGTTCAGGGATCAAAGAAATCAGATGTTCTTCTTTTAAGATTAATAGACCCCATTTTAAGACCAATCCTGTGTTTTTCACATGCTTAAAGACATTTTGATTTAGTGCCAAAATTTAAATTTTCTAAAGTATTTACTGCTTTGTATCTCATGGCCTTCTTTTCATTTTTATGACTGTCTATTATTGTTCACCTTGCTTTCAATGGCTTTTACCTATCAAAACATTTGGGCAGAGGTGATCTTAGTTTTGGGGATTTTATGGCTGTCCTTATCTTAAAATGGTCAAAAATCAATCAGCTTCGGAATAATATTCAACACATAACTATCCCTGCAATTCCTCATTCAGTTTTATGTACTGTACTTGCTCTTAAAATATGATAGTAGCAACTCCGGGATCTGAAAATGACTCTTTGTTTCGCAAATGTAGACGTGGTCGCTGGTTGCCTCCTACAGACAACATAGTTAGGAATCACGTTGAGAGGGTACTTAGGCCCTACGTTGGAATAATAGAAATTTCAATTTTTACACCTTCAGGAGGTCAGGGGCCTCTCGGGCTTACAATCACAATGTTCCAATTCAGGCAATAAAAGACCTAGGAACCTGGTCCTCAGAAGAAGTCCCTGACAGGACGTAACATTTACAGACAGGACGTGCTGACTACACCGACAAGATGTAGGGTTGGGATGTTTATTGCACTTCCATTCATAAAAGTAGTATGACAAGCCCTAAACCCCTAACATACAAGCCTTTTCACAAAGAGACAAGCCGGAAAGACAAACAGACAAGCCGCGAGCATGTTCCCGACCCATGCCAATAGGACTGATTGATTTTGTGGGTTGGTATCTATAGTCGGGATCCAGAATCGGGATCCATATCACACTATATAAACCCCTGTCACCAGGGATGAGACACTCATTTCACACTGCATAGATGACTGCAACACATCAAGAGAAACTATTTGACAAGTTGAGGGTCCTTTGGTTTTTCATTGAGTTGAATATGTTACATTTCTTCATGATTTCAAGACACAGAAGACAACAGAACCCAGCACCTGCCCAGCCAGCAACCCCACCACAGTCCCCACCATGTATAAGGATGAAGTCACAGAATCCAAGGGTTATGCCTGGGATATTGCAGAGAGAGGAGACAGGATGCTACAGAACACTCTTGGACGAACTAATCACAACTGACATACCAGGCTACAGAAACTTCACCAGGATGCAACCAGCCTTTTTGATTTAATTGAAGAAAGAATTACCCCTCATCTGACTAAGTCAACCACCAATTTCAGGAAGCCACTGGAAGTCAGTTTGAAACTGGCAGTTACTTATCAACAGGAGAAAGCTATACTTCACTGCAATACCACTGGAGGGTTGGAAGAACGACCATCTGCAAATTTGTCCCCCAGGTCTGCAAAGCCATCTTAAAAGAATTTCAACAGGAATATTTGATTTGTTCCACAGATCCTGCAGATCGAAAGAATAGTGAAGAGAGATTTAGAAACAGAATGTCCCCCATGCAGTCGGTGCACTAGATGAAAAACACATTGCTATAAAGAAGCCAAAGAAGTCAGGCAGTGAATATTTCAACTACAAGGGCGACTTCTCCCTGGCACTTTTGGCTTTAGTCAATGCAGAGTACAAGTTTCTGTGGGTCAACGTTGGGACTAGTGGTTCATCATCTGATGCTCAGATATTCAACTGTAGCAAACTGAAAAGAAGAATTGAGAATGGAACCTTAGGACTACAACCACCAGAACCACTTGGACCTGCAGGGCCAGATCTACAGTACTTCCTGTCAGGGGACGATGTCTTTGTCCTTATGCCTTGGTTTGTCAAGCCATACAGCAGATGACAACTGACTAGAGAAGACAGAATAGCCAACTACTGGATAGGAGGGCAGGGGTAGGAGGGTGGTCGAGAACGCCTTTGGAATATGGTGGGAAGGTTCAGGGTGCGGCTGACCACCATGGAGCAGAGGCCAACAGTTGTGAGAGACATTTTGTTAACATGTTTGGTACTACATAACATGCTGAGAAGCCATCAGGGGGAGCAGATAGACCACCCACTCCAGCGGACGACATACAACCACCACAGAATGACCAGGGGGAGCAGGGACAGAATGAGAACTTTAGAAATCCATCGCGGGGGGGCCAAACATTGAGACCTACTGAAAGACTACTTCAATCATCTTGGGGCACTGGCTGGACAGGAGGACAGAATTTAAGAAGACTGAGGGAGAGAATATGCTTTCATATTTAAATCCTTTTCAGGACTACCCAAATAATCCAAGAACTTTTATTGAGAAAAGTGTTACCCAAATATTACCCCCAATTTTCAACCACTTTGATTCAAATTCCATTTTACCAAAAATAATACCCCATCACAAAGATCCTACCAAAGTCCTTTCAAAAGATAATCACAATCTCATAAATATTAAAACCCATGTCCTCAATTGTCAAAGGTCAAACCCAACACCCACATTAACTCATTGTTTTTAAAAAAATTCTCTCCCAGGTCAAATGAAAACCTTTTTTAACACTTACCAGAAACTTTAACCCTCAAATCACCCCTAAAACAAATTTAAAAGTAAAAGTTCAAGTAATACTGAATAAGGTGACGGGCCTAGGATAACATTTAAGTCAGTTTGTGAGTCACCCAATTATCATTCATGTCTTTGAATGTGTCTGGCACGTGAGATGTTGTTTTGTAACACTGTTAGTTTGTCCATTCACACATTCATACAAATTCACATTTTCTGTATGTTGGGTGTTATTTCTGTCTTTGTTTTTTTGGGGAGGGGTTGTGTGAGTGATTTTAGTTATTTTTTTTTGTTTTTTATTTCTTTTTTGGGGGGGAGGGGGAATCTTTTTGATTTACTTAAAGTTTTTTTCCTATGTGTGTTGAAATAATATGACTTTGTGTTCAACATTCGCTCACTCATTCACACAATTTTTTTGTGTATTTGGGGGAAGTGTAAGTGTTGGATGGTGTGCTTTTTTGTTTTTGGGGAACAACAAGCAGCTGAATAATTGTTTTGGAAGATTTGGGTGGACCTTATAAGGGCTGATTGGTGAGACTTAATGCAGGCTGATCTACTTATTTGGGCTGAGTCTGCTGGCTGGACTGGCTGGGAGGTTTTGGCTTTTCTTGCCAAGTGGTAGATGGCACTGGTGCTGGTTGAAGTTGAGCGTTTGAAAATGGTTGTGGTGCGTTGATCCGATGGAACTGTAGTACGCTTGGAATGCATCCAAAGAGACTTGACAATCCAGAAGTGTTGTATTGACTTTCTTCCTGTTGTCCTGATTCAACAGAAGGTGGGTTAACTGTCTTTGCTGGGCTCAAAGTGAACATCAGTTGTCTGGAAGTCCCTGGCTGCTGGTCATCCACAACTAGATAACATGCTGGCTTTGACGTTGATGCTGGCCTCTGTGGTTACTTTGGCAATCACTGCAACAGGCTGTGTTGTGGCTATCTGAGTAGGCTGCACAACTGGAGGGGGCCAACATTCTCGCCTCCCACCTCTGAGGCTGGGGTTCGGTTCATGGCTCTATCTCAAGTGGGAAAGCTGGTAGTTGCTTGCCACTGGTCGGCAGTTTACAGTACAGAACCTTGACCAACTGTATGTACTGGTTTCCTCTGCCCTTCCAACTTCTTGGCGTGATATGACCTGTATAGTGTTGAAAGCGATGTAAAACCCCCCAAAAATAAATCCACAACTGGAATGGAGACTGGTTGAGTGTCTGGTATGGTGAGTATGTATTCATGTCCTGCTGTGGCCTGTGTTGCTTCTGGACATTGAAATGTGGTGACCTGTTGAGTTGTTGTGACAGAAAACTGGAAATCATTGACCTCATCGGCTGGAACTGATCTAAAACTGGATCTTCAGCAGTGGTGGTGGCGACAGTAGCTAGTCATTGTGAAGGACTTGTGGTCGACATCTGATGTCATGCTAATTTCTATGTCAGATTCAGTCTCTCGTGAAGTATCTGGAACTGAAGCTGTGGCTGCGGCTGCAGAAGGTCTCAGTGGTGTCTTGAAGACTTAGACACTTCCTTCTGATGTGACCCCGTAGAAAACTGAAACTGTCCTTCAACCAGGTCTGTCTTTCGGTGTTCTTGGCTGCAGCTTGTCCTGACTTTGTCTGAGTCAGCTTGCCATATCTGGTACACTGAGTCTCAAACCACTTCATGACAGTTTTGACAGATAAGTTCCTGGAAGCTGTCTCACCCAAAGTCCTTTCTTCCTCTGCTTGTCTTTGAACTTGTCTTGTGTCTTATCATAAAGTTCCTCATGCTGTTTAAAAAACTCCACAATGACTTCTTTGTCTGAATCACTCAGGAAAATGGACTCCATTTGCCCCTTCTTCTGTCTAGATTGAGTGGATTCTACATCAGTATCTATGTCCGTTAGTGGTTGCTTTTCCGTCCTTTTCGCTCTCTTCCATCCTCTCTCTTTCTATCCTGTCTCTGTCCCTCCTCTGTTCTCTCCCCTCCCTCTCCTCTCTCTATATCCTCAGCAGTATCTCCTAACTCAAACTGTGGTTGAGTATATCTAGGTACTTCAATCTTTCTACTTCCGCCCCTTGGCATGCTGATCAACTATATGTACAGTTTCTTTAAAAAACAAAAACTTAAATGTAAAAGTGAAACCTCATAGAACAGATTTCACTCCCAGCCACCAGTCAGGTGGATGAAATTAGGGTCTGTTACAAAGGTCGGCAACGGTTGCAGAAATATCAAACATATTTGATATTTCACCAACTCTCCCCAACAGGCCTGGAAACTACAACCAACCCTAACCAACCTTGTAAACATTGTTCCCGACTCATAAAAAAGACATAGTTACCGATTGGTTGGCTCCAGTGGAATACCCGCATTAGCCAGTTGAGTCGGCCTTGTTATTGCATGACTATATCTTTTCATGGGGTAATCTGTAGATTCAGTAAATCATTGAAATTATTATTAAGAGTATTGACCTCTATTTAATATTTGGGGTGGAGGAATGTAGAGACTTGCCCACATGCGATCCCTAAAAGTAAGAATTAAATGGGGCCACAATTAGTAAGCCACTATCTTACAATTTTAGACATAAAAATAATGTTTTCATTGGTGAACTATGCAAAAATATATTGAATTAGATGTTTGACGCCAATTAAGGTTAATATTGCAAAGCTATGCCATAGTAATTTAATAAGTAACGTTTTTCTAATGTTTTCAATTAAACGTTTAATAAACAATATACATAAAATGTTTTTAAAGCATTCTTTTAGAAGTGAGTATTTTACCCATCATTTTTTTATCTTTACAAAACATTTCCTTTCAAGCATTTCAAAAACTCAAAAATGTTAACTGGGATGATAGATTTACAACCAAAAAGATGGACTTACGATCAATACGATGGGTTTGCAAACATTTGCAAGATCAGATAAGAATCAGGGACAGTTTACTAGAATTTCAAACCGTTATCAGGATTATCAAATTATCAGGAACCTTGGCATTTCCTACCAGATAGGTTTACATCCAACAAGATGATCTTGATTGTGGTTTGCGATGAAAATGATGAAAAAGATTCAGGTCTCGATTCTATTGGGAATCGTATCTTGATCGGAAAGGACACTTGCAGAGATGGAACAGCCCTATAAAAAGTTAACAGATGTTGGAACAAATGTCAATTGCTATAATGTAGATCTGTTGTAGTATATAGTATAAAAAAGATAATTACTGTTGCTGCCTTGGTTAACCACTTACGAGGATCCCACATGGTAAACTGCTGAAACAAGACCAGTGACAGAATTTTTGTCGCTGGGAATATACAAAGTAATGATTTTTTTACTCATATTTCTACGATAACTGTGTTTAGTTTCAATGCACAATCATCCTTCATTATAATTAGTTTAAACCCTGTAAACGTTAGATACATTTTAAAATGGTTTAAAGGTTTACAAAACGTTTTTAAAACCTATTTTAACGCTATCGTAAGGTTTTCTAAATGTTTCTAAGCAAACGTTTACACGGTAATGTTAAAAAAATTTTTATAAACATTCTTTATACAAATGTTTTTACTGAAAATGTTTATTAAACGTTTATAAAATAACTTAAGAAGCTAGGTGTGACAGGAAACGTGTTTAAAACATTTATGAAATAGCTAAAGAAATGAAGGTTATGTTATAAATGTTTTTCAAACATTCACCATGAAGTATTTTATAGACAGTACACAAAAAATGTTTAAAAAACATTGTTGATCAAATGTTTTAAAAACATTCTGTCAAAAACGTTTTAAACCCATATTTTCAGAATGCTTATTAAACCTTCACCTTCAAACATGTCCAAACAAAGATGGCGGTGAGCAATAATAGGGGATTTTGCGGGCTGGCACCTAGGTGCCAGCTAGTTCATTCCTGGGGGTACCTTAAGGCTGGGTTTCTGGACTTTAGTTACCAAATTTGACCATGTGTTTTGTAACAGCCACTGTCATTGGTCCATTCATCAATATTAGTCGAATCTGACCCTTAACTCTTCCATTTGCATTTGAGAGCCACGAGGGGTAACAGTGAAATTTGTCTACAGTTCAAAGTTGGGTGTTTGTTAATTTTACTCAGTTTTATGTCTGTTTTTTACAAGTAATTTTAAAGATACACTCAACAAACTGTTAGACATGTCAAAGCAATACAACTTGTGTTCTACTAAACCAGACAGTATACAGCTTCCAGTTCAGGTGCAACTTTGTGATGACGGTGAGTTCATGACACGTTTGCTGTCAACCGGATCCGAAACTTTACATGACAAGCAAATGGGTCATGACAGTTCATCAGAAAGTGAGCTTGACTGTAGTGCCATTGTCGGGGCCTCTGACAGCGATGACTCGAATACCCACGGGGGTAGGGCCTTTGATAGATTGCATTCTGAAAAATCTCCTTCTACTTCCAGCACTTCGGATCAGACAGCTCAAACTTTAGTGAATCAAAAAATTTTAGAACAGTTAACCACAATTGGTAAACGCTTAGATGCACTAGAAAACAATAAATGCAAAAAATCTATTGACAAATCAAAAATCAAGAACAAAAAAGGCAAAGTCGTTCAACACAGTGTACCCTTGAGTGCACATGCACAGAGTGCAGATACTGTAGGTTTACAAAGTGCAAGTACTGTACCCTCAGTAACTGATACACAAACAAATATACATTCTTTGCCCTCGTTGAGCTCTATCAGGCAACATGCAAATATTCAGCAACAAGTGGATCATAGAATACACGAATTGAGTTTACTTGCTTAAACAGGTACGGATACCAAATTAAAGTCCCAGAGGGGGGAGGGGGGGGGGGGGAGTTGAAGTTTATATTAAAAATAAAGTCAAATGGCCCCATGAATATGTTTTGGCCGGAGTTAACAAGGAACGTATTTCTTATGACCAGCTCACCATGGGACAATGGATGGCTGGATTTTGCCGCACCATGAGGGATGAGTCGGATCCGAAAAATAGGGCTTGTATGTTAGATTATTTGATTGCTTTACTAGATGACAGTAATGACTTCTCATGGTCGGCGGCCAAATCCAGCCATGCTGTCCTGTTATGTCGCATGGAGCAAGGCGAGATTGCAAATTTTTCATGCACTGACCAAATTGACAGAGTTAGGCGAGCTCATGCACAGAGGCATGTTATTGGTAACCAAAATGCAGATAAACTCTTTGCTAAGAAATCCAAGGCCACCAAATCCATACCATGCCAATTTTTCAATGCTGGCTCATGTCTCCATTCTCAAACACACGAAACCAAAGGTGTATTATACAAGCATGTATGCTCGGCATGTTTTACTAAAAATGGAAAAAATTTCCCACATCCGGAGGTGGAATGCAGGAAAAACAAACAGGCAAAAAACGAGTAGCCTTGGGCATGGGTTCGAAAGTCAGGTCACATGCCCATTATGATAGGTCCATTGTAAATACTTCTGTAAATAAAATCATATTTAACCAAGAACTACATGCTGACAAAAATACTTATTTGCAGTGGTATCACACATATCAAACTGCTAATAACTTTACAGATGGCAGATCTTATGCTCATGTGGTGTCCTGCAGCCACCCTCTGGATGGGAGACATTTTTCGGCTGGTCATACAGCAAGGCGCGTTCACTCGAATCCTCGCTGTCAGAGGCTGCCACATGGCAGTAAGGGCCAACAAAGATATGTTACCACCTTTCGCCCTAGCTGTAGAAAACCTACTTATGTTTCTGCAAAAAGTAGTACTTCTGGTACAAAAATAACGACTCTTAGTGACCATGATGTCTGTAATACCCTTCCACTAGCAAATAGATTCCAAGTACTTAATGAAATTGATGAGGATACACCTCATACAAATGTAGATGCAGTATCCCCAACTCCCTGTCACACGGCTGCCAGTTCTTTACAAATCAGTAATTCAGGGCTGCTTAGGCAAAAAATTAGGGATAGCAGTTCTGGTTCATTGAACCAGTCCTTAACTAGTCACTTTGCTCCGGCAGATGGGGAGGTTAGTGTATATAACATTGGTTCTACCTCATCTGAAGGCAATCATGTTACAGAAGGGGAAGGGGTCTCATCACAAATGGTCACTGATCACGAGTTGCTACATAGAACGCAGCATGGCACACTTACAAAAAATTGCTCTGATAATATCCAAACACACAGTAAGGAACTTGTGAATGACACTCAAAGGTTAGAGTCTCAGTTACACCAGTTAGAGCTTGACCTCATTACAGATCCTATTGTCGAGACCCATTTTTCCAAAAGCTTTATGGCTAATACGGAGGTCCCGCACATTATTAGGCACCAGTGTCATTATTCTAAAGATTTCCAACTGTCAAAAATGCAAAATGGCCATGACTTTGGTTTTATACCATTAACTGATGTCAAGACATATCAGGGCCCCTCAGTTACTTGGCCTCGTTGTATAGATATTTTAGAAGCACATTCAATCATACGTAATAGTGGGGTGCCAAATTTTTTAAAATGCAGAATTCCAGTCCAGACTCAGTTGAAACCTAAGGTTTGGGCCCAAAAGCTAGAGAATTATTGGGATCAACAACTCCCAGATCTAATAGCTTTTGGATTTCCTCTAGACTTTGATAGATCTAACACATTAACATCTTCTTTTGAAAATCATAGCTCAGCTAAGGAACATGTGGCTCATATTGATAGATATATACAAGAGGAATTACAATATAAGGCTTTATATGGCCCATATGAGTCTGTACCCTTTCAAGTTCATGTTTCACCTTTAATAGCGTTGATGCCTTCCTTCAGTTGTTCAACACAACAGAAGCAAATGCCAGAGATATGGTTGCCGGGGAAGACAAATGGGAATTTGTACTTAAATCTTTCAAATCAATAGGTGAGGAAATAAGGTTATTGAGAAAAGAGAACTCAGACCTGAAAAATTCACTACACTCTGCCAAAGGTCAAATAATTAAATTAGAACGCAAGATCGAACAGCAAATCGACACTGCAAGTCGCATGGGAAGACAAATTGGACAAAGAGGTAGGCCAATGTTAGTTAGGTTCACAACTCACAAAGGTAAAGATGTTGTTATGAAGAAGATCAGATCAGAGAGGACTGGTGGACTGATCAAGATCTCGGACCAATATCCGGCCTCAATGAAAGAAAAACGAATGGCTCAGATAGATGAACTTAAACACACCAGGGATATGTACAAAGACAGTGGGAAAAAGGTAGCACTGGTAAAGGATAAATTAATGGTAGGATCACAAGTTATATTGGATGCTTTTGAGAAAAACAAGCTGCCAATTACTCCAACATCAAACCCTCCATCACTCAAAAGCATAAACAAAACACAAATAGAAGATATTAATGGAAGTCGCTTCATGGGTTTCTCCTCCAAGGTAACCTCAGTACGACACGCCGCTGAAGTTCGTGAAGCACTGTACCAATCTCCGCATGTCGCCCAAGCAGACCACACCATCTACGCCTATGTTGTAACAGACGAGTCGGGGATGAAAATTACTGGTCACAGTGACGATGGCGAGTGGTCAGCATCAAAGATTCTGATGAACCAGCTCTTAGAAAAGCAAATTACCAATGCATTCATTGCAGTTTCAAGAATTCATGAGGGCCCAAATCTTGGGAAAATGCGTTTCAATATCATATCAAGGGTGGCCACTGAAGCGATAGAGATGTTGCTCTAGGAAAACTAATATTGCATAACTTTAATTTAGCTATAACATACTGTCTTAAAATAACAAACTTCTCTCTGGGTTGCCTCTGGGTTTATAGTTAAGAAATGTTTAAATACTAACAGTCTAACACTGTTATTGTGTAATAATATTGCAGAAATTATCAAACTAGTATAATAACTCGATTGCTTAAAATATTCTTTGCTAAAACATTTTAAGTCACAAACTAAAATCCTCTTGTTTCTAAGGTGTATTTATGATTAAAAAATTAAATGTAAACTCCAATCAAAAGTTACCTCAAAACTTAATTTATTACAACTAAAATTTATATAATTGTGGCCACTGGAATCATTAACCTTTATTTTTTCTAAATATCTTTTTCTTTACAGCTCTTCCTCATTCGCTGATACTGTTAGATTCACTTACAAAGGGTTTCTGTGCTCTGCAAAAAACAGTTGTTGCAACACGACCAGGAGCTACCCCGATTAAGATACTTCACCATTTAAAAACCAATCCCATCATTCTCGACAACTTCAAGGTAATAGTTCTCCATGTGGGTACTAATTGGCTAAGCCAGAAGTCTGAGTTTTCCTTGTACCTCCAATTTGTTAACAATATCATTTCTGAAGGAAAATTCAAAGAACAACTGCATCGACTGAATCCACCTCCTGCAAATGGTTCAGCAGTAGCATTCAGAGATACCTTTCAGAATATCATTGATTGTATAAGATGCAGAAATCCGGAGGCAAAAATTCTGGTGTCAGCCATAATTCCAAGAAAATGAGACCATGACCACAGGCATTTAGTCCGTATCTCCTACAATAATATTCTGAAAAAATTAGCCGATGGAAAGTCAGTCTTTTTTGTACAATCTTACAGTCCCTTTTTTGACAGCCAGAGAAACCTGAAATCAAACCTCTTTTCATATGACGGTCTTCACTTATCTAAAAAAGGATCAACAGTACTTAGAACCTTCTTATGTGATAAAATTGATAGGGCAATTAAGAACAAATTAGTTTAAAACTGCAATTCTTGGTCACACAATATCAATGTAAAGGAATAATAAAAATGAAATAATGTAGAGGAAATGTTGCATAAAATAAGAATTTAATATGTAACCGATTAATTAAAGAATTGGTGTCTATCTTGTACAGTTTAGAAAAAACACATTTGAAAGATATCATCAGTTTTTCACATGTCTAACTTAAATGCTGTAAATCCAATATGAATTTCCTGTACTGACGATGAAAATCTTCCAGTGGGAAATATCAACCTTTTTGCTTTAAAGTTAGTGTTAAAAATACTTAGAAATGTATTCATTGTTCAAATAGTATTTATAAACGTCAATGTCCTACACATTAAAGGTCTTCCTGGGGGAAATAATGCATATTTTCTGCACAAAATAATCAACACAGCTAAAGTGGTAATGCTGTTAAAGTGTTGTTAACTGTTTTACATGTTCTAGCTTGAATGCTGTAAAGCTAATAGGTTTTTCCTGCACTGAAGATGAAAATCCTCCAGTGGGAAATATCAACATTTTGCTTTAAAGTTAGTGTTAAAAATACTTATAAATATATTCAGCATTTAAATAGTATTCATAGATGTCAATGTCCTGCACATTAAAAGTCTTCCTGTGGGAAATAATGCATACTTTCTGCATAAAATAATCAACACAACTAAAGTGGTAATGCTATTAAAGTGTTATTAACTGTTTTACATGGTCTAGCTTGAATGCTGTAAAGCTAATAGGTTTTTTCCTGCACTGACGATGAAAATCCTCCAGTGGGAAACCTTAACATATTTATCTGTTTTTAAAGTCAGTGTTAAAAATATTCATAAAAATATTTGGTGTTTAAAAAGTATTTATAGAGGTCATTTTCCTGCACTGACGATAAAAATCTTCCAGTGGGAAAGAGATAAAACTCATGTTTTGTATCAAAATAGTCAACTGTGATGTATCAGATGGCTTAAAAAATAAGTTTTTGAGGGGTCAAACAGGGTAATATGCGTGACAATGAATTAACAAGGTCAACATGTTCTATTTTCCTGCACTGACGATGAAAATCTTCCAGTGAGGAATATGCAACACTATAAGTAAAAATTTTGTTAAATGTGAATGGTAAAGATGCCCTTTGCATCTAAAACAAGCTCTTGTTAGGCCAATGGTTTTTTTTTTTTACAAAAATACAGTTCATTGCAATGAAAAGCCTCCAGTGGGTAACTACAGTAGTTTGATCTAAATGTTGGTAAGTTGAAAAAATTTCTTCCAGTGTTGAACTACTTAACTGTAAATGGTAAAAAAAAAATCCTTGGTTATGATAACTGTTGGTTATTAAATTAGCACGGATAAATGAGTACATAGTAGTACAGCTCCATTGTGTTAAACCTTATTGTGACACTTTATGTTATTCTATTTTATCTCTATTTTTCTCTGTTTGTTTGTTTTGTTTGTATATATTGTTTTTGTTAAATGGTCAAAAAACAATAATGTCTTTAATATGTCATTTCATAATCTAATTGATGTAATCAGCTGCTCGAAAATTAGACTTGAAATTAAAAGTATCATTAACATTGTGTTACATGGAGCTCTCTACCACAACTTCAAAAATGTCTTTCCATAACACAATTAAAGTGTCATCGGCAAATGTTCAGGGCATAAGGGATATGAATAAACGGATTGATGTGATTACATACTTACTAAAGGATGCTAATATAATTTGTCTTCAAGACACACACTTAACAAAGTTAGATACACATTGTTTAAGAACCAATTTTCCAAATTGTGAAATATTTATTAAAGGCAATAGAACTAATGCTAGAGGGGTCTTAATTCTATTGAAAAAGAACTTTGAATACAAAATAA
Organism: Sabellastarte sp. h YS-2021; assembly: GCA_964017235.1. Classification (NCBI taxonomy): domain Eukaryota; kingdom Metazoa; phylum Annelida; class Polychaeta; order Sabellida; family Sabellidae; genus Sabellastarte; species Sabellastarte sp. h YS-2021. The sequence goes on from OZ024929.1 coordinate 45,518,104, forward strand.
AATACTCAATGAGTGATAATACAGGTAATTTACTGCTTCTAGATCTGGACTTGGGGGAAATAAGTCTGAGGTTAATAAATATATATGCCCCAAATACCGATAATCCAAGTTTTTTCAAAAAAGTTTCAAATTTTGTTGAGGAATATTCAGAAACATACTCCTTATTATGTGGAGATCTAAACCTTGTCCTTGATCCTAAGCTGGACTCATACAATTATGTAAGTATTAATAACCCAAAAGCCAGGGAAGTCTTATTACAGAATATAGATAAATACAATCTTACAGACATTTTTAGACAGCTACATCCAAAAGTTAAGCGATATACATGGCGACAAGAAAATCCTATAAAGCAGGCCAGACTGGATTATGCTATTGGTACAAACAGTTTAATGGATATAATCCAGTCTTGTAAGATACTGCCTGGTTATAGAAGTGACCATTCTAGATTAGAACTAGATCTGCTTCTTAATTCATTTACAAAAGGCAAAGGCATTTGGCGCTTAAACTGTAGCTTACTAAGAGATCCTGAATACTTAAAATGTGTTAAAAATTGCATAAGTGAAGTCAGACAACAATATGCCATTCCGGTCTACCAATTTGATAATTTAGACAAAATAGAGGATAAAGACATTCAGTTTACAATATCAGACACAATGTTTCTCGAAATGCTGCTGTTAAATATAAGGGGTAATTCTATAAGATTTTCTAGTAGAGCTAAAAGGCAGCAGAATGATCAAGAAAAAGAATTACAAGAAGAAATTGCAAACCTTGAAAGCAGGGAAGATGAAGAAAACTTCGGACTAATTAATACCAAAAAGGAAAAACTCCAAGAAATTCGAGATTCTAAACTACAGGGGTTCATGATTAGATCTAGAGTACAGGATATTTTACTAAACGAAAAGCCGACAAAGTTTTTTTGTAACCTAGAAAAAGCCAAATATATTGACAAGACTATTAAAAAGGTTACCTTGCAAAATGGGAAAATTATCATTAACCAAAGGGATATTCTTAATCAAGTAAAATGCTTTTATGCAGATCTATTCTCATGTAAAAACATAGATGAGGACAATCTGAATGATTTTAAAAATACCCTACCAAACTCAAAAAAACTCTCACCCGAAGAATCAATAGGAATGAGTGGCCCTTTGACTATTACAGAGTTAAGTAATGTGCTAAAAAGCATGAAACATAATAAAACTCCAGGACTAGATGGCTTTCCTGCCGAATTTTATAAAATATTCTGGAAAGAATTACAAACATTTATACTAAGGGCACTAAATGAGAGTTACCAAAAAGGGATTTTACCTCCAAGCTTTCATCAAACAGTTATTAGTTGTTTGCCTAAAGGAAATAAACCACCGGATAATCTAAAAAATTGGAGACCAATTTCGTTAACTAGTGTTTTATACAAAATGGCAACTAGTGCAATTGCATCACGTCTTAAAAAAGTTCTCCCTGATTTAATTTCAAATTGTCAACCCGGTTTTATAAAAGGTAGATTTATAGGCGAAAGTACCAGATTAGTTTATGATATTATGAACTACACCGAAAAAAAGCAAAAAAACAGGGCTACTGATGTTAATTGACTTTGAAAAGGCCTTTGATTCAATTTCCTGGAAATTTATGTATAAAGTCTTAAATCATTATAATTTTAGCAGTGAATTTATTAAATGGATTAACATAGTTAACACAGAGATAACAGCTACGGTATTGCAGGTAGGTTTTTTGTCAGATTTCTTCCCAATTAAAAGAGGCTGTAAGCAGGGGGATCCAATAGCGCCTTATCTTTTTATTATATGTGCACAAATATTGTGTGAAATGATATTAACAAATAAAAATATCAAAGGGATAAAAATTGGATCAGATGAATTCAAAATCTCTCAATTTGCTGATGACACCACATTGTTTATGGATGGTTCAGAGAGCTCCTTGCAGTATACATTGAATGTGTTAGAAATTTTTGGATCACTATCAGGGTTAAAAATGAATTTATCAAAAACTAGGATGCTTTGGATAGGTAAAAAAAAAGGTTGTAAAGAAAAAATTAACTGTGGTAGACTTTTAAACTGGGATAGTAATAATTTCAGTTTATTAGGAATTACCTTTGATCTAAATCTATCAAATATACCACTGATCAACTATAACAATGCCATAATTAAAATAGAAAACACCATAGCTTCATGGAAAAAAAGATCTTTAACACCCTTAGGTAAAATCACAGTTATTAAGTCTCTAATATTGTCTCAGTTGAACCACCTTTTTATGTCAATTCCGCTACCTGGAAAAGGTTTCTGTGAAAATCTCAATAAAAAATTATACAACTTTGTTTGGGATGACAAACCCGAGAAAATTAAGCATGTGATCCTATCTCAAAATAAGGTAAACGGAGGGCTCAAAATGCCAAACATTGTTAATTTCATAGATGCTTTAAAGTGTACTTGGATAAGAAGAATTCTTGTTTCACCTAACAGACCTTGGGTCAGGTTGTTTGAATCATCATATTGTTCTTTAAACGATTTGATTAATTACGGTCCCCATTGGGGGATCAAAGTTAAGGATAATATTCAGAACGATTTTTGGAAAGAAATATTTTTGACATGGAATAATGTTTATAAAACCTGTCAATTGAAAACTGAGTCAGATATATTCAATACTCCTCTATGGTTCAATAGTAAACTATTGAATAGCAACTTAGTAAAAAACAATTGGAACAATCAAGGAATTTCTGTTATTGGACACATTGTTGATTCAAACCTTCAGATATTAAAAAAAGAAGATATTGAAAGCAAATATAATTTTCGGATTAATAACTTTTTAGACTACTTCCAATTGCATTCAACAGTGAAAAAATTCATATCACAAAATTCTGCATTAGTAACCGAAAGGTCTTTCTTTTCACAACCATTCATTCCCCATCATATTTCCATCTTGCTCAACTGTAAGCATGGTTGTAAAGGTATCTATAATATGATTAATGTACAAGAGGTGGAAAATAAATATAAGATGAAATGGAATAAAGATCTAAAATTGAATATCGATAATTCAACAAAAGTATATTTAAACAGATTTTTTATAATATCCAAGACAATTCCTTGATATGGTTTCAATATAGACTGATCCATAGAATACTTGGCACTAAAGATTTACTCCGTAAAATGCAGTTAGAAGATTCAAACATCTGCAGAATATGTCAGTGTGAAACAGAATCCTTGATGCATCTGTTTGTTCATTGTTCACATGTTGTTAACCTATGGTCATCCTTGGAGTCATTGATATACTCTTCTACATGTAAAAGATTAGTATTTTCACAAGAAGATATTATCTTAGGCTACCTATACAATGATAATAACTACTATCCTGTAAATACCATCATAGCTGTCACAAAGAGTTATATTTTCTCAAGTGCAGTCCATGGGGCCATCCCAAACATCAATGCTTTGAAGCACAAACTTCAGAAACAATTTAGAGATCAGCTTCATGTAAATATGGAGATGAATAGGACTGATAAATTCAACTGTCAATGGCTCCCACACAGAAAATTATTTGTATAATTTTTTTTTTCCCTGATTTTAAGAACATATACCAATACGTGTCCAGATGTAACTTTATGAGTTATTATAAGAGCAGTTAATTTTAAACTAAAAATTGTACTATATTACTTGTATGGGTATTAATACAAAAAAAAAAAAAAAAAGTTTCACCTTTAATGACACGTGAAAAACGGAATTCTGATAACCGACGTACAATAGTGGACCTCAGTTGGCCCTTAGGACAATCAGTAAATGCTGGAGTTAAGAAAAATTCTTATTTAGGTACTTATTTTGATCTTAAATATCCATCTATCGATCATATTGTCAAGAAACTTAAACTTCTGGGCACAGTAGAGCTTTTCGTCATTTACATATAGATCCGGGTGACATTGATCTACTGGGTATATATCATCATAAGCTTTTCTTAGACGGATCTTTGCCCTTCGGATTCAGACTCGGATCCGGATTTTTTGAGAAATGCTCGGATGCTATCAGATACATGATGTCCCAGGCAGGTCATAACGGCCTCATGAACTACATTGACGATCTTCTATATGTGGGCACACCTAGTGAAATATGGACATCTTATTATGACCTATTGCAACTTTTGCAAGATCTAGGCCTGGAGGTCAGCCATAGCAAATTGGTTCCTCCATCTACACAGGTCATCTGCCTTGGCATCGCAGTTGACAGTATTCAAAAGACATTATCTATACCTGAGGATAAGCTTAAGGATATTATTAACATGGTGAATAACTGGCAAGATAGAAAAAAATGTACAAAAAATCAATTTCAATCTCTCCTAGGTTCCTTGTTATATATCACTAAATGTGTCCATCCAGCACGATATTTCTTGAACCGTATGCTGGCTATCTTGAGAAATAATACAGAAAATAGGTATATCACTCTAGATACATCCTTTTCTCAGGATTTAAATTGGTTCCACCAATTTTTGAAGCACTTCAATGGTATCACATATTTTGATAACAGGAAAGTTCAAGGTGAAATACACCTGGATGCGTCGTTGACTGGATTTGGGGCATGCTATGACAATATGGTTTATGCCCTTCCATTGCCAGCTTCCTTTACTCAATTTCACATCACTCAGCTCGAGATGCTTAATGTTATTGTTGCCCTCAAGGTTTGGGCAAATGTTTGGCAAGATAAAAAATCACATTATATTGTGACAATATGGCAGTAGTAGAGGTCGTTACAACGGGTAAGACCAGAGATCCATTCCTGGCTACCTGTGCCAGGAACATCTGGTTGCTTACTGCTATTTTTAACATACAATTACAAGTCCTTCACGTACCAGGTAAAGCTAATGTTACTGCTGACCTGTTGTCCAGATGGACAGTTACTGTTAATCCTGAGGATAAACTTAGGAAATTGATGCCACATTTCATTTGGGTTAATACTCATATCAACTTAACTGCATTGAATTATAGTATTTGATGATTTTGTTTCCCACTTTATTATCACATATTCTTACTCCTTTGTTTGTATTTTATTGTTTTCTTTCTAGACCTTCCTCCTCTCACCTCCCAGCTGACCACCAGAGCCCTGAGTCACTTATCACAAGCATTTAGGCCATCCACTGCAAAGACGTATTCTCGTATGTTCAGAGATTTCCTGGGTTTCCTGGTGGCAGCTGGGATGGCCAGTCATCAGATAACACACCAGGTTGTACTAGCTTTTATGCAGTTCTTATGTGACAATGGGTGTTCTCACTCCAACATTGCCAATTATTTGACTGGCGTTAGGGCCTTTTTTGTAGTCCATGGTTGTGATACACAACCTTTTAGGCATGAGCAAACACAACTATACTTAAAATTTTTGAAATTAAATGTTCAATTTCATCCAAAAACTAACACTGTTATCACCATTCAGCAGTTGCATAGCTTAATTTCTGTTTGTGATACCTTACCACATCCTGTCGTGTATAAGGCAGTATACTTAGTGGCATTCTTCTCCTTCTTGAGAGTGTCCAATCTCCTCCCACACTCTGTCGAAACATTTGATCCTACAAGGCAATTAGCAATAGGTGACCTCTTCTTTTCCGAACAAGGTGTCACCATCTTGATTAAATGGTCAAAAACATTACAGAATAGACAAGATACTACTACTATTTCCCTTCCTTATCTAGGAGCCTCACCCTTGTGTCCAGTGGCTGCTCTCAGGGCGTTGACAACTGAATACCCAGGCCACAATAATGACCTCTTGTTCAGGATTCCCGGGTGCCATGGCCTTGTTCCCCTCACAGACTCTGTGGCCAGAAGACATTTAAAACAACTGTCCACCTTGCTTGGTGTTTCCCCTCACTTCAAGTTCCATGACTTTAGAAGGGCCGGTTCCACCTGGGCCTTCAATTTTGGGGTTCCTTTAGATCATATCAAGGCCCATGGCACCTGGGCCTCCAACTGCGTATGGCGCTATATATCTTCTGTGCCCCAACCTTCCTCCATTGTCAGCAGAGCCTTCCAACTACACCTACAATCCTAGTTTGGCTGTTTGGGTGCTGACACAGTCAATTTTTTAGACATATTTCCCTCTTACTATGACACTTTTAAACCCTTTTGGTCGAATGTAGTTCACTTATTTCCATTTCAATTTTTGGCCATTTTATATTGACCCTATTTCTGTCAAAAAATTCTTCAAAATTCCCTATATTCGACTTTGGGTTCATTCCCCACTGGTGAAGCTCTTCATTTTATCTTGTTTGGCATTTCATTTTCTCATTTTCAAAGATTTGACCTGGTGACAGGGCTTGACCTTGGAGGGGTCACTGAGGTCAGGCCTTGCCACCTTCGGTCATCTGTAGGTCAAATTCATATTATAAACTCTTGTGTAAAAGTTTCTTTCTGGCTTCACCTCTGGGGCATTTTTTGGCACCATAATGGTCATCAGTAATTATGAGAGGCACTATTACCTATGGTGCCTGCTAGCCCCACAGTATAGGGCTCTTATTGCTTTAAAAATTTTATGTTTGCTTATATATGTGTGATTTCTTAAAATTGATATTAGTAAAATAAAATATATTTAATCCCAGCAGTGTGATTTATTTATATGTGTTGGGTACCCCGGGGAATGTGCGGGCTGGCACCTAGGTGCCAGCTAGTTCATTCCTGGGGGTACCTTAAGGCTGGGTTTCTGGACTTTAGTTACCAAATTTGACCATGTGTTTTGTAACAGCCACTGTCATTGGTCCATTCATCAATATTAGTCGAATCTGACCCTTAACTCTTCCATTTGCATTTGAGAGCCACGAGGGGTAACAGTGAAATTTGCCCCCCACCCCAGAGGAAACCAGTACATATAGTTCGCTAGGGTTCTGTACTGTAAACTGCCGACCAACGGCAAGCAACTACCAGCTTTCCCACTTACGGTCATGACGGGGATCGAACCCCGGCCGCAGAGGTGGGGAGGCGAGAGGACTTTGTCAAAAATTGCCCCACATGCAATCCCCAAAAAGTAAGAATTGAATGGGGGCCCAATTTTAAGCCACTATCTTACAATTTTAGACATAAAAATATTTTAATTAGTAAGCAACCTTAAAAAGGTATTGAATTGGACCTCTGACCCCATTATTATTCAAACATTAATATGGTCATTTGTAATGTTTTTCGAACATTTATCATTAAACATTTAATAAACGGTATACATAAAACGTTTTAAAAACATTCTATTATAAATGGTTTTCGTACCCATCATTTTTTAACCTTTGTCAAACGTTTTGAATCAAACGTTTGCAAAACCCGTAAATGTTTACTGGGAATGCATGTCTGTAATCAGTACAGTTATGAAACACACTGGCTTTTGCATTGTCTAAAATAAATTGCTGAATAACTTGGATGTTTCTGATTGCTTTAAATTTCTATAATATTTAGGACCTGCACTTTGTGTTATTAATAACATTTCTCATACATTACATGTGAAAAAGTCAAAGGTCAATGTTTGGATTTTACGCCCCTTTCACAGGCTGAATTGATGTGATAAAAATGAATTCTATTGATCTTCTGAGAAACTCTGCATGGGTTCTTTATTTAAATATAATATCTGAAGTTTTTCTGCTGTAAACATATAATTTCATGCGTGATAGAATTATGTTTCTACACTCATTTTGTCATGTCTGAGGATACCAAAATAACCATTCAATTAAATAACCACGATCTATAGAGTATATGCTAGCCTTGCTACAGGCCTTAATATGTATAGTTTTGACACAACTGTTTGATTGTATTCTTTTTCATAATGTTCTCATATGTTTATTATAGCTTTGCCAACTAAGGAGAATGGTATACCAGACTAGAAAGGTGCCGACACAGAGTGCAATATGGCAAGAGCATTTCAAGTTTGCATTATGGTTCAGACAGCATGAGACTACAATAACGTATAAGGTATACTGTTAAATATCTGTGTCTTAACATTTGAACGCTTTAGCATAAGCTATAAATCTGTGTACATACTGTAGAGTACTTAATATAGTGGTAGTGGTTATCAAAGTGTTGCTTAACGAGACTCTAACTGAAACTTGTGCTGAGAAATTCTTTTGAAAATCTCAGGCAATTCAGGTAACTGTAATGGTATTAACTTGGTTTATGCTAAGACTAATTATGTTAACTAATATGTATGTACTCACACACGTTTATATGACTGTTGACTTTAAAAACAATACTCCAAACTGTAATGGTTAAATATTACAATGTCCCTTCTTTTCTATCTCTACCTCCTACAACTGATGGTTCAGAGAACATGTGAGGCCAGGCTAAGTATATGCATACCACAGTTTTTTTATGGAGTAGGCCCACTCCACTGTCCATGTATGCAGGAGCTACATCAACACATAACATGGTGTGAAATGAAGAAAATATTTATAACCTTTCTACATATCACAAAAGCCTAAAGGGTCACAGGAGCAAAGTAAAAATAATTCATGAGACATAATTACTCCATGTTGAAATTATGACTTATTATCTCGTAATTACTACCTACCATCTCATAATACGAGATAGCATCAGTTATAATCATGACTTATGCTACTTATGAGATAGTTAGTTGATGAACAACTTATTCCTGTGTCTCTGGAAGCATACCAGTAGGGAGAAGGCTTGATACACTGTGGGTTAACAGCTTGGATTGTCAGAAAAGCCACACTGAAAAACACTATTCAAAGTTTTTTCTATCCCTGTCAACTTTGAGAGTGAGAAATTCTCCGGGTTGGAACTTTTCAATGCATCAGATCAAACATCTACTAAGTGACAGTTGTAACCGCAGAATAACCTGTTATGTCTTTATATAACTTAAATAGAGAGGCATATGTTGGAACACACTCAAGCACCAGATTGTATGATTTTGGTAGGGAAAAGCTGTTTAAAATGGATACAGTTGACTTGACGGATGCATATCCCACACATAGTTAATAATGCCACACAGATATTTTGTTGAGCTAATTATCTTTGTTTTTTTTCAATCAATAATTTCCCACTTGAAGGAAGATGTCCAGAAACTGTAGGATTTTTATGTTTATGAAAGTTGGATTATTATTCTACATCCTCAAGGCATACTCATTAGGGATTTGCCCAGTTGGACTTTGTGTCATGGGTTCAATTGCTAGAAAGTCCACGCAGGTTACTGAGAAGCATCATCTTGGACAAGGTCTTAAGGAATCCAGGCTAAGAACCTTCCTGAGCAAGTGTATTTGTGAAAATGATTAGTTATACCATGATGTGTCATAATTTATAGTAGATAACTTGTAATTACAACATAAGTCGTTATTATGACATAAAAAAATCTTAGATTCAAAATAATAAGTCGTAATTACAACGTAGTGCATGTCATACTTCCGACTTATGAAATAATTTTTACTTTGCTCATGTGACCCTTAAAGGCATCCGTAACGAACCAAATTTTGTTATTACCATATAAAACGCAGACGGGTTTAGTTCAATGGCCAGTCTGCCAAGAACAAAAGAGTACTTAGTATATGCCAGTCATCCTCAGCACAATGCATTCAATATTGAAATGTTTTTTTGAAAAACAAGCAATTTAATTTATAAAGACAAAAACAAAACAAGCAATTTAATTTATAAAGTTGGATATTTTTTTTATTCTTTGCATTTCTTTACAACCTGACTTTTTACAATAATCTTCTTTCAGGGCCTGAATCTCCTTTCAGGGCCTCAGGCCATTAAGTTTACATAATGGAGCGCCACTTGGCCATTATCTATATAATAACCATCCCTTGTTGTAAATTGTTTTAATTTGAAGACTACCAATTTGCAGATAATATTATCAGACATTTCTCACACATTCGACATTATTCAATCAGTTTAGTTTTTCTCTAGTTTTCGTGGTTATTCAAAAACACCAGGACAAAATTTACATGATTAATTTACATACTAATGAAGAGGAGTTTTGGGCGAAACTCTGGTAAAACTACCAGTTTTACACAAAATTTAATAGCTCCGGGATATATACAAATTACATTGGAGTGGGATAAAACATTGACTATTGAATAATGTCTGTTGGGTGCCACCCCTCATCATGGATGGTTAGGTTTATCTCATTTGCATAGTCTGCAGACCACAGTTGATGTTATGATGTGGAGAATCTCCTGGTGACTTAGGTGAAACATCCAGAGGCAATTTATGATAATTTGGGAAAAAAAGCCTTTTTTCAACTCCATGTAGACGAATAAGTTAATAAAATTACTTAAGTAGATGCTTGGTTAAACGGATTTCAAAGAACATAAAATGTAATATGATAAATATTCAACTCAGACCAAGATAAAACATTAATGAATCATATTATATTGTTATACCCCAGTTTCACACTAAGGGAGATTGCCTCCTGATCACTCTGATAATTAGCCCCTAATATAATCCTAATGGCTGTACAACATAGTTTTTTCAGCCGTCATATATTCATAAAGGGAAAATTTATTTTGTCTTTCTTGAATAACTGAAATTCAACTATTTTAGCTATCCAATATGGTTCATATCTGCCATATATTGGTCCCATATTTCCATGCTGGGGCCATCAGCTGCAACTGAATGGGCTCGTCTGCCTTCACTTGTGGTTTGACTATGTTCCATCCACTTAGTATTTCGGTATGAGGTATTCTGTGGGATTCACATCCGGGTAGGATTCCTTTGGTGCAATTTGGACCACTTGCTTGATATGTTGGAAAAACATATGTCACCTCTCATGAGTTGTATTAAAATGTATACATGCTGAATGGGTGGAGGGGGAGTGGTAGGGGCATGATGGATGTACGGGGTGGGGGTGGGTGGGTATGGTTGTTCTTCATCTAGTCATTTACAGGGTCTCTCTTCAAAGATAAAAGTACGAGATAGTCGAGCAGACATCAATTATGCACGTATAGACACAAGCCCACTTCTTATCTTGGCAGCAGTCGTCGAATCGCTACATTTTGTCCTCTAAAATTGGGTGAAAAAATGCAGTAGACTATGGTGCTTTGGTCAGAGGCGATTGTCAATAACTAAACAGAAGGTTTGAGCATAACCGAAATTTCTGTGGCAAGGACAAATATAGGCAAGGTAGCTAAAGGTAGAAGGCGGAAGAAGGCGGTAGAAGGCAAACAGGAAGATAGAAATATTCATGAGGCATCCAGTCACACCTACCCCTCCCTGCTAATTAAACAGAGAAAATTGGCGATATATATCCTATGCCACTTTTCCCAGTACATAGCCATCACGGTTGTCAATCCATAACGTCTTCATGTAGAATTATATATTTGTGCAGCAAATCATTTTTGAACTTGTGATTTAAAGTATGATTCACAACGTTGTCATGTAGTATTATACATGGAATTATTTTTGAAATTAAGTAATTTTAAGCATGATGCAGTAAATATTAGGATGGTATATTATGCAATTAGAAATACACTATCGTTTCTCAACAACTTCTCTCACTTTAATAGGTTATTTTGACTTTAACATGTTCATGAGGCTTGCCATTGCATACTTGTAATAATGATATGCCATTCCATAGGCTCTGTCCACTTGCTGACAATATGATAGAATGGAAATTATAATTCAAAAGAGAGGTTGTGAACACATGGACGTTCTGTGTAACACCCCATTTCTCTATGTACTGCAGAACTTCTGTCAGTAAGGTTTCCATATTGTAGCATAGCCATGCACAGAAATTTGAAAGTGTCCAAAATTTCCCTCCTAGCATAGATACTATTATGGTTGTCGTTCATAACTATAGAATGTTATGTACCATTACTGTACTTGTACCATTACTATAATTATCCGTCTTTCCTCCCCAATCTATCATTCTGTGTATATATTTGCTGTAAAGTTACTGTACCTTGACAGTACCTTTAGTGGTGAGGTCCATATATGACCTTGTGACATCTACTACCTTTTGTATTAAACCTCGGCCATTTCCCGCCCTGTTTCAGATTCTTTTCTGTATGAAAATTGTAGCCCAAGGTGTATAACTGGGTTTCACAGAAGATCAGCATTCAGCCTCTTGTGTTCCTGCTGCCTTTATACCCCATTCACACTGAGCAGAAGTCTGCGAGTGATGAAACATCTCTGTCCTTCAACTACCATCTGAGGTCCATATATGACCTTGTGACATCCACTACCTTGCATGTCCTACCAAAGTTTTAAAGTATTTAAAATTTCTGCTTCTGAATTTGATACCACGGGAATGTGCAGAGGAATGCGTGCTGCACAGATGACTTTTTTGCTACAGTAACTGAAGGTGCACATGGTCATCTGTGTTTATTAGGTTGTGACTCGTTTGTGGTTCGGTGTAATATGGTGACGTAAGTTGAGTGGAGGTAAATGGACATTTCGCCATTGTGTCACGAGGTCCCATACAAACCTCAGGTGGTAGTTGAAGGACAAGCAAGTTTTGAATTACAAAGCTTGAAGTGTGAATGCTACACCAAATATCGGAAGGTATGTGGCCTTGGAGGTGGTTTAGTGACCTCAGAAAACCTGTAACTGCGGGACGTACCGCCTGTAGTGTGAAAGGGGCTATAGCTGCTAGGAATAATATATGTATTGTGTAATTGGGGTATTACACCCTGGGTGTGTGATGCTTCAGCCCTGTATATTGTAACCTGTGTCACATTGCTCTGCCGGGTGTTTTGGCGATTTACATTTTTGGTCCCCTTATATTCTTACTCTTGCTCCTGTGCAGGAATACTGAAACTGGTTGCAGGAATACTGAAACTGGTTGAGTTTCATACACATGTTACTAACATTACTTATAATTCTGCATTACATTTGACATAATCATAAGATATATGCACTTGCAGAATGCTTCACTCCTCCAGGACATAACTGTTTTCTGTACACATTCAATTGTACAACTACCACCAACCTGTACTTTTGTAATTCAATGATTCCTATTTGTTTAGTGTAAGATTTTCTGATGGCCTCAAGTCTTAAGTTGTGCACTTGAATATCATACGCAAGCTTTGTACTTAGAAACTATATCTGTTGTGGAATACAAAGCTATTGTATGGCTACTTACTAATCTGCAATTTAAGTATATTAGCAGTCACACTTATTTATTTTATTTGTTTCGAAATGCTTCAATTCCAGTTTTAGAATTATTTTGAGGGGGACTCCTAGGGAATGGTGTCTGTTTGAGTTCCTGAGTAGTCGCCCGTAAGGATGTAGTATAAAATAAAGGCTAAATAGTGTCATTGTTTAGAAACATTGCTGTGGTGCAAACACAAATGAACAACAAGGAACATCACTTTCTTGTTACTTGGGGCTGGAACTCCGATGTGATGACTGTAATGTGTTATGAAACATAGTCAAACTGAAACATTTTTTTTAAATCGGGTTACTGGTGCTGATCACCCTTAGTAGCCAAACACTCACAGAGTGTCATTACGTGGAAATAAAAAAAAGTAGTACTGACCATATGTCATGATTTGACAGTGTTTCACCAGGATACCTTAGGCCAAAGAACCCAAGCTGTCACTGACCACAGCCCTCTTTGTTTTTGTTTCAATCTGAAATAAGCCTCTGTCAAAGGTGCATGCAAAATTTGCTTCTTTTAAACACAGGACTTTGAGTTCATCTCTGGAATACTGTAAAGGGAGCAGTATGCCGACGTTTGATGCTTTATCTCGAATTCCACTCCCACAACAAAACCAGAGTGCCACCACATGCACCACATGCGATTCACTACATGTTCTACACAAATTTAACAAGGCAAACACCTGCAATATCTCAAGTCAGCTACTCTTACTGTTTCTGATCATAAGGAACTGAAATCTCTCATCTTGAATGGATGGCCCAAGACTATGGCCAATCTGACTGCCTCAGCCACCCCACACTTTGAATAGCATAAAGAACTTACTGTATAGGTAAATTAAGCAGAATTAAACATTCTAACATGACACGGATGTATCCGCAAATCTGATTGGTCGAAAGCTATGGTAAAACCCCCTATATACCTGTTGGTTGTCCCGATAATAACCCTCTACATGAATAATGGATGATACAGCCTTCATAAAATCGTTTTATATCAGCAAATTTGCAATTATTGCAATTATTAATAACGTCAAAATATTGTCATGTTAGAATAGGAATAACACCCTCCAAACCATGGTATACGCAGAATTTTACCATGGTTTGAGGCAATAAACCCCTCAGGCTTCTCCTTCGGGGTTTGTAATCTCAAACCATGGTAAAATTCTCCATATGCCATGGTTTGTTAGGTGTTATTCCTATATTCCTTTATATTCAGAGGAAAATGTGTGAGTGTAGCAAATAAATTAAGGACCGGAAAGAAGAAATGTTCAGTGAACATGATCATAGTTGCAAGGTTCGACTAAATGATGGTCATGTTTTCCAAAGAACTTGTAAACACTTATTTCCAAAGCCACCATCACACTCCATTTTCATTTACACCAGCCATATGCTATGGAAATTGTGACACTGAAAACTAGGTCAAGAAGTCTTTCAATACTGATGCACTGAAAGCTTAAGATAAAAGCATTGCTAGTCCTGTAGGATTCTACACAACTCGGTATGATATAGAGAATGATATTAAACATAAAAGTGTTATACATATGTACTTCATATAAAAGTGTACATGTAAAATATAATTCAACAATGATAGCTGTAACCTGCATATGAATTGTATACTGTATGGCATTAAATTTCAATAATGGTAATTATCAATTTACAAAACAAAGTCAAGTCACAGTATTAGTGTAACATGTAGAATTTGTCTAAATTATGTTTAATTTTCCCTTTTCATAGAAGGGAGGGTGTTACTTTTTTTTACTGCTTGTTTTAGTTCTCACTACCTGTTTCCTGCCTCGTGTACTGAAGTTGTTTATTAAATTGTTGTTGACTTTCTCTCTTTGTATGTGTCGTTAGCATCCATTTACAAGTCAGAAACAATGACAGCAGTTAACATTGGGTGTATCAATTAAAAAAAACAACCTATATTCATATCTTGATGACTGCATCAGTATGAAATATGAACACCCATACAATCATGTAGTTTGATTCGTGCACAATATACAATTTACATTGACAGAGAAATTCATTCATTTGAAGGTTTTATCTTGACAACTTCTTTATATTATTTTATATGCTTATGTGGTTGAAACAAAGCAAAAGAGAATATAATACAATGAGGCTATATATCAGGATAATTTTTATTATTTTTTCATTTTAACTTTTTATGAGTCATATATCTCAGTAGCTATTCTACTGAAACGATTCTACTCTCAATATAAATGAGGCTCTTCTCTCCCGTACACGTGCTGAACCCACTGCTCTGGTGTTGTTTGGCGTGTCAGAAGCTTTTGACACTATTGATATCATACTCTCCTTGGATATCTCAATTTCGGGTTCGGTCTCAGCGGAATTTCTTCTCAAGGGTTTGTCTCCTACCTGAGGGATATTTATCAAGATATTAATTTAGGTTTTACACTATCTGAATTAAACAAGCTTATCTATGGAGTCCTTCCAGGATCTGTGTTGGGCCCACTGCTCTCCTCACTTTCATACAACGGTACTAAGGAAAATCATTGGCAGCCATCCAGACATCAAATTCCATTGCTATGCAGATGATACACAGTTACATGTATCTCATAAGAATGTTTCTGCTCTCATTATTAAGTTGACTGCCTGCCTTCATAAGTTACAATGATGGATGACTCTCAGTAAATTGAAACTCAACCCTGATAAAACTGAATTTAGGTATGTGGGTCGATTTCGCAGAACATATTAAGATGATTTGCAAAGGCTGCTTCCTCCAAATACAAGACATTTGTCAGATTAGACAGTATCTTACTCATGAAGTGGCCGCCTTTGCTTCAAATGCCATGTTAGTAGTCGTTTGGACTATTGTTACTCTCTGTTTAGAGGTTTGTCATGTTTTAATCTACACGAGCTGCAGTGTATTCAACATTCGCCTGCATGCATTGTCACTAATCAAGGAAAGTATGTTTATGTCACACCCATCTATCCTCAAGAGACTCTATTGGCTGCAACATTTTTTTTACACATTTCTCCACAGCCATTCTCCAAGTTATTTTGGCTACCTCTCAACATCTGCTCCTACAGAATCTGGTTTAGTCATACTGACTGTCAATACTTGTCAGTTCCTCCTTTCCACTTTTCACTCTACAAGTTAGTTAAACAATTTGGCAACAGTTTTCCCTTCAGTGCTCCTAAAATCTGGAATGAAGTTCCAGACAATATACAAAGTGCAACATATGTTGCCTCATTCAGGAAAAAGCTCAAAACTAACCTGTTTGCAAAAAGCCTGTCCGCCAAAGCCTTCACATCACCCATGTCTAACTTTGGTATGACCTCACTGTGAAATTTGGACTCATGATCATTCACAGTCTTTTCATTAATATCCCTTCCACACTTAAGGCGGTATCACCCATATCCATTTGCAAACTTGCAAGTCAGTGGCGAACCATCCATCACCTTGCATGTCCTGCGGAACTTTTAAAATGTTTCTGCCTCTGCATTCGGTACCATGGGCATGCACCGCCAATTTCGCGCATGTGCCTATTAAAAACCTACTACAGTAACCAAAGGCACTGTCGACAGTACACATTAGGATTGGATTTGGTCATCTTTCAGTGTAATACGGTGACATAAGGTGAGTTAAGGCATTGAACATTTCATCACTGTGTCACCAGGTCGCATATGAATCTCAAACGGTAGTTGAAGGACAGGGGCATTTTGCCTAATGGCTATTACTGCAAATTACACTGCCTGTAATGTGAACAACTCGGATGAAATGGGGCAACCTGGGAGGCGGTTCCGCCACCAAGGAACACCTGTAACCCCAGGACATACAGCCTGTAGTGTGAAAGGGGCATTAGCTTCACCTTAGCATCTGTCATTGATAGAGATTAAGCTGCTATAAAAGTTCACATTACATTAGACAGATGCTTATCTTATCCTTCCAAACAAAGAGTGTTATCCCACAAGATATACTATACAATACAATGGGTATGGGGCCCTTGCATATAATTATGAAGAATAACATGGGATTCAAGTCAAGTCAAGTCAAGAAATTCTGGTAAAATGATGGTGTTTTCTACCTAAAATAGAGCTCTAGTGAAGGTAAGTTATTATTTTTTGACAGTTTATTTATACATTAGACATTATCATAAGCATATATATTTAATGAAACTACCAAACCCAAAACTGTTCCAATACAATATTTCTTACAAAAGTAATATGTGATATACTTGAAATAACACTCAATTGTATAAAACACATTGAACAGATAACACTTAAATAAAATAACTCATTGAAAACGACCGGATGGAGTTTTAATCTTGAATGGGTCTTTTATGAATTACATAACCCACAAAATAAACAAGCGAAGCAGTAAACAAAGAAGCAGAAGCCAAGTAAAATGACCTGCTGTAGATCTCGGTTAAGTCATACATTTGGCCGGCAACAGGTGCCCCTAGAAAGGTACCAATAGCCATGGAGAGTAGGAGAAAGCCATATCCTCTTGCAAAGCCGTCTATCCCAAAAACATAGATGCTTATTTCACAGAGAACTGGTCCATAAGTTGCAAAAGCAATGCCCGCTATTGCCAACATGGTTGCCATACTAAAGTAGACTTTCCAAACTGTATACCCTAAAATACATATGGCTGCAACACTATTGAGTCCAACATAGAGTATATGGGCATTGATGCATGAGAAATTGCACAAGACTCCAAGCAGGAGCCGTCCAATGACACCAGTGATGCCTAGTACAGATATAAATGAGGAAGAGGTGAGCTGACTGAAGCCATGGGACACAGCAAACGCAGCCACATGAGTGAAGACTATTGATTGGCCAAAGCAAAACAGAATGATGTTTATGTGTATGCACCAGAGCATCGGATTCTGGAATATGGCTGGACATCTATGCTTGACAGTAACATCAAGCTGTGACTTTGTATACTTTTCCTTCCCAGTTACATCAGGGATTTGTTTGACTTTTGCATATTCCACATCATGTATACTCTTGTTTGTACCGTCCATCCGGTTTAAACTCCTGATAATTAAGCCCAGAACACAGACATTTAGAGTCAGAGCTGATGTGATAAGCAGTGCACCTCTCCAATTGTACCTACTGATGAGAAACTCTGCCACGAGTGGATTGACAACTGAACCCAGTCCTGCACCTGCTGTGCTAATACCATTGCAGATGGCTCTCCAGCGAGTGATGCTACAGGTAGTCTGGGTAATGCATGCAGAAGATATCAAACCATAACCTACACCTGGTGAAAAAACAACAATACAAACCACTGTAGACTTTATCACCAACATCAATTGTTGGCAATACTTTTTGGCACAAAAAAATCAACAGAAAATCAGTGTAACAAGACAATAACACATAAATTAGTTATTTAATTCACTAATTTATATGTTGATTTGTTTTCGTCTCAAAACTTCATTAACACTTACCCTCTTTGGACATTGTGGAATAGGAACTGGGCAGGCAAGGGTAGCATACCAACGATTAGTACACAGTATGAAGATGTTACTACACATGAATAAAATATTTGTTCAATTCTACCATATGAATTACCCATAGCAAGTTTATTCGAGATTTTGAGTTTGGTTAGCTGGCAACAGTCCTCCCATCTGCAGATGGGAGAGCCTCAGATGTAAGAGTCTGTGGCCAACCAGCCAGCATTAGAAAAAACCTGACATTAACAACAAAACAATACATATAACAGTATTAAGCTATTTAAATAACAAGTAATATACTTTGTACCCTTTCGTATAAAATTAAACCAATCTTCCCTTTTACCAAACTTTTGAAATAGATTCATGTACTGATAAAAACAAATATGGACACATTTTGTGCACAAAATCTTGATATTTGAAACTTTCTTTTTCACCACATTTCACCCAAGCAGTATGGAAAGAATAACTTGTAATATAAATTATGTTATTTCAGGTTTTACTCATTTTTCAGCACTGACTTCATCCAAACGAAGAAGGATGTGATGCTAAGTTGTTATTTTGTACATGTTTATGATAAATGTCCATCATAAACTATTAAATAATATCTGCTTTATTTTTTATTCTTACTTTTTCATTCACTTTTATTCAACTAAGTGAAGTTTAACTTGAGATATTATACCTGTAAATTTAGAAAATTCATTGGATATTTATAAACCTATGAAAACTAGTACACTGGTAAATTTATATATTTACTATTTCATTCATAAAAAGACAAATTCCTAAATTTCCAATCTTACCTGTAATTACCCCAAATACAACCATAACAAGGTAGATATTTCTTGAGAAGCAGCAGATGAAGATTCCAAGAGATGAGATCACACCACCAAGAATCACAACACTAGCACAGCCAATGTGAGGAACGAGGAAACTGGACAAAGGCCCTGTGTAGTAAGACAATTGATAGCTTGGCAGTAAAAGTAGATATTTTAGCTTTAACATAAAATCCCAGATATACAAGTCACACAGCAGGTGTGGGCCATAGGAAAAACAGAGAGGGGAATGCTGTACCTCATGTAGAAACCACATGCACATTTCTAGTTACAGTTATGCGACAGTAGACAATTACAATTATTAAGGACAATGGCCACGATTTGACACGGAAAAGATACTGTAAATATACAGTGATGTTACGGCAAACAGTTAACTTTACTGGACACACACACTCACAAAATACAGAAAAGGACAGACGTTGCAGGAAAAGCAGTACAAATGGCAAAAGAAATGATGGGACACCTTGGTAACCCACAGACAGCGAATTTCAGGTTCCTTCATCTATCCGAACCACTTGATTATCCGACATAATTATATGTCCCCATTGAATTCGGATATTTGAGGTTCTACTGTATATATTGACTCGGACCACCACTCTCAGTCCTTCATTTAGTTTATAATATATCGGTCTTGAACTCTACAACCTTGATAAAAGAACAAGACCTTTATTATCTCTTTCAACAGCAAACAAACTTAGACAAGTGTATGTATATCACTACATGGTACATACTTTCAGCATGTGATTTTATTCAATAAAGACAGTGATACTAAACCTTTGGTAATTGTATTATATACAGTCTGGCCATTGTGAACAAAAACACAAGATGTGTTAAGATCTTACAGAATATATATTATTTGCAGTGTCATGTGAACAAGGAAAATGAATGGGTACTCGGGGTTCCGGATCCCTATACTCTACCATAAAGGGTCCAGTATCAGCCACAATTTTGAACAATCAGTGTTGGAAGTTACACCTAGCAATAGTAGAGGAAAATTAAGTATAATTTATTTCTGGCCAACTCACTTGGTGCACTCTTTGACAATATCCCCCTGTTACTATATTTTATAGTACACTGTCCAGTACACTGTCCAGGTCATATCACAACAGGTAGTTTATGGGCAGAGGAAACCAGTACATACAGTTGGTCTAGGTTCTGTACTGTAAACTGCTGACCATCGGTAAGCAACTACCAACTTTCCCACATAAGGTCCAGGGTTTGAACTGCCAACCTCAGGGGTGGGAGGCGAGTGTGTTACTACTGCAGCACAATGGTCACCCCTTTCACTATATAATGATATCACATAATCATTAAACAACATTTGTGTTAAATAAAACAATGTGTGTCAGTTTAAGTGTTGTAGATCTGTTATTATAACTTGAAAATATGTTTTTGCTTTAATAGATTATTGCCATCCCAAATATTGTTGTGTTTAATTGGCAATATTTCATGTTATAAGTGCAATAATATTTGGTAAAATAGTTTGACCATATACAAAATTGATACAAATAATTATTTAAAATAAATCAAGGGAATTAAGGCTTCCGGATGCATAACAGAATGCATGATGCATGAATGTTTTATTCTTTTCACTTATCTATTCACTACTGGAGTTCACAGCCTGCACAGATGTCAAGGCGCTAAACCCCCTGATCATGATGTACCAAAGAATGCAGCATTAATGATAGGTGAAGGTAACTTTAGGCGATACCAGTCAATTAGCAGTAGATTATCTTGTGAGAATTCTAATTCTAATTGAACTGTTACAGTGCTTTATCTTTGTCAGGAAGAGAGATTCTAAGGCTCATAATAAAAAAAAAACATGAATGAAATATACAGAGACACAAGCAGAGGTCAGCACCACGCAGAAAATGTAAGATAAGATAAGAAATAAATCTAAAACAGGGTTGTATGGTCTTGCAAAGAGATCAGATTTTAGCGTCTTTATAAAGTAGAAAAGAGAAGTGGGAGAACAAACATTATCAGGCAAATCATTCCAAATATTTGGGGCATCGTAAGCAAAGTGAAAATCAAAGTGCTTGGTAGACTTATGCACGGATGCAATACACTGTGGAACCTCAAGCATAGGATATTCTCATGCTCACAAGAAAAGTACATTTGTGTTACAAGGTCATCTTGTGAGATCAGGCCAGCTACATTGTGTGCATGATGTAATCTCGAGACAAGATATTCTTGTGCACGCAAGTTGAAGGACAACAATCTGATTAAATTTCCCTCTTTTAATAATATTTATGGGTGTGATCTACAAGAATAAACAAACCCAACTGGCTATAGAGGTATTGCATATCATCTTTGGGACAGTGAAATATTCTGTATAAACCCTTATATTTTTGCAGTAGTTGGACCATTTTGACATGTACGGAAGATGTACATTCACAGAAGTGTTGCAGCTTTATATATATATTGATTACATAGCACTTATCATGTATGTTTTAGGTTTAACAAGCTGGGGCCATGGTGGCAGAGTGGTAACACTCTCGCCTCCCACCTCGGGGTTCGGTTCCCGGCACAGCCTCAAGTGGGAAAGCTGGTAGTTGCTTGTCGTTGGTCGGCAGTTTACAGTACAGAACCCTGACCAACTGTATGTACTGGTTTCCTCTGCCCTTCCAACTACCCGTCGTGATATGACCT
This sequence comes from Sabellastarte sp. h YS-2021, assembly GCA_964017235.1. NCBI lineage: Eukaryota > Metazoa > Annelida > Polychaeta > Sabellida > Sabellidae > Sabellastarte > Sabellastarte sp. h YS-2021. The sequence goes on from OZ024929.1 coordinate 45,540,072, forward strand.
GTACAGTGTTGAAAGCGACGTAAAACCCCAAATAAAATAAAAAACAACAAAAAACAAGCTGGGATTAGTATTTTGATCGGGCACATTTGACACCATGGGGGACAGTATTTTCAGGATATGTGATGGGTTTAAAAAGTGTTTGAAAAGAAAAATGCCACAGCCTGTCACATGCTAAACTAAAATATACATGCGAGAGGGGTGGCTGTTGGATTGGCTACACAGGGTGGCTTGTTTTTAAAAAGTACACTATATACCCATATATGATTTCCATTTACAGACCTTGAAGCCAGATTCAAGTCTGTGATGATACAACCTCACAGTATTAATGGGTTATTAGAATAGAGTATATATGTTATGTACAAGTTGAGATTTTGTACAAGTTGTAACTTGTACAAACAGCTTGTACAAGTTGCAACTTCTACAGGTTGACTTGTACAAGTTGCAACATGTACAGATTTTGGACATGTACAAGTTGCAGCTTGTACAAGCTCCACAATTTATCAAATGAACAATGTATTTTAATGAATTTATACTTAAAACTCATAAAATCGACATATTTATACTTCTTAGATGAGAGACCAAACTGTTGACCTGTATTTTGTTTTATTAATTTTGTTGCAAATTCACTGTAGTTTTAATTAACCTTATAATTTCTAATAATGTTTTCTGGAAAGAATTATCCCAATTTTATTTATTCTGCTATAAGAGATAAATAAAACTGGTTATTTTATGATGACAAAACTGCAAGTAAATTTTAAGACTATGCAATCAATTGATCAGCTAGTTTTATTAATACAAGATTTACATCATTTGTAATTACACATGTAGTGATTTGTCCTTTTATACTTTCACATAATTATGATCAATGAGGTAAATCACAGAATATCTCTAAAACAACATCTAAATTTTAAGACAATACAGTAAATGCCATTGGTTAGGAAAGGCATTTGTCAATTACAATTATGCAATATACTTCCATCTCTCCTTTGAAGTTTCCCTTACCCAATTATATTCCTAGCTTGTTGCCTTGAGGTAAGTCACAAAATATCCCTAATGCTACAGGAAGCCACACCAAGACAATTAACTGCATTTAGAGGATTTCTATTTCTCACTTAACTTTCTTCTTTAAAATCATATTATTAAAACATTTCTGCTTGAAGGTTCCTGTCCACAGAACCATAACTTGGATGAGTAGGAATTAAGTCTAACAAGTATCAATAAGCCACATCTCACATTCATGCTGAATTTAGTAACAAGCACAAAAGCTTTATTCTGCATGATGAACAATGTAAAAAACCTTTACTCTTGAGTGATAAACTACCAGGTCAGGTGGCGTGGCTCCGTCAGGGAAGTACCGTTTTTGAAAATCAGATCCGATAGAGTTAAAAATTAAATAACCTCACTTTACGTCTGCCTTGGTGCTATTATTGAAAGAACTAACAAAATAATCATTTTAACCTACCCCCTTTTGACATAGTTAATTGATATTTACACATGCAAACTGCCCACTTTATTGTTTGAACCCCTTTTATCGCTCACATTCCCCGTTATCGGGGATCATCAAACTCAAAACTCAAACCCACCAAACCACTATAATTCACTTTAAAGACCTCAAACATGATTTTCCTTTATTTTTTACTGGCAATCCAACCAGTTATTGCTTCATATCAGCACCATAGCAACTCAAGCATTAAGTGCCCTGATGTCGTCAGTTTCTGCCCCTTCAACCCCCCACCACTACCTTCTGTCTACATTTTTTCATCAAATCTACAATCTCAATTCCACCTGCCCTACCACCTTTCCGTCTTTTTATCCTACTCCTACTCCTACTCCTGCATAAACCCAAACCAAGGACCACCCAGGTGTCCAAAGGTCACCTATGCAAACATTAGATCAATACACAACAAATATCCTGCCATTGCAAAATTTATTTCTGATAATGACACCGATCTCTTCGCCATGTCTGAGACCTGGATAAGACCTGACACCACAAGTGCAAATCTGTCCGAAATTACCCCACCAGGCTACAAACTCTATCAACAGCCACGAGCAGCCCGTTGCGGTGGAGGATTGGGCTTTTTTGTTAAAGAAGGATTGGATCCTTCCGTAGTTCCAACAAAGACCTGTACCACCTTCGAAAATTTCCTCCTCAAGATAACCCTTCACAAAGAATCCTTTTACCTTCTGAATATATATAGACCTCCGTCCTCCAGCACTACATCCTTTTTTGACCAGTTTCAGTCACTTTTGGAGGATATTCACCATACCACGGAGAACCTGGTGATCATCGGCGACTTCAATTTTCACCTCGAAACAACATGTTCAAATTCAAAAACCTTTCATTCTTTGACTGATTCATTTGATTTAACTCAGAAACTTTCCAACTCACATTCATGTACATACACTTGACCAGGTATTAACCAAATCTAACAATGACTATATTTCCAATGTCCATACCACTGATGCCTTTTCCGACCACTTTTCAATTAGTTTTACCCTTAATCTCTCAACCCCTACAACCCAAACCAAGGCTACTGTCACCTTTCGTAAATACCATAAAACTGATAAAGACAAATTGAAAACAGATCTGCTCGCTTCTGAACTACTTAATAATCCTTCCAAGGAAGCCGACACTCTTTATGAACAATATCATACTACTTTGTCCACCCTTATTGACAAATATGCACCACCACACACCAAAAATACCAAGGCGAACTACATCCCAGGATGGGTTAATAAAACTTTAATTGTGGCAAAGGAGACCAAGCGTTTGTTTGGCGCTGAAACAAATCTACCTTCAATAGATCCCAATACATGCAGAAAGTCCACCAGTACAATAAAATCTGCATGCAGGCCAAATCTAAATTCCTCAAAGAAAAAATTCGGGACAATCACCACAACCCACAAAAACTATGGCTATTCCTGGGTGATGTGTTACACAGAATCCCAGCAAAGATTCTCCCATCTATAACCCCCCCCCCCCCCCCAAAGCTTCTGGCTGACAGATTTGTCGAGTTCTTTACAGAAAAAATTGAAAAAATACACTCAATTTTCTCTACCTCACTCAATTTCCGACACATCACCCCAGACTCTCCTCCACCCACATTCGCCTCTTTCTCTGCTGTGACTGAAGAGCAGGTCGCTAAAATCATTCAAGACTCTCCCACTAAATCATGTTCCCTTGACCCTTGGCCCACTTTTCTTGTTCTTGAATTCCTGGATATTCTTATTACCCCCATCACCTCAATAATCAACGCCTCTCTAGCACAAGGTACGTGTCCTAATTTCTTTAAGCAGGCCCATGTAACCCCAATTCTCAAAAATCATCCTTAGACAAGGAAGTTTTCAAAAATTACAGGCCTGTTTCCAATCTAAACTTTATTTCAAAGATACTTGAAAGGGTAGTAGCTGCCCAGCTACAATCTCACCTTGATGAAGCCGGCCTGATGACTGCCTTCCAGTCGGCTTATAGAAAACACCATTCTACTGAAAGCGCCCTCCTTAACATTTATAATGATATTCTTCTCAATATGGCCAAAGGGTCTGTTACAGCCCTCACCCTTCTAGATCTCTCCGCCGCTTTCGATACCATTGATCAGACTATACTCCTAGACAGACTTAATGGTTACTATGGAATCAGTGAACTGGCACTCGGCTGGTTCAAATCATACCTGTCAGGAAGGACACACTCGGTCAAGGTAGGCAGCACACTCTCAAATCCTGTTGCCCTTCAGCATGGGGTCCCCCAGGGCTCCGTCCTTGGTCCAATTTTTTTTTCCCTTTACACCAACCCAATCAGCTCCATCATTCAATCTCACAGTAGCATCAACTACCATTTCTACGCCGATGACACTCAGCTATACATTTCACTCTCTCCAGCAAATTTTTCTCACTCTGTACAAAAACTAAAAAATTGCCTAAATGACATCCAAAACTTCATGTTCACAAATAAATTAAAACTCAACCCTGATAAAACGGAGTTCATTTTGATAGGTTCGAAAAACAACCATAAACAATTCCTTCCTCACTTTCCAATCAATATTCTTGGTAATCAGGTCTCACCAGCACAAAGTGTCAAGAACCTCGGGGTGGTGTGTGATTCCAATTTCACTTTCTCCGACCATGTGTCACAGGTCATAAAGTCCACTAGAGCTCATACAAGAGACCTCTACAAAATACGCCCCCTTCTAGACCTTAAAACATCAGTTCTTTTAGCCAATGCCTTGGTCAGCAGCAGACTGGACTACTGCAATTCCCTCTTTCTATCACTCACAGACTTTGATCTAAGAAGATTGCAACCAGTGCAAAACTCACTCTGCAGGGTTGTCACCCGTTCCTCAAAATTTTCTCACATCACCCCTCAACTGAAAAAAACTCCATTGGCTTCCAGTTAGGTATAGGGTACAATTCAAAATAGGCCTCATTACATACAGAATCCTCAACCAAGGTCAGCCTGTTTACCTGAGAGAACTAATCCACCCCTACACTTCCTTTAGAAATACTAGACGAAGTACCCCTAAACTCAAGTTCCTTCATACCCCCACTTTTGACCGTAGAGTTCATAAATCAATTAAACACTTCTCAAATTCTTTTAGTCACTATGCCCCAGTTCTTTGGAACTCTCTCCCCTTCCAAATAAGAAACAGTCCCTCTGTCGCATCTTTCAGGAAACACCTCAAAACGCACCTTTTCAACTCTAGCTTTCCAACTTAGTCTCCTTCCCTCTCGGTCCCACCCACAAACCTGGTACACTGACCTTGAACGCCCCTCGACTCTTCTTATAAGAAATGATTTTTGTTAACTAGCGCACTGAGTTCCCCTTAGTGGGGAAGACATTGTGCCTGCAAAGCAGTAGATTAGATTAAATTAGATTAGATTAGAACTTGATGAAATAATATTAAGAAATTAACAACTTTTTTTGTATTTAAATGTCACAGGCCAAAATTTTCAAGGTTTTTGTGATATATGTGTGTGCTCCACTATTTGTAATGTACCAACTATTAGATATTGTACATACAATGTATATATAAGATTTTGTTATGTGAAATCTGAGTTTAGAATAAATGCTTGTTGACCTATCTTGCTGTCTGTTCTTAATTGAAGATTAACATTAATTGAGCTCCAAAGAAACCCACCAAATAACACAGTTTTTATATGAATTCGTTGTTAATTATTATGGAGAAATTATATATATGTGATACTCTAACATTAATTTAGATATTTATATGCGCAAAATAAACTCTAACATTAATTTAGATATTTTTATACATAAAATAAGATATATTTTCAATAAAATTGGTTAATTTAACCAATATTCTTTTGTAAATCCAACTTGTATAACAGTATTGTACACGTTGGGATTATTTGATGGTGAAATTCTGTACAAGGTACAACTTGTACAGCCATTCTTGTACGAGTTGCAACTTGTACAGGCATTTTGTACAAGTTGCTACTCGCACAAAATCTCAACTTGTACATAACATACATATTCTGTAATGTCCTTGTAGGGGATCCTGACAAAACATACATTTTCTAGAGAATTTATTTATTTATTTAGGGTTTTACGTTGATTTCAGCACAGTACAAGTCAGATCACGATGGGTAGTTTTGTGGGCAGAGGAAACTAGTAAATACAGTTGGTCAAGGCTCTATACTGCCCATCAGTAAGCGACTACCAACTTTCTATCATACAGTGTGGGGTTTGAACTGCTGACCTCAGAGGTGGGAGGCGTGTGTGTTACCAAAGTGCCACCGTGGCCCCCGCATTTTATGGAGAATGTGTATGAAAATGCCTTATTGCATCTTATCCCTTATCCCATTTTTGTCTTTCATATTGAACCTTTTTATTAGCTCTCACACTTGTTTCTTTATATTTGTAGAAACACTTGTCAACACCATAAGATGTACATACATATATATTTTCTTCTCAAGAACCCATGTTTTGTACACTTCCATGTTTTAGTGTTCCTTTGTTCACACACATTATAAAATGATTCAACAATTAACAATTGTTGTATGTAAACCGAACAACAATTTAAAGCCTAAATACCACACACTGTGAACCATAAAAAGCAATGATTCAGTTATGTAGAAATTCTTTGGCACTTTTGTAAGTCCATAAATAAACTTCATTACAAACTTCTGCTACAGTTGAGGGACGAGGGGTCTAATGACATGCAAAGGTTTTACCATTATTATAGTTTGAAATTCATCTTACAATGTAGATGTTTAGTACAATAAGGTGACACAGTCAGTCTAGTTAAGCAGACAGGAATACAAGTGCTACATATGTCTTATCAGTTTAGCAAGGGCTTTGTTTATAGCTTTACAACTACTACTTTGTAGATGTTTGAGACAACCAGCTACTATAGTGTCCATATATAACACATATTAACAGTGAAGGAGGCTTTTCAGAATTCATAATTTACGTTGCATGAAACTGTAATATGTGAGGCAGTTTCCTGTGTCCATTGTTAAGTACAACTTTACTGGACTTCTTATGCTTACAGAGAAGCACTGGGGTCATGGTTTAGCTTTAATCTATAAATAATTGAAATCTCAACAAATCATCCATTGTACTTAACTATTGAAGTGGATAGCTTAAGTTGCCTTTGAGGATAGCTTAAGTTGCCTTTTTAAGTAGTATGAACAGACAGGTGTCATTTTGATAATTATTTTCCAGCAATGTTAAAATGCCGGCATCACCAAGACAATAGTGTTATGCATTATCTGCGTGAGATGATCCATACAGTGAGATAACTAAAGTCTGAATCACTTTACAGGTGGTATAACCTACGTTTGTAAGCATTAAAAATCATGTAAAGACTTCCAAATGCACACACATGCATTTTGAACAGGTTCAATTTTTTGTGTGTGTGGCAATGAATACTGCAGAATATCACAGTATGAAAAGTTTGCTGCCATTAGTCAGGTAGTATATGCAGATGCCCTTTGATGCCCTAAGTGTGACCGGGGCATTATACATTTAATAGTTATAATTTAGTTTAAAAATAGGCCTTGGGTGTATCTGTTTTAAAGTACACAGTCAAGTATACACTGGTAATGTGATGGTTACAGCTACTGATATCAGTCCCTCTATCCTATCTACTGCATTACTTGGTCTCATACCCCTGTTGTCACAGGTTTGCCTTTAGACCACCTGGTAATAAAGTCCTAGGCGTAATCTTATTCAGAACAACTTATCTCTACAACCAAAATAGTCATAAGTGCATGTTGGCCATTGTGGTTGCTTAAAATTCTTTTTGAGTGAGCATTTCTGTATACAATTGTCACAACAGAGGGATTCAGCTGTAAAACACTTATAACTTATATTTGTGCAGCTGCAACTAATCTTGTAGACTCTTCTAGCAAAATGGAACAGTATAATTTTGTCTAATGAGAAGATTGTTCATAAGACTTTGCCCATTACTGCAGAAGCACTTCCTCATTGGCCTGCACTGATGGACAAATAAATGGACACAGAGGTAAACGGTCTTCAAAGATTTTGTACATATCTTAGTGGCATAATTAACTGATTTATTGCCCCGGAGGCTTATACAATAGGGGAAAATAGAAAAATTAGGTCAGTTGTAACAAATGTACACATTGTTTATACAACCAATGAGGTGTACTTTAAAACCAGACCCCAACTTAAGATTTGTTGTAATACCAAGTCCTGGTTACTCTTGTGCGGTCTTAGAATTTGACATCCCGTTCAACAGGGTCATTTAGGGACAGGTATTTAGCATTGTCATTCGTGTGAGTTGAACCCACGCAGAGGTAGCAGTCTATGAGTAGATGCCAAACCTAGTAACCCACTACACAGAATTTTTTTCAAATATAATTGTGTGTAAACAACAAAATTGCACAAACTAAGTCACAGCATACACTTAAATGCAGCTTATCCTGACAGTTGTTAAATAGTTTGTGCAATTTTGCTAGATGTCACGTTTAGAGAGTGACACTTTGGTATCAATGGGAAAATGATCAGCATAAATCGTTTAACATTTGCCATGGCACCTATATCATGGCAACATCCAGACTTCACTGATGACTTGTGTTGTATTTGTACTGCATTGTCACAGTGCTGTTTCACTCATTCCAACTGCACAAGTACAACCCAAGATCTATAGTGACTATCATTCCCTTTACTGAAAGACAGAACCTCAGGGATGAACATTTATCAATATCCCTGGGCTCCTTAGCCTGCCACTTGGACCCAAGGACTAAGGACTGTCATTTTAAGTGGACACCATTTTAAGTGGTGTGCATGTACCTGGGATCAAGCCTATGTATTCTGTGTTCCTAAGAGAGTGTGTTACCCACTAGGCCACAGTGGCAGATAAGACATTATCTGTTAGAAGGGAAATTAAAAAGCTGTTTGACTTTGTACCTGCAGCGCAGAGGGCTCCAAAATTCAGAGAGCCAATGAATGAAGTGACACCATTTCCTTTGTTGAACTCTTTCAAAAACTCCAAGTGGTAGACACCTGGCAGAAAATAACAATAGCATAAAACAAGGCTTAAGGCCTATGTTCACCAACAATGATGACATGATCTTATAATAAAGCTTGAATTCATATGATATACGTTTTCTGTTTACACCGACAACAATATAACACAAGCTAATACAAAATTATTTTGATTTCCAACTTTATCAGGTTAGTAGTTATAGCCATTGTGTAACACACTGTCCCATTTAATATGAACAGACATTCCCTAAGTCTTGAATTGATTTTAAGACTGGTGCCTTCAGTTTAAGGATGTCTTATACAAGAGTGTAAGATTTGACCTGGTGACACGGCTTGACCTTGGAGGGGTCACTGAGGTCAGGCCCTGCCACCTTCGGTCATCTGTAGGTCAAATTCACATTATAAACTCTTGTGTAAAAGTTTCTTTCAGGCTTCACCTTTGGGGCATTTTATGGCACCATAATGGTCATCAGTAATTATGAGAGGCACTATTACCTATGGTGCCTGTTGGCCCCACAGCATATGGCTCTTATTGCTTTATAAATTTTATGTTTGCTTATATATGTGTATTTTCTTAAAATTGATCTTAGTAAAATAAAATATATTTAATCCCAGCAGTGTGATTTATTTATATGTGTTGGGTACCCCGGGGAATGTCAGGCACAACTATTGTAATATCCTTACGTATACCACTTCTGTTAACACATGGACTTCTTGAGATTCCCCTTTAACTCAGCTGGCTAAAGATCTACACTTGTGTTGATTTCTGTATGTAATCCGAAGGAAATGGGATCGAGCCTCAGCAGTTGAAATTAATAAGCTCTGTTTACATTATATGGTGGATGTATCGACATCCCTGATGTTATTCAACCTGCCTCAATAGCAGTCAAATGTATAACTGTGCAAATATATGTATAGATGACACTGGTTTGCATAGATACATTAAACTAGACATTTGTTTGTACAAAATCATAAAATTTGTCCACAGAATGTTGTCATGGAGAATAATATGTGACTTGGTCTTTAGCCTGTATATTGGTCAAATGTGAGCTGTGGTAGATAATAAACTGGAAAACTTACCAAGCGAAAATGACATTCCAGTGGAAAGTAAATGTGACATAAAGGCACATGCCACTAAAATGAAACAACGGATCTTCTCCGGTGAATCAGATTTAGAATGTCTTGTCTCTATAATGTCACTTTTCATTTTTCTATCCATTTTTTTCTGGAAAAAAATATCCAATTGTTCCAGCGTGTTATATGTAGAGTGATGTTAAGTGAAATCTGGTACACGAGTTAACAGTTGCATTTCATTGATATGTGAATTTCCTATAGTCGTTCTTTTTTTATTCTAAGTTAAAAACTCATGTAAACCACATTTAAGCAATTACTAATTAAAATAATTTTGTTCATGCATTTGCATGAAGACAGTCACTTCAAATGACAAATGTAAGCCTTGTTGTTCTTGTAATAGATAATATCAAACGTACTCTTCTGTTGTTTGCACTTAATACAGCATAAGTCTTTTTTTTAGTTGAATGATCTTTAAAAGCACAATTGGTCATTGATAATATGTTTAACAATGCTATTTCAAGCAATATTTTAATGTGATAGGCTTTCACTAGTTATCCTTGCGGTGTTTTTTTTTTGTTGATTGCTTCTTTTATGGTCACTGTATGGTAAGTTTATGGTAATTGTAATATTGTCTTGTATGTATAGTAGTGGCAAGAAGGTAATTCTAGCTTTTTAAAATTTTGACATTGCAGGCCCTTTCTTATGAACTGTTTCGAAAAATTAAGAAATCTGTAACCTTATTGGTTATAGAAGTAAGAATGTCTTAAGTTTAAAAATGGTGTGTGTGTAATCTCAAGTGTAAGAATGGTGTGTCTCTAAGCTTATGGATTAATGTGTTCATGTTATTGGACATAGTCAAATTAATTGTGGACTAGTTAAGACTGAACTCTGAACATCTGGTATTCTAGTTAATTTAATGTTTAGCTAAAAGTATCACAGCACCTGACAGTTGATTATGCCTATACTAATAAAATAACTTTGTATAACCTTAAAGGAAGTGTAAATAACTAGTAATTTAGTACTAGTATTATATATTTTTTTAATAATTGTACATATTAATGTATTGTATATAATAAATCTGGAACCCTCCTGTGTTGTTTACTTTTGTTTGGGAGGTTGTGGGGACTTAAATGGTCGGTTCACACTTTTTCGGTCAACAAGGAGGAATGATTTCTGTTCTAGTTGTATCTTATTATATCTTGATTTAATGACTGTAAATGTATAATATATTTAATATCATGTAATATGATGTTGGTCAGAAATGCTATGGTTTGTTGCTTTATTTCATCCAATTATAATTTTGCGGGGTGTGTGTATATAGTTGGTTATTTCTTGGCAATTTGATCTATAATATTATAAATCATACCTTATTCCTCATACATTATGAGTGTCCACAGACTACACTAAGGGATAAGTGATCACATGGATCACTGAACAATGTCAGAATTGGTAATTATTTTGACATAAAATGTAGTCTAATACTGTGCATAAAATTGATTACATCTTAAGTTGTGGTTCCATTATGACCATTGGATCATAAGCCTAGCTTGTGATTCAGAATTTGTCTGGATCACTTGTTTTCCTTGCAGTTCAGCACACAGTGGGTGGTGGCAATAAGATTTGTGGTTGGTTTGTATCACAAACTTATTGAAAGGGAAATATGATTGGTATGTGATACCTGCAATGCTTATATGATAGACAATGTTGTTTATACTATGAGAAAGATCTGGTATATGATGAAAAAGATTGGGTGCATGATAGCAAAATATCAAAAAGTTCATTAATGGCATCTTCCCATATGAACCCTGGTTATTTTGCATGATTTATAATATCCACCCTGAATCCCCATATATAGGAGTCACTGGACAAATTAAATTCATTGACCGTTTGGACATTTAAAAATGATGGATAAAGTAATAAATGATCTGCTACAAATATAAGTGATATTTCTGAGAATCATCAGGGAAATCTTGGAGCTAGATGAGCTGATTATGAGGTTCAGACAGAGAGTTGTTCCAAGAAGATGACGCTGGACAGCACCAGTTTTATTCTGTTAGCCCTTGGCTCAGAAGGTGAGATGACAGTGGTCAAGATCACAACCTCATTGTGGAACTGTATCAGGAATAACAGCCCACATTCACAATTTTCATGTAGATTTTAAGATTTTTTTCGGACAACCCCTGTCGCGAGGCCTGAGGTTGGCTATGACATTAAGTCATCTGGCCACACTAGAAACCTACAACTCCCTACAGTACACATTCAGAGTAGCTGGCTCCATTAAAAAACTGCATCGTCTCTGAGGTGTGTGATGCTATCATCAGTCATTACAGAGACGAATATGTTTGATGTCCCACTCGCCCTAGGAGTGGAAAGATATTGGGCAGGGATTCTGTGAGTGGTGAAACATCCTCCATGCCATTGTGGCTTTAGACGGCAAACATATCCCCATCAGATGCCTCAGATGAGCAGCCAGAGAGTACTTCAATGATAGTGGGTTTCACTCCCTGGTCCTACTTGCCATGGTAGATGCTGAGTACAAGTTTATATGGTATGACATTGCTGCCACTGGATCAAGTTCTGATGGCCAGACAAATACAGTATAGAAATGAAGACACTTGGACTCCCCCAGCAGAGTCCCATGGGCCCTACACTAGTAGTGGACTACTTCATTCTCGGTGATGCCTTCCCACTGAATACTTTGCTCATGAACCCTTCTGAAGACGCATGACCATCAATGAGAGGGCCATATATTACCAGATCAGCTGCACTAGAAGGGTTGTTGGGAATGCTTTTCGGATATTGCCCAGCAGGTTTCGGGTGCTGCAGACCCCAATGCGATAGGGGCCGGGATAGGTGATGCGTATCATGACTGCTTGTGTGATACTGCATAATTTGCTGATGACACAATCGGATAGGGGTCACATTCAACTCGACAATATGGGTTTGAATTTGAATGGGATTTCGCAGGGGAATCACACTGCATACCAGAGCAAAAACGTCACAGAGGCTGCCAAGGTACAGTGAAGTGTGCTGGCCCACTACTTCAGGAATGAAGGTGCCGTGCCTTGGCAACGTCATAGGATATAAATTGTGGGCACTAATGAGCTGTCAAATGGACTGTATTTGCAAAGACAAAAGGACAGTTTCAGTAAATTGATTGATACTTGTTTTATATTTCTCTTGAATATTTGCAGCACTGGTTATGCTAATTTCTTGTATGTAATGATACTCTATAATTTTATGTTTAATGTGCACATAAAAATAAAAGTATTTATATGGAATTCATATTTTACATGTGATAAGATTTTCAATAGCTACTGTATAAAAAGTGATGACTTTTATTTGTACATATTGCACCTTGGTTTCATTTTTGAACCAGAATATTGTATCAACAGTATAGTTTTACTCTAAAAATAAACATGAAGATATCTCATCTTCCTTTTTTTCATTTTTCAAGTACCTTTAATTTTATAGAAATGTCAATTGATTTGGTTAAACTTGTTTGGACATTGCGGGAGAGAGATGTAATAGGGTTCAAACCCTCCCCCATTCAACATGAAACTTTTATAGACATTGCATAATAGAAGTGAGGTAGGGGTTTAAATCCTCTACCATTTAACTTTAAATATTTAGACATTGTGTGACAGAAGTAGTGTTCTCAATAAACCCTTTCTAGTAGGACCGGGTATGCAGTGGTTTCAGCGGGCGGATACCCGGGTACCCACGCCGATGGCGATAATAGCTGAAACTACAAATATCTCCATATTTACAGACTTAAAACCTACAGAAATAATGGGATCCCACCATTTGCTTTATTTCTTGTTGGCCACGTTTTTGCATTCAAAAGAAGAATGCACAGAAGAAATGTTAAATAAAAAAAGACTTCTGTACATTCAAAACACGGTTGTTTATATAAAAATGGAGTCACATGACCTATCACAAAAGCATTAACTACTGCTCAAATGTAGTTTCGGAATTGAAACTTCATTTTTATATCGGGTTGATAATTAAATTTAACGAAAAATATTAACTACTGTGTGAAAATATTGTACTCTTTATTTATTTAAAGAGGGCATGTCAGTATATAGCCAATATACAGCATTTTATGGACTCGGAATTAAGTAACTGTGTTAATATACTGACGATTTTCAAAGGGTTCCGGTATTTGACAATGTATAAACAACCAAAATAAAAGACAAATAAAATACTATAAACGGTGTACAAGGGTGAGAAAACAATATTATTGTGCATTTTACCACAAGTGTGGTAGAGGCAAGGAGAAGGGTTCGAACCCTAGATATGTTTAAATTAACTTTTTCTGTTTGGGGGAATGATTTATCTTTGGACAATTATTTACAAGCCATTTCTTGGGGTGGTGGTCCCAGTGACTTGTATAGGTGGGACGTTCAATAGTGTGTTGGTGTAATTGTTTGTGACTCGGGGGATGTTTGTAAATAACACACTAGCTAATTAGTTTTTTCAGAAGATTAAACGGCATTGAAAAAGGCCCAAAAGTTTCAGCTAAAAACTGAAGGTTGGCTAGTTGGTTGGCTTCTGAATGGTCATCTACTGTTCATCGGCAGGAGGATAATCTCTGCTGGTGCATTGCTCTGGAACGAGAGGCTGGGGGTGCTGAGCTAGCCGTCATCTTCTGACTTTTGTGGCAAGGCGCAGATGATTGACCAAAAGGAGGCTTGTTCTCAGGCTCTGCATTGGTGCATAGAGCTGTTGTATTTGGGCTGCATCTGCTGTTGGCTGGGCGACTGCATATGTGGTTGGAGTGGTGGCTGCATCTACAGGGAAACTTTTGCTATATCTGCCTAGGAATTTTTGCTGTATCGGCTAAGACACTTGTTGTTGCATTTGTTGGGGAAGTCATTGCTGCATCTGCTGAAAGACTGCTTGCTGCTTTAGCTGAGGGACTGGTGCCTTCACCTGTGGTTGTATTGGCTGAAAAGTCTGCTTGTGGTCGAGCCTGGGGTGGGACAGTGCTGTGACATTGAAAGCTTGTAAATTATCCACTCACACCGAATGTATTGACTATGGCCTGATGCAATAAATTTGATGGTGTTGCTGTTGTCTTTCCTTTCATTTCAGGTTTCATATCAACACAAAGGTCTCCACCTGAAAGCCCTCAAATGACTCTGTTGATTCTTTAGCTCTGATTACAACCAATCACAACAGGCAGCTTGAGGGTTGTTCTGTGTTTTCTGGAACAATATCTGCTTCACTTTGTCCTCCAGTCCAAGTTTTGCGCCTTTCTCGGGCTTCTAGGTGGAACTTGACCTCACTAGTGGTTGGTGTAGGACAGGGTTTAGTACTAGGTGGGTTTGGTGATGGGTGGGGGGATGTCTGAGATTCTCTTGGGCTCATCTGTCTATGTGTGTCTGCCACTAATGAGTAGCGACTTGACTGACATGTTGTCCATGGCTACAGGCTGATTGGGATCCTCTGATCGCCTGGCATCGGGTGGCATAGACACTGTGCCCTCTTCTGGAGGTTTGAAGGCACTCTCAGATGAGCAGTGATGCATGATGTGTGTGTGAAGCAAGGAAAAATTGTCTATCAACCAGTTCTGCCTATTCATTAGATGAGGTGTACCTTGGCCTGATTTGGTGTACATTAGTTTGCTGTATATTGTTCATTAACTCTTGAACCAGTGCTTGTAGGCATCATTCTTTGTGTTATTTTCAGCACAGAAAGTAAATAATATCCAAAATATCTGCAAAGAATTAAGTCCCATAAACTATGTCCAGTTTGATCACACAAGTGTCTACTCCTCAACGTGTAGCCATGAAATGTATGCTGAGGCCTGAATAGAGGGGTTTATATACACTATCACATACCTTTGACATGATCTTTCCTAACCAATGCTTCTTTTGACATCGCAAACCATTTATTGTGCTCAGAGATGCAATCTCATTGGTCCATTTGAAATCCAAAATTTTGTGATGCAAGAAATTGCTTTGCAACCTGTGGGCGACCCAAAAGGTTGTATGCGGTGGGTTTGCAATAGGTTTGTGACCAGGGGCCTGTAAATCGAAGCATTCGTAAAAATGTAAGCTAACCAATACTTAACGACAATATAATAACATATTAACTAAAGAATTCAGTGGGTAAATAGAAAGCACTCTTTATGTTTTCGTTACATCATGCTTTCGTTTGGTGACTATAGAGTAAATGTATGGCTGTATTTGGTTACTTGTGTGCTTGTGTGTAACAGTGTGCTATATCACAGTACCTTATTTGGTAGACACACAAGAGTGGGGTTTAAATACTTTAATCAATAACACAGAAAAAATCTGAAATACCACTTACATTCTGGTATAATGAGAAATTCAGACCACCTTAATAAAAGTATATAAACATTTTACCTAATCTATATTGAGAATACTGACATATATTAGAGATAAATTAACATAGCAACATAGATTAGGTTAAGGTGGCCTTAACATAGCTCGGCCCCATTTGTTGTTCAGTCTTCGTAAGTAGTGGGCAGGATGACATTGAGATTGAAACTTAAAGTGAAGGTAATTTTTGAGGAAATTTACTTTACCAACATAGATTTTGGGCCAAGCTAAGCATACATATAATTTGCTTATGGTAATAATAATTTAGATTTTCTGATTAAGTAGAGTGGGCAAAGGAGTAAATACTATGGAGAAATATCTAATAAGAAACCCCATTGTCATGTTGTTTACAAAATGGGCAGATTAAAGTGATGAGTATTTTTAATATGTATAAATGTAAATGAACTAGTAAAATATGTAAACATAAAAGACGAGTAAAATGGTAAGATCTCCACTTAAAAAAAGATAGTCAAAACTTATAAAAAGAATTAGATAATCATTAAAAAAGTCTTAGCATCTTAAACCTGTGAGATACTATCTGGGAAAAGTTGACCAAATATCTTAAGAAAATGTGGTATTTATCTAAAATTGATTTGGGATCCCAAGAATATGTTAGAAGAGATCCCCTTCAATTCATAAATGTTCACTGAAATGTATTATTCACTAGACCAAATCCAATGTAAATTACCATTTATATTCACTTTAACTTTATGTACAATATTCAGAAACTTTGTTTTCTACAGCAATTGTAACTTCATATTTATTTGGAAGTAAAGAACAAATATTTTAATGCAACTAACAGTTAACAACAGGGTCTGAGTTGTCGTTAAATTTGAGGGTTTTTTACGAAAAATTAACCAAGACTAAACTAACTAAGGGTTTGATTTACATGAGAGTTTGCTAACTTAGGGTTAACTTAGAGTTAACCAATTAGTTAGCAGAACGAAGGCTTTGATTTACAGGCCCCAGGTGCACAAACGCAAGATCAGATATGAATCTAGAAAGGCTGACCAGAATTTCAGTTTGAATTTATCCAAGACTTGGACTGTAGGTATGCGAAACGTGTGTGATCCCGGAAATCACATTGATCAACCTATTTGTTTGGAAAATAGTTCAATTCCATATTTACCTAGAGATTCCAAAGACACAAAAACAACTCAGCTGTAAAATGCATCCTCATTATGGGACCTTCACTTCAATTATTAACTGAAGATTTTGTAACATTTCTGTATGTTTTTACCGAATAAAGTCTATTAATATGTACCAATACCTTTCTAGTAACATATTTATAGGTTACATTGTTTTACAGAAATTTACCAAATTGTTAGGCTCATTTTAATGCCAAACAGGAACATTTGTACATAGTATTTGGTGCTAGGGAATAAAATAACTTGTGTGACATTGTCTTTATTTCCCTGCATGTTGGTCAAATATTGTGAAGGCCCTCTTAAAACATAGCCGTATATGTTGTGTACTAAGGAGATCTTGTAGTGATCACAAGATAATAAAGTAGTGTACATAAGATCATCCTGTGATCACACGGTTATGTCATGCTAGAATATAATCATCTTATGTTCAAAAGATGATTACATTATCAAAAGATAGTTACAGCAAAAACACAATCCTGCGAGAACAAGATGAAGTTGAGTACATTAGATGATCTTGCCAGTTCAAGATCATCCAGTGATCACAAGATGACCTTATGCATACAAGATCATCTGGTAATCACTAGATTATTAGGATGTGTGCACACAATAATTATCTTTTTGGTATAAGAAGATCACTAGATCTTTTCATGCACATGGCTTGACAAAAATAGATATATACTGCAATTTAGTATCCACCTGGTATTGTATTTGACCCGTATGGAGGGATATATGGAGCGGGATATATTTTATTTGTATACAACGGCGCCTCTGTACCATGGATAACTTGTGTAAATAACTTCCGGTTTTTTCCCCACTAATATCTCGGAAATTATGTTACCTACAATATAATACTCGTGCTGCAAGTATACTCGTATAATATTATTAGCTTCATTCATGATATATTTTTTCTGTATATGTCACTCGGGAAGCTTTACTATTGTCTCAACAGGGTTTATTTAAAACATGACCTGCTGCGGATAATAAACTAGAAAAGTTACCAAGTGAAAATGACATTCCAGCGGAAAGTAAATGTAACATAAAGGCACATGCCACTAAAATGAAACAACTTTTCTTTTTTTGTGAATCAGAGGTAGAATGTTTTGTCTTTATAACATCAGTTTTCGTTTTTCTTTCCATTTTTCTTCTGGAAAAAAACTATCCAACTGTTCCAGTGTGATATATGTAGAGTGACCTTAAGCGAAATATGGTACACCAGTCAACATTTGAATTTCGTTGATATGTGAATTTTCCTTATACATTCTATTCTAAGACAAATATGCAAGGTAAACTCATTTAAACAATTACTAATTAAAATAATTTATTTCCCTCATTTGTCCTGAGTATTTAATTCAAATGACAATTGTAACCCACCTTGTTCATGTACAATATCGACATGAAATGTGGCTCTTACGTCATTGATTACAACAGCTTGAAAATAGTAGTATTATAGAGTATTATTATATCTATCTGACAAGCCAGCTGACATTACTGAATATATCATGCTCAATTTTTCAATAATACCATTGTTTATTAATCACAACACATTTCATAGCCTTTTTTGTGTTCTTTTTGTGAGTTGGAACTTAGTTTACTTATTATTGAAGGAAGCTGGTTGAGCACTGGTACTGAACTGACCTATATTGTACCATTGCTTATCTTGTTAGATGCTTAGAATGTTCAAAGATCATTTCTAGGTTATAAATGCTGTTTTTATCACTTCTTTTATATCTCACAAAATGATTACCATATATATCTCCAAGATTTCGCATAAACTGGTGTTGTATGTATTCAGTCTCTTGTTTGCGCTGTATCAGTTTTGGTCGTCAGTTTTTGAATGAAATTAAAACTATATGTGGTATGTAATAGTAATTATTAATAACAAAAATTAATACTAATACAAACACTAGTACAAATAATATAACATTTGTGTTCTTATCATTCTACGGGGAGTATTTCTGGCAGGGGAGAAGCTGGAATTTTTTTTATTTGGTACTCCTTGATTTTTTCAGAAATTTGTGGTTATTTGCAATGTTTGTTGGGAGATCGGATATTGTATGTCTCATTAATTATTCCATTAACAAAATGGTACCCCTGGCCATACTGGCATATACATAAGCTACGACTCTGGCGGGAAAAGCACAGGGGAGAATGCTGTACCCCCTGTGAAAAACCGCTACAAACCGAGGAGGAGAGGAGAACTGGAATTTGGGCAATGACCATGATTTTGACCCAATAAAAATTTTAAAGATATGTTAAAGATAGAGTAATGCTATGGGAGTGTTCCACTGGAACCATCATTTTGGGTGGGAAACTGAAGAGTCAGTTCAACCTCCACCACAGGACATAGTACATACTGGCTGTCTGGATTCACCTCCCGACCTGACTTGGGGACAGGCTGTTTTCTGTAAGATTGAACTTGAAAGTCCTAGGACAAGTCCTAGAGGCAAACAGACATGTAAGGATAAACTGTAGCTATAATCCGATAAAACCCGAGCAGTTTCCAGACTAATACTGACCAGACTTATAAATTGTTACACTTAGGTTTGCCAGTTCAATTTCCTTTCAGAGGAAGATGTGCTTCTTCCAATATCTCACGTGACAATGCCTACCCTCCCCTTGTTCATAGCTTTTATACTCCAATTTTGGACCTCTTAAAAAACACCTTCAAAATGTCGTCCCGGTTGAGCAATTTCTCTTCTCGTTTATACCAAAAAATCCAATCCTCTTGAAAATACCCAATTCTGAATTAAATTATTATGTGACAAAAATAACCTCTTTTTCAGGTTTCTTAATAATTACAGCATACCTGTCGAAGTTGTCTGCCTGCCAATTGTGGGATTCTATTTACTTACAGTTTTCCTCCTTGTTTACATAATTACATGCATTAGTTTTATCTGACCAAAGGAAATCAAAAGTTAAAGTTGGGGTTTTACATCTGTCACCTGTGGGAGTCAAACCCACACAGAGGTGCCTTCACACATCGCCTGACCTGTGGCTGTTCAAAAAGGGCAACTGATCAGCTCATCTGAATGAATTTTGCTTTTATTCGTGACCGATGGTTTGCTATTTTACCCGTTTTACAAGAATGTTTTGCTAAAAACTCCATGAAAGGCAGGATGTGAAAAAACACTAAGGCATTGTAAATTATATTGTGTATTGTCAGAAAACAAAAGGTGTTGTGGTCCCCTAGTATGAGCACAAAGCCATCAGAGACATAAGTAGTGCACCACAATTTATGAAAGTCTCGTGACAGAAAGATATTCCAACTTAGATACATCCCACAGCTGGTCCTGAACTGAGACGTTCACCCATCCAAGTACTAACATAGCCCATTGCCGCTTAACCTATGTGAGCAGACAAATACTCATCATGCTGCACCACAATTGATGAAAGTCCAATGCAAGAAAGACATATGTATGGGGAAAATGCAAAAGGACATGTGTCCTTTTAACTGTTGGCGAGCAAGAGAGGTAAATTCAGTATGCACACGTGTTGCAAATGTCATCAAAGTCTGGAGACAAAAGGACATATGTATGGGCAAAAGCTGAAAGGAGATGTGTCCTTTTAGCTTTTGAAGTGTTGTCAATGTCATCAAAGTCCGGAGTGAAAAGGACATTTGTATGTGCAAAAACCAAAAGGACATGTGTCCTTTTAGCTATTGGAGCACAAGAGAGGTAAATTCAGAATACAGAGGTAAATTTCATCAAAGTTCGGAGACAAAAACAAAAGTGATCTGTAGAAGCACGAGCTCTAGCAAGGCTCATGCTTAAAAAACTCTTAGATGGTTTGTGTAGGCTTTTGCCATTCTAGGATTGTGTGCTGCACTGGTTTTCCTAGGCAGAGGACACTAATACATCAAATGCTGGGCTACGTGTAATGAAAGTAAATACACAGAACAGGTTATGTAAAACTTTTGCAACAACCCAAATTACCTTAACTGGGCTATATGCTCGAAGGTATTTAAATGTCCTTTCCTTAAGACAAATAAAGCAGTATTATATAGCATATCAATGTACAAATTACATTCTGTAATTCCATACCACACTGGAAATGAAAGCAATGACAACAATTTTTGTTGATAAGTCGATAAGTGATATTCCAATGAGATAACAAGTCTGCTATGGCATTTAATATTCCCACTACATGCACAGCATTATACTCAATGTTATGATTTATACACACACGGACCATACATTTTACAACACTGCTGCCAAAAATTCATCTCTAGTGCTATCACTATAAACACTTGAACAACTGTCATACTATAACACTCCAGTATGATACTCCTGCCATGAGGCTATAGCCCCAAACCTTCAGAACCACTTTATGGCTCCAGCATTCAAGGTCCATTGTATGATGTCCAAAACCATAAGGGAAGGGATGGTGTGATACTGAATCCCCCCAGCCCAAACTTCAGAAAGTTTTCTTCCAGGTTGGCATCAATCTGAAAGTCTCAATTTTGTAAAGACAAACATGGCTTTTCCATTAAATTATAAAAAAAAATAATAAATTTAGCCAAACGAGATCTCTTTTTGCATCCTGGTGCAAAACAATGATAACACTTTCGCTTAAAAGAGCTAACATAGTTAGGGACGTTTTATGTACAAAATCCAGTGTCCCTTATATGGATTGTAACTATTCTCTGGTTTTCCTGTCCTGCTGAGTCACTGGCTACAGACCTTTACTGTATATTTTAATTTTCCATCAGGAATAGTCAGAGTCATGTCTATAGTGTCCACAATCAAGCCAATACCTGATATTCAGGTGCTAGGATGTTCTAATTTAGATGCAGAAATGGAAATACACAAATCTTGTAATAAAACTTTTTCTTTTGCTTTTGGTGGAGTTCCAGCCTTAAAAGCAGCGTTGAGATATATGAGGACATAACAAATGTATTTTGCCAAAACAAAATCTTATGAACTGGTTCGCTATTGCTGCTCCTCACCCAGCTGAGCTTCAAACATCAAAGTACTGATAATATACAGCTGATTCTTCCATTTAGACCAAATAAATTGTATTTTAATAGATCTATTCTCAATTGCCTATAAGCATGTTTTAAGTCAATTTTAAAAGTAAGCAAACGGCCACTAGCAGTCTGATTTGGTTGGTATTTTACCCGTTTTACAAGAATGTTTTGCTAAAAAGGCATTGTAAATTATATCAGGTATTGTCAGAAAACAAAACAAACAAGGCCAAAAGGTGGTTGGCCCCCTAGTACGAGCACAAAGCCATCAGAGACATGAGTAGTGCACCACAATTTATGAAAGTCTCGTGACAGAAAGATATTCCAACTTAGATACATCCCACAGCTGCTCCTGAACTGAGATGGTCACCCATCCAAGTACTAACACAGCCCATTGCTGGGCAATTCAATTTACAAAAATTTCAAAGTTTTTCAAGCCATGTTTGTGATCGGTTTCAACCCGGATCCTGTCGGGGATATACTGACTGGGTCTAAGACTGGTCTGAGGCTTCCTCAGCCTCCTGGGATTAATAACTGATTTACAGAGACAGTAATGGGCTTTTTAAAGGTCTGGGACTAAGTCCAAGCCTCCTGAGACTGATTTAAGAGTCTCGGGATTAATAGTCGCAGGATGCCTCAGACAGCATAGGATTTTGTAAATGTGGGTCCAGGAGGTCTTAGGAAGGCTGAGACTGGAGAATTTGTGGGTAGGGGCGAAAGTGGATTGGTTACAGCCGTCAAAAATATCAAACATGTTTGATATTTATACAGACCACAACAGATCCAAACAGACTCAAACATATTGTCCAGGACTCTACATTTTTTGGGACATGATCCCCCCCACAAACCCTTAATCGGAAGCCTTAGTCCTCTGGTGGAACGGGGCATTAGTTGGAATGCTTAAAACAGGAGTAATTTATCATCTATTTCTATACTGGCGGATTGTCTTAAAAACAGGAGTAATTTATAATCTATTTCTAAACTGGCGGATTGTCTTAAATCTTGTAAAGATGTTTCTCCTGAAGTCCTTTTGTGCCACCAGTCCTTGCTGAAGTGCCAGGGTCTATGAAGCCTAGGATGACCTGAGCAAAAGGTGACTGGTGTTGACAAGCTACTGGGGGTAGTTGAAGGCAGGGGTGCTGACCTGTGAACAATTTGCCTGCTGAGGATGCCCATGTAGCAAATTAGATTTGCAAATGGCACTACAAAGACTTCCACAAGCGTAACTATTGGCAAGGACAGCATTACTGTAGTTCTTCTTCCAAGAAGCCTGTGCATGTTTACAGAGGATATATTGTTGCACACCAGCAATAAAACTTTGTTGAAGCATAGTTATTGTGTAATAAGCTACCTGAGAGGTCCCTTCAAATCCATAATGGCTGATTTACTGGCCATCTTGACAAAATTTGCAACAGCTTATTGGATGCACCATGTGTGGTTGAGATCTCCGAGTAACCTGAGAATGAGGATTTAGTAAGCCTGAACTGTCGAGACACACTCAGTGTCTTAAGTGTTGAATTGTGTGATTCGTGTGGTATATTCCCCCCATAGGAACCATCTGACGATTTTGAGTTACTGTTGTGGCTACTGGCACTCTTCCAACTCCTGTAAGATGTGGTCAGACTCACTCTGTAAAGACACTCACGCCAATTGCATAACTTGGACTGTTGAATTTTTGCATTTTGCAACACACTGTGGCATGAAATATTTACTATTGAGTTATTATTTGAGTTACAGTTTATATTATATTCAGAGTAAAAATCATTCTTCATTCTTGAAGAAGTTTATTATCTAAAGTTTATATAGAAGCAGATTTTGCCACAATGTATTAACACTAAACATATTTCATTTAGTTTATTATACTTAAACATTTATGTTTGAACTAACTGAAAAGTCACTCTAAAAAGAATTAGCAATTACTCTTTGGGTGGGGCATCGAATATGTTGATGAAAATATATAAAAAATTTGTAAGCAAAGGAACTTACATTTGAATTATTGTGTCTGAGTTTTAATGCATAATTTGTGAGTGTTTATAGCTGTTGAGCTTCACGTATTTCATAAATATACAACAACTGTATAGAAATCCACAAAGGGGTGTAAAATATGGCAGCGGGTGTAAACTATAGAAAGGGGTGTAAAATATGGCAAGTGAATTTACCCATATATTACACCCTCATGCATTTTATGTGGGTGTGTTAAATCTGGCACTACACTGGAACTGTTTTTAGTTATGATATTTGGAGTTGCTTTACCATTACCAATGAAAATGGAGTGTGACCCCGTTCACCTCCAAAATTCAAATGGCAGAGCTTGAAGGACTACCACAAGGTGACCACTTGACCACCAATGAAATGCGAGCTAACAAACCAATTGATGATCAATACTAATATACCAGCTGACCGAAAATAGGACACCCCCAGGGCTGAACTTGCTGGCATCTTGATGCCAGCCCGAATCCTAATGTTAAAGTTAATACTGAGCAACTGAGTCAAACAGACACAATAGTCTCATTAATAATACTACTTGCCACCAATACACCTAGTCTGTTTGTAAACCTGTCCATCTTGTCTAGTAATGGGTAAAGTAGTGTGAACCTAGCTTGGTTGTGCATTCTGGTATCTGTGTGCAAGAAGCTGGCTTATTTATGACTGAATTACTGTGGCTATCATGCTCTGGACTGGACACTGATGTAACTTAACTACCGCTTGCAGTATTGAGGGGTAGACTAGTTGGGGGTGAGTTTCCAGATGTGCTCGTTCGCCTTTGGTTATGGTTCGGTCCACCTCATAAAATATTTCATTAGAAATATCTTTTTATAGTGCCTCTGCTCATGTTTGTTGCATAAACATGCATGCAGTAATGGCTGAGTAATCTCAAGTTAAAGATTTGAGGTTTTATACTGGCTGGTGCCCTTGCATGCATTCACTCTTTAAATAATGATTTATTTATATTTTTCCCAGACTTTATTTGCTTTATGAACAACAGGACTTAATCCCTTCCTTTGTGGATGCCCGATAAATTATACATGACATGATAATATACATTTAAAGTCTGACTTTTTTAACACAAACACATTTATGTTAACAAGACAATATTTTATCTGCACACAAAAACAAATGCAGACATAACACATAAACAACACATACACAAGATTACAAAGTGTAACAGGATATTGATCAATTGAACCACATATTATATTTGACACAAATCTGACACAGGATTTTCAGTTAAAATCGAGCAGTTATGATTTAACCAATTTTCAATGTTCTGAAGGACAGGTTGATACTCAGTATTTTTAACATATCCTGTAAAATGCAAAACATACTTTGCTAAATATACATAAAAATTATTTAAAATTAACTCCTTTTCATTGATTTGGCATAAAAAAATATAGTATTTTGCTTTAAAAATAATAATATTTATTTATCTATTTTGGGCTACCTTTTCCCATTTAAAACCAAGTATTATATGTTTTTAATTAATGTCTAACTTTGTATTACCTGTATCTTTACCCCATGATTCCCATAATTGAGCCCAGAATGTTTTGACAATTGAGCACTCAAAAAATAGGTGTTCTATAGTTTGAATGGATGATAGACACATGTGACAATTTGGCGAAGTTTTTCTCTTTATTTTATATAGCAACTTATTTGTTGGTACATAACGGAATAAGATTTTATACTGCATTTCTTTCACCTTATTTTCAACCGGTAGTATATGTGGCAATATAAATATATTTTCCCATTCAGCATCAGATAGTTTACCATATTTGCTGTTATACCAATTAATGTTTTTATAACCTCCATTATACATAACCCCCATTAGACATATATAGAAAAAATATATCATTCATGAATATTAATAATATAATACTCGTGCTACGCACTCATATAATGGTGTTATCTTCTTTATCTTCAACAATTGCTGGATCTCCAAGACCATAACAGTGTGTGGTGTTATTTTCAGTATCTGTGTGCTTATGTACTGGTGTTAACTGTTTTTTTATCACCAGTGTATTTGATATTTTAACATTGTTTTAAATACTTTTTATATCATATGATAACAAGTAATTTTATATCAAGCTATATCACAATCCGAATGCAGTGGTAACTATTTGGCCAAGTTACTTTGAAAGGGTATAATGAAGCACTGTGAGCTGGCCAGTCTACACTTTTTTGCATGTTAAAGCAACAGAAGCAAAGACAGGATTTTCTGAAAGATTGGGCGAGGGCTGTTGGAGAATCAGGGTATTTCATGCAGGGACAATGGGTCTTCAGTGCTTATTTGGAAATTGGAGAAAAACTACACACAAAAGTACACACAGTTTCATCTCCCGAAACCCTGAAACAGTTTGTTACAAATGAGTGAATGGTAGCAGATTCTTTTAATTTCAAGGGTCACTGTCCATCAATAAGCAATTTTAATCAAAAACAGAACCATTGAATATGTGGCAAACCATAAAAATTGGCTTACCTCTTGACAAGTTTTCTTTTCCCCGAATTTCATATCTGATAATTCATGCAGAATGAAATCCCATCTTTTCATTAATTTAGAGTAGATATGGTATATGGTGAGCTTGAGAGTCATGTGCCAATAAGTCGGCAACAACATGCAAGAGCATGATGGTATCAGAGGAACCAAAATACTTCATACATGTGTATCTCCACTCAGAATGTGTTGCAACTGGTGCCGCCTGGAGCATCGAATAAACCACTATGTCCAGATAGCTAATCATCATACTTTGATCTTGTTTAATCTATATATTATGAGATTCTAAGGAATAAAACATTTGATCACAGTTCAAAAAGCAGGTTTACACTAATCCTAATTTAAGGCACTAAAATCACATCTCTCTAATATAATACTCAAGTCAAGGGAGCCTAAAATATTTACATACGTACATAAAATTAGTTGAGTATGATCATTGTACGTACATGAAACGTTTTTACCTTAGCTTTTGCCACTTTACACACATCTTATGTCCAAATCACATTAGAGGCCGTATATTTGGTGGTTAGAGAAGCAGAAAAACGGAGGTGAAATTCTGGACCTCCAGTGCAATCTATACATGCACTTTTAGCAAAAAAAATCAAAATAGGGGATAAAAGTGACAATGGTTTGACACAGAAAAGATACTGGAAGCATAACGTTAATAAAATAATGTTAATATACAGCAACCTTTTTGCAAACATTCAAATTGACTCGAGACACAGACAGGCAGAACATGGGGATGGAAGGCAGCGGAAGAACCACAGAAATGATACAACATCTTGCAGCTACAGACGGCTATGGGTGGTGACATTGATACCACCCATGGTAGGATAAATTATCAAACAGGAAACTGATGTGCTGGCCATGAAAGCAGAGGATGTAACACTATGTAAACTTTATTGACAAAACTATGGAATTCTTTAATGCCTAGGTCACACCACATTGTTTTACTAGTACGGATCTCCCATGAAGTAAAACATGGCCCAAAGCATCTGCAAGTGGGTGCAATTGGAGATACTTAATGCAAATAACTGTAAATGTTTCCTAAATGGACATGTTTTTGTCACGTCCTTTGATAACTGTTGGAAGAGACATAATAAGAAGACATAATTGTTGGAAGAAAACTCCGCCCTTCTGAAATGGCAACAAATTTGCATGGTCCTCCTACTATGTGAAACCAACGTAACACTATGTAGCACTTTGTAGGTGTTTGCAGCTATACAGAGCAGTGTTGTGCAGAACATATACAGCAACATAGTGAAATGTATTATAAATTTGTGGCATAAACTTAGTCTTAAGCATGGTCATGGATGTGGTAATTAAATCCTACCAGTCAGTAACAGGCTGTAGGTCTGATGTGGTGGTATTTGATGGAAACGTAATGTTAAAGTGCCAAATGGAGCTAAATTTGTGGCAAAATAGCACCATTCCTCTGACAATGTAATACCATCGACCTGACAATGGTACTACAAATGTTAAAAATGGCGTCAAAATGATAATTTGGCCAATATTTTTTAAATGAAAAACTGCATGTTCAGCTATTCTAATTCTAATAGCACTTTTATAGCGCTTAATCTCTGTCAAAAGACAGATTCTAAGGCGCATCACACAAATACATTGTTCAATATTCAAAACCCAGGGTGGGTATGCTTTTCCAAAGAGGTATGACTTCAACTTTGACCTGAAAGAGGCAAGTGAGTTTGCAGAGTGGACCTCATCAGGAAGATCGTTCCAAATCATAGGTGCGTCATACGCAAAACTGAGTCCAAAATGTTTTTGAGACTTGAAAACTGAAGCAAAGTGGGGAACCTCAAGAAATATGCCATCAGATTGACTTTGACGTGTGTTATATGCACTATGTCTGGGAATCAGGAAAGGTTCAAAGTATTTGGGGTTACCACTGTGTAGGAACTTATATACCAGCATGGCAGTTTTAAAGATAGAACGGTACTTAATCGGCAACCAGTGTAGTGCTTTTTTAACTGGAGTGATGTATGAGTACTTGGTGGTGTTGGCAACAATTCTGGCAAGGCTATTCTGAACACATTGAAGTTTGTGCAAATCTAGAACTGAGAGACCTCTGAACAGAGAGTTACAGTAATCAAGTCGACTTACGACCAGAGCATTGGTAGCCATAAGAGCCGCTTCATGTGTCAGATGTCCTCGGAGTCGCTTAAGATCCCAGACATGAGCAAAACAAGCCTTGCAGACCTTCATAACATGGCAAGAGAATGAGAAATCTGAATCAAACCAGACACCAAGGTTCCTAACTGCATCTATTGGTGATATAAGATTACCAAGTATGTTGACCGGGAAGGACTCATTAAGTTTTTCGTGCTGAGACTTTGAGCCAAACACAATGAATTCGGTCTTATCAGGATTTAGCTTGAGCTTATTTGTACAGAGCCATCTCTTTACATCTTCAAGGCAGTGTGACAGCTTATCAAGGGCCGAGGCAACATTTTTATGTGTGAGATGTACATACAATTGTGTGTCATCAGCGTAGAACTGGAAACCAATACCAGGATGATTCCTTATGACTTTACTCAGTGGAGTAGTATAGAGTGAAAAAAGGATTGGCCCCAGGACAGAGCCTTGAGGCACACCATACAACAACTTTTTGACATCAGATAAAATTGACCCAATCTTAATGCACTGAACACGGTCTGAGAGATAAGACTTAAACCAATTTGTAGCATAAACTTAGTCTTAGGCATTGTCATGGATGTAGTAATTAAATCCTACCAGTCAGTAACAGGCTGTAGGTCTGATGTGGTGGTATTTGATGGAAACGTAATGTTCAAGTGCCAAATGGAGCTACATTTGTGGCAAAATAGCACCATTCCTCTATGATACATGTATAGGTGTGAAGTTCCTTTAAAGAATGAAAAATCATATGAAATACTTACAAAGGTAGCCAATACCACCCGTAGTATGGTCAGGGCATTGTCTGATGATGTGGCTACTTGACTTTTGAAACTTGATGTTGAAAAAATAAAGTGTGGATACAGAAAGTCAGCCATCTTTTATTTCCTTTATGTCAGATTTTAGCAGTGCAAATTGCTGCCTATACACGTACCAGCTTGGTTGTAGTTTGTCAAAACACTATTAATATACAAAGATTTACATATCAAACGTTAGGATTGTTTTGAACTTAGTAAAACTGTAAGTGTATTTTGATATAATGAAAATTTTAATTTTTGACTTTGTTAATTGTGGCAAAATATATCAAATATAAACGATTAAACTATTATTTCAGGAATTAAATGGTATAGCTGCCACCCCAAGTTATTCAGGGCATGTAAAAATATACCAGAAAAGCTAATATCAAATGAATAAATTACATTTAACTTCTTAGGGAAATTTATTTCCATCAATATTGGTTCAAATACTCATAAATTCAAATCAATGTTTGAACATTATCATTTGAAAAACCATAGTTTTAACATTAACGACCTACAAAAATGATGCAGTGGTGTTTCTACAAAACGAAAATTAAATGGTGGTTGTTATTTAAAAGGAAATATAAAGTAAAACAGATTTGTCATTTTTAATAGCAGAATGAAGTTAGCTCAAAATAGTTGAGGTAACATGTCCAGAAATATTATTCAGTGTGACAGATTCTGTATGACATGCCAAATGGGTATAGGACAGTTACTGATCAAAGGGATTGGGATATTCATTTTTCAATGCTTTTGACGAGGTATAAGTAAAGGTTCATTGTTGTTTTAATATGTCATTTAGCCAATTACAGGAAAACCTCCTCAGATTCCTTTTCTTCTCATTAATGTATAAATTATATCTAAACATTTTGTGTATTGTTATATGCCGCTTTATAACACTGGCCATATAACCAGTCATCATTTATATTGTGGCCAAATTATTAAAACTTTTGGAAACCTGCTATGGCATTGCCTTGCAACATGTTTTTATGCACTGTCTTGTAAAATTTGAAGATGCAAAATTGTCACTTTTGCTCATGCTTCAGTCCACCTTGTTAAGTAAGTATCAACAGAAACATGTTTGTTGTAACAGATATATGCCAAAGCCAAATGCTGGACTGAATTGTGCCATACTTTGCAGTGCACTCAAAATAAAATAGTGAAAGAAAAGCTATAAATGCTCAATTCAGTGAGACTTAACTTGCAATGTTCTGATATTGTGACTGAAAGTAATTGTGTTGTTGATCTGTTTTATTTTTTTTTGTATTTTCACTGTGTAAATTATAAAGATCCATGATGATGTAGTGTTATTTTCTCATCTCGCACCTCTGAACGTAAACCCCTCTAACTGTTCTGTTCTATTGTGATGCCCTGATCTTCATTTGGAACTCACTATATAAATAATGACAATTATTCAACCATCACAAATTAACGTTTTTGAAACACTCATCTCTCACGCCTACGGTTTGAGATCCTGTCTAGTTCCATTAATAACTGAACCATTTATGTATAATAAATGTTATGCAAATATCTGATTTTAATATCAATTTTACTATATCTGACAGTGAGTTCCTAGAGTTACTACTGATGCAAATCAGATCTGAAACAATTAGATATTCCACCATTTTAAAGAAACAAGCAATGAAAGAGGAAAATTCTTTGAAGGCTGAAATAGATAAAATGAAAAAAAGTCCACAACTTCTTGATTCTTCAGAATTAATTTTAAAGAAAAATAGGCTTGAAAGTATTCGAAACAACAAGTTAAATGGAATTATGTTAAGGGCACGCGCTCAATGGTTAAGTGAAGGAGAAAAACCTTCCAATGTTCTTTAGAAAAACATTAGTACACAGAAAAAACTATAAGGAAATTAGTTAAGCAAAATGGACAGTCAATCACAGATCAAAAAAAATTTTTGGAAGAAACAAGAAATTTTTATGCAAATTTATTTAAGAATAGAGATTCAGATCTAAATGAAGATAACATCGAGCTACTTAATTCCCTCTCTGGGCTATCTAAACTAAGTGAAAAGGAATCTAATGAGTTGGAAGGAACATTAACCATTGATGAAATCAGTCAGGCATTAAAAAAGATGAAAAACTTTAAATGTCCTGGCATTGATGGATTTCCATCATAATTTTTAAAAGTTTTTTGCGTAAAATTAAAATTCTTTGTACTAAGGTCACTAAATGAAGGATTTTTGGCAGAAAAATTTTCCATTTCCCTAAGACAATGCATAATCTCTTGTCTCCCAAAAGGTGACAAGCCAAGGCATTTCTTGAAAAACTGGCGACCTGTTTCATTATTGTCAGTTGTGTACAAAATTGCTTCATCTGCTCTTGCAATAAGACTTCAAAAAGTCTTACATAAACTTATTTCAAGCACTCAGTCAGGCTTCATGAGTAACCGATTCATTGGTGAAGGGACAAGACTGATTTATGACATTATGCATTATACACAGTACAATGAAATTCCAGGCCTGCTAATGCTAATTGACTTTCAAAAAGTCTTTGATTCTGTGTCTTGGAAGTTTCTTTATACTATCTTACCTCTTTTTGGCTTTAAACAAGATTTTTGTAAATGGATCAACCAGCTGTTTTACAATGTGGTATTTTGTCAGATTTCTTTGACATACAACGGGGATATAGACAGGGCGATCCAATATCAGCTTACTTATTTTTACTTGGTGCTCAAGTGATGTTTTTGCTAATTATGAATGAGCCAACTTTAAAAGGTATAAAAATTAATGGAACTGAATTCAAGATCACACAGTTTGCCGATGATACAACTTTAATATTAGATGGAATTAAACAATCTTTACTTGCTGCATTAAATGTTTTAGAGATTTTGGATCGGTATCTGGCTTGAAGATAAACACAGACAAAACTAACTTAGTCTGGATAGGAAAGAAAAGATACTCCAAATGTGAATTAGATGTTGGGAGGAAATTAAAATGGGGAGCAACTAATTTTACTCTTTTAGGAATCACCTTCTCCGTAGAACTTGATACTATGATAGAGTTGAACTACATTCCTGTGATGGAACAATTGGAGAAATTGTTTTTTATGTGGAATCAAAGATATTTGACACCTATAGGAAAGGTTGCTGTCTCTTGCCTTATCAAAATTGAATCATCTTTTCCTTGCTTCACCAAACCCCAAGAAAGAACTTCTGAAAAAAATTGAAAACATGTTTCATAAATTTATATGCAATTGAAAACCTGACAAAATAAAAAGACAATTTTTGGCAAATTCGCATTTAGAGGGGGGACTGAACATGATTAATATAACACATTTTATTTCTGCATTGAAAATAACATGGGTGCGAAGGTTGTATGTAAACGCGGAGACACCATGGGCCTCACTGGCAAAACAGTACCTTGGAATGATTGATAAAATGGTGTTACTTGGGAGTAAATATGCTGAAAGTCTTGCTAAGCAATCATATAATAAATTTTGGGCTGATGTAGGGCATAGTTGGAGTAATCTTTCAAAGAATATTCAAATCAAGAATAGCACAGATGTAATGTCCGAACCAATATGGCATAATCCAAAAATATCTAAAGCAGCACTTTACTTTCCAAGATGGTTCAGGAGTGGTATAATTACAGTTGCAGATATGTTCACTGCAAACAGGGAGCTTTTATCACAAAAAGATTTGGAACAATCTTATTCTATTAAAACGAATTATCTTGAGTACCATAGAGTAAAGTCTTGCTCGAAAGTTTGCCTATCCAAACTAAAACTGGATTTAACAGACCAGCAGAAACCAGTTTACCCTAACCAGATAAAAATACTGTGCAACTCAAATAAGGGTAGTCTTTTATCGGCTTTTAAATTATCAGTGCCTTAATAAGAATGCACCTTTTCTGTCCTGAAAAAACTCCCTTAATTTAACCATTGCAGAAACATGGAGTCACATATTCCAAATTTGTTTTAAAACTGTGAAAGACAATGACCTGATATAGCTACAGCTTAGAGTACTGTATAAGATTCTGGGAACAAATGATCTGTTAAAAATGAATAAACATGGCAGTGGAAAGTGTAACTTTTGTGATGAACAACCTGAAACTATCGTACATCTGTTTGTGGAATGCAAAATTGTCAAACAGTTTTGGTTCATACTCAAAGCCAGAATTGAATTGGTACTACAGACCAACTTTAATGTCAATCCATCTTGTATAATTCTCGGCTCTTTGGCAACAAACAACTTGAGTATTCCACTCAACACAATTTATTTAACAGCAAAAATGTATATTTTTCAAGCTTCACGTAAAAATGGAAATTTATTATTAGATGGTTTTTGTAACTACTTGAAATCAGTATACCAAGAGCAGGAATATGTTGCCAAACTTGATTTTAGGCAGGATAAGTTTAACAAAGCATGGGGGAATTTTTATAATCTATTTTTTGACTGAACACAATACTTTCACTATATTTTTAAAAAGACATACATGTAAAACCTTGTGTTTCTTTGTGTTGCATGTGTTTTGTCCATTGTGTAATTGTGTTGTTATACATGTACTTGTACAAAAATAAATAAATAAAAAAAATTTATTTATAATAAAGCATGGTGTTTTAACTGTTATGCAATAAGAATAGCTTCTCATTATGTAATTGAAAAAAATAGACACTACAATAAGACATTTTAAGACCCCAATTAATTGGGTAAATTTGGCAATAAGGCAAATACATGAGTAAAATAACTGACATCATAGAACGTCTTTATTGGTGAATTTCCAGACCACATATATGTCTGTATTTACATGACAAAAGTTCTTCAATCTTTACAGTTTAACTTATTTACCAACTCATTATGCTTATGGCATTTATATAGTGAATTGGAACATTTACACCATGCAAAAGTATGTTGAATGACAATAGGAATGGCTAAGACAAGTGCAGATGCAATGAAAGATGCAGCACTAAGGTAAAATGAGTTTTCATACACCTTTGTGAGGTCATATAACTTTCCTGCTAATGGTGCACCAAGTAGTGAGCCAATAGCCATAGAAACAAGCAGAAATCCATACCCGCGTGCAAAATTTGGTGTTCCAACAATACCCACAGCTACTTCGCAGAGTACCGGTCCAAATTCTGACAAGGTAATGCCCAGTAATGTCAGTAAAATAACCAATGCATAATACTGCTGCCAGAATGTACAACCCAGTGTTAACAGTCCACAAAAAGCTACAAGCACAATATGCAGGAGACTAACACTAACTTTTGGAATGTTAGCTACAACACCTAACATAATTCTGCCTATGGTGCTACTGACCCCAAGCACTGATATGAGAGAAGAGCTTTGCAGTTGAGTAAAGCCTTTTGAAATTGCAAATGATGCAATGTGGGTGAATATAATTGATTGACCAAAACAAAAAAGGATTATGTTGATATGTAGGGACCAGTATAATGGGTTAGTCCACATGGAATTATTCTCTTCAAAATTATTTTCTTCAATGCAAGCAAGTTTGTCTTGTGTAGTAACTTCCATAGTAGAAACATTTGTGTCATTGAGCAAATCATCATTTATGTAAATCTCCTGTTTTATATAATCTCTGGATGACATACTAGTTGTGATTCTGATAATAAATCCAAACACACAAATGTTCATTGTTAGGGCTGAGGTAATTAGCAATGCCCCTCTCCATGTGTACAATGCAATAAGGTGTTCTGTGATAAGCGGGTTGATGATAATACCCACACCTGAGCCAGCCAAAGATATTCCATTGCACAATGCTCGACAGTGATGAATGTTGCAGGTAGTCTGCGTAATGCAAGATGCAAAAACCAAACCATACCCAAAGCCTGGAATGGAAGTTATATAGTAAACCTTTACAGCAGCATTCATAACATTTTTTGATAAAAAGCACAGACTTGTCTTTATTTTTAAAGTACAACTTTAAAGTTTTAAGGTTTCTTTACTTTTTGAAATGGTTTTCATGTCACCCTCAATAGTTGAATTAAATGCCCTCAGCCTCGCCACCTGTGGGAGTTGAACTCACACAGAGGTGACAGCCTGGGATTGGATGCCAAATTTGCTAACTACAAGACTATGGAGGACCTTTTCTTTATTTTCTAAAAATAATTTTTTACCCTAAAGAATATATATTTTTCCTGCTAAGAAACCTTTTTTTGAAAAAACAAGTCATTCTCCCAAAAGAACCAGCAACTAAAACCTTCAAAATTTTGAAAAACTTCAAATAAAAACAATAGCAACTTCTCAGTCTTTCATGTGGGTGCTTGTATTCATAGCCAGAGGTTTGTTATCAATGAGAGACTTATTAATGAGAATAAACAATTCTCTCAGGAAGACAATTAAGGTATCACAGAGAAGATAAGTACATTATATGTTATTATTTTTTGCGAAAGTAATCCAGATTTTCATGTTGATAGATATGACTCATGAAATGCAAATACTAAGCCTACTGGAAATAACAACAAGGGCTTGCAAAATCAGGTGGCCTCCATAGATAAGGTTCGGAAAAAGGAAAAACGCTTAGCACAAAAAACATATAGATACTCAACAAAAGTAGAATTCATTTTTTTACCTGTTGTTACTCCAAATGTTGCAAAAACCAAATAGATGTCTTTGGCAAAGTAGCAGATAAAAATTCCAATTGAGGAAATTAACCCTCCAATTATGATGTTATTTGCACAGCCAATTCTGTGGACAATGAAACTGGACACAGGCCCTGTGAATGAAAAAGTACAAATTTGATATTCATGCCTCACAAGTTGTGTTTCATGATATACATTTTTTGAGTGTGATATAAGAGGTGCTGTCTGACAGGTATTTGGTGGTTTGTGAGCCATTCCAATCAAGTTTCCTATTCTGTACACGAATGACACACATGCTAACGAAACTGTTGTTGAATAATTTAATACATCAGCCTGAAAATGATACTAGTAATCTGATGGCAGTACAGGTGTTCTGTCACATTTTGTCAGTTAATTTGGCACGCTTATAGCATTCCAATCTCTCTATGGCCTACCATACAGAAGTTTCAAACTACTTGATTTTTTGTGTGTATAGCGGTGGATCATGTCATATGAGCAGAATTGGTTAATTGAATTTAGCTGTTCATACAGTTGACGTCCTCAGTGGCCTAGTTTGTTGGCAGGTGATGCATTTAAATCACAGACTGTCATTTCTGTAGGAGTTTGACTCCCAAAAGTGACAAAGGCGGAGTACCAGTCCCAATATGACCCTGGCTGTTTAGTGGAATGTAAAACGCCAACTTTATTCAAGGAGCTAAAATGTTATCCTTGTGATCCACTGGGGACAGAAGGGGACAGAAGCTTGTATCTATCAGTTCTGTTCAGAATTACAAAAAAAGTTCCAAGAACTTTTATTTAATTCAGTGTTGCATCAATTTCTAAAAGAATATAAAAAATCCAACATATTTCTAACAAATTTCCAACAATTTTCCCACAAAATTCTGCCAAGTTAAAAAAAAATTCAAACAAAATCCCAAAGTAAAAGTGAACCTCAAAAAATAATTTATTCCATTGACATATAACAAAAGTTGAGAATAACCACAAAAAAAAAACCTAACCAATTTAACAAACCCAAATTCTACTGTTCACAAGTTTTATTTTGAAAAGGTTTTCAAATGCTGAGTGGTCGGAGGAGGTGGCCTGCTGTTGCTGCTGGTCGGCTAGTTTGTATGGTTGTGGCATGTTGATAGACTGGTAGCTCATGACTCACGGGATGCTACCAAAAAGGCTTGACAAGCATGAGATCTTATATATGTTGCTTCATCTCCCATGGCATAGTTGACAGATTGTGGGTTAAAGATTTTGGTTGGGCTAATCTAGGAAAATAACTGTCTTGATGTCAACTGGGCTTATAATCATTGGAGAAACTGGCTGACTTGTGGTGGTTGAATCATCTGGGTTTCTTGTCATGGACCAAGGAAAGGGTCTGCTTGCCAACTGATGATGACTGGGACATTACACTAGTTTTGTCGGTCTTGGTAATAGAAGGCTGGTCTATGTCAGGCAAATGCTGGTCTTGATGCTGTCGATGTCTGTGGAGCCTCTTGATAAGTTATGTGCAGAGCCTGCATTCGCACTGGGTCCTTTCTGAGCTGACTTGAGCCATGATTTACTTATGTTCTTTCTTCTGATGTGTGGCTTGAGAAACTAAAACATGTTTTCTATACAGTGTTACCTGTCAGTTAGTTCTTTTGGGCCTGGCCAGACTTGGACTGTGTGAGATTGCTGCACCAAATCATTTGAGAATCAAACCATGTTTTGCAGACCTGGATGGAGATATTGCCTGTCTTGGCAAAGCTATCCCAAAGGGCTTCCTTCCTTTCCTTGTTTTAGAATAGCATTGGTCTTGCTATACATCTCCACACGGTATTTAAAAAAATTGACTATTACCTCCTCATCAGAATCAATCAGGAAAATTTCGGTCAACTTCCCCTTTTCCTTTGTGCTGACAGGTTGACAGACTTGTTTCCCCCCCAGTTCCCATCTCACTCTCACTTCTGTCTGTCCTCTGTCTTTTCTCATGTAGTTCTTCCTCTAGACCTGGACTCTCAGCTTTCATCCTTGGTCATGGTTGCACTGGATTGATTCATCCATCTTGCTTAAACACCTCTTTCAACAAATTACATAGGTTATAGAATATCACTCAGTTGAACAGATGATGGAATGTATTGCAAACTAATTATGGACAAAATTCTGACTGTAAGCCACTAGTTGTTGGCAAATCACCACCAACTTTCCCATTTTGAATATAAACCATTTCCAATTTTGGACCACGAGAAGAAAATTGACATATAATATCAAAACAGGACAAAGAAATGAACTGTCGGGGGAATAAATGAGAAATCTACACAGTTACCTATGTTTGCCAGGTGATCATCAAGAATGCAATCAGATCAATGTGTTGTTTCGCCAAAACAAGGTGAGGGTAGATTCACATGATGAATCCATTTAAAAACTGACTGATGTCAGAAGGTGTCAAGAATTCTTACATCTGCTAACAGCCAACATGAATGTGTCTAAATTGTTCAGAGATGGATATTGACCACAGAAATTAATTCACAATGGATAACATAAAAACAAATGACTTTTATAAGTTCATACATTCCATAATTATGATGTTTGCCAATGTCTAACCAACATAAATATGCATTGATCTTCTTTATTCCCTTAACTACTTAACCAAACAACACATTAAAATGATGATATATAACTTTAATCAGTTGATGAAAAGGGGCAAATACTATGATAATATGTATTTACTTACCTGTAGCACACAACATGCCAAAGTTTATTGAAGTTATCAGGCTTGTGATGCCACTTCCTTTGTTAAATTCTGTCAAGAATTCAACATAGTAAACACCTGTAGCAGAAGCAATACAAATTGAGGGGAATGGAATGATTCAAGTTGTCCTATACAACACATTCAGAGTCAAACATTAACATGGAAATAATAACATTCTGGTGAAATACTTTATAGTAGACTCTCATTTACACTGAAATATGCATGTTAGATATAATTATATTTTCTTATAGTTATAGTATCTTGTATTTTCTTGTTTATACCATCATTGACAATTAATATTGATATTATCTTGTAATTATAGTATAACACTGATATGTAACATAATTATAATGGCAATATTCTGGGCCTGAATTTACAAATATTACAAGCTCCAACTGATGTTAAAACTCACTAATCAACTCATTTATATGAGTTCAGGCTTAAACTCAAACTTTTCACAAATATAGAAAATTTTTAAACTAATCTTAAAATCATACATAAAGTCATATTTATACTTATACTCTAAGAGAAGAGTATTGATTGACTTTTTCATTCTTTTGGTACTCAATGTGTGTATATTTTTAAACAATGGCACTGAAAACAGACGAACTTAAGAGTGGAAATGAAAAAGTTGAGTTTAAGCATAAACTCTGAGGTTGAGTTTATGCCAATGTGAGACTATGTTTGAAAATACTAGTTGCAACATAATCTCAGGTGGAAGAAGTGTATTGATCAACCACAAGGACTTCCATCCTCTGGTCATGCTGACACTAGTGTATCCTAGGTACAAAATTATATGGGTGGATATTTGTTCCAGTAGTCCCTATTCAGATGCAATCAAATCCAGAATCCACCAAAAGAAATGCAAATGCCCCTCTCACAGCACTCCTGTTTGAGAACTTTAATTCAGATAAACTGTTAAACTCCACAAGATCCATCACCAAATTAAGTGGGCTTGAACCTAAACTGCAATTATAACTGTTAGAACCTGTCAGACCCCTTTGTCAAACAACTAGACAACAGACAAACCTAAATCTAACATAATGTTCCACCCTAAAAATAAATAAAATCCAAGAGCACAACCCAATAGTTTTGTAATATTCCCTTTGTTTTTTTCTCAGGGAAATAATTGTGTGTTCAATGTACGAATAAGGTCGTGCCAAGTTATATATTTGGTTCAGGTTACATGACCTTAAATCAAGTGTTGTCTTGCTGCTCAGATGTACAAAAGTGTCGAGGTAAATTTGTTCTCAGGCTGTAAGTCATGTGTTGAAAAAGGCCTGCCTTGGCAAACCCTGTGTTCTTTGTGACATACCAAATAAAGTGTGGGTTGAAAATGTAAAATGGCAGAACCTGCTCAGTAATAGCTTGCTTTACATATTTCTCTGGGATTAGATCCACTTATTAATTACTTGTAAGGTCCAAGTTGTGAGTGTGACAGAAATTCTCCCACAGTATGTCCTTCTGAGTGTTATTGTAAAAGCCCTCATAACAATATTAAGGCCACCTTAAAGCAAAAGTGTGCTCACAGTTGTCTCCATTCATTCCGTATATTGTTCAAATATAGTCTCCTTACTTATAAAGCAATGCATTTCAGCCAACCTTCATATCTTTCCTCTCTGATTAGGTGGAGTGATCTTGAGGGCCCTAGTTTCGAACCTATCCATGAATAGATTCGCATAGTTAGGTGCTAGGGCTCAACAGGCTGGGATAAGCAACCTTTGATTTGGCTACGTTTCATTGATGACATTTTTATAATCTGGAACCATGGTCAAGAGGAACTGGATACATTAACAACATCCATGATAAGATCAAGTTTACATATGAGGCTAGTACTGGAAGCATCATTTTTTTAGACACCACTGTCAAAATAGACAGAAGCAAACATTTGTACACAACCCTGTACGAAAAACCAACATATACACACTTGTATCTCCACCACACATCTGCACACCACAAACCCTGCCACACAAAGGGTCCCTATGAGCAATTCCTCAGAATTAGGAGAATATGCACCAAAAATGGTGATTTCATCACCAATGGGATAAAACTCATTGAGTATTACCTTGATAGGGGTTACCCATTATAGGCTCTGAAAAAACACATGCTCAAAGCCGCTAAATTCACACAGGATGAATTATTAACAGTGAAACAAAAACCTAAGACAAAAACACCTGTCATGGTCACCAATTTGAACCCCAGCAACCCAGACATTAAGCAGTTCATTCGAATTGGAACATTATTGAGCACAGCATAGACTGTGCCAATACTTTCAAAGATAAACCATTAGTGGGTTTCAGAAAATTACCCAACCTTAGGAATCTGTTAACCAGAGCACAGATTTCATACCCCCCATCTAATGTACAGAAACGTACAATTAGACCCATATATTGTACACGACTAGGAAAGTGTACATATTGTCCTCTTATAACACCTATCACCCTAGGTCAAGTGTAAAATCACACATAGAACTTACCCCCTGACCAATATCCCTCCTCATAAAACTTGTGAGATCAGTGATATCATATACCTTATCACATGTAGAAAATGTGACAAATACTATGTTGGTGAAACAGGATGCCCGTTTAGGAAAAGAATCTATGAACATAG
This sequence comes from Sabellastarte sp. h YS-2021, assembly GCA_964017235.1. NCBI lineage: Eukaryota > Metazoa > Annelida > Polychaeta > Sabellida > Sabellidae > Sabellastarte > Sabellastarte sp. h YS-2021. The sequence continues at coordinate 45,581,401 of OZ024929.1, forward strand.
ACTGTCTGTATCTAAACCTAAGGATTCCAGAATTACCCCAGTCTCTAAACACTTCACAGAACAGGGTCATTCTGTTAAAGATATGCAGTTGTCCCTTCTGGAATGGTGTTCCCTTAAATACCACGAAGCCATTACTGATCACAGAAAGATGAGAGAGAAATGGTGGATGTGGAATATTGGGGCAATACATCCAATTGGCATAAACCAATTTATTTAATTGAGGGTTCATTTTGGTGTCTATTCACACTCAGGACACTCTTGTTTTTATTCTTGTCTGCATATGAACCCCTTTAAATAACAAGGTGAATAGTTTTTAATGCACACCACCATAAGCACCTAAAACACATTTTTCATTTTTAATGGGCAAAAATATCATTATAGGTGAAAAAATGTCTTGTGACGTAATCACAACAATTACGCCAATGACGTAATTTAATAGATAATCATATGATGTCACAAGCCAGGTTTCTAGCTCATTTTAGCCCAGAGCAGCTGGAAAGTTACTCACTAGAGTAAAAAAAACAATTCTATTATTAATAAATCTAGTAGTGGTATTACATCTGTATATAAATATGGAGATGAGAACCAACTATGTATGTGGAATTTGTAATAAGGCATTCACAAGAAATGCTTCACTCAAAAGGCATAAAACAAATATGCATATGAGACCAAGTTATCACTGTATTACATGCAAGAAACAATATAAAAGGCATGAGGATTTAGTAACACACTCCAAAAAGTGTTTTTAGTAAATTATTAGAGGATGATGATAGTGATACTGTGCCCACCACTAGGACACCCAGAGGTACCAACACACCTAACACACAGGTTTTGGGAGTAAGAAAAACAGGAAAACACACAGCCAGTGCAGAACCCACGCCCCCAAACGCTCAATTCACGTCTGTCACAAGGGATGATACACCAAGTACCTCTAAGACTACACCTCCACACACATCAGATTTACCCCAGGATACTCACACTATGAGTCACCACCCCACCCCAGTCTCACATACTGACACTGTGTCACAGGATTTAGCCCTAAGTAGCGATTCTGAATGTTCCATGGACAGTGATCCACACATTAAGATTATTGCTGAACACATAGAAAAAATGATCTGCACTAAACCAACCAGATCAATTGAGGTGAACACTGATCAGTCCAGAATTCACACTGTGGATAAAGGAACCCAAACAGAACCCCTGATAATCTTGACACCTGATGAGTTAGTGTCCTTCAGTGATGGTATCACAATTGCCTCCTTTACAAATAATATAAGGATTTTTGTGGATACTGTCAACAGCACAATAGTGATGTCAAGACCCAACCTATCCACACCCCCCGAGCCAGAGACCCAGATAGGACTCTTGAAAATACAGCCCAGTGCATCAAAAAACATTCAAACCAAACCCTCAGTTTCCACTAAAAATGACCAACTTGAGGATATGTGTGCAAGAAAACCCACTAGACCAAGCCTGGTTATTCCAAAGTGCAAAAGGGATACCCTTATTGTGCCTGAATCGCTCAAAAGCAACCCAGAGGAGAAAACAAGCACTGTGGATAGGTGTTAATAGACAGTAAAATAAAACAACAGTTTATTTTTATTAACATTTATTTTACATAACTAATCCTCTTAATATTATTTAAAACTAAATAATAAATTCCTTTAATCAATAGAATATTGACTCTACTTATGAGAGATCGCCACAATTTAATGTGTAATAATTGTCTCCTGAAAGAACATTATCTACAAAAGACAGTGTAATAATCCTAGCACATTATTCATAATACACACATTTTATATAATATGTTAATATGTCATATTTTGTAATAAATAACTATGATCTTCTCATAACTTGTTTCTGGATTCATCTACACTAGAAATTGAGCTTATTCTTACCTGTAAATTACGGATTTATCCAGCACAGGTAACTATATATAAGATAGTGACTATCACAGACTGGATTTAGAAATGGATGGATACACATCCACACTATAACCAGTTATGACAGCCACATAAATCTGACATTACTGCTCCTACTTAAAACCCCACCCACAGTCTATCTCCCAAACATAGAGCGACTGTGAGTATTCAATAACCCATTTAAAATACTAGGGGAACTAGTAGGTGAACTGGGTCAGCAATTTTGATTAGATACCTGTAAAGAGTGTAAATAACACTAGGGTAACCCACTCCCTAACCAGAACCATTAGACTGACAAACCTAACAGGAAGTGAACAAACATCTTTTGGGAATAAGATATATATATAGCAAATAAGTAATATATCTTATAACTTATAACAATTGATAAAAACCAAGAGATGTCCCCCAGTTATCAATAAAATATAAAATTTTGATAAATTCCTCAATAAGCACTTTTACACCAACACCCTGCACCCTATGCACTGCACTGGTGCAATTTACCAGTGCAATTGCACATCTGAAAAAGTACTTCAGGGGGAGTGTTAGACTTATTCTCCAGCCTCTGATGAGATAGCACGCTTTGACTATCGAAATACAGTTGTGTATAACATTACAACAGTATAAGGCCCAACTCTATATATAATTGGTATAAAGTGAACTGTATCTGTGACTACCATCACTTCTGCATCTGTTTCCTTTATTTTACTTACTTACTTACATAAACACCTCAACTAAGGTCTCCTTATCTTCATCTGTAATCATAACCATAAGGGTCATGCGACCCTTAACCCCTTGCTTGTACATAGTTAAAACAACTTAAAGTAACCTTATCATATCATCATTATCTCTCATTAAGGTGGCCTTAGTTGATGTACCTCATGCTATGTATGTGTATAAACTCTAGTCATCTAACATAGAAATAAAACTAATATTTCCCCAGTGTGTGTATTAATTATGTGCTATTTCCTAGTGTGTATTTATTTATTTATATGTTGTTTTACATCGCGTTCAACAGCCAGGGTCATATTGCGATGGCTAGTTTACCAACTTTCCAACATGATCCTAGTGTGTAAAGTAGGGCACTGAAAACATTTTGGTTAGAGATAAATATTTAAAATTTTTAGAATTTTCAACAGTTACTGTAATTCAATGTAGAGGCTTCAGACAAGAGGACAGACTTTCTAATTTATTAATACAGATAGATAATCCAAACGTTTGTGCTTTATCATCAATTTCAACACCTTCTGTTGCATCAACATTGGCTCTCTTTAAATCTATAACTAAAAAGTCAAACTCATTTGTTTGTCTGTTTGCCTTTATTCTTGATAACTTCAAAAGTAATGACCCAATCTTTTATGTGGATAGTGAATGAGCAAAGGAATATGTGATTACATTTTTGGGAAAGATGATATTCTGAGGTCCTATTCAGTAAAGCTCTTAGCTCTTAGAGATCTGAGGTCTTTGAGTGCTTTTAAGTATAACAAACAAGACTTACCTAAAGAAAAGGACATCCCTGTGGATAAAAGATGTGCAAAAAAGGTGGACATCACCAAAAGGAAACATCTCAGTACTTCCTGTGAATGAGGACGAACTGACTTCAACTTTGGTAATAATGATTTGCTGGATACAAGATTGCTTTTCTGGTGCACAGTCAATCCATTACAGTGTACACTTTCATTCTGCTTTTGAGCCATTATCTTGCTAAGCTGTAGTTTAACTGTAGCCAATTATTTATTAAGACATTTATCAATAAGCATATGAACATATGAGTGTTCAATTAATATTGCTGACATTATTCTGCTGTGAATATATTTGTCCATAACATCATCAGGTGTTGCAAGCAAGTACCAGTTTAATCTAGTCTGTTAATTTGCGTTTTTATCGCACAAGGTGTCTATACAATAGTGTCTAACAGCAGTCACAATCGTTTATCGACCATAAAACTCAAGTGAAACACTTGGAAGTGTTTTATATGTTGTTGTAATTAGCATAGTTTCCTTTGTGCCCATTTATAACTCCAGTGTGTTAAGTGCACCTTTAATCTTGAGACAAGCAACATTCATAGGCGTTTTGCAATTTCACTGAGAAACTACTCTGTCTCCTATCTAGATCACACTTGCAGAAGACCATGAATCATTCTGCTGCATTCATTGACAAGTGATCGTCTATATACAACACATAAGTAGAGTTGCTTGATTTATGACAATATGAAGCTGGTATTCACAAAGGGATCAGACAGAAATCACTGAAAACTCAAGTTAAGTTTAAGCTTCTCTTATATCACATCATACTACTAACTTAGTATAAGACATTTCATATACATATCCTTATCTTAGGGAATACAGTGGATAATTTAAACTAAAAGATTAGAAAACTAAAAGTTTAACTTTCATACATGACTTGTCCATTTCATGAAATGGATATCAAAATATATAATGATTTGTCCATTTCACGAAAATTGACAGCGGGGTTATCAGTGTCATGAAATGGACAAGTGTACTACGAATATTGTTGAAAAATAAATATGAGTATGTCCTGGTAGTGGGGTAGCAGAGATTTGCAGGTGTAAACAAGGCGCATTGTCACTTTGTGAATATCGAAGAATAGACTACATCTATATACATTTGATTTATATACATGCAAGGTACACATGAGTATATTATACAGCATGTGCAAAAAATGTAAGTAAATGGAGAAAACCTACAACACCTGCAAGGAAAACACATATGCCCAAGTCTCTCATAAATTTGTAAATTACCCTTGAGACATGGATGCGTTTGTAGCCATGCTGTGTACACACATAGAGAATAATGTGCATGCCAATTTTCATTGCATGGTCTCTGCAACCTTCAGAGATTCTGTTATAAAACTGCAAATGTAGCTGAAGTGTCCCTTGCAAACCGATTTTTCTCTATAACCAGGACGTACGTGCACATACGATGGGATGTAAGAGAGGCTCATGATTCTCTTATCCCTTTATGGCCTCGGTATAGGCTCTAATTTATTTATTTCGGTTGATGTCATTGCATACATTGTATAGGTCAGGTGGGTAGTTTTAAGAACAGAGGAAACCAGTACAAACTAGGTGGTCAAGATTCTGCTCTGTGAACTGCAGGGGATTGGTAAGTGACTAAAAACCTGCCCACCTGGTCCAGGGTTTGAACTGCCGACCTCACGGGTGGGAAGCGAGTGTGCTAACCACTATGTCACTCAGCCTGAATGGGCTCTAATGAGCTTGTAATAATAATAATTAGAATGCACCCACAGAGTGGGACATTTCTGAAAAATAAGGATCCTTTTTTGTATCCAGGATAAGACCTGGATCCTTCTCGAAATGTAATCACGTCTTTCTTCTTAATGTTGAGTGTGTTTGTATGTTTGCCAGCATGCCAGTGTTCAGAAAAACTCAAAAAGTCATGAACTGGGTGGATTAGAACTGATTTCCTGCAAAAAGTATATTCTCACCAATCAAAAAGCACTGTTAAAAGGTGAATTCGCTTGAATGTTTATGGTTAAAGTCTGTTTATAGACAGTTCTTGTGTCACTGCATATTTAATCATTAGAAATCTCTGGTATTAAATGTAAAACAACCACAGAGATCTTATTTGTGTCTAAGTTGTGTCAAGTTACACGGGGGGTGGGGGGGTGGGGGGGTGGGGTGGGGGGGATGAGCGTGGTGGTGGCAGTAAACCCATTCAAAATGAACATAAGTTCCCTTTTGTGAACAGACCTTTAGTACTGGTTAAACTGTGTCATAATTTGCCACTCGATACTGGAACTAAACATGGGAGCTTGTTATCCGCAAATTAATAAATTAACGTGATGTCATTTCCGTTACCATATCAATTCAATAATTTTATCAAATTAAAGCAGGTGATTTTATATGTGTTTTGGCAAGGCTAGTTTCTTTACAAGTGCAGGTGGATGTGGGAAAATTGCTTTAATTGAAATTTAATTAGGTATTTGCATCTGGTCTTTGTAAGTTTAATGTGCATTGTTTAACTGTTACTTGTGAAGGGGGAGTTAATGCATCAAAATTATGTCATATGGAAGAATGACAGGATATTTTTTTATACCAGGATGAAGCAAGGACCCTGTCAAATAATGTGAGAATTTCAATTTCTTTAATTTAAAAAAAAACAACAAAATGTTTTGTGCTGTAGTACCAGTTTATTCCAATGAATAAGGTCTGTTAATGTTAGATCGATATTGGAAAATCAGGACACTTTTTGCATAATTAGCATTTTCACAGAAGAATAAGAAATGAGGTGTTTCATGAAACACATTGAAAGATCACAAGGCCTCATTTTCTCATGAGACTGATCCCAGTTTATTTCCATATTTTTTTCCTCATGGTAAAATCCGATTTTTCACTTTAAATTTAGATTCTTAAGTTTGCTTGTCATGAACTTATTTGATTTTTCTGTCTGTATTAATATCACTGTTGCCAGTTTGCCTCCTAACTGCAATGATTTTTATACTTGGGAATCAGCATGTGAAAGCTGTGTGACTTATCTCTTCACTAGGGCTGAAAAGACTAACTTAATATGCTCAAGATCCGTTTTTAAAGGCTACCTTTGTTTATTGTAAGACGTATCTCTTTAGTTATAAGTACCACCTCTTAATTGTAAGACTTATCTTTTCAGTTGAAAGGGACACTTTTTTTTATTGTACGACTTTTTTCAGTTTTAAGGGCCATCCTTTTGATTGTCATTCCCATAGAACCAAAACATCAGAGTGGGATTTAAAATGTGTTTAATTCTTAACATTTTTTTTTCATTTATAGCATACTTAATACAATATACACATATGAAATACTGTTTCATGTAAAATGTCTTTTAAAAGACAGGTACGAGTGTCTATTTCAAATTTCAGCAAGATAGTATAACTTTGTTAGCTATGCTACAATAAATTTTACTGACTGACAAGGATAAATGTCTATTTTAAGTTTAACAAATGCTGTTTCTAATTCTATAAAATTTACCAAATACCTGATTCAAACTTTAGTGACTTGAATGAAGTCTTACACAGTATTATCTGCCATGCTACTGAACCAAGAGAGCTGGAAAGAAGTAGAGGACAAACTTAAGGTCAAAGAGGTCAAAGGTCAAGAATGTATGGCCTTGATGTAGGTAAATTTCAAACACATGATGAAGAAAAGGTGGAACTACATAGAAGTTCTGAAACAGAAGGATGGGAGAGTTAATATGTGTTTATGTTCCAGCACACTCCCAAGAAGCCAAACTACACTTATAAATGTTTTTAAAGGTGTCAGAAATGCAAGGGGAAGAGGAAAAAGGCAATAAAAGATACGTCCAGACAGTGCCAGACTTCCAGGTACTGTGTGCCTGGATGTGTTCAAGAGGAACACTATGCTGAAACACACAGATGGAAGCTGCTCTCCTGAAGGTGTGAAATGTAAAAGGATATATCTACAAAATATCGGAAACCTTCTAAAATTTTTAATTGAGACAACCAAGAACGGAAGAGAGAAGGGCAAACTACAGGATCTCCATAAGTAGTAAGGCAGCTGGAGAATGCATTTGGAACATTAGGAAGCAGATGCAGATTCAGGATCCCATTCAGCACAATGGAGCAAAGGCCAAAGCTAGCGGAGAATGCATTTGCAATATTAGTCAGCAGATCCAGGGTCCTGCTCGGCACAATGGAGTAAAGACCAAAGCTAGGGGAGAATGCATTAGCAATATTAGTGAGCAGATTCAGGATCCTACTCAGCACATTGTAGCAAAGGCCAAAGCTAGTGGAGAATGTGTTTGCAATATTAATCAGCAGATTCAGGGTCCTACTTGGCACAATGGAGTAAAGGCCATAGGTTGTTAGATACATAGTATTGACGTGTATTGTGTTACAAAATATCCTGAGAACACATCAAGTAGAAGGAGCCCACTAATGACCCACCGGATGATCGGCTTGCCATAAATGAACAGTGAATATGCAGGACAGATGAAATCTGCAGAAATCCATCAAGGGCCAAAAAGTGAGAGAGGGAGCTACTGAAGGATTGCTTCAAAGATACTTTTGTATTGCCAGGGCAGATGAGGATCAGAAGATGTGATATGGAACCTACCCTGGGGACAGAAGTAGCTGGCATCTATCACTTCTTTTCACGACTACCTAAAAGTTCCAAGAACTTTTATTTGAGAAAGTTACAATTTCCAAAAAATTTCCAAACAGTCTCCAAAAAATTATATCTCATAATTTTCATATCAGTGTTAGTTACAATCTTCCATTTACCATAATTAATTCATTAAACGCTCTGAAAAAGGGTTTCAGATGATATCCCTGAATGCTGGAAAGATGCCACAGTTTTTCCTTTTCCTAAATCAGACAAAGAATAAAAACCATCCAATTATCTACCCATATTTCTAACTTTTATGCCAAACCATGAAAATAACAACCAATACAAGATTAGTCCGGTTCCATGAAAAATTTAACAAAATATAAAAGTTATTTTTAAAAGATCGAACAACAGACCAATTAATTCGTCTTGAATCTTTTATTCGAGATTCCTTTCTAAAAGGCAACCATGTAGTTTCTGTGTTTTTTTATTTAGAAAAAGCCTACAATACTGCATGGAAATATGGTGTTACTAGATTTACACAAAGCAAGCTTAAGGGCGTGAATGCCCATGTTTATTCAGAATTTTTTATCCAACAGAGTTTTAACAATATACAAATTACAAATCCCTTTTGCTTCACAAACTCTGGGTGTTATCTTTGACAATAAACTTAATTTCAAAGCATACATTGATCATGTTCGTCAGAAATGTGAAAAAAACATGAAGTTGCTCAAAGTAGTTTCAAAAATGGATGAGGGAGCAGATAGAAGTGTTTTACTGAGGCTTTTGTCAATCATTTGTTCATTCTACAATGGAATATAGTTGTGCTGTTTTTAGTTCATGCTCGTAAGTCATTTCTTAAAAAAATGGACACTATTCAAAACCAGGCTTAAGAATATGTCTAGGAGCTCGTATGTGAAAGCATATGAACCACCCTTTAAAGGTTTTTGATAAGTTGTGTATTCAGTTTGCTTTGAAATTGAGAAGTCATCCGGACAATTGACATTATGATTTTGTTTTTAACCCTCATTTGTATGATCTTTATGATACGATACCATCTGCAATAAGATATTTGGGCATTGTGTAGAGGAAGGTTCTCAGCTGGATCTAATTCAGGCTGTGTTATTGCCAGATGACCCACCCTGGACTATACAGAAACCTCACATAGACTTATATCTCACACATCAAAAGAAACATCTTGGCGACAATTGTCTTTGTCAAAGTCTTTTTACTCAGTTGAAAAGTTGATATCCTGACCATATCGCTATAGATCAAAATCAGAAAATAGGGTTGCTGCATCTGCTACATCTGATGGCCTCAGAGCCCAGGTGAGACTTCCTGGTATGCTACTATATTTTTAACTGAATATCTGGCACTTACATTGGCTTTTAATATAGTGAAAAATTGTGATGGAGATCTTGTTGTTATATTCACTGATTCTTTATCCAGTCTTCAAGCTCTTGATTACATTTACTATAATCATCCATTTATTCAAGATATTTTAAAGCTTTTTAATAATTATTTGTCAATGAAGAAGAAAATTGTTTTAGCTTGAGTTCCAAGTCACGTAGGCATAAAGGGCAATAAAAGTCCTCTAAACTTGAAAGTCTACTATACAGATTTGAAAGTGAATGTAAATAGTGTTTTAAAACAAAAGTGCCAAGTTCAATGGAATGTATGTTCTGATAATAAACTATTCCAAATAAACCCTACTTTTATTTATGAACGGGATAATCTCGTAGGGAAAAACTAGTTACATTCCCAGGTCCCCCCAAGACAGTGAAAAACATCTCCACACATATTGGGAGGTCCAAGTTCCCTGGGCCTGAATGTCCTGTAGGGCCACGCCATGCTGGAATGTCCAAGAAGCCCCAGGCATCCTACAGTCATGAGAAGTAAGGGGCTTGAGTACAAGGCAGTGAAAACCTGCTTAAGGTTTTTTCTGGCCACATGATTGGTCAGGGGATCCAGGGCTGCAGATGAAGGCACCTGTAATAAAGGCAACTCTGGATTAACTGGATACTGGTGAAACATGATCTTAAGGGCCATCACTGGACTAAAAGATGAATCACCTAGAACGGGTACAGTGACAGTGACAGTCCGACATATATCCACTTTATGACAACACCTTTGGAATTGCCAAACATGACATCAGCTCTACAAAGATGTCTAGAAGCGTCAAAAATAAAGAAAAGAAACAAAATGAATACAAAGACTGAAATAGTGAAGGGTATTTAAAATGGGAACAAATAAGCAAAATTTTTTCCAGTAGTGCAACCTTCTACGATAAAATAACATGTGGTTGTAAGGACCTATTAATTCTCAATGATTTCAAAAACAAAGTAATTCTGTTATCCGTGAGAGGACTCCTGTTCAAACCCATAGACAACATACAAAACATTTATTGTACGGAAATGTTTTTAATGTTCTGAATTATTTAGCGGAATGTGGATTGTTTTACAAATTTTAAGTTTTAGTTAAGAAATTTATTGTGTGTTTTTTTTTCTTAAGTTAATTATGTTCTGTCTGTGATTTGTCCAGTGCATTTTGTATTGTATTGTAATATTTATGTTTTGTACTCATTTATTTTATGTGTCTTGGTGTTTTAGTCTAGTGCAGGGTTTTACCTTGTTCAATTAACTCATTGATAATTGAAGTGATGGGAGTAATGAGGATGTCCAGAAATCCAGGACAAGGAAAGTGGGCCAAGGGAACATGATTTACTTGAAAGACTTTTTAATGATTATGGCAACTTGGTACTCAGTGACAGTGGCGAAAGTGGAAAAGGTAGGAGGAGTATCAGGGGACATGTGTTGCGGAGTAAAGGATACAGGGAAAAGCTGAGCTGATTTTTCAGCGTTGTCTGTGAAACACTCAACACACCCATTCTCAGTTAAATGGGACAATTATGAAAACAAGGTGTCTAAGACACATATCTGGCTGTCAGTTAACTTATTCTAATTCTTGTGCATCTATTTATATGGTTTAAGTAAAGAAGAATCTGGTAATATATGCTTTATTATGGTTTTGATGTACTTTTATTATTGGAATTGACCATTAAAGCCTGGATAATAAACTTATAATAACTTTTTTTTCTCTTTAATGTGGTTAACTGGGGTTAAGTCAATATTGCTTAACTTCCAGCTAATCTCCACCATGCAAATATCAAAAGTTCTTTTAACAGACATCAACAAAATATTATTTTTTGTCAAATTTGAAAATGTCAAAAATATTCTTGTGAATTACGTTACCATTATAAATGGTTAATTTTTGTCACAATTGGTAATTCTAAAAGTCTAGCTTTTTAATGCAAATAATCCCTGAAAAAGTTGATTATCAGAATGTGAAAGTAATATTTCAGCAGAAGGCTACAAAGACAAGCAATTCTTAAGGCGGTACCAAAAAGTAGAATTCTGTATTTTCTCATGTGAATTACGTTACCAGTGATTTTTAATTTCCTCAAGATGTAAGTATTACAAGAAGACTATATATGACAAGCATATGTTGGTCCTGGTTTTATATTAGAATAATAACAATATCAACACAAAGCTCTAAATTTTATATTTGATTTAGTATAATTCAGTGAATTGCGTTACTGTGAATTACGTTACCCTGAACTGACAAAAATGGGTAATGTTTCCACAAGCAGCTGACTGCAGCATGTTTAAGCATTTCTAACAGCATAGAGAAGACCACATGGACGAAATGACAGAGTTTAAGCATAATATTATTTTATATTCTGTTGCACACATCATTTGTTACAAATCACTATCAGGTACTAGGTTGTTCTGTCATAGATTATTTTGATGTACCTTGTTACCCTGTATGGCAGAAGTGAGAGTAGATATAAACCTTTCAACCAGAGCAGTATTAAAGATTAGTGTGCAAGGAACACTTTTTATGTTACCATATCATAGACATTTACTTGTTGTTATAACAGCTTCAGATTAAATGTAATCTAAACGAAAGCTAAATAATGTTATGTGTGACGTTATGTTATGGAAATAACCCCTTAAACAAAGTAAATTAACAAAACTTTTTGCAATTACTGCAAAAGTCTGATAAATAAGTATATACTTTTTGGTATTCGTGTTCACTTTATTCTGATAAAGATACCCATTCTTGAAGATAATGCACTAAAAGATGCATTTATAGCTTTAAAAGAGTTTACAGACATTTCATTAACACTTTAAGAACCTAGTGATAGTTTCAGATCAGAATTTTATATTTAACTGTCTTTACCTTGCTCTACTTACTTCCTTACTCCATGTGAATTACGTTACCAAACATAGAAATCATGAATCATTAAAATAAAAGGCATTATCACTGTTGGTTTCTTGTCCAATATGTTTTTAAAAATCTGTTGATGTCTATATTTTATTTGTACATAACTTTTAAGACAACAATTGAAGCATTCATATTGTAATAAACATTGACAGGAAGTTACTTTTGTAACTTGCATTGTGTTTTACAGATTTTTTTTCAGCCATACAATATCTCTTCAAGAAAAAATATATTTAAATCAGATCAGTGATATTTTATTTGCTTTACTATGTTTTATTATTAAGTTTACTACAGTTCAGAATTAAATGCAGACTATTATTTCATTTATATATTTTTTACTGCAAAAATCACAAAGCCAATATGAAGTAACATAATTCACAATGCAAGTTTTTAAAAATTTGGCAGCATGTATAAAAAACGGAGCCAAAAAAACTGTAATAGATAGCACTGAAACATTTTGTGGCAAGATGCTCTATATGCTCTGTTCCCAGGTCACACTGTGGCGAGGCCACTACGAATTAACTGGCGAATATGAAGATTTGCTGCGAATTAGAAATCGTGGTAGTTCGCCACAGAAAGGGCGGGAAAGTGTGGTCACGTGGTTGGAATTGGAAAAATCCACGAATTACTTCGATCCGGCTACCATGGGCTACCATCATCTTCATCCTGTGGAAGATCTTGGTACGATGTTCTCATCACCCAGTCAAGAACATCTTGTTTCTGTGAAGAACGTCGACGAAGATCAAACGAACTTCGTAGAAGTATGTACGAATTAATGCGAAGTGTAGCGATTTCCGTGAGATTTTCTTGCACCGAGCCACGACCATGGTGGAGGGTTGAGCGAGCTGTGACGAGCCCCCGACGAGGAGGAAGAACGTGCTGAGAAGAAGTGACGACCAATTCGTGTATAATGCCAGTTCCTATATAAACAGCCTGGATCATCTGGATTCACTTCATTTATCATCAGACGTCGGACAGTGTACATCAAAGGCTATGGATCTACAGAGACTCAGATTATTGCAGCAACTGTATGAGGCTCATCGTTTAAATGTACAGAATCAGATTGTGATTGCACAGATACTGGTTGATAGACAGAGAAGGCGTTGACCAAGGCCCAGGAGGTATTGGGTGAAGCCCTAGCTCTCTAGGAGGTTGGACTATGGACACTATGATCGTTTGATGAGGGAGCTGGAGGCTGAGGATGTGGTGTCTTTCAGAAATTTTGTCCGGATGGACCCGGCCATGTTCAGAGAGGTCTTGCAGAGGGTGGGGCCCAGAATTGAGAAATATGACACATGGTTCAGGAAGTCTATCAACCCTGGATGCAGACTTGCAATCACACTTCGTTTCTTGGCCACTGGAGAGAAGTACAGGAGTCTGATCTTTGGCTTCAGGGTAGCACACAACACCATCTCAGTCATAGTAAGACAGACTTGTGAGGCCATCGTGGCAGAATATGGTGAGGAAGTCATGCAGTATCCCCGTACCAGTGATGCATGGAAGCAGGTTGCTGCAGAATTTTCTTCCAGATGGAATTTCCATCACACCCTGGGGGCTATAGATGGCAAGCATGTGGCAATCAGGTGTCCTAAGAATGGTGGCTCACTCTATTTCAACTACAAGGGCTTCCATTCCATAATACTTCTGGCTCTGGTGGATGCCAAGTACAAGTTCCTTTGGGTGGATGTTGGCACCAATGGATCCAGTTCTGATGCACAGATCTTCAATGACTGCGATTTGCACTCAGGCATTATTGATGGCACCTTGGATGTACCTGATGCAGAGCCATTGCCTGGTGATGACCGTGATATGCCATATTTTCTCATTGGGGATGATGCCTTCTCTCTGAGGACCTGGTTGATGAAGCCGTTTAGTGCCAGAGGACTTCCTGATGAGGAGAGGATCTATAACTACAGACTGTCTCATGCCAGAAGGGTGGTGGAAAATGCGTTTGGCATCATGGCCAACAGATTTGGTTGTCTCCTCACCACCATGTGTCAGAATCCAGAGACTGTTACCTCTATTGTACTGGCCTGTTGCACGTTGCACAACATCATGAGACTAAGGTATCCACCAGGGACTGGGTGATGAGGAGGATGACAACCACAGAGTTATCCCAGGACAGTGGAGGCAAGGTGCTTGTTTGCAGGACATTGAGGATGTGACTGGTGGCAACAGGCACACACAGGTTGCCAAGAGACAGAGACTGTATTTGAAGCATTATTATAATGCTCCAGTAGGGGCCACGGCGTGGCAAAGAGACATGATTTGAGACTTTCACATATGCCAAGGACATTTCTTAGTAGTGACTGTATTGTGCTAATTATTGTTATGATTCAGTGCTGCATCATTATCTGTGTTATATTTTGTATTGGGCGTTATATACTTGTTGAAATAAAGTTGCAATGTTCTTGTATTGCAATAAAGTTATTGTCCTATTGCACTTCATATATGTATTGTGTGTATAGTAGGGTCAAAGAGGTCAAGTCTGAAACCAAATCAGGTCAAACATGTAACAGGTCACACAAACCAGTTCACAACTTTGCCACCACAGGGACCAGAAGGTCACAAAGGTCAAAAATCAATCAAGGCCATAACTGAAGGAAAGTTAAGAAATCTAACCAGCTGCAAGGTGGAAACTCTGCAACCAAACGCCGATTGCTTTGGAATCAGAGCATAATGAAATCCAGAAATGGAAGATAAACAAATTTTAACATTGACCACCTGTTAAAATTTGTTTATCTTCCGTTTCTGCATTTCATTCGAAACAGTGAAACTTCCACAGTGAACCACTCACATTGGGTCATAACAGGTCCTGGTAACCACTGGGCCACTTTTTGGATCCTTCATGTTAAGATGTGACACCTTCCAAGTATTATGCCAATGTTTTTGAAACATGAGAAAAACAAGCAATCACATAAACAATTTATTATTCCAACAAGGTCAAAAAGGACAAATCACAATAACATAGTAAGTGTACTTTTTAATAAAGAAATGCAGACACATTATAGCTCACAGCTAAGGTTAACATACAACTGACAAGAACAGCTGTCAAAGTAAAACTGGTTATATATACTATTAGTAACAGCTAAGGTTAACAAACTACCCACAAGAACAGCTGTCAAAGTGAAACTGGTTACATATACTATTAGTAACAGCTAAGGTTAACAAACTACCCACAAGAACAGCTGTCAAAGTAAAACTGGTTACATATACTATTAGTAACAGCTAAGGTTAACAAACTACCCACAAGAACAGCTGTCAAAGTGAAACCTGGTTTATAATAGTAATAATCATAGTAATATTTGAGCCAGACATAGCAAAAATACACAAATAAATTACTTTACACCTGTTTGATAATTACTTCTTACATCTCACCTAAACTACTTCTTAAGTGTCTATAGACAAAGGACAAAGTTATTTCTAAACCTAAGAACCTTGAGAATCATCCTGATTAAGTAATGCCATAGGTGTCATGGGTGTTGAAGGCACACTAGGAATACCTGCAAATGACGCATTTAAATCTGACAAATTCAGGTCTGACAGTCCTATTGTCCTTCCCTCGGTGTCTGTGATAACAAACTTGGTGGATGAAGTGCTGGATGATGAACCCACTGACTGTCCAGAGGTACTGGCCCCCGATGGGGTCTGGAAAATAACAGTTGTCTGGCTCTGGGTGTCTGACCCTTGAGGCAAAGGGGTAGAGGAGGCTAGAGCTGCGGGCCCAGGTGCGGGTGGCGGAGGCATTTGTGTGATGGTGTACTGTTGCTGTGGCTGCGGCTGATGGAAAATAAGTTGCTGCTGCAGCTGCTGTTGCTGCACCTTCATCTGCTGCTGCATACTGTCCAGCTGATTCTGCCTGTCGTCCAGCTGCTTCTGCCTATCATCCAGCTGCTTCTGCCTATCAAGCTCCTGCCTCTGGATGTCCCTCTCCAAAAGCAGCTTGGACTCCTTGATGGTCTGGTTGAGGAGGTCATACTGCGCATCTGATATGTGGGCCAGAGATCCTCGTGGATCTTCAACATGGCACTTGACATCCAGCCAGCCCAAGCAGTCCTGTCATTGGTCTGTGCCTCCATAGATGTTAAGAGTCTGTCCAGCCTGTCAGAGATCTGGGCACTGTTGTCGCTCTGCTCGCACATCTTGTCCAGGAGCTCTGACTCAGTGCTGGCACTTCTCCTTGTGGCTCTCCTGCCACTAGTCCCAGAGAGGGTGATACCTGGAGGAGGAGTGCTGCACACTCTTGGTTCACCCAGTGATCCTGACTCCACGGGCTCATCTGCAGGATCCAAGTCAGTGGATAGGTGTGAAGGCATGGTGGCAGTTGCAGAAGCAGCAGAGGCCGTTGAGGTGATGACAGAGGCAGTGGTGGTAGCAGATGAGCAGGTAGCAGAGGCTGAGATGGCTGCGGCAGAGGCAGAGGCAGTTGTGGTGGAAGCTGGTTTCAACTGAAAGTACAGTAGAACAAAGACACATGGTAAGCATATAGTATACATGTTCAACAAACAGTTTAGGTAGGTACTGTGAAGTAACAAGTATGAACTCCTGTGTCACTACAGAAAACTTTACAGATTTTTGCCAAACATTAGTGTTACAGCTACAAACTTGTATCCATAGGTAGTCACTGTTTACAAGTCAAGAATACACAACGCAGCAAAAACATCAGGATATCCAGGTGAGTCAGACTGTGAGAATGTACTTACATTGCAGGACTGCCTGGAGGGGACTCTGGAGATGTGGTCATCCAGGAAGCTGAAAGACCTCAGGATCCAGGTGTCCCTGTCTGTGTGTTCCTTTGCCCCGTCACCAGACTTCTTGCAGGTAAGCTTGCCATACCTTGTCCTCATCCCTTTGAACCAGATCTTCAGGTCGATGGCTGAAAAAGGAAGAGGAGACACGGACACATTAGGTAGGTTATCAAAGTAACAATGGGTTACATTAAGTTTTAAACTGCTTCACATCTGTGGTGTCATCTGCAAATGGGTGAAGCCTAATACATCACACGATGACAGAGTACAATTCAAAATAACATAAATTAACAGAATAAGTAAACATTCAACATAAGTCCATTTACACATTACTGTACATGTAGTACCTCCATCACAATTTAAATTATTACCTGAAACTATGAAAAGGTTAAATCATAATGGTTAGTCTAACTCACCTTCCAGGCCCATGGCCCTGGCCTGGGTGGCCCAAGCAGCCTCCTTCCTGTCTGTGTCCCTGTACTCCTTCTTGGCCTTGTTGTACATTTCCGGATGGTTCTTGAGCCACTCAGCCATCTCATCCTCTTGCCCATCTGTCATCCTCACCAGCCTCTTCTTCTTGAACCTCCCCTGGGACTGGCTGTCTTGGGTTGCCTCTTCCAAGTCATCTGTGTCTTCCGGCTGGGTGGCCAGAGTGGCTGTTTCCCCTGGGTCTGATGATGAAGCTTGAGTGGCAGGCAGTTCATCCGGCTGTTCTGGCTGCTCAGGCTCCTCAGATGCTTCAACAGGAGGCAGAGTGACCCTCTTCCTCTTTCCAAGTCCAGGTCTCTTCACCATATTTCTTGTATGAAATATATCCAAAAATTTATCCAAAGTTCGTCGATGTGTACGCATTGAAGAAAAATTCGCAAGTGATGACAATTGTTCGCGGTGCCCTGCTTTTATAGTCTCCAGCCAGTTCGCCGCAACCTACGAAGGTCGTAGCTGATTGGTAGCCAGTTCTTCGCATGCGCAGTCAGTTCGCCAATCACCGACGAACTACTGCGACATTCGCTTCTCATTGGCTGAGAGGAGCGACAAATATCTCCGGGGCCTCGTAGCATATTCTTCAGGGGCGACGATGCATGGCTTCCCTGCTGCGAATATCGTTGTTTGTTCTTCGTCTTTCAGCCGACAATCTTCAAAGGAAAGTTGGCGAACAATGAAGAACAATAAAGAAGCCTGCTATGAAGTGGCGAATTGGGGTACGAGGGTGCTACGAAGTCGACAAATCCACCACCATCTGTGAAGAATTGCAAAGAAATGGACGAAGCGTGGCGATAGTTTTGAACAGTTTGAAACTGTCGTAGCCAGATGACGATCCATGGAGAATGTTGGAGAACAGTGAAGATGGACCAAGAATATGCTACCAACAAGGACGAATTGCATGATCGCGCATATTCGCCACTAAACATCACCACAGTGTGACCTGGGCATTACCAAATAGAGACAATAATAATAAATTTTATCACCATCACTGCTGTGCCACACTTTGGCCTCTAATTGTCCCATTTAACTGAGAATGAGTGAACAAATCTATTTGTCAGAAGCTGAGGGGGGTTTACAGATCGGTGAAACTTGGCTGGTAATCTATGTAACACATCTCCTGGTACTAGCCGTAATTTTTGATCATTATGGTGACTTTTAAAAATTTTTGTTCTAAGGAATTCTGATTTGCTCTCGCGCAGATTCTCTTGTACTGATGAACTTTCTGCATGTATTGTGATCTGTTGAAGGTGAATCTATTTTTGCGCCAAATGTTTTCATACAAACACTTGATCTCTTTAACCACTATTATGATTTTTCGTGTCTGCCCTGGGATGTACTGTCCCTTGACATGTTTGGTGTGTTTATTTTATTTATTTGGGCTTTTACATCACTTTCAACACTGTACAGGTAATATCAAGACAGGCAGTTTTGTGGCCAGAGGAAACCAGAACATACACTTGGTCAAGTTTCTGTACTGTAAACTGCCGACCATTCTATTCTATATTCTGTACTTTTATAGCGCTTAATCTCTGCAAGGCAGACTCTAAGGCGCAACACCAAAAATCAAGTTTAAGAAATCATCTGTCCATAGCCGTTGCCAAGTCCAGTACCACGGAGACGCCGGATAGAGTGTATGCTAAGGTGGGAATGCCTTGTGGAAGAGATATGATTTTAACCTTTTCCTGAAACAGGTGAGAGTTGGGGCAGAACGTACCTCATTGGGCAAATGATTCCAGACTGTGGGGGCATCAAAAGCAAAGCTGTGGCCATGGGTAAGAAATTACTAACTTTCCCATATAAGGTCCGGGGTTTGAACTGTCAACCTCAGAGGTGGGAGGCGAGTGTGTTACCACTGTGCCTTCATGGACCCTTGTTTGGTGTGAGGTGGATCAATGTGGCTTGACAAGGTTAAGTGATATTGGCTGTACAAAGCATCGGGTTCCTTATGAGTTAGGGAAAAGTGCGTAAGCAAGAAGATCTGTCGTGTTTTCTTTGTCAATTCTAAGGTATTTACAAAAAGTAACAATAGTATCACTTTAGGAAATTGGAGTTGTAAGATTTAAGGTGAAACCAATTGAAAAAAATGACCAGAAAAGGTACCAGTAGTGTGGACAAAAGAGATAACTCAATCAAGGAGTGAAAAGTCTTTCAGTTTGAGCATGTTGTTTCAAGATGGATATTGATATTGCCGATGATCACCAGGTTATCACTTGTGAGATGAATGTTTTCAAGAAGTGACTAAAATTGTTGAAAAAAGTTGCAATGCTAGCAGTTGATGGTCTGTATACATTTAAAAATTGAAAAAAATGCTTATGTGAAGATATTTTAATGAGATTTTCAATGGAGGTGCAGGTAGAAACTATGAAAGCATCCAAAACATTTTTTAACAAAAAACTCAGGCTTCCCCCATGATGAGCTTCACGAGGCTGTTGATATAGTTTGTTGATATAGTTTGTGACTTGACACAGATGAACACTTATGGCTTAGGGTCTAAACCAAGTCTCCGACATTGCGAAAAGATCCATGTCTTTGTCAGAGATAAATTTTGAAATGGCAGGGTATATGTTAGATATTGATCTAATGTTGGCATAGGAAACATTTCAAGACTTATCAAGTCAGAACTAATCATACTGTGTCTGATATGTAGCACTGTACAGCATTTGATGTAGGTTTGCTACCATCACACCTCCAAGTGCGAGACTTGGTTTGGCATCTTATGGGGACTTATCAAGTCAGAAGTAATCGCACTGTGTATGATATGTAGCACTGTACAGCATTTGATGGAGGTTGGCTACTCATCCCTCCAAATACTTTGCACTTTGTTCAAAAAGGGTAAATAAATGCATTATATGGAAAAACACATGTCAAATTAACATATATGACACTCATTTCTCACCTCCACAATTTAAACCCCTGTCTAACTCTTTAATCTAGTACTCTGATGCCCGCCATATTCATTAAAGCTAAAGCGTGGTATCTTAACTTTTATGCAAAATAAATAAATTTGTTTTACATAAATGAAAAAAAATTAAAACAAGCCATTTTAAAAGAACAATCAATGAAGGAATTCTTGAACCATCACAATTTATTTACCTACTCGTTTATGACATTTATGAAGTGAACTGGAACATTTACCCACTGCAAACACATGTTGAATGATAATGGTAATAGCTAACACAAGTGCAGATGTAATGAAAGATGCAGAACTAAGATAAAATGAGTTTTCATACACCTTCGTGAGGTCATATAACTTTCCAGCTAATGGTGCACCAAGTAGTGTTCCAATAGCCATAGAAACCAGCAGAAATCCATAGCCATAAGCAAAATCTGGTACTCCAATAATACCCACAGCTACTTCACAGAGTACTGGTCCATATTCTGATAACGCAATGCCCAATAATGTCATTAAACTGACCAAGGCATAGTACTGCTGCCAGAATGTACAGCAAAGTGTAAACAGTCCACACATGGCTATAAGCACAATATGCAGGAGATTAACACTAACTTGTGGAATGTTAGCTATAATACCTAAAATAATCCGGCCAATGGTATTACTTACCCCAATCACTGATATGAGAGAAGAGCTTTGCAGTTGAGTGAAGCCTTTTGAAATCGCAAATGCTGCTATGTGGGTAAATACAATTGATTGACCAAAACAAAAAAGGATTATGTTGATATGTAGGGACCAGTATAATGGGTTGGTCCACATGGACTTATTATCTTCAAAATTATACTTTCTATCCAGAGCAAGCTTCTCTTGTGTAGTAATTTCCATAGTAGAAAGATTGGTATTGTTGACCAGATCATCACTAATGTAATTCTCATGTTTTAAGTCTTTCCTGGATAACACACTGCTTGTGATTCTGATAATAAATCCACAGACACAAATGTTCATAGTTAGACCTGAGGTAATTAGCAATGCCCCTCTCCATGTGTACAACGCAATGAGGTATTCTGTGATAAGCGGGTTGATGATAATACCCACACCTATTCCAGCCATAGCTAATCCATTGCACAATGCTCGACAGTGATGAATGTGGCAGGTAGTCTGTGTAATGCATGATGCAAAAACCAAACCATATCCAAAGCCTGAAATATCACTGGTATCATAAACTTTTGCAATATTCATAATTGACGAGTAGCACAGACTTTTCCTCATTGTTAAAATTCAATTTTGAAGGTTTAAAGTTTCTACTTTTTAAAATGGACTGTACGTCATATTTGACAGCCAGGGTCATATTTGTACAGGTCTTCAGCCTTGCCACCTGTGAGAGTTGAACTCACATAGAGGTGACAACCTGTAATTATATACTAAACATGCTAACTGCTAGGCCACTAAGGACCTCTTCTGTATTTTCTAGAATAAGTTTCAAGCGTTAGCTCTAGCGAGGCTTTTAAAAAATTTTGTCACTCTTTTTTGGTCAACTGACTTTCATGAATTGTGTGCAGCGTGAGGAGTACCTGTCTCTCCACTGAGGTTAAGCAGAAACAAAGCTACATTAGTATTTGGATGGGTGACTGTCTGAGTGCCCTATTTGTGTCTCTGATGGCTTTGCTTTTCGGGCATATAGACTAAAACACTATTGGGCCTTGTTTACTCCAAAAATATGTTTTAATAAATCTTTTATTTGAAAGATTAACTTAAAAGAATGTGCCATTAAAAGTTTGAAAATGTCGATTGAATAAAAACAATAGCAGTTTCTCGGTCTTTCATGTGGGCACTTGTTTTTATATAATAATGATTACCAGTATTTGTAGTTACCCTCTTGGAACAGAAAAAAAAATGAAAAAAATATTTTAAAACAGGAAAAGTCTTTAAAATACTTGACAAATTATTGAGATATAAAAGTGCCATTTAATTAATTAATTATTTTTTTTTATTTATTAATTTTTTTAATTTTATTTTTTATATCTATTATTTAAAACTAAGAAAGGATAAAGAAACTTTGTGATGGAAGCCCATCAAGTGCATTTGGAAAAAAAAACATATAATATATTTTAGTAATAAGGTTTTAACATTATTGCCTGAAGTGGGAAACTTGATTGTTGCTTATAGAAACCAGATAGTTTACAGTGCAGAATGTTGACTTATTAGTATCTGCTGTTTACTTGCATCATCTCAACTACCAATTGTGATATGACCTATACCAAACCGGTCCACCAATGGCACATCATCTGTGTCCCTGATTATTAAAAGAAAATAGAAGAAACTTTAGACATTGCCAAATGTTCTCAATAATTTATGAAATAGGAAATTATGTTTGTAATTCAGTGAGAAAAAACTAAAATACCCGGATCTACTAATATCTGTAGCCAGAGTCAATGAGGGACTCGGACAAAATATACATGTGGAAAAATCATGTATTGTTCATAGATAAATCTTAAAAGGGAAGAATGCTTTTAACAGAAATTCAAATTTAACCCATACAGATATTCAGCAAAGGTAGAATGCACTTTTATCTTACCTGTTATTACTCCAAATGTTGCAAAAACAAAATAGATGTCTCTGGCAAAGTAACACATGAAAATCCCAATTGAAGAGATTAACCCTCCAGTTATAATGGTATTTGCACAGCCAATTCTGTGGACCATGAAACTGGACACAGGCCCTGTGAATGAAAAGTCTAGATTTGATACTCATGTTACAAAAGTTCTGTTTTATGATAAATATTTTTGAGAACCAGTCAAGTCACGTTTTCATATCCTTTAACTGAAGGTACATATGACAGCCAAATTGTTGTAAAATGCAGGATATCATCTTAAAAATATTATAAATACCCCGGATGACAGTACAGGAGGTATTACACATTTCTATAGTTGTTTCTCGTTTTTAATTCCTCCATGAAATACCACATTTCTGTTAGTTAGTTTTGCATGCTATAGCATTCTGTACTCTCTATGGCCGACCAAACAGAAGTTTCGAATTTTTCAAATTTTCTGCATATGTGGATGCATTTTCATTGTTAGTTTGACATCCTGTTCAATAGCCAGGGTTATATTGGGACAGGCATACAGCATTTGCCACTTGTTGGAGTCGAACCCACACAGATATGACAACCTGTCACTAGATGCCAAACTTGCTAATCACTGGGCCATTGAGGACCTCTTTAGATTTATTTTTCATTTTTTTACATTGTATTTAACAGCCAAGGTCATATTGCGACAGGTAGTTTACGGGTGGAGGAACCAGTGCATACTAGTTGGTCAAGATTCTGCACTGTAAACCACCGGGTATCGACAAGTAACTATCAACTTTTTAACATGAAGCACCAGGGCCAAGATTTGGACCAGCGACCTGAGAGGTTGAAGGCGAGCATTCTAACCGCCACAGCACTAAGCCCCTGAGGACCTCTTGAATTTGATCATTATATTACTGATGCATATGTGTAACATTGTCATGTCCTAAAAGCCTTTAAATTAATCAAATGAAGTTACCTGTTCAATAAGCTAAAATATTTAGGCTAATGTGACCCAACTCTAGTGTTCAAGTAAAACCTTCATAAAGTCTGTACTTGTGTCTACTCAGAAAGTTCTAGTTAACAAGGCCGGAAGTGGTTTCAGTCTAATAGCACGAGCCACAAAGCCTTCAGAGACACGAGTAGTGCACCGGCCCAGTATTACCATAGCCCATTGCCACTTAACTTCTGTGAAGAGACAGGCACTCATCACACTATGCCACAATTCATAAAAGTCCTGAGACAAAAAAAAAATACAAGAAACCGATAAACGTAATCCCTATAAGTGGGAGCCTTGCTAGAGTTTGAGCTAAAAACATATTTAGTTCTTATCATTCACATCCCACAGTCTAATTACGTAATTGATACAGAAAGTTATTGGTACAATTTCACTCATTTCATTCCAATTTTAACTGAAATGTTAATTTTATTTTCCTATGTTAGCCGCTTTAATTTCAAAAAGATAACAATCGCAACACAGTGCATGTTGTTAAAACAACCCGAAATTACTCACAGGTATAAATAAACTACTTTTGATTATTTCTTTCTGTGACAGCTTCATGAGACATAGACATAATACCAGTTATATTTTGAAGTGAAAGATGTCCTAATGAGATTACCATTGTAATATATATAATATTTTCATTTAATACGAAACCTCGTCAATTCCACAGTATTAGACATTTCATCATATTAATTTATTGTAGTAATAAATACTGAGTGTGAGGGCGTTTGTTACAGGATATACGCCCGGCAAAATTTCAAATAATGCCAGAGTGCCGTTAGGCGCGAGGGTATTATTAAGGAATTTTTGCCGGGTGTATATCCTGTAACAAACTCCCGAGCATGAGGTATTTATTACTATTATAAAGACCGGCCTACCTGGTTGAAAGAAATATCAATTTGTTTTTATGAGGTGACACGAACAAGAACGCCACCATATTGTTTTGAATGCATCATCGCTCTCGTAAAAGCAGACGATTTTACTACCAATATACAATCAAGCAATCGAAACAGCACTTCCGTTTTTCAGCGGGCCGTTATTAGAGGTTTTACTCCCAGCTGATTCTATGCGCAGACGGATTTTCGTTCACTGCGCACTTCCGGTCTTTATAATTGGATTTCTCCCTGAGAATGTTTGAAAATGGCAGTACTATATTGACTGCACATGCGCAATAAGCTTCAATATGTATTTATACTTATATTACGAAAGCTTAACAACCCGTACACACCCAGTAAACATTTTAAAGTTTTGCCGTCATTTGAAAGGAAATGTTTGGTAAAGGTTAAAAATTAATGGGTGCAAAAACTATTTATAAAAGAATGTTTTCAAAACATATTTTGTACACCAAGGAAAAGAAGTGTTGTGGGCTAATTATAGGTGAATGTGTGCCTGATATATTGCCCTAGATGATTGGCATATATTTCGAGCTTTGATACTTTTTAAGTGCTATTTCCCCTGCACCCTAAGTCACACTGTTCTAAATGAATGTCTTTGCCCTGGGTGAAAGTTGGGATATTTAGGTTTTGACACGGTCATGTCATCACAGAGAAGTCCGTTCCTACACAATAGCTTAAAAGTATATCATATAGCCATTTCAAATTTGGCATGTGGGTATACTAGTAAAAGGCCTCAGAACCTGTTCTGTTGTGGTCACCGCCTTCCACTACAAGACCAATGGTGACATTACTTCTTGATATTGTGGCCTAGTTCTCTCATACAGAAGGGCTGATTATACTATGGCTGATAGTAATAGCACATATGTCCTTATAAGCATACAAAAATTTTATCCTCAACCTCTTCACGGATATGGGTGGCCTCCAGTCATTGGCATATAGTCCGGTCCGGGGAATCTTAAGAGCCGCACCTGACCATTAAACCCTTCTTTAATCTCAGACTACATTTACTTACTCAAAAGTCATTATATCTGCCTCAGAGATTTCCTTTCAGATATAATAACTTTAAAATATTTTATGTAGATCTTTTAAAGTTGTTATGTAGCTATAGTAATAGCTGCTTCCACTAAATGACCAATGACAGCCTTCTAAATGACAGATTTAGGGCAGTTCTTTGCAATTTGGTTTCGTTTTTCACATGTAAAGGGGCAGATCATCATATGACCAGCATAAAGATGTATCTGGTTTATTTGAAGTTATATCACTAAAATAAATGCGTTTAACTGGCATTCCTTGTAAAATCGACTATTACGCATTTTAGTTGTACTAATGTTCTTTGATATAGCATATGTATTAGTTTTTTAATAAATTGAAACGCAATAGTCATTGGTGTTTATTTATGAACTATAATCCTTACTGTAATGTTTAATCTTGCACAATTAATTTTCTTTACTTTTAACTGTGGTTTTGAATTTCAACACATTTTACAATGGAGTAATATCACTGATTACTTGAGCTATACTAAACTGACTTAGATTTTGCACAATATATATATATATATATATATGTTACAGTAAATATGTGAAATCAGTAAATACGTGTTCTTACTGATTTGATCAATAAATGTGTATATTAACTAAAATTTTCAGCAAATACATGTTTACTGGTTTGACTTTCAGTAAATATGTGTAATGAAACTTTGATGTTCCCTGGTTGTAAATGTATAATACTGGGGCCGTATTCACGAAAGGTCTCAGACTTAGCCAGGTCTTAAGCTTAGATCCAGTCTTAAAGTTAAGACTTTTGTCTCAGCTAAGTTTTATCTTAAAACTGTATTCACAAAGAGTGACTAAGCTAAGTCCAAGATTATCAAATAACCACAGTGGTTTTCTGTGTCATGTGACCCTTTTTTCTATTCAAACTATATTATTGGTGACATATATCCTTCATTTAATGCATTTTATCTAAGGAAAAGTGCTGTTTGGAAATTGAAAAGCTTATTATCAAATATAAACTTCCAAAGACTGCTTTAGTGAGATGTTCTGTATAAATATACTTTATTTACAGCCATTTCAAATTTTGAAGTGGAGAAAAGTTTATGGCAGCCATATTTAAGCCCTCTTTACAAAATTTAAGCCCACTACTAACCAGTCTTAAAGTTGAGCCCTTGGCTAAGCCCAAGACCAGTCTTAAATTCTTTGTGAATACCACAAAGCCTAAGACAAAAGTCTTAGCAGGTTTTGGGCAGAAACTTGAGACAAAAGTCTCAACTTTAAGCCTAAGCCCTGGCTAAGGCCTTTCGTGAATACTGGCCCAGGGGCGGATTTCACGAAAGGTCTTAGCCTGGTCTCAGGCTCAAACTTGAGACTTTTGTCTCAAATTATTGGAACATTTTACTTGAGCCCATGGGCTCAGCCTTAATGGATTTCACAAAAGGTCTCAGTCTCAGCTTTGGCTGAGCCACTGGCTCAAATGTTAAGCCTGGTTGAAAGTGGGCTTAAGTTTTGTAAACAAAGGCTCAAATATGGCCGCCATAATTCTATCTTCACTTCAAAATTTGAAATGGCTGAAAATAGGGTACAAGTATATAAAACAACCCCCTGAAGTAGTCTTTGGGTGTTTTTACATGTTTACAAGGTTTCCCATTGCAAAATGGTATTTAACCAGAGATATTATGTGTCAAACAAGGAACATATATGCCATCAGTAGAATATTTTGACTCAAAAAATGGTCACATGACACAGAAAACCACTGTGGTTATTTGATAAGCTTGGTCTCAACTGAGACCCCTTCTGTGAAAACCAGGGGCGGATTTCATGAAAGGTCTCAGACTTAGCCCAGTCTCAGGCTGAGCCACTGGCTTAAATCTGAGCCTTTTGGCTCAGCTAAGTCTTTGTCTCAAATGGTTTTCACAGAAGGGGTCTCGGTTGAGACCAAGCTTATCAAATAACCACAGTGGTTTTCTGTGTCATGTGACCATTTTTTGTAGTCAGAATATTCTACTGATGACATATATGTTCCTTGTTTGACACATAATATCTATTTGCACTGGGAAACCTTGTAAACATGTAAAACACCCAGGGGGTTGTTTTATATACTTGTACCCTATTTTCAGCCATTTCAAATTTTGAAGTGAAGAAAGAATTATGGCGGCCATATTTGAGCCTTTGTTTACAAAACTTAAGCCCACTTTGTCCCAGTCTCAACATTTGAGCCAGTGGCTCAGCCAAAGCTGAGACTGAGACCTTTTGTGAAATCCATTAAGGCTGAGCCCATGGGCTCAAGTAAAATGTTCCAATAATTTGAGACAAAAGTCTCAAATTTGAGCCTGAGACCCGGCTAAGACCTTTCATGAAATCCGCCCCAGAACTGTAAACCAAAATACACATTATATTGGAACATGTTCCTTTATTATGATGACTATTAGAACATACTAAGTATACTTCATTTTACAGTACATTACATGCAAACTTTATGTTGAAAAAAATAGCATTAAACTTTCAAATATTTATGTTTATAAACTTTAGATATGTGCTACCAACAAATACTTCATTTAAGCTTATATTATTTTCAATCCCACAGATACTGAGGACCTATCACATCCCGAAAAATGATTAAAGATTATTTAACGTTTCTCCATGTTTATGTGACCGATACACAAAAAGCGTTTTCCTTGACAAAAAATAAAAGTTTTAGAAATTGATTTAACTTTGAGTTCCAACATTTTAACATATTTTAACTAAACTGCCATTCAACAGAAATTTTACCTTATCATTTAAGACAAAATGATTTACACCCAAACAAGTCCGCATGTATTTAAGGATCTATTGTAAATCAGAGGTTATCAGTAAGTGGTTTCTTTATTTTAGGCCAGCTAGCCCCTAGATGTATTTCATCATAGTCTTTCAGGGACTTTTAATCCCTTTTAAGGTATCTATGGTTATAGTGTGGCTTCCTCTATTAAATGGACAACATTAAATGGAGATTTTACTCAACCCTAATTACTGATCTAAATTTTATTGGTGACTTTTGGAAAAGAAATACATTGTTAAAATACATTATTAAGACTACAGTGATTTTCAGTTCTGGAATGAGAAATATATCTTAATTTTATTACTTTGCTTGTTCTTCCTTATACATAAAGTATCATAACTTGAGAAATATTTGATAATGTAAAGTTAAAAATTTGTTGATTTACATTACAATTTATTTTAAATGAAAAAAAAATATTACAAGTTTGAGTCACATATGGACATATGAACCCAAAATCAGTAAATACGCATATTTACTGAAATTTTCAGGGAATAGGCGTATTTACTGATTTCACATATTTACTGTAACATGTATATACTTCCATGGTTGAAATCAGTAATTCAGTGTTTTCTGAGATATCATTTTCAGTAAATTACATAAACAAATTCCACAGTGAAGAATAAGAAAGAAAAACTTCAGTAGTAAATGTAGAAGTCTTTGGAAACTTCACAGTTCTTATCCATCAAAAAATCATTCCATCTTTTATTGTTTCAGAAACATGGGGCCCTCCTTGGCCTAGTGGGTTAGTAGGTTTGACATCTTATTACAGACTGTCACTTCTGTGTACGTTCAACTGCCGCAAGTGACAAGACTGAGGACCTGTCCTAATATGACCCTGGCTGTTGAACATGATGTAAAAGCCCAAGTTATGACTTTGTTTCTGAAATATTTGCAAATTTTCAGGAAATTTCAAATTTTGGATAACATAGGAATAAAACTCATTGTTTCTGAGACACTGAACAAATGACAGAACACTGATTGCTTTTGATATGATACATACATATTTATACACAAGAAATAAGATAAATACCTTTCATTAGTCAATGCGATTGAAATTGTAAAACATGAAAAAGGAAACCATCTGAAATTCATGAAAAGGTGATCTACAACATCTCTAGTTTGTGTAAGATGAGCTGATTAACTTAGAAATAAGGCAGAAAATGGCCAATAATAAAGTAAATAAGTAGTAAAAATGGCCAAAAACACCCCTCTTTCAAAAAAAGTTGATGATCTAGATGACAAGATCAAATTAAAATGGATATATAAGACAGGCACTTGAAACAGGCAATAAGCCAACCAAACAATGAACAAACCGGCTGGGATATTGTTGTCTATGTTGTAGAGTAAAAATAGCAATATGCCAACCAGCACTAAGACAACCATATATTTGACATTGTGCCAACCCCAAAAGGAAAAATAGACAAGTAATAAATATTTTCACTAAACGACTGATTAATACTACGAAGTATCTTGTAGAAAGTAGTTTATGCATATTCACTTGAAACAGTTAAGAAAAAAAACTCCAGCCAAAACAACAAAAGAAGTAAGATGTTTTGGCACATTGCCGATGGGGTTGGTATAATGCTGCATGTTGGCTGCACGTCATGAAGAACATTTTGTGTAAAGACTCTCTAATTTGGTTCATTACATTTTACAGGACATACCATTTTTAAAAATAGAGAAGTTTTCTTTCTTTAGGACATTTTTTGTTTTAAAGTGCACGGGTTGTAATTTTTTGTAAATATAGTCATCAAGTGTGTGTTTTGTCAAATAAATCTCAAGGTAATGTTTACAGATTTTTGAGTAAATATTTACCCAGTTGTGACTACATCCTTTGTCATTTGGGTCCATTGTCTAATAAGTGGGGTAAAGCGGGCTATCCAGATCTCCTTCCTATAAGAACATCCACCATTAAGCCCCATCCACTTCCTATATTGACAGTCACATGACCTATGATGTCACTTGGGTGGACTTTCCTAGGGCACTTTGGCCTCCTTCCAAGAATTAAACCACATGACAGCGATAAAGTACCATTAATCTCCCCCTTTCCCCTTCATAGTTTAGACTACACGATTAATGACCTCACCATGATTGGCAGCCCTAAGCCACACCCACTAAATTGGCTACACTTTTTAAGGTTAAAGGTAAACTCTAGTACTAATGTACGCACTGGAGGGGTGGCGGTTGGGGTTGGAATGCCTATAAGAGGCAGTTCATTTTTAAATATGTGCTCCCCACATATATGGGGTCCTTTTATTGAGAAATAAGGACAAGTTCATGAAGCAAAACTCATAATGCATGTTGATATGATATGACCACACGGATAAGTGTGAATGGGCCATTACTGGTAGATGTATTATTATTCACATATGTTCAACAATGCATTTTGAAATTGAAATGTCTCAACAACAATAATAAAGGCTATTCAGTGGGACATAAAATGCTAACTTAATCTACTCTTAGGAAGTTTGTGGGTGAAGTAGATGTTTGAAAGGGCATTAAAGCAAGTAAATCTTGTGTCACCTGGCATCATGTCAGTTATTTCTATATCCCACAGAAACTAATTTGAACACTCTTAGGAAGTTTGTGGGTGAACTAGATGTTTGAAAGGGCATCAAAGCAAGTGAATCTCGTGTCACCTGGCATCATGTCAGTTCTAATTCTAATAGCACTTTTATAGCACTTAATCTCTGTCAAAAGACAGATTCTAAGGCGCATCACACAAAAACATTGTTCAATATTCAAAAACCAGAGACATTGCAGGGGTCAGCACCGTGGAGAAAGCAGAAGGAGATTGGAAATTTAGGGTGGGTATGCTTTTCCAAAGAGGTATGACTTCAACTTTGACCTGAAAGAGGCAAGTGAGTTTGCAGAGCGGACCTCATCAGGAAGGTCATTCCAAATCATAGGTGCGTCATACGCAAAACTGAGTCCAAAATGTCTTCGAGACTTGAAAACTGAAGCAAAGTGGGGAACCTCAAGAAATATGCCATCAGATTGACTTCGACGAGTGTTATATGCACTATGTCTGGGAATCAGGAAGGGTTCAAAGTATTTGGGGTTACCACTGTGTAGGAACTTATATACCAGCATGGCAGTCTTAAAGATAGAACAGTACTTAATCGGCAACCAATGTAGTGCTTTTCTAACTGGAGTGATGTGTGAGTACTTGGTGGTGTCGGCAACAATTTTGGCAAGGCTATTCTGAACACATTGAAGTTTGCGCAGATCCAGAGCTGAGAGACCTCTGAACAGAGAGTTACAGTAATCAAGTCAACTTCTGACCAGAGCATTGGCAGCCATAAGAGCAGCTTCATGTGAATCGCTTAAGATCCCGGACATGAGCAAAACAAGCCTTGCAGACCTTCATAACATGGCAAGAGAATGAGAAATCTGAATCAAACCAGACACCAAGGTTCCTAACTGCATCTATTGGTGATATAAGATTACCAAGTGTATTGACCGGGAAGGACTGATTAAGTTTTTCGCGCTGAGACTTTGAGCCAAACACAATGAATTCGGTCTTATCAGGATTTAGCTTGAGCTTATTTGTGGAGAGCCATCTCTTTATGTCTTCAAGGCAGTGTGACAGCTTATCAAGGGCCAAGGCAACATTTTCATGTGTGAGATGTACATACAGTTGTGTGTCATCAGCGTAGAACTGGAAACTAATACCAGGATGATTCTGTATGACTTTACTCAGTGGAGTAGTATAGAGTGAAAAAAGGATTGGCCCCAGGACAGAGCCTTGAGGCACACCATACAATAACTTTTTGGCATCAGATAAAATTGACCCAATCTTAATGAACTGAACACGGTCTGAGAGATAAGACTTGAACCAATCGAGGACAACCCCGCTCACACCAAACCAGGAGCTAAGAGAATTAAGTAGCGTATCATGATCTCTAGTATCAAACGCTGCTGATTGATCCAAGAGAACGACAGCAGTAGCCTCCCCTTTAGCAAAAGCCAAATGAACATCATTCTTAATTGAAAGCAATGCAGATTCAGTTGAGTGACCTAGTTTATAGGCAGATTGCCTGACATTCTCTAGTCCGTTCAAACTGACATGGTCATTCAATTGAGAAGCAACAACACGTTCAACAAGTTTGGATATGAAGCCCAACCCAGAAACAGGTCTGTAGTTTTTTAAGTCATTGGGTGGTAGTGATGACTTTTTAATCAATGGGGTTACAATAGCCTTCTTGAACTCATCAGGTACAACACCTTCTGACAATGAGCAGTTAACAAGCTTGGTGATAGAGGGCAGTAAAATATCAATACATTCCTTAACAAGAAATGTAGGCCATGGATCTAACAAACAAGATTTAGTAAGTGACTTCATGATAATTTTTCTAATTTCCTCTTGTTTAAAGCAGCTGAAATTGGGTACATCAGGTGGAGGAGGCAGAGTGAATGAGTCACTAGAGGAAAATGAGTTTCTGATTTTAGCTATTTTGTCACTGAAGAAAGTGACAAACCAGTCAGCAAGACCTTTCTTAGATTCATGAGAAGGGAGTACTGCATCAGGACCAGAGTGCAGTGCAAAACGCAAGACCTGCCATAGCTTCTTGGAGTCGTTAGCATTTTCTCTGACCAGGTTTCTGAAGTAATTTGTCTTATCTTTGTTGACCAGTGAATTGCACCAAGCAATCTGTCTTCGAAGTCTAGCTCAATTATAGGCAGATTTATCTTTACGCCAGATTCGTTCCAGCTGTTGCCTGATGTTTTTTGCCAGCCGGTAGGTGTCAGATAACCAACCAGTAGCTTGCTTAGTAAAAGTACGAGTAACCAATGGTGCATGCTTGTCCCGCAATTTGCTCAAATCATTATTAATCAAGTATCAAATCAAGTATTGTTCACACAAACCACTGACTGCATCACCAGGGTGTTTTACAAATGCACTATTTCCCAAATCCTTACGGGAACTATCCATGTCAATTTGATGATACCTCCTAAAGGTGACAACTTTTGCCTTATGTGAAGGAGGATTAACTGAATCAAGCTGAGCATGATCAGAATTAAATTCAGCAACTCGTACATTGGAGATGACTCTGGCATCAGTAGGAGTGAGAACAAGGTCTAGGATATGACCATGAAGATGGGTAGCCGTTTGAACATTTTGTGTTATATTGCATGATTCTAAACAGTTCTGGAATTTGATACTATCATTTGAAGAAGTATCCACATGAATATTGAAATCCCCACAAATTAGGAATGAGGGAGAAACTGAGGATAAGTATTCTAAAAGATTGATAAATTGGTCCAGGAAACTTTCAGAGCATGAGCCAGGTGGACGATAAACACAAGTCATCACAAGCGGTTGAGCCGCAGACCCAATTGCAATGCTAATATTTTCAAAGGAACTGAAAGTAGGTGTATCCACAGATCTAAACTGTATAGCTTTGTTGATAAAAAATCCAACACCACCACCACGGCCATGAATACAGGGTTTGTGGCAGAATTTGAAACCTGTCGGGATGATGG
Source organism: Sabellastarte sp. h YS-2021 (assembly GCA_964017235.1). Lineage (NCBI taxonomy): Eukaryota > Metazoa > Annelida > Polychaeta > Sabellida > Sabellidae > Sabellastarte > Sabellastarte sp. h YS-2021. The sequence continues at coordinate 45,615,572 of OZ024929.1, forward strand.
AATGTAGAAGGCTGTCCGTTTCCTCCTGGCGAATATGTGTTTCAGTGACAGCAAGAATGTCGACAGAATGTACTGTTACAGTATCATTGATGCAGGGTCCCTTGTTTCTTACAGATCGGCAATTTACCACCCCAAACGAGATTGGTCCAGGATTAAGGGAGATGTCACCACAAAGCAACAATAAGGTCGCAAGGCCATGACGCTTAGCTACACAAGGGAAATGATGTGTATTCAGGACATAGCTGTGGAGTCTGTAGGGGTGTGGTAATGAAGTAAGACCATGAGCAGACAACGGAATAAACACATTGGGATCACTGCATACTGACTTTCTCCAAAACAACAGTAAGAGGAACAACCAGCGGATGGTACTCATTGCACTCCAGTTCCCTAAACTAAGAACAGGACCGTGAGGAGTAACACCAGTATGCCTTAATTTTAAGTTAGTTACTATGTGACACAGTTTGTCCACTCTAAATTCTGTCCCGTGGGCAACTCACGGGCACCCTACACTCCTCACTGAGCCTCTAGAATAAACAATTTCCCCAAAGTGAATCAAAGAGGGGATGGCCTTAAGCTAAAGGAAAGTATTGGAGTGACTAAAAAGTACAAAATAGTCAATGGTATTCAGTAGGTATTGACAGCCACAACAGTGAAAAAACAATTGGAGTGACAAGAAACTGCAGAATGATAATGATATTCAGGGGATATTGACAGCCACTACAGTGAAAAACAACAATGGACTAAAATATCAATAAAATAGAAATAACTCACAATAAATCTGGGCCGATAATTCCCGCTAAATGGGCGATAATACCCTTACTATCAATAAGCATGCAAATACAAGCCACAACATTGGTAATAGAAAAACAGATTACACATGTTGTGGAGTTTCCTTGCAATATATATTGAAAACTCCTTATATTCGCCTAGACTTATGTACCAAACAGGGTTTATACTATCATTTACAAAAAAAGGAGTTATTTCTATATCCCACAGAAACTAATTTGAACACCAATTTCTTCTCTAAGGCCATGGCGTATGGTCCACATGATGAAAATTCTTACAGACCATGTGTGTGTGATGTGTGTGTGTGTCACATGTGTGTAACTTCCAGGTTCACCCATTTTGGGCTGTGGCCAGCACGTACATGCACGTACGTGGGAATGTAAAAGAGGCTTTATAACAGTGATAAAGTATTATATGGTGAAATAGCAGAAAAGAAAAAAAACCCTCTAGTACTCAATTTGCCTAACATTTATTTCATAAGCTAAACATCAATGGTACACCAGCTTACAATTCAATGAACGGGCAGTAGCTCAAAGATCACAAGGGAAGATTATCAATGAAAGTAATTTAAATCATCAGAATTGGCCAATCTATATGTGATATGAATACAGCACAACGTTTGATCTTGTATAAAAACAGTTTAAGTCAATTCCAGAAAATGATTAAGGCGAGTATGTTTCAAGTATGAGTTCATAGCATATAGGTTTGATCATGTGAAGCCAATTCAAATTTCCAAAACTATCCACACGGATGCTTAATAATTGATATACTTGCAAAATTTGCAGGTGGTACATACACAAATTAATGATTCATGCTTGCAAAATTTGCAGGTGCTACATACACAATTAAATTAATGATTTAAAGATAATTTAACCACAACTGGTCATAAATTACACCTCATGAGGTAAAATGTGTTTAATAGCATCAGCTTTCATCCTTGACCATGGTTGCAATCAGATGATCCATTGATCTTGGTTAAACATCCGTTTTATCAAATTACATAGGTTATAGATATCACTTAGTTGAGGAGATGAAGGAATGTATTGCATACCAACTATAGACAAGATTCTGACTGTAGCCACTGGTTATTGGCCAAAAATCTCCCCGACTTTCCTATTTTTGATATAAACCAACTGCCCCAGAGGTGGGGATTCAATATGTAACCATTGCATCAGTTGATGAGAAGTGGGTATATACCCTGATTTTTTTTTTGAGAAAAAAAAATTTTATTCACTCTTTTCCAATGACAACCGGAAGGGCAAGAGTGGAAGAACCCCTCATCGATGTCTTACAATTATACATTTATGTCAATGTTTAAAACTACACAATGTGTGATGAGTGATAATACTTTACAATATTTTCTTTTTTACTTTTTTTTCTCAAAATATTTTACTACCCTTTCTAGCTACAAAAAAGACAATACACACAATGACACAACCAGACAACACATACAACACAACAGTGTGCTGGGTTATATGTGAATGGAAACTGATGTTTAAATTTCTTACCAATTTATGAAAGACTCTATAGTTTCAACAACAGAAAGAGCTAAATCTTTCATCTTGAGAGACTTGAAAATATCAACATATTGCTTTAACTTTATAAAGAAACTCTTCAAGCTGATATTTTTCTCAGTAATGTAACTAGTATATATATAATATTTTGATAGCAGAATGATAGTGTTTAATGCTTTATTTGATTTCAAATCCTGGAATTTATACCCCAGGATAATGTCCTTTACAGACAAAATTACTCCAGTGTTATTATACTTGTTCCAAAGATCAATAATTTGTAACCAAAATGTTTTAATTTTTTTGCCCTCAAAAAAAAAGTTCAATCGTCTGAATGTCTATTTCACAAATCGCACAGTTTGGAGTTGTTTTAATTTGAATCTGATAGAGTAATTTATTTGTTACCACCAAGCGAAATAATATTTTATATTGTAACTCTATTACTTTACTGTTAACTGGCAGTAAGTGGGCTAGTACATATATCTTTGCCCAAGCATCACTATCCATTTGACCAAACGTAGTGTTGTAATATGCCATGTTTTTAAATTCACTGTCAAGCTTTGTGTTTAAAACCAAAAATTTCTTTATTATTTTCATATTAAGATTCTGGATATTAATTTTATTGCCAGACAATTTGATTCCATGAAATTTTTGTGTTATACCATTATTTGACCTAAATTCTCTCACAATGTTGAGGTTTTGTACCAATTTTGTAACTAAACCTCTCCACACCAAATAACTATTACTAGACACTCCTCTATAGACCCACTGTTCAAATGGTACTATTTTATTGTGTTCGTTGAAAAGATCACCTATGAACCACAGACCTGCTTGGAACAGTGATTTATTAAACCAAAATTGGTGTTCTTTTTGACTTATTAAACTATTATACCCTGATATACCCTGATTAATTTACTTACCTGCAGCACACAACATGCCATAGTTTATTGAAGTTATCAGGGATGTGATGCCGCTTCCTTGGTTAAATGCTGTCAAGAACTCCACATAGTAAACACCTGAAGCAGAAGCAATACAAAGGAATTAGTCAATTTATTTACATGTGCACAACAACCTGAAATACTTTATAGTAGACTCTAACTTATATTGAATTATGCATATTAGATATAATTTTTTCTTCCCATAATTATGATATCTTGTATTTTCTTCTTTATAACATCAATGACAATATTGATATTATCTTGTAATTATGAGATGATGCTGATGTATAACATAGTTACAATGGAAATGTTCTGGTCCCGTATTAACAAAGATTCTAAAGCTTAAGTTGATGTTAAAAGTCACTCATAAACTCATTTTTATGAGTTTATGCTTAAACTCAAACTTTTCACAAATATAAAAAATTCTTAAACTTAAATTATTCTAAAAGTCATACATAAGTTCATTCTTTGAGTTTATAGACTAAGAGAGAACGGTTGGTTGCCTTCATTTCTTTTATTTGATTCTTACAAAGTCCAAGGTCCAAAAGATGATGTGTAAGTTGTGTACCAGTTTCAATGATAAGGCACTTTATAAATTGCAATAATGGGGAAAGATCATTTATTTACAACACACAATAAAACACAGATACACAGACAGCAAATACTTAGCAGCCTAAATACAATTAATAAGTCCTACACACTTATTTCTACAACAAGGATAAAAAAGCCAAACTCATTATCTTTGTTTTGGGAATGTTTTTGCTCAATCGCTCCATTTTTGGGTGTGTTTTTTGTAGGAATGGACACCAAAGGATGACCAGCTACCATTAGCTTTTAGCTTGTCCAAGGATACATATCTTGCCCAATAGACCCCCGACCTCCTGAAGGAGTGACGTTCATACAAAGCAGGGTCATGTTGAGGGAATTGAGCAGCCTAGACAAGGTGACACTTAACATGGAGGCAGTAAGAATGGTGGAGCCTGAGGGTTTGGGGTGAAGAAAGAGGCGAGGATTAGAAGAAGCAGAAACAAAGGACAGTAGGTGTTTCAAGGCATTGACTGGACAGAGGGGAGGGAAGGAGAAGAGGATAGGGGGAATCTGGACTATGTGCACCTAATTGGAGCTTTTCATGGCTTTGCAATCTACTTTATTATGATGTGAGCACCAGGGGGGTAAAAATGATGTCACTTCTTAGCAGACGGTGGGTGGGGTCATAAACGGAGGGGGAAGGAGGGGCAATATTGGAAACATGGCAAAATAGGCAAGTAAGAAAGTAGGGTTGCAGACTGGATCTAAGATAAGGGAGTCACAAGCATGGATCAAGTGGGAAAGGGTTGAGATGGTCACGATTACCTTAAAGCGGGGTTGATAAGGGACATTGATAGAGACAGATTTTAGGAAGAGAAGAACTTTTCTGTTGGAGAGGGCACCACAGGGGATATCGTGCAATATGTGTGTAAAGAAAGGGTGTGAGCTCTACTGCCATTTTGGGCTGAAAGTTCAAGGTTGGGAAGGATGGTGGAGAGGGAGGGGAGGGGAAGGTGATGAAAGATGGAGAAAGTGAGGAACAGATTAAATTTAGCAGAGTAGGCTGCAGCATTGCAAGGTCTCAGGGCTTCATCAATTCTGCAATGAGCTTGCTGGAGTATGGAAGCCACCTGGGAGCCTGTGAATAAACAAGGAACAGTAGTATGTCAGAATGATGTTTATGACATAAAAATATTCATTTTAATATATACCACTGACTGAGCTACACAACTATTGGTAACAGATCTAAGTATCAGCTCGTGATTTGCACTTGCATAACCCATCAAGAAAAGTTTCATTATTTATTTAATAAGTTAACAGTATTACATATGTCAAATACTCTAGAAAGAATGTCAGCATCCATGTTCAGCTGGCCTGGGATGTAAAAGTACAACAACGTTATGTCGTTAGTTACTACCGTGAACCATGCATTACATGTATTCATCCCTGATGTGTTCTTTTTGTCATGTGTGCACGGCTGCTATGTTGTCTATGTCAGATCTGATAGTACATTGTATCCAGAGATGACCAAACGTTGACAGTGCAATTAAGTTGTCCACCATTTCAAGCTATGTCAGGGATGCCGTCACACCCATGTGACATGATATGGAGTAAATGTTATTTTCCCAGATTGCTCCCATACCTTTGAGACATGCGTTGACCTGTATGTCTGATCTATGTCTTTGATGAGAAAACAGCACCTTCCTGTTGAATGTTATGAAAGACTCCACAAATCAGGTTAGATCCTTCCATATTTCATCAGAGATGATGATGGAGTTGTCACCTTGTCTATATTCATTTGGTAATTAACGAAGAAACATGAAGGAGCCACCGCCAGTACAGGTACAATATTTTCCCTAATAATGACTAAAGCTGTGTGTTTTAGTGAGGTAGAGTCTATACAGGTCAAAAATCTGAATGCATTTGTCTTGAGATATAGTTACCAGTCCTGTCCATGATGACCTTTTTTGGATTCATAGGCAGACCAAGAAATTCAAAGAGTGAGTTAAGAAGCATGAAATACTTGTCTGTGTCACGGCATTGATGAAAGCAAATAATGTCATCAATATAGTTGTGACATATGATGCTACATACATGACATATGATATCTGTAACCCTCAGGCAAAGAGCGCTCCCCATGCGCATCCCCATGGAAAAGCTGATATCCAGATAAGTGAACCCTTCCAGGTGCATGGCTAGCAGATCAAAGTTGTAAGGGTCTATCAGAAGATTGCTGAACACTCTACTAAGGTCAGATTCTGATCTAACTCATTCATGGTGTTAATTATTGCATCAACTGATGGGTGTTTGAAATAATATCACATACTTCTGTGTTTTTCTTACGTAAACGATCTTTCAATTTTTGAAAACAAACTTTGCCCACTTGCAAGAGAAACTTGCAGCCATTGTCATTGTTTTTTTTGTGACATACTAGATCTTTATTTGAGCCTTCAGAGATTTTCACATTGCATTGAGTGGTTTTTGGGTTTGTGACATGTGCAGTATTCCTAATTGGAATCTTCTCAACAAGATCCGGATGTTTCCAGGTGCACCTTCCCCTCTTGATTTCTTGTGGTAATACAAGAAGTGCCTGGCATGCCATCATCCAATTTGTTTCCAATAGGTCTTGAAATAAATGATAACCAGATTTGTGCGTGTTTTCCCTAGCAACATTAGAGGATTAAATCTGCACATACCCTAAGAAACCCACCAAAAACTGAAGTCCTGATATTTGGGGAATTGATCTGTAGCTCCCAGATATGTAATAATATGGCCAGCCTATTTCATATTTAACATTATTGTCTCCAGATCTACGCAAACCTGACTTGAATGTCTTTTACCTCATCAGGTTTCCCTCACTTTACCATGAAGATGTTTCAGTAGCTTTTGAACTTCCCTTTGGATGTGTTCATCTAATGTGAGGACGTCTATGGAGGCTGCACCAGAGTTAAATGTATTTTCCTGTAACAGTAAGGCACCTCTTCATCTACTGTAGCCACCTGGGTTTATCTGTCCATGGTGTCCCCCTCTGGTGCCTCACTCTGTGTTGCCTCCCGGACCTCAGCCTACTGTGTTTGTTTGGTCTCTAGAATGATGACATCTGGGCCTGTATTTACAAAGATTTTAAAACTTAAACTCTTCTTAAATCTCATACATAAACTAATTTTCTGAGCTTACACTTAAACTCAAAGACAACAGCTGCCTGCCTTCATTCATTCTTTTGGTTCTCCATACGTGTATATTTACAAACAATGCTCCTGAAAACAGACAACAACATGACATATTTATATAGTGCAATTATATTTAAGAATAAACTTCATGGGCTAGTTACACTAAAGCCCACAATAACCGACCCTTACTGGTTCAAGGGTTGGTTAGCTGAGTCAAGGATCTGGGAAAAAATAAGAAGAAAGCACAAGAAAAATATGGATCAGTTTCACCTCCCCAACAGGATATAGTACATCCAGGCTTGTCTGGATTCAGATCCTGACCTGACTTGGTCAGGATGTTCTTTTTGCATAATCAGAAGTTGAAGCGTAAGGACAAGCTGCAGAGGCCAAACTGATAAGTCACACCTAGTCATGATAACCTGTAGTGACAAAATGATAAGACTGGAGCAGTCTCCCGACCCACCTGGATAGGTCTGATCAATTTCTGGAGTCGTGATTGCAAGGCAGGATCCAAGCAACACCATGTAAATCTCTAGTTGCTGCTGTTACTAATCATTTCTCACTGGAAAGATGCCAGCTTTACATCAACAACACTTCCTACAGAAACTTACGGCCCTTTTGGTTTTTTTAGTTGAATATTTTGATTTTCAAAAATGACCAAAAAGGAAAGAAAAGGAACCAAAAGGATCCATCTGAGGCCTATTTTAAATTGTACCCAGTGCAATGGAGTTTTTCCAGTTGAGGGGTAATGTGTGAAAATTTAGGGGAATGGGTGAAAACCCTGCAGAGTGAGTTTTGGACTCGCTGCAATCTCCTTAACTTAAAATCAAAGGCCACAGGTTATCAGAGACTTTGTTTTGACATGTGTTGTGTTGCACAACATGCTGAGAACATAAAAAAGTGAAGTAGCCAAGGCACCTAAAAAACTATGAACCAGTAGTATGTGGTGCTGATGAAAACTACAGGAATCCCTTAAGGGAGGCAAAGTAACAGAGAGACCTACTCAAGGACTACTTCAACCACATTGGTGCATTGGTTGAGCAGCAAGAGAGAGTCTGAAGAGATGACATGAGAAGAGCAAATAGTGGGGACAGAAGTAGCTGGCATCTTTCAGTCTTTTTCAGGGTAAACCTATTATTCCAAGAACTTTTTATTTAAACTAGTTTTGGACTAATGTCCTAAAAATTTTCAACAAATTTCCACAAGCTGCCAACAAGTTTTCAAGCAAATCACAAGCCTTCTAAATAATGCCCAACAAACTGAAAACAAATATTCTAAAAAGTCCCACAGTAAATTAAAAAAAATTTTAAAGTGTCAGATTTTGTTCAAGTTTCAAAATGTTTTCGGTTAAAAAGTTTACAAAATTAAAAAAAAAAATTCACAAGCTGTTAAACTTTAAACATTTCAGAAATGTCAAAATCTTTTCATAATTTTTCAAATTTCTCAAAGGTCCAAACCATGTAACAATTTTTGAAGTCTCTAAAAGGTTAAAGTCTTTCTAAATTTTCTGAAATTCTTGAAAGGTCAAAGTGTTTTTATGATTTGCAAAATTTCTCAAGATTTTCAAAGTTTCCCTCCTTTACATAAGTGGTCCTGAAAAGGTTGTTTTGAAGGCAGTTGCAGAAAGTTTACTGTTGCTCGGGCTTTGATGTGGGGGCTGGGCTGGCTGCTCAGGAGGCTCTTGTTGCTGGGTGGTTGGAGCAGAGGTCGCTAGTAATTCACGACTGACTGACTGCATATTCCTAAAAAGGCTAGAGATACCTGAGATGTCGTGGGAAGCTTCTTTTCCTGTGACAGATGCTACAGAGGGTGAGTTTAAGATCTTGATGACAATGTTTGTTGATAATGTTTTACAAATGTCTGCCCTTAAAATGTTTTATAAACATTTAATAGTAGCTGGTTTTCGTATCCATTATTTTAAAATGTTTTTGAATGGTTTTCTATCAAATGTTTTGAAAACATTTTATTGCAAACGCTTTATACACCTATTTTTTCGAAATGCTTTTTGAATATTTACATTCGAACATTTCCAAACAAAGATGGCAGTGAGCAATAATAGGGGATTTGTCAAAAAATTGTCCCTAAAACTAAAAATTGAATGGGGGCGCAATTTTAAGCCACTGTCTAACAATAGTAGACATAAAAGTAATGTTTTCTTTAGTGGGCAACCTAAAAAGATATTGATTTTGACCTCTGACCCTAATTAAGGTTAATATTGCTAAGCAATGCCAAAGTAATATTGTTACGCTTTTCTAACATTTGTCATTAAACTTTTCATAAACGATACACAAAAAACGTTTTTAAAACCTTCTATTATATGGTTTATGTACCCATCAATTTTAAACCTTCACCAAACGTTTCCTTTCAAATGTTTGCAAAACTCAAAGCTCCTCTCTGTGGTGACTTAAATCTGGAGGAAATGCTGAGACCCCTCCTTCTGATGTAGCTCTTCAAGAACTGAATCCTGAATCCAGTGCAGTTCCTTAGGAGCCTGGCCAGATTTAACGAGTTCTTTGGGATTGTAACCAAGTCTTTTACACTTTCAATGACAGTTTGCCATTCCTTGTGAATCTTTCTCACAGGCAGCCCATTTAACCTTGTTCTTGAATATGTCTTCAGTTTTGTTGTAAAGCTCCTCATGATCTTTGACAAAGTCTACTATAACCTCCTACCATCTGAGTGTTAAATAAAGGTTTGTCATCTTTTATTTCTTATGCCTGGATTAGTTATCACTAGCTGTTTGGTTGCTCTCTCATCCATCCGTGGTGTCCATTTCACTTTCATTCCTGTCAGTTTTTTTTTGTTTTTTTTCCAGCTACTGTCTCCTCTGTCTGAGAAATATCCTATGGAGTATCCTCTGACCTCCTGGCTTCCTCTCTCTCCCTCTCCTCTATCTGTTGTTTCTCAGCCTCCTCACTCTCCCTCTGTTCTCTCTCCTCCCTCCTCCTCTGGATGTCAGTACCTGTATCCCCCACCTCAATCTCTGTAGGTGTGTCTGTAGGGACTTCTATCTTCCTCACATTCTTTCTGGATTTCTAGGACCCATTTTATAAAATAAATCAAATAAGCGTTTTGAAAAATAAACCAAAAAGACTATCAGCTAGCCAGCCAGCAAAAGTCCGTGCACTAAATCCTAAAAACAAAAAGCCTATCTCAACACTTTCAGTTGGCAACTGACAAGACTGCTCAAGTGGAACACCCCTATTACAAATGGAAATGAAAAAGTGTATACTGTACTGCCAACGAACAAACAATGAGTTTAAGCATATACTGGGAGGTTGAATGTTTCCTCATATGAGATTATCTTGGAAAATACAACATAATCTCAGGTGAGAAAAAAACTAAGATTGTTTGGTTGATTTTAAGTATGGGTTTCAGAATCTTTCAAAATATGGGCCCAAGTCCGATTCTACTGCGTTCCTTTCAATAAAAAGACTGTGTCTTAATTCGTTTATCAGTGACATTATCAAATTATTTTTTTTTAATATTGATGAACCAAAAAATTTAAAGGAAACTAAAATGACTTTCTACAGTACATATTGAACCTGTAGAAGAATTTTTGCTGGACACAGCAGGGTGATATTGCCTCTAGGATCAATGAATTGTACATAATTCAAAAGTTAAGTATCTGACCTTGCCAACAGTATAAAAATATGAGCATATTTGATGAAGATAAATGTTTTAAATTTTAAGAATTTTACAGTTATGTCTGATTCATTGTATGTATATGGATTGGTTCAAGGGCAAGGATTTCCTAGGGGGCTTTGAGGCTTCAGACAGACTTTCTCACTTCCTTTTCCAGATAGATAATTTTTTGTTTGGCTTTATCTCTGCTTCAGTAGCTTATGTTGTGTCAGCATTGGCTTTCATTCATACTCATAACCACAAAGGATAGATCCAAATGCTCAAAAGCCAAATTTACCTACTATTTTGCCAGTGAGTAATGACATACGCCAGGAGGTTATGGTTTTGGGCACATTCGTTTGTCTGTATTTGTAAAAACTCCAAAAGTAATGACCCAATCTTTATGGAAGCTTTTATGTGGATAAGGCCCGGTCAAAGGAATATGTGATGACATTTTGGGAAAGATTCAGATGATTTTACTGGGGCCATATTCAGCACACCTTTTAGCCAAGTCTGCAAGGCTTGACTTTTGTATACATGTAGAGCCAAGTTAAGCCTAAGATTTGGATAAGACCTTCTGTAAATACAGCCCTGGAGAAAAAAAGGCTGAATTTCAGAAATGCCCCGGCAGAGATCTGCACTCTATGAGTGTTTTTAGTATATTAAACAGCACTTACCTAATGAAAATGACATTCCTGTGGATAAAATGTGTGCAAAAAAGGTAGATGTCACCAAAAGGAAGCATCTTAGTAATTCCTGTGAATGCTGATGAACTGGCTTAAACTTATATAAAGGTTTGCAGAACACAAGATTGCTTTCCTGTTGCATTGTTGATCCATCATGATGTACATTTTTGTTCTGCTTTTGATCCATCTTGATTAACTGTAGTTTAGTTATGGCCAATTGTTTATTTAGACATTTATTAATAAGCACGGAAACAAAATGAGTGTTTAATATTGATGATATTTTTCTGTTGAGTGGTGAACCCATTTGCTAAAAACGTCATCAAACCACTGATACAAGCGTTTACCAGTTTAATCCAGTCTGTCAATTTGCATTTTGTCATACAGAGTATTCAAATAATAATGTCTAAAACAGTCATTTCTTTTGTACACAAAACTTAAGTGGAATACATGAAAGTGCTTGATATGTTGTAATTGGTATAGTTTCCTTTCTGTTCATCTGTGAGTGGAGTATGTTTTTCGAGTATATTTAATCTTGAAAGAAGTAGCCTTCAATTGCATTTCGAAATATCAAGTTATCTCACTTTTATCTGAAACACTTTTGTAGGAGACCATTAAGAATTCTATTTTGATTCATTGACAAAGCACCTTTTGTACAAAACCCATTGGTATAGTGGCTTGACTGATGATTTTATCTAGCGGGTATTCACAAAGGATGAACACAAGCTCAACGAAGAAAAGGCTTATATTTATATTATCCCTTTAGTTAATGTAGCCGCCAGGGACGTAAATCTGAGCCTTTTATCTTTGCCAAGTCCTGGACTTAAATGGCTTTCACAAAAGGTGACTTAGCTAAATCCAAGCTTATCATATAGCCATAGTGGTTTGCTATTTCATGTGACCCTTTATATCTAGTCAAAATATTTTAGTGGTGACATATATCTTTGGTTTAACTCATTTTATCCTTGAATAAATGCTGTTTTTGATGGAAAGCCTTATAGCCACATAAATATGTCCAAAGACTAATTTAGGGAGGTGGTTTATTTATTTATTCTTTGTTTTAAAGCATTTCAAAGTTTGAAGTGAGAAAAATATATGGCGGCCATATTTAAGCCTGTTTTTGTTTATAAAATTTAAGCGCACCCCCAGGTAAACTTGGCCAAAGCCCAGATTTATCTGCGTTGTGAAACCCTCTAAGTCTAAGACAACAGACTAAGTATCATTTTAAAAGTGGCCTCATTTAATAACAGTAGTAGTAATGCTACTACAACTATTGCTACTTTTACAAATAATAATAATAATTATTATAATAACTAGAATGTAAACTCCCACAAGTGCCAATACTAAGGGAACTGTCCCAATATGACTCTGGCTGTTGAACGGGAAGGAAAACTCTAACTTTGACCTTGACTTTAATAACCAGAAAGGATTCATAGGGTGCAGTCCTCGTACAGGGAGATTTTTGAAAATTAAGAATTTTTTGTATCCAGAATATTAACTGAATCTTTCCAAAAATCTAATCATTTCTTTCTTCTTTTTTTTTGTATTTCCTTGCATTTGTGTGTCTGTCTGTTATTTGTCACAAAACTCCAAAAGTAATGAACCAATCTTCCTGAAAATGTTTAATGTGGGTAGGGCCTGACCACTGAGGCCTAGTGGGTAACACACTCTTCTAGGTACACAGAGGACGTGTGTTCAATCCCAGGTACAGGCAGATACATAGTAACTCGGATGACCACTTAAAAGGGCTGTCCTCTGTCATTGGGTCCTAACCTCAAGGAGGTTTATAAATGGTCGTCCTTGAGCCTCTGTCTTTCAGTTAGGGAAATATCTGTTACTTGTGAGTTGGGGGCTGTACCTGTGCAGTCACATGGGTTAATTACCGCTTTGAGTCCTGTAGTATATGGATATATTGCGCTGAATATAAATACACAATACAATACAATTCATAGAAGTCCCTTAAGCACCAATAATGATAAGACACACCCCAAAGGTCAAAGGCCAAAGCTTTTACATACACCCCAGTATGATTCAATAATACTAAGCCTATAGGTACAATAAACAATGCAGTACAAGATAATAAAGAGTGATCTTTATTTGGAAGAATTCTTATCTGAAACTTTTTTGGGGGCAACGTCAGTGTTCAGAATATATAAAGAATAACATAAATAGAGTTTCTGATACTTTTTATTTAAGGTAATCAGTACTATATCAACCAGTAACTTTTCATACTATCGAATTCATCACAAATAGGATTTTAAAATTTACTAACATTTTTTTTTGCATCGAAATATTAAAATTATACATGATTAGTAATAACATGCCTCACAATAAATTAATACAAATAGGTACAAAACATAGTAACTTTTTGGTTGTTGGAAATTATAAAATAGGCCACATTCTTTTATATAATCAAAAATAATTTTTACATTTCTAATGTAAAAAATTATATTTTATATGACTGGCATACAACATTAATGTGACCTTAATTATAGAATCGCATGTAATTTAGCATTTTGGGACAATCTGTTAAATTAGGTGCAATGAATTAGAAGCATACTTACGATCAGGATAAAACTAATACTAGGCATACTATATAAACAGTAAGATGACCTTAAGCTCTTCCTAATTCAAAGCTTGTATTAAATGTTTTACTGTTTCTAAATATTATAATATGTGGGGGTTTCAGGCTACTAAAAGTATATGATTTCTGTAAACATTCTTATAAATCGTTTTTATTGGCAATATATGTAAATTCAGATTTTTTTTGGATATTTTAAACCTTACAGAACAGAAGTTACTTAGAAATAAGTTTTAAGATTTATTGAGGTCGAAAATATGATAAAAACAATGTACACGATCAAAACACACGTGTTGTGTGCTAAATCAGGAAAAAACGAAAATTGTATGATTTTTTCAATTATTTTACATGTTTTCTGTATGAAAAAACGTTTTAAAAACTATTCTTGTTCAAGTTTAAATGCATGTAAAGTGGCGTGTAGGTACACAATGGGCTATAGACACAGTGCTTTCTGAGAAAGATGTTTTTTGAGAGAAGAAAATCTTGCGAGAAAATGGCTTGGTTTAAGACTCTCCCCTTTTGGACTAAGAGGTGCTTTATAAATGCTTCTATTCTATTACATTCTATGCCATTCTGTTCTATCCCAAGGTGTTAGGAAAAGAAAATTAATGCAAATTGTAACAAAATTTGCAAATAAACGTCATGTTTTATATTCTTAACATAACATAAAGACAGATTGATTTAATTCGTTATATTTAAGTAATATTTAGAATTAAAACGATCAGGAAAAGCCTATTAAAACCCAATTTGAGGTGGTATACTCTGTTCAGCAATAAAGGCATTGGTTAGTGCTATGTCAAGATTATGTTCGGTTACTATGATGTAATTGTTTCAGTCTTACGCTTCACTGTATTGTATTGTATATTTATACTTACAGTAATATCTCCATGCACTACATGACTCAAAGTGCTATTTGACCCATCCAACTGCACAGGTACAGCCCAAGCTCTGAAGTGACTCACCTTCCCCTGACTGAAAAGCTCAAGGATGACCATTTATCAATGTTGTTGAGGTTCTTTAGCCTGTCACTGGGGATAGTACCCAATGAGAGAGGACCACCATTTTAAATGACAATCAGGATCACATTAAGTGTAATTGTGGTAACTCATTTAATTGTTTTAACATGTTTAAAAACCTTTATGAGTGAGCATGAATGTTCGGATTAGCCATAACCAATCTTTTCGGTAGTAAGTCACCTTGATTTATCTTTAGGCTGCTATGACTTATGTTTAGTTGCTATGACTTATCTTTATGGTATTATGACTAATCTTGCTCACTCTTCTGTAAAAAATGGAATCGAAAGGTATTGTACAAGAAGAAGGTATGTTTTATTTATACTCAAAACAATTTCTCCTTGTATTACAGAGGACAATCACTATTTTACCCAGCCGACTACATGAGTACAGCCCAAGCTCTCAAGTTACTGACCTTTCCCGTAACTCAAAGACAGAGGCTTTTATCTTTAGCCTGCCAATGGGGATAGAACCCAATGAGAGAGGACCCGCCATTTTAAGTGGTCATCCAAGCAACTATATATATCTGCCTGTACCTTGGTTTGAACCCACCTCCCATGTGTTCCTAAGGTGAGCTTGTTACCCACTAGGCCACAATGGCAGAGTGGATTATACTCAGGCTTATCTTCATCTAAGGTTGTAGCACTTAGCAGCAGGCAGTAAGACTTATCTTTTCAGTGTGTAAAGGCCACCTTTTTTATCGCAAGACTTATCTTTTCACTTTTAAAGGTCACCTTTTTGACTGTAACGCTTATCCCTTCATTTATAAGGGCCTCCGTTTGGATTGTAAGAATTTCCTTTTTGTTTTAAGGACCACCTTTATTTATTGTAAGACTTATCTTTTCAGTTTCAAGGGACACCTTTTAATTGTTATACTTATCTTTTCGGTTGAAGGGCCACCTTTTTCATTCTATGACTTTTTCGTTTTTAAGGTCAACCTTTTTTATTGTAAGGCTTACCTTTTCACCTGGGACAAATAACCTGGGGCCGATTTCACAAAGGGACTTAAGCCCAGATTTAGACTTAAATTTAAGACTTTGGTCTTAAATTTTTTCAACAGAATGTTAAGTCTGTGGTCTAAGACTTAGCGGATTTCACAAAGCAGCTAAGTCCATGAAATTGCTAAGTTAGTGGACTTAACTTTAAGTCTGGGAGGTAGTGGGCTTAAATTTTGTAAAGAGGACTTAAATATGGCCGCCATAAACTTTTCTCCATTTCAAAATTTGAAGTGGCTGTAAATAAAATATAATTACACAGAACTCCTCACTAAAGTAGTCTTTGGCAAGTTTATATGTGGCAACAAGGTTTTGCATTTCAAAACAGCCCTTATCCTTAGATAAAATACATCAAATGAAGGATATGTGGAACCAATATTAAATTTTGAATAGATATAAAAGGTCACATGACACAGAAAACCACTGTGGTTATTTGATAAGCTTGGACTTAGCTAAGTCACCATTGTGAAATCCATTTTAAGTCCCAGACCTAGCTAAGACCAAAGTCTTAGATTTAAGTCCCTGACTTAGCCAATAAAGGGACTTAGTTTAAGTCCTTTAGTGAAATCGGCCCCAGCTTTTCAACAGAACTAACGATAGCACCCTCAAAGGCTTGAAGCTCTTATGCTAGCTTGAGAAACTGTATTGTATATTTATACTCAGCATAATATCTTCTGGTACTGCACACACTCAAAGTGCTATTTAACCTTTAGGAGTCAGAGATAGAGGCTCAAGGATGACCATTTATTAATGTCTTTCAGGTTCTGTAGCCTGTGACTGGGGATTGGACCAAATGGCAGAGGGCCGCCATTTCAAGATTAAATGTTACTCATTCTGGATGATAAAATGAGGGATGGATAAATAACTTTTGGTTCCAATAAATAAATTAATTATTGTCATTTTGCCAGAGTTAAGTCCTTGCCTTTTTTAAGAATTCAGAGTTTTGTTTGGCCTCTCTCAAATTTGAACAGTTAAGAATATTAATCCGTCTTCACTTTCTCAATTTATATGAGATATCTTTCAGGATCACTGCCCATTTAATGTTTTTACCTTTACATATTTACGTTGCTATATTTTGTCCTAACCAAAGTCCTTCAGTTTTATCTTTGCTAAGCACTAGGTCAGGTAAAAAACAAAGATTTACCAACTTTGTCTACTACTGTTAACTGCATAACATCTCTCAGGAGTCCTGTCATGTCATCAACATATATTCTTCCTTCAACATTACTTGTTATAATATAAGTATTGTTGCAAAAACCTAAAAAACCCCGCAAAACTGGCGCCGGGAATCCTTTGTGTATTCCTCTAGTTAAAAGAATTTTTATCTGAGGCAGTCCATTATTTTTAAAGATGGATTTGTTTTGGTGCACAATCGCTTAATCTGCATATTATGATAAAATCCAGCATGCTGTAATTTCTGGGAAATGATATTGTTTAGTCCATCAACTTTTTTTTATGTTCATAAAATGATAAGAATTTTTGTTCAAAATGTTTTAAATGGTCCTGCAATATTTTCTACAAAACAAAGTATCATGCTGTGACTCTATAATCAAACAAAGCAATCAATATAGATTTGCAACAGATGTTAGCGAAATCAAATAGTCTCAGCTATCTGTTTCATGTGACTCCAATTTCATTAACATCAAGCTACAACAGATAACATGTTTTTAGTATTATGTGCATCAATGAAATGCGAAACGTTACTAGCAGGAAAACTATTTCATCTCCAGCAGTACGCTCACTTAATTTGTGTGGGTGTTCCAGTGGAGCTGATCTGAACCAAGTCTAGAGACAATTATTCAAATTGAAAGTCATGGTCATTTTTGGGTGGGAAAATTAACGGTCACTTTAGCCTCCACAACAGGACATAGTATATCCAGGCTTGCCAGGATCAGCCTCCCAACTTGACTTGAGGTCGGGCTGTTTCTCTGCACAATCAAAAATGAAAGTATGAGACAAGCTGTAAAGGCAGAACCAACAAGTTGTAGCTAATCATGATGAGCCATAGTGACAAAATGATAAGACTGGAACATTTTCGCGACTCACTCTGACAGAACCGATTAATTTTTGGAGTTAGGATTGCCAGTCTAAATTCTGAAAAGATCTGAACCCAGGACCAGCACTTGCCCTACAGCCAGCATCTTCACCACAGCCCCACCACCACCCAGGAGAAGAAGAAAGCCACAAAACCCATGGGATTTGTCATGGATTCAGCAAAGAAAAGATGCAAAAAAGGCCAACGTTGGGGTTTTATATCTTGTTCAACAGCCAGGGTTATATTTGGACAGGTTCTCAGCATTGCCACTTTTCTGAGTCAAACCAACACAGAGATTACTGTATGTTATTAGAGGCCAAACGTGCTAACAACTGGGCATCTGGGGACATTGAGTTAATGCTACAACAACCTCTTGGTCAAGTTAGTACAGACCTACATCCTAGCTTACCAAAATTTTGAAAGGATGCCCCCTTCAATGTTTGACCTCATTGAAGAGCGCATACCTCACCACCTGATTTCAAGAAGCTGTAAGAAGTGGGCTTAAAGCTGACCATAACTCTCAGACACTTAGCTAATGAAGAAATTTACACATAAATGGGGTATCACTGGATGATTGAATGAACCATCATATATAAATTAGTCCCCCAGGTATGCCAAGCGATCCTTAGAGATAGAAAGAGATAGAATGCCCCCCATGCTGCTGTCTCTATAAATGGGAAACATATCGCCACAAAGAAGCCTACAATATCGGGGAGTGATTTTACAACTACAGGGGCTTCTTCACTATTATTCTGTTATTCCTGGTTTATACTGAAAACAGATTCCTTTGGGTAGATGTTGGCCAAAGTGAATCTCCATCACATGTACAAGTATTAACTGCATTAAACCGAAGAAAAAGATCAAGGATGGCACCTTGGGGCTTCTACCACATGAACCCCTTGGGAGGGCTGCCTTCGCACTATTTATTGCCTGGTGATGACGCTTTTGCCTTGAAGTCATGGTTAGTGAAACCATGAAGCTGTCCAGTAAATGTTTACAAAATGGTTTGAAAACTCTATCTTTTAGTTTACTAAACGTTTTCAAGTAAACATTTACACTGTAATAGTTACAAAAACAAGTTTTATAAACATTCTCTATACAAATATTTTTGCTGAAAACATTTATTAAATATTTAAAATATAGCACAAGAAACTTAGGTTTTACTGGTAATGTTTTTAAACATAAAATAGATGAAGAAATATAACCAATACCAAAGTAATATCTTGGAAACATTATCTTGTTAATGTGTAACACTAGTTACTAAATGTTTAATAAATGGTGTGCCTAAAACGGTGTAAAAACCTTCTATTATAAATGGTTTTCATACCCATCATTTTTAACCTTTGCCAAACGTTTATTTCAAATGTTTGAAAAACCTCAAAAATGTTTACTGGGTGAAGACGATGGGTAGGGAAACTACAAGACCTCTAAAGGCAGGAATATAGTGGAGAATGCATTTGGAAGATTAGTGTACAGATTCAGGGCCCTACTCCTAGCACAGCTGAGCAAAGACCAAAGGTTGTTTGAGGCACAGTACTGACATTGTTGTAAAACAACATCCTACCTTGGGGACAGAAGCAGCCAGCATTTATCAGTCCTTTTCAAGACTACCAAAAGTTCTAAGAACCTTTATTTGAGAAAGTGATACCACAATTTTCACAGTCCCCCCCCCACCCCGGGAACTTGAGCAAATGCGCAACTGCGGAATAAATTTTATTTATATATATATGTTTGTATATGCAATATCATTTAATTAACTTCTTTTATACAGTTCTATTCTAATCATATGTACAGACATTGATTGTTATACATAGTACAATCACACACATACCTTGACTTCCATGGATCCAGCAGACCAGGATTTTAGATGGCTAGGCCCCCCCATTAAACCAAAAACCCCACTTGAGTAAGTGCAAGTGAATTTGGGTTACTGTCACCTTAGACCCCCATTTGGGTTAAGGTGAGCAAATAAGAGGGTGCTAGGCCTCGAAGATGGAGGGAAGTAATAAGGTATAGAGAAACTGAGGTCCGCCTGAGAGACAGAAAGTGTTACCACAATTTTCAAAAATTTCCAACTAATCTCCAACAGATTTCCAACAAATCTCCAAACTTTTTCTCACACATTTCTACCAAGTTTTAAAACTATTTCCAAGGAAAATTCCAAGAAAAGTAAGAGCGTCCCTCAGGAAAGAAGTCCTTGCATTAACACTCACAAATAGTTGAGAATGTGAAAACAAATGGAAAAGGTTTTTAATTGCCAATGTTTGGAAATGTTTCAAATTTATGGAAGTTTTATTTTTGTGTTTGAAGGGGATGTGTTGAATAATGTTATGTTTCTTTGTTTTTTAATAAACAGGTAATAATTGCTTTTGGAATATTTGGGCTGTTCTGAAAAGGGCCTCTTAATCAGCAATGGGAGGCTAAATCAGCAGTTCAAGACTTCAATGAATGCTGTAGTGGCTCTTGCGGCTACGTGGTTGTACAAAGAGAGGTGGTCTGTTGTTTCGACTAGTCGATGGTGTGTATGGTTGTGGATTGGCTAATAGCTCATGACTGACTGTATGTTGCCAAAAAAGCTTGAGAGGCCTGAGATGTTATGTGCTGCATCATCGCCCCTGGCTAAAGCCACAGATGGTGGGTTGAAGTTCTTGGTTGGTCTGATCTGGAAATGTAACTTTTTTATGTCCCTGGCTGGACTTGCCGGAGAACCTGGCTGGCTTTTGTTGCTTGAACCATCTCTATTTCAGATATGGTCTATATGTACTTCCTTGTTGCTGCTGTTGGCTGCTGTGGATGTTGGGTGAAGAGAGTCTGTGGCACATATGTTGAAGTTGCACTCCTTGGTCTGGAGAATGTACACTGCCATGGCTAATGGGTCCTCTCATCTGTATGTCTCTGTATGCGACTTATAAGGTGAAAAGTCTCATTTCTGAAAGTCTGAAAGTCTTGTTCAAAGTCCAAGTTCTCCATCTCTGTGGCCAGGTGGTTACAGAATGCTGCACCGCACCGGTTCTGGGCCCTCTGTCGGGTGAACTGAACCCTGAGGGCTTGCTCATACCCTTCCTACTGATGTGTGACTTTAGAAACTCAATTTTGTTGTGTATCTAATGCTGCCTGTTAGTCAGTTCTTTTGGGACTTGGCCAGACTTGGACTGTGTGAGCTTGCATTACTGATTCCTCTGGGACTGGAACCACATCTTGCAGACTTGGACCAAGAGTTTGCATGTCTTTGAGAAACTTTCCCAGAGAGGCTATCCTTCCTTGCCTTGTTCTCAAAGAGTCCCTCACAAATTCGACTTTCACCTCCTCATCAGATCCAGTCAAATAAATATTGGTGCCCCCATCTCTATTTCACTCTCACTTCTTTCTGTCCTCTGTCTTTTCTCATGTAGTCCCTCCTCTGGTCCTTTGCTTCTGAGTTTCCACCTCCTGCTGCCTCTGCCTTTCCTCCCTCTCCCTCTGTAGCCTCTCAGCCATCTGCCTCTCCCTCTGCTCCCTCTCCTCCCTCCTTCTCTGGATGTCAGCAGCTGCATGCCCCAACTCAAATTTTGTAGGTGAGTATGTGTGGACTCCTATCTTCCCTTGATTCTTTCTTGCCTTCTTAGTAGCCATTATGCAGTGGTGTTTTAAAAAGCAAAAAGCCTATCACCTATCCAGTAGATATTTATGTCTGTGCACTAAATCTTATCTTTCGTTTTGAAAAACAAAAGCCTAACTCAGTACTACCACTTTTCATGCATGTTGTTGAAAATCTAAATGATGCATTCTGCATGCCAACTCATTTTTTATATTCACAGATTTCATAACTGATAGCCATGAGAGGCAGAAATGAAACTGGCCTGTCCAATACACTTCCTGTCAGACAACTGTTGAATAATCGTCTTGACATGAAGCCACCTGGCCTGGTTATGGTTGATCATGAGTGGCCAGTTTCCTTTCAATTACAGTTGGTATTGTTCTACGGCTTGTCATAGAGTAAGGCCAGGGTACCTCAAACCAATAGGATGACAAATGTTTTTATATTATATGGTAAGTCTATAGGACAGGTCTGGAAGTGACTATGATAAGACACAGAGAGACAAGGACAAGCCAGTTTCCTTGCGAGATCAAGAGTCGGGGTGCATTAGTGAAACACATCAAATATATTTGATATTTGCTGACCCAGCAAGTAAAGCTGGAAAACCATAACTGACTCTAACCTACACTGTAAACATTGCAAAGTGACCCTTAAGTCGGTAAGGGATGGCTTCAGTAGAACACCCCATTAACTGGCGGCAGATTGTCAGAAAGTTTGGCCTACTATTTTAAACTGAAATACCTTAAAAGTGCTTTGCGTGGATCTCCTACCTTTGTGTTAATACCT
Organism: Sabellastarte sp. h YS-2021; assembly: GCA_964017235.1. Classification (NCBI taxonomy): domain Eukaryota; kingdom Metazoa; phylum Annelida; class Polychaeta; order Sabellida; family Sabellidae; genus Sabellastarte; species Sabellastarte sp. h YS-2021. The sequence continues at coordinate 45,637,799 of OZ024929.1, forward strand.
ATGTGATAAGAAGGGGGTATGGAGGTAGCGGGCTGTTAGCTAAAACGAATGGGATTTTTATGGTATGGGGTAGGGGGCTGTTAGCTAAAAACAAATGGATATTAATATATAAAGGTCTGGAAGTCACCAGAGAAGAATATCAGCTGTCATATCCTGGTGGGTTTTGTTCACGAAAAACTATTCTGAAGCAACAGCTGCCTAGTAGAATCACATTTAGAGTTTGAATGAAGGGCTATATTCATTATCCATAAATGACATATAATGCTGAATGCCAGGAAAGAAATGAATGAAAAGAACAGGAAAATGCCAAATTTCAAAATCAACAAATACAGTTTATTCAGCCCTTTGTTTGACATTAATATATAAATTTTCAGCCATTTACTTTAAGGTCATCCTTAAGTTTACGTTCATTCGATTCTTGTCTTGCTGAGGCATTTTTGTGTTGTTTGAGTTATTATTTGAACCTTGACTTCTTGTTGGATCTGACTTAGGTTTTCCATATTTTGGTGGCAAAACCCCCAGTTCATATGTGTAAATCAGGGTGAGAGGATTTGAAACAATTCTCTCTCCATTCACTCTTACCCGGGTTTTAAGCTAAGTCTAGCCTTGGGCTTTGAATAAATTTCAAACCCTTTAAACTTGACAGTTTTACTGGATTGGAAGACGATCTACTTCCATCAAGTGAAAAGTTACTGTCAACACTTCAATATCCGCATGGGTAAAGTAGCAAGTTGAGGCTAAATGTGGTGGATAAATTCAAGTTTTAATGTGGCGTATTTCAGCAAATGGATGGTTTATGGTAACAACTCTCTATCTATTACAAGGTTAACTGGAATGTGGTGAGGGATAATTGTGGTGTTACATTGTAAATATTTACTAAACATTAATATTTACCTGAAGTTGAGTGATATATCTTCCTGGAAAAAGTGTGACAGTTTATGTTTTAATAGTACAGTACTTATTATAATAATGTTATTTTATACGGCAATGAGCCATAGAAATGGACTGCCATCAATGATTATCGGCCTGACCCATCCATTAGTGGAGATTCAACAAGGGTATACTAATAAATAGAAGGATAGTGAGAAGTTGTGGAACCACTAAACACTGCTGAAGTCTAGCATGTTAGATGATGGTCAGATTCTAGAGTCCTTCCACGTGACTTTTTTCCAACTTAGGCATAGAAGCAACCAATTCTCTGCGAACAATGGGCCAAAATTAATTCTCTACAATCGGTCTCCACTAAGGTACTCAATATAGTGTCCACGGGTTGGGTTTCTTGGAAATTTATAGCAAAACCAACCACAAACTGTACCAAGGAAAGTTTGTCAAAATTTGACCATTTCTTAGCTGTTCCAACTGAGCATGATTCATTAGGCCAAAGTTTGGGATAAAGTGTGGCTTTTCTGTAACATTGTACCGGTAGCTTTTAGGTCATTGAAGGTAACCTCGATTAAGTTGTGTCTTCATTTTCATTTCAAGTATAGCCATGCATTCTTCACCGACTGGTAGAATCATGGGATCAGCTCTCAACGTCCCCATACTGGCAAAGACCAAGCATCCTGACATTGAAGTTTTTTCCCTACAAACATGTAAGTCTCACACTTCAAACTTTAAGCATGATCTTATACTCTGATTGGTCAGTCACCAGCAAACAAATGTATGGTACTGGGAATCCATAACCAGCAGAACAAAATTAAGGTAGTTGGACAACTCATCCAGCCGGTCTCAACATAGCTGTACTAGTATCACTTCAGGTATTCATCTACTGTCTGCCATCGATAGACCTACATACTGATTCATGGCTTTTCAGCAACAAGAGACAGAAAAGGTAATATTTTAAGTATTTGTCGAATATTAATGGAATAATATTTGGTTCAATGATAAAGCAATAACAAGCATATTAGTTGAGGCATAATCATTAGAATGTAGGTAAAATACTGGATGTGTTGTGAATGTTCAAAGTCATGAAGCTATCAAAATTATGTCCATAGATGAATGCTTTGATACATTTCCCCTACTTAATAATGAAATCGCCTTTTAATACTTCATTACACCTCCCCTACCTTCGAGTCATGAAGGAATTGTAATCATGTCTGTCTGTTTTTTCACACGCATAACTTAACAACGATACATCTCATTGGGGTCATATTGTCACACAAGGTGAAACAAAGTATACATAAGGTTTACCTGTGGCTTGGTTGCCCACAAATATGATCCCCATCCAGATTAAGATTCTAGAATTCTGTTAAGGGATTTTTCAATAATACCTGCCCCATAAGTAAAGACTATTAATCACATAGGGGTCTACATCTGGTTCTTTACTCATCAAAGATGATCCAGATCTACATTGTGACTGCGGGGGTCGGTTTCATAAAAGGGCTTAGCCTAGACTTAGACTTAAAGTTAAGACTTAAAATGAGGCTAAGCCTGTGGACTTAGACATAGAGGGTTTCGCAAAGTCTAGGTTTTGGCTAAGCCTACCTGGGAGTGGACCTAGCTTTTATAAACAAAGACTTAAATATGGCTGCCATGTATTTTTCTCACTTCAAACTTTGAAATGCCTGAAAATAAAGAATAAATATATAGAATACCTCCCTAAATTAGTCTTTGGACATGTGGTTATAAGGCTTTCCATTGAAAAGCAGCACTTTCGTAAAGGCAAAATGAGTTAAACAAATGATATATGTAGCCCCTTAAGTAATTTGACAACATATAAAGGGTCACATGAGACAGAAAACCACTGTGGTTATATGATAGACTTGGACTTAGTTATGTCATCCTTTATGAAATCCATTTAAGTCAAGGACTTAGCAAAGGCAAAAGGCTCGGATTTAAGTCCCTGCCATAGCCGAAGTCCAGTCTAAGTCTGAGACCCTTTGTGAAACCGCCCTGAGTAGTTTAGAGGGATTTTTCACCAACATTTGGTTCCACATGGGTGAAGGTTTCTTCACTCTTAGGCCCTGCTTGTTTTCATTATTGTCCCTTTGATCACACACCATTCCAAAAAGTATACATATTGTAGCATTTTAATGTGTAAACCGTTCATTTTGCCACACTGCCATATCATTATGCAGGGAACAAAGGTCAAAATTGGAGATTTATTGTGACAGGTCCTCAGCATAGCCACTTGTGGGAGTCAATTCCACACAGAAGTGACAACCTGTGATTAGACGGTAAACCTGCCAACCCACAAGGTCACTGAGGACTTCTTAATGTGCACTGAAGAGACATTTCTAATTTAAAATAAATACTTTATCAACAGTAAATATATACAATTGAAATATAGTTTGTCTTCATAGGTATTATCACCATTTCAACTACTCGACAAGACATATAATGAGATATATTCTAACAAATTGATAATAAGCATTAACTGTGGATATCATATACATTTTCATATTTAATACAAAGTTAACATTGCAATGGAAATCACTATGCCTCTCCTTTTTGTACTGTATGTATAGTGGCATATGTATTGTACTTTTACTGTTTGTATTGCTTGCTGTCAGAACCTGGCACACGCATCAACTTGTCATGAACTGGAACACAGAGTAATTATTAACATATTAACAAACACAAATTTATTATTGTTTGGGATTTTCTATATGCAAATTCCAAGATTTGTGCCAAGTTGAGGTGTTGATTACATGCAGAAGTTCTATTATCGCCCCTTAAATAGCACTGTAATAGGTTTATTGGTTAGATTTTTTTCGTTGATAAAGTATGTGATATGTTGCACCTGTGTCAAAGGTCAAAGTTGGGGTTTTACACACCGTTTGACAGCCAGGATCATATCCGGACAGGTCCTGAGCCTGGCCACGTGTGGGAGTCAAACCCACACAGAGGTGACAGCCTGTGATTAGATATCAAACTTGCTAAACACTGGGCCAAACTTGCACTTGGCTCAATGAACATTTTAATCAAAATAAATCCACATTATAACACTGAAAACAACCACAGCTAAGAATATTTTGTCCAAGTTGTGCCAAGTTATGGCGGGAAACAGTAACATATTTGTTGTAACTTCCTTTTACTTCAACTTCATTTTCTATTCTCCCGTTTCCACCTCTAGTTAATCAGCTTTTTTTCTCCCCTTTCCTTAACAATAATTCTTCTTTATCATTTGCATTTAATTTTAAATACCATTTCAATTTTCATTTATTTTATAGTTTTATCTTTACTATTTCTTTATTTCTTCTGCCTATTATCCCCCAGTCTGTTTATTATGCTGATGTTCACAGTTTGTTACCTCCGTCTAGGTTTTTTTTTGCATATCTGTCCATCAGCTGTAAGGAGAAATGGACTAGAGAGAAAACCCCACTAACAAAAAGCCCTACAACTCTTTGTCACCCGAAAAAAATAGAAAGAAGCGCTATTTATTATTTTAACAATGCAAATTGCACATTGCATTGCAATCATAAGCGACCATCTTTCACTACAAGTATATATAATGTAGAGTATTACAGAGCTACAAAAACCTTATTACATTTTTTCTTATGTATTGGCATTCTTTAAAAACTTATGCAATAGTGTAAGGCTTTTTCCTAAAGTGTAGGGTTTTTATACATGGGCATTAAAGTCTACGGCTTTTCCCCACTAGGGCTTTTTTCCATAAGGCTTTTCTCCAGGATTCAGTGTATCTGTCTACCTGTCTGTGATAACTCAGAAAGTAGTGAACAGATCATTACAATTTTTGTGTGTGTGAGTTTGTCCTGGCCAATAGAAGACGGGATTGAATTTATACAAAAGAACCAGATCATATGCTGGATTTCTTTGAAAAAATGTTAAATCAACACTGTATTTTCTTTGGCTTTCTGATTGACATTACACCAAAACAAATGAAAAGATCTTCATGAAATTTTTATCTGTACATTTTGTAAATGATCCGGATCATATACTGGATATAAAAAACCCTGGCAGAGGTTTGCATTCTATAAGTACTTTTCAGTTTTATCAACTGAATCTTTATTTTTAATGTGTTTTTCCTAAATCCACCATATGTATCAATTTTCATATTTATGTCTCTTCCTCTTCCCCTACATCTCCCCTGTTTTCTTCATCCCTTTCTTTGTCCTTTTCTTTGTGTTTCTTTTTCTTCTTTTTCTTTTCTTTCCTTTCTTCACCCTCTTCACCCTCTTCATAATCCTTCTTTTTATCCTTTTTCTTTTTCTTTTTTCTCTTCTTTTCGCTTTCTTCATCTTCATCCTTACCATCATTGTCTTTGTCTGCAAATATTTATAATATAAATGATGTGTATACATGTATTTTAAGATTTCTTTGATACGATTTATTCGGGTTTAACATCGCTTTTGGCAAATTGTTTTAGTTATATAGTATATATTATATATAGGGTAGTTTTATGGGCAGAGGAAACCAGTACTCTAGTTGGTCAAGATTGGGAAGAAACTATCAGCATTCTCACATAGGGTTGATTCTGAGGTTCGAAGCGTTGACCTAAGAGGCGGAAGTCAAGTCTGTTTCCCACTACACCATAGAACCCCCCCCCTCCCCCGTTTAAGATATGTGAACACTAGGGCAGGGTTAGGAACACCATTATCCTTGGTATTGAGACCATTTCAAAGAAATGCCATTACCATACTTTACAAAGGCCATCTTGGTTGCCAACACATATAATTATTGGAAAACATAAAATAGAAAGAACTCTCAACTTATAATTAAATAGATGTTTAGACTTTTGTGGTGATTTTGTTTAGCCAAACTACCTTGTTTTGTTTTTTGTTTTTGTTTTCATCGACCCTCTTTCCTGTAAGCAGGCCCATTTGATACAGGTAGGCTCCAACACATCTTTTGGTATCCTTGGATCAGAATGGTTGTGCATTGGTTGCATAACAAAATGGAAATTATGCTACTGATCCTAACCTAGTGAACCCCTCCATTCCATTTCCAAGACATTGTAAGACCTCCCTGACTTATAACTTGGGAGATGATTTGATATGAAAGGCTAAAAATTTACTCAGAAACATACCCATGTCTATTGTAGCAATCCAGTCATAGTACCCATGGAAAGCGTAGAATTTCCTCAGAAATTTGTTATGCTCAATTGCATTTATTATCTAACCCAGGATCCTAAGATGCTAACAACTAAGATATGGGTTTTATGTCCCGTTCAACAGCCAGTGTCATATTGGGAGAGGTCCTCAACATTTGCCACTTGTGGGAGTTGAACCTAAACAGAGGTGACAACCTGTGATTAAATGTCAAACTTGCAAACAACTAAAAATAACAAGATCTGCATTTGTGGGTGACTGCGCTTAAACATCAGGCAGATGCCAATTTTAATGTCTGTTTTTAAAACCATACCTTTGTCCTTTTTCTTTTTCTTCTTCTTCTTTTTCTCTTTGGAGTCAACATCAATTGTTTGTTCTGTTATAGATATACCAATAAGAACAGTGATTACATGTGGGGAAAAATGAAAAATGGCATAATTCCACAAGTACACTAAAAACTACTTTGAAACACCATAATTGCAGTTAAACATTTCTCTGTATTTAAGGGCATTCATGACTTGTTAAATATCAAGACTTATATCTTTAGAAATCACCCATTGGGGATAAGATAAGCTGGAGACAATGTGGTATCCTAAGATTTTTTACTCGTGAAAAGAATTAATATAACTAGATATATTTACATATATTGTTCATCAACTGTCAGCAAGTTTCATTCATTAGCCAAGTTTATCTACAACAGACAGACTCTGACCAACATGTCAAAGTCAAGAATATTCTTCCGGTTCAACAGGGTCATATTGGGACAGGTCTTCAGCTTTGTCACTTGTGGGAGTCGAACCCACACAGAGGTAACAGGCTGTGATTAGATGCAAAACCTGCTAAATCACCAGGTCACCAAGGACCTCTGTGGCCAACATGTTAGATAATCATTTGCCACTAAACCCATAACAATTTCAAAACTGGTGATATCTTTATGATTTAGACTGAGAAAGGTGGACTGGATCAGCTTATGAACTACATTTTAGGGACCACTGCCAAGACACTGGATATCTTACCATTACAGAAAAAAGACTGAATTTACTTAATGCACCAAATACCGCCTGGGGTTTAAATAGATATTGCACATAAAAGATGAAAAAATACCTTCTGTTGGTGCATCTGTATTTTGGTTTAGAGTTAATGAAGTAGCTTCACGAGACACACTTGTTGCACCTTCCCTTCGTTTCTTTTCCAACTTTTCCTTCAGTTTCTGTTCCTGCCTGAGCTTATCTTTCATAATCCTACAAAAAAGAACAAATTTCAGATTAAATCTATACTTACAAGTAAGAATTAACACAATGTTGCTTTTGTTTGCTAACAAGTAACATGCATTATTATGTATTAGTGCATTTTTGTACATAAATGCACTTGTGTAGTTTCTAAACACCTAAAATAAATAATTCTCTTCAGAAAAGTTTCTACATATTTTATTCAAATCAGCAAAAAATGTTGTAAATGTAACTGTTATTTTGTGGACATATAAAATTTTCCAACTTATTTGAAATAGTCGTATTACTATTTCTATTTCATTTAAATTTATTTATGTAGTTTTGTAACAGAATAAAATAATATTGCAGTCTTAGGAACTATGTGTGCCCAGTCCACCTCTTACATGATACCAATGTATAAATATTGATATCTGAAGGTGTAAATGGAATAGGCTCCAAATGGATGGATGAATATATAGGTTTTTTCACTACTGGGAGATAAATTTGTTTCCACACACAAATTGTGTCCACTGTTGAAGTAATTTAAATGGGTTTAATCCTATTCACGTTGCCAACCCTGCCTCCCTCTAGTATAATCTGGATTTGCTAATTTATTTCTTTGGGTTTCAACGTCACTTTTAACCCTGTATAGGTCACATCACGACGAATGGTTTTTTATGGGCAGAGGAAACTACTAGATACAGTTGGCCTAGGCTCTGTACTGTAAACTGACAAACCAATGGCTAGCAACTACCAGCTTTCCAGCATGAGAGATCAGGCCGGAATTCAAACTAGGATCTTACCGTTGGGAGGGGAGTGTGTTAAGACTATCCTACTGTGGCCCCCGGCTAAGTTAATGGACCAACTCGTATTCAACATGTTTATGTATAGTTGCGTCATAGAGTCTGTCACATGGTGGAGATTAAGCAATATAAAAGTACTTGCTAGTGTTAGATTGTGTTTCAGTATATACATATACAGACAAACACAAAACTGGATTATTTCATAAATTGACAATTGCTGGCATGTACGGAACCAAAGGCATGGTACAACATGCTTGTCCATACACTGTGCTCGTACATCATATTTTGTTTGTCATAGGCTTCTATACACAGATCTGTAGACTTAAGACAGCAGCCATTGATTTACTTTATCATCAGCTAATCGCCTTGGCCAATTGGCCAATTGGCCCAGACACATGTATGTGTCACAAATGTACTAATTATGTGCTAATTCATGTCACTGTTTTACAATTGACTTATGATAATTACATATTATGTACTCATGTATGTGTCAGAAATGTATTAATTATGTGCTAATTCATGTCACTGTATTATCAATTGACAGAGTATATCTCGATGCATCTGTATATTATTGTCAGTCTCAGTCTGTGTAAAGTACTGGTCTGTACATTTGTTATTGATAGGTAAATTACTGATAACTGACTTTTGTATGAATTTTCTCTTGGGGGTGTCGGGAGGGGCTTTGGAGAACTTTAGACGATAGACTATTGCTTGTAATTTACTTATTCATTGGCTAATCAGCCAAGAAATCCACCCCAACTTGAAAATCGATCTACACACAATACCAAAAACTTTAAAAAGCTTATTTTAATGCAGTAATAAGTTAATCTGTTCATGACAATTAAGGTGCCGTTATGGATAGATGATTTTTAAGTGCGAGCTCTAGTAAGGCTTGAGCTTCTAGAGATTACATTCTTTTGTTTTCTTTTGTTTTCGTTTTGTCTCCGGACTTTTGTGAATTGTGGCATGATGAGTACCTGTCTCATCACTGAAGTTAAGCAGTAATGGGCTACATTAGTACTTGGATGCATCACCTCCCCAGTGCACTATTGATGTCTCTGATGGCTTGGCGGCTTGGGCTAGCAGACCGAATCCCCTTTTGGCCTTGTTAAATATCAACTTGACCGTTGTTCAAGCTCTTAATAACAATGTGCCCAAGTAAGACATGGAAAAAGTTACCAGAGGGAAAACTATATTCACAAAATAAATATCTTCAATGGCAAGCGATAGACATTTACATTAGTAAATATTTTTACTTCAATCAATGTTGACAAGACCACTATATTTAGAGGGTTTTTAAGTTTTACACAGACTTTCAATGCTTAAAAGACCAGCTCCACTATCACAAATTTGCTTCTCGACTGCATTGAGTGTGCCATTCGAGGCAAAAGTTATGGAGGTGGTAGGAATTATAATTTCAACAAGGTAAGGTCAGGAACAAAATCAGGGTTATGGTACACACTCAGCCCACGTTATTAAACCTGTGTGAGTTAGCATTGCAGTCCCAAGATGTGATTTTTTCTGTCATAGGTAGTCCAATGGGTAAATCTTAAAGGGGTTGAACCATTGAGGCTTTCCCTTCTCAAGTCTTTCCAACTTTGAGGTCACTGAACCATCTATTGGTGTTAAATCTTGGTCTTAAAGGGTCTGGTACAGAGTTAGTTAAGGTCGGATTAAGTCGGTTAAATTTCAGACAAGTTTGATATTTCTACGACTTGAAGTCCGACTCAAGCCAATTCCACCAAAGTCAGTAGCATGATCCAGCTCGTCAGTTATACCTCTCTACTGATCTTTTCGACTTCCTGGCTTGTCCTAAATACTTCCCCTATTGATTTTGTGAACTGTTACCGACCACACTTGCTCTGCATACAATTTGGAGACAGGACTTAAAATCGATCAAATCTGTCGGTGACATGACAGACTGAATGTTATAGATAATCTGACATGCTGGTAAGCTGCATGTGCAAACTTCTCCTATATGTGTCTAACCTTGTATTTCCAACCTATAAGGTGGTTTTTAATAACTGACAAGACATTATGTCATGCAAGAGCATAGTTTGGTTCACTGACAATACCACTTTCATAACCGACAAGCCCTGCTTTCAAAGGACAGGACCACAGTTTATGATGTTTTATCTGTGTTCCTTGATGGGTCACTAAAAGTGGGTCAGTGTGCCTGTCTCTTCCATTATTTTAGCACCGCTTCAACAGCACAAAGATGAATTGAGATTGGGCTTTTGCTTTTTTCAACATATCACACTCAGGGCCTTTTCAAAAGATTTTAAACTTAGGGTAAATTTTACAGTTTTATTCATTAGTTCACAGTAGACCTGGAAATAAGAAGAGCACCATATCAGACAATGGGAGAGAACGGATGAGTGGATGTCATCACAGAACTCTTTCCCTTTCCATGCCAAGATAGGAGGGAATGATGGAGACAATTTTACTGTCTGATGAACAGATGGAGGAGGTCATAGTGCCATGACTTCCTTTACAAGTCTCACGGGAGTTTCAAGAACATAGCCCTGAAGCATGTCAACAGGGATAGGAATATCAACCCACACATCTGTTGAACTTGTGTTGAGTGATAGAAAACAGAAAATGGTAAGATCACAAAGACCAAGTCTGGCCCAACACCCAGGGAATTGACAGACAGACACAGTTGGGTGAGCGATAGGTTTGGCTTCTTCAAGACACACATCCACAGAAAAGGTCTAACTTTATGCCCAAACTTCAGAAGGTGTCATTGCCACAGGCTCTAAGATGTAGTATAAAAGCCAGAAACAAGGGTTGGGGGGTTTATTTTTGCATGATATATTCTAAGAAAGGCCTCCTTTCTGTATATTTGTAAAGATAGTTTATAGTCATGGGAAAACGTTTAATTTTGTTTTGTTCTGTGGTTCTGTTTGTCATATAATCAGAATCGGAAATAGGTGGATGATTTTTTAGTGCAAAATTCAAACCAAAACTGAAAAAAATAAAATGTTACAGCTGTAGCAAATGTTTTGTTGACTGTCCTTGACCTACTTTCATCATGTGATCTTATTTTGATTTTTGATTGGTCGACCATTGATCCCTCTTTTTCAAAAAGTTTTTGTGGATAATGATGAATGAACCCGCAATTTCATTCAGGGCTTCGACTTTGAGGCTTGTCTAAAATAATGGCTTGTCATTAAAGGCACAAGTCTGATCCCAAACAGAAATTAAACCAACCCCACAACATGTCACTTCCAGTCAGACTGGTATGTATGACAAGCCTTGTGGCGTTATTGGTTAGATGGCTACCAACTTTAATTTCCCAGCCCAAATTGAAACAGACTTTTATTTTTTTTTGCAGCCGACATTAAAGTCAACGTGTAAACCTCAAAGGAACAGCCCCATAAGGCTTCTACCATGTATCATCCATCTAGATAGAGGTCTACGACTAGTCTTTTGGTTTCTATGACTAATCTTGTACACTCTTTGGTAACAAGAGCAACAAATAATCTTGTCCAGTGATAAGATTAGGAGTACAAATCCACTGATTTAATTGTGACTGCTTAGTGCAATGACTTATCATTATAAATCATGCAACAGGTTGAAAAAAAAACTTATTGTTCACACAATTTATCTTTTCAAACAGGACAATTGATTCATTTTGCCAGTTATTTCAAGTCCTTTTAAACAGGATTAATGGTAGCAGCTTCTGGAGTTATAAAGCAGGGAGGTTTTACGATAACTTGTAGAAGTGGAACCTGGGTTTTATTAATGAAATGCTCTGAAATGTATCTTGTACCAAAATTATTGCCCACTTCAAATATGATTTCTGTGTCAACCTGAACTGTAATAAACTATAAAGCAAATGCAAAAATCAATTTAAACTCACATATCAGGGCGATACTCGAGTAATAATTCAGTATTGTAATAATAAAACTTGCAACATATTGGTGTGTTTATGTCATATTAACCAGTTACATAGGCCCATATATCTCTAGTTAATGGGCCCATCTGAATCGCTGATACAAAAAGTGTAGCTTTGTAAGCTGCACGTCGATCGTTTGTATGCCAATTTTGAGCAATGGTCTCAGGTAAATAATGTATTATCGCCCCTTTTAAAAAGCTCCCCAAGAGGTTAAATCTGAAAGTAGAAACCTGTAATGTAACACATATTGTTTTTGTTTTCCTTTGGCAAATTCTGTCAATTTACCAAGTGAATTTCATGGAGTATTAAATTTAGCCAGCTAGTTTAGAAGAAAACTTACGCCAGTTCAGTCTCATTCGCCTTTTCCAAGATACTATGTGCCATCTCTGCCTGTGCAAGTTGTTGCGCTCGCTTCTTAGCTTTCATCTGTTGTACAAGCTCCATCTGGCGATCTCTTTCATTTTCTATAACTGCAGTGGCTTGAGTCATGTCCCTGATAATTTCCTGAGTTTCCTATTGGTTCAACAAATAACAGTATTACCTGGAAAATGTGTGGAATAAAGATGCAGATGTTGTTGTGTTCAAATAGAAGCAAGTTTTGGTCACTTATTGTGTATAAATTATCTAATTACATTCCTGTAAAAACAAATGTTGTTTTACCAATTGGATCACCTATTTATAATATCAGGTACTAAGGCACAGCTTGCTAAACATTCTCTTTAAAATGCTTATTTAAAACTACTTGTAGTTTAATTAATTTGATAACCTGCAATTATGACATTTATTTTTAGTGTAAAAGTACCAAAGGAAAAAATACATGAAACAAGTCTTGTGAAACAAAGATGAATCATCTGGGTGGTTAGAGAGATGTTCTCTTGCTGCAGACCATTGCTATAGAAAATTATACATAACTTCTACTTTTCAGAATTGTCCTTACGTTATAGTTTCTGCACATAAGAGGAAACATCACTTAGAAACTGAAGTTGACAGTAATCTATGTAATACCCTACTCACACCCTAGTCATCAATCTAACCCCATTTCAAACTGAGTCTCCAAAAATCTGACACTGTGTCTCATTTTCTAAAATCTGTATACACTGCTGGTCACACTTTTCCGATAATGGGCCTCTAACCACATTTCAAACTGAGTCTCCAAAAATCTGACACTGTGTCTCATTTTCTAATGTATTAAAATCTGTATGCACTGCAGATAATACCATCCGACAAGATCAGATAATAAAATTGAGACTAATGTGACACTGCTTGTGTATATACACTGATGACTTTATGACTAGAGCCAATATAAAACAATAGTTATTTTGAAGAATTAATAGAATTCTCAAACTTTTATCAGATCAGTAAAATTTAATTCTAATTGGATTTTTATAGCGCTTAATCTCTCCTATTCAAAGGGGACTCTAAGGCACAACAAAACCAAAACAGTCAACCAATTTCAGTATCCAGGGACAGAAAAGATGTCAGGCACCACAGAGGAATGCCAGGGGCTGAGTAAGACTAAAGACTAAGGTGGGTATGCCTTGGTGTACAGGTAGGTTTTGAGCTGCTTTCTGAAAGAGGCTAGGGAGGGGGACGCACGAATACCATCAAGAAGCGTTCATTGGCATACATCATAGAGCTCCTGTTTAAGTGACTAGAACTTTTCTTGACCATTTTGTTTACTTTTTAGTGGGCCTGTATCAAATTGTGTCAGACGTCTTTTGGAGACTTGGCAGTCTGTCTGTCTGTTTGTGTAATGAATTTACTTTTTTTCATGATTTTTTTTATGTGTGCAGAGCCTAACAAAAGAGTGGTTCAACCTTTGTAAAGATCCAGGTCACATTCTGCATGCATATTTTCTATGATGTTGGATTTCTGGTTCACATTAATCCAAGGGTAATGAGTGGATCCCCATGACATTTTTATGTGGGTAGGGCATAGTTAAAAGAAGAATTAATTACATTTTGGAAAGATTCGTATCATATTCTGGAAAAATCCTGAATTTTAGAAATGTCCCTGTCTGCGCTCTATGAATACCTTCTGGTTAGAATAATGCTGATCTTCAATTCCATTATAACAACTTGAAACTTGTAAAGATACACGTTTACAACTATCCTGGCTGGTTCAGCTTACAACAATCCTAAAACAAAAGCTGTTCATTCAGAGAAGTGTAAACAAACCATTTAGCAAAGGCAAAGGCATTACATCTGCCACTGTGGCCTAGCGGGTAACACACTTGTCTAGGAACTCAGAGGACGTGGGTTCAATCCCAGGTACAGGCAGATACATAGTGGCTCGGATGACCACTTAAAATGGCGGTCCTCTGTCATTGGGTCCTATCCCCAGTGGCAGGTTAAAGAACCTCAAGGACGTTGATAAATGGTCATCCTTGAGCCTCTATCTTCCAGTTAGGGGAATGTCAGTTACTTATGAGTTGGGGCTGTACCTGTACAGTAAGATTGGTTAAATAGCGCTTTGAGTCCTGTAGTATATGGAGATATTGCGCTGAGTATAAATACATAATAAATAATAATAAAAAAAAAAATTGCACACTGTATCTAAACTACTGCTTTCTGCCATAATGTGGCACACGCCTAAATTTGGTAGAAAATAAAATACAGAAAATTAGTCAACAGTTGGCTGTCATTTGAAACTCAGTAAATTCTGAGACTGTACCATACCACATAAAGTGGAAATAACAGAAGTTTAAGTAACAACAAACATAAATTAATTGTTCTTCGGAAATTCCATGTGGAGACTCCGAATTTGGTGCAAAATTGAGACACTGATTACAGATATTGATTGTATTATTGTCCTTTAAAAGGTCCTGTAAATGGTTGACTGATTTAACCTTTTGTCGGTAAAGATCATTGATATCTAGTGCTTATATCAATGCCTATACTGTATTAGTAGAAATTTTAGCTATATGAAAATCTCACTAATTCTCCATTTTAAAGAAATTTACTAGAATTAATTGTCACTGATGACTAGTATCTTCTTGATATATTTAATATAGATGTAAAATTTCACTAGGAATGAATTTTTACTACTCAAGCTCAATAGCTGAAATGCTAAAAATAATGCCTAGGGAAAATTTTATGTTATACAGTACTTTCATCAGAAGACAAAAGACATATTACGACACTTAAAACAAGCACAGTTAAGTAATTGTGTCCAAGATATGGCGAGAAGCAGTGCAATTTTAAAATGTTACAGAACATTACCAAGATAAAATAAAAGAGAACAAAATTTGGGAATAGTAAGCATGTCAAGAATGCAAGTTAGTTTTGTACAATATTGAGAAGGGAAGTCTATTGACAATCACACATTATCGCTCTAATGAACATGTTTTTTTAAAATATTGATGGTTGAATAGATCCAGCTATCCAGAAAAAAAAGAAATTTTAAATAAAATCATTTAAACATACAGCTATGAATGTTGTGCCTCGTGTGTACCATAACACAAAGACAATCACTAATGTACCATTCACACTGTTCAGAACAGTTATATCAATGCATATTTAAATTTTGCTTGTCTTTATTGTTCCATTAGGACTGCCACAGTGCAAGTATGAGTAATGTGTGAATAAATAAATAAATTAACATGTCTTTTTTCCCAGAAAAGTATTGTTTACTGACCTTGACATAGCTAGAGATTATCACATGATTTGGAGTGTATTGATTTTTTTTGGTCAAAGTGGCACATGTAGGGTGAAACCAACAGCTCACTTGTGTTTACATTCCTGGCATAAACCAATCATATTATCCAAACTCAATGACGGACAGCATGTCAGTGTTTATGTAATATTGCAAAATACACAAAGAAGATATTAATAGTACATAAATTGTCAAAACAATATGGATTTATTTTCAATGTTTTGTGAAATATCATGTAATACATATCTTTAAAAACAGTTCTGAAAACAATATGGATATGCCTTTCAATGTTTATATATAAAAGAATTATGACTCTTGTCACAGTTGTAAAAACAATGTGAATATTTGTGCAATGTTTTTGTAAATAGCAAATCAGAATTTAATATGGCCAATGTGGATATCTCATTTTTAGCTGGTTATGTTTGTTTTTTTTGTTGTAGAAAAATTTGTTGCATAAAATTGGGAAACCACATTTCAGTGCTTTTAATATCATTGTAGCACTGTAGTTTGCTTTTGCCTTTGAAGTGTATGTGATTTTAAATGTTTGCTAAAAATTCCTTTATTTGATTGAAAAAAATGCATTGGTGATGAATATGGATAGATTCATATTTTGTGCCTGTCAGGAGACAAGATAATTTGTGAGTATTGATTTTAACTCTCAAGAAATTTACCTTGTTGATAAGGACACACAGCTGTGTAAAATCCATGTTCAATTATATTGTTATTTTTGCTGTCCCAAAATTTGATGTCTCATATGCCACCAACAGTGTATTTAATGTGTAGCTACATAAAGTGTACAAAATGAGGTCACGTGACACAGAAAACCACAGTGGTTATATGAAAAATCAGTCTTAACTTGTTCTTAACTTTATGACATTTGTCCCAGCTAAGACTTGTTTTGTGAATACCTATTTATGACAATTCTTAGCTAGGACAAAAATCTTAGATTTACGACTGGGTTAGGCTTAAGATAAGACTAAGATTAATACCTTTTGTGAATACGGCCCCCTGGATTACAGGAGAACATCACAACTTCCAGTTGAGCAACAATGAGTTACATAGGTTTTGCGCTTATATAACTCATAGGGTCAGCACTGAACAGTGTGAATAAGGTATAAAAACATACACACTTCGACACCTCTGACGTATGTGCATGTTATTAAGCATAAATAAAATCTTAAAAATCATCACAGGGTGTTACCTAGGAGATCAGGGCCGGGATTCACAAAAGGTCTTCAGCAAAAAATTGTCATAACTTTAAGAGAAAAGTCTTAACTGTGCAAGAATTTTGTCATAAAGTTAAGACTTTTTTTGCTTAGACAAAATGGGATTCACAAAAGGTCTTAGACAAAAATTTGTCTTAGATTTTGTCATAACTTTAAGACCACTGCAGGGCAGACTTAAGTCATTTTTAAAATATTAAATTGCATGTATTTCCATTTTACCCTTTGTTATGAAAACAACATATATACTATGGGGATCTATACTTCCTATAGAAGTAATTTCTGTGGATTGTAATAGAAATTTACATCATTTAATTACCTATAAATTTTCACATTTTACCTTCTGGTGGTAAAAATATTGTCATAAAAATGGCTGACTCACAATAAAACACAAATATTACTATTTTTACATAACTTTACAAAAAAAAGTAACAAATCTGTTTTATAAATTTGAAGAGCATATTTGGTGTATTTATTGATGAAAAATGTTTTTGCCTTGCTAAAATTTGTTAATTTGAATTCAAATTAGTTAAGACTTTTTACACAAATTTTGTCTCAGCTAAGATTTTGCTAAGGACTTTTTGTGAATCCCAATTTAAGAGAAATCTTAGCTAAGACAAAAGTCATAACTTTAAGACTGGTCTAAGCAAAAAAATTGCTTAAGACTTAAGACCTTTTGTGAATCCCGGCCCAGATGTGGTCCAATGAGGGAGTAAACGTGGATTATCCTTTGTACCATTTTTGTTGAGAGATTTTTGAAAAACAAAAGTTTTTTTTTATTGTTGACATGTAGATCATACAGATATTTTTTATGGTGAGACAAAGTTGCAACATGGCAAATAAACACCACATCAAAACAATAAAAAATAATATGCCATCATGTAGGACTAACACAGTGCAGGTATGAGTAAGGTGTATGTAGTCAGATTTGAATGTAATAATTGTAAATAAGCCGGAGATGGTGTATGCTTAAAAGCTTTAAGTGATGCATAACTCAAATGAAGAAATTCCTTGAATGTGGAATATTGTCATCAACTGTATCAATACCATAGACTTTAGTGTGAAGATGTATGTTTTTGACACTCTTGAGCCAGTGTCAATGGTAAGGTAAGGAAGAAAGGGTTGATAGGAAATCAGTAGATAAATCTAAGAATATAATAGTTTAAGCAGGTATCAATAGCATCATCTCTCATCAGTCAGGGTGAACACCGTGGATATATAAGAAATGACTATAAAGTGCATACAAAATAATAAAGGCAGAAAAAAGTGCATCTTGTGAAGTTTTTGATGGATGGTAACTGAAAAGGAGGTATTCTTTTGCTTTGACATGTCTTATATATCATTACCATAGACTTAGTGTGAAACGTCTGTGGTTATTGAAACTGATGAACTAGAGATGAAAGACAAGTATGGCTGTCAATATTAGTAGTGGTTGAAGGATGACTGCAGGTTTAAAGGTTTGAACAATTGGTGATACTATTTCTTATCAAACAGGGCTCTCACAGTGGTTCTATAAAAATATAATTTTACATGATTTCGTTGTAGAAAATGCAAACAAATTTTTGGAAGCATAGAAAAGGGTTTGCATTTTGTAAAGCCTTCTGTGGACTGCAACCTCAATGAAGAGATTTATCCTCTGTGCCATACGGTTTGACTGAAAGATATATGGGTATAGACCCCCAATGGATTGATGATGCAAGAAATGAATGTTTTCTTTTTTTTTGTAAAGGGTAAATGTTGATGGGGAATCAGTAGATGACTCTGGAGTAATAATTATTTGAACAATTATCAATAGCTTCTCTCAGCAAACAAGGTCAGCACAAGTGGATTTATAAAAAAAAATTATGTATAATATGCAGACTGGTTTTGCTGTAAGAAAGTGCAAACATGTTTTTGAAAGCAGACAACAGGTGTGCATATTGCATAGTTGTTGGATGGATTGTAACCTCAATGAAGAGATTCTTTTGATCTGGCCTGTCATCTTCCATGTCAGAATCACAGACTTCTGTTGAAGTGTGTGTGGTTGTTGAGACGGGTGAACCAGTGATGGAAGGTAATGAAGTAATGGTTGATGGGCTGGTCGATGAGTCTGTCGATGTAACAGTTTCTCGTTTCTTCTGGTCTACTGGGGTTATTGGGGGTAGAGTTAGGGGATTGTCAATCAGTGGTTTGTTTAGTGTTTCTTTGCTCATCTGAAAATGGCTTAATAGCTTAGATTATACAATATAACACTTGCAGAATTCTAAATTACAACTACAAGTAGTCTTGCCTAATATATTTCTATCTCTATTTTTTTTCTCATAATAATTTTTTGCCTTTAGTTTCAATGGTTTTTAATGTCATTTTTGATAGATATACTTTTTTAGAATTGCTGTTTTTTATCTTTGCCTATTGGAGTTTATTTTGAGTAACATATAGTTCATTCCATGTGAATGTAGGTCTCAGTGCCCTGGCAGAGACTTGAACCCAACATCAACTCAGTAAAAGGCTTTACTGTGAATATATAACAATATTTACTTATTCTAAGTTTATTTATAGATTTTGCAAATGTGAGGTCACCACAATTTTAACTCTGCAACCTATAGTCACCACAACAAAGCTTAAGTTAACAATGGAGGTGATTAGATTTTTAGTTTTAGGCTGACCTTTGTGGACCTTAAGTTAAGACTGGTCTTAACAAGCCTAAGTTTGATGGTTTGAAAATGTTTTGACATGAATTTAGGTTTTTATTTCTTATGTGAAAGTCATATTTCTATTTCACTATCATCAGTATTTTCAACATGAGGTCATAAGCTGGATTTGAACCAAGGACGACAGAAGTAATAGATGTCTAACCAACCATTGCCCTGGGTTATATTTGAACATAATGTTAATTCAAACTGTAATTAGACTGCGGTGGTAATATTAGGTTCCTATGGTTAGCCCACAATAAATACTAAGCTGATTACAACATACTGAAACAGCAACAGTTAATAGTTATAAAAAGAATAGGGTGTTCCCTTAATCTGGTTTACTTCTAAAATCAATTTTCAGAAAATGATATATCTCACTTATGCCAGTGCTCTTTTTAGAGGATACATATCCTTAATTGTGCCCATATCCTTTAGTCTTCAATCTTGAAGGTCAGGGTTATTATTATTATAATTATTATTATTATTTCATTGATAACACAGGCTATAAGGCACAAGAACAACAACAGACATATTAAAACTATTATTATAATTATTATTAGTATTATTATACAAACTTTCAGGGGTTATTTCAATGACAACACAGAGAAAAGAGGACAGCATGCATGTCAAAACTTGTTAGTGGGGGTACAAGTGGAGAGAAGTTAGAGAATTAAGGGCCAAGAAGTTATTTTTCAGTACTGATACTTACTAGCCCATGCAAACCTTTCCATATGTTTTCTCATATTAAAAGCAATCGGCTTACCTCTTCATAGAGAGAATTGACTGACCCACTCTCTGGAGTTCCAGGGAGACTGATTGAATTCTGAGCGCTTTGAACTCTGGAAGAATTCCTGGAATGTGCTCTGTGGGATGTAGATTCTCTTTGTCTCTTGGCCATGTATCTGAAGACACACGTGTAATGTAATGAGTACTTTTTATAGTACTTAATCTACATCATGTGACAGACTCTACGGCATTAGAGTGATGAAGGGAAAATAGAAAAATCAGAATCCAGAGACATGGCAGGCTGACACTAAAGACGCCATTGGGGAGCTATGGAGGGTAGACTTAGCTGAAAGATGTATATCTTCAATTTTCACCTTAAGGTAACGTAAATCACTGTTTGGATGTCATCTGGGAGCTCATTTCAAACCGAGCATCAAACACAAAGTTGTGGCTAAAATGCTTTTTAATTTGTGCACCTGAAGAAAAGAACTATGGAACCTTGGGATAACTTCTGTATCAGTATATAGACAGGGTTGCCAGTTATGATTATGATTGCTTTAAAATATCCCTGACTTTTCCTTGACTGACAACTTCATTTTCCCTCAGCATCGCAGCGAAATGATGATGATAACTGTTGCATAGATCAATGCTTTAAGAACCTTTTCTGATAAACACAGTAATAATAACCCCATGATACAATCATGAAAACAATTATATTGAACAAATGAGCATTGCTTAATGCAATGCAATTAATACTTTTTATTTACTGAGCCCACTCAGATTTTCAGGTTGAATGAACAAAAGTACTTTGTTATTTGAAAAATTTCTGATTGCACAAAACTTCTGACATGTGGTAAAATATGTTACTTCAGCATGTTCAGTTAAACAAAATAATGCCCTGTCTGTAATTTAAGTTATTAATACTTTTAAGGCCTTCCTGTTTAACAAAAACTTCTGCAATAGAGCATGGACAAGCTTTGTGGTAACAAAAGTTTGCCAATAGTCAATGCTTAATTGAAGGACATTAAAATTACATTATGATGTGTACATCATGCATTGTTCAAATTCTATAGGCCTATTAATGTAGGATCTTCTAGATCAACATTGCATTTCAATTTTTGTTGTATTTGCAAAACACATACGTTTCCAATTTGTGGCATCATGGCTTCACTTAACCTTATGCGTGACTCAAGAAAGTCAATTTTCCCTGACTTTTTAAGGATTTTCACAAAATTTTCTTGAGTTTTTTTCAAAATTTCAAAATTTCCTGACCCAGAAAAAAATTCCCTGACTTTTCCCTGACCTTGAATTTCCCTTACCGTTGGCAACCCTGATAGATCTACACTCTAATTATATACTGTAAGAATAAATTCCTAGAAAGTGTACTTAGTTGGTAATTTAAGAAAGGGTTTATGGCAAAATAATGAGCGAGGGTCGTAATTCTAAAATCTATTATGATAAGCAGTCATCTTTAATTTGCCAACATGCATGCAGTACATTATTCAGGATTTTTTATATAGATTCTAAATACAGGTAATTCAAATGTGAAGGAAAACTATCACATATTTGCAATTTTGTGGGACTGCCTGGTTTTTGTGACCTTCTTTGAACCAGTTTCCATAAATGTAATTAGTTCCTGAATGATGGGCAGGTACGTATGGTTCAATGGTGGCTTTTGCAATGTAAAAATACATTGCCACAGACAATGACAAAATTTAATTCAATGGAAACAGTCATTACAAGAAAACATAAATAATGTAGAATACAGCAAAATAGAAAATGACACAAATGTGCTGTTTTTTAAAATCATACATGCCTTGGCGGAGTTATGTGACCTCTGAGTGCTCTTGTCTTTAGTAGTTTTAAAACAAGTATTGAAAATAACATTCCACATTGCCGGGGAAAACTTTGTTTCTAAGGATTCCTTCTAGGATGAATATTCCAAATTCCCTGTTTCTCACAGACTACACTGTTTGATAATGTTTAAGAATCTTTCTGACTGACTCCTTCCTTTACTACCTTCGTTCAGATTTGATCTTAAGTGTGATGCAATTGGGATAATAATAATTATTATTATTCATATTTATTCATTTGCTTACTAAAGCTATAATATTTACAACACAATAACTGATTTCTTTTGACAAAAGACACTTACTGAATTTATCCATCAGACTACAAACAACAAAATTGACTAAAAAGCACTCATAGAGGGCAGACCTCCACCAGGGGCTAGAAACAAAGAAGGTTGTAAAATTGTGGTTTATGGAAACTTTTAAACACATTTCATGCCTTGGGCATTACTTGAAAGTAATATGTCACATTTTGAGCACTAATTGTAAAGTTGGTTAAAGGAAAACTTTAAATTATAAAGTAACATGTGATGAAAAATTCGAGACTTTCTTCATTTAAATGAGATATATCGTCACTCTAGATAGATTCTACGTGTTGTAAGCTTTAAAATGGTATATTATTTGTCAAAATCGAGCCAAAAATGACATTTTTATGAATTTTTAAAATTCAACAGGTTGCTATCCTAGTTTACCATATTATAACATTCCAACATGGCGGCCGAAATTCTCGTTTCGCACAGGACAGTTTTATAAAGCATGTCCGTTCCAACTTTTTTGTACGATTTCTATGGTACTGACATATTAATCGGTTATTATTTTTACAAATACTGCATAACACACTTTCACCTTACCTCTCAAGTCCAGTTTTTAGATAATCCAGTCCAACCTAAGGTGGGAAAGGTTATTATTGCTTACTGTTAACCAGTACTTTTGAGTGCAGAATCTTGACCAACTGATACGCACTGTCTTCTATCCCCAAACCAACCGTCATGGTATGACTAATACTATGTCTTGAAAACGACTATGTTAACCCCAGCTTAATAAATCAGTTATATAAATGGCAACATTAATGGACAGTTTTGTACGTGGAACCATGTATACTATATATTTTCATTGTAATGCAAGTGAGATGCAGAGATTGCAAGTAAAGCTACTTATTTGCTACTGGGCCTCAGTGTTCCTTGGACATAATGTCAATGTAAATAGTTAATGTTTATGTAGACTCAAAATCAATGATTTTAATATGATGTTAAGCCTACCACTGGGCAAGTCAATTAATTCTAGTGGTTTATTTATGTACCCATTTTCATATAATGACTAACTGTGATGTCAACAATAATGCAAAAACAAATCTAGTCTCAATTAAAATAACCATGTTCAATCTCAGGCAGTTTGCTTTTCCATTCAGACACCAATTTACAAAAAAAAAAAAAAAAAAAAAAAAAAAAACAGAAAAAAGCCATTGTCATATATGTAAACACTTTTTAAAGCAATGAGCTTAAAACAAATATACAATAATAAAGACTATTAGCACCAAATGAATTATATGACAATAAGCACATTATTGAACTTTGTGGCATGACTGTTCAAGAAATCAGAATTAATATGAGGTATACTTGTCACACATAAGACTACTTATGTATTTTGTGTATAGAGTTAAAGCTGGAGGTCATTATGCTCCAGCCCAAGAGATGGAGGGAGATGAAGCAAAAGGCAACCAAAATATGACTTCACTGGTTGTGGATTGCACGATGGTAAATTGTGTTATGTGTTAACATTTTTTTGCACTGAATCTTTATTTTATCTATTGGCAATAACTTTGTAACTATCTTTGTATCTGTCAAATTTAGTTAAATATAATGACAGTATCTGACTATGCACTTACCTCTCTACAGCTAGTTTATTGTCCAGTTCATCTATTGGGGCTATGCTGGAGTTTCTGGAGCTGCTTGCGGAACTTTTACCAATACCTGAGAAGGCGTGTGAATTAAACATTTAGTATTATAATATCAACTCTAATATGTATGTGCTAATGTGGACATGTTACTTGTTTTGTAGTAGATATGTTAGACTGAGTCTATTTAGGGATTTCGTGAGTTTCCAAACATTTTCAGGGAATTTGTGAATTACCCGATCAAACAAATTCTCTGTTTCATATAAAACCAATCCCACACCAGTGAAACTGTAGAATGGTCTGTTATATGACGTCTGACTGGGCAAAGTAGATGGACTTGAAAGCATTACCATAAAAGACACATTTTAGCAGCCAATAAACAGTTTGTATTTATTTATTTGGGGTTTTACGTCGCTTTCAACACTGTACAGGTCATATCACAACGGGTAGTTGGAAGGGCAGATGAAACCAGTACATACAGTTCATTAGGGTTCTGTACTGTAAACTGCCGACCAACAGCAAGCAACTACCAGCTTTCCCACTTGAGACCGTGCCGGGAATCGAACCCTGGCCTCAGAGGTGGGAGTAAACAGTTTGTAATGTTGAACTCTAATTATATCTCTGTGCCTAGTACAGAGATTAAAAGATGGTAAAAGATGGTCAGATTAGGTTAGTTATTTTATACATAGCTTCAAGGAGTTCTAAGGTGTTGCTGATGAGATTTTTCAAAGACAGATGAATAAGATCCATGAACAGCTAACTACATCATCAGTGTGGAACTGATAGAGAGTTAACAAGAGCACTAGGAGAGTGCATACTTCCGCCAAGACCCAATGCCTCCAATATTGTTTGGGAGTGTAATGCTAAAGAATACTTTAAAAATTCCTGGATCCAGATTGGGATCCTGATCATCACAAAAATCTAACTATCTATTTCTTGTTCCATGGTCAACATTTCATGAAAAGTGCATTAAAGTCCGTTCAGAACCCTTCGACCCACAAATACGCGACAATTACACAACCTCATTGCTAAAGGTAATAAAATGGAATGTGTTTCAGTTGTCAGTTTATGTTATAATATCAACTTACAGATAGTTCTTTGACTAAACAGACACAGAAAAAAAAACATAACTGTACACCAAACTACTTTGGAGTTGTCCATATAACATCAAGGTCCTTGCATTTTGTTAAACCAAGATTAATGGCCTACTATCGCCTTTATGGAATAGATTTTTTAATTGTAGTTTTCTATAATTGTTTGAAAAGTCTTTTTTATTCATATTTATTCAGGTTCAAACAGTGGTAATTTTTGCATTAATGCATTGCACGATTGGTTTTTGAAAAGGTTGAATGCAAAGTATTGTTTAACTTCACTTTTTGTAATGTTTACACCACAAATAATTGCTTAAGATCATGGTCAATATACAAGCGGAGGATGTATTAAATAGTTTTGCACGAAAGTCCCTTTGCATCCAAATCAATAGTCTTCTGTTGTTTAGTGAAATAACACACATAACTACATCAGCTTTTCCATTTAGCATGGGCGATAATTATAAACTTTAAGAATATATTTACAAAATATACAAATATTGTCGCCCATTTTATAGCAGTGTCAGTAATGAACCAATTGGCCACAATTTTATTGCACTGTATGACATTTTATTTTTAATATTTTTATTGAGTCAGGTTGTACAAAATGTGTGGTTATTAAAATATATTTGATTTCCTATTTTAAAACAATTTGCCTCCAGCTTCTTAAGGATTCTTTTTATACATTAAGAATTTGACAAGATTGCCATCACTTAATCACTAAGGTCTCTGTATTCATGTGTTCGAATCTAACTCATTCCAACCAGTGAGATTGAATGAGGGTCTGGTCTGGTATGGCAATAGCTGCCAAACAAACGGGCATACAAGTTCAGGTGTAAACAAAGGTAACCCATTTGTGATATGTCCTTCATTCTATTTGCATGTGGTGGTGGGCGGTCAGTAAGATTATAGTAAGCAAGTGACAGTATATTATTATGTACTAGTCCTTTCTGTGTTTTCTACAAATTTCAAGCACAGTTAATACAGTTTATCTGTCAAAAGCCAAGCCTGTTAATTGTTTTTAAAGTTTTGTGCGAAAAAATCTGGTATAAACAAAGAAATAATAATAATAATTTTCTTTTGCTTTTAAACTCGAAATATATCACGCTCAGTGAAATTGGCTGGGGTAAAAACTTATGATTTCAAATGATTCTATTCTAAACTTTTCTAATGCTCCCTGTGGAGTAATTTATGTGATGATATAATCAGACATTATTTTGATCATTTTGATCATTTATGTGGGTGTTCCACCACACGACTAAGGCTCCCGATTAAGGGTTTTTGAGGGTCGGTTTCAGAAATATGCTTAGTCCCAGGCGTCCTGTAAGGGTCGGTTGTGGTCGGTTGGGGCCGTGTGAAATATCAAACATGTTTGATATTTCTCCCGACCCCAACCGATTATTTTTTCCCGCCATAAACAAAATGTCCAGTCCCAGGCGTCCTCAGGCCTCCTCAGATCAAATTTACACAGTCCTATGTTGTCCCAGGCCGCCTGCGACCCTTAGTCCCCGACCCTTAGTCCCAGACCTCTATCACTTAGTCTCAGGCTTCCTGCGACCCTTAGTCCCATTGCCAAACAAAAATCGGCGATCCTGGTCTGGGGACGCCTGGGGACGCCTCAGGACACCTTGTGGGGTCGGGACTTAATCCTGGGTTAGTCGGGGCTTAGTCCCAGGAGGCCTGAGGCGTCCTGGGACCCAGTCGGTTTGTCTACGACTAGAAAAATGGCTTAATCGGTTCTTAGTCCCAGACCAGTTGGGGACAGTCTGGGGCCTCCTGGGGCGTCCTGAGGCCGATCTGTAGTTAATCCCAGACCTTCATACCGATTCTGTCTTCCACCCCATTGGTCAATTTTTTTTCCATTTTTTCCAAGACTACCCACGATTAAGGGTCCCAGACAGGATCGGGGCTTAATCCTTTGGTGGAACAGGGGCATTACAGATATAGATAATCACTTCCAATTACATCAGATCATAAATTTTCAGCCCATACGAATACACCTACTGAAATACACAGTCCTAGTCTGGCTCCTGTACCACTTTACTCTGTAGAAAAGGGTCCGGTATCAGCCACCATTAGGGCTAATTATTATTGGTAGTTTAACTTGGTAACAGTACGGGGAAAAGCTAATATAATATTTTATCTCAACTTATGTGGAGCACATTTTGATATGATGTCCCATTGTATAATGCTATTTGACAATATTTTTTTATGAAATTTGTCGTAAATGGAAAATATGAACAAGTTTAAAGTCTTCAAGCTTTCATCATCACTCAAAAATACTGTTATCCCTTTTACATAATTTACTAAGTTAAGTATTATTTAATTTCATTTTAAATATTTGATTTTATAATTCCGATTAATCATTATAAAACTAAAATAACCCTCTGCAAAATAGAAACAAGTAATTGAATTTATTTTTAAAAATGATCGAAGTTCCTGATTTACTACCACAATTCATTGCACTTCAAACTTATTAGGTGAAGGTAACCATAGGGGATATCAACCTGTATTGTGTTGAAGTGGACTGGTGTCCTGTCTATACAGGCCTACCTGTACTGTGTGTTTTATCATGTTGCTCTTCAGCTTCTTGTGTGAATTCTGTAGTATTCTCCATCAAGTCTCGTCTGCTCTCTCCGATGAAGTTGATCATCATGTCTGATTCCTGGTCATACATCTGCCTGAGGTAGCGCAGGAATAGACCCTGTCAGTAAGATACAGTCAAATAATTTGGGTACTGACAATAAACAGTATCAGACTAAGAAGTGATGAAAAGTATGTGTAATTTTGATCACAGTCAAAACTTTTGACAGCTGTGCCTCAATGTAGATCAGAGACTTATTTTGTCCAATTTATATAGGATGCATTTGGGGTGACTTAACACAACTTAAAAAGTGATTTACAATTATGACCACCCTTTTAAAACCTTTGAAATAGCCTGTTTCTTCCGCTCATGAGCTGTATGAAAATATACACCCAGAAAGAGTAAAGGGGATCGAATGGATCTATAGAGGGGATATATAGATACAAGGTTAAACTGGCACAGAGGTGACAGCCTGTTATTAGATGCCAAACCTGCCAACCATTGGGCCACAGAGATGGTACTGGATGTTAAATTTTAACCTTAAGAGAATATGCAAAATTGAATTTCTTGACATAAATTATTTAGAAGGGCAAAAGGGTTACTTATAGGTTGACAGGTAATCTCACAATCCTGGATAGAGTTTTAAATGTCATCTCCAGGAATCAATCCATCCCCTTTTAATAAGCATGTATGGTTTTTTCATACCTCCATATGAGTTTACCTAACAAATAGAACATGATCTCTGAATCTTTATGTGGTGTGTCAAAACCCAATTTGTCATTTTTTTTTGTGCCAGGAAATACCAAGGCCGACCGATTTGGTTACTGTGTAATTTGACTTAAACTGATTTGTTCTATTTGATTGCCATTAATCACATTGGAGCAAATGTTTATGCGTGTCCCACACAGTGAAATAGGTAAAGAAGTAAACTTGACTTACAGTTTATTGCATGTTCATGTGACTTGGTGGTTTGTTTATTGTGCTTATTTAAAGGTTCTTTACACGGAAATGTTAACGTAAATGAAAGGCTATGTATCACTGTAAGGGTTTCATATGGTTAACAAAATATACACTCCTGATTTAATGATGAAACTTGCATCATATAAATTGTAAAAAAAGACAGAAACAGATAAAATGTAGATGTCATTTCTTTGTATGTCTTGGTTATTCTGGGCGATAATGGTAATGCTTTACAATTACTTACACTATCCATGTAGTTTATGGTGTCACACCAGTGGTTTAATAATAAAGACAAACAATAATGAAATCCGAATAAATTCTGACCACATTGATATGAACTAAGCTGTTAAAATATGATATGAACTCAAATGATAAAATTTATTTAAATGACATGGGGGTAGGTGGCTTTGTTGCGGGCATGGGAGTATAATATTCACTACATGTCCAACATCACTGATGATATTTGTGTGAAACATGGACTTTAAAGTCAAAGTTGTCATCTGCTTGTCTGATGGCCAACAGTTTATGAATGTAAAGTTAACCGACTAGTGTACATTTACCTCCGTCAAGGAAGTATTAAGATTCATGAATGTTTGTTTGGTTGTTAAAAGGATTACGCAAATACGACCTGTTAGATCTTCATGAAAAAAAAAATTGAGAAGATGCCTAACTAAGATCTAACATAGATACCATTAAATTTTGACAGTGGACACACAAAAAATATCAAAGATCAGGAAGTTCCCATTCACTTAATATTGAGCCATCTTGCTTTAGAAAAAAAAAGAAACAAGGTGCTGATATAAACTATACATGCCTTGGCAGAGATATGCACTCTCTGTTTGCTCTTGTTCTAAAACCTTATCATGAGAGAAAACAAATCTGAGCAACACCTTTCCAAAGGATGAGGATTGTATGTTTTGTCTTCTTGAGTGATAAGACTGGGATATGGTGGTACGGGGCTAACACACTCGCCTCCCACCTCTAAGGTTGACAGTTCAAACAACAGACCTTATGTGGGAAAGTTGGTAGTTGCTTGCCGATGGTCGGCAGTTTACTGTACAGAACCTTGACCAACTGTATGTACTGGTTTCCTCTGCCCACAAAACTACCCATCGTGATATGACCAATACAGTGTTGAAAGCGATGTAAAACCCCAAATAAATAAATAAATGAGTGATAAGATCTATAAGCATATAGACTGAGAGGGTTGGTTTACTTTCATGGTTCACCTCTTTGTTTAAATAATATGTAAATTAAGTCTATATTTACCAAAAGAACAACAACAACAACAACAACAGGCAATGTCTCTGTAAAACATACATTTCCAATTATGTTTATAACATTTTTGCAGCTTGCATAATTAATGAAATGTTAATGAAATCTTGGTACTCATTGACAGAATTTATAACATTGATTATGCATAGTTACTGGCACCAGGGAATATACAAAAACAAATAACCCGCTCTGTATGTTCTGGTATTTACGGTCAAATCAGCAGCTTGCTGGGTAATAAAGAAAACGAGCACTCAGGCCGCGGCTGAGGAGTAACTTCAAAATCTGGCTGCAATTTGCTGATAACTTGCTGCAATACAAGATTCCAACTACACATCATTTGCATTGGGTCCAAATTTGGCCAACTCAAAGTAGCTATTGCTCAGCTATGGAATGAGCTACAGGTCTGCAATTTCACTATATTATAGCTTTCCCAAAAGTAGGTGAATAATACATTCAACAAAATATTGTAAATGCTATAGTTTTCAAGTTACAAGCGATTTACGCATCAGTGAGATCCTCAAAGTAGCTATTGCTCAGCTATGGAATGAGCTACAGGTCCGCAATTTTATGATGCTATAGCTGATTCAAAAGTAGGTGAATAACATATTTCAACAAAATACTCTTAATGCAATAGTTTTAAAGTTACAAATGATTTACTCAACAGTGAGATCCTGAAAGTAGCTATTGCTCAGCTATGGAATGAGCTACAGGTATGAAATTTTACTATGTTAGACCTGACCTAAAAGTAAGTGAATAACATATGTCAATAAAATACTCCAAAAAATGCAATAGTTTTAAAGTTACAGGCGATTTACTCAATAGTGAGATCCTGAAAGTAGCTATTGCTCAACTATGGAATGAGCTACAGGTCTGAAATTTTACTATGTTACACCTGACCTAAAAGTAAGTGAATAACATATTTCAATAAAATACTCTAAATGCAATAGTTTTATAGTTACAAACAATTAACTCAACAGTGAGATCCTGAAAGTAGCTATTGCTCAACTATGGAATGAGCTACAGGTCTGCAACTTCATTATGTCATAACTTATCCAAACATAGTAAATTATGCATTGAAAGAAAGTCCCAATGTGTGATACTTTCGAAGAAATTTGATACATTCTCATTTTTAAAATGTGCTACAAATTTGAGAAATAGCTATTACTCGCTTAGCTAATGCAACATAGCTCCAACAGAGCTTCAAAATTGTGGCCTGTTTTGGTTTGTCATGTGACCTTTGTGATGTAATAAGTTATATGGTGGTGAGTGAGTGGGGGCGGGGGGTTAAACCCAAATATTCGAGAATAAAACACACTTTATACATGAAATTTATCTTCAATGTAATTATGTAATTGGTTAGATCTACTTACCTGTAGGTCTGGGTTTAATTTGCCGATTTTGCCCTTCATTTCATCACTGTCCAACAAATCCATGACTTTCTAGTATCCCTGTTGCCAACCAATGAACTATTTTGTTCTTTTTTTCCAAATTATATTGAACTGAATATAATAATGTAATTTTGCTGTTACAATTAGTTTCTAAGAGTTACTGTAACCGCAATGGTTTAAAACCACTTTAAGCCAGTCCTATGTCTATTTTATAGTCCTAATATTCCATGGCGATATCATGCATATTTTTCCACATGTATCTTCTGTACCTGTCAATTTTCCATCCACAAGAAAAAAGTGAATGAACACTCCAGACTATAACGTTATAACTTGCACCATTGGTTTAACCCTTGTTTTCTTAGCTTTAATATCATTCCTGTAGATATGCTATTAAGGATATTTATATGTCACATTTATGTCTAAGTATTAAATACTAATATTCTACAACGTATATATCCATGCTTTAGCTTTCAATGTCTGATATCTAAACGCCCAACCCATTGTCATTTTATCTCTGAGTAGGTACATGTAATTATGCAGTTAAACCTTCACACAGAGAACAAGTATACTCTCATCGATTAATCCATAGCAATTGTGAGGTGAGCAATCAAGCCAGAGTAATACCTAGGTCACATATGGTTGTGCCGGGGTCTGGAGCAAGAAGTGAATGGACTCATCTGCTTTTGATTGTGGTTTTTTGGTCCACTTCATGTTGGAATAGGACACACTTAGTATTTCTGCCACTGTGGCCTAGTGGGCAGCATACTCCTCCAGGAACGCAGAGAACATGGGTTCAAACCCTGGTACAGGCAGATATATAGTGGCTCAGATAACCACTTCAAATGACGGCCCTCTGTGTTGGGGTCCAATTCCCAGTGGCAGGCTAAAGAACCTCAAGGATGTTTTTCAGTTAGGGAATGTCAGTAACTTGAGAGTTGTTATGTGGTTGTGCAGTCGGATGGGTCAAATAGCACTTTGAGTCCTGTAGAGCATGGAGTATAAATACAGTACAATTTGATAGGATTCACATTTGGGTCAACCATGTTGGAAAGTTTGCAGTTACTTGCTAATGCCCAGTGGTTTACAATGCAGAATCTTAACGAACTATTATGCATTGGTTCTTCCACCCATAAACAACCTGTCGCAATATGACCCTGGCTCTTGAACGCGATGAAAAACAAAAATAAATCTAAATCTAAATACATACAGCAAGATCCACACGTAAAGATGTGACTGAGGCTTTAGAAGCTTCTATTTTTAACCCCCTCCGTGTAACAAACCAATCAATCCGTTTGACAATGTATAAGCAGCTCAGCTTAAAAATTATTCAAGCCTTGTTGTCACGTGTCATTTTTCCCAACAGAAAACAATGTCCCAGATCTAATAAGTCCCAGTTAATTGCTTTCTCTCTTAAATTATTAGTGTCCCCCAAGAGGCTACAACACACATAAAACGGTAGATTGGTTCTAATTGCTGTTATAACTGTCTCATCTATTCTAATCTGGTAGGTAATTTTTCCTGAAACATTGCTGATGTCACGGACTCAGCATTTTTATGTATTGATCCTTAGTGCACTTTTTGTAATTAAAAAGATGTGCACACAAGTTTATTTTTTTTCATTTCTTATAGTGACATGTATAACGTATAAATCGTCAATCAACAAAAGTAGAATGAATGTTACACCCATCCCTAAAAGGGCTTTTGTGTCACATTAAATTTATTTTATTTACAGTGCATGTGAAAAAGAGAAAGCATAAATTAAAAAGGTAATATTACATAAATTTCCTAATATACCATAATTCACTACTATAACATATATAAATTAATTTAAAATAATGGCTTATATAATCAGATATAATTATATAATGAAACTGATCATGTGCATCCATTTCACATATACTGAGAAGCTCATTAAATTTCAGAAGATATTGAAATCTAAATACACGTATACACGTATGCAAAGCACTATAACTTAAATATTCTAATCAAGTCTCAACAATAGATTGTCTTTGACTATTCTGTTCTGGGACGTAAACGTCTCTCTTCAGTTATGTATAATATCACAGAAAATAATTAAAAGAAATACTTAAAATATGTGAAATATTAACATATTCTTTGAAATATTTATCAAAAAAATGGATAAATATGTGTGTTTAGGTGCAAACATTCATAACAATCCTTAAAACAACAACATAGTAAAAACTGAGTCTCACTGCACAACAATATTTGTTGTGACAAAAAGCAAGGCTTGGCTGTAGAAAAATTTAAGACTTTTCTTATAATCTCAAGTCAACCTTATACTGAACTGTGCTTTTCAACATATTTATTCCTTAATATAATAAGATAAAAAGCGACTGCTGTATTGTGTATTTTGATGTAATGATTGGTTCCTTCCCATGATGCAGCCTTATTTCAAATGCCAGTTTCTTTTTGTAAAACTTAAAAACCTGGTGACAAGTGTAATATTTCTGGGTTGAATGAACTGTGTCGCCCATTGTCCGTCATGGATTTTGTTTTAGCAACAGTGAGTTGGGTGGCTGAAAGGCTGTCAATAACACAATCTTTAGCCTTGCTACAGGCGTTTAGATGTATAATATAGACACGACTATTTGATTGCCTTACAAGTATTTTTCATAATGTTCTCATCTCATATATTTACCTAGCCTAGCTTACTGAGGAGAACTGCCTCCCAGACTAGAAAGGCTTCTGATACAGTGTGCATTATGGCAAAAATAGTTCACGTTTACATTATGGCTCAGACAGCCTGGATTGCCAGGCTACACAATCTTGCTTCTGTGAACTAAGTACCAGGGACATCAAGGACTAAAAATCAATTTGATGATCATTAACTTCATCAACTAGAAACTGTTGGTTAGACGAGGTTCATACCTCTCCGGCAATGTAATTTTAACAAAGTTTTATGGGATGAAAAAATTCAGGAGGACAAAAGTCTGCAAAATGTCAACATCATGAATAAACAGTTCTGTTTTTTTTGATAATTTTGTGGTCATGCTAGAATGTATATTGTAGGACTTAGACCTGACAAACCATGGTATACACTTCAGTTGATTCAAGTTTCTAAATCACGAAGACAAAGCCATGGTGTTTTTTTTTTTTTTTTTTTTTTTTTTTTTTTTTTTTTTTTTTGGGGGGGGGGGGGGGGGGAAGATGTTACTACTATTCTAACACATGACAAAGATTTTAAGATTATTATTTTTATTGTTAAAATATTCTAACGGGAGAAAAACCAGTCTGTTTCACCCATTATAGCTTTCTGAGTTTATTAACGGAACAACCAATGAGTTTGCAAGAATTTTTAAAATGATTCTCGGCCAATCAGATTTATGTGAGTGTTCCATTGGAGCTGACCAGTCGGTAGCTATGTCTTTTTTGAGAGTCAGGACCAATGTTTACAAGGTCAGTTAGGGGCAGTTGTAGTTTCCCAGCCTGTCAGGGAGAGTCGGTGAAATATCAAACATGTTTGATATTTCTATGACCGTTGCCAGCACTTGTAACAGACCCTAATTTCATCCACCTAGCAACAGACCTGTTGGTTAAGTTAAAGGCCTGTCAGTTACACATCCCGGCTTGTCGGTTAATCAAACAGGCCTGTCTGTATCAAGTATCCGGCTTGTCCCAAATATGGTGATCCAGACTGTACGTGATGACAAACAGACTGTGTGGGAAATGTTACAGTACAGTCGGTAACTTTAGCCAGCCTGTCTGTAACTGTTCCCGACAGGCCTGTAAAGTTTCACGGCCAGTCGGTAACTTTACTGACTGTGTCCTAGAGTCAGGAATATTTGTAACCGATAGGCCCTAAACTGAAACAGACAAGCCATAAACAACAACCGACAGGCCTGTAACACTAAGAGACAAGCTGGGAACTGTAACTTACAGGCCGGCAATATTTTTGTTTTTTTATGGCCTGTTGGTTTCCAAATCTGTGGCTATAAAAAGGCGAGTCGGCAGACAATCTGCTTATATTTGGGCTTGACTTGTCAAGAGACAACTGGTGTGCAGCTTTGATTTTAAGTTTTTCATTTTTTTGCAAATTAGCTTAAGTTTGAGCTAGGCTGGACTGGCTGGGAGTAAAATCTGTTCTATGAGGTATCACTTTTATTTTTAATTTTTTTGTTCTTTTACAACAAGCTGTAAATGTGATTGCCAAGGGGCAGAAGGAGAAAGATTGAAGTACCAAGAGATACTCAACCACAGTTTGAGTTAGGGGATACTGCTGAGGATATATAGAGAGAAGAAGAAGGGAGAGAGATGAGAGGGATGAGGGAGAGAGGAGAGAGCAGGATGAGAGTGACAGAGAGAGGACGGAGAGAGAGAGGAGGGAAGAGAGCCAGGGCTGGTATTCACAAAAAATCTCAAACTCAGTCTCAAACTCAAACTTAAGTATAATCCCTATAATTTAGGGTTTAAACCCTATATTTGAGTTTATACTTACTCTCAAACTCAAATGTAAGTATATACTCAAACTTAAATATAATCCGTATTCTCGAGTGAGTATATACTTAAACTCAGACTCAAACTCATTTATAATCCCTATATTTAGGGATTATATTTAAGTCTGCATGAGAGGTGTCTTAAATGTTTGAGTTCAAACAATGTTGGGCAACTAGATTGGTACAATGTGTAGTACAACTAGATTGGTACAATTTGTAGTACAATTAGTTGTACAAGTCAGCCAAATACTTTTACATAAGTTTTTTGCTTCTAAAATCCAAAGTTTTATGAATAAGTTTTTGAGCTTCATTCCCACAATCTAACTGGTGCACGGGTGGTCACAAAGATAAATGGTCATAGAGATAAACGGTCTTTAAATCTTTCAAATTTAAATAGTGAAAATAACAAAATCACCCAAACTAAATAACAACATATACTTAAAGAATGCTTAATTACCAGAACATTTGGTTTGTGCTGTATTGTTTAAACAGTGGATCGCAGAAAGGGATCCTTCCAGCAGTAACCTTGTCACTGAATTACTTTTGGTAATTCATTAAATATGAGAAATTATGATTTATATGATGTTTTACTCATATAATTAACTTATTTCACCAATAAGTTTATAATTAAAAAGCAATAATTAAAAAGCAATAATCAGCCAATGCAAGTTTGTATGATCAGTTTTCTTTATATAGGACACAAATTGGACCAATTATGGTAGCACTAGTTTGAATATTTATCATACTCTCTCCTTTGCATATTACTGTATATGCGTTTTTAATGTAAATTTATGAGCTCCCAGCCTGACATATGGTGTGATATCAGAAATGTTAGCATATAAATTATTTTTATATATTTTTGGGATACCTGATTTAGATACTGTTTGTGTGTTTTTGCACAAAAAGTTCAAATCAAATATGAAAGATTGTCATGGTTGGACACAAATCTCCATATGTGTCATAATTTCTAAAGTTTATCTCAGTGATCACCCATGTACGGACTTACAGACCTTCCAACAATTTATCAGTATGAATTAAAATACCGTAATAATAATTCCTTCAATAAATGTATTTCCCAAGCAGTGTCCTTGGGCCTAGGGTGCTAACTATTTATCCGTAAAATGAAATAGATACTTTTTGGCTTTGATCAAAGAAATTGGATTTAAATGGGTGACCTTTCTGTGTTCTTATTCATGATGAAATACATTAGAATGCTATAGCATTTTAACTTTAACATTAGACACTGGCAATATGACTTAATATTTGAATTTCATCTCACTGAAATAGAAACACATAAATGAAATATTTTGTATCTTGAAGAAAAAAAATCAATTTTCTTAAGAAATTTTACAAACTGAAATAAAAAGGTAATCATTTTATTAAGCAAGGATAATTTAGATAAACAATCAATAGTAACATAGCTGAACTGAAAATATTATACTTTGTTTAAACCATTTAGTACAAGTTATAAATTGTACAAGTTGTACTTGAACATAACATATAAAGTAGAGTGAATTAGCAGTGCCAGCCTTCCAAGCAGTATTACATATACTGCTTACATATATTTCAAACTCCAATTAAGTTTGAGATTGAGATTAAGCTCATAAATATTTAATTTCATTTTAGCCAATCAAATTCCATCATGCATTGCATTATGGAATTTGATTGGCTAAAATATTTCTCAGCTCAATCTCAGACTCAAACTTAAGTTTGAGCATATACTTACGTAGGATTTTACATGAGAATACCAAATTTGAGTTTATACTTACGTATGGTTGAGTTTGAGTTTGAGACTGAGTATAAATTTGAGTTTGAGAATAAGATTTTTTGTGAATACCAGCCCAGGAAAGGGGAGAAAAGAGAGTGCCAACAGACATGGATACTGATGTAGAATCAACTCAATCCAGACAGAAGAAGGGACAAATGAAGTCCTGAGTGATTCAGATGAAGAAGCCATCGTGGAGTTTGTTAAACAGCACAATGAACTTTATGACAAGACCAATGACACTTTCAAAGACAAGCAAAAGAAAGAAGGACTTTGGGAGTCGCTAGCAGCTACCAGGAACTTGCCTGTCAAAACTGAAGAAGTGGTTCAAGACTCAACATACCAGATATGGCAAGCTCACTCAGACGAAGTCAGGACAAGCACCTGAGAAGAGCACAGAATGACAGACCTGGCTGAAGGACAGTTTCAATTTTCTACGAGGTCACATCAGAAGGAAGGGAGTCTTCTGCATCCAAGTCACCACAGAGACCCTCTGCAGCCACAGCCTGGATGCACCCAGAGACACTCAATCTGAGATGGAAATCAGCATTGCATCAGATGTTACTCATCAGCCTTCGAGCACCAGTCCTAAGCTATGATAACCTACAGTCGCCACCACCACTGCTGCAGATCCAGTCTTAAATCAGTTCCAGCAGGTGAAGTCGATGATTTCCACATTTCTGGGTGCACGTCAGGACCCCACTTCAAGTCCAAGACAGTCATTCTGCAACTATCTCCACTCTGAGATGGAACACCTGGAGGAATGAGACTTTTTGACCTTCAGGAATGAGACAGTGAAGCTTCTCAGTGAAATACAGTACAAGGCTGAAGAATGCATGAGACAGGTCACAACAAGTCAACAGGTCACCACATTTCAACTTCCAGAAGCAACACTGGCCACAGCAGGATGTGAATACATACCGGATACTCAACCAGTCTCCATTCCAGTTATGCAGCCTACTCAGATAGCCACAACACAGCATGCTACAGTGATTGCGAAAGTACAGCAACCATCAAGGCCTTCATCAGAGTCAGCACCGCCAACATCTCATTTAGTTAGGGAATACCAACAGCCTGGGACTTCCAAACAGCTGATGTTCAGTTTGCGTCCAACAAAAACAATCAACCCACCTTCAGTTGCAGCTGTTCAACAGGAGAAAAGTCAACACAACACATCTGGATTATCCAGTCTCTTTGGAGCGATTCCCAGTGTACTACAGTACCAGCAGATAGACACACCACAACCATTTTCATCCTCTCAACTTCAACCAGCACCGTCACCAGTGCCATCTTCCACTCCTCAAGAACAGTTAAGACCTCCCAGCCAGTCCATCCAGCAAAGTCAGCCCAAATCAGCAGGTTAGCTTGCATTAAGTCGCACCAACCGGACCTTCTAAGGTCCACCCAAATCTTCCAAAAACAATTATTCAGCTGTTGTAGCCCCAAAACAAAAAAGCACACCGTCCAACACTTACACTTCCCCCAAATACACAAAAAAATTGTGTGAATGAATGAGTGAATGTTGAACAAATATTAATAACATTCCATCACAAAACAGAAAAAAATACAAAAAACATTAAAAAAAAGTTGTCCCCTAAGAATTTCTAAACAAATCACCCCCACCCCCAAAAAAATAAAATAATTTTAAAACAAAAGTTCCCCCCACCCCCACCCCCAAAACAAGTAACGAAGATCCAGACACAAATCCACGTCCCTCCCACCCAAAACCAAAATTTAAATGAAACCCAACATCCACACAAGTAAATTGTTTTCAATGTGTGGAGGGACATAGCGCTTGTCATAGAACTTCTATGACTGGCCGAGCAATAAAGTCCCCGACCCTACAGGGTAGTCAACACATCCTGTCTGTAAGTGTACCGTCCTGTCCGACTCAGCATTTTAGTGCCTTTTTTCTATGATCCTACGACTTTCACAACCGACCCTAGAGTTGTAGGGTCGGTTACAGGATTGGCTCCAGTGGAACACCTGCATTACTGATACGGCAGTGTCATGAGAGAATACTTATTATGATCAAACATTGAATTCAAAGTCTCAGGAAAGAGTCTCAAAACGTGGCCCTTGGAGGACCCAAAACAACCATGTTAGTTTAAATGTGTCCGGTAATTGTTCTTATGAATTTGAAAACAAATAGATCATATGCTTGAGAAAATAATGTGCAACACTGTCATACTTTGATTTGATTGATTTATTTGGGTTTAAGTCCCTTTCAACACATTGTATAGGTTATACTAAGACAGGTAGTTCGAAGGGCAGAGGAAACCAGAAAATACTAGGTGGCCAAGATTCTGTATCGGTAAGCAACTACCAAATTTCCCACATAGAGTCTGCATGGTCTGGGGTTCAAACGACTACCCCACTGAGCTCCCTGTCTCTTACTTTAAAGATATATTTGTAAACAAGGACATAATACTCTATATTATCAGACAATTGTGAACAGATGTATTATAACAAGTTGATTATTTTAACTGAACATTATAGCCAGGCTCTAAAGTTGCCTACCTTGTGTGGATGTATAAACAGTGCAGTTGACGTCATTGTAGGATAAATTTAGAATAAAGTTTGGTTGAAAGAGAAGTTATAATAACAATTACCACATATCAGCTGTATTTCATTGGCCATCTCTTCACACAAGGGAACTAGTAGGGTTTAGTTACTCAGTGTGCCGAGCTGAAGGGTCATTGATTGCAAAAAAATGTCAACCAGAAGACACGCCTGGCTCATTGGTGGCGTAATTAATAATACTATCCAATTTTATTAAGATACTAGCTTAAAAGTTTCACTTTTGTGCAGAATTTTAGGCTAGCTAGTTTGGGAGGCCTACAACGAAATTCCCGAATCTTAGTGATATTTATTAATGTCTGTCATTGTCTCGGGTACCTTATATGGTATGCAGAAATGTACGAGTGCTTCTGAAGATAACCAACCATCAGTAGATATTCTGTGTTCCTCTTTCTGCCAAGTTGAGGCATTTGCCAAGTTATGGCGAGAAGGAGTATGAGGGTTTTGAAGATGTAATGGTAAGAGGCATAAACATTTATTGAATCATTCGGGGGAAATATATTATGCTTGAAGTTTATAGTTTTTATTAATGACTTCTTAATTTGTTCGACAATAACATGCAAAATAAAATATGCAGACTAAATGCCATTAGCCAATTGATGTGATTATAAAAGATTAGAACTGTTCATTTTAGCAAGGAGACAACCCACTTAGGATTCAAAGTACTAATAAATAATGTCAGAAAGTTAATGAAAAAAAGTTTTCTTTCTTTTTAATGTTGTCGCAACAGGATTGGAAAAGTCAACAGTGCAATATTTTCCGAATATTGGACACTTACGAGGCTATTAACCTATTTAAATTACACCCCTTCCTTAATTTATAATTTTTAAGATGTTGTTTAATATCATTATTTTTCATTTCTGTATTACTGGTGTGTAATTTGTCGGTTTTTATGATAATTTTAGTTGAAACAAATGTAAAGGGGTTTCTTTAAAAATGTGATAAAAAGACTTCTATATATGGTCAAAATCACAAAGTGGCCAATAGTGAAAGATATTGAACACTTTTAACAAAAGAAAAACTCTCAGGTGTAATTTAAGTATTTTTATTTTACGCCAAAATAGGGTTTAAAATAATTTAAAATACCTGGTGTGAGTTTTGTTACATATTTTTAGAGGAACTGATCATATAAAATATGGCCTAGTTGCCTGGTGACAGTTTAAGACCTGGGACCATATTCAAAAAGAATAAGTAGACCATTCCTAACTTACATTTTAAGTAGTACTTAGATTTCAAGTAAAAAGAAAACTTTAAGTGACCTTAGACCCTCCAATGATATTAGTACAAAAGAGGCAACTATTACTGACCTACTAAATATTTTAATGGGGATGGGGGATAATTTGTTACACCACAACAAAGGAATTCGTATACAGAGGTAACTTTGTGTTGCATAGTTGTAGTATCTAGGAACGTATATATTTAATCATGTCAGGTGCATTTACAAGCTCGATTAATTTTAACTTAGAGGGTTAAGGTTAGGTTTTATGTTCCTTTTTAATGGCTAAGGTCATGCCAGGACCGGCCCATAGTGTATCCTACATGTTAACTTGAGCTGGATGCAAACCTACATCAACATAGGGTAGGGACAACTGACCAAATGCCAAGGTTAAGGACAAGTTAGAGGTTCTCAATAGCCTAGTGGTTAGCATTTCTGTGTGGGTTCAACTCCATGAAGTGGCAACAATGTTGAGGACCTGTCCCGATATAACGCTGGCAGTTGAATGGCATGTGCAAATTGGAAAACTTCCTGAATGACATATATAAAAGAAATACGTATCAAGAATATTTCTGTGTAATACAATAAAAATAAAAGGATGGAATTATCGCCCAAATTTCGTGAAAACTAGTCCCTGTCCCAATATGACCCTGATTGTTGAACGGGACATCAACTTTGACTTTACTTTGACTTTACTTTACTTGACTTTACTGCGCAATATATTTTTTCTGTATATGTGCTGACGGGGATGTTCTACTTTTATTATCCTCCAGTTTGCATGAAATAAGTGAAATAGGTTATGGCACACTGGTTTTTCGTATGTATGTCAGTTGGGACATTTTACAGTTTATGTTAAGCGAGATACCTTCTTTACAACAGAACACAAAGCTATTTGACCCAATTGCATACAGGAACTGTCCAAGATCTTTAGTGACTGACCTCCCCCAACCATAAAGACAGCCTGTCTCAGTAATGACTATTTATCAATGTTTCTGGGGTTCTCTAGCCGGCCACTGTGGATCTGACCCAGTGACAGATGATCATTTTAGGTGGCCATCGAAGCCACTATGTATCTACCTGTTCCTTGGATGGAACTCAGGTCCTCCATGTTCTAAGGCAAGAGTGTTACCCACTAGGCCACAGGGAATGACTTATGAATTGAAAAAGAGAGTTTTTAGGAATGCTTATGCAGGGTTTATTAACTATGTTTTTGCACAATTGTATTGTGAGATCCTTAGCCATTTTGATCACATACAAGAACCCTGGTGTTACAGCGTCCTTGCAGTTTCGTTACCTTTCTCAAAATATGTGTGATATAACCTATAAAATGTGTTAAAATCACCATTGAACCGTTATGCAACAATGAATGCAGTTGCCAGAGGTTAGAACCCAGAAGTTTTATAAGGTAAGAGAAGTCAGTAAAGACACAGTTTGGAGATATTATTTACATGTTAGGAAAATAGGATTATGTACAACACTTCAGAGCATTTAAAATAGTAAATACTGGACAATTTTAAAACACCAAACCCACCAGAAGCTTGAAGAAATGACGGTAGCAAAAGTGTGGGGTATAATGGAAGGGGCGACTGAAAGTATATCCAGACAGCAGAGCTGCGCCACAACCCGTGTGACATGATGATTTGCAAGGACACTTTGTTGTCCCAGACCTCCTGAAAGCGTGAAACTATGACCTTGTGTGGGTATGTGTGTGTCGGTTAGAACCCTTTTCAAAGCGTCCCTAATATGAGAGTCTATCACTTATGCATATAGTGGAAAGTTTTTTTGCAAACAGTGGTTAGTGGGAAGGTAGTGGTCTTGAGTTAAGCAACTTCCTCAGTGCTCTGACTGGATATAATAGGGGTTACTGATTTCTGGGGTTGAATGACATAGTGGGACCTATGATCCTGCAATGTTTTGGTCCACTTCAGTACCAAATGTGCCCCTGGGGATCCAAAGATTACATCCTGCCTTAGAAAATGTCTGTCAACACTGAATTGTTTTGCACTATGAGGGGCTATGTTTGACATCCTCATGAATCAATAGAATGAGGTCAGGAAAATAGCTCTATATAAGCAGGGGTGACTAAGGAGGTCACATGACAAATATATTTGGTACAAAGTTGGTATATCAAAAATGCCTCTGGGTGTGGGTCTGAACGTGGAATTAATGGAGATTGACCTAATGTATCTAGTGACATTATGATTATCTAGGTCCGAATGTTCAATACCACATGTGGTAGCC
Source organism: Sabellastarte sp. h YS-2021 (assembly GCA_964017235.1). Classification (NCBI taxonomy): domain Eukaryota; kingdom Metazoa; phylum Annelida; class Polychaeta; order Sabellida; family Sabellidae; genus Sabellastarte; species Sabellastarte sp. h YS-2021. Next base: position 45,681,292 of record OZ024929.1, read on the forward strand.
ATATTCCTAATGGAAGACAAAGAGTTCTAAAAGGTCAAGATGGAATGGGTTGTAATAGCTACAGGAAGGTCCATGAATATGAGGAAAGCAAGATAGGTTCTGAAGTTCCTCTGGTGTGTGGAAGTGGTGGAAGGTCTATAAGCATGCTGTATCTTCTGCCAGGCGCTGGATAGTAAGGGAGCTGACTGCTGAGAAGTACCTGAAATTATATGGATAGGTCCAGGGTAAGGTCTGCAACTTCCACTTTATCCCAATGGTAGTTATTTTTAAGGTGTGATAGCAACCTAGTGTCAATGGGGTTATTCCCATATAGTCTGGACAGAAAGTCAGCCCAGTTGTTATGAATCCCCTGTATGTGCTTGACCTCTAGGTCAATGTCGCAAGTAGCAGTAATGAACTACAAATTTCTTAAACATGCTGCTAAGTAAGGATCTTTTGTTTTTCCGGACGCAGTCATCAGGACAACAGCCAAGTTATCACATAAAATTTGTACCTTCGAATGTGCCCAAAATGTGTGCCATTTCCCGAGTGCTACCAAAATATTGGCATCTCAAGGTGTACAATTTTTAAGTGTAAATGGACCAGGGGAATGACAGGTGTGGGGTATACCCTATTATTCCAAATCCCACCTAATCCAGTGAGGGATGCATCCACATGGAGAGTGTGATCAAATGGTATAGGATCTTTATTAATATATGTGATCCCATTAAATTTAGGAAGAAAGGCCAAAAACCAGGCCAGGTCCTGGAAAAATTCCTGTGTCAGCTTAATTTTTGAAATATGGGCATTTTGCCTGAGGAGATTAAAGTTCCTGTTAATGAAAACTCTTGCTGGGGACACACATTTGTGTATATAAATCAGTTTACCAATGAGGGACTGGATATGCTTTTTGCTTGTATAGTTCTTATTGGCAAAGTTTTGAAAGGTCATGTATATGTGTAGTAGTTTTATAGCATCAATGCTCAATGTGTTGGTGTGAACATTGACATTAATGCCAAGACAAGTCAGGGCTCTGGAGGGAGGAGTAAGCTTGGTTTCATTTATTGGAAGTCCCAGTTCTAGCAACAAGTGCAATAAATCATGGAAAGCCACATTTGCTCTATCTCTTGCAGCAACAATGACGTAGTTGTCGATGTAGGCAAAAATTTTGTGTTGACGCTTAGCCATGATATGTGTGATGGCATCGAAGATCATCTGGAACGCTGATGTCCCATGGAGCCAGCCAAATATGACCTCCCTGTCCAGGAAGTATTTTCCTTGCCATTTATGCTAAACTTGACAGCGTCAGCTGGGTCCACCCTTAAATTCCTAAACACCCTTCAGATGTCAATCTTGGCCAAAACGATGCCGTCGCTCAGTTGATTTACCTCTGCAACTATGTTGCCTATGGTTGAAAACCTTAATATAAACCTACTACCATCAAAATGTTGCCTGTCCACCTGGTCATTCACTGATTCGCCATATGGGTAGGATAGGTTCAAAATGACCCTTCTTTTATCCCCATCTTTGGGCCTGGTTAATAAAGGGGAACAGTGCATCTGTTCAAATGGATGATGGTCAAAAGGGCCTTAACATGGCGCCAAATTACTTTTCTTGTTGCAAATAATTGGCAACTTCTTTGAGGTATTGCACCACTGTGTAGTGCTTTGATGTCTGTGTTGGCAAGTTTATCAGGGGATTGAATGGATAGGTGGAAACCAAATTTAATGTATTGTAAAAGTCTTTTATCAAGGTAATTGCTCAGATGACATTCCCAGGCCTCCAAGTTCAAGCCTGACCTGATGGGTATCCTAGCCCCTCTGTAATTTGGAACCCCTGTTTGTCTCAGCAATGTGCAGATACTGGTTCGAGTCTGTAATATCGCAAATGTGATATGGCCATAGGACTTATTTGAGAAGTACTTGTACCTTCCTGTCACACCCAAACCGGTGTGACTAGCTAGACTACCCCCAACCATTCAATGTTGCTCTCTGATGTGTTGTTCACAGATGTTACTGGGGTGTTAGTTTTAGTGCCAAGTTCTAACATTCATGCTTGCTTTTATATCTTTAACACCACTCTGTTTTGCAATAAGGTAGTCTATAATACATTCCATGTATCTGACATATGTTAATTTAAAATATTCTTGCACAACAGAATCTTTCAAATAACTTTATACGCTACTTTAGGGTCAATGTGTGACACATTAAAAGTGTCTGACAATTCATGATTGTGACACTGATTTATTTTGATAAACCACCAAGATGAAGCAATAACATACAAATTACCTGTAGGTACGTTATCACGTCTGTACAAGGTGGCATTGGTGTCATTACCTAAATAGAAATAGTAAAATTTCACACCTGTATTTACCAGCTTGTGAATAGCCACAATATAAATAGGGTTCCCCGTTTGTTGGTCAATGAATTGCCAATTTATCCCCGTGATGGTTATTTTTGACACCAATAACCCTCTTGTGTTGTGATGCCTTATCTCCCGGTCCCATTAGACCAACTTTGGAGGGGCTGTTAGTATTGTTAGTACATCCATGTTCAGTATCATCAACTTTAGTGTTAACATACTGACTCTCTGATGCAATAATGGAGTCTTTTCCACCAAAATACAAATGTTTGTTATTAATACCAATGTTTTGGTCATTAAGTAATTTACCTTGCAGCTTAACCTGCCGCTTGTAACTCTGCAGCACACTAGATTTAACCTCAGAGGTTGGCAAAACATTTTTAAAGTCATATAATGCAATGAACACTTCTCTTTACTTTTGTCAAATGACTTAACATTATTTGTAGTCTTAAACCTCCCCATATTACTATTATCCGTTGAAACTTTACCATCATCAGCTATTATGTCTCTTTGGTGCATAATACACGTTCTCCTATTACCCCTATGTTTATTTAACACTGTGGCTGCTTGATGTTGTTGTCCCGATGACTGTCCCCTGCCCTAACTACTGTTCCCCTGGGGTCTGCTGTTGCTTCTAAATTTGAAAGAACACTTGGTTTCTGGGTAAGCTGACTGCCTACCTTGTCTACTGCAGTACAAACAAACGTGTATGTAGTTGCCATGGCTGCCCTCATGTGTACATTTTTCTTCGTTGAAATACTTACAGGTCTTTTTCATTTGTGAAACTGTTTGGAAGTTCGTCATTGGTAATTGTGAGGCACTAATACGGTTGAGGGGCCATTGTGTGGTGTCTGACCACTGCAGGGAACCATCTTCTATCTCATGCATGGAAGTTGTCCATGCATTTTTTACAGCTTGCCATGGGAGGGTCGTGGTGCCCCTGGTTGCCATTATCACTTGCAACAGTACCTGCTTGAGAAGAGTGGGGTGCTGAATGTTATACACATTTGTTAGCTGCCCGGATACCCACTGTGCCATGGGCAGGTCATCTTATGGTGGTCTTTTCTTACCGTTACTCCCATGACATCCCTCGTTGGGCCACCTTAACTGGAGCTGGGGGATGGGGGGGGGGGGGGGGGTGCAGTGACCATCTCAACTGTACTATATTTTCCGGATTTCTTTGATTAAAGACCCCTTAACTTGAATAACTTCCTGCCTGCCTTTCTGTTTATAGAGTGCCAGTAACTGGTTCACACTGTCGGCTACTGTATTGTTCTTGCTTAGGACTTTCAGATTGGGTAATGCAGCATCCATTCTATCAGCCGCACCATGCATTTCTTGTTGAAAGCCCCCTGCCTGCACACCCGGGGGTCCAACTCCAGCCACCACCTGGTTTTGTGTCATTCCATCGTTTACAGGGTCCCCTGTCGTCAGAAGACTGGCGAAGTCCACTCTCATCCCCACCCCTTGGGTCCCTGCACATTGGGTCTGTTACCAGGGGTTGAAGATGCATGACCCTGTGACAAGGTGGAAGTCATGTGGTTGAGGCATCACAGTGAGACTGAGGAGGTAATGTAGTTGGGCTACTGGAAACTTTTTGTTCAATTTTGTCGATTCTATCAGTCAACATTCTGTTGGAATCATTAAGTTGTTGGAATAAGGTCACAATATTTTTGCTAGATAAAACTGCAGTAGACGTTGAACTGCCGGTGGTAACAGTACTTACAACTTCATGTGGCTATTCCTGAAGATAAGATCCATCAGAATTATGACTGACGTTCCTCTTTACCTTTTTTCTGGAGACTCTGGCAGTGGCTGATGCCGTCATCCTTTTCCTTGTATTACTTGTTGGCGTTTTCTTGTTATTGCATATTCAAACATTAAAAACACTAAAACACTAATATATCTTTACAACACTCAGTTTCAAATTTCTCAATTTCAGATGTTTGCAGTATGGCTGCCGTTTTGAAAGTGACCCCTTCATTCAAGCTTGGGTTAGCTACCTGTGGCCTCAAATCTCATTGGCCAAGGTCCAAGGGTTGAAAATGAGGCCAATTCATAAGACCTATAGCATTAAGGTTGGTCAACTGCCACAGCAGGCCCTTAACAGGGCTGTGCTATACAAATTTATCCCAGAGGTGAATCCTCGATAGCTTATAAAGTAACAGAAAATGTATTATAATCTACTGTTTTGCAGGTGCAATACCTTCCCCACAAAGGGGGATACAGTGAGCTAAATTAACAAAAGAATTGACACAAGGCATAGTCAAGGGACAGTCTAGGTCAGTTGTGGGTGTGGAAAGAGTAAGGGGGAACTTTGAGTTTAAGGATGAAAAGAAGAAGGAAAAGATTCAGACCTTGTAAAGGAAACCTCCCCTCCCCCCTTTAGTGAGCAAAGCCAAAATAAAATGCTTGGTGACTGTATGGTGAATTTATTTAGTTTTTTTACCTATGAATATTATTACTAAACGCTAAAGCAATTTCATGAAGTTGTGCATAACGTTATCACAGAACAGCTTATTAAGCACACAGATTGTCTAAGTACACTGAACTTAATTAACACTCCGTGTTAAGGCCTATATGCACCGACGTGGATAAAATATATATATATATATATTTATTTTTAAGAATTGTCGAAATCACATTGGAGTGATAAGTATCATGAGCACATATCATATATCATTTCAAACTCCAGAAAATGATCAGAACATCCTTATTTCTAGACTGATTATGATTTTGATTAGCTTAAAAGAGCTAATATCTCAGTGTATTACGTCATACAGGTCATATATGTTTAATATTTTCAGCTGTTATAATAAAGACAAAGTTAGGGTTTTATGTCCCATTCAGGGTCATATGTTGTCAAGCGCTAAGCATTGCCCTTTGTGTGAATCAAGCCCTTGCAGAGGTGATCGCCTGTCATTAGATGCCAAACTTGCTAACCACTAGACCACTGAAGATCTCAACATTGCAATGAGATAGATTGCAAAAAGCCAGATCAATGTCACAGTAAGTATAGTTATATGATCATAATGCAGCAATCATGCAGCATAACAGTTACAAAGTATAATATATGTTTTCTACAGAACAGCATGTTGGGTGTTTCTGCCTGAAATATATTTTCAAAGTTCCAACACATTGGCGTAAAAATCAGAAGCTTTACAGATTTTGGGCTCTATTCAGCCAGGTAGTTTCACTTATAGACGCAATTCATAGACAGAGTAAGTGTTGATTTACTCTCAACTAAAGACTGATTGAAGATCTTGATCAAGTAAAGTTATACTACCCATTACATAGGTCAAATGTGGTCACCACTGTGGTAACAGTTTTCCCCAAACTTTACAAGTAAATTCCACGCACATGGCTCTTGATGAGCTAAAAACAAGACCCAAATAGTCATGCTTGTGCTTGACCTACAATGGTTTTAACAGGTTAATATAATAGAGGGCAATTCTTTGCTACAGAATTAAAAATAAGCAGATCAATTATTTTAAAGAAATAATATGATGCGGTGCCTAACTATAAACCCATTTACAATGGGGATACGTTGCAGTTCCTTATTGGAAAGATGTGAAAATGAAATTAAACACTTCAAAGATAGTAGCAACAATTCAGTGACTGATACAGTGCCTTAAAATCTGCTGTCTTATCCAGTGAAATATAACAATAATAATAATATTCATAGAATATTAAAGCATTTCTAAACTGTAGTTTACAGTAATTTTATATTATTTCAATGCCATATGCTACTGATAATATAGTAACATAGAACAGTTACATACATTGCCAATGGGAATAGTTTACAATGCAAAACAAGAACAGTGGTTTAAAAAAGGACTAGCCGAAACTTAAAGCTTCACCATCACAAAATATTTCAGACACACTGTTTATTTGGAACATAATTTCACTTTAAGAAAATTGCAGATATCACATACTTTTAGAAAGTTCAATTTTTTAACAAGTTCAACATTTTAAAATGTCTTATATAACATTCAGATTATAACAGTAACAACAACATATCACATTAAGACTCTTGCTTGTGTGCATAGATATAAATGAACTAAAATGTTGACGGATTATTTCTAGCACTGGTACTAATTTACATAATATATACATGATATGTAAGATGGTGGCAAGGATTCACAAATATTCCAATTATTAAATTTGCATATTCACAGGGTTTTAAAAAAATCTACGAAGAAGTATTGCATGGAACTGGATGGTGCATTTGTTTTATCAAAGGTACAGTGAAATTTTAACACAACATCTAGGGGGTCGATTTGATTGATTTTGCCAGTTATTTCTCATTTTATTTTAAATCAGTTCACAGTCCGTGTATACTAGAATTTGGGTAACTTGCTAAAAATCATTTCCTGATAATTGTGTATCCCCATTTTTTACAATTTTTTGGTCATATTTCCTACAAGCAACTCAGAGAGTCTCTATGGTCTTATAACTTACAGCAAACCTAAGAAAAAATTGTCTTTGGAGATATACCTGCACGCCCACATATTCACAGCTAAGTAAATGTACAGGTGATTTTTGGATTAACTTTCAGTTGAATTTGATCCAGACCTTAATGCTGATTAAGTTTAGAGTTACATAAGGTTCAAATTTGTGCAGCTAGTAAAAATAATCTTTGACTTGTGAATACCAATTTAAGCCAAACAAATTAACTGAGCCATTGCCTGAGCTTATAGCCATCAATCAGCCTTAAGTTCAGCTTAATCCTTCTTTGTGTATATGGCCACAGTTCTTAATATATGCAATGCAACGCCATTTGATTTTATTAGGTGGGAATGCAGCCATATGGAACATGTGAATAATGCAGCTGTGGATTAATTTTCTTTAAAAGCAATGTCTCCTGAAGTTTAACAGAATCTTCGTGAATTCAGTACCTGAACCTGGTTTATGCCAATGAAATGCCTTGAATATGTTTAGTTATTCTTTATATGCCTGTTGTCTGGAATGCCATGTAACTTGATGTTTTTATCCATCACTCGGGTTTTTCTCTTTTGCCTTGCCTTGGCGTTTCCGTCCACCCAGCATTCGTCTAACAGGAAGTCGGAGAAGAGCTGATACAGGTGACGGCTTCTACCCAGGAAATAGTGGTTCAAGTCTGTGTACAGCTGTAATTGTAAGAATAATGTTCAAATGTGAGAGTGTAATTTTAAAATTAACTTTTCTCTGCATTTATGAAATATCAAGAAGACAAATCTGACTTAAAATCTTTCAGGTTGATTGCACCATCCAGCTGAAATAGCCTTCAGTTGGACAATAATTGTATTTATTTCAATATGAATTTCAAATATTTTCAGGAATTTTATTGACTGCTGTTGGGATTTTGTACATCATCACTTTAAATAATAATAAGACTGCTATATGTGCATCATCAACTATTTATAGTATATGATCAATAATTTCAATGTATTTTGTTGGGATTTCATCACCAACAATTGTGGTAATTATAGTTAGGAGTCCATGAGGGGTGATAGCATCTGTAGTTATTATTGTCATCCACGTGATTGGATCAGATGAGATCTCGCAAGCGAGAAGAAAAATTAAATGTGACTTGAGAAAACTATTTAATTAAAGTCTATCATGATGGTAGTAATATTTATGTACAGTCTTTGGTAAAAGAGGGGAAGAACAAGGCACAGCCCCAAACCCCCCAAAAGGTCTGATTTACAATCAAATTCAAATAGAGAGATTAAACTTTATGATGTCCACTTAACAGAATTTTAGCTCCCTGCCCAGTACTGTCTGCCCTGTTATACTGTATTAGTTTATTTATTTATTTGGGTTTTTTACGTCACTTTCAACACTGTACATGTCATATCACGACAGGTAGTTTTATGGGCAGAGGAAACCAGTGCATACAGTTGGTCGAGGTTCTGTACTGTAAACTGCCGACCATCTGTAAGCAACTACCAGCTTTCCCACACAATGTTCGGGGTTTGAACCGCCGACCTGAGGTGGGAGGTGGGTGCGTTACCAGTGTGCCACTGTGACCCCTTTATACTGTATTAGATTTTACATAAGAGTTGACAGACTGAAAAAGTATGAACTCCCCTTTGATATTTTATTTTTATCTCCTGCCTGCGGTCGAAGGCCGTGGTCGGGAGATTATAAAACACCTTTCGTCCGTGCGTCCGTGCGTCTGTCCGTGCATCTGTTCATCATGTTTTTGCATAAACCTTAATATCTCATTCATTTATAAATATATCTTCACCAAATTAACAGGGAATGTTTATGGCTATAAAAACCTGTCTCTGCAAAAATTTTAGCCTCATTTTGAAAAACAAAATGGCTGCCATAGCTAATTGTTTGAAAATCATAAAGGTGCTCTAAATCTGGAATATTCCAGCTAGCTTCATCAAATTTGCACCAAATCTATATGGCTAGAAAAGCTAGCCTGATAGTAATTTTGGCCTAGTCCAAAAAACAAAATGGCTGCCGTATCACATGTTTAATGTCAAATGGGGTTATCCTATTAAAAAGGCCTTATACCTCCCCAAATATTGCTCCTAGGGGTTTGGAATGTGAAAACAACTTGTAGGAAGTCATGACCTGGGAATCTTTTCTTATTATTGGTGCTATGGCTTCAGAATATAAAGACAGACCATCAAAAGTCCTGACCTTCATATGTTTTGCCTGAGAAACATTTTGGCCTTATTTTGAAAAACAAAATGGCCACCATAGTCAAGTATTTAAAAATCATTAAGATGCTGTAAAACATGAAATGTGCAAATTATATATGGCTAGGAAAGTTAGCCTGATAGTAATTTGGCCTAGTTTCGAAAACAAAATGGTTGTCGTATCACATGTTAAATGGGATTATCCTATTGAAAAGGCCTTATATCTCCCTTATCATTACTACTAGGGGTTCTAAATGTGAAAACAACTTAAACAAAGTCAAGGCTTGAGACTCTTTTCCAATTGCTGACTTTTACCTTTGACCCCTTCTTCAATATCAAGTGGGGTTATCTTACTACAAAGGCCTTATATCTCTTTTAGTACTCCATTATTACTGATTCTAAGGCGGGAGATAATCACTGCGGCAGTGGCCTTGTTGTACCTGGAATCTGAACTGAATGTCCTCTTCAGTCAGTGCCTTCGCTAGTTGTGCAGAACTGGCAAAATGGACATTATCTGCAAACAGATACATGAACACAGAAGTTAGACTATTTCACCAAAAATGACAAAATGTACTAGCTTGTCCTTTTGTAAGACCAGATATAAATTTTAACTAATAATACTATATGAACAAGGCTGGATCGTTTGAAACAGAGGATTGAATTCAAAATTTAATTATATTACTTTCAAAGTATTTCATGGATTGACATCAGACTGCTGCTCTGATCTGAGATGAGTTAAAAAAATCATCCAAATTACCCAGACACAATATTTTTGCCTAAGTTAAGAAGAGGAAGTAGAACCCAAGGCTAAATTTGGTGACAGGTTTTTCATGTTGTGGCTCCAAAGCTGTGGAACCAACTGTCAAAAGAGGTAAGAACTCTTCAAACTATTGTGCCCTTTTTTAAATAACACCATCAACATAATTCTTATAAACATATTTAAAAGAACCCGTGAAAAATAAAACAGGGAGATATTCCAGTCCAATCAGCTCTCTTAAACATATTGTGATGAAGAACCTGTATGTAATGGTCTAATATTTTCATCAACAAATGGTTACACTTAATCCTTTTTGAAAGTGATGTTGATGGTAAAAAACTATTCTGATTTTTTATTTGTTGTGATAAAAACAACAAAACCTGTAAAGAAAATTTAAGAACTGGTTAATGCTTCATTAAAACCTATAAAGTTGGTTAAATGCACAACCCCACAAACGGACAACCAACCTAATGCACTGTATCAGATTCTCAGCCAATCAATAATCCTTGAAAGTGTTACACCAAAAAGTGGGGAAATCTGAATTCGAATATGTAATAATAGTCATGCATACTTGCTAAAATGATGAATGTTTGGTTAAGTTAATAGGGAAATAAGGAAGTAAAATATGTACAAAAAATTCCTAAAACCATGCAGACTTTGTGGTCTGTTGGAAAGGGTTGGTCTTGATATCTTTCATGGATTGGGTGATAATGTGATCACGGATGCAATTGATGTACAACTTTTTAAGCATGAGCTCTAGCAAGGCTAGCGCTTCTAGAGCTCACGTTTTACTTCATTTTTTTTCCCGTATTTTTTTTTGTTTGTCTCCGGACTTTCATGAATTGTGACATAACAGGATGACTACCAGTCTCATCACTGCAATGGGTTATGTTAGTTCTTGGATGAGTGACCACCTCAGTGCACTAATTATGTCTCTGATGGCTTGCAGCTCATGCTGTTAGACTAAAACGCCTTACGGCTTTGTTTATGTTTATGAAGAAGAGACGGATGACTCCAAATGTTGATGTTACGGGATACAATAGTTTTATATATGACATACCATCAGCTGTTCCATGCACCATGAGGTACTTTTTGTCTCTGAAGTATTCTACTTTATTGGTAATGTCAGTTCTCTGTAATAAATAGTTTAACAACACATCTTAATTAACATTAATTACAACTAATTATACAGTATTTTGTGTTTTAAAGGCATCTACTAAGGCAATTGAGTTCCCTCATAACTGATGTCTGAGCTTCCTTTCTGAAACATTAGTTCTCATACCAGGTGAACAATTTGTATTGCTCCTAAGGTATAGACTAAATTAACCACTCTCAATATTTCCTCTGTACATATAGTTGTACATATTAAATATTGAATTATGAGTAGTAGTATGTAGATATGACTACATAACCCTTGACAAAAATGCTTTATGCTTTACCCATCCCCCCTCCCGCCAAATAAAGGATATTGTAACTACATCCATTTGTCTGTCAATTTATCTATGCACATAACTTGAAAACTGTATATCAGTTTGGGGTCATATTTACACAGATGGTGGTTACTATTCATGGCTCAGCCCTACCAATAGATGATCAGGATATAGATTGACCCTTCAGAAAGTTTAAAGATTTTTCCAAAAATATCTGCTCCATTACTCAAAAAACTATTGAGTTTGAGTGCTCTCCTTCAACCTCTGAGGTCGCCGGTTTAAATCTCGGCTCCGGCGCTTCATGTTGGAAAGTTGGTAGTTACTTGCCGATACCTGGTTGTTTACAGTGCAAAACCTTGACCAACTAGTTTGCACTGGTTCCTCCATCCGTAAACTACCTGTCACAATATGACCCTAGCTGCGGATTGCAATGTAAAACAAAAAAAATAAATAAATAATTAAAATCGCCATGTGGTCTTATTTCTATACAAAGAGTACTGGACCCAATCTAGGTCCTTCTCATAAAGATAATCTGGATCTGCATTGGCACTCTGGATGTTTTTAGGGATTTTACACCTATATCTGGCTCCAAATCTCCAGGGAAGGATTTGTACTCTCTGAGTCACTGTTTGTTATTCCTAATCTTAGTTATTTTACTTTAGTTATTTTTAAACTTAACTTTTCTGTATATTTATCATAATGTGTTCATGGAAAGAAAAAGTAGTTTCAAATAAAATATATGCAATCACATATGGGTTTTTAATTGTCTCGGGCTAAGGAATGATGAATACAATAAGATTAAAATAGCATCAGAAATGACTGTACATCACAGCCTGGGGGAAATAGCATTGAACACCATGGGATATAGATGTGAAACAGTACAAAGATCAGGATACATTCAGAATAGATCAATGTATTAAGTTATGTAACGGAGCAGGGTAAACAACACATGATGCTCCTTAATTCATAAGAGAGAGAAAATGTGTGTAAAGAGAAAGTATCAAAACAAGACATTTCAATAGCAAGGTGACAGGACTAATTGCTAAACTAATAGTTATGAAGCTGTAAAATGTATTAAATGAATTATAGCTGTCAATATAGATAGCACAGTTTGGAAAAAGTACATATAATAATCAATTGCAGTAATCCATATATGTTTGTTTGAAAAATATATGAAAAAATACCCACACAGTGTTCAAAGGTTTGTGGGGTATTAAAAATATTGGCTTTTTGGTTACATTAAGAAAAGAAGAGAAAATTGTTGACAAAAAGATATGGTCAATGGCACCAATAAAGTCAACAAGCTTTTTGCTTCAGCTATTTTCAATTAAACCCATTCGGTATTTGTCAGGTTATGCATATTTCATCCAAATGGCAGAAAAAAATATTTGTAAATAAAGCTATACATTCAGAGTATGGGGTATTAAATATTTAAACAATTGCCTGTGTGATTCATGTGACTCACTTCATATCCAGCCAAATTGTCATCAGCCGTAGCAAAACCCATGTATCTTTCACTGTGAGCTGTGTCTAAAAAAAAACAAGGTATTTAAAGCATTGAAGCATAACATATGTAGAATATTGATGTGGTATTATCATTGCTGCAATAAAATAAATGACACAGTAGAGTCTGTATAAGTAGAACTTGCATAAGTGGAAATTATATTGAAGTGGAACCAGCTTTTAGGTCCTAGCTGTGGGATGCATTGTATTTTTTATAGGAATAGGTAGAAATTAGCTTTAACTAGATCAAAATCCTATGGATATTGGAGATTCTAGTTATATGTATGTCATACTGTAATAATAATAATAAAAAATAATAATAATAGGAACTTTATAAAGTTTAATCCTGAGGAAAGGTTTATCCACTAAATTAGAAATCTATAACCCTTATGAAATGATATTTACACTACAATAATAATTGAGAAAATTAACCCCCCCCCCCCCCCCCCACCACCAAAAAAATAAAAAAACCCGACCAAATTAATGTTTCTAGCGAAAATAAACAACTCCAAATGGTATCTGTGCTATACATTGTATCAAATTTCAAAATGAACATGCTGTGTAGGTATAATGGGAGATATATTATCTCAGATGAAATATTAATGAAAACACAAAACCTTTCACACTTATTCACTGAAATAAATCTGACGTAGAGACATCCCCACACATTATTTTGAATATATTGGTAGTTCTTGAACAGGTTGAACAAATAAAAAATATGAATAATTTGGACAGGCTTATCGAATATTGATGTCAAAATGGAAACATGGAGGGTAGGGTTGAACAACTTTTCAATGGAGACTTTTAAATCACGGAACAGGATGATATTGAGATATAAAGCACTAACAGCAGTTTCCCCGAGTATATGAATTCAACCTCAAGGTCAGTTAATGTCTATATAATCTTCAAACTTCATGTGTAGCCTGAATGCTACTTGTAATATGAAAAAGCAACCCCAAGCGTGGGATTAATCATGCAGAACTTGGTATTCGATTGGTGTTGTCAATAAAGCCATTATATTTACCCTAGATACGATGCACAGCATACCCATAGCTATTTAAGGTCGAGGTAAACTGCCACGGCAGGCCCCTTAACAGGCCGTGCCATACATAGTGTGCAAAGTTTACTGGAAAACTTGGACTGCTGGGCCTCTACCTCTAAAATGTCACAGGTCTGTAGCAAAAGTTACCAGTCTGAATGTTTAAATGTAGGTTAAAGTAAAGCTTCTCATACATCCCATCGTATGTGCATACACACTTAAGTGTGCTACAAATATTACTGAACAATACGAGCATAGACTGGTAGTGGGGTAGTAGAGATTTGCACGTGCAAATAAGGTGAATTGCCTCAATAAGAGTGTCACAACTTGAATATATCCAAGAACAAACTGCGACTAGCTACAGACTGCACAGAGGGTTTATATACATACAAGGTACATGAGAGTGTATAATACGGTGCACGCCAACCCTGTAAGGTAATGGGGAGAACCTACAACACTAGCAAGGAAAATGCACGTGCCCAAGCCTCTCATAAATTTCTCTTGAGACATGGATGTGTTTGAATAGTTTAAGAATAATTTGCATGCAGATTTTCATTGCGGGGTCTCTGAAACCTCGACATGCTGTTATAAAATCCCACGTTAAACTTAAGTGTCACTTGCAAATTAGTCCATTTTTTTCTGAAATCTGGTGTCTATGATTAACCAACAATATGTTCCACTATTTCACTTAACACAATTTATTTAACAACAAAAATGTATATTTTTAAAACTTCACGTAAAAATGGAAATTTATTATTAGATGGTTTTTGTAACTACTTGAATACCAAGAGCAGGAATATGTTGCCAAAGTTGATTTCAGGCAGGATAAGTTTAGTAAATCATAGGGGAATTATTACAATTTAGTTTTGGCTGAACACAATGTTTTACCTATAATGTAACAAACACTTACACGTAAAACCTTGTGTTTTTTGTGCTGTTTTTTTCTTTTGTTCATTGTGTAATTGTGTTGTTATACATGTAATTGTATAAAAATAAATCAAATAAAAAAACATGATGTTCCTAACCTTCACCAGTGTACTGACCACATAATCGGAACGGCCTGAAAGCAAATTCATGAGAGTTGAATTTGAGTGTTAAGAATGTGTCTATTTGTGTTAAAAATGTGAAAGGCCGCCTCCTCACCATAGTATCTTCTGTCTATCAGTGCTGCTCCAGATATGCCACACTGGAATGTATCACTTTCATTGGCTAGAACATGTGAAGCCAAAAAACCACCATATGACTGAAACACATAAATTCAAGGTAAAGAACATGATTAAAAAATGGACAAAAATACTTTGACAAATTATAGTGGCAAATGAATTAGCCAAGCCTTTGTTGAATTAAATAATAACAGTTTAAGATTCATTCAACCTTTGTTCCTGGTATGCCTACATAATGATCAAAATTTTAAATTTAACCATTCAGCAATTCAACAAGCAAATCAAAGGTTATGACACAGAATCTCACTAAGGGTTCAGTTTAATATACTATGTCACTGGTCGTGAGTGTAGTTAACAATTAGTCCCCAGGAAACAATGTTTGCTCTGAAAATTTCTTACACATCTTCAATAGCAACTGGTTTGCATACCCATCATTTTAAAATGTTTCTGAAATGTTTCCCATTAAATTTTTGAAAACAATCTGTCACAAATGTGTTTTACCGTTTTACCTGTATTTTCGGAATGCTTATTAAATATTTACCTTCAAACATTTCCAAACAAAGATGGCAGTGAGCAATAATAGGAGATTTTAGAGGACTTTGTCAAAAATTGCCCCACATACAATGCCTAAAAGTAAGAAATGAGTGATGGCACAATTGTTAAGCCACTATCTTACAGTTTTAGACATAAAAATAATATTCTCATTTGTGAACAACTTAAAATTATGATATTGAATTTGACCTCTGACCCCAATTAAGGTTAACATTGCTAAGTAATGCCAAGGTAATATTTTTGAGACATTCTTTTGTTCATTTGTAGTATTTTTCTTACATTTGTCACTAAACGTTTAATAAACATTACGCATAAAACACTTTGAAAACCTTCTGTTATAAACGGGTTTCGTGCCCATACATTTTTAGCCTTCCCCAAATGTTTCCTTTCAAACGTTTGCAAAACTCATAAATGTTTACTGGGTGAGTCTAAATGTCTGGATAATCTAAAGACAGTAAATATCTCTTACCCAACCCCATATGGCTGCATTCTTGTCTGGATCAATATACTCTAAGTTGTTTTTAAACCATCTGAAAGTAAACAAGCATACCATACATACTCATAGAGATAATGCAAAAAGGCTTACTGTGAAAGGAAATCAAAATAAAGTATAAAATATGCAAACTGTTACAAGTTAATCTCTCATACTTATTTTTTTTTAAATATTTGACTCATTTGTTACCAGATATTATTATTTTTATTGTAAGAAGCCTTTATGTAAGACAATGACGATAGAATAGCTATTAAAATCTAGAAATAATGATGAGTCGAGTCAATTGAATCCTGGAAATTTAGCTTCATAGATGTCTGCAAACTTTGAACAGTAAATTCATCATATAAAGACCTGGAGTCTTGCATAAGCCATAAAAAACAGGAAATTTAGGCTTGTTGAAAATTCTAGCCTGTGAACCTTGAAAAATACATTGGAAACCTAAAAAGGGGCTCTAGAAAGCTTTTCAGTCTAGCATACTTGCTTAAAACCTAGAAATGATGCTACAAATAAGTCTGTCATCCTTGGATTAAGAAGCTAGGTATTTTTTTTTAATATTCAATCTTTATTTTAATTTTCACAATAAATGTAAAGTTATTACAAACAAGTTTCACAAATAGTAGGTATATTTTGTTTAGCAAGTAACACACTACTTTGGTATAACTTATATACACCATCAGCAATAATATCTTTGAAAAATCTTTGATACATCAATAATTCTAACAGCTGTTCAATATATTTAATGTTGTAAGGGAGACAAAGGTTATGTAGAATTTTAAAAAAGAGGAAAATAAAAATAAAGAATAGTGCCGTTAAAGGAACGTAAAAATCCTAGAAAATGAGGCATCTGTAAGATCTGCTGATTTTGTAAAGTCAGTTGAAACCTAGAAATAAGTCTGGAAAGGTCTGTGAACCTAATCTAATAATGTAATTTTAATAGCAATTTTACATAGTTTAATCTCTATTTTAGAGATAGACTCTAGGCACATAATACAGCCAATCAGATCCACAATCGTGTAATTAGAGACATCACAGGTGTCAGAGCCACAGAGAAAGACTGGGAAGAAAACAGATATTATGGGAGGTATACTTTTGCAAAGAAATAGTTTTTCAACTTTTTCTTTTTGAATGAGGAGAGAGAAGTGGCTGAAGGTACATTATCAGGCATATCATTCCAAATCTTTGGAGCACTGTATGCAAGGCTGAGGCCAAAGTACTTAGAAGACTTATATACCAATGAGGCAAAGTGTGGGACCTCAAGTACCATACGTATGATTTCTACCAGTAATGTACACACTATGTCTAGGTTTAAGAAAAGGTTCAAAATATTTAGGATAACCACTATGTAGGAACTTGTACAACTAGTCAAGTAAGTCAGTCTTATATACAGAGAAATGTTCAGTTCTATGCAATATTGACTTATATAGAACTTGATCTCCATTATGGGTAGGCTCTAAGGCGCAACTACACATCAACATATTGAACAGTTGTTTGTCCATTGAACATCCCAAGGTCACACCAAAGACAACACAGGGATAGCAGGTTGTCTATGGGGGGTAGGCTTTGGCAAAGAGGTAAGCTTTTGAGCTTTCTCCTGATGGAGGCAAAATATTGCATGCATTGTAGGGAAGGCCATTTCAAATCTTTGGTGCATCAAAACTCTTTCCAAAGTGTTTGACTGGAAATATAGAGAGTATCAAAGATATCAAACTCTTAAGAAAATATACTGACTGTCCCCCTAGAATCTGGTCCTCCATCTCCAGGGTAGCCATCTTTTTGTACAGCAGGTGTCTGAAGTCCACACCCCTGGAGTTGGTGCCCCTGCCATCCAGGAAAGCATAAGCCACATTGTGTGAGCTGGCAAGGTAAGTCTCAAAACCAATGGAAAACCTGTTATCCACAGCTTGACTTCCTGGCCCTCCATATCTAAAAGAAGTGTCCAAGCAGGTTTGATAAATGTGCAACACATTTTTTACACTCTATACATTGACTAGTCACAACTGCAGAGAATAGAGTATGGGTATTTAATTTGATATTAGTTGTCTTTTGGTCAATCTAGACAGTGCTTTAGGTTTATAGTGAATGTAGCCACAATCATTTCTTACTTCTCTGCACATCTGTTACTGTATGATTACCTGAATGAGTTCATTATCTATATATATTAAGGTGTTTGCCTCGAAGAGAAAAGATGGAGTGGATATTAGATTTCAATTTATAGAAATACAATCTATTTTAATAGTTTTAGAAGTATCCAGTTTGCAAGTTTGCAACAATTTGTTCACTTACAGGGCCCATTTTGAAGTATCCAGGCAAACCTATACAGCTGCAATCTATATGTATCAATGCTGTAAGGAATATTGGGAGGTGTTGGGCTTTGGTGGAGGTATGCACTCTCTGAGTGCTCTTGTTATTCAGTTAGTTGTTTGTTATTTAGCTTTCTGTCTAGCTTTAAGGCTCACATACACCAAACCAATGTGTTATTATAGGCTCCAATATAAACTATCTTCAAAATTGTGTTCATTTTATCTAAAGATATGCTTGTGATCTGATAACATTTGGAGAATTATTCAACATAAAATTCACTCCTATTGGCTTGTAAGGAAGGTCATATGAGTTCCAATTATAATTATTGAATTGGTATCATCATTGGTGTCTACAGGGGTTGGGAGTATTACCTACACAACAACCTGTGCATTAAACCATTTCTAGTTTAGTAAATATACAGATTTATCTGGGGTCACCTCCCCATTTGTTAATACAATAAAAATGCAGTAAATATACTATCACAACTTACATTACCTTTACGTCACCTCAACCCATCTCTCTTGCTTTTGCTGAGATTAAACCATTGTTAGGCAAACAAAATTCTAAAGAGTAACTGGCATGAGGCCAGCTTTAATCTCTGGCTAAGACAGCCCTACTTTAAGGCTGCTTAATTTTCTTCTTGCCATATGCTGAAATTTAGCTAACACAAGCAGAAGTTTAAGAAGTAACCAGAGTAAGGCCAGCCTTAAATTTGAGGCTAAAGAAGCCCTATTTATGGCCAACTCTTTCAAACTCTTATCAACCAGAATGTGAGGTGACCTCCATAAACTTTTAAAATGTAAATATTTTAGAATAAATGTAGTGTATATTCTCAATTATGTGTAGCCGGGTTCTGGTGTGAAAGAGTTGGGTTCAACCCAATATTGAAGCTACCCTCTTTCAAATTCAAAACACAGTTTATTAATAATTATAAAATGAAATTCTGTTGTTCACTGTATGAAACTTTGCTACTGAAACTAAATATCTGCCACCTGGGTCTTTTTAACAACAACTTTAAAATATTTTCATAACTTGGGATATCTCCCTCTTGTAGCAGAGAATTACACTCTCTGTAGAAGAGAACTACACTCTTGCTACCTTGTTGGTCCAGTCAATATCTGGAAGAGCCCCCAGATCAACAGAGGACAGTCCTTATATAGACATATCTGCAAGAATTTGTCTGAACTGAGGTGACACTCAACCACCTAACTAACAAACTTTAATAATCCATAATTCACATGTGACACATTATATCAATCATTTGATTAATTGAATTTATATCACAAATTACATTCAGTAAAATCATTTAACTAAAATGTCTAATAAACTAGAAATGTAATTAATAGCTAATAATTATATAAAAACCTTTTGAAAAACATTACCAAATACTAAAAGTTAAAAAAGTATGTCAATCAAGATTTATATGAATTTATTGGCTTGTTTGTCAGAAATATGAAAGAAATCCTCTGATTGCAATTTTATTTTAATCCACTCAGTTCAACTCCTGTTCTTTGTCTAAAAGTTTGTCCTAGCTTAATTTAGAAACTTGTTTACCTGGAATATATCGAGTAAATATTTAATGACAGTAGTGTATACAGGCCTTTGTTGCTTCAGCTCAAATTTCAAATTTGACAAATTAGTGGTTGCAAGTGTTTTGCACCATGTCCATTGAGTGTGGCAATCCAGTTCATATCACCTTCACCTTGTGAGAAGAAATACTGGCAGTGTATGTCCTTACATGAACTTAGATGTTACAAAGGTACCAAAACATTACTTTTTTATCTTTACTCTAACAGGAAAGTAAACACAGCTCAATTTCTTTCAATACTGATGGGATAAATAATAAAATGATTAAAATAGCATTTGCATTGTTACATAAATATTTTTAGTATTTTATTAACCTTTGCTGGTGACTATTGGCTATTTCCAATTGACATTTTTCAGATATTTCTAAAAAATATTTTGTATTTTATGACTCCAAGTCACTTCGACTATTCAATCAGGGTGTCATCAGGGTATCACTCTTGTTTTTTATTGGTGTCAATTGCTTATTTCAGTTGGCTGAATATGATTTCCTTTCCTGAATAATTCATCACATATCTCTTAATGTTTAGTATCACAGCAATCCAGACACACATGGGTTATATTATACCCCCAACTATACAAAGTGACATTAAAGATAGATGTGCTGGTTTTACACTGGATGATCTGCTTACGTTTCCACTATTAGTGAGTACCGGTTTCCCCCTGGATCCCTGTCAGCCTCAGGTGGAACAAGTACTCTGGCATAACCATCTGTCAAGATATCAAAACATCTGCATTTTTTAATTTGTTTACAAACTCAGACATTTGAGTTATGATAGGTTCACACTTCTGTAGACAAATGGGTCTTTCCTGGATTATATCTGGTTTAATACACAACATAAGCAGGAAAATTGGTAAAATGGGTAGCCACATCCATATTTTTGTATTTTAAGATAAATAGAAAACTGTTTTAGTAGAAATTTTAACCAGTAGAAAATTTAACCAATTCTTCCTTTTGAAGAAATTCAGTAATGGGTAAGTTCTACTTGAGAGTTTTAATACTGATTTAAAATTTCAATAATAGGAAATAAGTTTCACTATTCTGAAGCTCATTAGCTAAAAAAAGTTAAAATTCAAGCCTTCTGAAAATTTCAACTTATACAGTATATTCTTAATGCTTGTAAGCCCCAGTAATGATGTGACACTTGGGGCCGTATTCACCAAAGGTCTTAGCCAAGTCTCAGGCTTAAGTTGGCTGTATTTTTGTACAAAAGTTAAGCCTAAGACTTAGCTAAGACCTTTCGTGAATACGGCCCCAGATGATCCTATGCTGTCTGGTAATGTAATTAGAACTAATGTGATATACATAGTCTATAGATACCAAAAATGATATGAGGGAATGCAAAAGAATTTTTAGTTTGAAAAATCCTCTAATTTTATCAAAGCAGAAAGTGTCACAAGCATATATACTAGAGACCTTCAGTTGAAATACACAGCATTCAGTTATTTCTGGTCCAGTTTTGCAAAGTTCTCACTATTTTAATCAGTTTAAAAAGGGCTCAAGTTTCTTTGAAATTAGGAAAAACTTCCAGTTCAGAAAATGAAGTTTCAGTTTAATCTAATGTGCTCATATACTTGTACTGGCTTTTGCATTATCATACTGCTAAGTCAGACTCTGTTGAGCTTATATCTCCTAATATATATGAGTGTTTTATGAATATCAAATGCTTAATGTTTGAAAAAGATATGGTACAAATATGAGCCTTAAACAAGGCTACTGATTTAGTGCATTAAGGGCCTCATAGATGGGTCAAGTGGGAATATCAAAGCAGTAAAAGGTCTCTAAAATACTGGGGAGAAACCTGAAATTTGTTCCTTGCTGCATTCATTTTACAAAGGTCTAGATAATAATGACCTAGAGGACCAACATACTGGCCTAGGAACACAGAGGATGTGGATTCAATCCCAGATAGACGCCTGTATACAGAATTACTCAGATGACCACCTAAAATTGATGTCCTGTGTCACTGAATACTATCTCCGATATCCAATGGCCATCCTGTGTCATTGTGTTTTGGCCATAGGATCCAATAACCCAAGACCTTCATTTTAAGTGGTCACTGTCAGTGTATCTGCCTGTACATGGGTGTGAACCCATGTCCTCGGTATTCCTAGGCGAGTGTGTTATCTACTAGGCTTAACAATGGTAAGGGTAAACTTGTAGTCTCAGTGTCTGTGCTTTAAACATGTTTGTCATATTATGTAGAAGAATACATAACCATAACCAACTTCATAGAAATATAAATACCCAAATATATGGTAGCTAGAATGAAAGGATGTGAAACCACAAGATTGGGCTTGGTTATTTATTATCCACTACATGTCATATTTGACCTAAATACTGGGACATATACACTCGGTAATATTTCTTGTATTCACTGACACAATTTAATATGCATAAATAGTGTCACAAATGCATCAACAAGTGTCGATTTGGTTAATATTTCATTAATTCTGCAAGCCACAATTTGTTATCCAATCAATACAAATGTATTTTACAGAGCTTCTGCTCATTTTTGTTGCACTTGAAATCAATGATTAATGGCTGGAAGCTCTCATATTAAAAATTCCAGTTTTTATGCTCACGGGTGCCCCAATGTATCTCAGTCTTTTGCCAAATCTTTCTTTAAATATGGACTTACTTAACTTATTCTATTTTATACAAAATGGTGAATGATAAAAGTAAAACATGCCTCATAAGACATATTATACAAAAATATATCACACATGAAGATTAACAATGTAACACTCAATCAAAACTACAACATGGACTGGTTTAATATTTTCATCTTCATTTGTGATATTGCACTTGGAAAGCTTATCTGTTATATTTTAAATTATGATGATATTGCAACTTTGCTTCTTACATAATAATTTCTACAGGTAATCTATAGGTTGTACACCTACCAAATCCCCCACCAATTGGAATGTTTAAGTATTCTGATCTGGGCAGATCCTTCACAGCTAGGTTGGCTTCCACATCTGCATTGTCTTCTAAAGTCATCTCTGAAACAGTAAATATTAGGAAAAAATTACCCATGATCCAGGAAACTTACTCTAAAACTAGCTGTAACCGGTAGATTTGCCCCACGTCTGTGTATTTCTTGCTCCACCTAACCTGACATACATGAAATCATAAAGAATCCACCTGATGAGTGGGGGAGCCTACTGTCTGTTGAAATACAAACCACTTTTGTCAGCACCAAATTATGGTGAAAAAGTCATTCTGGAATCATATAATACCTAAAACAAAAGGACTTGAGGAAAGACCAGTAAAAAGGGGGTTTAATGAAAAATGGCATGTGGGATCTCTTTTTCATTTTAAATTGACATTATATAGTGGATTGTTGATATTGTGCACTGATAAATATCTTGTGCAAATTACCTTTAATAGCTTCAATTCTTTATATCATATAATTTAAGCTATTATCTTTTGTTCAAATCTAATCAATAAATTGTCTACCCACATTATCCATACAACAAACCTAGAAATTATATGGAAAGAAAATTAGGTAGAAAACTAATTTTAGGATTTTCTGTGTAAAGTTTTCATCAACAGGTGTTTCGGAAAATACGCAAAAGTTGGTGACTATTCTTTTCAGAGCATTTTCCCAGTAACCTAATTTCATTTAAAAACTAAGTAAATCAATGACCATGATTTTGATACAAAGAGTGCCATGTCATCTGTTCATTTTAAAAAGGGCTTGTCTCATATATCATGTGTAAAACTAAAAGCAATACAATTAGAATGAGAGCACTCGAAGAGTGCAGACCTATGCCAAGGTGCTTAATAATGCATAAATGGGAAAATCCATATTGTTTTGTATCCAGATTTTGATCCAGATCAGTCTAAAATTTATGTTGGACCAAGACACATCTTCTAATTATTTTTTATTTGCAATAAAGTTCCAACCAGTAATAATTGTCTAATACTGCTAACAAACAAACAAGTGGGCAAACGGTTATGAAAATAATATCTCCTTGGTAAAGGTAATTAAATATCAGGAGGGGGGATTTTTTGGAGGACAGAAAGGGAGAAACAGTGACTGTGACCAAAATAATCAATATTATCCAAAGAACAGCCTAAATGAGCCCCCCCCCCCCCCAAACATATATATATATAGATTAAACATGCAGGCCTGAAAAGCATTCCTATGATACCAAATATACATATTCTTGACACCTGCAATCCCTTACAAGCATATTCACATTGATATAATGGTTGTCGATATTGTATACTAATAAACACTAATAAAATTGTCACCTTTGCAAAAGTACCTGTAATCATAAAGGCCATATGCAATGTATATGTTATCTCTAATTAATTGAGTCATTGCATGTAAGAATAGAAGGATGTGAAAGGCTCACTTTCTTAATATTAATCTGTATATGTATATAAAAAAATCATTTTCAACAAAAATCTTCAATAAATTTCTCCACATAAATATTTCATTTACATTATAAATTTGAAGGAAAATATAAAAAATAAGTGTTGATTCCAGAAGGAAAAAATAGGTATGTGATCCATTTTCTTAAATCTAAAAAAAGTAATTTCCGAGGTAATGATAAAAACAAATTTTCAATGCTGGGTATGGGTCTTTTTGACTGAATTATGCTGGACTGAAGATTCAGAACTCGGATATCAACCACTGCAGCCAAATTGGGATGACCGTTGAATCTGTTCCACTGCTGTGATCAGCCTATTAAATTTTTGAGCTCAATGTGCTGCTTCTAGTAATTATATGACAATGCAATTATTGTGAATTTGTTCCGAGTTGGTGGGTTGTATGACCAAAATATAATTTCTACAATCTGCCTCTGACAATAATGATTCATAAAATCATTTGAAACACCAAATTCAGATTTCTCTTGTGCATTATTTAGCAAAGCCTCACAGTATCAATTTCCTCTTGGAACAAAATCATTTTGCTTCTCTTTTCAATGACAAATGGTCACAATGTGGTGTAGTAACCAAAGGATTGTTATAACACCTGTAAGATCAGTCTGAATTTAGTGACAACCAAAAAGGTCAGTCATGAGTACACTGAATGGAAATGCCCACTTGCAAGGTCTTCAATCATCATGATATAAGGTACTCAGTGGCCTAGTGGAATAGCAGGGTAGAGAGGTAATCACAGGCTGTTCAACTCCCACAAGTGACAATGTTAATTTGACTCAGGCTGTTGAAGGGGACGTAAAAAACAACAACTTTGATTTGTCAATCACCGTGATTACATTCCTGACCTTCAAGAGGGAGAAGAACAGCCAGAAGGAGCACTCACTGCATCACTGGAACAGCGGTATAAGAATCTTAAACAACCTACCCCAGCCTGACTGAGTGTCCCTGAGCCAGTAGACAGGAATGCCTGGTCCCTGACATCCCAAGATATAGTATCTGCCAGTAGAGCTGAAAGACGCGCTGAAGTAGGTGCAGTTTGGAATGTTGCAGGAGAGACACTCTGGGGAGCCGCCATCTAAATCAATGCTGCAAATACAGGAAGAATTACCATATTTCAACATATAAATGCCTCTCCCTATTAAACGCCTCCTCCCTTCTACCTTGCAATTCTGGGATTGTGTGAAAAAGTTTTAACACTTCCCCAATAGAATAACCAATAACAGGAAAGGAAAGAAAAAACAACATGGCAGGTTTGATCAAGAACGACTCCAAATCAACAAAAATATGAAATAAAATTTGTAATTTCATCAGATTCAAGTTTGTTTCTAATATTTTTCATTCTCTCAGTTTCACATTCTGGCAATCAAGGTTAAAATGGCCATTTATTGCTCAGTGACAATGACCTCGAGAGTTGTTTTTTTGCATCTAAATTAGTCACACACACCCCCTTTAACAAAATCGCAACAAGGCATTTACACAGTAATCCAAAATGTAGCCATATCTTAGGTAGAAATGCAAGGCTTCATCAATTTCCGTAGATGGTGCAAGTAACTTTAGCTTCAAAGTAAATCAGAAGTCAATTTTAATCCTTGATTTTTCATTCCTCCTACCTTGTCTATCCTTTGTAAATGGTGTCAGAATTGTACTTAAGATGTTAAACTGGAGGGGTGCAAACAGAGTATGGTAAGCTCTTTATACTGAGAACTGTTAGGAACAATATCTCTCCACTGCAGGACTCGGAACATTATTTTAACTTCAGGAAAGTGCACTCAAAGCTACAGTGACTGACATGCTCCTAACTGAAAGACAAAGGCTCAGGGATGACCATCTATAAAACTGTATGGTGTGGTTTGCTATTTAAAATCAATGCAACATCTCCCTACAACAGGACTCAAAGCACTATTAGACTAATCCAGACTGTACAAGTACAGCCCAAGCCACGGTGACAGAGATGCTCCTAATCAAAACACAGAGGCACAAGGATGACCTTTTTATCAATGTCCCCTAGGTTCTTTAGCCTGTGACTGAAGATGAAACCCAATGACAGAGGACCGCGATTTTAAGTGGTCATCTGGACCACTATGTATCTCCCTCTACCTGTGATCAATCTATGCCCTACATATTCCTAAGTGAGTATGTTATCCACTGATCTTTTGTGGTACATATTGCTCTGGCAAAGCATGAGATTTCATAATTTATTTTTCTGCATGATCGTAAACAGTATATATTGAGGTAGGCCATCAAAGCAGTAAAGATACTAACAAAACTTAACATACTAGCATCAGTGAGATACACAACTTACCCAAAAAGTTGTCTTTGTCTTGGATCACCATCCGTGGATATATAATACCTGAATAAAACACAAACAATATACTTTTATGTGCTAATGTCATGTAGTTAATTTTTCATAACAATAAGTATTATAAACAATATAAGAACAGTTTTTAAACTTCCTACAAATATTTACTTTTCATATTATAAATATTATAAGAACAAGTTTTAAATATCCTTCAAATAATTCGATGGAATTGGCTGAAGGGTGGAATTTACATCACCTGTATATTCATATTCAGATGTTCTGATTCTCAGTAGAATTAAAATTATAATTTTCTTGTTCCATATTAGACATAAACATTGCATTTAAATTGCCTCTCAATGTAACACAACCAACAGAAAAGCAATAAGAGAAATATAAGAGCACTAGGGCATTCCTCCACTAAGGTCCAATACCGTTAGTATTGCTTATGAGTGCAATGGCAAAACATCCTTTAAAATTCCTGGATCAAGAATTGCTTGTGGATCATTCCCAAGTGCAGATCAGTTCTGTATTAGACATGGATGGTCCTACTGTGCAAATGTGAGAGAAAGCAGTGTGATATTTTTTTGTAATCTTGCCAACAAACTAACAAGTAAATAGACAAACAAACAAAAACCCAATGATCACATAAACTCTGATGCCAGACTTGGCTCCCTTAGTCAAGGTAGTGATGTCTACTTACACAATATTATTTGAGCTGTCAAAAGCTGAGATCGATTTCACTTCATACTGCCCTTCTGTCAAGAATTGAATTCTCCCTACTTCATCAAACTGGTAAGAAAGAAAAAAAGCAACAAATCCAGATGTAAGGATATATTTAGGAACTACATCAATAGAAGTATCTTTATCTCTGTCACAGCTATGACAGTTGAAAAGTAATACTGCGTTCCTGTAAAAACTATAGGACAGCTCTTGCTTGAGGAGGCATACTATAATATTCTTGTGTATATCAGCTTTGTTGACACCTGGGGTCGATTTCACAAAAGGACTTAGCCCAGACTTAGACTTAAATTGAAGAATTTTGTCTTAAAATGAGGCTAAGTCTGTGATCTTAGACTTGGAGGATTTCACAAAGCTGCTAAGTCTAGGCTTGGCTAAGTCTACCCAAGAGTGGGCTTAACTTTTGTAAACAAAGGCTTAAACATGGCCGTCATATATTTTTCTCACTTCAACATTTGAAATGCTTGAAAATAAAGAATAAATATATAGAACACTGCCCTAAATTATTCTTTGGACATGTCTGTGTGATTATAAGGTTTCCCATTTAAAAATACAGCATTTTTTCAAAGATAAAATGAGCTAAACGAGGGGTATATGTTACCACTAAAATATTTTGAGTAGAAATAAAGGGTCACATGACCTAGAAAACCACCGTGGTTATATGACAAGCTAAGTCACCCTTTGTGAAATCCATTTAAGTCGAGGACTTGGCAAAGACAAAAGACTCAGATTTAAGTCCCTGACTTAGCCTAAGTCTGAGACCCTTTGTGAAACCGGCCCCTGAACTTCCAGGGACTTTCATTCAGTTCAGCTGTTTTAAGAGTCAGATTTATGTTTATTCCTGTGTGTGATCAAAAGATACTTAGCTGAATTTCAGGTGACAAAAAGACAATTTAAAATTTACATACGTTAAAAATGATGCCCCTTATTAAGGATACCTCCATATCTGATTTTACACAGAAGTACTTTTTTCAGATAAACACTAACTTAATATTTACTTACTAATCAAGCAAAGTGGTATCAATAATAAAAGTAAAACAACCATGGGGTAGTGTATATTTTAACAATTTTACCACTTCAAGAAACAAATCAATACAAAATTGTCACATTCAGAGTTGGATTGCAGTGACCTGTATTCTCTCATGACAAAATACAATAAATTAATATGCAAATATGCACCTGTCAGGGTGTTTTCATATTTCTGTTCATATTAATATTCTGACATGAAAATCACCTTAATAGCTTATATTTATTTCATATTATTCAGCAAACTTTCTACCAACTGCATTATACAATAAACCTAAAAACTCAACTGAAAGAAAAAAAATACACTGTTTTTTTATTTTCGGTGTAGATTTATGATCATCTGTGCTCTCTGTGTTTAAGTAATTGTGGAACATCTACAAGGCCTGATGATTATATTTTGAGGACATTTGGCTGGTTACCTAACTGTATTTGACACCTCCCTGGTGCAGTAGGTGGAGCCAATTGATTTTGATGCTAAGAGTACTATGTCATCTGTATATATTTTTTTAAATCGCTGCTCCCAAACATATCCTTTGCGAAACTAAAGCAATAAGATTGGAATAAAAATACAGTAAAGTACATGGAATAGTTAAGCATAAAATTGTCATGTGTACTATATGACTTGGCTTTATATGCAGATAAAGATATTGGAAGTATCAAAATTAAATAATGCGCTAGTGTTAATTGCATCAACTGAAGGAAAAACTTTGACCAAAATAATCAAACTAAACTCACTGGAGCAGTGACTGTGGCCAAATGATTCCATCTTCCCACTCCTTCACCCAGATCACGTGGTAAAATGGTCAGATAGGTGGAACCTTCGCCTATATATCTGATGGTTGGTAGAATCTTGAAAAAAAAACAATTGAAGGGTTATTTCAGTTGTCATCAATATTATACACAAAGCAATGTCTTTTTGTAAATATGAACATTTACCATTACTAATTTATATACTGCTTGACAGAGGTCCCCAAATTGGCGAAAAAATCCCAGAAGTAAATATTTGTATTACAGTAAATTTAAACCACAGTTAGTCTGGATTAAAGTTGGGTCAATGTTATGGCTTTATGGCCTGTTCAACAGCCAGGACTCCTTGGGACAAGCTATTAGCATTGCCTCTTACAGGATTTAAACTCACAAGGAGGTGATAGCGTTTGATTAGATTTCGAACTCACAAACCACTAGGCTGCTGAGGACCTGCCCTAGCCAATGAGGATCACCCATAT
Organism: Sabellastarte sp. h YS-2021; assembly: GCA_964017235.1. Taxonomy (NCBI): domain Eukaryota; kingdom Metazoa; phylum Annelida; class Polychaeta; order Sabellida; family Sabellidae; genus Sabellastarte; species Sabellastarte sp. h YS-2021. Next base: position 45,710,780 of record OZ024929.1, read on the forward strand.
AAATAAAATGATTTGATTGGGTCAAGTACCAATTTGTGGTGCTGATTTGGAGTAGAAATTGTATCTTCACTCTTTAAAACATTCTACAGAATTAATTGTTATAATATTGTAGTGCAAAATACACAAAGCACTTACTTTTACATATTAAATGAATATTTGCTTAAAAAGACAGCCTCAATCAGAACTTAAATATAATGTCCCGATCAAACTACATACAGTATTTCTGGTGATTATTAGACTTGCTTACAAGCCTTTACTTTGACATATTTCTCGAGACAGTAAATGAGTGCACTTTATAAGAGGGAAATTTTCCACGGAAATCATAGCGGACCTTAGGACCTTACACAAGGTCTAGATGATCATGGATGCCATTAAAACAGCTGAAAGCCTCTGGGACTGGTTTTGCAACAGATCAAAATGAAAACAGAGGAGGCCAAATGACAAAGGTTGAAGACAAAAAAGATACTGTAATATGCTATGGCATGCATACAAATTCACTAGACATACAGAAAGAGACAGCGTAACACATTATGGGGAAGAAATGCAGCAGGAGGAGCTATGGAAATGAGATGACAACCTGCAGTTTGCTGGGGGGGGGGGGGGGGGGGGGGGGAATCTTGGCAATGAATATTATACCGCCTGTAGTTAGGTGGAAATTTGAAACAGTTGAACACTTCCATGTGAATGGTCATGGAAAACAGAGAATGCTACACTATACAAAGTTTACTGACAGAAGTCTAGCAGCACAGGGAGAAATGTGGGTCTATAATAATACTTAAAGGTACAGGGAACATAGTCTGCAGTGTGATCGGGACATGATAAGGTCAAATCAAGATTTTGCCTTTAATTTGTTATAAGTAACCAACCTAGGCTGTATATCCATAAGATAAGTCACATAAAATCATATTTTGCACTTTGATATCTTGTTCTATATATTGTTTTGGTTTTACTCTTTTGGGTTCTACTGTGACGTAGAGTCCTCTTTTTCCGCTTAAGCACTATAAAAGGCCCATTAGAATGGTGAAACTGAACATTTTTCGCATATTTTTCACGATAGAATAGAAAATAACACAACTCATAGGCAAGCTCCATATTTACATTTCTATAGTATTTTGAAGGGGTTACAGGTAGATGCACAAAAAGTCCATGGTAATTTTATAGAGCATATTAAACCCTGGAAATGAATTTAAAAAGAAAATCAATAACTGACAGTAAATGTTATCTGAATTTCATGCTATTAATGAGCATCACATGTAACACTTCTAATTAGCTTTTACTTTATATGTTAACATAAAAAGTAACTTACATCAATCCACCCGTTTGATTCTTCTCTTTTTAGATTCTAAACAAAACAAAGTTTCCAAATTAAAACAATTCAACATACAAATGACTGAACCAAATTCAAACTTTGTGCTTTATCAAACAAAATCCATATGTATGCTGCCAGCTAACATATATTATTGGAATATATAATTGTAAGAACAAATAAGGTGTTGTACAAATTGTCTCAAATTTCAGATTGACTTGATTTGGTTTGGTCACTGGGCAGAATTGAATCCATTCAGCAAGCTACATTGTAATACCCATAATTAGTGGATAATAATCTATTAATTCAACCAGTCAGGCATATAATTTTGCCAGTATGCATTTGTGTGCAAAATATCTTGAAAAGTTGTGGACAGATTTTACTGAAATTTGAGGCATGTCTCGACGGCACATTAAACAGATGATAAAATGTTAGCGGTGATCTGGATCACTCTGTATATCAAGAAGTTTTGAAAGGATTGTTTAACATTTCAAATATAAACAATATTAGAGGTCTTTGGGCCTTGGCTGAGGCATGCACTCTCCAAGTACTCTTGTTATACAAAAATTATGGGACTGTAATTAGCATACACAGTTACAGAGGCTTATACAACAATGAATATGCTGTTATGTCCAGTCCCTTCACTATAAATATACCTAAACATATTTTCTTTTTATGACTTTTTCATAAACTATTAGCAATGATGTTACTAGATTTTTAATATTTCAGTATTTTAAACAATTATATTTGCTAGGCTTTTAATATTTCAGTGTTACAAAACATTACAAATGCAGGTAAATAAAGAAAGTAATGTGGACAAGCAAAATCAGTAATGTTACTCGTGTGTCTTAAACTCATCTATTATACAACAAATGGTTTATCTCAGTGTTACTAAGGTGTTATCTTAATAATATGATAGATAATAAAAGTCATAAAAATAGTTTTGTCATTTGTACTCTTTAAGACAATTAAGAGTTTTTACATTTAATCGTCCATTTCATGAAATGAACAGCTATCTGTTTTGGTTCATTTCATGAAACGGACACTTTCAAACAATTGCTTTGTAACATATACATATATTAGCTTTGTTTGGCGGATTGTAGGACATTTAATATCTACATACCTCCACACAGCTCCCCGTAAGGTTACAGATAGTATGTATGGTCATATTCTGCACCCTGTTGGCCCATGCTATGGTCACATGACTATTGTCCCGCCAACTTACTCGCAGAAAATAATGGTCTCTGAAAACCGGAAAGTAAATGCCATACACAAGTAATGTCAAGAAATAGCAATGCTTGCGACTCAACAAGTCTTAGATTTGCTAACCATACAGATTACTGTTTGTAGATTAAGCCATCAAATTCCTGTAAGTCTACTGTGCTGTTAACTTGGCACATGCTCATAATGTCATAAAAAATAAACAATCATTTCAGTCTCTAACCAATGAGCATAGCTTATATACAATTTAACATTTGTAAGCTGTATGCTGATTGGTCATGTACCAAGGTTCCTGGATATTTACATTGATACCTGAATAACCACTGTTTACCAGCAAACTCTCACTAGGAAAAGGCTTCAGTAGAATATTGACAGAACAAAGCCAGAATGTCTTTTGATCTACATGCACAAGCTGTAAAGACACCAATAGTGTACTAGAATTCATGAAAGTGTGGTGATAAAAACAAACTCTGAGTCAGATACCTCCGATACCTAGCCTAGAACCCAGATGGTCACCCATCCCAGTACTAATGTAGCCAACTGCTGCTTAACTTCAGTGACGAGACGGGTACTCATCCCGCCATGCCATTTCTCATGGAAGTCCACAGACAAAAAAAAGTGATCCCTAGAAGCGCAAGCCTCACTAGAGTTCCCACTTGAAAAACTTGAAAAGGTGATATTCGTATTAACAGGTCCTGACTGTTGCTGATCAACAGGTAACTGAAAACAATGTCATTACGAAGTTCCGGTTTGAAATCTTGTTCAACTGCCACGGCCATATTGGGACAGATCCTCAGCATTGTCACTTGTGGGAGTGAAACCCACCAAGAGGTGACAGCCTGTAAAGAGATGCCAGACCTGCTAACCCACTGGGCCACTGAGGACCTACAAAGTCAAGGTAAATCCTCTAGCAGATATATATGGATTAATATTTAGTTTGCTATTATCTAGTCTACATTAGGGAGCATTTCTGACTATGCAAACTGGCAACTAGTAACTAAGCATAATAAAAATATCTATTTCACAAAGATATATATGTGTGTACTCACTTTCCTTGAAGGTCAGAAGGTGCTGGAATGTCCACGTGTGGGTTTTCTAAATTGTCTATGTCGACAACTTTCAACTGAGCAAGTGTATTTCTTCCTGGTGTCAGATCCCCTGACTAATAATACAAAGAAATTGTCTCAACAAAATGGATGGTAAGGGAATTAAATATGATTTAAGGTTATATCATAAATAAAGCCCAGGATATACTACTTAGCTGGCAAAAAGGGATGTTTTTCAGTGGATGGCCATTTCATTTGATTGATCAATTTAAGGTGACGCCCGAACCATGTTTCAGTTATATAACAATGGGATGGCCATTTAAGTCATCAACCAAGTCACTATGCAACTACTGTCAAGAACTCAGACAGTCATCCATCCAAGTTCTTGTAAAAATGACTTTAAAAGGGTTGCTTGTACATGGAAATATATTTTATTGTAAAATATATGCATGTTAAAAGTTATTAATACCAGCCCAAAATGGGCCCATAATTGTCACTTTGAATCTATTTTATCTACAGTGGTCAGAAAATAGCAAAAAAGGAACTGACAATACAATATACATGTACTTTTCCTAGTTTGTCATAACTCACTAATATAGTTTACCAACAACATTTCCCTGTTTTCATTATATTATGAAATTGTTCATATACATCCATTTCGTATATCTTAAAAATGGTTAAAATTTGGAAAATATTTCAATCTAAATAATCTGTATATACTATGCAGTTGCATACAAAATCAAACTGGTCTTCAACTAAGTTTTCACTATAAATTTGACAGATACGATTTTCTAATGAGTTACAGGACATGAAAATATATTTTATTGTAAAATATATGCATGTTAACAGTTATTTATTTAGTTCCATTTATTACTATGTATATATATACATATACTAGAAACGACAAAAATGCAATGAGATTATACCCAGCCCAAAATGGGCCTATAATTGTCACTTTGAATCTATTTTATCTACAGTGGTCAGAAAATAGCAAAAAAGGAACTAACAATACAATATACCTTTCCTAGTTTGTCATAACTGACTAATATAGTTTACAAACAACATTTCCCTGTTTTCATTATATTACAAAACTGTTCATATACATCCATTTTGTATATCTTAAAAATGGTTAAAATTTGGAAAATATTCCAATCTAAATAATCTGAATATGCTATACAGTTACTTACAAATGAAACTGGTCTTCAACTAGGTAATCATTATAAATTTGACAGATACAATTTTAATGAGGTACGGTAATGATGACCTGCTTCAACTGCAAGAGGGAGAATACCAATACGTAGTTGAGTTATAAGTGACAGTTGAAATTTATTGAGAGTAACAAAAGCCTCTTTTTCAAGACTTTTTTGGATAAGGATATATGTTCTAAGCTTACCCTAAAATGGTAGCTTTTCATACTAAGTACTATGCATAATCATATTTAATCTTCATATTATTTATTTACCATTTAATATGTGTATTAAGTAAAGTTATGTGCTGGTGTAAAATGGGCTGTAGAGACTAAGTTTCTCAGGGCAATACCCGGACCCGGACTAGAGAATTTTACACGAGTTAACTCAGATTAAAGCAGATTGGAAATTCGGTGAGAACGCTCTCAATCTTGATTGACAAAGATTAATCTCAACCCTACTCAAAAGGTGGATTGAAGCAGATTGGTTCAACCCCCTTCGTAGTGTGAGCATCTCAATCCCAGTTGACAAGTTTATAAGGGTTATGTGTATTGGTACTGTAACCAATGGACTTCTTGCCTTGCAGCAGTTGTAGAACCTAAAACTAATGTGTCAATATATCTACCTTCATCATTCGTAAGCAAGGGGAACTAATTGAAAAAATTCCTTTGGGAATTATTTCTTGCAAGAGAGTGTAGCCACATTTATTGATGGAACAAACCAGCTATGAAGTAGAGTAAACCAGTAAATAGATCATAAAGACCAAACAAATTTTCAAGAAGATAATCTACTCTAATACATTAGAATATCATTTTGCTTCATCTTTTTTTTATATATTTGTACACGGATTTTCTTAAATTAAGATTCATTTATAACACAATTTATTGTGTTACATAGACATTAACCTCCATTTATATAAAAGCCTCCACCGGGGGATTTTTTTGGAAAATAAACAAATTGTTTGTATCCAGAATATGATCTTTATCTTTCCCAAAATGCAGTCTCTTCTGGAGGCGACCAGGTCTTACCCACATGATAAAAAATTGATAAAGATCTGCACATTTTTGTTGGAGTAATGTCCACCAGAAAGGCAAGTCAGTGAAAATACATTGAAAATGAGACCGTTGAAAATATGGGATTTTTTTGTTTCCAGAATACACTTCAGATCTTTTCCAAAATATTAAATCTCACATAAAAAATTTCAGGAAAATCCATTCAATACTTTTGGGATTATTGCAAATGCAGACAAACAGGCAGACAAACACCTAACAAAAACATAACCTCCTGGTGTAGGTAATTACAAAGTCTGGTTAAGGTTTACTTATTTAGTTCAGATTCTATTGATTCTCTCCAGATCTCTTAAAAAATTTTCAATAAATGTCAGGCTTACCTTTGGATATGCTATTTCTATAATGTCCCCATACACGTCTGATTTTGGTCCATAATATGGAAATTTGAACATGGGGACATTGGTGCAATCAAACACTGCATAGCAAAGATACCGCGAGTCAGGTGACCACCAAACTGCATAGTAATTGGCTAGGATCTCCTCTGTAAAAATTTAACAGAGTAAAGAAAATAAAATGATTGTAAATTTACCTTGGAAGATATCTCAGCTCCCATTTACATATAATTTCAAGAGAATAACCTTGGACAGGTTTTTGCAGGAGCAAATAATGTTTTCCAACCTGGCACCCTTAATTAACACCCACTTACGAATTACAAACATATATTTTTTGTTTTAGTTATGCAAATTAGTTTCAGATGAAATTATTGTTTACTTCAGCTTGTGCGAATTTAAGGTTGGCGACTAATAATTCAACCAAGCCGTAAGGTTGTAGTTTAGCAGTCATTTTATCTCTTCTGTTTTGGAAGCATGGAACCTGTTCTGGTCTGTAGCCATTTCTACAAAGGTTCGCAATGTGACAAATACCCCCAATTGAAACAAAATAAGTCAAATAAATAATTTCACCTCTTGCCATTTATCCCAGTCAATCAGGAACACCAGTATTCTAATAATGTGTAAATACATAATGACTGGCTATGTACCAATTTATGGCACCTGAAACAGTTGGAAATGATATTATCACCACCTTAAAAATACTCTTAAAATTTGCCAAGTTAGTATAGTATGCTGTATATTACATTTACTTAGTCTGCTTGTATTAGTTCACTCAGATGCATGTCTTTATCAAAAGAAATACACTGTGACTTACTCAAAAAGTGCAATTTAACCATAATTTGTGTGCAAGATGTGATAATTTATGGTTGGAGACAGTAGACCACATATCACTAATTTTTTTTCTATTCAGCATGTGATTTAGATTATCAATTACATCTAATGCTTACCCTCGTATAACCAGTCTGGGATGCCATTAAAGTATGTCTTGTCCACTCCAGTGTCTGTCAGCTGTACCGGGTTGGCGCGAGGTGTGGCTTGATAGAAGAGGTTGTTGTCATACACAAAGCTCTGAAAAAATATGGACAAGAGTGTAGTGATGTTGCAATATCTTCACAAATTGCTTAGCAATTTTTTACATCCTGAAGCTGTGGTTTTATTTTTATTTAAAGTATTTCAATTTAATTAGTTTCTCATACAGAGAAACAGTCTCATCTTATACAACTTCAAGAACACATATTGCTTTACGTGACAAAAATACAGACACATCTACATTATCAAAGTAAATTTCACTTTTTAAGATGCATTGATACCTATAAGTAGTATAAGGTGATATTGGTAATGCAGATTCATTTATTTAAATTTATTTGGGCTTTAACATCGCTTTCAACGCTGTATAGGTCATATGTCAACGAGTAGTTTTATGGGCAGAGGAAACCAGTACATACATTTCATCAAGGTTCTGTACTGTTGGCTAGCGACCAACAGAAAGTGACTACCAACACTTGGAGACCGGAATTTGAACCACAGACTTCAGAGGTGGGAGACACGTGTCTTACCACTGTGCCATCGTGGTTTCAGTGCTACTGTGTAATAGCTGTTGTTAATACATTTTTTCAATTTTGTAATATAATTGTTGTTGATGTTACAGTTAAATTGCTATACATGTATTATGTAGTTCCATTGGTTATAGTTACTGTGCTATTGTCGTTACTTTCATTTTATGGTGCCGCATGCAATAAGTGTTTTCATTTTTCAATGTCAGTTTAACAGTAGGCAAAATGTAAAATTATTGGGGAAATGTAGAGTATTAATTATTGCAGTTGTTCCAGTATTATCAATGTAATTATAGGCTAATTTTGAACTAGAATCTAGGAATCCACTGTATAATGACTGAGTCATACAAAATTCAATGAGCATGTACGTTTTTACTGATTGATTTTATTGATGTCACCTTTCACACATTGAAAAAAAAAATCATATCATGATGAGTAGCTAATGTCCAGGTCCCACCTAGATTTCTAGTGATGACTATCAGGGACACTAAAATTTTCATTGTCTAGAATCTAGGAATCCACTGTATAATGACTGAGTCATACAAAATTCAATGAGCATGTACGTTTTTACTGATTGATTTTATTGATGTCACCTTTCACACATTGAAAAAAAAATCATATCATGATGAGTAGCTAATGTCCAGGTCCACCTAGATTTCTAGTGATGACTATCAGGGACACTAAAATTTTCATTGTCTAATGACCATTTGTGTACCTATGCACAAACGTCCTTCATAGGTTAAAACTTCCATATATTTTACAACAAATAAACAACAAACAGATGTTTAATATACGTGATCTTCATGTACATAAATATATGACCAATGGATATGGATAGATTGTCAAATGTAGCTAACCAAATTTCTAACAATTCCTTGCAGTTTCTGTGAGGTTTTTTCAGTATAATACAAACCTGAGTAAAATGATGAATCAAATGAGCACAGAACCCTTATTAGGCCATTGTATAATAAATATTACTTCTTTTATATAATCTTCTTTTGATCATAAGATCACTTGTCTACAGTAGATCAGATCTTCTTCACAAGATCATCTCGTATGCTTAGGATCACAACAACGATCCTTATGAGAAGATAACTACATATATACTGCAAACACCTTAGCACATAATATATGTTCTAAAATGTCCTAAATACAGTTTCCATAATTAAATGAAATAATAAAATGCAATATTCAGACACTGCGAAACAGTTTCCTGTAATGTTAATGACTAGCCTGAAGACTTGCATCTTTCTCATAATATTTGTGTATATCAACTTAGGCTGGAGCTCAATGAGAAGATCATCCAGTATCAGGACAACTCATACATCATTTATGTCAATAAAGCTGCCACTGTGACCTTGATGATTTGTCACTTTATTGCATAAGATCTCTCTAGATACTTTTTCCTGCAATCTGTTTACACTGGCTATTTTTACACGAAGATCTTAACCAAATATGCTATAATGCAGGAAACTTACCACAATTTTTATGTATATTTTTAAATTGTGTCACCACAGAAGACAAATATATCCAAATCCTTAGGATGTGGATTGTGATATGTTCTCCTTCTTCATTTACAAAATTTAAAATGTACATCACAAGGGGTGTTTCACTCTTATGATCAACCATTTTGACTTAAATGATAAGTAACATAAGTCCATATTTTCCTCTCACCGCTCTAGGTAAATTGTTGGAAACACTGACTTTTACATAGATTTTTTTCTGGCAATTTTCGTCTCTAAACCAATAAGAATCATAGATAGCAGCATGTAAAATTAGAATCAAATTGCTGATAGAAAGGACGTAACCTATTCAACAGAAAAAAAAACGAAAGGTGTATTTTGATTTCAATTGTTACCACATAATTTGATTATATTTCATCTGTGATCATTTGTGTGGGAGTTTAGACAAAAATTACATTTTATATTTATTACACTATGTCATATATTTCTGGTGCCACACATAAAGTGTCATTGAGAGTAAGCATCAAAGTTCAATCATATTTCTAGATCTCTTCAAAGACATCTTTGATTCACAGTACAGTTGGCAAAAAGAAGATATGAAATGTGTAAAGGAAGATGAAAACCTGGTCAATGTGATGCATTAGCATGGGAATAAACATTGTTCTTTGCCATGTGTAACATTGCCCTCTATCAAGGAGGTTATGTTATCTAATTTAATCTTATCTGATATTGACTTTTATAGCGCTTAATCTCCATTAATTGACAGACTCCAAGGCTCAACTGAGTAAATAAAAAACAAGGTGAATAATCGTAAGTCTAATAACACAGCAAGGTAATACCAAAGATACAGAGGTGATAGGAAGGGTTGCCAGTTGAATTTCGGTGTATTTTCAAACCTGCCACTTTGGTTTATAAATTTCTTCACAGTGGTCACCCAAGCTATTTCAGCCATCATCTGTCTATTTGTTGTGGAAGGTATGGCACAAGATATAACTGACCAGATAAAAGGTTAGATTCCTCAATACTACCCATCAGTACACAAATCCCCCCCCCCCCCAAAAAAAAAAAAAAACAACAACAAAAAAACAAAAAACAACACTTCAGTCACAGTTTTGCTTTTGATGCTCCCACACTTTGAAATGATCTGCCTGATGATGGCCGTTCTGCTCCAACTCTTGCCTGTTTCAGGAAAAAGCTAAAAACTTATCTTTTTGACAATACTTTTCCACCTTAATCTGTAAACTTCCTGGCGTCTCTGTTGTGTCGGCCTGGCTATGTCTATGGAATGGTTATTATTGAATTGGACCTAATGTTGCGCCTTAGAGTCTGCATTTGGCAGAGATTAAGCACTACAGAAGTTCAGAATAGAATAGAATATAAAGAATATATTATTAAGAAGATCATTTCAAATCTTGGCAGCATCAAAAGCAAAACTATGGCCCAAGTGTTTGACTGACTTGTAGAGTGAGGAGTGGAAAGGAGAAAGGCTTCTGTTTGTTTGTTTGTTTGTTTGTTTGTTTGTTTGTTTGTATGCTAGCAATTACTAGAACACAGATTTACATCAATCTTACAATGGTCGAATCTGGGTCTAACATAGAAGTTAGAATCGAATTAATTTTGATAATGATCTGGAATCGAGTTTGGATCCAGGATTTTTTGAAGGATTTATTATTGCAATCATTATCAGTACTGGAGGTGTTAGGGCTTGTTTGAAGCATATGCTATCTGAGTACTCTTGTGACAAAGATTTCTTCATTTGTGACAAACTTATGTAAAGCAGGAACATAATAATAAAGATGACAGCTGCACAGTTTTTGTTTGTATGTGAAAATACCCTTTTATATGAATCGTGTGTGTGTGTTTTCTCAATTTCAAGTTTTGGAAATAGTCGTCTAAAATCCAAACCTTGCATTATTTTTAGAAAGACTTTTAATAAATCTGTTTCTTGAATCAGAATAATCTAATCTAATCTACACATTTGTCTATGAGCTAATTCTTAACAAGCAAAATCTAATGCACAACAGTAAAAAATAAATTCAAAATCACATGCTAGCGACAGATACTGGGTTGTTATCAAAACTGGAGAGCTTACCAGTGAGGATCTTATGGAAGAAAAGTCTAAGTTTTGAGATGAGAGGGAAACACTCTGATTTTGGAAGCATATCTAACATGGCTGGGCAATGGATTCCAAAGTTTAAAACCAGAACAATGAATCTATTGTTGAAACCTATATGTGGGGCATTATATCTTGTATCTTAATAATGTCCAACTGACTTATGAGAGGCTAATAATTTTTTTTTTCAAATGTGAATTCCTTTTTTAAGCTGATAATTGAGATGGATATATCAGTAAGAGTTTTTCGGGTATGGATTCAACAGGGTAAATATAGGTTAAATTTATTGTCACATTTGCATCAAATAATGAATACAAATTCTAGTCCAGAAAAAATTACAAGTATGAGCAATAAAAGTGAACGGAAGTCAGCCAATTCATTTTATTACAGATAAGTGTCATATATTTAATTGCAAAGAAGGAAGGTCAATTGAAATAAACGGATATAGTTTCCATAAAACATTAATATGTTTAAGTGGATAATATGATGTAATTGTACTTGGTTATAAAATATTGATACTTTTCAGAATGCCCTATAATTGCTAAACAGGATTCTTCATAAATCCAATGTTTGATGGGACCTACTATCAATTAATGTGTCACACCATAGCCATTTTGCAGAGAGCTAAAAACAATTTGACAATAACTTCACTCTTATATTTGAAACAGCCTCTTTAAGATACTGTAATGGAAAAAATACAATGTTATATATTTTTTGTATATTTAGTGGTCTTTCTGTAAATGTAAGGCTAGTCTCAGAAAAAATTACCATCTAGTTTTGTTGACATACTATAACTTTCAGGGTTATTTTTGTTTTCGCTTCTGGTAGATTTTAAAGCCTGATTTGACATCAGCAACATTAGATTATAATAAGATGTTGTGAAATAGATAGTTTATTATTATTATTTTCTGCATGATCTGAATCCAATAATATAATATATTTTGTGTCCGATGTATTGGGTTCACTGTTTAACCCAGTTCCCAATAAGTTGAAGAAACAAGGAACATTGGATATGAAATGTGTTCTTTAACTTTATCAACCTGATATTGAACAGGCGCATTGGTATCTAAAATGTTTTAATTAATATTATTTTAGTGTAATCCCTAGCTGGCCAAAATCCTGCCGAGTTAATTCTACTAAAATGAATTGATACTTAACTTAGCTCAGATCGCGGGTTAAAATGCGTGACCTCCAACTTTAAGAAAGGTCAAGACCACAATATGACAACAACATGACAACCGGCTATTCGGCCAGTTATTACTGTGTAGGGTGAAAGGAGAAGACACCCAAACCCATATACCCCCCCCCCCCCCCGAACCTTGATCCACGATTGGGTTTCAAAAATAGAGCAAAATATACTTTTAGCATTAGAGTTTCCTAATTGGCAGATTGATTCCTTCCCCTAAGTCCCTGACTCGCCTGAAATGATGCAGATCATCTGTCATTTGGTCACAGACAGAGATGTTTTATATGTCTTTTAGTTCTTTCATAAATGACAGTACACTCCCTTGAGACTTACTTATAACCTACGTAATTTTTTCTCCAATTTGAGATATCTATTAAACTTTTTTTATCCTTGGGCACTGAATTTTTTATATCTTTAAGGCCTTAAAATGCTATTAGAAAAGGTTCCCTGATGGGTTCCTTACAGAAGGAAGCCTTAAGTACCCGACCCTTTGTTAAAGGGGTCAACTCAAAAGAAATATCATCTGATCGATAAGATGGCCTTAAAAACTACTTTCACTTAAGCTTATTTCTGTAAGGATATCCTTAAATAAAGATAAATATAATTGTCAGTGTTTCTGAAAACTGTTCCTATGAATATTTATACCCAAACCCCACTTGCTAAGCATATAGTGCTCTTACTTTTACATAAGCATTGTAGTTTTCTTGTTGTCACATGAAATTTGATATTTTGTGTTCTATAAAATCTGCCAGGCTTGACTTTTGTTTCTGAAGTACAGAATTGTTCTTTTATGTTTTTTTTGGTTAAAGCTGTAAAAACAACTTACTTCGCTATACAAATATCACAAAAATAGTTTTGCACTTTCCCTCACATGTATGTAAACGTGAATTATTGAATGTAAATTATTCAAAGATTCTTGAAGTGAATACAACCCTTTAAGAAACTTCTTACATTATTTAAATTTTACTCCACCATTCTTGGTGCACTTCAAACGTAAAATAATAATGCTTAATAAAATCTTACTGATTCTATTGGCTTCTGAAAATAATATTCCTATTCAATTAAAATGAGAACAATTCCATTCTTATTAGTTTCTTGACTATATCTGAGCATATTCTTTTGATATATTAAGTAGGTGCATTAATTAATACATGTAATCAGTATATGGAATACATTAGGCTATATTGAGTGTGATGGGTAAGTATACTACATCAGAATACATTCAGCATGATGAATAAGTATCCTGTTATGATGTATTAATTACGTACTTAAATTAATAATTAATCTGTGGAATACACAGAGTATATCGGGTATGATGAGTAGGAAAGTTTGATAATGTATTAAGTGCTTAAATTAATAATTAGAGTATTGACTACATCTGAGTGTATCGAACATGATGGGTATGTATACTGCTGTTATGTATTCATTGGGTGCTTAAATTAATAATTAGTTTGTGAACTACATCAAAATAAACTGAGTACGATAAGTATACTGTTATGATAAATTAAGTACTTAAGTTAATAATTAGTCTGTGTACTACATTAGAATATATGAGTATGATGAGTAAGTGTACTGTTGTGATGTATTAAATAAGTACCTTAATTAATTATTAGTCTGTAGACTATATCAAAGTACAGCGAGTATGATGAATAAGTATATGGCTGTGATTAAGTACTTAAATATCTTTGTGTATGCCAGGAAGCATTTACTATTGTGCCATTTTATTTCTATATCTGATTATAGTTAAACCGCCTTACTGGTGTTCTTGTAGAATGGATACCCAAAATATTTTGGACCTTTCTTAAACCAAGACACAATGTGTATAAAACAGGTGGATAGTTTTATCCTTGAGGTGCCACAGTTTGTCGAATCAGTAGATGACTTTAGCGAGCAATTTGGGCTTAGCTTTGCTTATGATGCTACAAAGATTCGTAATGATTTCCCTAACAACGTTCACTCTGCCACTTCTTTTTTCTACATTAGACAGAAGTTTGAATCTTATCTCTTCCTGAAAGCATATCCAGCCTTGTTGTAGCAGTTTGTTTACTTCACAACTCTCTGTGGTGCTGACCTCTGCAATTATCCTAGGATATTTATCTCCGCCAAGGAAAGCCTGTTTTAGATGGTGGTGGTTTGTATGTTTATTATTTCTCTGTGTTTTTGTAAAATGGCTTGACAATTTTTTTGGACAGATTTTTTATGAAACTTTCAGGAAATGTTGAGAATGGTACAAAGAATGGATGATTCAAATTTGGTGGTGAATTGGATCAACATCTGAATGCAAGAACGTTTTGAAGGATATTTTATCATTCTGATATAGGGCCAATTTTAGTATATGTGGACATATTTGGCACCAACTCTTGGCAGGCATCAACTCAAGTTGTTCCTTGCCCAAGTCGCGGGAATGAGTTGGCGCAAACATCTCAAGATGAGCAGCCACATCGTGAGTTGGTGCTACGCTAACTTTACATTATAATTCAATCAAATCATGTGGTCACTAACTGTACTGGACATTAGGGGCTTAAGTTGTTGCAGCCACAATTCAAGATAACATATGCATCTCGAGATATTTGCCACAACTCACCGCTGCGAGTTGGCACAAGGAACAACTCGAGTTGTTCCCTGATGCGAGTTGGTGCCAAACACACATACCTTCATAATTAATTGTGAGATTAGTTTGCAAAATATTCAAGGTACTCAAACTATAGGGTCTATAATATACTTGAGTGTAATCCAGATCCTAACCAAATTCTGGATGCTATAATCCAGATCAGGAAGCTGCTTGGCGGAGGTCTGCGCTCTCCTAACATGTTTCTAATTGATTTATCTTTTAAGCTTTTGACTGTGCACCTTAGAGTCTGTCTTCATGAAAGACATTCAGCTCTATTAAAGTTCAGTTAGAATAGAATTAGAAGATAATACGATGCTGACCACAACCGTATGGTGGCACTTGACCACAAAAATATTTTTGCACTTAGACTCGCCACTTGCAAATTCTTGAATATTGGTTTTATTCATTTTCATCAGTTGTTAATGAAATGCTCTCTGGAAAGTCACATGGAAATGTAAGATTGTTACCAGTGACAACCAACTGTCAATTAAAAGTCTGTACTTCCGCTTGGTGACAATTTGTGGTATGTAAGGTAATTTACGGCGGAGAGCAGTAAACGTACTAGACCTATGTGACATGACTTAAAGTGTTACTAGGGACACAATGACTCAATTTTACTATTCTATTTACAGCATTACTTAATATTGAATAAATAACAGTCTAGAAACTGAGTCTAAAAACCTACCAATTCTAGTGGTTTGAACAAGATCACGTGACCGGATTTATGTCGACCTAGATTTGTTTCTTGGCTTTTTAAAATTTGTCCATTTATTGGCTGTACTCTCAGTAACTCTGTCCCCCGAATATAAGTATCATCATGCTTTATTATCCATCACAAGGATTTGGTCGAAATCCAGGGGATTGTATTTGTTCCACACACCCCTATACTGTGAATATTTTTAAATCCAATTCTGAGCAAACATGTGCCCAGGTATAGCAACAAGTTAAATAAATATGTAACCTATAGATATATTAGACACACCATTGGAAATGCATTTTACAGAAGATCTGCTCGTTTTTATTGCATAAAAATCCCCATGTACCTTTCTTATGATGCATATAATTTACATAATTAATGATGTATTTACAACACATCGGTTCTGGTTGAACACATTTGTAACACTAGGTGTCTGTGATAGGGGCACCAAGGAATGCAAAACCCATATCACCCAGTCTATATTTATTTATTTGGGGTTTTACGTCGCTTTCAACACTGTACAGGTCATATCACGACGGGTAGTTGGAAGGGCAGAGGAAACCAGTATATACAGTTCGTTAGGGTTCGGTACTGTAAACTGCCGACCAACGGCAAGCAACTACCAGCTTTCCCATTTGAGGCCATGCCGGGAATCGAACCCCAGCCTCAGAAGTGGGAGGCAAGAGTGTTACCACTCTGCCACCGTGGCCCCACACCCAGTCTATATATCCACTATTTTGGGAAATGTGTTGTGGGGTGGAAAGTAGATTGACATAGAGCCTGTGAATAAATGACCACTAAAAATTTTAACAAACCGAATTTGAAAACCTTCCCCCAGGACTGAACTCGATGGCACCCAGATGCCACCAGGTATTCTTCACAATTTTTAATTATGGTAGTTCTATTTCATACAACCCTGAATTGACATTAACAAAACAACTCATGCTCCATAACATTGTCTTTATTTTTTTCCTTAAATATACCTGGTATGTGGGTAGTGGACATTTACAAATTAGCCGCTTCGTATAGTCATTCACCCTCCCCCCTCTAGAATGGACATTATATCTTAGCTCGTGAGAGTTCGTGGAAGTTTTTTTGAAAAATATCAGGGTCAACATCCTGAAAAGGCTATCCATGTTGTACTGAACATGTCCTATCCAAATACAAACCCCGAGTTAGTTAATCTTGTGGATGTTTACAAATTAAACATGAAACCCATATGAAGTCAGAGACAGGCCCCAACAAGTTAAATATTTTGCCCTCACATATAGCCTGTGATACCAGGATGGAAAGGTCTGATCTAGGTCTAAGTGTCCTAATGATCAGTAAGTTTAGTTGCCATAGACTGTTACCTCTGTTGGGTCAATTCCTACAAGTTTCAATCCTACGGATCAGTCTCAATGATCGTGGCTGCTGAACTGGTTATTAAAATTTAACTTTGATAGTGTCTCACAGAAAAACATTCCAATGTGGATAGTTATAAATAAAAAAGCTCAGATTGACATAGAAACTACATGTATTACTGGATAGAGAAAGTTCAATACTTATGTAAGGTTTGAAGTTGGAAGTTTTACAGCCTTTGCTGGCTGATACAAGTTTCAATAAATCAATAAAATACCACAAAAAGACACATAGGTTCCTTACTCACCAGTGAGTGTCCTTGAGATGACCAGCCTGCATACTGAAGGTCACGGTTTTCAAGTTCCTCACTTCCAGGGAAGTCTATGATAAAACTAAAAGAACACAGGGAATAAATTAATACACATTGTTTGAAAAGCTACTAGCATATAGTTCGGAGGGATTGAACATTATAATCTTTTCGAAAACTTTAACCTTTCATTGCAAACTAGCCAAAAATCATACAATAACAACAGAAAGCTCTCGTAGAATGCAGACGTGTGCTAGGCACTGTCTCTTGAAAATTTGGATTTTTTGTATCCAGAATATGATTAAGATTTCTTTCACAAAATGTAATCACTTCTTTCTTTTGCTGGGCCTCATCCGCATGAAATTTTCAGGAAGATCCACTCATTTCAGGCCTGGGATCAAGTACATGCAGCCAAGTGACAGTACTGTGCCAAAATGCAAGTACAAGTACTGTTCTCAAGACTCAATTATAAGTACTTTAAAAAAATGCAAGTACATGTACTTTTATAGTGTATGACCCAAAAATATAACAACTAGATCATCAATATTTACTTGAAAGTAATTTTATATTGCCACACACAATTTAAAAAAAATCACTCAATGAACATTGATGAGCTAAAATCTGATCCATTATTTTTCTTCTTAAATTTAATACATACGAGTCTTTCAAAGATTTTGTCTGTCATTGAAGATTACCTATGAGTCTCATTTAAAAAGTAATTTCATTCAGAAAGCCAAATTCATTAAAAATACATTGATAATGAGATTTGTGTATGTTTCTAGAATATGATCCAGATCTCCTAATATTTGATCACTTTTTTCTTTTTATTGGGGTTCTACTCACATAAAGAATTTTATAAAGCTCTATTCCTTACTTTGGGAGTAATAGTGAACACAAACAGCCAAACGAATACATCCGAAAACATACCATTCTTGGAGGAGGTAATTAAAAAGACCTCTCAGTGATCACGTGGTTAACAAGACTGGTGTGTGTTTTTTGTGATTGTGGGTTTGAACCCTGTTCATGGAAATATGTGAGATTCAGTGATAGTATGTTATGACACGACTTTCACTGTTGATTGGTGACACAAAAGCACAATTTCGACTATTTCTAGCAGCACTAAATATGGACTAATGACGTCACAGAAATTGAGTATCCCTCTATATGAAAAACCAATTTCATTCGTTAAAACAAAATCACATGGATTGGTGGAGGATAAGTTAGTGAAGTGGCACGGCAGAGTCCTGCAATCGTGGAGGACTCTTGTTCTATTTATTCAGCTTAATATTTCATTTATATATAATATACATTTCTGCTAATCAAGAAACCTTTTTTAATTAGTTTCACAATGTCTGATAGATTCTAATTTTATATAACTGGTGTTTCACAACTGAAAAACATTGCTAGATCAAAAGTAATTGTTTTAAAAATACATGTAAATCAAAGATCAAAAGTAATTGTTTTAAAAATACATGTAAATCAAAATTATATGAAGGAATTTTAAATTTAACTATATGAAGCAAGAATCACAACATTTAAGACACAAAGTTGCCATTATTTTGATCGCAAAAATATTCAGAAATCTTTTCTATCCATTTTGGGCTATTTCATACATGAGTAAAGAATGCTACTTTAAAAACTTAGGAATAAAGAGACAAACATTTATACATCAAAGAGGCTATGATACTTACCAGAGTCATACATGGGTCTTTAGGCCAGGAAAAAAATATCTTATTTCATGTGTGATTGATCTTTAAGAGACATGTTTTAAAAGAATCTCAGTTTAACGAAAATCCCTCACTGACATGCATAGATTTTGTTAACTTAATTCTTAGTCTGATATAGGAGTACACTGCTTTAGTTCCTGTCTGGCAAAACAATGATTACTTGACGGTATCTTCAAATGGGATCTTGTCAATTTCACGGTCTCTTAAACATGATTTCTATAATACTAAATCTACTTTCCTATTTGTTTTATCTGTCTGACTTCACTGCAGTACACTTGTCATCTAGCTTTTTATATATATAAGGGTAGAAGCTTTATCGGGAATGTTAGCTTTGAAATTCAATCTGTCTACAATCTAGAAACTTTGATCCGTGTCAGTTATGCCCCTGTTCCACCAAAAGATTAAGCCCCGATCCTGTCGGCGACCCTTAATCGTGCACAGTCGGTTGAAAAAAGACAAAAATGGCCGGGAATACTGGGTCGGTACTGAAGTCTGGGATTAAGAACAGATCGTCCCCAGGACGCCTCAGGACACCTCAGGATGCCTCAGGCGGCCGCAGACAGTCCCCGACTGGTCTGGGACTAAGAACCGACTAAGCCAGTTTTCGGGTCGGTTTCAACCACGATCCTGTCGGACACAAACCGACTGGGTCCCAGGACGCCTCAGGCCTCCTGGGACTAAGAGCCGACTAACACACGATTAACTACCAGCGTCCTCAGGCGTCCTCAGGCCTCCTCAGGCCTCCCCAGACCACGATCCCCGATTATTGTTTTGCAAAGTTGCTGGATTTTCTGGGTATATATATATAAAATTTGCGATCTAATCATCATTGCTTTTCTAGGAACACACCAGGATGCCACATTTTAATGGAAGACAGATTCAACAACAACTTAGGGCTTTTTTGGTTTTTATTCAGTTACAAATAATCATGTATTTCCATTTTTTACGTCAAGCACAGCAACCACCACCACCACCACCAGCACCCATACAGAGACCTAGAAGAAGGCACAACATGTGGGTCAGGCCATGGCTACTGCAGAGAGAGGAGAGGGGGGCCTACCACAACATTATGGCTGATCTGTATGCCACAGACATTCCAGGATTCACCAACTACATGAGGATGACCCCAGAATTCTTTGAAATGATGAAGACCAGACTGGAACCACGTCTAGCCAGGCAGGCCACCAACTACAGAGCTCCTATCAGTGTTGGGGAGAAGTTAGCCCTCGCCATCAGATATCTGGCCACTGGAGAGTCATACACATCATTATCCTGTCAGTTCAGGGTTGGCAGATCCACCATTTCCAAGTTTCTACCAGAGGTCTGCAGGGCCATCCAGGATGAGTTCACCAGAGAGTACCTCAAATGTCCTACTACTCCAGATGAGTGGAAAGAACTGGAAAGGGAATTCAGGATCAGGTGGAATGTTCCACATGCCCTGGGAGCCCTGGATGGAAAGCATGTGGCCCTGAAGAAACCCAAGAACTCTGGAGCCCTCTACCACAACTACAAGGGGTTCTTTTCCATTGTCATGTTGGCCTTGGTAGATGGGCAGTACAAATTCAGATGGATGGATGTGGGTACAGAAGGGTCTTGCTCAGATGCCCAGATATTTAATGCCTCTCAGCTGAAGAGGAGGATTGAAGATGGCAGGATAGGCTTCCCTGACCCAGCTCCTATAACACAGGGTGGTAGAGATGTCCCCTACTTCATTTTGGCAGATGATGCCTTTGCCCTGAAGACCTGGCTCATGAAACCCTATGGCAGAAGGCTGTTAACAAGGGAGGAAAGGATTGCCAACTACAGAATATCAAGGGGCAGGAGAGTTGTGGAGAACGCTTTTGGCATCCTTGTGTCAAGATTTAGAGTCATGAGGACCACCATTGAACTACCCCCAGAAACAGTTAGAGAAGTGGTCATGACCTGTGTGGTTCTGCACAATATACTCAGAAGCCAGTATCAAGGTCAACCTGCTGGTCAGCAGCCTGGGGGGGATGATGATGATGATGATGTGCCTGGTGATTGTGGATTGATTGGTGGTGCTGCTGGTGGTGGCCAAGACAGAAACCCTGCTAGAGAGGCCAAAAGACAGAGGGATTACCTGAAGGACTACTTCAATAATGAGGGAGCAGTGGCCTGGCAAGATGGCAGAATATAAGTCCTGTTGCAGTAAACAGTCCTTTTCAGGACTAACTATAACAGTCCTTTTCAGGACTACCAAATATTCCAAAAACAATTAATCAGCTATGTGGACAAACAGACAAATCCCATGCCAAGCATAACTTGTTGAGACGGACAAACAGACAAACCCCATGCCAAACATAACTTGTTGAGACGGACAAACAGACAAACCCCATGCCAAACATAACCTGTCGAGACGGACAAACAGACAAACCCCATGCCAAACATAACTTGTCGAGACGGACAAACAGACAAACCCCATGCCAAACATAACTTGTCGAGACGGACAAACAGACAAACCCCATGCCAAACATAACTTGTTCAGACAGACAAACAGACAAACCCCATGCCAAACATAACTTGTTCAGACAGACAAACAGACAAACACAACTTACTCACCCAACAAACAGACAAACCCACTGTTAAACAAAAGCGAAACACAAAGTGACACATAATATCCTAAATTGAATAATTATTTTATATATTTTCAAATCCACATCATAATTTAAACATTTTTCTTTTTTCATGGCTGGGAAACTTATTTGTAGCAGAAATTTTTTTATGGAAATATTCAATTTTAAATATTCATTTCTAATCACAAAAATTTGGAAAATATAACCATGGAACTAGTTTTGCTTTCAATAATGGGGGATTGTGTTTGCTAAATAGTTTGTCAGTTCGTTGGCATGGGTTCTATTTACTTTTGGGTTTGGGTGTTTGTTGGTTGGTGGTTAATGGGGTTGGGTTTTTTTGGGGTAGTTGGGTATTAGGTTTGGCACTGGGTTTGTTATTTGGGGGTTATGTTTGGTATTGGGTTTGTCTGTTTGTGGGTTGGTAAGTATGTAATTATGCCTTTTAACTCTAGGGAAGGTGCAAGTGTTGGACTTTTCAATTACAGATTTTAAACTATCCCATGGATTTTAATCTAAAAATGGGCTGATTAATGGCCATATTGGGAGTTACTTTTAATATTTTTTTATGTGGCCTTTTTGGTTATGTGTAGTACCATGGGTTATTTGTTTCATGTTTGGGGTGGTGTAAGTGTTGGACTTTAATTTTTTTTTTCTTGTGATAAGTATTTGTACTGAACTTTTTTGTTTTGGGAGGGGAATTGGAAGAACACGTAGCTGAATAATTGTTTTTGGAAGATTTGGTGGCCCTGAAAAGGGCCTGGCAGGTCAAAGACCCGCCCTGACTGGATGGCTACTGAGGAGGCTGCTGCTGCTGTTGAGGCGGTGCTGAAGTGGTGATAGTAAAGAGCTGCTGCTGCGGTTGTTGCTGCTGCTGCTGCTGCTGAGGCTGCTCGACGATCTGTGTTGATGTCAGATCTGGTAGCTGGCTTAAGATTCCACTCAGATTGTGTCTGCTCCCTTCGTCCTGTACAGTTAGGACAGACGTAGGGTTGCTGAAGCCAATGGGGCTTGGTGTATAGTACACAAAACTGCTGCTAGCTGCTACTTGAGTGGAACTTGACGCCTGTGGAGTGGTTGTTGGCAGTAGGCCGACCCTCTGGGACTCCGTGGTAACAGTGGCTGATCTTCTGGGCAATGGCTGACGTCTGCGGTTACTCTTAATATTTTCGATATCTCTGAATATCTTGCCCTTTAATTCTTCAAATTCTTCTTGAGTCATCTTTTCGGCCTCTGATGCCACGTAGTCAAAGAAGGGCTGCCTGTCTGACTTCTGATGCAGAAAACCTGAGATAAGTGTCCTCATCTGCTCAAAGTGTTCGAGAATCTTGGAGTCTGTAGTTGAAACGGGTGTTGATGTAATGATGGACTGACTCCTCTCCCTCAGGACACTGGACTCGAGGTGTTCTGTGTCAGTAGTTGACCCACGTGATTCGTCCTGCTTGCTGGTATTTGGACTGGCCTCAAAACCTGAACTTCTATTGGCCCCCTTTCTTCTGATGTGGGTTTTAAGAAAACCCATCTGTTGGTAGACCCAGGACTGTCTCTTGGTCATCTCCCTCGGGGCTTGGCCAGATTGGAGCTTAGACAGCTTTCCATAACGGGTTCGCTGGGACTCAAACCACCTTCTCACATCAAAGGGCTGGAGCTTAAGTTCTGCAGATATTTCTGCCCAGAGAGCCTCTCTTCTGTTCCTGTCGTG
The DNA here is from genome assembly GCA_964017235.1 of Sabellastarte sp. h YS-2021. Lineage (NCBI taxonomy): Eukaryota > Metazoa > Annelida > Polychaeta > Sabellida > Sabellidae > Sabellastarte > Sabellastarte sp. h YS-2021. The sequence continues at coordinate 45,734,233 of OZ024929.1, forward strand.
GAAACGTGAATGTTCCTTGTCATACAGTTCAGGGTGCAGCTTGACGAATTCTACAATGGAAACTTCATCACTGTCTGTAAAAGTGGCACACACCCTGGCTATCTTGGCTGAAGAATGGCACTCCGGATCTTCCTCACACCTCTCTTCTTCTTCTGCCACAGCTTCCCCAATAGCTGGATCTTCCTGAATCTCCTCCTCCTCTCTCCTCTCACTTCCTTCTTCTGTAATAACTTCACTCCTATCCTCTACTTGACTTTCCTTCTCCCTCTCATCCATCTTTTTCCTTCCTCTCTTCCCTCCTTTCTCTTTTCTCATGATCCAGTCGACAAAATAATAAAAAAATAGTAAAATGTGTCTCCTAACTGTGAAATTTGCCTTAAGCTCAAGTATATAAAATGTAAAATAAAAATTGAAAACCCCTACAAATCAGTGACACACGTCTCTCAGTAGCCAAACAGTCAGTAACAATGACAAAGTGTGCGCGGTCGCTTATATAGTCCCAGACCTGCTCATTGCCTCATTTTAATTTCCAACGCGCGGAAAACAGTCGGTTCTTAATCGGTTGTTAGTCCCAGGCCGCCTGGGGCGTCCTCAGGACGCCGCAGACTGAAAATGCGTGGTCCCAGGCGTCCTGGGGAGGCCGGTTTGGATCGGTTAGGGTCGGTTACCCTTAGTCGGTTCTTAGTCCCAGACCTTGATTTTTGGGTCGCAGGACACCGCAGACGGTCTGAGGCTTCCGGGGACTAATGAAACCGACACACTTTCAGACGCATGAAATTCATACGCATCATATTTGAGTCTGGGATTAAGAACCGGCCGCCTGGGACTAAGCTACGGAGGTCTGGGACTAAGGGTCGCAGGACGCCTGGGACAACAACCGACTCTGTAAATTTGGGTCTGAGGAGGCCTGAGGAGGCCTGGGACTGGACATTTTGTTGACGGCGGGAAATAGGAATCGGTTGTAGTCGTGTGAAATATCAAACATGTTTGATTTTTCACACGGCCTCAACCGACCACAACCGATACTTACAGGAAGCCTGGGACTAAGCAAATATTTCAAACCGACCCCCCAAAACCCTTAATCGGGAGCCTTAGTCGTGTGGTGGAACACCCACATTAGGCATGGGGATGCCAGGTTATAAACCCTATTTACGAAAGAGTAAAAGACCAGACCAGGACTAACCTCACAAGCTATTGTCACTTTACCATATGGCTTGTTCAGGGTTACCCTAATCAGCATGTATCACACATTTTAATCTTAATAAAGAGGAGTGATAAAATGGTCCATGTAATTATGGCATCTGGTCCTAGCAAACTTATATTAGTCATTGTGTTATTTTTTTGCTGATTGCCAAGTACTTTTTGTGACATTAAAGATGTGAATGGTCATTTGGTAGTTCCTATTGAACATGTGTCTCTTCAGAAAGAACACAATAGAAGTACATAAAATGTAATGAGTTGGCTGATGTAGTGGTGTAATTAAACAAAATCTTGTACTTAAACCCTGTTCACATTGTCCCGATAACACACTCCTATGTACCCACAACAGCTATATCATAGTATAGGAACAGTTTGAATTTTTATATGTGACAATTGGTGCCTTGGGACAGGATCAGCAACAAAAAAAAAAGAGAAACAAAAAAATTGGCTTAGGTTTAGTATGATAAGAAAACTTCTGGAATGACATATATTAAAAATATATGACAAATGAAGATGACGATATAATGTGAGTGAGTAGTTCAAGTATTATATTATTGATCTTTAAAGGGTGATATAGTTTGTTACATGTGTAATGAGGGATGTTTTATTGTTTGTGATCCCTAGATCATAAAAAATGTTCATTTCAGTTGATTTTGCTAACCCTTGGATAATAAAAAGTCTATACATTTTAGTTGATTTTACGAATCTTCGGTTAATAAAAAACTATACATTTCACTTGATTTTGCTCTTCCCTTTTGTGTATACAACCAATGAATATATTAAACTAGTTAAAACTATTGTGACCCATGTGAGACAGTTTTCAGGTCCAGTCAGGGTAAGGTCTTGGTATTTGAGGGATCAGTGACTACAACAGTATCATGTTTAATCTATATGAGACATTAGAGCTATGTTAAGCTCCATTTCTAATGTGACGTTTGAACAGAGACTAAGTGCTATAAATGTGTGATAAGATCATGCTCAAACATTGAACTAAATTATTTTGAAGGAAAATTGATCAATAAGGAAAGAATATACGCATATATCGTTTTAATTAAAAAAAAAACAATTATTTTGTTTGGAGAAACAACAAACAAAAATTAAGCATCTTACACACCAATAAATAAAGTGAAATAGCTACTTACTCATCATAGATATCATATATAGCATATTTGGCATAGAAGGAATGTCTCCAGAGCTAAAACAGAAAACAAAGGAATAATAAAAAAAAATTGACTATTTGAATTAAACGTTACCAAAAGAGAGCAGTGTTATCTTGATCTTAGTCTAAAAATAAACATCAGAATTTGTAGCATCCAAAACTATTTTGCAAAGGGTTACTTGTTGCAACAAAACACACGATATGAATACCTTGAAATATTTTGCAATCTCAACGCGACCCATTAGGTTATAGAGGTCAATTAGTACAAGGAATAAAACTACAAGAAATACAACTTTTAACATGCAATATTTAAAAATAAAAATCGACTTAATTCTCATTATAATCTACAATGCAAAATATGTTATTGAACTCCTTTGGCAAGTGTTTGTGTTTCAAAGAGAAGCTAGGACGGCAGTATGTAAAAAATTACTCACAGATTCGTCGTCGTAGGCCAGCAGAACATAGTTGAGATCTGGAGACACCCAGTAATCAGAATAATCATCCTACAGAACACAAGTATACACATAATGATGACGTCATGTTTATATATTATTGCTATCTCGTCTAGACAGTACACAACTAAAACGGGACGTATTACCAATTCACAGAACAGAATGCTGTATTTAGTAGATAGGCACAACCTGGTGACGTCACAGAAATACACAATATATAATGACGTCACACATTTTACTAAGTACAGATATTTAAATCATATATGCATTGATTTTACCAATTCTAGGAGGCAATTCCATTTGTATGTTTTCATATACACTAGATTGTCTACTTATAACTTCAAGGTTAAATTTTTTATTCATAAAAATATTTTGCATGCTAAGAGAATTTCTTAAAAAAATGATCATTTTTTGACAATTCTAAGAATTTGTGTAATTATAAGAATAAGAATGTTTTGTGAAAATGGACCTAATACTGTACATTAGGTTCTGTTATATCTGAAGTCTCTGTAGGGAATCAAAACAATGAACTAGTTCAGGTCTTGTAGCAATCAAGACCATATCATCTGCACATAGTAAAATGTTTATTTTGAAAGGTTTCCTGTCTGAGGTCAGATCTGGTGAAATGGCTGATAAGAACATTAACAATGGACTTCTTATCTCAAAAACAGCTGTGACTGTGCTAGTTAATAGCAAAGAAAAACAGGATTCCAGAATTTTTGTAGTTACATTTCTCATGAGAATGGGTGTTAGTTTCCCCAGATTATTATTTTTCTATCAGCTTCATTAGTAGTGCAGAATATTTGAATGATACCACATAAAGTTTATTTAATGAAAAAACAATACACAAGTTAGCAACTATAATCAAATGGATTTATTTAAATAACAGATATATTGCAAACTAACATCTGGCTGCTGAAACTGGCCAGTATTTACATTAATCTTATAGCACAATCTCTTTCTTGTGCCCATGGTGATTACAGAAACCTTCTGCCGATGATGGCCTACTCAGAAAATACATTTTAGTCAAAGTGGCTAAGTAAAGTTCACTCAGCATCAATCGGATTTTGTCACTTTAGCCAGTTAGGTTTTGAAATGGTCAAGTCATTTGTAAACCTTACTTGATTTTGAAATGGTCAGATAAATGAGGTGACTGTTTTAAAACAGTGAAAGCTTAGAAATGGCAGGATACATAAGCTATTGAACCTGTAACTACATGTCATATAATTACAATAAGCCATATTACTATATTATGAATGACAAACAAGATTTGAAATTCCATAGATACTAAATTTGAATTAAGACAGGTGTGTGTGTGTGTTAATCAGTGAGCTTAGAATATAGACCTCTAAAGAGCAATAACAAGCTTTCTTACAACTAATAACAACTGTTTTGTGCTGTTCAAATAATTAAACCTTCAGTCCCCATTTTCCTAATTGTCTTTAGCTAGTCCTTACAAATTGTGATCATCTTTTTAAACTTCCATTTTTACTTTTTCAGTATTTGTGCTGGAAGACAAATAAATGATTAAATAGTCCAACAAACCATAGAGAAACATGTTATTGACATAGATTCATTTCTTGAGAAATATTCAATATTATTTCTTTCACTTTATAATTTAAAATCAGACTCTCTTTATCCAGATTGATAATAATTTGATAAATATAGGTTATATAAATATAATAAAAATGTGTTTGTAATATTCATACGACTGGTTTTGTTGCAAAAAAAGAAACATGTAGCACAAAACTAAAATATTTTAGTAAACAATTCTATCTAGTGCAGTAAGTTTGCATCTTTAGTCAGAGATATGTTATCATCAGTAAACAAAGATAAGCAAACTGTGAAATGTTTTTTTAAAAAGAAAAACATATTGCAGCAAATTATTGTGATTAAAATTTACTTAGGGTTAAACTTTATACAAATGGAGATAACATAGTGAATATAATCATTCTACACTCTTATAGCCTTTTTCTAAATTTTCAAAGGTGCTTTTATTATCTCCTTAACTCTGTTTTTGAACAGTACAAGCACTAGTACAAACAGTTAAACTAACAGTATAATGATGTATTTAAAGTACACCAACAATAAACCCATTCATACTATTCAGGTAAGATATCCTGATGATTTCCCATTTGGAGAAGCGAGCCACTTTCGTGAAAGGTCTCAGACTAAGCCAAGTCTCAGACTAAGCCAAGTCTCAGACTAAGCCACTGGCTCGAATCTGGGTTTGTTTTCTCAGCTGAGTTTTGGTCTTACATTCTTTTCACAAATGCTGACTGAATGAGACTGGTCTGAACCAAAATTCTCGACTATAAATTTAATTGCCAATTTAATTAATTAAATGTTTCAACACATATAACTTTGGAAAAGATAAGGTTTACAGTTATAAATCCAATCTTGAATCACTGACACAAAAGACTCTTGAAACTCTGCGCTCAAAGCGTCAAACATTTTCTTTGTAGGCTCAAGGTTGACTCTGTGACTCAGTCAAATGCCAGTTTGAATCTTTGTGTGAAATAACTTGAGGTAGAGTTTATGGGCTCAGTCAAATAATGTCCTATATATGAGCCCAAAAGTCTCAAATTTGAATCTGAGGCCAGGCATAAAGCTTTTCATAAAATTAGCCCCAGGGTCTGGTTTCAGACACGCCTGTGTCAAGGTGCTCCTTTTACACCTTAGCGAAGGTCAGCTTTAAAGTTTGCTAAAAAACTTAAGAAATGAGTAAATTACCACTTTTACCCAGAAAAACGGGTAAAACAATGATTTCAGCTGTAAAATGCAACACATACTTTTCCCTTAAATTGGAGGTAGCTATTTACATTCCTTTAGATCCTTGTTAAAGGATAGCAAAACGTAAGGTTAACCTTAGATTTAAGGTGACCTTTATGTCAATCTAGCTTTGTAAAACCAGTCTCATCTCTTTCAATCTGCAACTGTATCAATAATAAGCTGTGCCATAGTCTCTGTAAGTTGCATCACCTACTTGTTTGTATGCTAAAAAGTTGTCTCTGATAATGTAAACTTCCACACAGGATCATGACACTCAACCAAAATGGTTTGTTCTTGTTCTCATGCTCTGGAGGACAGAGGTGAGGGTTTGTTTGTCTCTTCATGGATTTAAGAAAATATACGTTGTATTTGTGTCATATTTGTAAAGCAAGGTGGTGGTGGTTTAACCTATGACTTGGTTCTTCTCAAACATGGCCTGGATCATGATCTGGATGACTAATCCAGAATTATTTTTGTGAATTTCAGCACAACCCATAGGCGAGGGTTTTGTGCTTGCTCAGGCACGGTTTACTTTCTTTTTCGTCCAGTGAAGTTATGTGTCTAGATTTTTCTGGTGTTTTATCATTACCTCCGTGGGCCAATGTTTGCCCCCGTGTTAGAAATACGTTCCCACAAGATAATACCACAATAATATCTGTATCCATTGTGATGCAATGATATGTACTACAGACAATTTTATTCATGAATATTATATTTTTTCAGACTTTTCACCCCTGATTTTTGTCTGGCCAGTTAAAGAAAACATGTCATAATGACACCAGAGGTGAAGTACCGGGAGAAGTGTGAACTAGACATAACCTCCTAGGTTTACATATGTAGAGATTATCTGGACCTAATTTTTATCATGTAAAGAACTCACTAATTTATCTTAGCTTTTGATACATCAAAAGGTGAAATTCTTGTAAGCAAGTAATTATTCAGTTCAAAGAACTAAATCATCCTTCCTTCATATCAGAATAATATCTCATTTGACCTTAATCCTGTTTGTAACAGTTTAAAAAAACTATGACCAGGTTAGATCCCTTTGGAATATTTCCAACCATGCAGAGAATATTTGTTCTCTTGAAGGGTAAACAGAGGCCCATTGAGTTACAAGTTGAGGATTTGCCAATATGTGTAGTGTAGCTTGACTAGTTCCCGCCTGATCACTTAAATTAAACAGCCACAATACAGCCAAAACAAGGTACTAGGTGTGATGTTAATCAATCAATTAGAATCAATCCCAGACTGCATATATGGGAACATACACAAAGGTCAAAATACACACCAACAATATACAGTCTGTACATACCAAGAGTTCTGCCACCATTAGCACCTCTGTGACATTTGATGTGATGTTGAATAATAGGAGGTCCCCATACTCATCTGTGAACATAAAGCCATCTTCTCCTGCCAAGACAAAATACACAGAATCAACTAAAACATTAAATGTCATAAACTGTCCCTTAAACATTTGGAGTTACCAAGAATGTAAACGTTATCAGCTGTTTGTTTATGTGCAGCAAGATTTTATATACTCTTCTGTGAACATAAAGCCATCTTCTCCTGCCAAGACTAAAGACAAAGTAATCAATCTGAATATTTAAGGCTATAAACAGTCACTTATATATTTTCAATTATCAAGAATATCAACATTGTCAGTTGTTTGTAGATATGTAGCAACAGTTTTTGTATTCTTCTATTAACATAAAGCCATCTTCTGCTGTCAAGACAAAAAAAACGCAAAATTAACCTAAACATCTAATACTATGTGTACTCATTTACATATTTGGAGCTGCAAAGAATGTCAACATTGTCAGCTGTTAGTGATAGAGGTGTTCCACTGGAGCCAACTCATCAGTTTTCAAGGGTTTTAGAAGGGTCAGTTACCTTTGTTTACATTGTTGACTAGGGTCGTTTATCATTTTCTGGCTTAAATTGTTGGGTTGGCTGAATATCAAACATGTTTTATATTTCACCAATCCACCCCAACTCTTTACATTGACCGTAGTTCCATCCCCTCAGTAAACCACCTTGTCCTTGTCTCTATGTCTTGTTGTGGTCACTTCCGGACCTGTCCTATAGTGTTACCGTTTTGTTGGGAAACACTTGCTGGCCTGTTATGTCAAAATACAGCCTCAGTCCATGACAAGCTGTAGAACAACACTGATTGTATTTGAAAGGAAATCAGTCACAGATATAACTTTTGCTGGTTGCTGATGAGCTTTTGTTTTTTAAAGCGCTACCTTTATTTGATTTATGAGAGGAGTCCTAAAAAGTCAAAAAAAGAATGTCAGGAAGACAGAATTCCCTACACACCTACTTAGTTTGAGTTAGGGGATACTGCTGCTGACATTGAGAGGAGAAGGGTAGAGAAAAACCAGAGGGAGAGCAAGGAGACAGAGAAACAACAGAGGGAGTAGAGGGAGATGGGGAAGCCAGGTGAGAGGATACTCCACAGGGGGATGTTTCACAGACGGAGGAGACAGTGCTAGAATAAAAGACCATGAACTAACGGGAGTAAAAGTGAATTAGACACAGAGGGTGGAGGAGCAGCCAGCCAGGCAGCTACCCAGATCCAATCTAGGTGCAAGAAAGGAAATATGATCAACATTTATTTGACAGACTCAGGTGATGATTCAGAAGCCGCCAGCCCAGCCCCCTCAGAAGTCATTGGTGCCCAAGCAGCTTACTTGCCATGGCTGTATGACAGGTGCTGGAACTACCTCCAAAAGGACCACTGCTGTTAAAGGTCCTATTCAGGACAACTGCTGATTTAAAGGTCCTTGGCATTCTCCACTTGTATTCTCTCCCTTCTGCCTCTGGAGATCCTGAGGTTTGTTATTCTATCTTCTGCTGTAGGGTCTTACTAGCCATGGTTTCAAGGTGAAGGAGTAAGAACCCAGCAAGAAACAGTGCAAAGAAAGTCTTCCTTCATCCAGAGGTTCAGGTGGGGGAATGTGCCGTTCTCTATCTTTTCTTCAACTTGCAGCAATTAAATATTTGTGCATCTGATGGAGATCCTTTTGACCCTACATCTGCCCACAAGAATCTGTATTCGGCATTAACCTGGGCTAGCAGAACCAGGGTAAGGAAGTCCTTAATAATTGTAAATTCACTCCCAGATTTCCTTGGCTTCTTCATGGCAATGTGTTTTCCATCTGGTCTCTCAACAATGCTGGGGAAATTCCATCTGGTTCTGAACTTCTCCTGGATCTGTTTTCAGTCTTCTTGAGGAGTAGTTCAGATCAAAGCCAGTTTCAAGTCATCTTCTAAAGGCTTAATGTGATGGTGTATGCATTCTTCACTGAGGTTGAAAACTGCAAGGGTGCATCCTGACAAAATGATGATAACCTGATATATCAGCCTGTATTAAATAGGCCAGGAGGTTGTTATAGCATCCACTTTTTCTCTTTGAATGATCCATGGCATCACCCTGTGGTTTAGTGTTTTCCTTCTTGGTCTGGGTGGTGGTGCTGGCTGTATGACAGGTGCTGGTCCTGTGTTTAGATGTGTCCTTTTTTCCCTGCAAATCATAATCAAAATATTTGACTCAATGAAAACAACAGGGCCAAAAGCTTATGTAGAAAGTCTTTCTGATCTTGAACCGGTATCTTTACAGTGAGAAATGATGAGTAACAGCAGCAATAAGGGGTTTATGTAGTGTTGCTTGGATCCCAAAAGGCGATCATGAGTCCAGAATTTAATGCCGGTTGGGCCTCTATAGCTTCTCCTGATACTTTCATGTCCGATCATGCAGAAAAACTTCACAAGTCAAGTTGGTGTCTGGATCCAGTCAAGTCGGGATGAACTACATCCTGTTGGGGAGGTGAAATTCAACTCATATTTTCTTTCGTTTTTCTGGATTTTTTCCTTGATGCTGACTCAGCTAACTGACCATCAAATTAATAACATGCAGCAAGAATCTACATAGTTACTCTCCTGGGAACATAAAGCCTTCCTCTTCTGACAAGACAAAAGACACAAAATTAACCTGAAGATTTAATACTATATATACGTTTGTCTGTTTATTTGCTCGGATGCATAACTTGAAAATATGCATTGTATTGGGGTCACATTTTCACAAAAAAAGGTGTTGTTTGACACAGATGAGATCCAGAGGAGTCGGGGAGTGGGGACAGGAGAATCACCACATTGGATGGACATGTCCATATTTTTTTTATAATTTTATCACAATGGAAACAGATATTAAGCATAGTCCTAACAAATTATGACCTATCATAAATACGGGTCAAATGTTGACACTATAATGATGATGGATCAATAAAGTACAAAGAAAGTTTAGAGACATTACTCTCATCGGAAAGATAACATGAAAAACAGCTATTATTCCTATTTGCGCATTTTGATTATTGTTAACAGTTTAATATGTGATTGATCTGTTCCACAGATGGTTAAATAATCAGATTGGACACTAGAATACGATTTTTTTCTAGAACACAGGGTTTTATTTTTTAAAAATATTGTCAGAATCAAAAAAAAATCATAGGAATACAGATAATTAAAAATTTGAAGTTTAAAGTGCATTTTCAATACCAATTTTTCAAAACATCATTCTTTTATGTTGATAGTTTCATGTATCATGTTAAAATACTAAGGCATCTATTTTTTTTACAGATCTAATGCATTCAAAGTGTCATTTGTTACCTTAAGAAGTCTTAAAATTTCCATGAATGAAAGAAAATCGTTTCATTGAAAGTAATTGCTTAGAAAATGGTTGTTTTCTTTTTAAATTTTAAGGAAAAAAAATCAAAGAATAAAAATTTTGCTAAATATGAGTACTGGACACATTTTCACTGAGGTTTAGAATTACGCTTAAGATTTATTTAATCCCTCTGAATTTTTACAATTCTCAAGAAAAAAAAAAGTCAAATCGAATAGAATAGCTGAGCAGAAAATGGATAACGTTGTTTTTTTTCAGTTGTAGATCAGTATAAAAACATTGTTTTTAGAAAAACTGTATTAAAAGACACTTTTGAAGCAATTCCAGAATCCAATTTCACTTGTTGTTAGAATTATTTCTTACAATCCAGTGTAATCCAATAAAGATTTTTATAGCGATTAATCTTCATCATGTGACATTCGCGTCTAAGGTGCAACTATATGTAAACATATTGAAAAGTCATAGGTCCTATTAACTTAGCCAGGTCATTGTATTAGTCATGGTAACTAAGACTGATAGGCTTTGAAATGGGTAAGTTATGATCTTACAAAACCTTAGTTCTCTAAGACATTCCTTAGAATAGCACTAATCTTCTAGTATGAGTATATCAGCAATTCTGGGTCATGATGTCAGACAAAACAGGGTTCCACATGGCACGAGGGGGGCATACCATATCTCATGAGTGTGAATGGGGTACAAGATAGACGTTGGAAAATAAAATACTGGCTGTAATTTAAATCAGCAATTTTATGAATATATGATAAAGCAACTGTCAAACATCTACTCCCAGGGCAGTCATCCTTCATTCAAGGGCCAACTGATAGAATAAGAGCTGTGACCTTTTCCAGATCATGAAGTATGGTCATAAAAGAGAAGAGAAACACAAGGTCTCTGTATAAAACATTTCAGTCATTTTGTGAAAGCCCTGTGTAAAACACTTTAAGACATTTTGTACAGTATATAAATTATTTGTGTTTGTGATTAAAGAAAGGAACAAGAGGCTCTCACAAAAGTTTGGAACAAATGGGCAATTGACAGTAATGTCTATTTATCACTAGGTATGGATGCAGAAAGTATGAGAAAACCAAGATATACCAAAAATTGTTTTTGTTTGTTTACTGTAAAGAAGCTTTAGAAAATTGTGGAAAGATACCTGTCAGATAAATCGGATGTGATAATTAAATATAGTAGTTTTATTTTTGTATTTGATTATCCTCTTATGTGTAGAAATAAAGAAATAGAAATCTCCTTTGTGGCGAATTTCATGTACTGTAGTGAATTTCCATGGTTTACCTGTAACTCACTGAAGCAAGAGAATGAATGTCATATAAACCACAACTGTATAAAAAAGGACAACAAAAAACCCTAAAGTAAAAAAATTCCAGCATCATTTGAGAAGCATCCTCAATTACTTTAACCCAAGTAGCTTATTACGTGGGGAAAAAGTCAAACATAACTCGCCTGGGGTACATAAATTGGTTCTGGAAGGGTCACTTAGTTATTCATCACAGATGAGACTTGCAAAAAAGAAGGCTCCTCAATGAAGAACTACCAATCTTTATGCAAAGCTAACCGTGTCAGATATATTGTTGCATGGTGACTAACTAAATTTCCTACGTCTTGAACATGTCATATCTCTTCTGGCTTTACAGTCTTTTGCAATGTTCTAATATACATGAATATGATCATTGTGTCTAATAGAGGGTTCTAAAGTACCGTAATTTATTGATAAATGCCTGGGGATCATGCAGTCTTGTTTTTCAAAAGTGGGGCGTTTCTAGCAACAAGATGTTTCTCATAAATTTAAAAAAGCAAAATTAAATTATTCAGTCAATGATCTCTCTCTACCTCTCTCTTGGGTTTTTGTATTTACTTGGAGCAACGAGTAAGAAATATGCCTGATGAAATCATTAATGTAAGGTATTTTACTATGTTCTTAATCTTAAACAGTTACTATACTATTATTTTTCACAAATGAGTACTGCTTGTTTTAATTTCTGATCTTTGCTCAATGAAAATTATTATGAAAATGTTTGGGACATATGTTTGTGTTTATGGCATAAATAATGTATGAGTGCATTAAATGTTTAATGTTTCTGGCAGATGTCATTATATTTTGTTTTATTGTCTTTGTAATGTTCCAAAGCATTTGATTTATAGTTTTCTAATATAAATATAACTGAGTGCATTTCAAAGTTTTTGTGCCTGTCATTTATTCCGGAGAGAATTTTAAGAATGTTAAGATTTGCATCAAACCAGGACAAAAGGCCCCAAACCCAATTATGTAGAAAGTAGTTTTTTTAAAGTAAGTGCAACCATAGAGGCAGCAGAAGGAGTAGGAGATAGGTAAGTGAAGATGACATTAGGAGGTCCAATCCCCATATGATTGAAGATTCTGAAGGGGGACATTGTTATGTGAAGCCCACCACATCCCAGATCTTTGTGTATGCCAATAATTTGTACATTCGAAGCAAGATGATTCAGATAGACTTTTACCAATATGTCTGCGTCATTTGGCGAGCCAGTCTCTCAAACCTAAGATGATCCATGAACAGACCAGTACAACTGGAGAAGTGTGAATCTACCATAACTTATTTTCTAAAACTATACCCAGATGAAGGGGGATCATCTCCTTAATCAGGCAGTACTTTCAGACAAATCATTCACTACAAAAATGAGAGCAAATTAGTGCTATTTTCTGGTTATCTATGTTCAGACAATTGATTTCACGACTGATTGCTTAGTGGCATGAGGCTGGAGGCCCTCAGGCAAATAGGGAGACAACGGAACATTTATCAAGCCAGCTTTTACTGCACCTGGGGAGGTTGGTAATACATACAAAGAGTACTTAGAACTTGCTACATACAAGATAAGCTGTACATTTGTTTCTGTAAAGTAATTAATTGCGGCGCTTTGTGCTTGTGGTCAAATAATCTAAAACCCCAACCATAAATAGTTTCGCCAACCGTTTGCTGTTACACATTTAAATCATTTGTATTTTCGAGAATAACTGAGATCAGCATTGCGTCCAATGGTATTAAGTGTTACAAAGTTGGTGTTTTTCATCCTGTTTAACAGCCACGATCATACTGGGATAGGCCAACAACATTTTCCAATTTGTGGGGGCCAAATAAATATTTTAACGTGTTTCTTTGTAACTGAAATGCAAATAATAGTATAGGCATGTATTGTATTGTAACGTTACATAATCTTATTGTATTAATAAATCAATATACCCTATGTATAGGCTTTAATGGCTTGGGGATCTTGGGGACTGTCTTTTGCAGTGTCTGGGGCACTGCAGGGGTCATTCCTTGATCCCTCACACGGGGTGTGCTTATTTTGAACCAGGGCTGGATACCAGACCAGTGTTTTGAATATTTAGGAAAAGTAAACAGCCCATGATTTGCTAGGAGTCTCCTTAGATATCATTGTGTGGCTTCATATTATTCGTTAATTCATAAATTTGGTGGGCTCTTGGATGTTTTAGATGAAAGAACTCTTCACTCTGAAGCCATACCTTGAACTCAGAACATTACATTTTTAACTCCCCTCCCTCCCAGCCCCTGGTTTATTTCTGTTAACATAGGACTTCTGGCTACATGTATCTATGTAAATTATGCTGTGTGCATCAGACTCCACCATCCAGGGCAATGGGCAAGCTCCTGGTTGTTAAGCACAACAACTGGTATTGATGTATGTACTGGTGAACTGTAATACTTGAGACAGTATTGTGGTTCGACTGTATGCTGGTGTTATCTTACTTTATAAATAACCTTTGTGTCTCTAGTCCTTGCGTGTTAGTTATATTGTTCACATTTTGACCTCTCATCCAGAGGTCACAGTCTAATTTCTGCCTCGTAATATTATGGGGAATGGTATTGAATTTTGGCATGCTTATATAAACTAACTTTTAATACTTGTCATGCGACCTGTTTTGTTTTCAGTCATGGATTTTTGTTAAGGTCATCTTAAATTATTTACCTTCAGTTTACAATTTATCATGGTATTTGTTGGTGTTGCTTTCATTAAGGCTACCTTAAAGCTGCAAAAATTTAAAATGCCGTAAATTAAAGGCCAACGTAAACTCTGTTTTTCAGTACTATATATACATTGTGTATATATTTGTGTATTGTAACATAAATGCAAATAAAAGTAGTTCAGTTGTTGTATTTTATCGTTACATCATCTTATTGTATTAATAAATCAATGTACTATCTGTGTCTGTTTGGTCAACTTATATACTGATGAGGCAAAATATGGAACCTCAAGCACCACACCATCGGATTTACCTTTACAAGCATTGTACACACTATGTCGAGGTTTAAGAAGAGGCTTAAAATACTTAAAACACTGGAGGCTTAAATACTTAAAATACTGTAGGGACTTGTACACCAGAAAGACAGTACACTAAAATGTGACACTACATTACACAAGAGGAGTGGACATGATTTTATGTGCACAAGAAAGTCTATGACAAAAGGCTAACCATACTAAATGGCTGGTGTGAAGAAAAATATTCTATACAAATACAAGAACATGTGAAAGCATAGAGCATGGGAAAAAAGTCAAATCTACAGCTCAGATCACAACCAATAGTTAAGAAAAATACACCCTGTTCCCAAAAGCTATTTGACAAGTTTCAGTCCGACTAATCTGACTGTTAGCCGAGGTTTTGCTAGAGAATATGGCAGGAGTTTCTGATTGATATCATTATACTTAATGTCTTGTAACATCTGACATCACACTTGGTATGTTAAAATGGTCAATGACCTATTAAAGAGGATGCTTAAGTGATTACAATTATGAGTTTAGAAAATAAACTAAATAGTCATGTTATATTGTGTAATTGTAACACCAAACTGAACAAAATGCAGCAAATTGTATCAGGAAAGTATCCACTGGGTTACGTTTATTTTTAGGTTAGTGTGCTATCATGGTGCTGTTTGATGTGACAACTTTTCTACTTTTTTGTCAACCACAGCCTCCGTTTCTAATTTTGTTTTTTTTTCAGATGAACCACTGCTGAAATTGTAACAATATTGAATTACTCACATTCTGTTAGAGCATTTCCTTGTCTCGATAATAAGTCTTAAAAAAAACAAAAAAACAAACAAAGGGCTTTCAGATAAATTGCAATGAAAATGTTATAGTGACAGTACCAATCTTATACATACCTTAAGTGTAATCTTATCTAATTTAGTAATACTTTTATACCATTTACTCTCTGTATTAAAGGATTTAAAGGCACAGAAAGATAATTAAAGTTTAAAATTCATTAAGCCATAAGATATGGGTTTAGCCATAAAATCAGAGACACTTCAAGGCAAAGGAATAATCAAAGGCTTAAGAGCCTGGTGGGATAAAATAAGTTTTAATTTCCTTACTAGAATATGTTGGGAGACACTACAAATATTGAAAGGCACTCTAGCGACTGGGAGTATTGTAGACGAAACTGCAGTTGAAACCTTTCTTAGAATTGTAAATTGAAGGTTCCAAAGAAGGAGTAGTTGAGACAGCCTTATAAAATCTACTAGGCTGTTGCTGTATTGACTTGTGCCAAAGGTAACCTTAAAAGTATTGCTTCCAAGTGATGTACTCCTAATGTCTTCTTTTCACTTTATATGCCTGGCCAAATTTTTTTATTAAATATAGCATAATATCAAGAGAAATAATGTTGATATGTCAGTGAAGATAGCCTGATATATCAATTTAAAATTACTTTTGTAAGTATATATTTTGACATCCACGATTGGATTAGTCTCATCAGAGACTTATTTAAGTATGGCTCCTGAAGTGCTATTTTTGGCTTTTATAATCACCCCCTGCATCAAAACACTTCCCTGCTAAGAGACATTCAAACAAACACATGAGATTGAGCATAAGACAATGGTTAGGGAACCAAACTGGAACAGAGTGTCAGAGAAAGTGTGGAAGACAAGAACTCAAATACATTTTAAATATCCCCACCATTGCTCCTATAGGAATCAATCAGTATGTATAATTTATACCTAACATTTGTATATTAAGTACAATTACCACCTTAATCCTATATTAGCATAACATCAACGTAAGTCCATCATGAATGATTAACCCATTCAGTCTGTAGGCATGGGTTCATGTATAATGACACTCTTAAAGATTACTCTTATTCTTAAACTATTTTAGGAAAAACTCTTCGAATAATGCATATTTGTAGAAGTAAGGATTTTTATAATTTTTTGAGAATTTATAGAATTTTAGTACTTATAATGACACATTGGATACAATAGCTTTAGAAAACAAAACCCAGTAATATTTTATTTGTTGATAAGCATGAAGGGGTTATTTATGAAAAGCTGTATTCAGAAAAGTTTTTGTTGCAATTTTTTCTAAGAAAGTAAATTACTTTCCAAGGAAATCTTAGGAATAATATTATTTTTAAAACTAGAACTTTG
This sequence comes from Sabellastarte sp. h YS-2021, assembly GCA_964017235.1. Taxonomy (NCBI): domain Eukaryota; kingdom Metazoa; phylum Annelida; class Polychaeta; order Sabellida; family Sabellidae; genus Sabellastarte; species Sabellastarte sp. h YS-2021. The sequence continues at coordinate 45,750,937 of OZ024929.1, forward strand.
GTGAATCTTGGATTTAATCTCGTCCAACAATTCTTCTATTTCTGAGGCACATATAGAGTCATATTTTGACTAGCAACTAACGTATGAAAATATAGTCCTGTTTGGCTATGTGTTTAAGATTATAAAAAGGCTCTTGAGTTAATTATCACATTATCATACATATCACACATAATGAATCAGTTTATGCGTGAAATGCTAGTGTGATGCAACACATATACATGAGGGAAATGGGCAAACATCAGCAAAGATAGAGACTCAAGGTTAAAACTTGTTAAGCATCTTAGTGGCATAGGTTCCAAAGCAGTATGCCTTTTTTCCCTTGAAATAAAAATTATTATTGCATGGAAGAGGAATGCCAAAAACATTGACATAGAAGTAAGTATAATATATATGTAATATAGATAATGGAAGTAGTTAATGGTACATACTAATGGTATACTTTCCTGCAACAACTTACAGGTGCTCTCACACTGATTACATTTTGTTTAAAAAACTTTGCCAATGCAAAACATTCCCAGATACATTTACACTATAGTCAACTAGTTCTGCCTAAATATATCATATATTTCCCTGTCATATTATAGTCACCAAACTTATTTGTCATTAGTGAGATTCTGAAAGCAATTAGAAGTATTGTTTAGCTATTGCTACCGTGTCCCCATGGGTAACATACTCGCCTAGGAACACAGAATACATAGGAGAATCCAGGAACAAGCAGATATATAGTGGCTTGGATGACCGCTGGAAACCGTCTTTTGTCACTGGATCTTTTCCCTAGAGGCAGGCTAAAGAACCAGGGGCATGGATAAAAGGTCATCCTAAAGCCTCAGTCTTTCAGTTAGGAGAATGTCAGTCATGTAAGAGCTTGGGCTGTATTTGTGCAGCCAGGATGGGTCATATACCTCTTTGAATCCTGTAGTACAAGACAATATGATACTTATTATAATTATACAATAAACTACACACAGTGTATGTTGGTATGTTATGTATTTCACAAGTCAGATGAAATTTTTATTATAGCATTTCTTTTACCCAAGAAAGGAATAAAGGATGTACTGTAAGAGACTTTCTTATGTCTTCTTCAAACTGCTCTGGAAGAATGTTGTAGTTTCAATTTTGACAAGACTGAATCACACACACCAAATGTATGGTCAAAATAGTATATTTTTCCTAGTTTAAGTTGTGATGTCACAATTTAGTGTAGATGTACTTCTGGGGCCGAATTTATAAAAGGGATCAATTTGGTATTCACTATGAAGCTGAACTTATCTTTTGCTCAAATTTCAGCTTAACTTTGATGAACCAAGGCAGGTGGCCTAAACTTTACATCAAATACGGCGCAACACTCAAATCTGATTTGATGAGAGCCAAAGATCAGCTCAACCTTTGGATTAGTCACTCTGTCATTTATGAATACAGATTTGAGCCAATTCTCAATCAAATTTTATCAATAGTTAAGCTAATTTTAGCTGATCTTGATCCACCTTTGTGAATACAGGGCCTTATCATAATGGAAAGGAATAGTTCTTCAGGAACACTAAAATTTGCATAACTTGGCAATGACATAGACCAGATAATCTAGAAAAGTGATGCAGCATTCCACTTGAGCAAACCCTTAAACGTCCCCTTTTCAGCTTTGTAGCCCAGACACTTTTAACCCCTTTGTGTAATGCAAAGTTGAGTGATTCTATAATTCAGTAATTTAATCTTAGCTTCCATAATGTCTTTCTCTAAATATCCCTAGCCACTTTTGAAATAGATCTGAGTTCAAGTTCATACAAATTATCAAACACTGTGACAGTAGGCCAGATTAAGGAGAGCCATTTTGGAATATTGTGTGCCTTATCGGTTAAGTGTGCATGGGGATTTAGAAGCTTCCTTACTTCCGTAAGCCAATAACTGAATTATGGCTGTAATCTGATCTATGGAAAACCTTTAAATTCTACCAATGCACATTTTTGGGCCTTAACATACAGTAAACAAAAGAAAAAAAATAAATCAACACTTCTTCAACTACAAATTGAATTATTCATTACTCTGTTCACTGTTGAGATCACATCTGACAGATCAACACTAGAAATTTTTTATACAAAGGGGAAAAACCCAAAGCTAACACATCGCAAAAGCTAACACTCTGCATGCAATCCTATGATACACAAAACCTTCCTATGTAGTTTTTTGTGCTTTTTCTTCCCCACTCCCACCACTCCCTGGACAAAAGCTGTACAAAAAACATCCTTTCATCAAAAGCAGAATCAATCTTTAAACCCCCTTCTCATTGTCCCATTCTAGTGCACAGATAGCCCCATGCGGCATGGCTATATGTATATAAGTATGATTTGACACAACCCTGGCAAATGTGTCAGTTTAAGGTCCATTTGCAAAGTAGCTGCAATGCTTCAAAATGACTAAAACCAACAGGGTGCAACCAAAGCTTTTATGTTCAGCAACTATGGATGGGACATTCCATTTGCTTCTTGACACTCTAGGGGTGAGTGACTGTTATAATGTCTATATTTTTGTCACTTTGTGCTAATACATGTTATCAATATACAGCTGCATCCCTGTTACCATTGCTATGTCATAAATTGAAATTACGAAAAATATATATGGATCAAAATCAGCCTCTTTCCTGCATCATACTTTTGCTACTGAATGGAAAATATACTACTAAAGCCATCAGATCCAAGGCTAGTGTCATTAAGTTTTAGACAACAGTTAAAAAATTTTCTATTCAGACTAGCCTATTCTGGTCCATGATCTGGTCCTTTATGGGATGCTAGCATAAATACTCTCTCTGGTAATAGACTATACCTTTTTGGACATTGTCTGAGGAGGTATCTACATTAATCCAGTGGTTTACAAATACTTTTTCTTATTACTATGCATCAAGGAAGATATGTATTCGGGTGCATTTATTTATCTGTGTTCACACTTACTACAAAACTAATGAACAGATCTTTCTGAAATGTTTTTGTGGCTTTGGTCAGACCAAAGGAAGAAGTGATTAAAGTTTAGGAAAAATCCTGTTGATACATTAGATAAAAAATCCGGACAAAAAGTCGCATTGTCATTGAATTTTCCATGTTGTTATATGCAAGGATTTGGAATGATCTGCCTGATGGTGTATGCTCAGACACATCTCTCTCTTCATTCAAGAAGAAGTTGAAAACTCATCTCTTTGCAAGAGCTTCCAAGTCTTGTTTCCGTCTTTCTCCGTGGTACCGACCCTGTAATGTTTCTGATTTAACTATCACGATCTCTGATTTCTGGCATGATATGCCTTAGAGTCTGTCAATAGACAGAGATTAAGCGCTATAAAAGTGCTATTAGAATTAGAATTACTGTGTTCAACATTACTCCTTATCTTTTTGTAGCCATGCTGTCCAATTGTGAGGATCAAAATGAAAAAAAGCAGTATTTGCATAAAATTACAATATGGGGATACTTGGCTGTATTAGCAAAGGGCTGCATTCTAGGAGTGATTTCTACTTATCATTTTTACAATAATTCAATGAACGTCTTCATATGCTTGGAGATGTTTGAAAGCCCCTTGAGTGGATGACTGCAAGAGATGCCCAACCATTCTCTTCCATCTGACTTCAAGTGCCAATACCTATTTTGAAAAAGGATTCATCTTTCCTTCTCTGAAGTGCCCTTATTAAAAGGGATGAGGGTGGGTTCTCTCAAGGGGTTGTGTGAGGAGATGTGGGTGACTGATGCCTTCTTTTTATTGCAGCTAAAATTTGACAATATAATGTCATTGTCTTTACAACAGCAACAACAAGAAAATATGTTGCAATTATATTAACGATTTATAAAAAAATAACACATTAGTGAAAAGAATTGCTAATTATACCTCTTTTCAACCTTCACGATTTATCTAAGATCCAGCTGACTTTAAACTCATGCTATGCTTTGACTGATCCTTCAAACATGGGCAGGAAAATGGAGAAAAATATAGGATTAGTCCAGAGTAAAATTATCAATCGTACAACCAATAATATAGGACCGATAGGAAACAATTCGTAAAGATCACTTGTAGTAGTTATTCTTGGGGAATAATCAGCAGATTGGTACAACTAATCTTCTCTTGGGATGACATCACTCAGTTTCATTTTCACAGGTAAATTAGTTGTATTTATGAAAAGAGTGAAAAACATAGGTCATCAGACAACAAAGATTAGTTGTTGTAGCACAGAAAAGAAGTTCTAAGACAGAAATTACTGGTAACTAGTACTTGACTCACAGAAGTTTTTAAAGAGGTTTAATATTTTCACTGGGTATCTTCATCACTATGAATACACCTGTATGTGTGTTAAGACTGCTTGCACAACCAACAAGTATAAATTCATGACGAAACACAATAAAGGTTATCTGGAAGCAGATTCGTGCAAAAGGAACAGAGGTAACAGTTTTAAAGTATATTGTCGGGGACAGTCCACTCCTAAACGAATATACTCTTAATTTACATAATTTAGATCTCATCATTAAATTTCTGTAAGCAGCTGAAAGTTTTTTAAGCGTGAGCTCTAGTGGGGCTTGCGCTTCTAGAGATCACTTTTTTAAATCTCTGGATTTACATGAATTGTGGTGCAGCGTGATGAGTATTTGTTCACTGAAGTTAAGCAGCAATGGGCTACATTAGTACTGGGATGGGTGATCACTTCAGGGCACTACTCCTGTCTCTGATGGCTTTGCGCCTTGCGCTAGTATACCAAAACTCCTGTCAGCCTTGTTACTTCATAACTTCAATGTTTACCGTTAAAAACCAACTGAACACAATTTGTGAAAGTCTTGTCCAACCACAATTTACTAGCTTAAGTAATAATTTAAGATTTTCTTGCTCTTTATCTTATATGTTATGTCAACATATCTCTCGAATTCTAATATTTATAAATTTGTTAGACATTGTTAAAAATATTCATATTCTTATGCATATATGGTTGTCTTTCGTTTAAAAGCTCTTTTCACAAAGCCAAGAAGTAAATACTCAGTACAATACATTTAGGGAATGTGGTAGCTGACCTGGAAATTTCGCAATCACCCCCTTTGGGCCACCAAAACCTTAATATAGGATTATTGCTTTGACTTCATGATGATATAAATATGTCCTGGGAATTGCACCATCGACACTTTGGAGTGTCATCTGCAAGTTGTCGGAAGTTTTTTATTCCATAAGGAAAACAATGTGAAATGCTCAGTAAAGTTACAAAGGGTTTCCTTTGAATTTATTGAAGAAAAAGCAAACAAAGGCCATAGAATGACAACTTCTGTTAATTCTTTGCCCCAGTCAAAGTTTGCACATTTCAGGTTTCACCATTAAGGGTAAACACTGGCTATCCAATGCGTTTGTTCTTAGTATAGGAATATCGGTCGATAAGGTGATTGTTCATTGCAGGACCTTTTACAGTGTTATTCCTTTGTATATTGTAATTTTAATTCTAATAGTACTTTTATAGTGCTTAATCTCTATCTATTGACATACTCTAAGACGCATAAAGCCAAAAATCAGAGATCGTAATTGTTAAATCAGAGACATTGCAGGGGTCGGCACCACGGAGAAAGACGAAATGAAAACTGAGGAAAAAACTAGGGTGGGTAGGCTTTTTCAAAGAGGTAAGTTTTCAACTTCTTCCTGAATGAGGAGAGAGATTTAGCTGAGCATACATCATCAGGGAGATCATTCCAAATCATCGGAGCATCGTATGCAAAGCTAAGGCCAAAATGCTTTTTTGACTTATATATTGATGCAAAATGTGGGACCTCAAGCAAAACACCCTGAGATTGACTTCTACGCGTTCTGTACATACTGTGTCTAGGTTTAAGGAAAGGTTTGAAGTATTTTGGATGGCCACTATGTAGAAACTTGTACACCAAAAGGGCCACCTTGAAAATAGAGCAATGCATGATAAGCAACCAATGAAGACTCTTTCTTACAGAAGTGATATGTGAGTACTTGGTGGTATTCGCCACAATTCTAGCTAGACTGTTCTGAACACATTGGAGCCTACGAAGGTCAAGAGCAGAGAGACTTCTGAATAGAGAATTACAGTAGTCAAGCCGACTTCCAACCAAGGCATTTGCAGCCAAGAGAGCAGCTTCATATGTAAGATACCCTCTGAGTCGCTTTAAATCCTTGATATGAACAAAACAAGCCTTACAGATATTCCTGACATGGCAAGAGAAGGAGAAATCAGAATCAAACCAGACACCAAGGTTCCTAATTGCCTCAGCAGGTGACAGGAGGGTACCAAGTATATTAACTGGGAAAAATTTGCCAAGTTTTGTACGGACATTTTTTGAACTTATCAGGATTAAGTTTAAGCTTGTTACTGAGAGCCACTTTCTAACATCATTCAAGCAGTTTTTCAGCCTTTCAAAGGTCAGAGTGGCATGCTTGTGTGTGAGATGAACGTATAACTGTGTGTCATCCGCATAAAAGTGGAAACATATGCCAGGATGATTCTGAATAACATTACTTAGGGGTGTAGTGTATAATGAGAAAAGGATCGGCCCCAAGACAGAGCCCTGGGGCACGCCATACAATAGCCTTTTAGCATCAGATAAAACAGAACCAATCTTGATGCACTGATAGCGGTCAGAAAGGTACGACCTGAACCAGTCCAGAACCACACCTCCAACACCAAACCAGGAACTCAAACATTCAATGAGCGTACTATGATGAATGGTGTCCAATGCTGCTGATTGGTCCAAGAGGACAACAGCAGTAGCTTCACCTCTAGCAAGAGCAAGGTGGACTTCGTTTTTAATAGACAGTAGTGCGGTTTCGGTCGAATGACCTTGCTTATAGGCAGACTGACTAACATTTTCAAGACCATTGGAGGTGACATGGTCATTTAACTGAGAAGCCACTACACGTTCAACAAGTTTGGAGATGAAGCTCAAGCCGGAGACAGGTCGGTAATTTTTTAATTCATCAGGTGGTAGTGAAGACTTTTTAATCAAAGGAGAGACTATGGCCTTTTTGAAACCAGCAGGGACAGCACCTTCAGTTAGAGAACAGTTGACAAGCTTAGTAATTGAGGGCAGGAGAATATCCAAGCATTCCTTCACTAGAAAAGTAGGCCATGGATCAAGCAGGCAAGATTTAGTTGGTGACTTGGTAATTACTTTCCATACTTCATCCTCAGAAACAGACTTAAAAAGGTCAAATTTGGGTACATCCGAAGGAGCAGGAAGAGTGAATGAGTCAGTGTTTGTAAAGGAGTCCCTGATTTTACTTATTTTATCAGAGAAAAGGGTGACAAAACGGTTGACAAGACCTATGTGAGAGGCATGAGAGGGGAGTACCTTGTCGGGAACAGAGTGTAGTACTGAGCGTAGAACCTGCCACAGTTTCTTAGAGTCATGAGCATTGTCACTGATAAGTTTTCTATAATAATTAGACTTGTCCCTGGTGATTAGGGTATTGCACCTAGCAATCTGTTTACGAAGTCTTGCCTGATTGAGTGCAGACTTGTCTTTCCGCCAGAACCTCTCAAATTGACGCCTGACAGCTTTAGCCTGTAAGTAGGTGTCTGATAGCCAACCTGCGGCCCTTTTGGTAAAGGTTCGGGTGACCATAGGAGCATGTTTGTCTAGCAAGCCACTCAAATCTCTTATGTATTGCTCATAAAGGGCACCAACTGTACTGCCAGGACTTGCAACAAATGAACAATTTGCGAGATCACACATCAGACTCTGCATGTTTATCTTGTGATACCTCCGGAAGGTAACTGTGTTTGATTTAGGTGCAGAGGGACTAAGCAAATCAAGCTGACCATGAACAACGGCGTGATCAGAAAAAAATCCACCATCTCGAACATTGGAAACAACAAACTAGAAAGAATTCCCAGAGTGCAGGCCTTCATAAGGGGGTGGGTGCATTTCCCAAAACTTCATGTTTTTTAATCAGAATATGATCCAGATCTTTCCCAAAATTCAACCAATTTCTTTTTCCGGCCAGGCCCTACTTACATAAAAAATAATTTAACTGCAAACAATATCTTATTGTTCTGTAGCGGATGTTTCATTTTTGCCTCTTTGAACCGATTTATTTGTGTAGATAAATGAGCGAATGGATTTGGATATCTCTTCACATAACCTACAAAGTCAGGTTTATAGTTTTATGTTCTTTTAAACAGGTCATATCAGTACAGATCCTCAGCAAATATCCATGCTATTGTGAACTAGATTTGAACCAATGGCCAGAGAGGTGAGAGTGAAACTTTGTGTTTACCATGAGGTCACTGAACCCTTATATAGATTATCTGACACTCAAAATGATGACAAATCCAAGGGTTAATATCAGCTCATATTCAGAGTCTGGCATCTTTTAAATGTCAAAACTACCATGGCTACCAATACCGAGATCACACCAAAATGCCACAATCTTAAGTCAGACATATACAGCAAAATTTGAAAAAAATGTAAAAATGGAAAATTCCCAAAGTCAAGGTCTATGTCTTCCCAAAAATGAGTTTTACTGTTGAATATTATAGTTTTGGTCAATCATTTATCTTCCCTTGCCAGTAACCTGGTTCCAGTCACTTAAGTTGTGGCAAGCTGATCCGTTTCAATTGTTCTTAGAATGTAACCCAGAGTCTCAATACTTCAACTTACCATTACTCTATTCCTTATAAATTCCTTGCAAAATTTCCTGCCCATCGCTCTATTTTCCTGCTCCTTTTCTCATTGAAAGTCATTCCTTTTTGTTACACTCATCTTGGCCTTTCACCCCACGTGCATATCCTTCAGTGTGTTTACCATTCCACCCTGAAGTACCTTTACCAATCTTTTAATGCTTTGGTGAAGAAATGTTTGACCTATGTTTTAAGCCATACATTCTGAGATGTTATATTTTCATCTTTTTTTTTACTGACAGAATTAGAGAAAAATATGGGAATTGTTATTTATTTATTTTGGCTCTGACCTTGACACATGCGAGGTATGACCATGGGAGTGTGAACAGGGGATTAAGATGCTTACATATCCATCAGATAAATGTGTCATAACCACAGATTCTCCAAAACCTTTAACATTTTATCTTTTTTTTCTTTCTGAGCTAGTCTGAGAAGCACAGAAAGACATATAAATATACAACTCCCTAAGGCCAAGGCGGAAGGTCATCTTTGTGCCGGAAATGGCAATTTAGTTTTATTGATAGAATATAAGTCACTGATAAGGGATTGGGTTTGCCCCTGACTTATATAACACTGCAAGAAAGAAAGAGGGAGAAAGCAGAATTCAAACACTTTGACTGGAACATTGGTGTAAAGTCTATACTTATACTGTTTGGCATTCTAACTTAACACACCCCTCAACTTAGCAAAAACTAAATTCAGAATACTAAACAATCATTGGTTGTCATCAGCTATTTGATCCATCCTGACAACACAAGTACATCACAAGTCTAGTGACTAACATTCCCTAACTGAAAGACAGAGTCTCAGGGATGACCATTCATCAACGTCCCTGAGGTTCTTTAGCTTGCCACTTCCGATAGAACCCAATCTAATCTAATAACAACTTTTTGCACTTAATATCCATAAAATGAGGTGCAACTATACATAAACATATTGTATAAGAGTTAATTCATTAGCATAGCCATTAAAGTAGTCAGAGAAGACAGAGGGACAATGACAGAAGACTGCCATTTGAAGTGGTCATACGAGGCACTAGTTATCTTATCTGTGCCCAGGATCAAACTCTCAAATGTCCAAAGGCCCTCTGTGTCCCTAGGTTAGTGTTACCCACCAGGGCACAGTGGCAGATAGCTTGGTATGAAGTCTGTATGCTGGAACATAGGTTTGAAGTTTGTGGACATATTCTATGTTAACGTTTTACTTGGTTGTCTTCTTTCATTAGAGACTTAAATGTTTCATGTGGTAGAATGAAGTGTATTGTATTTAGGCTGAAGCTTCTTTAGTTAAACTGTACCAGGGGCTAGGGTACAAATAGTCAGTTTAGCATTTGTGCCCCGACAGTTTTTTAAAAGTCTAAACCATTTGGGTTGAACTTTATTTATTCCTTATGGCATTGCTGATATTTCCTGAAAATTGGATCAAAATCTCTAACTTTTTGAGTTAGTTTGCAAACAGACAAAAAAGTGCATGGCAGCAAAAACAAATGCCCCCTTGTAGTAGGCAAACGATGTCACACTGTCACAAACTTTGGAGATACATTTCCATACAGCCTAGTATATGAAATTTACTTGAAAACTTCCCAGGTCCGCCAGAGTTAGAACTTTAAAATGTTGCAGGTCAGTCATCCGTATTTCAGTTGTAGGTTAAATTAGTATTAAGTTTAAAAAGGGACCAAGTCGTAAGTGTTTGAGAATAATAATTGGTTAAATGTAATTTTCTTATAAAAAGAACACATCAAATTTGGTGATTGTAAGCAATATGTATGAACAATTATTGTAAGCTACAGGACGTATGTACCTGTAATTTTAGAAAGATACAGGTCCATGGGAATAGTTAAAAGTCCCGAGATGAGGCGTCGGAGTTAATTTTGTCCACTACAGTCGTATATCGAGGCTCCTTATCATAAAAGTGTGAACAGTGTTTTCTCTATCTTCTGCACAGGTTTGTACTTGAGTTAGGTATGCCATAAATATACTGTCAGTTCTGTTTTTTAATTTGCCAATCTGTGAGTTAACCATTTTTTTCTGAGACAGCTGACTATATTTTATTCCACTTTTGGCTTGATACATTTGTACCTACCCAAAACTGGAGCAAAAGTAAGTAAATAATGACTTCTGGCTCCAGTCAATCAGAAATGCTGACACAAAAAGAATTTTTATGTAAGCTGTATGTTAATTGGCTATATATCAAACCGGGGTGCTGATTTCAGATAGACATTAAATATTAACATTAAAGGGTAATGAGTTTGTGTTTATGCTCAAGGAATATTTATGGGGTGTGCTTGTTTTAATACTTATTATTGTCAAGAGAAATTCATTTAAAAGTTAATATAAGCAGGCACAAATGAATAATTTACTCCCCTGTTGTGCTGATTTAGGAGAGAGAGGAAGGAGTATTACTCAAAATAGAATTTATTACCTTTGTAATTAATACTGAGCGTAGTTGACATATAACACTGAATGAAGTTGCTAACAGAGACCTCAAAGGCCTGTAAAAAAGCCTACCTCTTAGTTAAACCCAAAGCTAGCAAACTCTTGTGTACATAAAAAACCTTAGCTTACTGTTGGTTAAAATCTCTCAAATTTAAAGAGAACTCAGACCCTGCCATTAAGTATGACTTATGCAAACCATCAGTTCTCTACATTCAACTTAATAGAAAGTTATCATTATAGTATAAAATAAAGTTATTAAAATGTTTTACCATAAGGCTATGTGTAATTTAACCCAAATTTTACAATAATTGAGACATTTCAGTTAACAGTTATGTTCTGGGGGGAATCTTTCTGGCATTACTGCAAAAGTAAACAGCTGATCTTCTTGAATTATTTTATGTGTATTGGGCCTGGACAAAGACGTGAGTACTTACATTTTGGGAGAGATGCACATCATATTCTAGATACAAAAAAAGCTGTATTTTGGAAACATCTACAAACTGATGGAGGTTTATGCCCTACAAGAGCTTTGTAGTATGTCAACATGCTTTTACTATTCACCGAATTCTACTGGTTAATCATTTTCAATAAAAGTAAGCAGCAGTCGAAAAAAAGGCAGGGGCACCAGGCACATCCATACAAGAATTTTGTTTAGATTTCATGGATTTGGGGTGAATTGAGTTTTGATCTTTGAATTTTATTGTGTCACTAACTGGGGACTGAAATCTGGTTTCTTATCCAACTTAATGCCATAGAATGCATTATATAGTTTAAATTGTGCAGGGTTTGTTTTTGTTCACATTATATGGATCTCTGATATTTTGTTTGTATCCAGACAGAGATCCAGATCACTCTCAAAATTTCTGTGATTTGTTTTTCACAAAGAGCCAACGAGTGGTTTTTGCATGATCCTGCTAACAAACAAACATAAAACGACCATGAAATACTCCCTCGGTAGAGGTTATTAAACAATGGGCGACTAAAGTCATATTATCTTATAGGGTTCTTTTACTGGTTATAGTATTTCATCATTACAGTAGAACATAGTAATTAGAAAATGACATGCCAGGAAATGAGCAGGAAGTTATAAGGTCTGTACCTATTATATATGATCTACTCTCTGTGTATTGCACTTCTTTCATGAAATTGGATTTGTTACAGACACACAAGAAAATTTTCAAATACCTCATACTCATTTGGATGTTATGTGTGTAATTTTGGATGTATGTCTTATGTACTCTTATGTATATAATTTTTTTATCTTTAGTAATTTTTCCATTTTAGATATTAATCTATTAACACAAGTTATTGAACATTGTAATCATATTTGTAAAGTAATTATTTTTTCTTGTAAATGGTTTGTGGGAAGAGAGAAAGCATAAAACTATCAGTCTGAATGGATGCATGTTTGACAATTTCTCAATTTGTAGTAACTTACAAGCCCAGGGGCCGGATTCACAAAAGGTCTCAAGTCTTAGCCAAATCTCAGCAGAGATTTTGCTCAAATCTGAGATTTTAGTCTTAGCTGAGATTCTGCTCAAGTTGAGATTCACGAAAGGGATCTTAGCTAGCTGAGACCAAAATCTCAGACATGTTTTGCGTCTGGACCAATCAAAATTGATGAAACATTCTGTTGAGATCAGTGTAACGCATATACATTTATATTTACAGCTGTACCACATGTACTCACATTTTATAATATATTCAAGCAAGTAAAATGTTTTCTTTTTACTATAATTTGTACTGGCATACAAAATAACTGATTAAAACAGCAAAACAAACCATTCATGTAAATTACTAATGTAAATGTTTTACTGTTGTTTTCGTACAAACTCTTAGTATAAATTCATGTTTTTGTGTTAAAAGTTATAAATATGTCATACTTGGCAATTTTCATTTTGTTTTGAGATTTGTAACTACATATATTCTATTTTATGAAAACTTAAGTCACCCCCTAGGCAGTCTTAGATTTGAGACCAAATCTGAGCCAAATCTCAGCCTGAGATCTTTTGTGAATCTCAACTGAGCAAAAGGTCTCAAATCTCAGAAAAATCTAAGATAAATCTTAGATTTGAGACAAAAATCTCAGATTTGAGACTTAAGACCTTTCGTGAATCTGGCCCCAGGTACCTTTTTAAAATTTTCCTGTGTTTTGTATATATATCACAAAAATAAATTTAATACAATAAAATGTTACTATTTTAATAGTCCATTATTGGGCAAACTCAATGCGGAAAGTTAGTCCAATTGGCTGTCTAATAACACAAATATATAAAGACAAAGAAGAATATCCTACCCGATTACGAGATGTCTTGGAAATACAAGGTGGATTGAACCGGATCAAACAAGAATCAAAATTTAGATGAGCCTATTTGGTTGTATCCCATGACTCAAGTAAGGAATGGATGAAGTCTCATAGTGATAAGTGTCACCAATATAAAGGGGATTCTAAGGTTATATCGCACCAAGACGGTCAACCAATTTCAGTACGAAGGGGCAGAAAAGAGGACAAGCATCACAGAGAACATCAGAGGTTGATTAAGATAAAGGTGGGTATGCCTTGGTGTACAGGTAGGTTTTAAGCTGCTTCTCAAAGAGGTTAAGGAGGGGATATACAAATCTCTTCAGGAAGAGCATTTCATACAGTGGGAGCATCACAAGCAAAGATATACTCAAACTGTTAAGGAAAGGTGTGAACCAGATATTAGTTGCAAGAGATTTCATGTTCGTTAATGAAAAATATGCTATTGCAAATTGACATTACCATTTATGGAGTTTTTGAGACTTCAAAATCAGATTCATTGATCATGATTATTTTTATTCATTCATGAAATGATTTGAGTATGATGTTGATTTACACACATTGTATAATCATGTCACAATGGAGCTAGGAAAGGAACTGATCCCAAGACTTGAGGGTTGGGAAGCGAATGTACTACTCACTCCAACAATTGCCCCCAAAACCTGTACATTAAACCTTTGACATGGATGAAGTAACTCTTGCTCACATCATTATTCTTTTGGCAATTTATGCATTCAAATGTGTCAAATGTAATGCCCTTATTTCACCTTACATGGTTTTAAATGACAAGAAAATTAATGGCAAACATACATCTTAAATTGGGACACAGAAATACAGAGAAGGACTGAAAGAATCTGTGACTTCTATATAGTATAGTATAGTATAGTATAGTATAGTATAGTATAGTATAGTATAGTATAGTATAGTATAGTATAGTATAGTATAGTATAGTATAGTATAGCATAGCATAGCATAGCATAGCATAGCATAGCATAGTATAGTAGACTAGAGTAGAGTAGAGTATAGCATAGCATAGTATAGCATTATGACATCTGATTTCAGGAAATAGATAGTGTTTTAAGCCAAAAAACTCAAATTGATACTTTCTGATGTGATTACTAGTCTTGAAAAGTAATAAGCCACGTGTGTTTTTATTTCTAGGCAGAATTAGGCCAGTGAGCAATGATAAATTTTCAAAATAAATCACTAAGATAAGCCAAAGAGTTTTGACATTTGCTCAGAATATTTACATAAGATAATGAAATGGGAGTACATTTTGTGCTTTGTAGAATTTATGACTGTTCACAGTTGCTCCAAATTATGGTACCACGTTTTGCATTGTACTTGCGTGTGAGAATGCGATAACCAATGTATTTTTATTTAAAGCAAGAAAAAGTGCCAAGAGATTACAATATGTCATATTGTTTTGCCATCTTATTTTTCCCCAAATTTTGAAAAATTCCCAAATTTTTTAGTAAGTGTCTCACAAAATCTTTCATTTTCTTGTGATATTGTCTTAACTTTTTAGTGAGTATCTCAGTTTCTTGAGATATTATCTCAATTATTTTATGTATTCTCTCATTTTTCTGACATTTTATCAAAAGCTGTTTCAGGTGAAGTCTCAACTTGTTCATATGTTGAGATAGTATCTCAGTTTTTAGTTAGTATCTCTATTTCTTGAGCTATATTTAAATTAACTTGAGGTATTATGCTGCTTTCTCGAGATACTGTATCAATCTTTGTGATATTTTCCTAATTATTTTAAATAATTTAAAAAATATTATGGTATTATCTATCATCTATTTCAGATAATAAGTCAATGTTTGATGGTATCTCAATAGTTAATGTGATCTTAAACTAAAAATTATTATTTCCAGAATTGTGTCAAGTTTATTGAAAAACCTGCATAAACAAGGACTAATTTACTCTACTATTTGACTGTCAATCATATACTGTTAAATTAACTAACCTGGTACCCAATCAGCTGAAAAAGATCTAGGCTGGTAACTGACGTTGAATATATCATCAAAGGTGAATGGTTCTTTAGTGGACACTGAAAATACAAACAAAAAATCACAAGAGTAATACTTAGGTCACACTATTCCTTACTGGACTCACGGGCTACCCCTACAATAACAAAACATTCAATTCATCAGGGCTTATTACCAGCTTGACACATTTTGTATTTAGGTAGTATCCATAAGGTTTAATAAGGTCAAGATTCGTATTTGGGTAGGACGTGTTTGAAACAACATGGGTGTTACTGGCAGTGGTGGACTTTTGAGAAAGGTTTGAAAAATCACTCACATGATAAACTAAATCAAGTAATATACATACCAGAGGGAAAAGAGGGTGTGAGGTAGTTAAAAGGGGCAGCTTTTTTGCAGTGCAGCACCCTTGTAGTAGGTTCATTTACGGAGAGATAAGGATAGGGACGTGAAGCAAAATTTGAGTACGTGTTGATATAACCACATAGAAGAGTGTGAATGAGACATAATGTATAGAATAACACATTTGTCAGGATAGTTTATTCCTAAAGCTACATGTGTTAACAAATTCTCTTGGAACCTGCATTCACAGAAGCCATCCATGTAAGAGAAATAGTCAAATATTAAAGAAAAAGAGGTTGCACTTGATGTCACAACTTCTTTGATGCATTCTTGCTTTCAAATGAAAATACCGGCAGTGCTTCATCATTCTAACTAATGGGAATTTCACACATTACTGACTGAAAGGAAGTTCTTTATGTAATATCAGAACATCGTCCAGTGAAAAAGACAGCACAATAATGAGAAGAGAAGACAAGACTATACTTTTATATGTATTCAGGCACTGCTTGCATCTTTACAGTGCCAGATTTTTTGTATTTTGAGTGTACTCAAGCACTGCTTGTATTTTTACAATACCAGATTTTTTTTGTATTTCATTCAGCATAATTTAATACAAGTAGCCTAGTAAAATATATCTACGTAACACAACAAAAACAGTCTGCTTTTTTCGGGTCACATGTCACTGTTTAATTATTGAATCAGGTCATGTGACATCACGTGCACTCCCTTAGCAGTGTATTTTGATGACTTGTCAGTAAATGGTTACTTCTTGGCTTACTTATTTGGCACATGCCTCTAATTGGCAAAAAGATGTAAACACTATTTTTAAACTGTAGTAAATCTAATTTACTGCTACACAAATTATGAATTGCAAGCTGCATTCCGACAAGTTATGTGCAAAGTAGAAATTGCATTTATCGCCCATTTAGAGCTCTCAAAGGGTTGGTTTAAATGGCTGTTTTGTTGTTACCTGTAACTTGCCTTAATGCAAGTATATGCTTAAAACCAAAAATATTAAACCAAAAGTAATTTGAAGCACTAACAATGATTCTGTTTTACTTGTGCCAAGTGGCTAAGACAAGCAGTAAAGAGAGTGTCTTGTTCAAACGGAGTGGATTACTAGCAATGAGAACTCTCCTGTTTGGTAATATTGTATGAGCTAGTATATCTGCCTTTCCTTAAATGTTTTTGCTTTGAGACTTTCTTGATGTCAAATTTTGATTAACCGGTTTAAAACAGATATTTCACACATTTTATACACATTTTTCTTGGAACAAGCTGTTTAACCTTGTTTATAAAAATATTCGAAATCATATTCTATTTGTCCCCAAAGTGCACCTTCAATAAATCAGTGAAATCTCTCTTATTTGGTTCTGAGTACAAACAAGCAGAAAAATAAACGTTTTTACCAAAGGTGGGTTTCATAATTCACTTAAGATGTTCTAAAATTTTCACTTTCGAAAAAAAGTATAGATCCTTGGTAGAAACAGAAACAATCCAATCAAAACGAGAATCTGATAATAAAACATTGGGCGTTGTATTCAAGAACACTTTAATGATTTTTTAAAAATAATATTGTCTTTATAATAATATAGAAGAGTATTTTGAGACCATAGCCACACTCGCCTTAAACACAACTCATAACATGTGTATATCCTTATCAAGTTCAACTTGCATCTGCCTTCAAACTTCCCGACAGTTAGAATCAAAATTTTGTTGATCAAACTATCTATCATTAGACACTTTCCAAAGTTCGGAGTACAGTTATCGGGATGGTATATGCCAATCCCATATTTTTCAAACATGTTTGAAAACCTTTGTAACTGAGCATTTTCCCTCCCAACAAAATTCCTGTTAGTTGCTCTATCATTGGAAAGCTTATCAAATGATATATACAAAAATATCACAAAAAAGATGGCAACATTTATCTAGTGCAGAGCAGAAATTTTTTGTTGTTCATCTTCATGAGCAATATATATATATACTTTTTATATGTAAGTTGAGGGATGTTTCATCTTTATTGTCCACCATTTAAAAGAATCACCAATGGAGACAAAGGCTGTCATGTATACAGGGGCACAAGTACATACAAAACTTACAATTTTAAATTTGAGGTTTCTCCACCATTTCGGCATGGCTTTTCATGCAACAAAAACAAACACAAGCTCTCTAAAAATACCTTCCTAATGATATATATAATATGTTTGTGGGTTAAATAGTTTTAGAAATATTAAAGACGAATCGCCACTTGTTTACGAATTTGTATCACTATATTATACAAAGTAAGTGGTGCCGGTGAATACAAAAATTATATGTCCCACTCTGTATGACCAACTATATGGACACGATATATTCTTGCTTAACGGGTCAATTCATTTCAGAAGAAACCTCTCAGTGCATCCTGAGTATCACCATGAACAACATTCAACCCCAGCACCAGATGGGTGACAGCAATGTTCAAACCCTGAACCTTATGTGGGAATGTTAGTAATTGCTTACCGATGGTCAGAAGTTTATAGTACATAACCTCGACCAATTGACTTGCCATAAAACTACCTGTAGTAAAATAACCTATATAGTGTTGAAAGCAACGTTAAAACCAAAATAAATACATAAGCAAAAATGTGTACATCGTTTCAATTTTGGGATCCTGAAAAAAAGAGTTTTAGTAAATCCTCAATAGGCACTGATGAAAACACAGCATGGTTGTTCCATGTATAGAAATAGCTATAAAAAAGTTTGAAAATCGACAAAAATATATGATAAAAGTGGACATTGTCTTCAGGTTAAGTTCTGTTTCCATTATTTAAGTGTTGACAATCAAAATGGCAATTGTCAAGTGTCATCATTTACTCAGAGGATGTGAAACACATGAAACCAAACATTGCAGTTCTGCGCAACGAAATTGCAATAAAAAATCTCCAAATACACAAATATATGGGATAAAAGTGTATAATTTCTACAGAATTGGGGTTTGTTTCCAATGTTTTTAGTTTTCCTTTAATAATACGTGTTGACAAGCGATGTCGCTGGTTGTGAAATGTCCTCACAATGTTTCATTAAAATGCTCACAATACCAAGACACAGGGGATACTGGCTCATACCTAACTCTTATTGACTGGTTAATTGAATAATCATGGATTTAACATTATGCCTAGTATCTTGTTTCAGTTATAATGTGATGGGACTGCCATTTAAGTGATCACCTGAGTCACGATGTATCTGCCCATACCTGGCCCAGAACTCAGATGGCCAACCATCCAAGTTCTAACCAAGCCCAGTGCTGCTAACTTCAGTGATCAGAGAGGAACTGGGTTTGTATTCACAAAGATTCGTAGAATTACACTTAAGTCTTACATTTTATTGTAAATAAAAAGTCTTACACTTATTATTAGAATAAATTCCTATTCACAAAACAATTCTTAGCTAAGAATAGTAAAATGAAATGTATGCAATTCTTAGAATTTTTCTCATTTTCTCAGACTAAGTGTAATTCTAAGAAAAATTCTAAGAATCATTGAGAATACAGATCTTGGCATATATGAAGAGAACGTTAGACATTTTTGAAATAATATAAAGAGGATGCATTTCAGTACAGAACACACAATGCACAACTTAATATGTAACACTCTGTTCTGGATGTCGATTTGCAATAAGTTGCTGCACTATAATCACCAAAACAACTATTTTTTATTAAGTTAAGCAGGCTAGGTGCCAGTCTTATATTTAAATCCATTCTTAGAATATTCTAAGAATAGGAATCTTTGTGACTAGCAAATTCTTATTCTTAGAAAAATTCTAGGAATGAAAAACACTCCTAGAAAAATTCTAAGAATAAGTGTGATTCTAAGAATAAGAATCTTTGTGAATAGGAAAATTCTTATTCTTAGAATTTTTCTAAGAGAAACGACAATTCTAAGAAAAATTCTAAGACTAAGAGTAATTCTAAGAGTAAGAATCTTTGTGAATACGGGCCCTGGTTAAGCTGCACCACATAGGCAGACATGTAACTCTTACACAGTTATGTTTGTAATTTATTATTTCCCAATACAGAAATAGTTACAAAACAAATATAATTGAGGCTTCAGAAGCTTGCTTGTCGTCTGTATCTGAATATAGCCATTTCTATCAGAAAACATGTATCAACATGATAAAAATTACTTGGCTTCTTGCCCTGAACAAGAAGAAACATAAAAAACTATTATTTACTCTTCATGTTTTTGGCAAGGAATAATGTCTCGAGAGATTTGCTTTGGAAACAGAACTTGAAATCTGAGGCAGGTTATAGTGATTACTGTAGATTGAATAGGTGTAGCTATTGTAATCTGCAAATCACTGCAAGCAGTTTTCTAATAAAAAATGATGTTCATACAACCAGTGTAAATATTATGGGAGTGAAATTAGTTCAAGAGGTTCACTTTTGGAAGTGAGGAGAAAAAATATTTACATAAAGCATTTTTATTCCTTATTATGATTCACAAAGTTTCCCCATTGAAAAAAGCACATTTTAATTATAATAAAATAGGATAAGAAACATCTTCAAAACTTCAGACTCATGTGAACAAATGTTAATTTTTTCTGTTCGGAGAAATTCTGAAGGTCCTAATCATATTCATATTTTATTTGAGACTTTCGTAACTTAAATCCTAATTATCCTTCCATGATCAGCAATTGATCCTATTTTTTCAATGGTGTTTTTAGTTTTAGCAGTGCTATGTGGCTTTTATCCACTGAATATATCAGACCACTTTTCCACATAGAACTCTCAAAATGTGATATGAATCATTTTTGTTTCTTTAATGGGAGATATGGAAGGAAAATCACCCACATTTCTGTGCAACCCATGATTTTCAGGCACAGTTCCAGACTGAAGAAAAAGCCATCAGAATTAGATGGCATTTCTATCTGATTTCAGATAGCCAAAAGTCAGTCTGCAGTCAATTCGTATTGTTCCTTTATGTTCAGCAACTGTTCCTTATTATTCCTTGGTGTGTTTTTTTTTGTGTTCCTTAACAATTCTGTGGCTTTGACATTGGACTTTGTCCAGTCACAATGCCATGAGAAAACAGGCCTTTTCAGAAGTATTAGACAGAAGATAAGACAGACGAAGAATGCTGTACCTCCTCTGAGATCTAGCAGCAGGCCTCTGGTAACAGTTCTACTACAGAAGAGAATCGGAATCTAGAAGGACAGTGACCACTATTTGACACAGAAAAGACACAGTGGAGATACGGTAATGTTACAGCAAACATACGACGTAACTGGAAACATTGAAAGATCATAACCAAACATCCACAAACTGCTGTGTCATGGGGCCATTGTATACTTGTGCACTGTTTCACAAAAAGGAATATTCATACAAAACTCCCATGAGGTGATTTTAAGGGTTTTTTTTGTAGCGTTCTTGACTATTAGGTATAGCCATCCAAAAGTCAAACAACGCCAAATTCAACTGCCAGCATCAGATTCTGACAGGTCTTAAGCATTGCCACATGTGGAAGTTGACACTCCACAAGTAGGTACAAACAGATCACTGCTCAAACCCACAATTTCTCACTGCTTTTGGAGAGGACCTACCAGCGTGAGGATGGTGTCGTTTGTAACAGTTTGCTTTATATCCTGTGCAAGGGTAACACACTAACACCAGCTGTTTTCAGTGCAGAATCTTAACCAATTAGTATCTACTGTATTCCTCTGTACATAAAGGTACCCATCATGATATAACCGATGGAATGAGTTGACAGTGACACTAAATCCAGATAAATCAAGTCTAATAAATGATTAAAATGATTTGATTTAAGAATATGAAATACTGATACCAGAAGCTTATAGAAACACCCTTAGCTTACTCTATTATCTAAAAGACAGTATAAAAATATTGGTAGGTCAATTACATAGATCTGTGACATATAAATTGCTGCTTTTAGTCATTTGATTGTGTCCAATTTCGGGGGTAGAATATACAATTGCCAGATACCCAAGGCCCCTCATGACTCATGAACTTCTATTTGACATAAACGGTTTTGATTAAACACTTTTCAATAATGGTGGCTTTATTTATTTATTTATTTGGGGTTTTACGTCGCTTTCAACACTGTACAGGTCATATCACAACGGGTAGTTGGAAGGGCAGAGGAAACCAGTACATACAGTTCGTTAGGGTTCTGTACTGTAAACTGCCGACCAACGGCAAGCAACTACCTCAATAATGGTGGTAAAATGGCCTTTGTTTGTGCTGCACCTACTTTATGGAACAAATTTCTTATACATACATCATATCTTCAGAGTCAGAACAAAAATTTAGGAAAACAGCTCAAAACATAGCTTTGCAAATGTACTTATGATGTTTAAAATTTTAATGATCAAGGCTGAGGGCAGTATAGAATAAGCAATATCTAAGAACTATCGGGTTTGGTGATGGGCCAATTTATGACAGCCAGAATTATGTATATCAACCCTAAAGTTCTAGCCTTGCTTAAGACGCAAAATTGTACAGTATCATTTTCAAACATGTACATGTACGGCAGAATGGAATCTGGATCTGAGTGTGGGATCAAGCCCAGATCGTCCTCAGTTGTCCTCAGACAAGTCACGATTGTTCCACAACTAAGAAGCAATTAAGCCACATTTGTGATCGGTTTCAACCCAGGTGATAAACCAACTGGGTCTCAGACTGGTTCGAGGCCACCGAGGCCCTCCTGAGACTAAAGTAACAGATTTCCTAATGTGGGTGTTCCACTACACGACTAAGCTTCCCGATTAAGGGTTTTTGGTAGTCGGTTTAAAAAATTTGCTTAGTCCTAGGCGTTTTGTATGGATCAGTAGTTGTCGGTTGGGGCTGTGAGAAAAATCAAACATGTTTGATATTTTTTACGACCCAAACCGATTCTTATTTCCTGCCGTCAACAAAATGTCCAGTCTCAGGCTTCCTCAGGCCTCCTCAGACCCAAATTTACACAGTCCTATGTTGTCTCAGGCCTCCTGCGACCTCTTGCGACCTCCTGCGACCTCTTTACACAGTCCTATGTTGTCTCAAGCCTCCTGCAACCCCTTGCAAAACAAGAATCGGCCATCTTGGTCTGGAGAACACTGAGGAGGCCTCAGGACGCCTGAGGAAGCCGGGACTTAATTGGGGGTTAGTCGGGGCTTACTCCCAGGAGGCCTGAGATGTCTTGGAACCCGGTCGGTATGTCTACGACAAGATCATGGTTCAAACCGACCAGAAAAATGGCTTAATCGGTTCTTAGTCGCAGAACAGCCGGGGACGGTGTGTGTCTTCCTGGGGCCTCCTCAGGCTTCCTGAGACCCATCTGAACTTAATCCCAGGCTTTAATACTGATTCAGTATTCCCGCCCATTTTACTTTTTTTTCACCGATTGTCCACGATTAAGGGTTGCGGACAGGATCAGGACTTAGTCCTTTGGTGGAACAGGGGCATTAAACACCAATGTGCGATTTTTGTTGAGGTCTGGGACTAAGTCCAGGCCTCCTGGGACTAAGCTAAGGCATCCGGGGATTCAGAGTCCTAAGATTAAGAGTCGCAGGACACAACATAGGATTGTGTAACTTTGGGTCTGAGGAGGCCTCAGGAAGCCTGAGACTGGGAAATTCGTGGGTAGGCACGAAAGTGGATTGGTTACAATCGCGGAAAATATCAAACATGTTTGAAATCTATACCTACCACAACAGACCCAAACAGACTCAAGGCGACTGTCCAGGACTGTACATTTTTTGGAAATCGATTCCCAAAAACCCTTGATCGGGAGCCTTAGTCGTGTGGTGGAACAGGGGCATTAGCAGGATGCTGGTGTAAAAATCAGCATATGTACGAGTACATTATATAATAGCAAAACTTCCAAAATGACATATACGGAAAAATATATCACAGATAAAGATAACAATATTATACAAGTGTGTAACATGAGTATTATATTGTTAATCTTCATCAGTTCTGTTCAACAGCCAGGATCATATTGGGACAGGCCCGCAACACTGCCACTTGTGGCAATCAAACCTACACAGAGGTGACAACCTGTGATAATATGCCAAAATTGCTAGGACAAAGCCACCGGGGAGCTTCTCTACTTATACTAGCTATGAAATCAGGAAGGTTTCCCAAAAATAATGAAGCAGTTGGTACATAGTATTTCTAGGTTAAGTTATACCTACACTTTCCAAGAGTGAGGACAGACAAATGTACTGTCCTGAAGGCATAAGTGAAAAAAACTTCTAAGAATAATTCTAAGAATGTTTGACTATAATATATAAAATATACAGTGAATGGTCAACCTATGATTTTTACATAGTGTTTTTTTATAATCATCGACAAATATATATTGGTCCCCTCAATACTCGGCCCCGGGGAATCTGATCCCTAAAAACTAGGCCTCCAGATGAAAACAAGGAATAAAATGTAATGCTACTTTTAAAGTACTTAAGCTCCATTGTACGACAGGCTCTAAGGCTGATAAACATTTATTTATGAACAGTACATACAGGTAAGTACATACACATACTTTTTTATTCTGTACACTAAAGTCAGATATTTTGTGTGAGTACATATATCATGTCTGTATTCTCAGAGATTAAACTGTTACCAATCAACTAAACAGATGGCGGGGTAACTTTGAGTACTTTTATCCATATTTTGTATGCAATATACTATATATCAGTTTAATAAAGACCACCTTTGATATATATATATAGGTTGTCTTTTCAAATTATATTTATGGTCAAAAATTCTTTTGACAGTGAACCATCATCTGTCCACTGATCATAACTATTTTTTCTGCCACAATTTTCACCCCGGAACACCCTCTTTTGCAAGTTATGAAAACATAAATAATCCAGTTGACACAACTATTAACACTAAACCATGGTTAATTTGCCACTTCATCCCCTTTTTATCCCCTTTTCGTCTGATGTCCAATATTGCAGGCAAGTCAACTCACTCATTACTTTATCAATAATCAATTATTTCTAAAACACCCCCCTCCACTTGGCTACCAAATTTGTCTTTCCATTTGCTGTACCCTTTAGCCTTGCACAGGCTATAAGTAAGCCTAAACTTTAGGAAAGCTAAATATATCGAATATTTAATATTTAATACCCATAACAGTTCTCTAGCATGCAAAGGTTCACAATGCAGGGAAATAATGTTCAAAGGTTTTGAATAATACAAAGGTTTTGATGAAAAACAACTCTAGATGAATTACACAGATTGACTGAAGTCTTTCCAGTCAATCTGTGTAAAAATGAACCACAGATTTCAGTCATTACGTGAAATGACTGAAAATTTTAGTCATTACACGTAATGACTGGCCATTTTAGTCATTACGTGAAATGACTGAAAGTTTCAGTCATTACGCGTAATGACTGGTTTCACAGATTGACTGTAACATATATACCTTTCTAACTTATGGTGTGGTCATTTTAATTGAAGGATTCTGTGTTCTATGTTTACAGTACCAACAAATCCAACTAAAATAGCAGAATTCTTCCAAATACAAATGGTATAAAATGTACATCTGATTGC
The DNA here is from genome assembly GCA_964017235.1 of Sabellastarte sp. h YS-2021. Taxonomy (NCBI): domain Eukaryota; kingdom Metazoa; phylum Annelida; class Polychaeta; order Sabellida; family Sabellidae; genus Sabellastarte; species Sabellastarte sp. h YS-2021. The sequence goes on from OZ024929.1 coordinate 45,776,184, forward strand.
ATAGTTTCTGGTGGGTTTATTTAAACTGTATTACAGGATCGTATTATTGTTCCTGTACACAGGTACTGAGGCGTACCACACATAAGTGTAGGTATATTCAGCAATTTTATATTCTGCTCCGCTGAACGGGGAATTTCCCCCAAAGGAAAGCTGCTGACTTTGAGGTTGGTTTGTTTCTGGGGCAAAAATGAAAACAAATTACAGCAGCATTAGCGGTCTTCATTCAAAAATATTAACAAACATCACTGCTTACTAGAGTATCACTAACTCTTTGATAATACTAATGTTCGTGTCTTTCAGTCTAAAAGGGCACAGATCCTGAAGGTATTTCATTGCTGCAGCCACTTACCCAACAAACATTATGGTATTTAAGTATTTAAAATCAAAGTCCAACATAAGCCCCTCTGCTTAAGATGCTTAAGATTGGTGTAAAGGATCTGGTCATATATGTACTTAATTTATAATGACGTCTTCATTTTAATATCACATTTAACAGAAGAGTGGGTGATTTTCAATGCCCTAAACCTCTCAACATTGTATTTTAATATCACATTTAACAGAAGAGTGGGTGATTTTCAATGCTCTAAACCTCTCAACATTGTACTTTAAACCACCCAAGTGGTATGTACAACTTCCGGGCGGAATTTCAGGGCGGGAGTCTATTAGTAGCAGCATTAATCTAATTGTAATACTAGTCTAAATTACAAGGATCTAATGCCCAGTTACACTACTGGCGGAATTTGTGGTACAACACTGTACATCTTGTGAAACCTAATATTCACATCTCTAACTACAGTTTGTTTTACTAGAGGAGGGAATCAGACAACGTTGGACAAAGAAAAGACCAAGAAAAAAGACTGTACAGATACTGTAAAGATACAGTAATGTTACAGTGTCAATAAAACTAAACTGGAGGACACAAAGACAGAGAAGGGGGACCACGGTGGCAGAGTGGTAATACTCTCGCCTCCTACCTCTGAGATCGGAGTTCGATTCCCGGCATGACCTCTAGTGGGAAAGTTAGCTGGTAGTTGCTTGCCATTGGTCGGCAGTTTACAGTTCGGAACCCTTGACCAACTGTATATACTGGTTTCCTCTGCCTATAAAAGTACCAGTCGTGATATGAACAATGGCCACTATTTGGCACAGAAAAGATGAAGTTGCTGTAAAGATATAGTCAGTTAAACTGGTTTGACACACAGAAAGACAGAGAATGACACCTTGCAACTACCCTCTCACAACTGAATCCCTCCTATTTTAGGTAGTAATTCTGAATAGATTAAAATTTTGTGTGTGTGTGGCAATGGAAAGCAGAGAATACGACAGAATGTAAACTTTACTGACAACAGTGTGGCAGTATATGAGAGAATGAGGGGTTAAACAAAATGTCTATAAACATAGGTAATACTGCCTGTAGTGTCACCACAGTAGTGTAATGTGAATAATATATAAATATGAAGCTTTAAATTTGTACAGTCTTGCAAGAATAGAAACCAAAGGTAACAGATAGTGAAAAATATATAAATGACAGCAAATGAGAATTATGTCACCAAATTAGTGGCAATGTTATGTAACTTTATAATATTTAGCAGATAATCATAAATGATTATAAAAAAAGAAAACTAATAGGCAATTCCATAGATTTTCTGAATTTTAACTGCATGTGCACCCACGTAATAAGTAACATGCAATGTTGCATGGGAAGTTAAAAGGGGAGACGGATTAGAAAGGCTATTTGGTATTAATTCATCACACAAACAACCCATTTCACAGGGTCACTAATCGTCCTTAGCTTTATAGTGTAGTTAGTGTCCTTAAAGGTCTTGTCTCTTAACCATGATGAGTCAAATTACGGTAATATCCACTAGATAAACTTTGTTCTCAATTATAGACGTATAGATCCACTGTTAATAAACTACCAATGAGTTATAGACCCCCTCCTGTAATTAGGAGCAGATTTTCTGTGGCTCTTTCGGATTATGCTCGACTATTACTGGAGAATAATTATTGGTTGCTTCAGTTAAATACTACTTTAACATGTAAGAAACTAGAAAATCACTGGGCCCTTTTCCTCCCCTATTTTTTCCCGATCTGGACCATGCAAAGTGTAATGAATGTACTAGGATCCAGAGCAAACTTAAGTATGTTATACATACTGTTACGGCAGTGTCCTATATTTTTGCCAGGCTGTCCGATAATTCATTATGGAGATACAGACACATATGTACTGACCATGACCATGTCTAATAGTCCAAAAGATCCTTTAAAAATTCAGTCAAAAATTCACTGAGGAATTGGACAGATTAGCAGAGGTCAGCGCTCTCTTGGTGTATATAGGCCATATACGGCAAGTGGTAGATAATAAACAAGGCCAAAATCAGTTACGGTCTACTAATTCAAACGCAAAGAGATCAGATCTCGAGACATGTTTAGTGCACTGAAACAGTCAACCATCCCAGGACTAACGTAGCCCATTGCTGCTTAACTTAAGTGAAGAGGCAGGCACTCATCACACTATGCCACAATTCATGAAAGTCTGGAGATCACTAAAAAAGAGAGTGATCCCTAATAGTACAAGCCTTGCAAGAGCTCGCGCTTAAAAACTATACAACCTTAGAGAGGCATAAATTCAAAAAGTTAAAAAAATTAACACTTACCCCCCTGTCTGAGACTGGTAACTATTCTTATGAGCCTTGAAAGTTTTCCAGTAAACATTCAAAATATATTCAAAAGTTCAGTAGGATGCGCAAGGTAATGGACAGTTCGCCACTGACTTGCAAGGTTGCATACGGACATCAGACGATGATCCAAGGACAGGGACATTTCCAGTGGCTGATACCATCTGTAGTGTGAAAGGGGTATTAGAGCTATGATAATCTTTGTTTCCAAATCATAGAGTCAGGGTGATCAAATTTAGTAATTGGCTTTTGTAGATTTGTGCCCCAAATTCATTTTCTCCAATTAAGCTTTTTCAAAAAAATCAAAATTACACTAGAGGCAATACACCAGAGAAGTGGGAACTAGACATTAAACCTTTACTCATTTCTCCACAGCCTTATGTTAAAGATCACTCATCACACATGACAGACAAGTTAGCTCATCATACCCCACCCAGCTTATCTGCCTGGAGTAACGAATGGAAAATTTGCCACGGAGTGTGAAATTCTCCTGTAAGAAAAAACCCTTTTCTACTTACTTAACTTGTGGAGAAATTCTCAAAACACATATGACTTTTGTGACTACATTAAGCTGAAGATGTTACCTGTTGCAAAATTAACAGAAATCTTGATATTTTGGCTTAATTTTAAAGGGTTCCCTCTGGTGGGGGGATTATACATCATGTGGCCAATTTTTACCTGTTTTACTGTCAAAGGTTTGATGATAAATAAAATAGGTGATAAAACCAAAACATCATAGCATATCTTCTGGAAGTCATACACCCAAACAATGATAAAACTGAGCAATTATTTTTTTTTTGTAAAAAGAAAAAAAAGGTAACTTACAAAAATATGCAGAAGCTTATTGACCTACTGAATGTACTCCATGTGTTGGCACTGTTTTGGGAATACCACAAAGAAAACATTATACCAGATTGGCTACCAGATTCTTGTAGGCATGAAAGGAAGACTGTTCTTTATATCTCAAAAGTATGATAACTATGGAAATGTCATTGAGATAAAAAAACATTGCATTTTTGTGTTTTACTGTAATCAACATGTTTAGCATCTTTGGTATTTTGGTAATATTTTAAAAGTAGAATTAGTTCTTATATTACCAGCATAAACATATCATTGAAAATTTCTCTGCCAAAATAAACTTCATATACCTTAGACGGAATACCAGTCCACTTAAACAAAAAAAGCAATCGCCTAAGGTGACCTTCACCTAGTCTGGTTCTCGTGCAACTTTTCTCAGGTGATCACTTTACTAAGCAGTCATGAATGGGGGAGGGGGGGGGGGGCGCTGCGTGATTATTTTTAAATAACTTCATTATTTAATTATCAATTTTTGTATGTGTTTAAATTATTTTTATGATATATTATGGTACTTGTAACATGAAATATTGCTAATTAAATCAAGTGATCTTTGATTTGACAGTTTACTTAAAAGCCAAAACATATTTTTGAGTGATAATAGGAAATTCATAACTGATGCCACTCTTTATTTCAGAGAAATTTGATTAAATGACAGCGCGAAAACATTATACAGTAAAAAGGGGGCATAATAGCAAAGTGCAACAAATTATTCGAAAAGAAAAACTCTTATATTAGGGGGTTTTCTGTACAACTGATATGTATAGCTATGAACGCTAAGAATATAAATTGTGACAGTCACCAGACTCTTTCTAGCAGAGAAAAGAGATCTGGGAATCAGATAACATAAACCTTAGATAGTTGCATGAATTGCTTCTGCTGTGATAATTTAAGTCAACTCTATCACAAAATGACCATTTAAGAAAATCCAAAAGGGGTTTCGGTCTACTAGCATGAGCAGCAAAGCCATCGGAGACACGAGTGGTGCAGCGAAGCAGTCACCCATTCAAGTACAAATGTACCAAATTGCCGCTTCACTTCAGTGAAAAGACAGGTACTCATCGCGCTACGCCAGAATTCATGAAAGTCTAGAGACAAAACAATAAGAAGAAAAAAGTGATCTCTAGAAGTCGTGCTTAAAAATTTCTTGGAAATTTTCCCCGAATGTCTTTTAGGGAAGTATACTAATAATAAACAACAATCCTAGAACTGTATTTAATTATTAATGATAACATTTAGAAATACAAATCATGGCAGTTGTTTTACTTTTATTGTGCACCATTTTGCATGAATAATAAACAAAATAGAGCAATATTTATCCCAAGCAAAATATACTTTCACAGCTTAATGTTTTGTCTATTTCCCTTGAAATTTTTCCACTTGGGATTTATCCCTCATTTATGAATGGATTTTATAGCACAGATGCGAGCAAAAGTGTGGGAGTAAAAGTTTTTTGTCAATAAATTATAGCCAATCCTCATGATTCATAATTTAGGTCAAGTGTGTTACATGGTGGATAATAAATATAGATAGATAGACACAATTTACAAGTGATAAATGTTCCTGACCATTGCAAAACCCCGGCTGTTTGTTTCAAAACGGCAAGGAAAATAAATATTGCTTCCTAACATTGAAGAAAAACATTTTGATTGTTTTTTTGGGTTTAACATCGCTGTCAACACATTTTATCGATTTTAACTTGACAGATAGTTTTCAGGGCAGAGGAAACCAGCAAAGACAAGTTGGTGTAGATTCTGCACTACAAACAGGTCCAACTACCAACTTGCCCCCATAGTCCAGGGTTTGAACTGCTGACCTCAGAGATAGGAAGCAAGTGTTGACCATGACTGCACAGAGCCAAAGTAAAAATATTTTAAGAAAATATTATTTTAAGAAGATAATTATTTATAATGTGGACTTACAGGTTGCCCCAATATCCAGTTTGTATGTATGGAGGTAACAGCTTAAATTTATACGCATTTATATACTACAATATTGAACCAAACTGCTTCCTCTCTTTTATGCCAAATTAAGGGTTGTGCTAAATTAGGACATCAGGTAATTGTAGTTTAATATAAACTCACACTGAGTCTTTTTTCCCCGTTTTGCCAAATTAAAGTATGTGATAAATTACGGTGACAATGTAATGAGCAATGGTCACTCTGCCACATGAAGGTCTGTGATAAATTAAGCCATTACTAAGTATTATGTTATCTCAAGTATAACATTGTTTAATACAACCTGATGTCTCCCCTGTGTTTTGTCAAATTAGAATCACAGTTATTGGTAAAGCGGAAGTTTGTTATTTCACGCCAACTTATGTCCTCACTATGCTATGCCAAATTACAGTATGTGATAAATTAAGAAGTGACATACTAATGCAATGCTGTTATTTTATTTTGCAGTAGCTATTTTTTCCATTTATACGGTATGCATGATGCTCTGTCTGACATGTTCGGAAACTAATTTAAAAAATAGATTTGGTCATAAAATCTTAGCATGTGTCCGGATGGTTAAAAAATAATGGGCAGAATGGTTATTTTTTCCCAGCAGCCGATCAATAGATACCAAAATATACATTGGATTTATTTTATTTAGCTTAATGGTTATATCTTTTATGTATTCCCTGTTTTAGGATTTAATTGTCCCCATTTTGCAATCTTGGCGCCGGTATCTAATCTAAGAATTTATATAGTGCTTAATCGCCATCATCCGACAGACTCCAAGGCACAACTATACATAAACATATTGAGTAGTTGTAAATCCATTAACTTAGCCAGGTCATACCAGATAAAACATAAAGGTGGCTGGGTGGCTAAGGTACGGATATTTTTACCCTCAATCCCCATAGGAGAATGATGTAGGTCTTGTCATTGTGTCCCTGTTTGTATACATGCAAGAACTATATACATTGGATCAGATTTGTACATTGACACAACGTGGGGTATCTTATTTTGGACTTTTTTTTAAGGATTTTTTGCTAATATCTGGTCCTGGATTCCCATGTGAGGCCTTGGACCTAGTTGCAGTTTCTGTAAAACTTAGACATAAAATTGACTGTCCGATCATTTTGGTTGTCTCCCAAAGCCTCTCAAAGACAAACTGAAATACATTTATCTTTGTCAAGATTGTCATACAAATGGCCATATTTTAGTGACACAAAATAGGTATTTACTTTTGATTATAGGTATTAATGGTGAATAGAGTTAAGAGCCTGAGATCTAACTATTTGTTTGAGTTTCCATAAATGATAAACACATATATCAACTAGACCTACACATCGGAGAACTGATGCAAATTTGTATCCACCGAAGAGACAACTCACCAAAGCAAGTGAACCATCGTTTGACCTTGAGGGAGAGGCCTAAGGTAAAACCTGAAAACATCAGAAGATTCCCAGCCCATGACCTCCTATACGTTGGTTTCATATTGCAAACCTCTAGGACCAATAATAAGCAAGTTATCAGCACTTTTAAGTTTGGCTATTGTCGTTTGACCTTGAAGGAGGGGAACAAGGTCAAATCTGACCACACAAAAAGATTCTCAGACCATGATTTCCTATAGGTTGGTTTACCATCCCAAACCTCTAGGACCAATAATAAGCGAGTTATAAGCAGTTTTAAGTTTGGCTATCCTCGTTTGACCTTGAAGGAGGGGTCCAAGGTCAAATCTAACCACACCAGAAGATTCCCAGCCTATGATTTCCTATAAGTTGGTTTACCATCCCAAACCTGTACGACCAATAATAAGCGAGGTATAAGCAATTTTAAGTTTGGCTATCCTTGTTTGACTTTGAAGGAGGGGTCCAAGGTCAAATATGACCATACCAAAAGATCCCCAGCCCATGATTTCTTATAGGTTGGTCTACCATCCCAAACCTCTAGGACCAATAATAAGCGAGTTATAAGCACTTTTAGGTTTGGCTATCCTCGTTTGACCTTGATGGAGAGGTCCAAGGTCAAATCTGACCACACCAAAAGATTCCCAGCCCATGATTTCCTATAGGTTGGTTTACCATCCCAAACCTCTAAAACTAATAATATGCAAGTTATAAGCACTTTTAAGTTTATCTATCCTCGTTTGACCTTGAGGGAGGGGTCCAAGGTCAAATCTGACCACACCACAAGATTCCCAGCCCATGAGTTCCTATAGGTTGGTTTACCATCCCAAAACTCTAGGACCAATAATAAGAGAGATATAAGCACTTTTCATGACTGGCAAAGAAACGCCTCTGGCGGCCATCTTGTTTTTCAAAATGAGGCCAAAAATATTTCCAGTCAAGATTTTGTAATGAGGAACATACCCTGCGAATTTGAGATCTCTACCTATAATACCCTTTGCTCTAGAGGGCCACAAAAAGTCCTTGCTAAAAGTCGAAAAAAACGCCTGTGGTGGCCATCTTGTTTTTCAAAATGAGGCCAAAAATATTCCCAGGCAAGATAATATGGTTATGAATATATCCTGCAAATTTGAGTTGGCTAGATATAATATTTTTTACATTAGAGCAGTAATGGTGAAATCTCTCTACACACTGCGGCGGTGGCAGCGATGTAACGAAACGAAATCCATAGTATCCACCGGATACTATCCGGTGGATACAATGACATGATGAGAGGAGATAAAGTTCTTCATCAAAGTTAATACTGTTGAAAAGATATTATGTGGCACGCTATTGTGATTCATAGGATATTGCATGTCCATTGAGTACAACTGAATGATTAAAAGATGTGTAAGTTATAACCCCTGTTACACTTTTCCGATAAGTTGTCCCGATGTACCTTTTGGTGATTTTGCCAAAGGTCTCAGATTTGGTCTATTCTAAGCCTAAGTCACTGGCTTAAATTTGAGGTTTGTAACTCAGTTAATTGTTGAACTAAAATCCATCTCACAAAAGGAAGCTCAGTCTTATATTTGACTGTCACATTTTAGCAAATCTCAGTCTGAATCCCTTTGTGAAATCTGTTGATTCTGAGACAGCTGGCTCAACAAAATGTCTCCAAATATTTGAGCCAGTCTCAGATAAAAGTCTGCTCTTAGGCTCAGGTCCCTTTGTGAAATTGTTTGAAAATGGGTCTATAAAGTCTGGCACCATATCACCTTGTGTTTGATCAACTCATCATTAGATATCCAAAAGTTATGGCCAGACAAATATTTGTAGCTGCTCAACACTCTCATAGCACAAACCCTTAAGCCTGGCTTCTTCTTGGTAGATTCTTAAACTTACAGCTATTCTCAGACATATATTCTCAGTTTTTATCTCAACTGAGATTATCTTGAAATAGTTACTTTCAAAAGCAAACTCTCGTAAACACAAACTCAAATTCTAAATTTAGACTTAAACTCAAGTGTTTGTCGATAGCACAGTTTCTGTATAAATGTATGTGTCTTAAAAGTTGATTAAAATTACCCATGTCAGAAACTGGACAGACCTGTAGTTTATCTGGGGATGAATTTTATAAAAAACAAAGACCAGTATTGATTTTGTATGTTTGGCTATGTGTACAGCTTCATGAATGCTTTCTGGGATGAGGTAAAAGAAATATTTTGAATAGCTACTTGTAGAACTAATGTGTAAGGGGACTGACGGCCGTGACGAGTTTACTGTAACTGACGGATGGCTGACCCCGGGTGAATATTGTTTTAACTCTTGGGAATACTTAATTGATTCTCTTACTGAGTTGGCTAGAGAATCCACAAGCTCACTGGATAAAGGCTAAATTAGCACCATTACTAACTTATAACAACATCTTTCATCATTTCTTCGCACCAAATGCTATCAAATTTCTAGCAGTGACCCTGCCATGGTTTTGCACAGCTTAAAAAAACCTCCATTATTTTTGTTCATTTAATGGAATAGTATGTATCTCTGTTGGTTTCAGCATACATTGATACATGGGACATCATAAATAGAACGTACACAAGAAATAACTTTTTATGAGTTTCAATGTGTTATGATGGTGTGCTGCTTGAGGTCCCACATTGTGCTTCAATATATAAGTCTAAAAAGCATTTTGGCCTTAGCTTTGCATACGATGCCCCAAGAATTTGGAATGATCTTCCTGATGATGTACGCTCAGCTAAATCTCTCTCCTCATTCAGAAAAAAGTTGAAAACTTACCTCTTTGAAAAAGCTTACCCACCCTAGATCACCCCTAGTTTTTCATTTTGTCTCTCCGTGGTGTCGACCCCTGCAATGTCCCTGATTTAACGACTACGATCTCTGATTTTGGCTTTCTGCGTCTTAGAGTCTATCATTAGATAGAGATTAAGCGCTATAAAAGTACTATTAGAATTAGAATTATGATATATTACTTACTTGAAATGACTACCATATGTTGGAAAATGACCAACTCAGCATACAAATGGTGCTAAGCTTATTGTCTACTACTTCTGTGACCAATTCTATTTCAAAATAATTTTCTGATTATTATTGAAAATACTGTACAGCCATTTCTCCATGGTGCATGGATACACAAACATCTCAAATCAAGATTTAGAAATTCTGGAAGAGACTGGAATCACAGACATATTGGCCCCCACAAGCCTCCTGTCATGTATACATGTACATATCAAGATCAAGCAATCAGGAAATGCATCAGTAGCCCTAGACAACCTGTACACAAATCATCAGAAAACTATAATTATATATAGATAATAAAATTCCTAATGTCAGAGTTCTATTTAGGATATTCAGATGTTTATTCTATGAATACCTAAGTTGCACTATGGTATACTTCATCTCCAAAAGCATTTAACAACAGGAGAGGAAAAACAAACTAAAGAGATTTTATAACACGTTAACAGTGGAGCTGTATCTATCTTGTCAAAGACTTATAAATCAATTCCAGCTTACATGGCTTGCATAAGCAAGTGACAGTTTTGCTCTAGACAAACAGAAGGCAGCAACCTTTCTTCTTGTAATCTCTCTATGTCAGTGTGTCAATACAAGTGTAAAAAAGCACAGCCTGCTTATTAAAAGCATTCTGACTCATATAAATAGATCTTCTCTGACAGGGAAAGCAAGTTTTGTATTCCGGTGAAGAAAAACAAACTGTGTGTTGGGGGTAAAAATAAATCTTCATTAAATAGTAACACAAAAGAGTTTAAATAGAAACAAACATCCTTGTCAATATGTGTGGGACTCAGACAGTTAATGATTTACAACAGAGCAGAAGAGACAAAACCCAACATCATCAGACCAATGAAGAATTTGCTATCCAACATTTCATGTCAATTAAATTACACTTGAGACTTTTAATTCTGTAAACAGTGTCTAATGTTTTTTTCATTAATGGACATTTGTTCCGCTCAGTAATCATGATCAAATATGGGAGTCCTTTTTTCACATTTCCAAACAAGAAACCCTATTACCGATCATAGAACCCCCCCAAAACAACAACTACTACAACAACGTCAACAAAAAAAGAAATACAGAAATGAAAATTCAGTATGTTCACATCTTAAAAATACAAATTAAGGAAGGGGTGTAATTAAAATAACTTAATAGGCTCCCACAAAGGTCCAATACTTGAAAATAATAGACTGGTGACTCAGTCCCTTCGTTATCTCATAAACAACCATTATTTTCAAGTTTTCGAAACTTACTTGGCCATTAGTCATAACCATTATTTTCAAATATTGGAAACTTACTTGGTCATTAATCTATATAATTATTATATACCCTTGTTATGCTTTCTCACTGATCAACCTAGATAATTCTAAGGTAGGGCCTGCAACAACTAATCCTGTTAAAAAAGGACGGGGGATCATTTGGGTGAAAAGATTAGTCACATGACTGAAAAAGACCAGCCTCAAGACCAGCTCTTTACAACCGCAATTCATAAAGGTGACATCTAATACCAAGTCCTGATCACTCTTAGGATATCATCAAATTCAAGCGAGCAATCTTCTCTTGGAACAAAATCGCTCTGCTAATTTTCCACAGAAAAACTAGTTGTATCAAAGTCTTTGAGGAGAGTGGATAATATATGTTGTAACACTCAAAGAAATTGTTACAATACCCATAAGATTGGTGTTTTGACAATTACTTTGGAAAAAAATTTTGTCGGGAAGTAAATGCTCACTTGTGAAGGTTTTTTTTAAATGGAGTTACACATAGCTGTGATTATTAATTTACTTATTTATTTAGGTTTTAACGTCGCTTTCAACACTGTACAAGTGATATAGTGGCAATAGTTTTCTGTTCAGAGGAAACCAGTACATACAGTTGGTCAAGATTCTGTACTGTAAACTGCTGATCATCAGTAAGCAACTACTAACTTTCCCACATAGGGTCCAGAGATCTCAGAGGTGGGAGTCGAGTGTGTTACCACTGCACCTCCGTGGCCCCTGCGGTGATTATGCTCATGACACTGGCCAGTGAAAAGATCAGGGGCCGTATTCTACAAGAATACTTAGATAAGGTGACCTTAGATCTAAGTAAGGGAAGTCTTTCTTGCACTTTGTATTCACGAAAAGTTAGGGATGTTCGGTTTCATCATTTCTTGAAATCTAAGTCAGAAATAATATAAGTATTGTTGAAGAATACAGTACCAGTTCTATGACTTAACAAGATTGTTATGAACAAGAGCAATACAGGCCTCAAGTGGGAAAGCTGGTAGTTGCTTGCCGTTAGTCGGCAGTTTACATTACAGAACCCTGACAAACTGTATGTACTGGTTTCCTCTGCCCTTCCAACTACCCGTTGTGATATGACCTGTACAGTGTTGAAAGCGCAGTAAAACCCCAAATAAACAAATGCATAATTGGGGCAATCAAGAGGCAACCTCGCCATAGTGGAACAGGGGTATTAGTGAATATTTAGGGGAATCATATCAGGATTAATAAACAATGAAAATAACCACAATAAAAATTGCTTCCATTTGTGATACTGAACAGCCTTCTGTTTCTCTTGCATCAGAAAAATGGACATATATTTGGGGGTTATAAGGTTTGGATATTCAAAAGTTCATGGTTATTATATTAAGAAACTGCAAAGGGAGAACTCTTTGTCTTCATTTAATAAGTCATGTAGCTTTATTTTACTGAAAATTTTTTCTGAACACCTTAAGACGTGTTCATTAAGTTTCTGTGAAATATATTATATCATTCATTATACTGGGTCACCTTTTGTTGCTTGCAACAGACACCCTAAAATCTTTAGCATTCAGTGTTAGAATTACATTGTAAATAACGGAAGTTATTTAATCTACTTGATAAAATTGCAAAACTTCACCATATCTATAATTATTCGGGACCTTTTGAGAGAAAAATAACAGTAAAAATGCTTTGAATTAAAAAAAATTCACCCACATACATTAACCATCCACAGTACATAAACAGTCTCCCAGTAACAGATTAAACTCTACATGTCAGTTGTACATAAGATAATTAAATAAATAAAAAAAAAAACAGAAAAAAAATAAAATGTACTCACATTTTCTGGCCTGTATTAAAGAATTCCTGATGCTTATCTTCACAGCTAGCCACATAGAGAATGCAATTAATCCACCAATGAATACAACTACCATCCAATACAATATACACACAAGTCTGTCTGGTTTGTTGGCCATCTGTCCATCTGGGGACCCTTCTTTGGTCTTTATCCCGACCCCAACTTTCTTCAGAATCTGAGCCCTAAGCCTTGCACTGGGTGAACCCATGACCCCCTCTGTATCTCCGTCTAAGTCCTGGTCCTGCTCTGGGTATTTCTGTAGAAGCTCCAAGATGGATTTCTCTACTTGTGGCTCGGATCCTCCTCTCTGGTTCAGTGGAGTGAGCTCATTGTTGTTGCCAGTTTTGGAGCCTGCTCTTCCCTGGATCATGAGCCTACGTCCTTCTTCCATCTTAGTGAGAATGTAAATAGAACCTGCTTTCCAGGGACAAAGCGAGGAATGATCTGGGCCTTCATTGATCTGCATTGATGGTTAGGACAAGTCTGGAGGAGGTAGTGGGAGGTGGGGGGGGGGAGAGATTTGGGAGGGGCGAGAGGGAGAGGCTATTGTGGTGAAAGAGGAAGATATTGTGTGGTTTATGTATCTTTGTGTGTGTGTGTATGTTCACAATTAAATTAATTTTTCAATTGTGTGTTTATGCTGTATATTTTTCAGTCAGTTTGTGAACTTCTATGTGTATATTACATTTAATTGTGTGGGTGCATATTCACAAAGATCAATAATATGGATGGGATGAAAATCGTTGTGGTCAACACACACATATAAATATATGGTATGTCACAATTATTAGAATGGATATATATGCGTATATATATTCGTAGATATGTGTTTTATATTAACATTTTTGTATTTATTTGTGTGTGTGTGCAATTCAGAGATAATCCACATAGATCAATGATGTTTTGGGGATAAAAATTGAGGCTACATGATATATGGCGTGTCACATTACAGTCTGGCTATGTTTGTGAGGATTCTGCAGCCGGTTATTTTTTCTTACTGTTGGTCACAAAACATCTGTCTGATGTTATTGTTGCATCTAATACAGATTTTCCTCCTGTGGTATGTTATTTATGTACAAGAGGTCAATATTGGATTGTGGCTGTATTTTTAATTATCAGCCGCAGCTTTCCTGTTAGCTCCAATTGTTGTTGTGTCTTAGTTTTGGTAGTAGGCTTAGGCAAAAAGTAAAAGTCACTGTAAAAATGCCAGTAAACTGCTGTAAGTTGATGACTCAGTACACAGATTTGATATTCTCTTTGGTCTTTGTTATTTTAGTATTGCATAATTCATGCATACAGTCTAATACAATATTCAATATAAACACTTTCAAGGGTGTACAACGCATAGCTGTTTCCGTTATAGTCTGTTATTGTCAGTTAATATATTCTTCTCCCAGTTTAAAATGTTGATAATTCAAAGCTATTGTCCAATATATCTACATAGCAAACATCTGTCAATCTTGCTCTTTTTTATACTTTAACCAATGCCTTTTCTTCTGCACTTTGAACCAAACAGGTTGTAGCTTTTCCTATTTCTTTTAATCTTCCACCACTGTGTTACAGCACCAAACTAGAACTCCTAAATCAGATAAGTCCTTCCTCTTGCCAAGTAGCTGACATTTTCAGAGTTGAAGCACACAAAAATAGCGAATACCAAACTTTTATATATATATATGTGTGTATTCCTTTTTAAACAATTAAACAGTATCTCATACATAACAGAAAGAAAATAACTGGCCTATCCATGGAGCAGAACAGTTATCTCTTTTGACAACCTCTTTAGTTTCTTTAAGATAATCCACCCTGCCAGTAATTCCTGAACTTTATCAGACAAGTCTGAAAAACATCCCAATCATTGCCACAGTTTATGGCACACCAGTTCTTCTTAAAAGTATTGGTTTGGTAAAGAACAAAACCAGAAAACAAGCCACAAAATTACTACTAACTTGTAAAATGGCTTTTCTCTTTATTCTAACAATTGTTTTCTAAAAACTTTCTGTTGTAACTTGTATTGGTGTAAATATATATAGTATCAGCTTTTTTCAGGGGAGGGGAATGTCTCTGTTTTTGTTTTGCAATTACTTGTTGAGATTTCTTTCTGATTGATTATATATTCCTTGTTTTTCCTCAATTTTTCTGCTCTTTTTGTTTAGCTAAAATACTTAACATTAATACTAATCATCTAAATATTATGAGCAGTTAAAATGGAACTTAAAGTTAATTTATGAATATTTACAACATAATGTCTTTTGATCTCCTTATGTACAAGTTAAGTACTCTTTGATGCTTTAATCCCATTTATAATAATATCTTTCAAACCCCATGGATATAAACAGTAGTGGCTCTGGTCTATAGTCACTTTTGGTTATGATGAAACTTGGGGAAACAATGGTTGCAACTTAGAGCATTAATTTAAGAAGGTATGGTATGGAGTTATCAGGACTAGAAGGCAAAAGGAACAGATCTCACAGTCTCTATTTCCTTATCAGATAATTCATTTATCTGCACTTCCTTACAGCCCAACACGTTCTGTCTTCCCTGAACAAAACCTCCCAAAACAATTCAACAAAGACTCCAAACCTTTTTTGTGCCAATGAGTAAGACTATCCTTCAGCACTGGTACATAAATATTGTTGTTTTTGCAGTGTTTGCACAAAAATTATAACTCTGTATATCACCAAAGCATTTAGCTGTTGTGATTAAATCTGTTCCACTCCTGTGCTTTCCATATTCCTATAAATTGCAGGTGATAGCAGATTTGAAACTTTTTGTATATTTGTTTAAGTAGAAAAAAAGATATCCAGCTTTTAATTATACCTTGTCAAACGTGCAGTTTGGTTTAGTGCCCGTCATGTAGACTTCACTATGGCATATAGTTTTACCTAACAGCGTTTTAATATATAACAGTTTCCATTCATAGCATTGATTTTCTTGTATATAATGGTTTATTCACACACATATATACATATAACATTTCACAACATTTCAACTTCCAATATACAATTGTGTGCATTTGTGTGTATATCAATTTCTATATTCTTCAGTCTACCAACCCACCCACCCAAAAAAAAACCAATGTGACATTTAATCTCCCAAAAAGGGACCAGTGATTACCATTTGTGTTCTAAAAGAGAGAGGAAAAATTAGTGCAGGTATTCATAAAAGTGAAAGGAAATTAATTAGCTACAACGGATAAATCTTAAGATTCAATGGCCCTGTATTTAGCTAGTTTTACCCAAGCCATTGTTTCGGGTGAGAATAGTGGTTGATGAAATGTTTTATATTGCTTGCCTGGCCTTTTACCCGTTTACGTCATCTTTACAGGGGAAGGTTAATTACTAGAATCCACATGTATAGAACACTTAAGGATTTGTATTTTTTATTTCTACAAATAATCTCAAACATATATTATTAATCCAGCCGTTCCTTCCTTGCACAGCCTTTCCAGACCCAATAATTCCATGTCACTAAAGTAGTTTTCAATAGGGCTGAAACTCCATTATCCGACTTTAAAGGGAGAGTGACAATTAGTTCGGATAAGAGAAGGGCAGGATATTAGTGTGGGCATTGATTTTAAGCATCATATATAAACCTAGAATGCCCGTATGATATATAACACAATATAATGGTATCAATAGATAACTACTAAGACCGTAAGATACTCATTCTGAAGTAATGTGATTCCATTTGATATTAGAGATTTCATATTATTTGTAAATATATTCTTAAAGATATTTTTTTCCTTAAGGAGTTGTTTCCCCAGTCTTTGATCAAACTGATCAATGGAATGGCTTGCCATATCTTAACTGTCGGTCTTATCAGTGTCAAATCGGGAGGGCAGGGATATGAAGCAGACCTGTATCAGTAATCCATCTACACATATTGAAACTCTATTAAAACATTACAAGTCGGGCTCAAATGTCCTGGTAAGTCCAAGTTTGGTTGGGATAGGTTCCTAGACAAATCAGGTACTTTTTAAACTGATCCACAGGGTCAGGATCCGTTTTAATTTTTCCCACCTTTTTGCACTTCTTGGCACAATTCTACCCAAACTTTAACCAGCTTTAAAGTTGGGGCCTCGGTCTTGACAATCCTTGAATATGGAAGCATGCTTTAAAACATTGGTTTACAATACTGATGTCAGACTTGATCCTGTAGTCACCAATAAAATATACTACTTTAATCTTCATTGCTAAAGTACTGAAAATGTCCTTCTTTCTAACTTTAAATTAATAATAATGATTCCAACAAGAAAATGACTCTTATACCTTTAAATTTGTTGAACCGAATATTGCAAGAGTATTCACTTATATAATGTACTCATTCACACAAGCTGCCATGCATTTCTAGAGATGTATTGCATTTACAGGATTTCATTTTAATTATCAGACAGGGACACTGGCAACCTTTCAACAAGCTGTTTTAATTCATACTCCATTGGCTCAATTTGATTGTGATAAACACCTTGCTTTAGCTACTGTCCCGTCGTGACGAATTTGTATCCTGCCACCCACAGTTGTTAAATTTGACCCCAGCCCAATTGAGTGACTGAAAACAGTTACAGGATGACACCCCACCAATCTTTTCGTTTCTTATTGTGATATATGATATCTCTTGGGTGTTAATGACCTTACTTTTGGATTGTTAACTATAGCTTGTCCTGTTCGTGATACAGTCAATCTAGGTTGATACTATACCATGGATTTACTGTAACATGGCAGTACTAATGTGAAAATGTTTTCTGTTACTGCTGTACCATGGTTTTACTGTCACAGGGCTCTAGCAAGGTGAGCATGTTTTCTGTTGATTCCATGGCATGGATTTACTCTAAAATAACAGTGACAATGTAAGATTGTTATCTGTTGACAGTAAATCATGGAATTACTGTAACATAACAGCGACAATATGAAGTTTTATTCTGTCAATAGTAAGAAATGAATTTGCTGTAACAGGGCTCTTGTAAAGTGAGACCATTACTGCTAATTAAGTATATCATGGTATTTAAGTATATCAATTACTATAACAAGAGTATAACAAAGGGAGATTTTTTTCTGCTTATGCATGAAATTACTTTTACAGGACTCTAGCAAGGGGAGACTGTTTCTGTTGATACAAAATGTCATTAAATTACTGTCACAGGACTATAAGAAGGTGAAACTCTTTCTGTTGATACTACATTTCATAAAATTACTGTGACGGGACTATAGCAAGATGAGGCTGTTTCTGTTGATACTATGCCATGGAATTACAATAACATTACTATTCTGTTCATAAACTGTCATAGAATTATAATAACAGGACTACAACAAGGTGCGACTATTTCTGTTGATAATACATTCCATGGAATTACTGTCACAGGACTATATCAAAGTGAGGCTGTTTCTGTTCATACTATGCCACAGAATTACTGAACCAGGACTACAATTAGTCAAGTTTCTGTTAATAGTACATTTTATGGAATTACTGTAACATGACTATAGCATTATGAACCTGTTTTCTGCTATAAATCAGCTCAATTATTTACCACGTTTTTAAATTTGATATTTCATATAAGTCTTTGCTTAATAAATCTGTGGGATTACTTCTTTCGGGGTATTGCAAGGCAAATAATCATTTAACCAGGTGGGACGGCTCTCAGTTTGAATTTGCCAATGTTTTAATTCTTAATTTTCTGCTTTTAGTAAATACATAAAAGGAGCCATTATATCTGAGTATCCTTATTGTATAATTAATGGGAGAGTTGGTTTGGCTTTAATGTTTTATGTCAAAGGAAACACAAATCTCATATCTTTTGCTACCCAGTTTGTATGAAGTGAATTATTCAGCGGTGTGCTGCAATCTTGGTGCTTCTTATTTGGTTCTTTCTAAAGAGGGTGGGTAAATAAACATGAATAATTCAACCATTTAAACAGTGATAACACCAAGTTGTATATACTCTTGGAGGCTGGCTTTTAGTAATATCTCTGGTTATATTTTCAGCTGAATGAAAAGCCTAATGATATATAGCATTAAAGGCGCCAGACAACTACAAGCTCTCAGTATTTTTCTTTATGGCTTAGTCACACTGTGTTGTCATATTAACATGTATTTGACTTTTTCTTTAAAATCTTGTCATTGCTTCACCCCTCCAAGTAGAATAATTTGGTTTACTATGTGAGAGGTCGTGGCAAGTTTTTCAATCATTTTGAAAAAAAAGAGCTGTCATGCCCAGTAATGCTATCTGTGTTGTGTTAAATACGTTCTAAACCAAAATGAATTAAACCTTATGGATACTACCAAAACATGAAATGCATTGAGTCAGAAATGTGGCCCAATGAGTTAGATGTTTTATTGTTTGTATGTAGCTCATTAGGCCAGGATAGAACTTTTAATATTGCTTAATCTCTCCTTTACAAAGAGGACCCTAAGGCGCACCAGATTCTTGACTAACTTAACAGGGTAGAGAGGACTAAAAATATGATAAAATGATGGAATTTAGAGGGGGGGGGGGGGGGGGGGGCTTTATTTCCAGAAATTCCATCAGATGCATGTGTTGACACTCGAGATACCAGTTTTAAAGCGTCATCACGATATTTCTGTAAAATGCTCACAATACCAAGATTATAAGGCCCACCGACCCATCCCTAAATTTAAACAATGGGTCTTTTTGAAAGGAGTACAAAACCAATGATTTCAAACCAGTACTTTTCTGAGTTTCTGCACTCTGACTTGAAAGAAAGAAAAATGAAGAAAAAACATGAGACTCCACTGAAGCAAACAGGACAGCCTTCCTTCCTCCAAGAAAGAACAAAATTGCCAAAAACAAAAGACAGGAAAAAGGCCACCTCCCACGGATGTCACCCCTATTCCTCCTACTACAGAAAACCATACAAATTGTAACAGACTGAACCTAAGGCTGTTAGAACTGATACAGCTCTCTGAAGTGGTTTTAATTCTCCAGGAATTGGATCTTAGCATTGGTAACAACATCTATGAGGGACATAGGGAATTTTTGGCCATCCTCTTTTATGATAAACGGCCATAACCCACTGTTCACTTTTTTACTTTGAAATAAATGTATGAATATACATATTATATGGGCATGATGTTAAAGGTATTGAAGAATGAACACTTTTAACGTGATAACTAAGTAATAAAAACCTGGCATAATCATGACTTGTAAACTCTTTTAAACATTGGTTGTAGTTGTGTTTTATCATCACAGTAATTTATTATAATTAAAGAACTGTTTAGACATTCCAAAGCCATTATATTTATTTATTTTTTAAATTATTACACATGAATCAAATACTGCAGTATTATCTTCACAGCAAAAGGTGATTTGGAGGGCTGTGAAACCATATATAGATGCTGTATATCAAGTAGAAATTTTAGCTAGAAGAACATATGACCAATAATCAGTGGTTAGAGATTCCCTAGAATTTATTTTCACTAATGGTCCCTTTCTCCTCAAAAGAATGGTACAGATTAAAAATTCCACTAGGAAGTAATTTTCACTATCCAACACCATCAATTAAAGTGTCCAAACGTACTGCCAAGCGAAAAATGTCCACTCATAAATTATTGGTGTGACCCTTTCAAAAAGTAAAATGTTGTAATTTTAACATTTTAAAGGATTATCATAAAACTAAATAACTGAATATTATCTTTGCCTAAATTGAGTACATTACCGAAAGTGGTAAAATATTTCCCTTACAGATAAATAGTAAACATACATGTAGCTGAAATAATGGTAGTTCAGAAAGAAATATCATCAATGGATGATGAACACAAAACGTCAATCTATTAATGTCATAATTAAATCAACGGACACAATGACCTGATGGGGCTTTCATACTTTTCCGTATGAACTGGGACACGCCGAGAATGAGTTAAAAGTAAGCAAGATTTATCTTTCTTCACAATTCTCAGAATGCTTCTGCTTAAGCAGGCTCTACCATAAGTTCCATAAATAATGTATTTTTATTATTTCAAATTGTGAAATCAGTGTTAAGATATTTCTGCAAGTGTGTAGCAAAGTTGTAGTGTGATAAAAAGTCTCACAGTTACAAAACACTTATTAATTTCTTCGGCACTCAGAAGTACACAATATACAGTTAGTTTAAACTATATACATTATAAACATAAAACCATGTTTAAATAGAACTGATATATAATATGTAATGGCATTCCTTAATGAGTCATAACTTGTTTTTTTATAAGATGGCTAGATGGATAAAGTCTGCTTATATCATGAATATATTTTCAACTGTATCCAATTGATAACCTAAGAATTAAAGCCTGGCTAAATACAATTCAGTTATAATTATATTCATTCATTCTCTATATACTAACATATTCAAAGAATAGTATTTAGATATTTGATTTCCCTTTAATGCCAATTGACAGCATAACTTAAACACCTAATTTACACTGTTAAATACTGGTTGATAAAAACACATATAAAACAATTATGTAACTGAACATCTACAGAAATATCATTACATAACAAGCAATGCCTGAAAGTGTACAAAACCTCACCTGTGGATAGTGCTGAATAAAAACCTCAGGGTCATCAGTCTTGATTATCTTTAATGTGGACCTAGCCACGGTTAGACCCCACCCTGTGGTACAATACAATCCTGATCCGATGTATGGTTTTTGACTTATTCACACGGACAAGCAAACAGAGGCAATTACAATAATACCCTTGGCATTCCCCTTTGAGGATTAAAGCCAAAACATAACGGGAATGTTATGAAATGCATTCCCCATGGGAACAAAAAGTGACCTGATAAGACCTTGCACCACTTGTAGTTTTATTATTTGTCAAACTGATTACAGGAGTTGATTTCAACAAGTTCTAACATATTTGTAATATAGTCCTGATGTATGTACAAAATATTACTATATTGTAAAAGATTGAAAACACTCTGGTTTACCAAGTAAAATAAATAAATTCATTCTTCGGACCATGTGGCTAGATTGATTGGTGCTTAATTACCTTTTCCATGGCATCGAGCATAGAGAATACCAGCCTGTCACATATGACTCCACCTAATGTCTGTACCCATTCACACCCTTGGGTAAAGAGGGGAGATATATATGTAATGTAGCTTATCCAAAGGTATCATATCCATGAGATGGTCAAGGCTCAAACCCTAGGCCTTCAACTCTGAGGTGTAATATCCTTACTATAAAAAGCCACAAAGACAACTTACTAGAAAAGTCATATAAAGTTTTAACCAAATTCTGTCCTACTCAGATTAACATCACAAAGATTTTGTTTAATATCAAGTGATTATGATGCTGCTCATAAAATGGTATATATAGTTTCAGCTATATTTATAGATGGAGTCACTAGTCACTTATTCATACAAAATTTCTAAACGAGGGGTGATCGCCTTTATCAGAGTGCCAGAACATAGAGGTGTGACAGTGGTTTCACTCAGTGAAACTACTAATGATACTGGACAGAATCCAGCCTTCATCTATTTATCCCCCATGATAGCCCACTTAGAAACCGATAATACTTCAGAGCTATCAGTTTATATACACATCCTATTCTACAAAGTAATAAGCAATATTATTAGTTATTTATGTATTTCTTTTGAACATCAAAAGGTATGTATTATCTAGGCCAGGGGTACAATTCATAAAAAAATCACAAGTATCTAATTATTTAGAACATGCCTAAGACTTGAGATTTTCTTCTCAGCTGACATGCACTAAATGAGTTTTGGCACTCAGTTTTGTCCTAGTTAATAACTCTTAGGAGATTTATTTAACTTTCTTATAATTTTATCACAATGGCTATAGGGTGGCCTTACAGGATTTATCATTGACAGGTAAAATCTTAGCTGACTGCCTTTTATTACATAAGATTAATTTCGTAAATCTCATTGCAACCCAATTAACACCATGCACTGTCAAGAAACTTGTAACTTTGCCATTTCAGGCTTGAACTGAGTATTTAACTGAGAAATTTAAAAGTAAGAGGTGAATGTATTACTCACTACCCCGCCACCCCGTCACTACCCCGCTTTGATTCTGTAGAAGGCTAGATGTTACCCCCAGATTGCACCTTTCCGTATGGTTGTTTCTGTATATATTTGATTTGTGATTAAGGACCTTTGCATTATTGCTCCAAAAATACGCCTCGTATCTGGCTATTGCACATTGAAGAACAACCTTATGGTAACATATGGTTGCCAGAACACGTTGAAGAAGAACCTTGTGGTGCCATATGCGAGCTAGTGCACATTGAAGAACAAGCTTATGATATCATATGGTGGCTAGTGCACATCGAAGAACAAGCTTATGGTACCATATGCTGGCTAGTGCAAATTGAAGAACAAGCTTATGGTACCATATGCTGGATAGTGCACACTGAAGAACAAGTTTATATTACCATATGCTGGCTAGTATAAAGTGAAGAACAAGCTTATGGTACCATATGCTGGATAGTGCACACTGAAGAACAAGTTTATATTACCATATGCTGGCTAGTGCACATTTAAGAACAACCTTATGGTACCCTATGCTGTCTAGTGCACATTGAAGAACAAGTCACCTCATATATTGATCCTGCCGCCCTCCTCCCAGTGTGTATACTTTAACATACCTCATTGGGGGTTGTGATGGCTATTTCAAACATTTTAACAAAGTGGTCCTGTATAGTTCAAAGTTGGGGTTTTACATCACATTCAAAAGCAAGTGTCATATTGGGACAGGACCTCAGTATTGCCACTTATGGGATTCGAACCCCACACAGATGTGACATCCTGTAATTAGATGCCAAACTTGCTAACCATTAGGCCACCATGGAGGTCCCGTATACACACTGTTTTCTCAAATACATCCTACCGAAATGCAAATCCCACCAAATTGCTGTTAATGTGTCCTACCCAAATACAAGGTTTTCCGAACCACAATCAAAAGTAGACGAGTCTGCTGGTTGGTTCTACCTCATGACCCCGCACGGAAATGTGTGACCTAGGTATTATATTCAGACAACTGAAGCAGATTGTGTTCTCTCTGACAATAATTGAAACAGCACCATCGTGCACATGGGAAATCTACTGAGCAAAAGTGATTTCTGTTTTTGTTACATATAAAAATAAAACCAAATGTACATGATTTGAATTGGAAATACTAATCCTCCTATGTCAAGGAAATGCTTATCAGACCACTATTTTGAAGAATTCCATTTTCAAAACATTTTTGAGATCAGATCATATTTTAATCCAATTTCAATATATTACGTAGGTAATATATAACAAATGGTTAGTTGTGTAATCATTTGTAATAAAAATTGCTTTTCCAGATATATTGTAAACAATGGCCCCGACTCTTGCTGGGTTTTGAAGTCAAGAAGATTTTTTTTGTAAATTCCTTCAAGTCTGGGAAGGTCTAACAAGAATTTTAAACGTGTTAATTATTTTTGGAAAAGTCAGCAGTTTTGTTTCCAGACTCTAAAGATTAAGATCTTCAGCCTGACCTATCTTAATGCCATTAAGTCAAACTGCAGTCAGGAAGCACTTCAGACAGATCCTATTGCAAATTGGACTGACTGATTGTATTGCTGTTATGCCCAGTTGTATTAAAACGTATAGCTTGGGGAGTTTTTGGCTCTGACGTTAACCCAAAACATGAAGTGGAGTGGCTACAAGCTTGTCTACATTTCCTGTCTGTCAATATAATTCCTGAAAAAATGGGAGGGTCATGGATATGATCCCATCATGTCATATTTGTGATCCATCTAGTCTTATTTGAATTGTAATAAACTCATTTAGTTCGGGGGTCAAAAGTCCAGGGGACTCCTAGTAAAGTCGGCGATTGGTGGAGAAAGGTTCCCAGAACTGTCTGGTAGTTCCAAGACCAATCTCAAGGCTAGGGATGAAATTGAATTTTCCTACCTTTTTTGGCACTTTTTTACCCCTATGAGCCCTGACCCTAAAGTCGTGGGCTCCAGCCCAACAATGCCTGAAGATGGAATCGCCACTAAAAACTATGTTATTTCTTCAAGTAGTGAAATTTAAGGAGATGGGATTTATAGTGTTAGAACAGTGCAAGTTCTAGCAAGGCTCGTGCTTCTAAAGATCACTTTTCTAATTTTTTGTCACCAGGACTTTCACGAATTGTGGCATAATGTGATGAGTACCAGTCTCATCAGTTATGTTAAGCAGCCATGGGCTACATTAGTACTTAGAAGGGTGACCGTGTGAGCTGTAGGCCAAGTATGGGATGTATCTATAATACTCATTTAGAATTAAACAAATAGCATATTTCGAATTTTGAATCTGTATGGCGGTTCCAGGCTTTCGTAGCTACCAGTTCAGCTTTCTACTTAAACTTATGAATTACTCCCAACTCACATTTTCTAGCACAGATATTTGAAATGTCTTTTACATTTGTGAAATATACAGGGAACCCAAAGGTTATTTCCTTGTCACCTCTGAAACATACCAAATAAGGAAATCAATGTGCATAGGTGTATTGTGAATAACACAAGCTGTTTTTATAACTTATTATGTTGTATGGTGGTTTTATATTATAACGTTTGCCAGCCACTTTTCAACTCTAGGTTTACTTATATGTGACATGGCCTTCCTCCAAATTATCTTATCAAATTTATCTTAATTTGATCAGATACACTGTCTCCACTGGTTATATGCCCTCACTCTTACCCATGGTCTTCAATCCATTGGTTCTGGGTTTTGCCCTCTTTTGTTTGGTCTTTCTTTTTCCAAGGTCAAGACAAATTGCTTGACCTTGAACCAAATTAATTTGACCTCTCTTTCATTTTGGCTTATATCGTGAGGTCCTACAACCAGTGGTTTCTCAAACAAGTTCAGTAAATTATATTGCTTAAAATCTCTGGTAATTGAAAATAAACAATTGTATAAATGTGCGTATAAAAAGTCATTTTGGTAGATTGAATAAATATCTAAACCCATTGCTGACTTTTACTGTGTTGTATCGGACGGACAGGGGACTGTATGAGGTTTTTAAACAGTTTTATTTCCAAAGGTTATACTATCTAAATGTACTTAAAATGTGTAAGTAAATGTCCTCAAATGGAACTTGATAATTTGATGATTAGAATTTTGATTTGAGCAAGAAATAGACTCAACTTGAAATAGGCCTTAACATATTAACTTTCTAGAGGGCATAAGAGGCGATAATTCATTTTCAACACAATCATTTACCCCTATTAGCAATTAAATAAGAATATAATTGGACCCGTTCGTTAGTATCGCCTTCTATTGGCCAGGTCCCTGTTCGTTAGTCACTTTGTAAAAATTGGCATCCCATAATTGGCACATAACCCTTTGGACATGCTACTTAACATAGTTTTTGATTAGTGATCCTGATTTGTTGGAGTTGTATTGATTGTGCCAATATGAGGCATTTGCCAAAATACTAGTCCACTAATACTGTTAAGGAACTATAATCAGCAAAAAATACATGCGTTGAGGCATTACTTATTTATCATCATTTATAATAATGTGAACTTTACTTACACTTCTCACTTTCCACAGATTTGGGATGCACAATTGCAGTGTACCAAACAAACACTAAAAGTAGTATTTGCACTGTCTTTTCCACTTTTAATCCTCCCATGTCTTAGTGTCAATTACACCACGTAGCTGAACGACAAAATATCAACTGTATGCGGAATAGATTCTATAAATAATGTCCATTCTTATTCTACTGAATAATTGTGTAAATTATTTAAGGATATAAATGTTCTGATAGAGTATTGAATTTCCTGGGAAAACCACAGACACAGACTTATGTTTATCTTTTCGTTTTCCTCTGTTTAAGCATACTTGATGAATATATAAATATATACAATTGAATTGGTTAACATAAAGCTGCCAATATCAACGATTGTAAATGATTTATATTAAGTACTTTGCTATTTAAAGAAGGCTGTAAGTTTGTGGAAAATTCCACAACATAAAATTTTACAAAGGAAGGCTTCTATGTTTAAGTTAGCCCATGGGTTATGTCACGCAATACACAATGTGAATTAAAATCTTGAGATAAAGAAAATGGTAATGCTTTAACTTAATAAAGTTAAACTTAATTATTTGTACCAGTACTTGTATATTTGTTGACAAGATTATTTCAAACGTACTTCAGTTTAGCCTTTGTTCAGGTCAACAATTATCAGTATCAAGAAAGCACTTCAAGGGGTTTATATTTAAAACAGGTAGTTACAAAAACACTATTTATAATAGTAAGACTTGTTATGTTCAAAGCCTAGGATATTAGACGTTATCTAATGCAATCGTGATGCAGCTGTTGGGTTTGCAAATACTCTCATAAGCAGTGACATAGACTAGTTTGATTCCTTGTTCAGGAGTCTCTCTAGATTCAACATTCGCAGGTTGCAATGTGTTCAGAACAGCCTGTCCAAGATTGTCACCCATCTCAAGACACCTATACTGAGGAAACTGAACTTTTTACTGCTTGCTTTCCATTTAGGATAGCTACATTGGTCCACATGTTTCTTTAAACTGACTCTCCTAGATATTCCAGCCATTTTTTTAAACCAGCAATTGTGTACATGATGCAATGAGAAGTCAGACAGACAGTGAGGATTTTGGGGCCGGTTTCACAAAGCCTCCTTAAGAAAAAGTTCACCTTAAATTTAAGGGTTTCCTTGAATTTCAGGTAAAAAATCTCAGTTTCACAAAACTTCCTTCCTTAAAGGAGACCTTGAAAACTCCCTTGAATTTCAAGGAAGCTAATGACTTACCTTAAATTTAAGGAAGTGTCCTTCAAAGCATGTATAATAAATTTAAAGGACATTTGCTCACTCCTTAGGTTTCAGGGAAGATCTTTCGTAAGGAGAGTTAAAGGAGGCTTTGTGAAACTAAAATTTAAGGTTTACTAAAGGAGGTCCTTTCCAAAGGAGTCTTCGTGAAACTGGCACCTGGAGGTGAAAAGGTAGGGTTTTTTTTCATCAGTACATGATGCTACAATCAGTTTGGTTTCAGGTTTGCCTGTGACACAAAAGTTTGGAATAAAATTTCCACTCAGCCACTTCCGTTTTAGGAAGAAGATGGATCTCACACTTCTCTCAAAGAATGGCAATGGAATTCTCATGACAGAAATACTTCGCCACACAAATGTTTAAATATACTTTCAAACTGAAACAAGCATTTACAATCTTCGCAATTAAACTCCCAACGTTACAACTGAAAAGGCAAGTCTTATGAGCAATAAGACTGTGACTATAGGAGAGAAGCTAGGATTTTTGATTTGGTACAGCCTGATGTTTCATAAACTTGTGGTTATAACTCAATGTCATCCTTGTTTATTCTTGGTATGACCTGGCTTTTGGAATTATAAATTATTCGCATTAGTTTCGTTCAGTTGCTCCTTAGAGTCTGTCCACTGATGGACATATAAGTGCTATAAACGTCCACATTAGATTAGATTATATGCAATATTTGTTAGATGAGGTATTGTATATCTCATTAATGATTCTATTAACAAAAAGGTAGGCCTGGGCATACTGGCTTATACATAAAGGTACGCCCCCGGGACAGGACTATGTGAAGGGTTTTTTGTCAAGAGGCCAACCCACATTGATGGAACAGGGGAATAATTGATCTCTTTGGAGGACTAAGTTAGTGAAACACATGAAACTGCGTTTACCAACTTTCTGATTCTAAATGTTTTCCTTTCATTATAGCACAAGAATTCTATTAATGAAAAAATATTATACACAGATTTCTGCCTGGCATTCTTTGCATTTTTTGTGAATAAGAGCTTCCGCTGAAAACTTCCTTTGATCGTGGAAATTGAATTATTATCTGCTAAAGATAATCCCTATTTGTTTTTCTTCAGGTCTTCACGTCTGTATCAGCTGTAGGGTGATATTTTAAAACAGGGCCAGTGAGCTGTTTTCAAGTCATTTACAGCAGTGATATGGTTTTTGAAGAAAACTTGACTGAGAAGCAGCAGAAACTTCTCATAATGCACACATTTCCATAATGCACACATGCAAAAGTTGATGAGAGTGTTTTTCTTGTGGCAAATACCACTGGTGGGCTTTTAATATAAAATATACAGAAGAGTTAAGTGAAAGTATTCACAATTGCAATAGTTCTTGTAAAACATGTATCATTTTAAAGCAGGCTGAAGCATAAAAATTACTGGATCACCCACTTCAAATTTGAATCAAGACAAAAGATATGACTGTAGTATTCCAGGTTTATACTTGATAGCTTGAATGAACAAATTATTTTGTGAATATCAAAGCAAACAAAAAAAATAACTTGCAACAAATCAGGAAAATCTTCACTCTTTAATGATGTCTCGGAATTAAGGAAGGTCAATGAATACAGTGTCCAGATGCATGATATGTTTATATTGCAAACTCTTAA
Source organism: Sabellastarte sp. h YS-2021 (assembly GCA_964017235.1). Classification (NCBI taxonomy): domain Eukaryota; kingdom Metazoa; phylum Annelida; class Polychaeta; order Sabellida; family Sabellidae; genus Sabellastarte; species Sabellastarte sp. h YS-2021. The sequence goes on from OZ024929.1 coordinate 45,805,556, forward strand.
CCAATTACGGTACAGTGTTTTTTCATATCCCCAATGATTGCCCATTGTGATATGACCTTTGCAATGTTTTGAGAGTAACGTTAAACCCAAATAAAACTAATTAAAATTGGCAGTATTTTATTTCTGTTTCCTGAACCTTTGAAAATTCATTTTTTTTTAATGTATTCAGAATATCATCCGGATCTTTCCCCCAAAATTTAAGCACATCTTGCTTTGTTCAGGCCCTACACACATAAAACCTTTCAGAAAAAATCTGTTCATTACTTTTAGAGTTATTGCAATACAGACAATTAAACAGATAGAATGACAGACAAATGAATGCATCCAAAACATCACCTCCAGGTGGAGCTAAAACGGAAGTTATTAATATTATGAACTCAATCTATACATAGGGATCTCAGTATAGTACTGGAATAGGTGTGGAGTAAAAAAAAACATAAAATGAAGCATTTAGTTGTAATAATAATAACATAGTAATATAGTTTTATTTCCCATTTTAGTTGATATGTTTATATTAGGCACATAGTATATCATTGCTAAGTGTAACAGGTTACATACTCCATAAGCTTTGAACAGATAAATTACATTGATTGAATGACTTTTAGGTTTTAATAGACACGGTAAATCATTGGGAGCTCTTATTTCTTATTGCTGAGAAAGATACCATAATACTTAGGTCACATTTTCCCTTACATTTGGATCTGTATATATTTCACTTTTGCCTTGCCGACTTTGTCCTCATTGCTGTTAAAGGAGACTATGTGTCTGGGTACTAGATTTTAAAGAATGAACTGCCCTGTATATCCATTCTCTCCTCCCCCTTCACCCCTCAAGTGTGTATATTTTAATACAGTTCATGTATCCTTGTGAGAGGTATTTGAAACCTTTATAAAACAAAAGGCCAAACAAAAGGTGTTTTGGTCCCCCAGCATGAGCACAAAGCCATCAGAGACACAAGTAGTGCACTAGAATTTATGAAAGTCTCGTGACAGAAAGAAATTCCAACTTAGATACATCCCACAGCTGGTCCTGAACTGAGAAGTTCACCCATCCAAGTACTAACATAGCCCATTTCTGCTTAACTTCAGTGAGCAGACAAATAGTCATCACTCTGTACCACAATTTCTGAACGCAAGATGCAAGAAGGACATATGTATGGGAAAAAGGCCAAAGGACACGTGTCCTTTTAGGTATTGGAGAGCAAGAGAGGGAAATTCAGAATGCACAGCCAGGTGTTGTCAATGTCATCAAAGTCCGGAGACAAAAGGACATATGTATGGGCAAAAGCCGAAAGGACATGTGTCCTTTTAGCTATTGGAGTGTTGTCAATGTTACTAAAGTCTGGAGACAAAAGGATATATGTATGGGCAAAAGCCAAATGGACATGTGTCCTGTTAGCTATTGGAGAGCAAGAGAGGGAAATTCAGAATGCAGAGGTAAATTTCATCAAAGTCTGGAGACAACAAAAATGTGATCTGTGGAAGCACGAGCTCTATCGAGGCTCGCGCTTAAAAAGGTAGGATTCAAAATAAAAACATTCTGTTTTGTGTTAAATTGCCCCAAAGGTATCCTGCCCAAATGTGAATCCCACTGAATGTGTTCTACCAAAATACCAAGTGGATGAAATCTGGTTGAACCACAACCGAAGATGAATGAGCAAGTTTGGCAGTAGCATGTTACCCCAGCATGGAAAGACATGACCTAGGTATATGGTATTTAGTTTAAATACAATATTATAAAGAAATATTCAAGTAGAAATCAGACTTTTTTCTGATTTAAAGCTGTAGTAATCTTTGACTTAAGAAATACTGCTGTTTCAGTGACTGTTACTTCAACAAGAAGCCAGTTTGATTGACACCATGAAAAGGTTCCATTGGTGGTGATGAAGGTATTTACCACATCAGATTGTTGACATCCTGTGTATTTCTCAAGAACAAACTTAAGTTAATTTAATATATATCATCAGAATATATACAATGATCCTAGTGCCCCAATGGTATATCAAACATGCTTTTATATATGTATATATACATGAATATAAATAGTTATTAAACATATAAATACCTAAAATATTAAAATTAAATATTCAGAACTGAAACCAAGTATGCACAAATTCTTGATGTATTCAAGATTACAACACTTAGTATGAAAAAAACTCTAGGACTATAACTGACATAGGGGAAGGAGTATTGCTATTAATGAAATATTGCATTAACTTTAGGCTCCCATTGAAATTACCTAAGTAAACTGAGAATGCATTACTTTTACATAAATACACTACTATAGTCTACTAGGTATACATTATCTGTATTCTAACACAATACAAAGTACCTTAATTTATTAACTGTAATGCCATTATCACACTTCAGGGGGTTTTTCCTTTAGCTATAGACAGCAGGAAGGAGAAGGCAGTACTTCTGTGACACCTAGCTACAGACCTTTATGTACAATTTTGCTACAGAAAGAATTGGAGATGACAATTGCCATGGATTGACAGAAAAACAGACACATTACGGCAACCATACCAATTGATTGGAGAAGCAGAAAGATACAGAATTACACACAACTGGGAAGAAAGGTAACAGAAGAGGTACAGAAAAGCTACAGCACTCTGTAGTTAGAGTGCGATGAACTTTATGCCATCTGTGGCAGGTAGAAATAATGAACAGTTTCAAAACTTCAATTTAGGTTGCTACAGTTAACAGGAATGCCACAGTATTAAAATAACATCAAAGGTTTCCCACAATTATGAGCAGTGAACGTCCATGTTGTAAACGCAGTATACCACATCATCTACTAAACACACACCAACCATAGCTGAAAGTGGACGAGTTCTAAAACCCAAGAGACATCAAACAAAACAGGCCCTTGAAGCAACACTGTATCAGTGTTTCAAAATCTGTTGGTATTATGGTAGCACCGTGAGCACTTGGTGGTATTGAGATGCTCAATTGGTATAACGATAATGTCTTTTATATGCATAGTATCCTATGATAATCCCTAGGTCACACCTTTTATTGTTAGGGTCACAAACTACAAACACTACGTCTTGTGTACTTTCAGTTGTGGATCATTGTGGTATGGTCTGCTTTGTGCCTTGGTAGGATGTCTTCGTCAAGATTCGGTGGGATGAGGATTTGTGCAGGACACCTTTGACACAGCAACGAACATGACTTGTATTTGGGACCCATTTTTGAAAATGTTCCAGAAACCTTCCATGTCCTCTGATAAGCTGTATTAAAGTTACATGCTGGAGAGATGAAGGGGGTTGGATGAGAATTGGATACATGAGGCACTTTGTTCTTCAACATATACTACCACCCAGTAAACATTTTTGGGTTTTGCAAACGTTTGAAAGGAAACGTTTGGCAAAGGTTAAAAATGATGGGTACGAAAACCATTTGTAATAGAATGTTTTTAAAATGTTTTATGTATACCGTTTATTAAACGTTTAATGATAAATGTTAGAAAAACGTTATAAATGAACATAATAATGTCTGAATAATAATGGGGTCAGAGGTCAATTTTGATATCTTTATATGGTTGCTCACTATTGAAAATATTATTTTTATGTCTAAAATTGTAAGATAGTGGCTTAGAAATTGTGCCCCCATTCAATTCCTACTTTTAGGGATTGCATATGGGGCAATTTTTGACAAAGTCCTCTAAAACCCCCTATTATTGCTCACCGCCATCTTTGTTTGGACATGTTTGAAGGTGAAGGTTTAAAAATATAGGTTTAAAAAACGTTTTTGATAGAATGTTTTTAAAACATTTGGCAAGCAATGTTGTTTAAACATTTTTTGTGTACTGTTTATCAAACATTTCATGGTGAATGTTTGAAAAGCATTTCCAGCAAAACATTCATTTCTCCAGCTATTTTATAAATGTTTTAAAAACGTTTCCAGTCAAACCAAGCTTCTTGAGTTATTTTATAAACGTTTAATAAACATTTTCAGTAAAAACGTTTGTATAGAGAATGTTTATAAAACGTTTTTTAAACAACACAGCATAAACGTGTACTTGGAAACATTTAGAAAACCATAAGATAGGGTTTAATTAGGTTTTTAAAACGTTTTGTAAACGTTTAAACCATTTAAAAACGTTTCTAATGTTTACTGGGCAAGATACGAGATCTCTTTCCAGTGGCACAAGGACAAGATCATTGAGGGGAAAACAAATACATACAGAAACCACCGCAGAGAAAGGTGTAACCTGGGCATGAAAGGTAATAGTTTATAGAACAGGGAATGCACTCTACACTGTAAGTTCGCACAATTAGCTTGCAAAAAACTTCATTTGTGATTGTTTGATGTGTAATTGATGTGGATTTCTTTTGATTAACGGATGCACATATGTAAATGTACCTTACGCATAAAAAGTTCAAATTAATCAATCTTTTAGAGGGTTTTCAAGGAGTGCAATAATACAATATATATTTGAAAGCAATGCCCCAGATTGGTATATAACCAATCAGCATGCAGTTTGCAAATCAGTAGTTTTGTATCAGTGATCCTGACTGGCTAGATGTTGAAGTGATTGTTTACATTATCTTTGTGGCAACTTTATGCGTGTGTGAATCTACCAAGCCACAGCATAAAGTCACTGAGACATTACTCACTGAAACTGACGAAAAGTAGTATCTGAAATGGGGAAAACATAGAACTTTATTATATAGAGTAAGAAATGTGCAAATCTGCCTCATTATGTGAAATTTTCCAGGGAATGGGGCGGGGCCTTTATAGAATAGAATAGAATAGAATATAGAATAGAATATAGAATAGAATATAGAATAGAAGCACTTATATATTATGAAGAATTACTATGAATCCTCTACTGCAGTCCAAAAGGAAGAGCAGGGGTGGTTACCCAGTAAGCACACTCAAGGGATGGGTGGGTTTGGTCGTGGTTATGATAGCATTAATAGGTAGCTAGGCCTTTAGTTGGCTCCTAGGAAAACCCAGGATAGTCTGGCGTGATCAGACAATAAATAAATACAGACAGGCTGCAAACATTTTTTTTGAAGCCAGTATCCATTTTCTATGATATGTTAGACATCTTTGATTCTTGGGTGCAACATAATTTTTAACATCAATACTGATAGCCGATTTCATGTTGAAAAATGGTTTTGCAGCGTAAACTTACACTGTGAAATTATTTTAAGTTCATGCTACATATTTTGTGCAATGATGCCTCCAAAATGCTGTTTGCAGCCTCTCTGTAAAAAGGCAAATTGTCAAAGTTTGTACCAGTTTTGCACCAGGGGAGATCAGCAGTCTAATGAGGTCACAAAAATCACAAATGTATAAAGAATTTGTCCACAAATCAGGCATATAGAGGAGGGTTTCCCTCACTGTTGAATTTTACCTATTAATATTATACTGGAATGAATGATGCATTTTCTTATTCTATACATACACACATATATATACATATACATACATCCAAAGTAAACAAAAACAACAACAAATCCTGGTTAGTAAGTGAAAGCAGCACAATTCAGCTTCAAAGATATCAGTGAGATAAATAACTACAAGCAACATAAAATATACATCCACATTTTTTTGAAAAAGGGTATGAAGTAGCATCCTTGTCCCTAGATACAGATAGTATGCACAGTATAAGGTATGTAAATGGAAAAAAAATTAGGATGTTATAATATATCCTTACATATATACCACCTCTGTTAACACTTTTGGATTTTTGGGGATTCCTCTTAGTTCTAAGCTGGGTAAAGAGTCACATATGTGTTTATTTCTGGGTGTAATCCAAAGGTACTAGCATTGAATGAGGAATGATGATTTCCGATGTATATATATGGTGGAGATGCCAGGCATATTGAATTCCAGTTTATCACATACAGAATTAAACACAAATCTAATTGTTTAACCAGCCAAGTTAAAAGGGGAATCATTGGAAGTCATGGTGTTCATAGAGTTGATTTATGCAAGGATATATTTGATAGGGAGACATTTTAATGAAGAACCCTTTGTGTATTGCCACTTGTACAAGTTGTGTTATTTTAGTTTGAAAAACCACTTGTATTTACCATGGACTTGGTATAATGGTTACTATACAAGCCATATATTTACTGCAAATAACAGTATTTAGGTTACTATATATATATATATATATATATATATATATACTAATTATTCTTTATTTAGGAAGGTTTTATGTCACAAAGTAATCGCTGATATTTAACCCTCTGGGCAGACAAACTATTATTATATTTTAAAATAAAATGAGATTTAGTGATAAACATTCTATGTCTATGAAGATATTTCTCTTATGAAGATTTTACCCAATCAACTGCACTTAATGCCAATTTTCCTCATAATTTCACAACTCACCATACATTTTGGGACAAGCTTATACAAATGTTTTTCTGTTATCATTTATCCGTTGAACTTTTTAGATACCATGTCCATTCTAATGTCACTATTTTACCTGTGTAAATTTGTTCAAACTGTTCTACATCTACAACTGAGTATTCAAATATATCTTCAACTAGGTTCAGAAATAGTCAGGTAAATCCCATTGAAAGAGACACCTTGATTGATGTTAATGCAATGGTAACAGTCCTTGTTTTGCCTCAAGCAAATTTTGACATTGTGCTGCTTCCAGTTTACTAACCAAAGGTCATTGATCCAAACTGCTCATCATAAATCCTGGCTGGGGTGTTATAATCCCCTGACTGCAAAAAACAGACAAAAGAGACAAAAAAAATTGAATAATATGTAGTGGAAAATGTGTAAATATTACAGTGAGAATAATTTGTTGATTACTTTGTTCCAGTGATGTTTATGGTTATTTTGAAATATCCTTTTTTTAAACATAATATTTAATCTCTTCACTAGCAGAGTAATTGTTTTTATTAATAGTAGACCTAGTCTAAGTGGAGCTGCCAAAGGTGAATGTTATCATTAGCAGAAGTAATTTCAAAGTCCTAACAATTTTTTGTGCCAAGTAGAAGGGAAATTAGAAGTTTGACTTACAGAAATAAGCCATAACTAGTGCCTTATTGGACGCATCAAGTGTAACTTTTCAACAGAAAATAAAAAGTTATAAGTAGAACCAAAGCTTCTTTTGTGTACTGAAGTGTCAAGAGTTCAGAAAGGAGTGACATAACAGGAGAATTAAATATTATTGTGTTACTCTGAGCAAGATTGCTTATGTAACAATAACCTGACAAATCACTATAGTTTTACAAGCATTTATACCAAAACCAATGGATTATCCAGGTAAGGTATAACACAAGGACTAAATCTTGAATGAGAATTATGTTTAAACTTTAAACTTCAGCACTTAATATTTATCTCAATTTGGTTCCACTAGAGGCAGCCATAAGTCTAACCACAAGTACAATGCTTACATTTATAATTTCAACTTAGACCAAATCCACTGTATTAATAAAATGAATAAAGAAATAGAATCAAATGTGGCTACATCATTGCAAAAGATGCATGAATAAAATGTGCCTGGTCAAAGGTCAAAGTAAGGTCAGACCAAGGTGTTGTACAGTCATCAAAATGGGAAGAGAATCTGAAGAATACTGGTCTGATGAACATTTAACTCATTATCATATCAATGACCAACACATCATTCTAAACTTTACTCTTACATATTACTTAAGTATAAAATGATTACAAAGAGAGCGTCTTCTTTGTACAGTATTAAAGCACCTTACCAAACACTTTAAACTTCTAAATTAACTCTTATACAAATTGCAAGGATGCTCATAGTCTACAGCAGAGAATGTATGCTAGCAAGCACTTCACTTTTTCACATGGGAGATGCTATTATTATTATTTACTGAAGCTTATAAAAACCATAAATTCAAGGGCTGCTATTCATTAACATGGATTAAGATCAGATTAAAGTTGAGAAAAAAGTTTTAAGTGAGTCAGTGGGTGAAATAGCTATTCACAAATCATGGATCGCTTGAGCTGAAAAGATTAAACATTTGATCCATTTTGTTTAATTTTAATTAATTTAAAGGTTTTATTCAGTCGTGAAGTGTCTTCTGCCTCTTTAAGGACTGATTAAACATCCATATTCTTTCTTGTTAAATCTTCTTTCAGCTTTTTTTATCCATCTTGATCGAAACATTAATAAAAATCAGATCAAGTGTTTTGTGATTTCCACTCTAAGCTGTCCTAAAAATCTGATAAAAAAGTTCATTATTTTTGCTCAAATTTGACCTGACCTTTACTGATCCATGTTGGTGAATACCACCCCAGTTCTCAAAACCAACAAAGTATTGATCTATTTGATGTTTTGCAGTTCTCTAATGTAATTGAAGTGCATGCTCAGTTTTAAAAAGTTGGACAGGACACATGACTTGCAATACGAAGCAAAGGAACAAGTCTTGAAGAAATTACCAACTCACTAACTGAGATTACTTTACAGTTCATTTAGAGGGCTGAAACTATAACAAGACAAGACTAGCAGTGCCGGACAATGCACAAACCTTCACATGGCGGTAGTGTTGAAACAACAGAAAAAGTTCTGGATTTTTTATCCAAATACAGATCTGAATCACCTTTGAGGAGAACTAAGCCACAGGTAGACTCTACCTAAGCTTCAGTGTCAAAATCTTCTCCTGATCTAAGGAGTGGTTTTTGAGTTATATATGTGGATATTGCCAAAAAAATCTCTAAATCAATTCTGGGTTCATAACCCAGAATCAGATTATCTTCGAGGAGGATAAAGCTAGGGGTGCACCCATCCTTTGTGAAAAATATAACCTCAATCTGATTAAGTATTGCCAAAATATCACAAAAAAAAAATTCTGAACCCTCGATCAAGAACATACCGGTATTTGAGGAGGACTGAACTAAGGTAGGTCGCACCTTATTTGAAAAGATGATCCCAATGTGATGTATAGTTTTTTTAAAATAGGCAAGCAAACAAACAGATGGACAAAAAGACGGACATGATTACAATACCTCATCCCTCTCTTTTGAGAAGCCAGGGTAATTCAACTGAAAGTGACACTCAGTTGGTGAAAAATTGCAAGTTTTTAATTAGTTTATTATTATTCAGTATATGAATGATGACTGAGGTCACATAATAGATTTATACATTTTTCTACAAACAATTGGTACATATGTGTAGCCTGTGAGTATTGTCTCAGTAAATATCAGTGCATTCGCGAATTTAGTTTTGTAGCACCTGATATAAATTATGGTTTGATTACCTTTCTAGTACCACCAATTGTCAAAAAGATCAATACAATGTTGGTCTCACAAACTTTATACATTTGCTACAAGCAATTGCTACATATGTGTAGCCTGTGAGTATTGTCTCAATAAGTATCGGTTCATTCGCAAATTTAGTTTTGTAGCACCTGATATAAATTATGGTTTGATTACCTTTATGGTACCACCAATTATCAAAAAGATCAATACAATGTTGGTCTCACAAACTACCAATAACAGTTCTCAGTTCTCGAACCACTTTGATTATTATTACAAGACTCTGGAAATTGTACGTTACATCAGCATTCATTAACTGGCAATATATGCATATTTTAGACATAGCTATAAGCAGTGGCACCTGTTTTGAGCTCAGCAGTTTTTTTAACCTCTGTCATGAAAGTTACCAAATAAATGTGCAGGAAAAATACCTGAACAAACTTTGTATTTTATGAAAAATGCTTCAACAAATCTTTGTATGTTATAATCAAGATAAATATTTTGTAACACTTACAGTTTTGCGCAGGTATTACAGCCTACAATTTGTCAGGCACTTTCAGCATTTATGCTGATACAGTTTCAATAAATTAAGAGGTGGACAAGTTATCCTTGCAATTAATTGAAATTAAATGAATTCTTCAAAGACAAGTAAATTGCCATCAATAAGGGATCATTTACATAATTTTTTTTCCTGTGTAAGGTTATTTGTTTATAACTGTATCAAAATTTCTCTGTCTACTGACAGAATCGCTCAAAAAGCACACAAATAGATTTTTTATGATATATTATGATGTCTCTTGTGACAGAGTTAATTGCATATTAGTGACAATTTCATTGCAAAAAGGGTTAATTTTGTAATTTACATTACATCAGACACCAAGGGTAATTGAAGAATGCATACATTCTATTTCAGTATTTTCTCTCTAATTATAGTCTCTAATGTTTTAAATTCAAAACTAATTGACCATTTTTTTTAAATAGAAACATCTGTATTTACTTTATACCATCATGCCTTATAATATCTAACTCCTGGCTAAGTACTCATCCACATCAATGTCAGGGAATACTTCAGCCCTTATGGAACCCCTTCCATCACCAGAAGGAAATGCTCTGGACCCTCTGACAGAAGCATCTATCGGGGGCAGGCCCAGTGCCCCACTGTACCTCGCTGACGGTGGGCGTCTGCTAGACTCACTATAATACAGAGGCTCCTTCTTGGGGACAATGGGTTCCTGGTGGGACTTGCTGGTATTGTTCCTCATGATGGACGTGGGACGGGATCGAGGTGGGGGTAAGGCAAGGACAGAGGGCACGGTTCCAGCTTGAACTCTAGGTGGGGCCGGGGCTACACCTCTATTGACCATGCCACTGATTAAACTTGGCTCAGGCGGAGGGGAACTCACCGAAACCTCTTCTACGATTGGTCCGTTGGACTTTGGAACGGCAAGCACAGTCTGTGATGGTGGCTGATCTACCAGAATAAATGGTTGAGGGGCAGCGGTGGTTATCATTGGTGCCGGAACAAATGCTGGAGGTGGTTGGAACTCCGGTCTGGTTTTCACTGGGGCCGAACTACCACTACCACGAAACAGGCAGCAACAGCACCAAATCACTAGGCCAATCACAATGAGGGCACCTAGCACTGCCAGGGTGATAATGACTGGAAGCCAATCAAATTCATCATCACTCTCCATTGAAACTGTAAAATATAACAGGAAATTTGCTGAGTGATGTATATTTATAAATCACGAACAGACACTAAACATGAGATCTGAGTTTTTTCACAAAGGTTATTTATGTTACTTTATTATAAAGGCTGTTACAGAGAACTGGAATATTCCGAGACTTTTATTAGAGTAATGGATTATTTGGGGTAGAAAGTTAATTCTTGTAGAGCTGACTGCTTGCCAGCCTGTGTGCCTCTCAGACTGGCTATTTTCAGTGACATCTGGTGAATTTTGATATCCATATTTTAATTATTTCATATTTTGGTTATTTTTAGGAATATTGACATGTAATTATATATACGTGGGCTTTCTTTTCATTTACATCTACTTTATCAGATAATCACTAAAGCTGACCTTTCACCTTTAACCTTAATGTTTAAACATTTATTACATGCTAAATGCTATTGGCAAAGGCATAAATTAATTGGATGACATATTGCCCATTTTACAGTTACTCTGAACTATGTAATGAAAAATTCTTGATTCTTATTTTTCAGAATTTCATTTTTTTCATTGGCATATTTGAGGACATTATGGAAGACATGGAACATCTATCAGGTGTGCGTTTTAGCCATATAAATTTTCTGAAGATTTTTCTTCCCTGCAATGTTCTTTGGTACAGTTAAATACCACTCCTATGGTTGTGGAGAGATTAACTAAAATTTCTGGACGAGTGATTATATGCTTATGAAAAAAAATGTCTGCACAAGATTAAAAGAAGTTACAAGATAATTCCATACAAAAAGAGTGTCAGATAAAGATGTTTGTTATGTTGCAGAGCTGGGATAATGCCATGCCATGCATAATGAACTTTGGATTTAATAAAGATAAAATAAACTGCATTTTATCCATTTTCTAAGGAATTCTTACTTTCTCCAGAGCATGGTTTGTGTTCACTTAAGGGTCAACAAAATATATTTTAAAATCATCAAAATTTGAGAAAAACATGCTATTTTTATTGTACCTGTACAAATATGTGTCCAAATCTAATCTAATTTGAACTTTTATAGTGCTTAATCTCCATCATTGACAGACTCTGAGGTTCCTCTGTACACAAACATATTGATTAGTCAAAGGTCCACTGAACATAGTCAGGTCATACCTGAAAACACACAGTGGTGGAGGGGTGGCTAATGGGGAATAGCCTTTTGCAAACAAGTAAGTTTTGAGATTTTTCCTGAAGGAGGCAGTAGATGTTGCATTGCGTTTATTGTCGGGGAGGTTATTCCAAATCTTAGGAGCATTGAAGGCAAAACTATTTCCAAAGTGTTTGACTGATTTGTAGAGAGAGGAGTGAAAAGTTATTTACCTTCATCACAATTTGTCCCAGTGAAACCAGCAATACAGCTACAGGTGTAAGAATTTAGGTCACCTGAACACGTCCCATTAACACAAGGGGAGCTTGCACATGCACTCATGTCTAAAAGAAAATAACACAGATTTACGTATAAGTTGATCGTTATTTCAAAATAATGTCTAGTTGAGCCCCAAGCTCAGGGCAACATACTCACTAATATCCTTACTTGTGAAAATTAATACATGTACTCTTATTCCAGAATACTTTTTTTTGAAAATAGCCATATTCTTGATCAATATTCTTAGAATTTTTTTTATTACAAAATTTCCATAAAGGAATATTTTCTGATACATTTCTCTATAAAGAATACCTTCATACTAATAATTAATGCTAGCTGTTTTCTGCACAGGCCATTTACAGTTATACATACAAATAAACCTTATTCAATATGGTTAAAGTTAGGATTTTAAATCAGCCTGGATCATGTTGGGACAGGCCCTATACATTGCCACTTGTAATTTGAAGAAGTCTTTCTCCAACACATCAGACCAAAGGTCTTACAAATATTGAGACATACTAAATAAAGTTTGTCTTAACAACACTTTGATTTAAAGTTCTGTAAAGCAACAGCACTCGCAGGGTGCGTAACTCATGCAAGGCCTCACATATCCACTATTAGATATGAGCGCAATGATAAAAACCTTTTAAAAATAAATCTTGGATCTAGAATTGGTTGCAAAACAAATTCCAAAATTAAACCAGTTATGTGTCAGATCAAGACCTATCTGCTGTGAAAATTTGATGTAAATCTGTGATTCAGATGAAAATTTTTTTTTCGTAACTTTGTTAACAAACAGAATCCAATGATTACATATTACCTCCTTGGCTGAGGCAATTACCTCCACCAAGGTGATAATAAATTCATGAATATTTTTGTTTGTTAGCAGGTTTATGCTAGTACTACTGGTTGAATCTTCATGATAAAAATGAGAAGACGAGTCTAGCTCCAACTTAGATCTTATTACATTTTATGAATAATCTGGATCACCACCTGGATACCAAATATATCAAAGATACAGATTTGAAAGTTTTAATTACTTAAATGTAGCTTTTTTAAGCTACAAGCTTACCATGTGGAACTGAACGCTAAACTCAGGAGGCCCCAGGCATCCGGCTAACGTCCAAGAAAAATAGACGTCTAGTATTGACCAAATCCCCCTGTGCTGAGAGTGTACCATAGCAGTGTAATCCTGTGCTTCATCCTTCTTCTCTCATTGGCTATGTGACTAGCAAGTGTTGTCGTAGGATAAAATCCTGAATTTTGAGCCATCTCTCTTGAGTGGGTTTTACAAATTCTGAATCTAGATGGTATTCGTAGCCCACGAACAAAAACACTTGCTAGTCACGCGGCCAACAAGAGAAGAAGGATGAAGCGTGGGATTACACTGTTATGGTAGACTCTCAGCACAGGGGGATTTGGTCAATACTAGACGTCTATTTTTCTTGGACGTTGGCCGAGTTTAGCATTCAGTTCCACATGGTAAACTATTGTAGTGCAATAAAATTTTTCATGAACTTATTTTTCGGCCATTTTTTCAAAAAGCATTCATACCTTGGCAGAGGTATGTGCTCTCTAAGTGCTCTTATAAGACTGAACTTTAAACAAATTAAAATCTTATAGGAAATCACCTTCTTCGCAGGTACTACCACCAAAACGCTCAGGACAAGTGCAGGTAGCTGGGTCAGTACTGTCTGTGGGTTCAACACATGTACCACCGTTCTTACAGGGTTCGTCAGCACACTTCAACTCTGCAATACATTAACAGTGTGACATTTAATTTGCTGTATGTCTATCTATCCCATCGACGAATGTTGGAAGGGGAATAAAAGGACTGTCATGTTCTGTGTGTGGCTATCCCATCTGTTCAGCTCATCTTCAGTCCACTTTACAGATCAATGGTGGTGATCAAGCCAAATATATGTCCACTTAGTTCTTTGGTACAAACAAGGCCAAAGGGGGTTTTGGTCTACTGGCGTCAGCTGCAAATCCATCAGAGAGACGAGTAGTGAACTGAAATGGTCACCCATCCCAGTACTAACATAGCCCATTGCAGCTTAACTTCAGTGAAGAGACAGGTACTTATCACGGTATGCAACAATTCATGAAAGTCCGGAGACAAAAAAGTGATCTCTAAAAGTGTGAGCTTTGCTAGAGCTCACGCTTAAAAAGTTGAGTAGAGAAGACAAAATTCCGAGTTTCTGCAATTGAAATCTTTAGAATATTTGAAAAAAGATCACTGCTCTGGCAGATATCTCAAACCAGTAAAGGAGTAGACAAAAATAACAAGAAATCAGAATCTAAAAATATGCTGTGGGTCAGGTCATTTTTGCAATACTTGCATTTATATAAATTAGCTGAGTTGGTGGATGACAGTAGTACCCTGATCTCTAGATGAAAATATCCAATCTTTGTATCTTGTCTTATAGGCAACACCAAACTAAGCGGCAAATAGGGGAAAGTGGAACAACTTAATATTGTTCCTTGGACTTTGAACACTGTTTCATGGTCAGACAATCCCCAATTTTGCTTCATTCCCGGCAGGAGATAAATGCTGCAGCAGTGGTCTTGTTTTAAAGCAAAGGCTACAATTTTGGCATTTTTATATTCACTTGGCTCTCACCTCATTGGGTGTGGGTTCGCATCCAGCCTGTGACAATATATTGGATTCAGATGTCTGTCATGATACGAAAATGGTTGTTGAAAAGGATGTAAAAAACTATATTTAAGTGCGAGCTCGCTACAATGCTCAAGGTTCTAGAGATCACTTTTTAAACAAAGCTGAAAGGGTTTTGGTCTACTAGCGCGAGTTGCAAAGCCATCAGTGACACGAGTAGTGCAGTGAGGCGGTCACCCAACCAGGTACTAATGTAGCCCATTGCTGCTTAACTTCAGTAATGAGACAGATACTCATCATGCCACGCCACAATTCATGAAAGTCAGGAGACAAAAAAAATGAAAAAAAAATTATCTCTAGAACCGCAAGTCTCGTTAGAGCTTGCGCTTAACGAATTTTTTGTTGTCTCCAGACATTCATGAATTATGCGCTGCCCTAGTGCTCTACTTATGATTGTAGCTTGTGCATGTATAGAGTGAAAGAAATTTTGGATTTGTTACCTTTCAAGGAATGACAAAATAAATTTTATGAAATTAATTTACACCTTGCCTATACTGTGTAAGTAAAATTAATCTTACCCAGAAGAAAATTCCATTAATTCTTGATGTTTAAATTCACTAGCATTAATTTTCACTAATGGGTACTGCCTATGTAAGAGATTTTTCTATTAAAAATTTCTCTAGGAATTAATTTTCACTGTCCAAGCTCATAAGTTAGAATAAATAAAATTAATGCCAAGTGACAAATTTTCTCATTTACTCTACCACATAGCTATGGTAAACGGACAAAACCTCGGAGGACAAAAGACCAGAGGACAAAACCCAGGAAAAATATGACTACTTGGACACAACCCCGGAATTAATTTTAAGGGTGGGTGGACATAACCCCAGAGTTGGAACTCCAGAGAAATTATCATAAGATAAAGCAATTATCATAAGAAATTTAAACATGATTTCAATCTTTTTTGCACTTGAAATTTACTTGGGCAAAATGTGTTCAGTTTAAAGGTTAAAGAAATCCTGATGCAAATTAGAAGTCACAAATTACTACTCTGGCTATTTAAGTCCGTTCAAGCAATGCCTTTTCACTGTAGATGAAAAGAAAAAGGGTAGTTACAGAAAATGCAGTTTTACAGTATATTTAAATACAAATTGGTTACACTGGAAAAGAAACAAAAAGAGAAAAGTTAATAAAGCTAATAGCTTAATAATTATATACAATGCTTTATAGAAAGAAAACTGAATTGTAGCAATTGAAATCCACTTTCACTAATAGCAAAACGATAGGGGAGGGCTGCAACTCTGTTTTGAAGATGACAGTAACATCACCATCACACACAGGTTTTGTTGAAGATGATGGGAGTTGAAAGTCACATCATTTTTGTATTTATCATTATTTGATTTTTGTGTTGGTTACTTTCAATTCCCCATCGTGGGATTTTCAATGTGTTTGCATATATTAGGGGGCTTTCAATATGGGGATTAGAAATACATTTATACTGAAAAGCTTAACCTACTAACTACCAATATGTGCATGAATGTCCTGTAAAAAGAACTATACAAATATACACACATGTATATCAATTTAAAATAGCATGGCAATTTAAGAGCCTAGGGTTTTGTGCACCCCCTTAAAATAAACTCCGGGGTTTTGTCCCAGTAGCTATATTATTCTGGGGTTTTGTCCTCCGGGGTTTTGTCCGCCATTCTGTAGCTATATTGAACAGACCTTTGATCATAAATGTCTCTGATAATATGAAAATTAT
Organism: Sabellastarte sp. h YS-2021; assembly: GCA_964017235.1. NCBI lineage: Eukaryota > Metazoa > Annelida > Polychaeta > Sabellida > Sabellidae > Sabellastarte > Sabellastarte sp. h YS-2021. The sequence goes on from OZ024929.1 coordinate 45,822,220, forward strand.
TAAACTCTGACAGTGTAAAAAAACCTGACACTATAATGTTTTAATTATTTATATTTTGACTGTAAATGCCACCAACTTACACATTTTTGTGCTCAACAAATCACTTTTATCTTGAATTAAACCTACAACATGCTGTATATAGTGAATATAATTATGTACATTAATAAGATTATAAAGTCAGTTTATAAACTCACTGGACGGACTTGCTAAATAGATTTACTGGCCATAATAGAGAGCAATACAAAGGCATGTTGATGGAATTCCCATTTGTTAGTGACTATATATGTGATATTGTGACACGGTTCAATGAACACGAAACAGGAGACAATTTGAGTCTTGTATGTATAATATAGTGTTTACAAAAGCTTTGATACCAGTTAAACTCTATTGTTTGACTAGAAATAAAAATTACTTTCTTATAATTATTATTATTATGACTGTTTTAGAAATATACTTGTTTATATGTTATACACAAATAACAGTACAAAATCACACAAACCTGGGATTATATGGCTTTGGGTATCCTTTCCTTTTCTAGGTGTCACTTGTGTTAATACGCTTGAGTGATTACAAGCATAAACAATGTCTCTATACTCCCACTTAGAAGATTACATAGTAAAAGTATATTGAAAGAATAAATTGTGTGGTATACACAAAAGTATTTTCAAGATTTATGTCATTCTTAGTCAACTATTGGGGAGTGGGCATTTTAGTCAGATTTGGATACAGGCTATGTGTGTGTCTAAGCATATGTGCTTTTTTGTGTCTTGTATTATACTCTGCATTTTTCTAGTCTATTTGTCAAGCAAACACACTTTATTCAGAAGAATAGACATTTGGGGTGTGTACCACTTATTTTGGTAAAGGTGACAGAAATCTATAGCATGCCTTCTTTTGACAGTGAGTATCAGGGTAGAGTATAAAGGGTAACAGTAAGGGCAGTTTCTATATGGATACCATCTGTGGTCATGTAATTACATCTACCATAGGGAGGTTATGCTGTTAGGGGTGTTCATTTGTCTGTCTGTGTTCATGATTACTCCATAATTAATTAACAGGGGCCAATTTCACAAAGGGACTTAAGCCCAGACTTAGACTTTGGGCTTAAATTTTGTCAACAGAATGGTAAGTCCAAGGTCTTAGACTTAGTGGATTTCACAATGCAGCTAAGTCCATGAAATTGCTAAGTCAGTGGTCTTAACCTTTCTGGTAGGTTGTGGGCTTAAATTTTGTAAAGAGGACTTATATATGGCCGCCATAAACTTTTCCCTACTTCAAAATTTGAAGTAGCTGCAAATAAAGTATAATTTTCAGCACCTAACTAAAGTAGTCTTTGGGAATTTTATATGTGGTAACAAGGTTTCCCATTTCAAAACAGCACTTATCCTTAAATAAAATGCATCAAATAAAGGATATATGTCGTCAATAGTATATCTTGAATATATATAAAAGGTCACATGACACAGAAAATCACTGTGGTTATTTGATAAGCTTGGACTTAGCTAAGTCACCTTTGTGAAATCCATTTTAAGTCCCAAACCTAGCTAAGACCAAAGTCTTAGATTTAAGTCCCTAACTTTGCCAATAAAGTGACTTAGTTTAAGTCCTTTAGTGAAATCGGCCCCAGGTCTTTATGAAATGTTTTATGTCGGTAGACCCTCATCAAAGAAAGAAGCGGTTAAAATTTGGGAATGATCCGTATAATACTCTGGATACAAAAAAAAATATTCAACAGTCCCATTTTCAATGATTTTTATCATGGTCATGTTATCTGAGTGTTATCAGAGTGTGAAAATAACAAAGCAATATATGTGGGTGAAATTATGATATGGGGATACTCCATTAATTCCCTTGGTGGAGCTCTGTATTCCACGAGTGCTTTCTGTAGTGGGAGAGTTTCGTAGCATATGGAGCCCCACGCTATATATGGTTTTTATTTTTAATATAGACTAAGCTCTTATCACTATCACAATTACTTAATAGTTATATGTTATCACCAGACGATCTTGTGGACAAGTTTGTTTATTTGAGTTTTACTGTCGCTTTCAACACTGTATAGGTCATATCATGACGAGTAGTTTTATGGGCAGAGGAAACCAGTACATACAGTTGGTCAAGGTTCAGTACTGTAAACTGCCAACTATCGAAAAGAAACTACCATCCTCCCCACATAGGGTTCTGGGTTTGAACCACCGACCTCAGAGGTGGGAAGCGAGTGTTTGGCCCCTATCTTGTGGACAAAAAAGAACATTTTGAAAGTATGACTTCTAATCGGGTGATCGATCACATGAGTATGTTTTTCAGTGAAAGCCTCACAGAAAGTGCAAAGAATTCTGGGAATTTATTAAGAGGTACATAAGACAGTTATTATATAATATATCCAATGGTCATATATTCATGTAAATAAACATAACATATACATAATGTCTATAGTTATACAAAAAAATTTAAGTATATTTGATGTAAATATACTTGTAAGCGAAAGTCTTAATTTAAAATTGTGTATAGATGTACAATGAGCCTATGTCACAAAAGGTCACAGACTTAGCCCAGTGTCAGGCTGAGCCACTTAGTGGCCACCTGACCAGTTTTTGCCCCAAATGATTTTCACAGGACATAAAACCCAACTTTAACCTTTTCTTGAAATTTGCCTCGTTTTCTCAGAGAGATAGTTTCCTTTGGGATATGATTGCTTGATCGAGAATGATGGAGCATCATCAAGGTGCATTTTTTTACTTCATGTTGACAACTTATCGTGATCTGGTGAGCATGAGATCTAATCCAATCTAATCTAATCTACTGCTTTCCAGGCGCAATATCTTCCCCACAAAGGGGGAACTTAATGTGCTAGTTAACAAAATACATTAATCATAAGGACAGTCGGGGAGTGGTGAAGGTCAGCGATCCAGAGTTATGGGTGTGACCAAAAGGGAAGGAGACTAAGTTGGGAAACTGGAGTTGAACAGGTGGGTTTTGAGGTGTTTGCTGAAGGATGTGACAGAGGGGCTATTTCCTGTGTGGGAGGGGAAAGCGTTCCAAATAACATAAGCATAGTGTGACTGAAAGAATTAGAAAAGTGTTTATTTATGAACACTACAGTCAAAAGTGGGGGTATGAACTATGAAGGAACTTAAGTTTGGGGGTGATGTGTCTTGTATTTCTGGAAGAGGTGTAGGGCTGAGTCAATTCACTTTGGTAAGCTGGTTGACCGTGGTTTAGAATTTTGTATGTAATGAGGGCTATTTCGTGATAATAATAAAATAAATTGTGAGTCATAAGATGATTTGGAGATCATAACAAAATAAGTGGTTATCACAAACTTATCTCGGGTGATTTAGACTTCCCAAAACTCGCTCTGAAATATATTAATGCCCTAACAGGGGCTCCGTAGGATGACTATATAAAATTTCACAATGGAACGATGTATGATTCATAAATAAAATACCAGTTTTAAAGGTTTTTTGTGGGGAGTTGGACGTAGTGAGCCTTGTTGACATGTGTACACAACCATGTGAGAACATGGTAATGTGAATAAAGCAAGGTCTGAAAAGGAGAAACACTAGCTGTATTAGTAGAAATTTTACCTGGAAGAAAGTTTCACAAATTCTACATTTTAAGAAATTCACTGGAATAAATTTTTGCTTATGACTATTCTCTACTTGAGAGATAAATGCAAATTTCACTAGGAATTAATTTTCACTATTCAAGCTCATTGACTAAAATAGCTAAAATTAATGACCAGTGGAAATTTAAACTTATACAATAGTTTAGGTATACATTAGGACCCTGTAACTTGCAATTTTGCTGATGTATTGTTTGAGAACATAGTGTCATACAAAACATTTGATGACCTTCAGAAACTTTGCTAAACTTTAAGATCTCTACTGACCTTTACCAGTTTATTATTTACTTTTGGTAACTACCTTTATGACATTGAGAAGATTTAGTGAAGAGATTTGGAGAATTTTGTCCTCAAGATTTCAGCAATAAATTATCTAGGCACTACATTTGATCCTGTGGAAATAGGGCAGGAAAACTGGTAAAATAATAATGTGTAAATTAAGAGGGTAGGGTAATCTGAATAGGTAAGTCTTCAACTGTGATATAAACCCACTGATACCATCCGGGGTTCTGGCTTGAGGGAACTTGCTGCATCCAGTAGGAGCAGCTACTGCAAAACTGAGCATTGGGTCTGGTTGCGGAAATTGAAAGGCGGTTACCCCTTGTGAGGTCACTAAACCACTGAATTCCCATTTTCAATGGGTTTTCATGGTCATTCTATTCAATTATAAGGGTTAAAATTTTAAAAAGGCAGAATTTTGGTGAAATTACAATGTATGTAGATGAAGCTCCATTGGCTCTATGCTTGAGGAGTGCCTTTTAGTTTTAATTGTAATGAGAACATATTAAAAAACAAAATTGCCATGAATAAAAAAGAGAAACCATTTGTCTTGGTCCTTGACCTTTATCCTTAAGTGTTATGTACATATAATGGAAATGTATGTGTAAAAAAGAACAATAATAAAAACTCTTTGCTTTTCTGCTGGATTGTCTATTAAACATACTTTATAATATTTACTTTTATACTGACCTGTGTCACACAGCAATCCAGTAAATCCTGGTGGGCAGTCACATCTTCTATTTTCCTCATTGCAAGTTGAGCCACTTTGACAATTGTCAGGGACACAAAACAGTGCTGAGAAATAGACACTCAAAATTACCATACAAAATAATAATTTCATAAAGTACTTTTTGTATTAAAGTGATTTTTCTTTTTAAAATGAAAGCTGTTCTTGATTATTTCTGGCAGATATTCTTGACAATTAATGACCTGCCCGTTTCAGCAGCTTTAGGTCACATTAACATCTTCTCTAACTTGCATTATGAGCATATTAGAAATTTAAAATTCTTCCTTAGTTTTGAAATTTAGGCGTTATTATTTTGGCGCCTTTTCTGTTTTCATCACTTTTCTAAATCAGCCCGAATTTCTATATGGACTGTATAGATTACATGACTGAAAACCATGACAATGAACGTTTCTTTAGACATCTTTCTAAAAAAAATATATGTTTTAAATATAAAACTTGCTTATAAACAACAAATTAGTATTGGTTTTGCCTGTCTATTTTCTAAAAATTAATTAAAGTCCATCCTAAATAATTTGTAACAGGTGGCCTGTTAGAAATGAATTCCTGTCTGAACATCCTTGACCTTAACTCTATACAGAAACCCTATTCTTTTCATTAGTTTGGGAACATTTTTCTGCAAACAGAATCTACTACGCATCTTCTGGTTCCAGGAAGAGATTGTTTGAAACTAACGCACTAATGATAAATCAAAATACACATGTACAACTGTACCAAAAATTATCAGTGGATGTCCAAGCCACTGATTAGCATCTACCAGGCATGGTACAGTACAATAAAAACTAATGTATCACAGTGTTTTTTTTTGGGTAAAACACTCACACATATGGGACCTGGGTTCGATCCCATTAACAGGCAAATACTTATTGGCATGGATGACTGTTTAAAATGGCATTCCTCTGTAATTGGGTGTTCTTCCCCAGTGGCAGACCACTGGACACTTCGAGAACAACCCATTTATGTCTTTCAATTAATCTTTTTGGTCAGCCAGTGTCTTGTAGGATGTATATCAATTTACTGTTTTCATTCCTCCATTATGAAATCTCATCCCTATCAATTTGACAGAGGGTCACAATTTCAGAACTCAAAATGTACCCATATACTAACCTTGTGATTGAGAAATTAAGATTAAAATGTCCTCATGTATAACTTTTATATGTTCATAGACTGGTAGAGTGCTTTATGACATCTTTTTAAGAAGAAGGTGTACTGGTATTGTAGCCGATGTTATTCTTTTTGGTCTTTGTTCAAATCAATATTTACAAATATCATTTTCCTCTGGTAATTTTCCTAAAAAGAACTTTGTAATGATACTCTTGCTTCCATATCAGCTTCGTAAAAGCTACTACAGGTAACCTGCTACTACATCTACTTTATCTGGTAAATTGTACAGACCCAAAGCCTTACATACAGTGGTTATTGCAAAGCATGCCATTAGTAGAACATAGCAAAAATATGTACATTTATACAAAATGTATACTATAAACAAACCCAAAAAATAAATTAAACAGAAGAAAAAAAGGATCAATATTCACCAGCATTTTTGTTCTTAGAATTATTCCTATTTTTTAATATTCTGAGGAAATAAAGAATAATTCTTTGAATATGAACGCTTAAATTCCTGAGAAACGTTAGAGTTATAAATATAATGCTGACAACCTGCATAAAATAGCATTATAGTAAACCAATAGCATAAACACTTCAGCTGTTAACAAACATGAACATTCTAGTTATTGCTTGCGAAAAAACTGCACAGAAACCACTCTTTTATGGCAATGTGAAAGCAGTTCATGTTAAAAACATTCTTATCAACGTTTTTCTTATAAGTATTAGATCAGTAGTATTCTAAGAATAAGAATATAAGTGAGTATGGACCCAGATTCATCGCAAGTCAAGGATTGATTCGTGGTATAACTTTTTATTACCTAATCTGTAAAAGTACAGAGAGAAATATAAAAAACATGGTATTATCACAATTACAAAGAAAAATATATAAGGAGAGAAACAAAAGTAGTTCACCAAAACACTAATAATGTGTGCATTACAACACAACACACAATCACACAGAAAATACTACTTTTTTAACTAGCAAAGTACACGTCTAGGTGTTGTGTTTATCAAAACATGATGACTGAAGAACAAGAAAAAACAATGCATGATTTTTACGATCTATCTGTTGCTGTTTATTTTTTATTTGCTAATGAAATAACAAAAATATGTGGAGACCAAGCTTGACTGTTGATGGGCATCTTTTCAATGCAAAGTTGCAATGCAAAGTTGGGAGTAGTATATTGCGATGACTTGGTGGTGATGAGGTTGTAATAGCGACCACTTGACCAATATAAACTGACCCTTCTTACACTTAATTGTACTTGGACTTTTATAACATTTAATCTACCCTTTACTAAGGGGAGTCTAAAGCACAACATCACTCGGATGATAGTGGTACTGTATTCTATAATCTACATAGCTACTGTAAAAATCAGTGCAGATATACTGAAAGGTATCAACAATACTCGAAAATATATCACAGATATATTGAAAACTTGAAGTGTCACCAATACTTGAGAAAATATCAACAACAAATGTATGTGATAGTAATACATAGGTACCTGTTTGGCATTCAGACCCAGTGTAAGAATGATGACATTCACAAATAGCAGAAGAGCCATCTGATTCTCTGCAAGTTCCTCCATTTTTACAGGGGTTAACTGGTTCACACTGGAGAACTGAAATGTAAGTTACATCATCTTTTTCATCTTTAATGTTTCATTATGCATATAAAATAAAGTATTATCATAAGTTCTAGCTACAGGTCAATGGTATATATAAGCTCTATAAAAGGTACAATATATTTATTTGGCTCCCCTCATTCTTTCAACATATTGTATAGGTTATATCATGGCAAGTAGTTTTAAGGGTAGAGGAAACCAGTACATACTAGTCAGTCAAGAATTTCAACTGTAAACTGCTGGGTACTCGTAAGTAACTACATAGTGTCTGGAGTTCAAACTGCCGACCTCAGGGGTGGGAGGTGAGTGTGTCAACCACTACACCACAAATCCCCACTTTGTAAAAGGTTACAAATAGTGGAACCAATAAGAAGTAACTTGTTAAATATGATCCCCCAGTTCAATATCTAGTTCCTACAAATGTTTTAGAATAATAACATTTTTATTTTGTAGTTTGGTATAATCCTATGATAAAACCTCAAAATTTTGATAATGCCTGTATTCAATATCAATACTGAATTTGTGGTCTTAAAAATAGGACTTGGTATACCAAATGAAGAGATTCAGCAATTACACATCTCAATTTTTTACTTATTTACTGAATGGTTTATTTACTCTCACAAGAGCTTATCTTGTAATACAGCTAATTTTTAACAGATCCGAGATATGAGAGATAAAGAATAGAACCATTTGGTTTTTGTTTTCATCTTTTGATCATTAAAATTAATAAATGGTCTTATTTTAAACGTCAGAGACTTAATACACTGACAAAACATTTACTGCATGTATTATTCTGAAGATAAAAAAGATCTGTTAAATTCTCTCAGTTGCTTTCAGGGGAGGAGTTCATTGAAGAAGATTGAACTAAAGAATAAACACTGTATATACTAGCCCTTTTGTTTCAGGAAGGATTTCTGTTATATAAATCTTAATTTTTTGTTGTTGTACCAATTGCAAGAGTTATCAATGTTACACCAGATTACTACATATCTCACAAATTACTTGACTTTTGATGAGGTCACAAAGTCAATTCAGTGTGCCATAGGTTATAACTGCAGTAGTCTGATCTGATCAACATACCAGTTGCACAGGTTGGTCCAGTGAACCCTTCACTGCATACACATCGGTGTGATGGATTGTCTTCAATACAGACTGCATCATTCTGACAGGTGTTATTCAGCACACATTCCAGGGCTATCAGATGCATCAAATAATATGGACAAAATTTATTAGTACGTGTAATATAACAATAAAATAGTTTTAACCAAAAACAAGTTCAGCTTTATATCATGTCCTGAATGATCTTCCTAAAACAGGCTTTGGAAACAGGGATGATCTAATAGGATTTTGGAATATGAAGGTGACATTTTGTGCACTTTGCTGTTTGGTGAAGGCATTCAGCCATGTTGCCAATCACTCCCAAAAAGCTTTGACCCTCTTTGGTTCCTTTGTCATTCAGGAAGGTTCAAGAAGTAGAAGTTCCATAGCATCTACATTAGCTGATCTTTATCATTTGTTACTATAGTAAGGTATTCTTCAGTATGGCTTTGATCTTGAATTATATAATACTGACCTGAACACTCTCAAACATTCAGTATAACTTTGGGAGCAGTCCCTACACCATTTCTTTCCATCACATATCTACTGAAGATACATTCCTTACCTTCTGAAATATTATTATTGATTAGGAGGGACTTAAAAGTAATTACTGGACAAGCAGGAATTTTGACTTCAGAATGGCTAGGATTGTGAAAAAGGTCTTTCGGGAAAGTTCAAGAATCATTCATGATAGTGGAACAGCTCCTTTAAGAATAATCGGAAAGTTCTATGAGGAAAAGAGACCGGGAACGAGACAGGGTTCCAGGCTTTTTACTATATATATATTGGTTTTATTTAGGGTTCAAGGTTATTTATATAAAAACTTTAATCTAGGTTTCAAATCAATGAGGAATAGTCTCATACATAAAAGCAAACATAACTGCAAAGTACGTAATAAAAATTTGATTGAAGATAAGATTCATTTTCTTTGTTCTTGTGAATGTTTAACAAAGGGAATTTAAATTTATATAATAAAATAACTACTTGGTGTTCTGATTTTAGAAATTAATCACTGAATGAAAATGCATACGTATCGTATTACTTAATGATATTATTGTTGCAAATTTCTGTTGAAAAAAATTGGTTAAAAAGTAAATTTCACCTGACGTTTAGTCTTGAAAAGCTAACTTTTGTTTGTATCGTTCTAATCAAAGTGACTTATAAGTTGATTGGAGAGCTTCTTAACCTATGGTTTTTGTCCTATTTTTATTGTACAACATATCTTTTTACATATCCCTATAAAAATAAACGAAATAAATATTCCATCATAGACCCCTAGCATAAAAAAACAAAAGAAGATAAATCAGCTATTGGCTGGATCAATCCAACCAAATCAAGCAAGCTTAACCAACTGAATGATTAGCAATGTCACATGATCATAATTGTTTACTTCATTATTTTTAATCACGTGAACATAAGTCACATACATAATCTTAATACATGTAACATTATGAGTTACTGGTTGAGAGGGTTAAAGCACAGTTTCATCTATACCTGTGGCACAGGTGTCACCAACATAGCCGTGAGGACAACTACAGGCTGCATTTGTCCCATCATTGACACAAGTTGCCCCATTTGTGCAGGGGTCATTAAGTTCACATGGTACAACTGTATAAAGAAAAGAAGAAGAAAAAATACTAAAGTAAGAAGAACCAATAATACCTAACCATCTATTGTGTGATCTGAATTAGTAAGTCTTCAACTGTTGTCTACATCCAGAAAATTAAATATTGTCGTGGCTTCTAATGGAATGAGGGAGCTTGTTACCATTCAGGAGGATTTATGGATTCTATAGAGAACAATCTTAAAAAGACTCTTAAGACAAGAGCCGAAACCCAAGTTTTTACCGACATCTATAAGTTGTTATTTTCTAATTTTAAAGATTTTTTTAAAAATTTGTTGGTAAATGCAGTTAGTCTTACTTTTGTATGAAGGTAGATAATACATATTCATTATAACTGAATCAGACACCAAGATTTTGAAATAAGATTGAAAGATTGATATCACATTTCCTGATCTTAACTTGAGTTGATATGCAGTTATTGCCTTGGCCAAGGAAGTTTTAAATTCATGACCATTTATTTGTCTGTTGGTATGATTGTCCCCTTTTCTGTTTGTTTGTTAACAGGATTACATAAATACTACATGGTTACATCTATATGATAAAAAAAAGAAAAAGATGGATCTTAGTCCAGCTTAGATCCCACTAAATTAAGATCATCACTTCCTGGATACAAAAATGTCAAAAATACATATTTCTCCATTTACTTATTACTATGCCATTAAAAATCGTGCATGGCTTGCCAGAGGTTTGTGTTGTTTGAGTGTTTTTGTTTCAAAAGGTGACACCACCAAGTGCAATACAATGTAGAAATAAGCAAAATAATTCTTACTAGTTTCACAGTTGTTTCCAACATAACCAGTAGGACAGTTACAGGCTTGATTGACCCCGTCATCTACACAGGAACCTCCATTTACACAGGGATCGTTCATTACACAAAGCTGAGCTGAAATTGCATTTACAAAGATACAGAAGCATTCATAGGAGCAGATATACAATAGGAAAGCTTCCTGACATTTCTAGAAAGGCTGTTTTTTTTTTCAATTTTAAACAATTTCTTGGCTTTTATAAGCTGATATTTAAATTTTTGTTCGTGAAAAGTCCAGTTTTCAAAATTGTTTTTTCCCTTGTTTTGCAGTAAAACCTGCTTATTTTAGGCATTAAAAGGAAAGCCATGATTTTTTTCCTTTTTAAATCTGACTTCAGTTATATGCAAAAATTGTGTCTCCAAAACGGAAAGGTGTGAACTCGGTAATTACAATTTTTTCCCATAGGCAACATTTTTCTTGTGAATTGTGACATCACTACATGCTGTGATATCACTAATGGTGTCATAGTATTGTTTTTGTTTTGTCATGGTAGTTTTACACTGCAGTTGTTTATTTAACTCGTTATACTGGTTACATATAGGATTTAGGACAGCATACAAATGACATGTTAATGATATACAGTATTAACTAACTTGTAAAATATACACTAACAATTATTCATTCTTAGTGGGGTCACAATATAATTCACTTTATTGTGGTGTATCTGACTTTTGTAAACAAATTGTATTATTTCAAGAAAATGGAATGCCTTTTAAAACCAATAGGAAAATAATAAATTTTCAGAATCTTAAAAATTTGCAAGAAATTATATTTATTATATTAATCTTAACAGCCAGTAGACTAAAGAAAGACTTTAACTGGGAAAAGTGAGACACTTGGAAATATGTGAACACCAAGCTATAAATTAGATTATGAAAAATATCCAATTCTTCCACTTATGAAAAATATAAATGGGCATAAATTGTTAAAATTGTTATCTTACAAAGTAGCTAATAATTACTAAACTGGAAATATAAAACTAAATGCAGGTTACAACAAACTAACTATTTATTATGTGATCTCAACATTAGACTAAAGGGTTCAATAGCATGCACAAATTCAATGGATTGTTAAAATGGTACTTTTTATTGAAGACACATACTATTAGAATTATTTCCCTAAAGTAATACCCATGTTCCATTGGCGATTATACATGCGACTAGTCATATGATCTTACCCAGTCGCCCAGATTGCATGAGGTTTCAGAAAACTTTTAGTGATTTTTTTCAAATTTTGCAAACATTTTTGAATGGATAAGTTCAGTTGAGGTCAAAGTCGGGGTTTTATGTCCCATTTAACAGCCAGGGTCATATTGGGACAGGTTCTCAGCATTGTCAATTGTGGGACTCAAACCCACACAGAGGTGACAGGCTGTGATTAGATACCAAACTTGCTGACCACTAGACCACTGAGGACCTCTCATTCAGTTAAAGGCAGATTTGTGATGATTATTGGGGTCATGTGTTTTTAACTCATGACTTCATTGCAAGAATCCTTGTACCGAGGGCAATCAGACATATTACGGGAACAACAGGTAAAACAGCTCATGCAACAGTCCTCATAGGACAGTTATCAAATGTTTGCACAGCTCCTTTAAAATCAGACAGCCTGTCCCCAAGTCACAAGTCAGGTCTGTTGAAGAGGAAGTCAACCAGTCATCAAAATTAGATGAAGATTTGTTAAGTGTGACCTCTAGGGAGGCTTGTGCTTTAAGAGGCCCCTTTTGGCCTTGTTGCAAATGGGGTATAGCATGGGCCTCAGTGGGAGACAACAGGACTTCTGACATTGACAACTGAACTTTCTAAGGTGTAAACGATAAAGGCAATCCAGTGGTCCATGGCCTTGGGGAGAGAAGCTGCAAATGAGGTTAGTGATCACCTGTATAATGCCCTCAACCCCCCAATGTAATATGGAACATGGGTATAAGGAATGTGCATATACACAAAACATATGTTAACACAGTTGGAAGTATGTTCAGCTCACCTACCTCTTTCATCCAAGACAAGATTAGTGTAATACTATGTACTGACTTACAAATTTAATTCTTTTTTTGCTAATCTAATCTACAGTAGTTTACATGGAGGTATGAACAACAATATATTGCCATAAGTGGGAACTCACTGTGCTAAGATAACAAAATAATATGCCGAAGTCAAACAGAATGAGAACATTTTAGGTCAGTGTTAAACCTAAGCATAATGTAAGCATAATCAGGGACAGTTCCATATAAGCCATTGACCTCCCTGATTGGGTTATGATCCTGAAAAATTGCCACTTGGGAGGCAAACGGAATGATCACAAACCTAATGAGACTGTGGCATAATGAGACTGTCTTTTGGCCGGGCATTTGAATCAAGAACCAACTGGAACATTCAGGGGGGGGGGGGGGGGGGGGGGGGGGGGTCCTAATTATATTAAATGGTTGAATATTATAATCATAAACTGTTCCCAATCCTTATCAGATTTTGTGTTCGGGAACCCATCACAAACCTATCTTAACATGCACAAAGCATTTTTTCCATCTTGGGTCAATCTCAATGACTGTTTTGGGGTTCTTAAGGTTTGTAAACCATACAGATGTATTGGAAAACTATCAAAAACTTTTCAGGAGCTTGTCGGAAGAATTCTTGTATCAATCGCAATGTCACTGGGAAAACTATCAGGAAAATATCATAAACCTATCCTAAAATACACCCATAGATTGTAATTGGTTTTATTTTTCCAATCAGCTGGTAGGGTTATGATCAGATCGCCATAATGGAACAGCCCTATAATACATTTATATACATCCTCTCTGTTAATACCGAGACTTCTGGGGATTCCCCTTTTTAGCTAAGCTGGTTAAAGAGTCAGGTTTTGTGTTTATTAATTTTTTTGCAAAGTATATTACTCATTCTGTTTGCTTGCTTGTTTGTAAGTTTGTTTGTTTATTTGCAACATAACTACAGAAGGACTGTAAGGATGCTGGTCAAAGTTTTAGGGAGTAACAGAACTTTTACAAGGAACTGATTCAACTTTGGGTTAATATCCTTGATTCTGGAGCAATTTTTTCAGTTACATTACCATAGAATTCAATGAGATCATTCATTTAATGACCTGTAGGTAGATCAGTGGTTCACAAACAAAATGAGTAATATACTGTGCAAAACATTTTGCAAAGTATGCACTCGGCTCGCCTTCGAGTGCTCTTGTTCACTTGTTTCTGTGTGTGATCCAATTTGGAACCTGAATAAAATCCCAACAGGTATATCACAATTTACAATTTACATAGGATAACATCACTGGATAATCCAAAATCAGATAGTTTTAATCAGGGAAATGTCAGAAGTCATAAAATTCGGGTTACGATTGGACGAAAACGCAACATCAATAGAAAAGATAAATAATTCATTGTTTTATTTGGCTAACCACAATAACAGAAATAAAAAAAACCCTTTGCCTTACTCTTCTCTATGAAATTGATATCTTCCTTAAAATTTATTACATTCATTGATTATAATGCAAAGCGGTTTCAAAATGTTCTTGTGAGGAGGATGATGTGCATAATTATGCATTCTACTTTATCCACATCCCCCACATAAGTGGTAACCATGCTTACATGTTTCAAGGTCACACTAAAGCCCTGGAACAGAGAAATTGTAAACATTGCTCATCAGCTGCGCAGAGCTACCGAACAAGAATGTTTCTTTTAAAAATATTTTTGTTTGGTCGTCCATGTTTGCTCCCGCCAACACGTAAGCATTAGTGAACATAAGGTAAGGGTATTTACGCAATAAAAAAGCCTTTTTTTCTCAAAACAAATATTGAGCTATTTAGTGACAAAGATAGGTGTGTCCAAATCATCAAAACAAACAGCTTTTCTTTATACTTTATTATGTACTTTCTTACTTCCCTATAATGTTTTTCACTGGCAACAACCAATAATGAATAATGACCATAGCACATATGATAAACATGACATATATTTTTTTAGAAATTATGGTACCTTTTCATGGCCCCTTGATATCAGGGTAAATCCCTCAGCTGTGTGGCAGAAGAGAAACATCCAATTATTACATGAGTCAAGAAGCTGGGTCATCATGAATAATTTTACTCTACTTTACAAATATTTTATCTTAAATATTCACTTTACATTATAAATTGTAATACATTAAGCTTACCGGTTTTGCAAGTGTCCCCTGTCCATCCCTGTGAACAGAGACAAGATTCTCTGTCTTCTGAAGACCTCCGTTTTCATAAGGATTCTCTGGCTCACAGCAGAGTTCTGAAAATGTGACAGTTGATTGTATGATTTAAATATAATTCCCAAATAAAAAAACTAGTACTGATGTATGAAAGAGCATCTGTGTAAAATATAAAAAAATAGTGTTTTACCAGAATGTTTTCATTTATTGTGTTTATTTCTTTAATACAACAAAGGAGACCTGAACGTCTGTTTAAGTTTAAGTTGCCAACTGAAAATGTTGGCAACCAAACAGACAGAGAAAACACCCAAAACAGTCAAAATAGCCTTCACAACCAAGCCATACTACATAAGGATACTAGACTGTGCTGACTCGACACAAAATATCCCCAGACAGACCATCTCTCATGCCACAAACATTCATTTGGTATTTTTTTGTAACACCCATTTTGTGTGATTCACAACTATTTTTCATTAATTTTTTTTTTGGTCAAATCATGTTGTTTTTTTTTTTGTTTTTTTTTTTTTTTGGGGGGGGGGGGGGGGGCATTTAAAAAAAGTCCTCTAGGTAGATTGTTTGTGGGCCTCATATGCAGGTTAAATGTGTACTTAAAGCCTTGATTTCCGGCAGATTTACATAGAACATATCAATATAATCCCAGATAAGATTTCAGCTCTATCAGTCACATAGTATGACAGCTATAGGTCTTAAAATTGGTAAAACGTAAATAAATTGGTAATCTGTGGGCATTTTACAGACATTAAGGTGACCTTGAACTTAAAGCTACGGACTTCAAATATTCCACAGACAAAGATTACATATAGAAGGTATATCTAATAGAGTTTGAGACTTTTTAAATATACCATTTCCAAGTTACAGGACAAAATATGTGAGAAATGTAAACATGAAATAAATATCAAAAATTGTGTAAGTAGGGTCTTTATGGGCCTCAAACACAATTTTAACCTCAAGATAAAATTTTGATGTTTGGCACATGCAAGAAAAATATATTCATGTGTTCACGACAAAAGAATTCAATACATACAGTTGGTCAAGGTTCTGCACTGTAAATGTTTGAACAATGACAAGCATCCACAAATTTTCTAACTTGAGGTAACATTGTGATTCAACTCCAATTTCAGAGGTGGGAGGCTTATGTGTTACCACTTTTCCACCATGTATCCTTAAATTGAAATTTAGTACCATATTTGTGTATCATATATTGACATATTGAAGTATTTATTTTCGGGCAATTTTACTTTACTGATACGGGATCCGCCATATTTGATAATTACAGAAAATTGTCAAGGAAATATGAAATTAAATTAACAGTTATCAATGGGGGCAAACCCCAACCCCCATAATAGTCTCTCCTCTGTACAGCAATAAAAATAAAAGGATTAAATTGCTAAAAACGTTAAATTATACGACGTAAATTATATTATCGCCAAATCTTGTACCGGTAAAGTAAAAACTAGCCCAAGAGTTATAAATGGGGGCAAACCCCCAACCCCCATAACTAGTCAATGCTTAAGTCTAATTTACATTCATGTGAAATTCAGGTCTGCATTAAATAAACTGTTATCTACTTAATATGGGTGTTCCACCACATGACTAACGCTCCCGATTAAGGTTTTTGGGGGTCGGTTTGAAATATTTGCTTAGTCCCAGACCTTCTGAAAGGGTCGGTTGTTGTCGGTTGGGGCCGTGTGAAAAATCAAACATGTTTGATATTTCTCACGGCTACAACCGATTCATATTTCCCACCGTCAACAAAATGTCCAGTCCCAGGCGTCCTCAGGCCTCCTCAGACCCAAATTTACACAGTCGTGTGTTGTCCCAGGCCGCCTGCGACCCTTAGTCCCAGACCTCCGTAGCTTAGTTCCAGGAGGCCAGTTGTTAATCCGAGACTCAAATATGATGCGCATGAATTTCATGCGTGTGAAAGTGGGTCGGTTGCATTAGTCCCCGGAAGCCTCAGACCATCTGCGGTGTCCTGGGACCAAAAATCAGGTCTGGGACTAAGGCCCGAATAAGGGTAACCGACCCTAACCGATCCAAACCGGCCTCCCCAGGATGCCTGGGACAGCACAAATTTAGTCTGCGACGGTCTGAGGATGCCCCAGGAGGCCTGAGACTAACAACCGATTAAGATCCGACTGTTTTTCACGCGTCGGAAATAAAATGAGGCAATGAGCAGGTCTGGGACTATATAAGCGACCGTGCACACATTCTCGTTGTTACTGACTGTTTGGCTACTGAGAGACGTGTGTCACTGATTTGTAGGGGTTTTCAGTTTTTATTTTATATATATTTTACTTGAGCTTAAGGCAAATTTCACAGTTAGGAGACATATTTTACTATTTTTTTATTATTTTGTCGACTGGATTATGAGGAAAGAGAAATGAGGGAAGAGAGGAAGGAAAAAGATGGATGACAGGGAGAAGGAAAGTCAAGCCGAGGAAAGAGTAGAAATTACAGAGGAGTTGATTGAGAGGAGAGAGGAGGAGGAGATTGAGGAACGTCCAGCTATTGAGGAAGCTGTGGAGCCAGAAGAAGAGAGGTGTGAAGAAGATGTAGAATGCCATTCTTCAGCCAAGAGAGCCAGGGTGTGTGCAACTTTTACAGACAGTCAGGAAATTTCCATTGTGGAATTTGTAAAGCTGCACCCAGAACTGTATGACAAGGAACATCCACGTTTCCATGACAGGACCAGAAGAGAGGCTCTCTGGGCAGAAATATCTGCAGAACTCAAGCTCCAGCCCTTTGATGTGAGACGTTGGTTCGAGTCTAAGCTGTCTAAGCTCCAATCTGGCCAAGCCCCGAGGGAGATGACCAAGAGACAGTCCTGGGTCTACCAACAGATGGGTTTTCTTAAAACCCACATCAGAAGAAAGGGGGCCAACAGAAGTTCAGGTTTTGAGGCCAGTCCAAATACCAGCAGGCAGAATGAATCACGTGGGTCAACTACTGACACAGAACACCACGAGTCCAGTGTCCTGAGGGAGAGGAGTCAGTCCATCATTACATCAACACCCGTTTCAACTACAGACTCCAAGATTCTCGAACACTTTGAGCAGATGAGGACACTTATCTCAGGTTTTCTGCATCAGAAGTCAGACAGGCAGCCCTTCTTTGAGTACGTGGCACCAGAGGCCGAAAAGATGACTCAAGAAGAATTTGAAGAATTAAAGGGCAAGATATTTAGAGACATCGAAACTATTAAGAGTAACCGCAGATGTCAGCCATTGCCCAGAAGATCAGCCACTGTTACCACAGAGTCCCAGAGGGTCGGCCTACTGCCAACAACCACTCCACAGGTGTCTAGTTCCACTCAAGCAGCAGCTAGCAGCAGTTTTGTGTACTAAACACCAAGCCCCATTGGCTTCAGCAACCCAACATCTGTCCTAACTGTACAGGACGAAGGGAGCAGACACAATCTGAGTGGAATCTTAAGCCAGCTACCAGATCTGACATCAACACAGATCATCGAGCAGCCTCAGCAGCAGCAGCAACCGCAGCAGCAGCTCTTTACTATCACCACTTCAGCACCGCCTAAACAGCAGCAGCAGCCTCCTCAGTAGCCATCCAGTCAGGGTGGGTCTTTGACCTGCCAGGCCCTTTTCAGGGCCACCAATTCTTCCAAAAACAATTATTCAGCTGCAAGTTATTCCAATTCCCCTCCCAAAACAAAAAAAGTTCAGTACAAATACTTATCACATGAAGAAAAAAAATAAAGTCCAACACCTACACCACCCCAAACATGAAATAAAT
Organism: Sabellastarte sp. h YS-2021; assembly: GCA_964017235.1. Classification (NCBI taxonomy): domain Eukaryota; kingdom Metazoa; phylum Annelida; class Polychaeta; order Sabellida; family Sabellidae; genus Sabellastarte; species Sabellastarte sp. h YS-2021. The sequence continues at coordinate 45,841,084 of OZ024929.1, forward strand.
AACCCATGGTACCACACATAACAAAAAAGGCCACATAAAAAAATTAAAACTAACTCCCAATATGGCCATTAATTAGCCCATTTTTAGATTAAAATCCATGGGATAGTTTGAAATCTGTAATTGAAAAGTCCAACACTTACACCTTCCCTAGAGTTAAAAGGCATTATGACACACTTACCAACCCACAAACAGACAAACACAATACCAAACATAACCCCCAATAACAAACCCAGTACCAAACCTAACACCCCACTACCAAAAACAAACCCAACACCAGTAACCACCAACCACGAAACACACAAACCCAAAAGTAAATAGAACCCATGCAAACGAACTGACAAACTATTTTGCAAACACAATCCCCCATTATTGAAAACAAAACTAGTTCCATGGTTATATTTTCCACATTTTTGTGAATAGAAGTGAAGATTTAAAATTGAAGATTTCCATAAAAACATTTCTGCTACAAATAAATTTCCAAGCCATGAACAAAAAAAAATTGGTAAAATTAGGATGTGGATTTCAAAATATATAAAAAATAATTCAATTTAGGATATTATGTGTGACTTTGTGTTTGGCTTTTGTTTAACACTGGGTTTGTCTCTTTGTTGGGTGAGTAAGTTGTGTTTGTCTGTTTGTCCGTCTTTACAAGTTATGTTTGGCATGGGGTTTGTCTGTTTGTCCGTCTTTACAAGTTATATTTGGCATGGGGTTTGTCTGTTTGTCCGTCTTTACAAGTTATGTTTGGCATGGGGTTTGTCTGTTTGTCCATCTGAACAAGTTATGTTTGACATGGGGTTTGTCCGTCTGTAGCAAGCATAGCTGATTAATTGTTTTTGGAATATTTGGTAGTCCTGTAAAGTACTGTTATAGTTAGTCCTGAAAAGGACTGTTTACTGCAACAGGACTTATATTCTGCCATCTTGCCAGGCCACTGCTCCCTCATTATTGAAGTAGTCCTTCAGGTAATCCCTCTGTCTTTTGGCCTCTCTAGCAGGGTTTTGTCTTGGCCACCACCAGCAGCACCACCAATCAATCCACAATCACCAGGCACATCATCATCATCATCCTCCCCAGGCTGCTGACCAGCAGGTTGACCTTGATACTGGCTTCTGAGTATGTTGTGCAGAACCACACAGGTCATGACCACTTCTCTAACTGTTTCTTGGGGTAGTTCAATGGGGGCCCTCATCACTCTGAATCTTGAAACCAGGATGCCAAAAGCGTTCTCCACAACTCTCCTGCCCCTTGATATTCTATATTTGGCAATCCTTTCCTTTCTTGTTAACAGCCTTCTGCCATAGGGTTTCATCAGCCAGGTCTTCAGGGCAAAGGCATCGTCTGCCAGAATGAAGTAGGGGACATCTCGACCACCCTGTGTTATAGGAGCTGGATCAGGGAAGCCTATCCTGTCATCTTCAATCCTCCTCTTCAGCTGAGAGGCATTAAATATCTGGGCATCTGAGCAAGATCCAGCTGTACCCACATCCACCCATCTGAACTTGTACTGTCCATCTACCATGGCCAACATCACAACGGAAAAGAACCCCTTGTAGTTGTGGTAGAGGGCTCCAGAGTTCTTGGGTTTCTTCAGGGCCACATGCTGCCCATCTAGGGCTCCCAGGGCATGTGGAACATTCCACATGATCCTGAATTCCCTTTCCAGTTGTTTCCACTCATCTGAGGTATTCTCTGGTGAACTCATCCTGGATGGCCCTGCAGACCACTGGTAGAAACTTGGAAATGGTGGATCTTCCAACCCTGAACTGACAGGATAATGATGTGTATGACTCTCCAGTGGCCAGATATCTGATGATCTGAACTTCTCCCCAACACTTATTGGTGCTCTGTAGTTGGTGGCCTGCCTGGCTAGATGTGGTTCCAGTCTGGTCTTTATCATTTCAAAGAATTCTGGGGTCATCCTCATGTAGTTGGTGAATCCTGGAATGTCTGTGGCATACAGATCAGCCATAATATTGTGGTAGGCCCCCCTTTCCTCTCTCTGCAGTAGCCATGGCCTGACCCACATGTTGTGCCTCCTTCTAGGTCTCTGTATGGGTGCTGGTGGTGGTTGCTGTGATTAACGTAAAAAATGGAAATACATGATTATTTGTAACGGAATAAAAACCAAGAAAGCCCTAAGTTGTTGTTGAATCTGTCTTCCATTAAAAGGTGGCATCTTGCTGTGTTCCTAGAAAAGCAATGGTGATTAGAAAATCCCAGAAAATCCAGCAACTTTGGAAAACAAGAATCGGCGATCCTGGTCTGGGGAAGACTGCGGAGGCCTGAGGACGCCTGAGGCTGCCTGGACTTAATCGTGTGTTAGTCGGGGCTTAGTCCCAGGATGCCAGAGGCGTCCTGGGACCCAGTCGGTATGTGTACGACAGGATCGTGGTTGAAACCGACCAGAAAACTGGCTTAGTCGGTTCTTAGTCCCAGACCAGTCGGGTACTGTCTAGGGCCGCCTGAGGCATCCTGAGGCTTCCTGGGGCTTCCTGAGGCCGATCTGTACTTAATCACAGACTTCAATACCGACTCAGTATTCCCACCCTTTTTTGTTTTTTTTCCACCGACTGTCCACGATTAAGGGTCCCAGACAGGATCGGGACTTAATCCTTTGGTGGAACAGGGGTATTAGGGGCTATCAACGTAACGCATTATTTTTACAGCCCGACGAAAGTGGTTTAAACATGGGAATGATTTTTTCAGGGATGGAAATTTCTAAGGCTTAAAGTCACAAATTATTCAGGAGAATATATTTGTTTGTTCGGTGATATGTTGAATAAGGGAAATAAAGTTATACAATAAAATGTCCTTGTTGTTTTAAAGTTATATATATACATATAAACAGCAAATAACAAAGATAAATGTGAAATAAATATGTTCAATTTCTGGACATCTAAAACAGAGCCCATACCTTCCTGTTGTGACAAAATTAGCACAGAAAAAGAAAAGCAACATCAGTTTTTACACACTATTCCAAAGAAAAATGTCTCACACAAATTTTGAATGAATTAGATTTTGATTTAATTTCGGTATTTATTTGCAGAGATAAAAAGCAAAGAAACATAACATTTTATGTTTTCATTTTTTCATCACTATTTCACATTACACTCATTTAAAATGTCAAGAAACCACTATTTAAAATTGTAAATCATTCAAATTAATCTGTATGCTTTTTGGAGACTTGTGTATGTATTTAGATCTTTATTTAGAACAGCATGGTTTATATATTATGTCACACTACATGAGCCTCTCCCTTCTCTCTCAGCCAACTTTTATAGCCTCTCACCAGTAACTAAGGCGTAGTTATACAAAATATTTTATTTTTAATTTGGCTTCCTATATCTTAGTGTATTTATCTCTAAATAAAAACAAATTTTCCTTACATGTTTTGTCTATATTTTTTATAAGTAAACTACTCCATTCTCATTGAATATATGTAATTATGTTCCATCAGTGAGCAATGTTTACAAAACGTAGCAATATATGCAGTGTTTTATACTGATCTTTTTCAAGCTCTGAAAGAAAATGATGTAAATATTCCTCTCGTAAATAATAGTCTGTGCATAGCAACAGTGACTCTACCATCTGGCGGGCGTTACGTAAACAAATTTTATGTACTTACGTTGATAGCCCCTTAAATGTTGTCAAATGTTGTGATGTGGTGTCATACCATTATCACAAAAGTGTCAGTTTGATAATTGCAATGATGGACAACCAAAATCTTAAGAGGTCACTTAATCAACTGCATTTTTTTCATCCTGTGTCACAGCTTGAAAATATTGTTATATTGTATTGTATGTTTATACTCAGTGCAATGCCTTCTTGTACTACAGCCACTATTTGACCAAAAACAACTGTACATGTACAACCCAAGCTCTCTAGTGACTGGCATTCCCCTAACTGAAAGGCAGAGATTCAGAGATGACCATTTATCAACGTGCCTGAGGTTTCTTGCCCTGCCACTGGGGATAGGACTCAATGACAGAAAGAAACCATATAAGTGATCATCTGAGCCACTATGTGTCTGCCTATACCTAGGTTCAAACCCACATCGTCTGTGTTCGAAGCTGAGTGTGTTACCCACTAGGACACAGTGCCAGAATCTAATGTTTGTCATGGGTTTGTAAAGCAGGTCACATGGTTAAAATTCTGTGGTGTAATAATTTTACAACAAAAATATGAAATAGAAGTCAACAGTTATAATTAACCGGTGTCACAGTCTAATCCAGTGTATACTGGGACACAAATATAGCTCACTCAAGATGAAGCAACATCTGGGGCCGATTTCACTAAAGGACTTAAGCTAAGTCCCTTTTTTGGCTAAGTCTTGGACTTAAATCTAAGACTTTGGTCTTAGCTAGAAAAATGGATTTCACAAAGGTGACTTAGCTAAGTCCAGGCTTATCATATAACCACAGTGCATGGTTTTCTGTGTCATGTGACCTTTTGTATCTATTCAAAACATAATATTGATGCCACATATTCTTCATTTAATGTATTTTGTCTAAGGATAAGTGCTGTTTTGAAATTGAAAACCTTGGCTGGGATTCACAAAAGGTCTTAAGTTTAGGCATTTTTTTTTGCTTAGACAAATCTTAAAGTTATGACTTTTGTCTTAGCTAAGATTTCTCTTAAATTGGGATTCACAAAAAGTGCTTAGCAAAATCTTAGCTGAGACAAAATTTGTGCAAAAAGTCTTAACTATTTTGAATTCAAATGAACTAATCTTAGTAAAACAAAAATATTTTTCATCAATAAATACACCAAACATGCTCTTTAAAATTATAAAACAGATTTGTTACTTTTTCTTTGTAAAATTATGTAAAAATAGTAGTATTTGTGTTTTGTTGTGAGTCAGCCATTTTTATGACAATATTTTTACTACAAGAAGGTAAAATATGGAAATTTAGAGGTAATTAAATGATGTAAATTTTTATTACAATCCACAGAAATTACTTTTATAGGAAGTATAGATCCCCATAGTATATATTTTGTTGGCATAACAAAGGGTAAAATGTAAATACATGCAATGGAATATTTTAAAATTGTCTTAAGTCTGCCCTGCAGTGGTCTTAAAGTTATGACAAAATCTAAGACAAATTTTTGTCTAAGACCTTTTGTGAATCCCATTTTGTCTAAGCAAAAAAAAGTCTTAACTTTATGACAAAATTCTTGCAGAGTTAAGACTTTTCTCCTAAAGTTATGACATTTTTTTGCTTAAGACCTTTTATGAATCCCGGCCCTTGTTAGCACATATAAACTTCCCAAACACTACTTTAGTGAGGTGGTCTGCATAATTATAATTTATTTACAGCCATTTCAAATTTTGAAGTGGAGAAAAGTTTATGGCGGCCATATTTAAGTCCTCTTTACAAAATTTAAGCCCACTACCTCCCAGACTTAAAAGGTAAGTCCACTGACTTAGCAATTTCATGGACTTAGCTGCTTTGTGAAATCCGCTAAGTCTAAGACCACAGACTTAGCAGTTTTTTGACAAAATTTAAGACCAAAGTCTTAGATTTAAGCCTAAATCTGGACCTAAGTCCCTTTGTGAAATCGGCCCCTGGCCCTTAACAGATTATTCCTTTCAAATATGTGATATTGGTGATGCATAGCAGCTCTATAAATATAAGAATAAACTGATCCTAGTGACTTCTAGTAAGAATATATAATCACTTTTGACTATCATGAATTATTTATACTTTTTGTTTTTATCTCACACAAAAGTATAATCCTAAAAGCATGAAGACAGAAGATAAAACAAGTGGAATTGCTTTCCAATATGATCATACCTGTATGACATGTTTCCCCTGTGTAGCCTTCAGCACACATACTGCCTAATCAAATCCTTCTGTGCAACTCCCTACATTTTCAAGGAATGCTTATTCACAGTACAACTCTAAGGAAAGGCATCGGTAATATTTGAATTGTCCAAAAAAAGCATCATTATTGATACACAGCTCAATTCCTGTCACAGTGTTATCCATACAAGATGTTAATTTCTCATGAACCTTAGTTTTGGGTCAGATATGCCTGCAGAAATTTATCATTCAAACTGAAACCCTTTAACTTTTAATGTTGCAACAAAACTTCATCCAACAGCCATAACAAGCATTGATATAGCACTTCCTGTTTAGATCTAATTTGAGGCCAGTCATTGAAGAAGAAAGCCATCTTTCTTCAAGCTAAGATCCAACTTCAGTTCAATCAGGGATTTGTCTTTACTTTATTTTGAGTCTCAAGAGAACTGTCCTTATCAGGATTACAATTCCTCTGAAACAAGTCTAAAATGAAAGGAAGTATTTAACGAGGATTATACATTAACTTTAAAATAAGATTAAAACTCTTTAAATTTCAGAAATCTTTAAATGAGACCCCTTCAACCTACAAAAGAAATTGAATAAGAAATAAATTATAGTTACCTTTATTGCAGGTTGCCTAAGGATAAAATTTAATCATGAAGTTAGTGAAGCAATAAGATATGTGCAATTGACAACCAGGTGGGTTAAGTATCTACAAAAATATGAACAAGGACAAATGGCAAAAGGTGTCACTGAGTATAATAATAATCATACTACATGTTAAGGTAACTAACTACTACTCTGAATACACAAAAACAAATCGAATTACACAGCAAATACATTGTTTTTACAAGACTTCAGAAATCTGCCGAAGTGATAAATATTAAGCTAAAATAATTAAGAATCTTGTATTGTCTAAACTAATTGAAAACATTGTTTACTGTTCAGTTTTTATTATGAGGACCCAGATAATTCATATTCAATGAAAATAAAAACTTGAAAGATGGTCTATTGTCTTTGATGAGTTTATCAACATCATAAAAGCCTGTTCAAGATCAACTTATAACAGCTTCTTCAATTAAAGAAAATAAAAACGTTATTCTCTTGAATACGACTTGGAACTGGATTTAACGAAAGGGAATGTCATACCTCCATAGAAATATTCAAAAATATTATATTTCTTTTGGAGGGGGTTTAGAATATTTAAATAAAACTTTAACCTCACATATACCAGTTATTCTGCCTGCCCCATGTTTATGTTAAAGCAATTAGGGCATAAGCCAATGCAAATTACAGTAACATTGAGTACAATTTTAAATTAAGCATGTGAAGTACTACAAGAGAAGGTAGACATTCAGCATGATATTATTAGGAATCTGAGGACATTACTTAGTCAGATGAGTGGGGACACAGTGTTAGATATGTATAAATAAACAACTGAACTGCAAACTGTCAAGAGTATCATTACTACCAGTATACTGAGTTTTGGCATTGTGTCAACAATTCTTGAGATTCAGTTTTGTGAGTTTTGCTTTTATACAGTATCTGAAATCAGTTCAGTCAGAGATTAGCCATTCTAGGAATGTGACTTTCAGACACCATGTACATGAGTTTCATATGTACTTATCAGGTATATGAGACATAGCATTGTGAGAAATGGCTCAAGAGATGAGCTTATTCCCACCAAGGATGCAGAAGAAATTTTTTGTTTAGTGCAAAAACATGTTCAACTAAACGTATTCAGAAGTCTATGCACTGAGCTACTTCAAACAAGGATCATATTTTTAATCTACACAATAGAAAATGCTAAAAAAACTTCTCATAGGTCATTGACCATGATACAGAGGTTACCATTGGACATTGAACCAATATAAATAAGGAGTTAGAATATTGCTCTTTTGGTTTGCTCCATGATATTAACCAAAGTTATAAATTATACTGCACTATATACATGGGAGGATTATTAGCCAAAAACTAATCAATAGACATTGTCAGTTTTAAATTTGATCAATGATACCTGTGTCACAATATTCTCCAGTGTAAAATGGTGAGCATGTACATTCTGCTTTATCCACACCCTCCACACAAGTGGCATCATTCTCGCATGGTCCAGGATCACAGTAAAGCTCTGAGAGGCAGAAAAAAGAGCACACAAAACATTATCAATTGTTGCATATCAGAAGAAAAATGAAACTGTATGCGGTAATCTAGATTTGCTCAGTCTCAATGTTGTTTTGACATGCTGTATCTTGATATACAAGGTGATGACAATCAACCGCATATATTCATAAGCCAAAAGATGAAGTTTGGGGAGTAAGATAAGTGCTCCCATTTATAAGAGAGCAATTACTGTTCAGCTATTTTATAATAGAATAGAAATAGACACAACAATCAAACAATAAATGGATTATATTTTGCATTACACTGTTACTGCTTAACCTACCTAACGTTAAATCTTTACCAAAGTTACCTTTAAAATGCAAGGAACCATTTTATATATTGCAGAACAGAGTAAAATGCTACATATTGTCACTTCTAATCAAAACAATATATTGAATGACTCAGAACAATACTGAAGCAAATAAATACCTTTTTGCTCATTCTAAGAACTGTAAGGCAATTAAGGAATCTGAATTTGCAAGAGTATGGTCAAAGCTAAAGTTAAGGTTTTACATTGAGTTCAACAGCCAAGATCTTCCACAGGGGACACTTAAAAGTTAATGGTAGAAGAAATAAAATTCCCAAGGATTCGGCACCTGATTCAAAACTGCCCAGTCACTGACTGAATGAAAAGTTAACAAATGTTGAATGATTATTTTGGTCAAGGTAAATTAATCACATGATTGTCTTTTTTGCACAACATCTCATATTTTTTTTAATTCTAATATAAACTTACTGGTTTCACAAGTGTCCCCTGTCCAACCCTGTGGACATGTACAGGAGTCAGTATCTTCAAGACAAGTCCCACCATTCTCACAAGGACTGTCTGGTTCACAGAAGAGCTCTGAAAACAGCCAATGCAATAACACACTTGAATCCAGTCTTCTGATAAAAACTCACAGAACTACTGTAGACACATAATGGCACCTGCATCAAGTAATTCTATAGAAATTTCCACTTTTTATATTGTATCTTCATGACAAGTCCCACCATTCACAAGGACTGTCTGGTTCACAGTAGAGCTCTGAAAGCACCCAATACATTAATATCATTAATCCAGTCTTCTGATAAAAACTCACAGAACTACGGTGGACACATAATGGCGCCTGCATCAAGTAATTCTATAGAAATTTTCACTTTAACATTTCCACTTTTTTATATTGTTTCTCACTAAGTTTAAAATAAAGTAATATTTGTAATCTCTGTAGTCTGGTGCTTAAGGTATTAGATTTCAGAATGGAAGGTCTGGGGTTTGCTCTTTGGATGGGTAAGGAGATTACTCTTGGACAAGATACTTTACGTATATGTGTCCCCTCTTCACCCAGTAGTATAAATGTGTATGGACATAAGTTGGGGAGGTTAAACCTGAGACAGACTGATATTTTGATCAGGACCCACATTCTATATCAATATACAAGTGTAAAAAGCATTTTGGCCTCAGTTTTGCATATGATGCTGCAAGGATTTTGGAATAATCTCCCTGATAATGTACACTCAGCTAAATCTCTCTCTTCATTCAGGAAGAAGTTGAAAACTTATCTCTTTGCAAAAGCTTACCCACCCTAGTTTATTTCTGGTCTTGTTTTCGTCTTTCTCCGTGGTGCCGACCCCTGCAATGTCTCTGATTTAACGATTACGATCTCTGATTTCTGGCATTATGTGTCTTAGATTATTGTGTGTCAATAGACAGAGATTAAGCGCTATAAAAGTACTATTAGAATTAGAATTAGGTGCATGGAAATACTTAATGCCAAAGAAACTTTGAAGTAAGCACTGCCCATATGAGCTACTAGGCCTGAAGAATGACTTTTATTTTATTTTCCCATTTTACAACTGCAATCTCTGTGGGCTTTAGACTTTAACCAAGTCCTTTTGTATTTTGTGTAATATATGGGTACTGTATGACTTTTGGAGAAACAGACAGTCATGATATAAAATCGTTGTGGTATAATGAATTCCTGTAGGTTTCCAATTTAAATTTAACTGTTCAGGTTACTGATGGATACAAATACAAAGACTTGGAGCAAGTCTATGTGGGCTTAGACACTTTATTTCTTGTAATATGCATATTGCTCTAATAATGTTTACTCAGTTTGTAGTCATATACTGGTTACAAATGGCTTACATATTACACAGTTATAAAGCTGAATGTACCTATTGCATTACATAGTTTGATAGAGCATTGGTGAGGAAGGTAAATCAAAATGTCTATTTTGCATTACTTGATATATATTCAGGCCTGTATGGTGCTCTGAAATAATTTCTTTTTAGAAATGTTAGGGCTAACAGTATATATATTCAGGCCTGTATATGGTGCTCTGAAATATTTTCTTATAAAAATGTCAGGGCAAAAAGTATTAAATTGAAGTGAAAAATAATCACTTACCTGTGTCACAGTTAGTCCCTGTGAATCCTGGTTGACATAAACAGCTCACTGGAGATGAAGCATCATTTGGTTCTTCACAAGTTGCACCATTAATGCAAATATTATTTGTTGTGCAAAACAGCTCTGAAAACACAGGATTAAAGTAATTAACCAGTGGCACCTTCAGTAGACATACTCTGCTGATTATATTGCATATCTAACGTTTACTTTGTTTTATCTAAAAAGTAATAAATACAAAGCACAAAACCACAGGATTGGATGAACAAAATGATCCAATTTTGCAAAATATTAATTTTTAATTTTTATTATAGACAAGTTCTAACAGAATTTATATGATTTGTACAAAGGAAGTGTCATTTAATGACAACATCCATCAGAAACAGTCTGTCCTAGGTTTCCTTGCAAATAGAGCTGGTACCATGGAATTTTGCTGAAGTGTACAAGGGAATGAGGTTCAATGTGACTTTTGACACATGTGTTTCCCATATCATATCTGAGAGTTCATGGAATGAGGTTTGATGTTACTTTTAACACATTGTGTTTGCCATATCATATCGGAGAGTTCGTGGAATGACCAGGTTTAATATTACTTTTGACACATTGTGTTTGCCATATCATATCGGAGAGTTCATGGAATGAGGTTTGATGTTACTTTTGACACATTGTGTTTGCCATATCATATCGGAGAGTTCAAGGAATGAGGTTTAATATTACTTTTGACACATTGTGTTTGCCATATCAGAGAGTTCATGGAATGAGGTTTAATGCTATTTTTGACACATTGTGTTTGCCATATCCTATTGGACAGTTCATTAAATGAGGTCTAATGTTATTTTTGACACATTGTGTTTGCCATATCATATCAGAGAGTTCATTGAATGAGGTTTAATGTTATTTTTGACACATTGTGATTGCCATATTATATCAGAGAGTTCATGGAATGAGGTTTAATGTTACTTTTGACACATTGTGTTTGCCATATCATATCAGAGAGTTCATGAAATGAGGTTTAATGCTAACTCTTGACATATTGTATTTGCAATATCATGGTGGACAGTTCATGGTAGTTGTAATTGGGATGGCTAACTACACAAATGGGCCTCATGTAAATTGGAAAAAAAATGTAAAAGAGTGGTTGAAGGGAAAATTTAGGTCCAATATAGGCTACATTTGTTGTTGCCATTATATCTACACACCTGTATCACATGTTTCCCCAGTGTAACCTTCAACACAGGAACATACTGCTATATCTGATCCCTCTGTGCAGCTTCCTCCATTTTCACAAGGATTGGTTGGTTCACAGTACAATGCTAAGAAAAGTTATCAGTAGTAGTAATGCCACTATTCCCCAAAAGAAGACCCTAAAATTGCTGGAATGTCATACCCCTAATCATAGTATTATCCCTAAAAAGTGTTGGTTTTGCTTTGATTTTAAAAAGTAATGCTATATCTTTAAAACTTTTTTCCAATATATGCTTTGGGTTGATTAAACCATTGGCATGAAATAATTACAGTTATTTACAGTGGTCACATCACCGGTAAAATGCCAAACCTTTGTTTGCTCTTTTAGGGATAAGAATTGTTCAAAAAGAAAAAAAAATAGTACAATAGCAACTATTTAATATCTAAAATCCTGTATCATAAATTCATGTATTTGATAATTTTAAAAATATACACCCATTCACCAAGGTTACAAAATAATTACATAAATTCATGCACCAGAATAAACCAAGTCCCTTATGTATATATAGACAAAAGAATTATTAAATATAAAGTCATAACCTCAGACAAGTGAAATCTTTTCTTGGAATTCATACACATTTTCTGCAAATTTGTAAGAGTTCTGTTAATTATTTTTTATAGACCAAAACAAATAAGAAAATAAAAATAACATATATTCACTTGGAGTAGGAATGGATTGATAAATAACATTCATAATCTTAAATACTAGTTAAAAACTGTAAAAAAGAGTGTTTGAGTATTGTATTCAACATGGTCATAAAAATAAATAAATTTATACAGAAAACTAAAGAGGAATCACTAGTAAAACAGAGATTATATAAAATCATGCCTTGCTACAAACCATTGCATATATACATGACGAAAAACAAGCAAAAAATGATTACAACTAGATCACTCAGAGAGCACAGGCCTCCTCCAGGGTAAGTTTCCTCAAATTCGGGATTTTTATGTATCCAAAATCTGATCCAAATCTTTCTCAAATGCTTGTTCTTTTGGACAGGCCCTATGCACATAAGAAATTTCATGAAGAACCTTCTCACTACTTTTGGAGTTATGTCAGTCAGAATGACAAAATCATTGAAAATAAATTGAACATGGGAACTTTGAAAATTTGAGATTTTATTTCCATCCAGTATATGATCAGGGGCCGATTTCATGAAGCCTCCTTTGGAAAGGACCTCCTTTAGTAAAGGAAGGTCATTTTTCCTTTGGTAAGGCCTCCTTGAATTTCATTTTCCCAAAGCCTCCTTTAACTCTCCTTACTAAAGGTCTTCCCTGAAACTTAGGAGGGAGCAAATGTCCTTTAAAATCATTAAACATTCTTTGAAGGACAGTTACTTACATTTAAGGTAGGTCCTTAGCTTTAAATTTAAGGAAATCTTCAAGGTCTCCTTTAAGGAAGGAGGCTTTGTGAAAGTCAGATGTTTTAAAGGAGGGGGAAATTCAAGGAAATCCTTCAATATAAGGTGACCTTTATTCCAAGGAGGCTTCATGAAACCAGTCCCTGGATCTTTCCCAAAATTTAATAATTTCTTACTATGGTCAGGTCATACCGCATGAGAGCTTTAAGAAGGATCAGTTGATCAAGACAAGCAAATGTACACGCCCAAAAAACATAGCCTCCTGTTGGAGGTAACAATACAACAGCAAATGTTTCATTTCCCAGTCAAGCAAATATCATGCAACCATGTATCCTGAAATGGTACAAATTATCAGATAAAAAAAGAAATTTTCAAGAATTTGTCCATTGTGCGAAAACACTAAGAGGTTGCCATAGTGAGGATGTGAAGAGCATTTTTATCAGACTGGAACACAATTTTGAAATGTAGCATGAAATTAGCATGTACGTATTGCATCTTTAAAATCAATGCAAAACAGATTTTATGTAAAAAGGCCTTCTTTACATATATAACCTCTGGTTTAGGTAAATTTATTTTGGATTAAGGGCTACAATTCTTGAGAAAAGCTCTTCAACCATTTACAATTCATTAGAGTCTTGGGTAAGGCTTATATTTGTACTATTTCGTTTTAAAATATGTGCATAACTATGTGGTATTCATAAAACATTCACATATTTTAGGAGATATAAGCTCATAAGACAGCCTCTGTCGTAACAGTGTACTGATGTAAAAGCCAATATATGTAAGATTACGTCATATGAACTGAAACTTTATTTTGTAAACTGTAAAATTTCTTTGTAATTACAAAGAAACTCCAGCCTTAAGCAAGGCTAAGTCCATTACAAAAATACAAGAGAAATTAACTTGACTGAGTTACATGGAAATTTATTTTTCATGGCTGTCTCAAAGTGAGGAAGCAGCTACGGCCACCTTAAAATGTGGAAATAGAAAAACTCTGAATTCAAACTTAAATATTGATGAAAGTTTAGGTGACATCATATATCAAAGACTCATTGGAAGAGGTCAATATGTCTTGCTGTGAAGGTTTATGTGACAGCTTTCAAATTTATTTGGAATTTTTAAGTTTACTAGGAGTTAAACATTATTTTAATACACATAGTTTCAGTTGTGAAAGAAAACAATTAATACCAAGATTCTGCATTGTAAGCATAAGGACCATCGACATTCGAGATGCCAACTGTTACACTTAAGGCCAGGCACAATGATTGAATCAGTAACTACAGAGGTAGAAGACAAGTCTGTTTGTTGTCCACAACATCACCAAAGGGGCAGGTTTGTAAGAAAGATGTAGCAAGAACAGAATACAGGAAGTAATAGATAAACTCTATCATCTAATCTTCTCAGGGAAATAAATATATTTGTCTTTGAACCATACTTGAGATGTTGGTTATCTTCAGGTTGGCTCTAGCCCAGCATAGGATGCTAAGTTTGACTGGTACCAATTTCAATATTAGCAAAGTCTCAAGTTTGGTTCCAGACATCATATTACCAGTCACCATACCATATAACTAGAGTATCATTACAATCTGATGTTTATTCTGAATTTACAGGTAACAAATATTACTCCTATATGCTTAGCCTTTAGGACAAGAAAAAATAATTTGGATTTACCTAATGGCAAATGGATACATGTAGTATAAAAGCAGCAGAGTAACTTTTGTGCATCTTTTGAGTTGAATCATATTGCATGGGTTCTTAAGAAGATAACAAAAATATCTCCAAAATATCACCAGAATTGCCAGAGAAGAGGATAGCTCCCACTTCATTCATCACATGACAGACTGAGACAGGTGAAATTTCACAACTGTGTGCAAAATTTGTCAGTGAGGAAAAACCCCTTCTATATTTCAGTGAATTGTGACTGAAAAGGGTCGTGTTTACATATCTTATCTAAACAAAAAAACAAAAAAACAAAAAAAATAAATAAAAACACCATCACCTGTGCCCAAGTCCTTTCAGCTTTGGTTGTATTGGCAATGATCTATAATTGGCTTTGGTGGTATTAATCTATTATCAGCTTTGGTGTTATTGATCTATAATCGGCTTTGGTGGTATTGATCTATAATCGGCTTTGGTGTTATTGATCTATAATCGGCTTTGGTGTTATTGATCTATAATCGGCTTTGGTGGTATTGATCTATAATTTGCTTTGGTGGTATAAATCTAGTATCAGCTTTGCTGGTATTGATCTATATTCGGCTTTGGTGATATTGATCTAGAATCGGCTTTGATGGTATTAAACTATAATTGGCTTTGGATGTATTGATCTATAATCGGCTTTGGTGATATCAATCTATAATCCAGCTTTGGTGGTATTAGTCTATAATCTCTGTTCAACATCATGTTGTCACAAGATCAGATAAAGTTTCTGATCAGCTTACTGTTAAGACTGACTTACCCACATCACATTCCTTCCCAGTAAATTCAGGTGGGCATGCACATGTATAGTCATCTCCAGGGTCGACTTCAGAACAAGTGCCCCCATTGGTACATGGCTCACTGTTACACATCAGTGCTACAGTCAAATACAAACTACAGTATAAGTGGTCATTTTAATAAGATAAGTGCTGGGCTGACTGTGAGGCCCAACAAAATGTATCCGTAGATCTAGACACGTTGGTTGAAGCCTCGTAACATATCCCCAGATACTGGCCCAGACCCCCATACCATTTCTGTACCAACCATCACACCTGGTACTATACCAAATCTGAAAAGTACTTCAAGAGCCTCATCCACCTGTGATTTTCAAAATTAGCCTCTGATGAGACCATAATATAAAGGTCAAAATAGAATTTGCCTAAATCAAAGCTACATTGTATGAGGCAGTTAATCTGGCTACTTACCCGGAAGACTTTCCCTATATAAGTAGAAATTTTAGCTAGAATAAAATTTCACTAATTCTTCATTTCAAGAAATTCACTAGAATAAGTTTTCACTAATGCCTAGTTCCTACTTGAGATATTAATACAGATTTAAAATTTCACTAGGAATTAATTTTCACCATCCAAGCACATTACCTAAAGTAACTAAAATTAATAACAAGGGAAAATTCTAGCATCTACAGTGTTGCAAATTTATTTCACAGCTTATTTTAAATGTCAGGGTAAATCTAATAGAAGATTTTTGTGACATACACAGTGTTGGATGACAACCTGTCATGAATAGTTTACTGGCCTTAAAAAGTTGTGAAATGAGTAACTTGTCATTTTAGCCCATTTCCCTTTAAATGAGAAAGTTTTCATTCTGTGATAGAAATCTAACAAAATAAAAAAAGTTTAGGTATTTAAGGATCTTAACTAAAAATATACACAAACACCCCTGCTTACTGATATATAGCTTATCACCTGTTTTACAAAGCTGAAGCATGCTTTTCCAGACAAAAATGACATAATTTCTGAGGACATTTTACTACTTTATACGCTTATTTAGCACATTTATTAGTATTTAAAAGTTCAACAGCAGAGTCCAACATAAGCCCTTCTGTACACATATGTTGTGCTTGCTTGAGATAGATTTTTGATTTTCTTACACAGTTGATATGCATATGGTAGTGTTTTTATTTTAGCATCACATTTGGAAGAGCTTCAGACTTTATAGATATGTTCACAACTGGTGGGTCATCAGGGCGTTTTTAGCACAGAAATATGTACGGAATTGTTTTTAAAAAGGTCAAATTTAGTTTTTATGTTCCATTCAACTGCCAGGTTCATATTTGGATAGGCCCTCGAGCACTCTCACTTGTGGGAGTTGGACCACACAGAGGTGACAGCCTGTGATTGGATGCCAAACTTGCAAACCACTGTGTCAATGAGGACACAGTGTTACCAATCTTAGTTTTTACATGTTTGTGTTTAGAAATACTTTCTTAAATCACTTTACTCATTTCAAAGCATGTACATAAATATAGTTGATTCACAAATAATGCCATTTTACATGTTTAACTGAACAACTTAATAGCATTGTAGTTTGTTTTCTTTACTATCAATGCATTCCTTCAAATTTCCACAGAAAATATTATCCCTCCACATTGTCCAATATTCTCCAATCAAAAGTATTATTAATCAACTGCAGCATTTCCTGTTCAGTGTAATTTGATTTACTTAACTTTTGTATTTGTGATAGGTTTTAACTCTCTGCTGTATTTTGTACAATTAGTGATATGATACCTTGTTATGAGTAAAAACAAAAAGATATGATACCTTGTTATGAGTAAAATCAAAATTACAGGTATGTTAGAGCAATGGATATTTGGACATACGTGATTCACAAAACTCTCCGGTGAAGTCTGGGGGACAAGTACAGGTGAAATCTGTGTTACTGATTCTGTTGCAACTTGCTCCATTCTCACAAACATCACTGAAGCAGGGGTCTCGGTCTAAAAAAATAACCCCACAGAAACCTGAGTAACAACTGTTACATTTAGCACAGTATTTTACATTGAATTGTTGGACCTTCTGATCAAATTTATTTTGTGATTCATCAACTCTTTTAGGGGCTATTAAAGGTTTGTCTAGCCTTGCTTGTCTATAGCATTTTTATAACTGTACCTTTACACATTTCTTAAGCATTTTGCAGGAAACTTGTCAAAGGTTTTGCTTACATGGCCAAATAAAGCTTCACATAGAGTCAATAACAATGGTCTTTTCCCGAGCCAGTAAAATAAATACTGCACAGTCAGCTGTACCCTGTGGAACATACATCATGCTTCAGATTCACCGAAGACTCTACCAGGTCAAAATCATTACTGTATGCCCAAGCAAACTTTATTGGTGTCTGAAGAGCCTTTCAAACAGAACCTTAACTCTAGACCAGGCACCAATCCACTTTACCAAGAAAGGGAGTGGTATTACATATGGTGACCTTCACCTAGTCTGTGTGAACTGCAATGTATTGTGAAACTGGTTGTCATGTATCAGGAACTTCTGGTATAAATTTTCTTTTAAAACTCTTAACATAATTGTCTTCATTTTATACAGGGTTAGGTTACCTATATTTTGCAAGCAAGATACATTATGTTAAGGCTGTGCTCTTGCTATGTGGTACTAAAAAGGCCTTGACTTAAATGGTGGCTAATACCAGACCCTTTACTACAGAGAAAACGACATAGGAACCAGACTACAGTACCTCACCCAGATCACACTGACCAGTTAATAATCACTGATGACAAAAACTACATCATCTATGGTGTCTTAAGAAAAGCGAGATTTATCCTCACAAACACAAAATGTTGATGTATCTCTACCTTCAGATTATGGTATTGCTATGGTTTTAACTTACATAAATTTCTGTTTTGTTTCCAAACTCATACTTTAACAGCCCTGCAGTTTTTGTATATAAATAGGCCAGTTACTGTCTCTTATCTGTAATTTGAGGGCCCTGCAATTTTGCGAAATTAATTAATGGGTGCCCAGAATGTGAAGAATCTGTGGGTACTGGGCTGGCCCAGTACATGTAGAACCAGTCCTAGTGGTTAGTGGGATGCGGGCAGCTATCACATGAAATAGTATAAAAGGGCGTGGAGTTAGAGAAATAGGGACACAGATCAGAGAGAGAGATCGGACAGAAAGTGATCAGAGGTTGAGCTAATTGAGGGAACTAGCCATGTACATAAAATAGTGTATTACTGTATAACATTGTATACATCTTTTGTGAATAGACTCAATATACTTTTCTTATAAAGAATTGGTGTTTTTACTGTCTTCATAAATTTTGCCTGAAATTAAATTGGCACCTCAAAATAAGAACCTAACAAAGACAGCAAATAAGTCAGCCTTCCTTTTGCAGGAGTTTTTTTTTGTGCAGAGCTATTTCTGCATAAAGTCAGAGCCTTAAATTAGCAACTGCTGAATCAACATGTAGTTTCCCTAAATCATAATTTTTATATTAGAGTTCTTGATAAGCTGGATATTGAAATTAACCCTGCCTATCAATTTGGTTGGGTATGTGCTTGGGTATCAAGACACTGAGTATCTAGGTTGAATCAAAATATAATCTTTACTTTCAGTTTTAAAAAATCCTTCACCCATCAGCTGTTGCCATCTTTATTTGACCCGTTGTATCACTAATATATTCTGTTGCCACAGCCTTCTCTATAAGAGGCTAATGGTCAGCGTGGTCATTCTGGTAGGCTGGGTTTGACCCTAATGTGACCCTTATGGCACCTTCTCTATAAACTTAACCGTAACCTTATATAATACCTTTGGTCTATTGAATCATAGGCTTTTCTCAGATCTAGCAACTGAATTACCAAGCCATTGAGTATCTACATAGAATTAAGATGTAATCTTTACTTTCACAGTTGTCTCCAAAAAATTCTTCATTGGCAGAGCAAGTGCAATTGTAGTCATCAACCAGATCAGTGCAGGTGGCTCCATTCTCACAGAGATTAGGATCACAATCATCAATATCTGCAAATAATATATCCAACATATGTTATGAAAACATCACATAAATTTGATGATAATATAATTTCATTGTGGATTGTTACATTCAATGATTAGTAAAACAAATAGATTGTCAACAACCAAAGCAGTTTACTTACTTGTCTCACAAGTGTTTCCTGTGTAACCAGCTGGACAATCACAGACGAAAGAGTCATTGCCCATCCTGTTACAAGTGCCACTGTTCTGACAGGGATCAGAAAAACACAGGTCTGACTCTGTTACAAAAAAAAAACAAGCACTCAATAGAAGCATTTTTCTTCGAAAGTTAAATCTGAAGACAACAAGCAAGGTTTGGTTTTAAGTCTCTTTTTATGGTAAAGGCTGATTTTAAAATACTGTAAAGAAGTCATCGTATTACAAAACTTCAATGTATAAATGTGTTAAATCCTAACGGGGTTCGCATTATTATTATTGTATTTTTTTAACTTGGCATTCTAAGCTTGTAAACACCATTAGTTTATAATTGCAATAATTTCTCACTTTCTATTTCAAACTTCGAGAAGTTATCAGTATAACAATATAGTGATGCTCATAACTAAATTAAAATTTATATATTGCTTCACAAAGAAGAAACAATTGAAAAATATTGAAATATTACTAGAAGCAAACAAGTACAATCCAATTTTGAGATGATAATTGGTGACGTCATTGCCACCTTTTTAATCTTGACTGGCTGATTTCAGTGCTTTCATTTACTGGTAAGTATATTTAAGTGTTTCAGTTGGCATAATTTATTATCAATTATTCCTATCTAGTTTTTGGTTTGATAAAAACTTGAAGGGAAATTTTGAAGCAAAAAGACTGTCAAAGGTCATATTGTGACAACCTGTGTGTCATTTTTCTTTAGGAGATATTTGTTTTGGACCTGTTACCTTCACAAAGTGTCCCAGAGAACTGGCCACTGTCTATACATTCACAGGTAAAGTTTGCAATCCCATCTGTACAGGTTGCTCCATTTAAACACTGATTGGGATCACAATCATCCATGTCTAAAACATAAAATCTACATTTATTTTTGTTAACCAAAAGTATTCATGTTTAGAAAAGATAAGGTCTGCGTTAATAATATTACACCATAGTTACCCAAGTTTGAAACCAAAACAAAATCCATTCGTTCATTGGTAACAGACTTATTCATGTCCTAACAAAAATCACTGATTACCTCCACCCAGGAGGTGTTAAATTCATGACTGTTTATATGTCTGTTTGTTTGTAAGCAGGATTACACAATTACTACTGGTTGGATCACCATGAAAAAAAATGAGAAGATGGGTCCAATGGATGAGAATATGGGTCAAACCTAGATTCCTTTAAATTTCAAGAGTCATCAGCATTACCATATGGATGCAAACGTTCTCAAAGATCCGGATTTTCCCATTTACTTATTATTGAGCTATTTTTAAAAATTCATACATGCATTGGCAGAGGTTTGTAATCTCCAAGTGCTTTTGTTCTAGTTTAATTTTATTATCATAATACTCAATGTCTAAAATTAGAAATTCTCCATTTATGGAATATTATTGTATTCATCCAGGTTTCTATGAATACATTCTGGCTGAACATGAACACTTCTCCTTGTCAGCTTCTCTGATCTTAGATGGTCTCTGGTTAAACAGGACACATCACGAATAAGACACAAAATTGGGAGGGTAGGTGACAATCACTTACATATCACTCTAGTATCAAGCTGTAAGATCACCATAGAAGGTAAGATCACCATAGATCAACATGGTTTTAACACAACGGAACATGTCACCAATATCAGTTAATATAAACACTGCAGTCACCTCTGAACCATGGAGGGCAGTTTTCTAGGAGGGAATCTTTCTGTATTCAAAATGTCCGTGTATGAAATGTCCCCGTGTAAAATGTCCATACGTGCCACCTAGCCTGAAAATGACCCACACTCCCCCAATTTTAGAAAATCCTATGTTTGCCCCTGCCAGTGGTAACATGTCATTAACACACCCCAGGAATGTCTAGAAATGTCACACTCACTGAACCCAAAACAGCCTAGTAATGTGGTTCAAAACATCCTGCGTGAATGGAATTACTGATCTATTACATTATTTATTGTTTCTGTTATAAATTTTATTATTTACATTTTTTGCTGGGTAATATGACAATGATTATGCAGGACTGTCCATATATAATTTTATTTGTAACTGCTGTTATTGTAATGTCACTTTACAAAAGTTAAAGTAATGTCACTTTACAAAAGTGACATACAGGTCCAATGGGGCTAGGAAAAATGTTTATTGTTTTATTTTTATTTTGTGCATTTTTTTTGTATTTGTCCATATTCACATGTCAGCATAAGAACAAAAAATATCTATTGTTCTAATCTAATATGCCTTCTAACTCAATACGTACTTATTTCACAAGTGTCTCCATCAAAACCATCGGCGCAGGCACATTCAAAAGATCCCACATTTTGTGTGCAGGTGGCACCATTTTCACAGGCACCAAAGTCACAGTCCTTTGCTGTAATTAAAATAAAGTATCTAACCAATGGCACCAAGGTAAGCATCATTACTTCATAATCTCATCAAATCAGAATATTCACAATGTGCATATAATTCTTCTACTGCAACTTTTTTTACATCCCTGTTACACTGTTGTGATTAATTGCATGACCTAGTTGATGTGACTGTCAGCTGATCCTAGCTGATGCATGAACTAGCTGATTTGAAAGTCAACTGATCCTAGCTGATGCATGAACTAGCTGATTTGAAGGTCAACTGATCCTAACTGATGCATGAACTAGCTGATTTGAAAGTCAACTGATGATAGCTGATGCATGAACTGACTGATTTAAAAGTCAACTGATCCTAACTGATGCATGACCTAGCTGATTTGAAAGTTATCTGATCCTGTGGAAAACTGACACATGCTTTGTCCTAAGTAAAGTGACTTGTTTTCCAACAAAAATGATCAGGCTCATGACCTTGGGCTGGATTCACGAACAAGTCTTAGACCATTCCTAGCTTAGATTTTAAGTACTACTTAGATTTTAAGCAAGAAATTAGGAACTGTATTCACGGGCATTCCTAACTCTTGTTTGGTGAATACCAATTCCAAGAAAAACTTAAGTGAAAAATCTTCCCTAACTTAGATTTAGGGTGAATCTATGTATTGTTCATGAATCTGGGTCCTGCTTCTGACTGCCACAATTCTTAGCAGACAGAAGTATTAGTATCAGTTTGTATTGAATATGAATTCCCCGATAACATTTTAACCACAAAACCTAACCACACACAATTTAATATCAATCTGGTTCCCATTGACTGTAAGAGCAGTCTAGTGGTTAAAAATGTCAGCTTAAATTATACATTGCTAGAGACACTGAAGCAGTTGACAATATTACAGATTAGTTTACATAAAACATCGTTTGTGGTCTAAAGTTGAACAAGAAATGAACTCCCAATCAGAATACTTAAATGTTTTACAACAGGTGTCAACTTAGTTCAATAATGAGTATTTAGCGTGCATAAAAGTTTGTTTGTGGTCCAAATCTGAACAAGAATGACATTACAAACAGAATACTTAAATGTTTTACATCAGGTGGCAACTTAGTTCACAGTTGAGTAGAAGTAATCTGGTTTTTTTTTGTTTTAACTTTTAAAAAGTTTTAAAAATTCCAAGTAGTTGTTATGTTTCCATTGTGCTTTTATATTACCCTGTGTCTCAAGCATGAATTTTATTAATAAATAAATAAAATGATCTGGATTCATCTTCATCATATCTGTTCAGTAAGCAATCATATTTTACCCCTAAAGTCCCCCTATTTTTGCTTACTCCCCAAACAGATCAAAGTTAGAGGGGGGATTATTTGGTAGAGATTATTATATACTGTCACACCAGGATTATTGACCAAAATGTCAGAAACGGAAACAATCTTTATATGGCATTTGTAGCAAAAATAGTAAAATGTATTTAACATTCAACTCAGTTATCAAATTGTTTATCTATCAATGAACACAAATTAACAGTGCTTGATAAAATTTTTACATATCTACAGCTTATCTTGAAAGTGAGCACAATTTATTTTGGTCCATCGGTAAAAATTGTTACCATAAATAAATTTATTACAGTTACAATTAAAGCTTTTATTGTTCAAACCTGTGCAAAGTCACAAGTTAAAATTGTATTGGTACCATAAATATATTGATTAAATATGAAACTAAAGCTCTTGTTCATCCCAGCTGGTATAACTTCACTTACTACTGAAACTCTTCGGTACAAATAAAGTTGTCAGTGCATACAAAATCCGAATACATAAACTAAGTATGTTTCGCTTAACATAACCTGTGTGAAGCCATTGAAAATGTGATTAATGTACCATGCTACTTACGAATCATTGTCAAGGCGATAAAGATATCCCCAGAATCTGAAGCACTGGTGTGAGTTTGATCCTTGTCACAAATGACTTGGCCATCAACACGTGCTGTGAAATCTACCGACATTTCTATTTTGGCACTTGAGGCTAAAGTTCGCTGAAACAGAGAACCAGCTTCAAGGTTATTGGATCAAGTCTCCTCAGGACTCAGGTTTGAAGCAACAAGCAACGTAGAGGGAAGAGTACAGTAAACTATAGTGTAAGCTGACTTTAGGTGTATGTAGAGCCAGATCAGTAGTTACAGTGTTTTACAATTACTACAACTGTAACATACTCTAATTCTAATTGGACTTTTATGGCGCTCAATCCCCCCTGTACAAGGGGACTCTTAGGCGCCAAAGAGGAACCAATCCTTATAAGGATCATATATGTGTTCTAATCTAATCTACTGTGTTACAGGCACAATATTTTTACTCACATAGGGGAACTCCGTGCTTTTTAAAAGAATTAACAAAAAGACAATAGTCATGAAGATTGAACCAGCTAGTAGTATTTGTGTAACAGACAAATAATTGGACATGAATTTAATGTCTCCTTGGAGGAGGTAAAAACAAAGATCTTATTGAATGTGGAGCGACAAGGTCACTCTATAAGCTAGACCAATTACTTAAGAAAACTTAGTTATTACTTACAGCACAAAAGAAGGAGGTCACTCCACCCACAGTTCTGGTTAGTATAATTGCTGAAGCAGATATGGACAGTGCACCGATATACTCAGGACTACTTATCTCACCCATGCACTGGTATGATGCCGAACTGAGGCGAACATCAGCTGTATCATAACAAGAACTTTTTTTACTTATACTAATAATATGTACACACAGTTTTACACATTTGTTGTAGAAACCCAATAGTGACATAGCACGACAAAAATATATTCCGTGATAACGATCTAGAAACTTTGTTTTCAAGGGTTAAAGACGTATTAAGTTGTGATAACAAAATAAGATTTTTTTTTGGTTTTAGAAGGGTTAAAAAAATTAAGTTGAAATAAGGAGATGACTTTTTTGGTTTATGAAGAGTTAAAGAAATATTATGTTGTGATAATAAAATAAAATTTTGAAGGGTTTAAAAACTATAAGTTGACATAATGAGACAACCTTTTTTTTGTTCTTTCTTTTCGTCGGTTAAAATTTCTAATCCATGATAACAACATATAAATTTTGTTTTTAAGAGGTTAAAAATATATATAAGTTGATATAACGAGATATTTTTTGGGGGTTTTTTTGAGGAAATGAATGGGTGCATTTTATACCAGTCTGGAATTTAAACTCTCACTAGCCTTGCTTAAAGCTCAAATTTCTTTGTAAATTAGGGAAAATTATAATATATTAATATAATAAAATTGGTAGAATTTACATCAACATTTACATCAGCATATAGTGCACACTGATGACTTTATATCGTCTGACATGTATGAGTGCTTATTCCAAATATTTGTGCACAAGTTTTCAAAAGATACGGTACCAATTTGAATCTAAAGTATGGCTACACTCTCCCTAGAAATTCTGGATGAAAATGTTCTCGGAGAATCATATTGCTCCCTGGAAGTATTGTATTTTGTATTGTATTGTGTATTTATACTCAGAGCAATATCTCCATATACTACAGGACTCAAAGCGCTATTTAACCCATCTGACTACAGAGGCAGAGCCCCAACTCACAAGTAACTGACATTCCCCTAACTGGAAGATAGAGGCTCAAGGATGACCATTTATCAACGTCCTTGAGATTCTTTAGCCTGCCACTGGGGACAGGACCCAATGACAGAGGACCGCCATTTTAAGTGGTCATCTGAGTTAGTATGTATCTGCCTGTACCTGGATTTGAACTCACGTCCTCTGAGTTCTTAGACAAGCATATTACCCGCTAGGCCACAGTGGCAGATGTACATTGCACCAGGCTCTAAAGAAAATGACATTACCCTCAAAACAAATCTTTGACAGAGACAACAAAATCTGAAATGTCGCAAATCTTACCTATTTCACAAGTGTTCAGCTCTAATGTATTTTCTTCTAAAGTTGCGCTGGAGTTGTCATCATTAGCACACAAATCTACGGATGTGTCACTTCTATCCAGCTCCACCTGATACTGTCCTTGGAGACTTTCCATGAAGATGTCACATACTGCATTAGCCCCAATCTCTATGAGAGAAGATTTCAATTGAGTGATTCACTGAGTGTCATATATATATGCATGTATGAAAACACATGGTACAAATTTTAAGTGGGAGGTTTGTGTGTTACTCACTGGGCCACTTAACCCCTCTCTCTATATTAGCAGGTCTTATTGTACAGAATCGTAACAGTAGTAACTGTTTAAATTTGTGAAGTCACAAGATGAGCATTGGTTATAAACCAGGTTCATTGGGGAATGCAGGGAAAATCAAGTTAGAAAAGACCTGTCAGAGGTGGGTTATAAGCCTTTTCCTGAAACACAAAATTATGCATTACACACCCAAAACATGACATTATTTGAACTTTATGTACTTTGTTGATTATACCTGACATTGTTTATCAGTCACGTTTTTATCATCACAGCAACTTGTGATTGTTTAAATACTAAAATAATATGACATGTGATATGGAAAATACAAAAAAAAACTAATAAAAGTGAAAAGTCTTTTGGTCTACATGCTGCTAGCCATCAGAGACACGAGTAGTGCACTGGAATTTACAAAATCTTATGACAATAACAAATTCTGACTCAGACACATCCCATAGCTGGTCTAGAACTCAGACAGTCACCTATCTATGTACTAATGTAGCCCATTGCTGCTTAACTTCAGTAATGAGACACACGCATCACACTACATGTACTCTACAATTTATGAATGTGATAAAAAAATGGGATGTCTAGAAGCTAGAGATCGTGCTTAAAAATACTAATTTTAGACATACAGTTAAAAATGAGAATTGTTATGAAAATGAGTTTCGTTATTTTAATATTTTCACAGTCCTCCAAATAAAATATATATATAAAGCAGGACTGTAAATCCTGAAAGAGCCCTCTTAAACAATAAATAATTTATAAATACTTACTGGTCAATATATTGGGAGGTGCATCATATTTCCTGTTGTCGGGCAGACAATCTGTAGCATTTAGACCACCTGTATCAGCTAAACAGTAACATATGAAAAATAAACATACAGCATAAGTTGAAATGTTCACTTGGCATTAAGTTTGCCTATTTTAGATAATAACCTCAGGAAACTTTCCTAGTGAAATTTCAAAATTTGTATTAATATATCACGTAGATACTAGCTATTAGTGAAACATAATTCTAGTGAATTTTGTCAATCATGTAGATACTAGCTATTAGTGAGACATACTTCTAGTGAATTTGGTCAAAAATGAATTATTAGTGAAATTTTCTTGTAGCTAAAAAGTGTACACTTATAAAATGTATACTTATACAATAATGTGAGCCTGGTCGTTCAAAATATGTTGAAATATCTGAAGTTATGATTATTAACCTTTAGATTATGGTCATGCTACGCAATGTAGAAACATTGTTAATTTTAGCATTTTAAGTGCATGTAAATAATAACACTTGGGTCTGGATTCCTGATAGGTCGCAACATCTTAAAAGTCATAAATTATACCTGGATTCTATGGCAGGGTTTATGTGACCTGTGATAGAGATATTTAACCTTGTAACTCTAACTTTCTTTCAAATCAGTATACAAATGCAAGGGCACTGATAGACCAATATTTAGCATACTATCTAAATGCATCCAAGGTTAGATAAAATGACGTTCAAAATACAATAAACATAACTTCTTTTCAGACTGAGATACGGATCAGGACTTCAGGACCTTATGGGGGTGTTCCACTGGAACGGACCCTATAACCGACTACAACCCTGGGGTTGGTTGCAAAAGCTATGGAATGAGAGACAAAAACCACAAAAAAGTGCACGAAAATGCTGGGTTGGTAACATATTCCCGACAAGACATAGCACATACAAGCTTGTCTGAATCCAGATCTAAGTCAGGTCGGAATCATTTTCAAAACAAGAACAACAAAAAGTCATAAAGCACTAACAGACAATCTCCGATAAGCCATGCTGACAAATGGACAGGACTGGAGTATTTTTCTGACTCACCCCCACTGGACTTAATAAAGTCAGGATTCGGGATCCAAAGTCAAGATCGAACAAACAATATATAAACCCCTTCATAAACATCATTTATCACTGTAAGAGAGACTTTCTACACAAGCTTAGGGTACTTTTGGTTTTTATTGAGTTTAATATTTTGATTTGCATCATGATTGGCAGACAGAGAAGGACACATCTGAACCCTGGATCACCACCAGCCCACCAGCCAGCATCACAGCCCCAGCAAGCCCCCAGAAGAAGAAAGCCACCAAACCCCTGGGTCATGCCCTGGATCCTTCAAAAACAAGAAAAAAGATGCTACAGCAACCTCCTTGCCGACCTGATACACACTGACATCCCAGGATGCCCGAATTCCTTTTTTACCTCAGCGATGAACACACACTCCACCACATCAAGAAGTCAGTCACCAATTTCAGGAAGCTATTAGAAGGTGGGCTAAAATTGACAATAATGCAGAGACACCGGGCCACTGGACAGACTAACACCTCCTTACAGTATCACTAGTTAGTTGGCTGAACCATCATCTGTAAATTCGTCCTCTAGGTCTGCTGAGCCAGCTTTGCTGAATTCCAGGCCCTGGTCGAAGCAGAATACAGATTCCTGTGGATAGACTGCGAGTCAAGTAGTTATTGCTCTGATGCACAGATTTTCAATAGAGGCAATTTAAGGGAGAAGATTGAGGATGGCAGCTTGGGGATTCCGGCACCTAAACTCTTGGGAAAGGGAGGGCCAGATTTGCACTACTGCTTGCTGGGTGATGACGCCTTTGCCTTGGTGCCATGGATGATGAAACTCTACAGCAGACGACAAGGTCACAAGGGAAGAAAGAACAGCCAATTACAGGATCTCCAGAGGCACGGGGGGTTGAAAATGCCTTTGGAATCTTAGTGTGCCGATTCAGGGTACTACTTGGCACCATGGAGCAAAAGACGAGGGTTGTCAGAGACATTGTGTTTACATGTTTGGTGTTGCACAACATGCTGAGCTCATGAGGACACACCAGGGCAGAGCAGGTAGGGCACCATCCCCCTCAAATGATGTAGTAGCCCTACAAAATGAACAGGCAATATATGTGCCAAATCAGGACTACAGGAATCATTGGAGGGAGCCCAAACATCAATGAGACCTACTGAAAGACTACTTCAATCACGTGGGGGCATTGGCTGGGCAAAAGGACAGGATGTGAGATGTCTCAACCAACAACCCTGGGGTCAGAAGCTGGCATCTATCAGTCCTTTTCAGGACCACCCAATTATTCTAAGAACTTTGGTTTAAGCTGGTGTTGCTCAGATTTCCAAAGAAAATCCAACCCATTTCCAGTTTTACAACTATTTTAAACAAAATCACAGGTCCCCTGTTTAAAACAGTCAAACCATGCTATGTCCAAATGGCCCCCTCCATAAATGTAAAATTTCCAAACATTTATTATTTAAAATTATTTTCTTGAGAACTTCAAGATATTTTGAAGTTAAAATCTATCAAATCTCTTTGGGGAAAATAAAAAGTTTCTCAATGGTTCAAAGGTCACAAGGTAAAAATTTGAATCCAAAGGTAAAAATACTTCGCCCATATGTCCAACCTTATTTAAGTCTAAGCTTCTTTTTTTAACATTTTTAATCTTTGGGGCAAGTCAGAAATTCATTACCTTTACCCCAATTTTTTTGGCCAAAGTGTTTTAAACTTCATTATCATTTTTTTCCAAAGTTAATAAAGAATTTCTTTTTAAATTTCTATCTAAGTTCCAAATCTTTTAAGATGATTTTTTTAAAGTTTGAATTTTTTTTAACTTCAAACTTTACTTTAATCACACACTCATTCATTCATTCATTTTTGTGTGTGTTTGAGGCCAAAGTGTTTTATGTGGGGTGGTGCAACGTTTCTTGTTTGGGTTTTTTAAGCAACAGCTAGTAATCGTTTTTGGAAGATTGGGATGGTCCTGAAAAGGACCTTAAAATTGTTTACAGCAGTATTCCTGAAAAGGACCGATTGGAGGCAATGGCAGTGGTTCTACTGCTGCTGCTGTTTAGCATCAGCTGACTGCAGAGAAGGCTGAGGCTGTGCTGGTGGCTGCTGATGTTCTTACTGTGAGGTGGTGGTGGTTGGAGGAGAAGTGGCTGGTGGTTGCGTGTCAGCTGGTGAAAACGGCTGTGGTGCATCAATCTTCTGTTAGCGCAGCACTGAGGGTATACATACGAAGAAGCTTGAAAGTCCTGATATGCTGTGGTGACTTTCTTTGCCTGTAGCAAAGGCAACTGATGGAGGGTTGAACTGCTTCATTGGCATCAAAGTAAAGGTAAATGGTCTTAAAGGTCCAGCCTGTTGGTCATCAATGACTAGGAAGGAATTCTTCTGCCGTCTGGATTGCTTCTGACGTCCTTTGATTGCCACTTGCCTCTGCTTAGTGGGTTGGGACACCTGGCGTGCAGACATCTGAGTCTATGGGATGGTTAAGATGTATTCCCTTGCAGCTGCAGCTGGCTGTTGAAATGTCTGTGGCACAAATGTTGAAGTTGCACTTGAGCTTCTTGAAATTTCTGTGTCTCTCTCCTGGGACTGATGACCACGTTCTTCTGCCCTGCTTTGAATGCTACTAAGAAGCTTTACAGCCTTATTTCTAATTGTCTGAAAGTATTTCTCTTCTAATCCATCCACCTCCAATGCCAGTTGTAGAAGGCTGTATGTGTTGTTGTCTCCTCCTTTTTTTCAAGAGTAATGATGACAGTATGCTTCTCATCTGTGTGAACTGATCCATGACCTGCTGGTAGACCGAAGAGCACCCTGAAGCAGAGGTGGGGCCTGTGACTTGTTGAGGCTGTAATGTGGTGTCTGTTGACTCCATGAAGATCTCCATACTGTCCGTATTGGTTGAAGCTTTGGAGATGTTGTGTGCTGGAGCAGCTGTAGCACTGCCTCCTCAGGCCTGGGACTTGAAGCCTGATGATTTGCTGAATCCCTTGCATCTAATGTGTGATCTCAGGAATCCAAATTCATCCTGTATCCAGTTCTGATGCTCCATCATTTCTTTCGGGGCCTGTCCAGACTTCAATTGCATCAGCTTGCCGTAACATGTTCTTTGTGACTCTTGCGACTGTTGGTCAACCTCTCCCAGAGACACTCCTTCCTTACTTTATCCATGAAATGTTCATTAGTCTTGTCATACAACTCCTTCACAAAGTCCACAATAACCTCCTCATCTGAGTCCATCATGTAGATGTTGCTTATGTGCCCCTTCTTGTGTCATGACTGTGAAGTTCCCACCTCTCCCCTAGCCTCTGTTTCTGTGTCTTCTTTTCTCTGTCCTTCCCCTTATTTCTGCAACTCCCTCCTCTTGAGAGTGTGTTTCCTCCACTCTTGCCTCTTCTCTCTTGGCCTCCTGCTCCATCTGTTTCTGTGCCTCCTCCCTTTCTCTAGCCTCCCTCTCCTGCCTCATCTGCTGAATATCTGCTGCTGTGTCCCCCAACTCAAATTCAAGAACACTGTCAGTGGGAACTTCTATCTTCCTCACTCTGCTGCCCTTCTTAGGACCCATTTTCTTCGTTAAATAAGCAGCATTTTGTGAAAAACGAAATCCTAAAATATAAAGTCAGCCAACTTCAACTCAACACTGCCCTAGATAATAGATAACTCCTATTCTTGAAACGCTGCCAGCTTTAGTCCGTTAGATGCCAGATTCAAAATGATGCATTGCTTAAACCATCTCATCATATATAGACAGAGATTTCATCAGCAGACAAGCCGTGGTTCATAAACATAAAGCCGGCGTGTCCTACAAAGTTCCTGGCTTGTCTGTTGTGCAACAGCCTAGTCAGTTTCTGTTTACAGCTTGTCTGTTTGTGTTCTGGGCTTGTCCTGCTGAGATGTTACGAACTCTATGGTTGAAGACTAGAAGGCTTCCTGTCTTGAAGGGAATTGCCAAGTCAGGCCGGTTAAGTTTACGACAGGCCTGTTTGCTTTCAAATATGGTCGGTTCATGTAGCTGACCTGTCTGGAGGTGGAGTCCAGGTACTTTACCATGACAGGATGGCAAATTCTCAAGATGAGATGACAACATTGTAACACAAGACATGAAGTGTAACTGACAAGTCGTAGAGATCCATGACAGGACAATTTTCAGGTGGGCAAGTCACAGTCCGGATATGGAGTTGTGGAGGGTTGGTGAAATATCAAACGTGTTTGATATTTTGCCAATCCACCATGACAAGCAGGGGAAAATATAACCGCCCCTAACTGTCTCTGTAAACTTTGCTCCCGACCCGCAAAAATACCTAGCTACAGACAAGTCAGTTCCAGTGGAAAACTCTCATTATCTTTGGTGTTACTTTTTAAAATTTGATCAATCTCTACCAAAATGAACAAAGTGTAGGGTTTACATCTAATTCAACAGCCAGGGTCAAATTGGGGCAGGCCCTTGACATTGTCACTTGTGGGAGTCAACTCTTTATCAGTCCCAAAGACAAATGTGAAAGCACTCACAGAGTGCAAACCTCCACCAGGATACATTTGCGAAAATTCGGGATTTTTTGTATCCAGAATATGGTCCCATTCTTCACTCACATGCAATCACTTCTTTCTTAGGTCAGGTTGTTATCACATTAATTATTTCACGAATATCTGCTCCTTACTTTTGGAGCCAAAATAATTGAAAATACATTGAAAAAGGGACTTTTGAACATTTGGGATTGTTTTGTATCCAGAATATAATCTGAAACTTTCCTAAAATCTAGCCATTTCTTCTTTTGGTCAGACCCTAACCACATAAAAATCAGAAAGATCCATTCATTATTTCTGGATTTGTTGTGAGCCTGACATACAAACAGACAGATCAATACACCCAAAAACATAACCCCTGGTTGTGGTAATTAATGCCGAAATATACCACTCGGATAATTTTCCTGTTGTATTTAAAAATAATTCTTACCAGGCATATTTGACTTTTCCCAGTATACCATCAAATTTCCATCCACAAATATCTGGATGCACTGTTTCTGGGTGGGATCTGTGTTCAGACGTCTCAGGAAGTAGTAGCCTGGATCCAGACTTGCAAATGATTCACATACATACGTTGCTGAAACAATGCAACAGAAATTTGATTTGATACATGGCAATGATGGTACTACACAAATATGTGGACACAACAAACATGTGTATGTTGTGTACAAGTTGAGATTTTGTGCAAGTTGCAACTCGTACAAAAAATCTGTACAAGCTGCAACTTGTACAAGTTGCAACATGTGCGGGTTGACTTGTACAAGTTGCAACATGTACAAATTTTGGTCTTGTACAATTTGCAACTTGTACAAGCTCCATACTTATCAGCTGAACAATGCATTTAAATTAATTTATACTTCAAAATTCATATAATCTACACATCCGATCTTCATGAATGACATATTTACCATAAAGTATACTTCCTTTCGAGAAAGCAAACTGTTGACCTGTATATTTCATATAATTATACATTTAACATACTTGACTCCCATGTCTGAGGTCAGTGGTTCAAATTCAGGACCTAACACTATGTGGGAAAGTTGGTAGTTGCTTACCGATGCCCAGCAGTTTGTTGTCCAGAATCTTGACCAACCAGTATGGACTAGTATCCTCTGCCCTTAAAACTACCTGTTATAACGTAACCTATACAGTGTGTTGAAAGCGACATTAAACCCAATTAAATTAAATTCAACTAAAGTGAACTAACTTTCTTATTTGTTTTCATAGCTTTTAGTTTTTATTTTAGAGTTTATATAGGCATCATTTGTATAGTTTATATAGGCCTCATATTTGAGTATATGACACTGGGTTGTATCAGATTGTTTTAGTACATATTCTTCTTAAGGCATCTTAAATATCTTAAAATCTCTCTTTTACATGTGAATGTTTGTTGCTTAAACAATTACTTGTTTGTACCCTAATTCAGCTCTGGTGAATATGTCTCACAACCACCCCACTATTGTACATAATCCTTATTGAAAAAAAATATATATTATTGGGTGAACAACTTGTCTTTTCAGTCATGATAGACGGAGGTATAACTCCAGAGACTGTGGATGTTCATCCCTTTTGTAAACATTCTTCTAATTATACCTTTATAGGTCTTAATTTCTATCTTAAAAACAGACTCTAAGGCACGTCAAACAAAAAGCATAGATCCATAATCACTTGACCAAAGCCATAGCAGGGATCAGGATCATGGAGAAGGGAAACCGGGGGAGCAACTAGGGTAGATAAGCTTTTACAAAGAGTTAAGTTTTCAATTTCTTTCTGAATGAGGAGAGAGAAGTGGTTAAACATACATTACAAATCGTATGTAAAACTGAGACTGCTGAAGTTCTTAGTAGACTTAAATGCTGATGAGGCTAAGTATATGTATAAAAAATTTGCAAGTGACCAATTTTCTGCCAAGTAGCAATGACCGTTTCGATTTTAAGTTGCTTACCACTTATCTTTATTGTACTAGGACTTATCTTGCTCCTGTCTTAGCTAATCTTGTACACTCTCCTCTAAAATGGATCTGAGTATGTCCCTATGGAAGTTTGGGGATCAAACAACTTTTCCCTTCTCTTGGGATAAATCATTTGTTTTGTTTTCCTCCTTTTACAACTGGGGACGCTGTAGCTACCCATTGACTTTTACATCAGTTAAATCTTAGGTAGCATCAATAGAACTGGGAAATTATTACAACATACATCACTTTATTACAATATATGATGTTTAAATTCTTGCAATACGAAGTAGAACTAATGTATAAGTGACATGTTTCATTTGGAATTAATTTTAACTATAAAGGACAAATCTGAGATTTTATCCCCCTTTCACACTACAGGCTGTATAACCCACATTTATAGGCTTTAGACAAAAATGTCCGAGTCCTTCAACTACCACCTGACGTCCGCATGCAAACTTGTGAGACAGTGGCCCTCCTTTAGCGTGCCACGGAAGTGTTGAAATGTTCAAAATTTCCACCTCTGAAGCCCTGACCATCAGTCACTGTCAATCACTGCCTCTTGTCTGAATATACCACCATCCTCTGTGTCTGTGTATGTATTTCCCGTCCATCCATTTCAGTGACTTTCTGTAGATTCATTTTTCATACAGTAACTGAAGGTGAAATAAGGTATGACTCGCACAGTTACTGATTAGACATGGTGTGTAACCGTCAGTTGCAGTAGCATGAGAGTAGTATAAATGTCTATCACCGTCAGACAATTTCCACTCACATTCTATAGCCAAACATCTGATAGCATGATAAGAATGATTCACAACCTTCTATAGACAGCAGACTCCATTCTGACGCCTCAGTAATCACACCATGGGTATGTCAAATCTCAGATGATATGACGCATCCAGGGAGGCTGTTCCGCCATTGAGTTAAACTTCTAACCACAGTGTATATCATTTGTAGTGTGAACGGTCCATAATATCCCTGCCAACAACTAAGATGTAAGTACAGACCCTCAATATGTGCTACAGAAACTAATGAACTCGGACAGGGAAACTTAATTCGTAATAAAATGTAAAATATCTGTTTATCTATCTGGTCTGCAAAAGTTTCTGATGAATATCTGTAAATATTCAAATCAAAGAAATGTCCTTCCATTTGAAATGCCCATTAATGTATGGAGCTTCCCATAAACATTAATGTCTGGGTTCGAAACGCGATGGGCATATTGGCAAGAAGATTGCAAAATGACCTCCTATCACATTGAAACACTGATCAAGTTCAAGTTAGGGTTACATCCGGTTCAAATGCCAAGGTCATGTTTGGACACACCCCCAGAATTGCTGCTTGTTAGACTTTCCTCAAGTCCTTTTTGTCTTAGGTATTAGACGAGGACTGAATGACTTTCTGGCCAGACTGTGGGGCTGACAAAAGTATTTGTATTTCATCCCTCAGTAATTTCCCCACCCATCATGATGGGTTCATAATGATTGCATGTATGTCAGATTTGGTGGAATAAGAAATACAAAGACTTGGAGCAAGTCTAGCTGCTTGTGGGAGTCTAATACACACGGCGGTGCCATGGTTTTAGGAGTGCAATGAGGTACGTAAGTTTTTACAGTGGGGATGATCAAAGATCAACACTCAACATCCTCCAACAGACTGGTCCTTCATAGTTTTTACCAAAGAGTGCTAAAAGCTTCATCTTGGTTTTTCCTTTTTACAGCTTGGGGGACTGAAAACTTACTGGAATCATAATGCTCTAATGTATGATGATTAGACAGAATTAAAGAACGTTTCACAAGATCTACTCCATACAATGATTTATAACCATGATATAAAATAATTCTAAAGTTTTACTTGCGTCGAAATTTTGAAGACTCAATCAGGCACTACAGGATGGTAGCAATATGACAAAAAACAAAATGAGTTAGTTTTTCAGTTTACCTTGTACTGTGTTGTCCACAAGCAACTCTCTGATTTGTTGAGTGACAGAAAACTGGAAACCTTCATTATTGTTAATACGCCAGTGGCCTTGAACCTCATCAGGAAGAGTACACTGAGATGCTGACAACATAAATAGAAAAAAAGTAAACATACAGACTAACACATTTAAAATTCAGCACAGTTTGTGACATTCCACCCCAGTATATGACACATGACTTGATATGTGACATTTCACCCAGTGTGGACATTTCACCCAGTGTGGACATTTGACTCAGTGTGTTACATTTTGACCCAATATATGACATTTGACCCAGCGTGTTGCATTTGGTGTAAAATATGACCCAATATGTGTGATATCAATGTGTGATATTTAACCAACTGTGCTACATTTGAATCAGTGCAGTTTATTACATTTGACAAAGTATGTTACATTTTACCCAGTATGTTATATCTGACTCATTGCAGTGTATTACATTTGACCCAGTATGATGCATTTGACCCAGTATATTATATTTGATATATTTGATAATGATTCATTGCACTTTAGATTTAATCACCTTGTTTTTGTTCAGTTGCGCCTGAGAGTCTTCAACTAATGGAGATTAAGAGCTATAAAAGTCCACATTACATTAGAACAGCCAACACCAAAGGTTAAAGAATGGATCTTTCTGAAATGGCTCGGGGTATGTCAAAAGGAAGAAGTGTTTACATTTTGGGAACGCTCCAGATTATATTCTGGATGGATTTTCCTGAAATGGCTCGGGGTATGTCAAAAGGAAGAAGTGTTTACATTTTGGAAACACTCCAGATTATATTCTCGATGTTAAAAAAAAATCCTGAAGTTTCAACGTCCCTATTTTCAATAAATTTTTAAGAACTTTGGTTGACATTACTCCAAGACTGGATCTTCACGATTTTTTTATGTAGGTAGGGTCTTCTCACTGACAGTTAATGTTATAATATCAGTTAAATTAATCAATGCAAAGTAGTGCAAAGATTTTTTGGGATACATTTACAGTGTATCAGAAAACAAATTATGTCGTGTCAAATTCTGCCTTATCAGGCCTTGCAAATAATGCTACTAGGAACAGTATTGGCCTGACAGTCTTACGTGTAAATATCTAACAATAAAAGAGGTTTCAATTTCACTAATATCAAAGTTTAAAGTGGGTCATAATGACCCCTTCCATGTTTTACAATTCAACTGCTGTGATTGACACTAGAAATCATGAACTGTGTTATATATTGCATTTATGTACTGAATCATCAAGTGTTTTGCAAATATTGTATTGAATATGGAAAAGAAAACATACCTGAGAATAATAAAATGATTAAACCCACTGAGCTATCTATTTGATGTGATGGAGGAGCCCAGTAGATTTTGTCAGGGTTATCAATTTAATTGGTAATTCAATTGTCTTATTATGGCAAGTTTGTATTTTTTATCATAAGTTGATACAAACTGTTACAACATGATACACAGATCTTTTAAAAGAAATTGTCAGGATAATACAACAGTACATATGGTCTGTGTTGCTCTCGGGAAGTTTTTACAAGAGAGTTTGTAAATACGGGGTAAAAAGCTATACACATGTCTTAATGAGTTGAATACATGACTTAATAAATCATACATATGGCTTAGCATTTATATATGCGACTTAATCTAACATAAATCTGGGCAGCTAATTCGCTGAAACAAAATAAGTTGACATGACTTTATCTCTCTTTTGTGGCATAATTTTAAGGTGTTGTTCACAATGGTAAATTTCACTTTTTTTTCATTCACATTGAGTAGAATGGTGAACATTTTATTTTAAAATTGGACCAGAAATAAGGAAGTTGTGGTTAGTTTAACTTGAGGTCTGTGCTATTTGATTACTGAAACAAATACATTGTGTTGTATATTCCATCCCAAAATAAGTTTGAAAATAAGCTTAAATTAAATCATGGAAAAACAGAGTTTATAGTCTTTGGTTCTATTGATAACTCAAAGTATAAATAACTCAAAGATTCCTTCCCTGTGAACATTTTGGGAAACTGCCTCTCCCCAACAGATGTTCTTCGTAATCTAGGTGTATTGTTTGACTCTAAATGTAGTTTTGCCAATCATGTAAATTCTGTCATTGCATCCTGTTTTGCTAACCTTCGAGATTTGCATCGTATTCGACGCCTTCACTCATATGATGTTCCAGTCATGATAGCAAAATGCATTGGTCAACAATCGTTTGGATTATTGCAATTCTTTGTTTCACAGTTTGTCCTCAAAGAATATTACAAGGCTTCAGATTATCCAGAATGTTTTAGCACGCTTTGTCTCTGGTGCTTCCAGAGTTCCCCACATCACTGTATAACTTAAAGTCTCTCCACTGGCTTCCTGTTAAACAATGAATCATTTTCAAAGCTCTGGTATTCATATATAAGTACCTTACCACTGGCAAGCCAAAATAATTTGCTCCATATTTGTCTTTACATACATCTGCTGTTAAAACAAGACGCAGTGATCCAGAAAAGATGTTTCTCAAAGTTCCCTTCTACAGCTCTTCAGTTCATAAATCCAAAGTTCATTTCAACAAGTGTTTCACATATGATGATCCAAAACTTTTGAATGATTTGCCACTGAAAATTCGAACTGCTCCTACACTATCAAGTTTCAAAAGGCGACTTTAAGCTTATCTGTTTCAGAAGTCTTTTCTTCCCTAGGTTTTCTTACTACTGAACACCGATAATCCCCTGGTGACAACATTATTATGTTCATGACTTGTGACATATGCATTACCATTTGAATGGTGTGCCTAAGAATCCGCGAGATCAAAGATTAAGCACTTGGATACCTGATACCCAATATCTCCTTTGTCACTGGACTCTGATATTTGATCCATACCACCTATGTAAGCACTGCCCAAGCTCCAGTGAATGATTGAAAGCTCAGGGGTGACCATTTTTCAATGTCACTTGGGTCCTTTAGCCTGCCCGTGGGAATAGGACCCAACGACTGGAGGAACTCGTTTTTAAATGGTCATTTGACCCATTATATATCTGCTTGTACCTGGGATTAAACCCAAGTCCTCTGAGTTTCTACACGAGTTTGTTACCTACTAGGCCACAATGGCATACCTGATGGGATAAAATTTAGAGAATTATTCAAAATTAAATTGTTTTATATTGGCTCATATTTTTTGGAGTTTTGAAGGAGAGAAATCTAGTTCTTGCTGGTTACCAGTCAATTTTTGAGGCACATTGGTTCACCACTTGCAACAGAATGCCCTTGTCGCCCTATATTTCTGTATTACATCACGGCTCAAACTTGTGCACTGTAAGTTATAGTATAGTATATAATATCTTACTATTGATGCTTAGTATATGCCATTGTATCCATCATTACCACACCCTTAACACTCTTTTTATTTCAGTTTGAATCTGAAACTTACAGGATGTTTACATAACTTGTGTTTGACTACGCCTTTGCCCAGGAGCACTTGTTCACACATGATACTTGGAATGTGCTGAACAAAAGAAAAGTTCCCAGTTAACAATTCCTTAAAAACAAAATTCATGCAACCACCAAAGTGACGTGTATATGAACTGTTGTCAACAAAACCCAAAATCATTCAGTTATCCCCAGTCAAATAGCCCTAATGACACAAGAGTTCCAGAAAAAATCAAAAAGGAGGTTTGCATGCTTATAATTCGTTCACACTACTATGAGGCGATTAACCCACGTTTTTGACCAGTTTCAACCCCAATCCTGTTGGGGATATAGCAACTGGGTCGCAGACTGATCTGAGGCTTCCCCAGGCCCCCTTGGGACTAATAACGGATTTCCTAATGTGGGTGTTCCACCACATGACTAAGGGTTTTTTGTAGTCGGTTTCAAATATTTGCTTAGTCCCAGGCGTTCGGTATGGATCGGTAGTTGTCGGTTGGGGCCGTGAGAAATATCAAACATGTCCAAACTGATTTTTATTTCCCGCCATCAACAAAAGGCCTCCTCAGACCCAAATTTACACTGTCCTATGTTGTCTCAGGCCTCCTGCGACCCTTAATCCCAGGCGTCCGTAGCTTAGTCCCAGGAAGCCTCTTTGTCAGTCCCCGACTCATAACAGATCTTTGAAGTTTCATGTGTGTGAAAAGGCATCGGTTTCATTAGTCCCGCGAAGCCTCAGACCATCTCAGGTGTCCTGGGACTAAGAAATCTGGGTCTGGGACTAAGCCCCGACTAACAGAAGCTGATCCAAACCGATCCAAACCGGCCTCCTCAGGCTGCCTGGGACCACTGAAATTTAGTCTGCGACAGTCTGAGGACACCCCAGGAGGCCTGGGACTAAGTACCGATTAAGCACCAACTATTTTCCGCGCGTATGAAACCAAAAAGAGGCAATGAGGGGGTCTGGGACTATATAAGCGACCACACACATGCTTTCTGTGTTTAGACTGGTTGGCTACTGAGAGACGTGTGTCACTTACTGCTTAGGGGTTTTCAGTTTTTTTATATTTCACATTTTACTTGAGTTAGGGTAAATTTAACAGTTAGGAGACACATTTCAGTTTTTGTACTTTTTTTGCGATATTCACTGGAGTTATGAGGAAAGAGAAAGGAGGAAAGAGAGGAAAGAAGAAGATGGGGGAGAGGCAAGAGGAGAGGGAGAAGGAAGGTGGAGAGTTGGAGGAGATGACAGAGGAAAGGACAGAGGAAAGGGCAGAGGAGGGTACAGAAGAGAGGATAGAGAGGAAGGTTTAGAAGTTACTGAGGAAGCTTGCGAAGAAGATGAGAGGTGTGAGAAAGAATCAGTGCCACTCAGCAGCCAAGAGAGCCAGGGTTTGTGCTACATTCACTGACAGCCAAGAAATTGCCATTGTTGAGTTTGTGAAGGAGCACCCAGAGATGTACGACACGGAGCATGGACATTTCCACGACAGACATAGGAAGGAGGCTCTCTGGGCAGAAATCTCTGCAGAACTGAAGCTCCAGCCCTTTGATGTCCGAAGGTGGTTTGAGTCACAGAGAACTCGTTATGGAAAGCTCTCCAAGCTATAGTCTGGCCAAAAGACGACCCTGGCCAAGGGAGATGACCAAGAGACAGTCCTGGGTCTACCAGCAGATGGGTTTCCTTAAGACCCACATCAGATGCAAGGGGGCCAACAGAAGTTCTGGGTTCAAGGCCAGTCCCAACACCAGCAGGCATGAAGAATCACGTGGCTCTACTACTGATACAGAACATCTTGAGTCCAGTGTCCTGAGGGAGAGTGCAAGTCAACTAATTCTTACATCTACACCAGTTTCTACAGATTCAAAGACACTCGAGCACTTTGACCAGATGAGGACACTGATCTCAGGTTTCCTGCAGCAGAAGTCAGACAGGCAGCCCTTTTTTGACTACGTGGCATCAGAGGCTGAAAAAATGACCCAAGAGGAGTTTGAGGACCTCAAGGGCAGGATTTTTAGAGACATTGAAGAAGTAAAGAACACTCATAGACGTCAAGTTCTACCCAAGAGATCAGCCACATTACCAAAGAGTCACAGAGGGTCGGGATACTGCCAACAACCACTCAACAGGCGTCTAGTTCCACCCAGGCAGCAGCAGGCAGCAGTTCCAGCAGTTACGTCTACTACACACCCAGCCCCATTGGCTTTGGAAACCCTCCATCAGTGATCACAGTACAGGACGAGGGCAGCAGACACAACTTAAGTGGAATACTAAGCCAGATACCAGATCTAACAACACAGATCATTGAGCAGCCTCAGCAGCAGCAACAGCAGCAGCTCTACACCATTACCACCACAGCACCGCCTCATCAGCAGCATCCTCCTCAGTAGCCAGCCAGTCCGGGTGGGTCTCGTACCCCCCATAGGCCCTTTTCAGGGCCGCCCAAATCTTCCAAAAACAATTATTTAGCTGCAAGTTGTTCAAATTCCCCTCCCAAAACATAACAGTTCAGTGAAAAATGCCCAACACCCACACCACCCCAAACATGAAACAAATTACCCATGGTAATACACATAAGAACAGAATTTTATTTATTTATTTATTTGGAACAGAAGGCCACATAGAAAAAAATAGATAAATAAACTCCCAATATGGCCAATAATCAGCCCATTTGTAGTTTAAAATCCATGGGATTGCTTTAAATCTGTAATAAAAAAGTCCAACACTGAGACCATTCCTAGAGTTAAAAGATATTATGTTATGACATGGCCACCAACCAACAAACCCAATACCAAACATAACCCCCCAACCAACAAACTGACAAACCTAATAGCAA
Organism: Sabellastarte sp. h YS-2021; assembly: GCA_964017235.1. NCBI lineage: Eukaryota > Metazoa > Annelida > Polychaeta > Sabellida > Sabellidae > Sabellastarte > Sabellastarte sp. h YS-2021. The sequence continues at coordinate 45,883,709 of OZ024929.1, forward strand.
ACATAACCCCCAACCAACGAACTGACAAACGAATTTGCAAACATAACTCCCCACAACCAACAGACAGATAAGCCATACTGTAAACAGAACCATTTGGGTGGTTATATTTTCTTAATTTTCTTGAAGTGGAATAAAAAAAATTAATTTTGAGAATTGCAAGGAAGGAAAAAATTTCAGTTTCAGTTATTTTTCCAGAATAAAGACCAAATGTAAGTGAAATTAGGGTGTAGCTTTCAAAATATATGCAATATTTATTCCATTCAACAAGTTATGTTTAGCATTGGGTTTGTCTGTTTCTTGGTTGGGTGACTTATGTTTGGCATTGCGTTTGTCTGTTTGTCTGTTATTTGTGGGAATTATGTTGGGCATTGGGTTTGTCTGTTTGTTTGTTTGTTGGTTGGGTGATTTATGTTTGGCATTGCGTTTGTCTGTTATTTGTGGGAATTATGTTGGGCATTGGGTTTGTCTGTTTGTTGGTTGGGTGACTTATGTTTGGAAATGGTTGGGTTATTTGGAACAAGCACAGCTGATTAATTGTTTTTGGAATATTTGGTAGTCCTGAAAAGGACTGGTTATTAGTCCTGAAAAGGACTGGTTACTGCAGTAGCAGTTATATTCTGCCATCTTGTCAGGCCACTGCTCCCTCATTATTGAAGTAGTCCTTGAGGTAATCCCTCAGTCTTTTGGCTTCTCTGGCAGGGTTTCTGTCATGACCACCATCAGCACCACCACCAATCAACCGACCATCACAAGGCACATCATCATCATCATCACCAGGCTGTTGAGCACCATGTTGACCTTGATACTGGCTTCTCAGTATGTTGTGCAGAACCACACAGGTCATGACCACATCCCTGACTGTTTCTGGGGGTAGTTCAATGGTGGTCATCATGACTCTAAACCTTGAAACCAGGATGCCAAAAACGTTATCAACAACTCTCCTGCCCCTTGATATTCTGTAGTTTCTCTTTGGTTAACATCCTTCTGCCATAGGGTTTCATCAGCCAGGTCTTCAGGGCAAATGCATCATCTGCCAGGATGAAGTAGGGGACATCTCTCCCACCCTGGGTTATAGGTAATGGGTCAAGGAAGCCTATGCTGCCATCATCAAGGTGACAGGTATTAAATATCTGGGCATCTGAGCAAGATCCAGCTGTACCCACATCCACCCATCTGAACTTGTACTGTCCATCAACCAAGGCCAACATTACTATTGAAAAGAATCCCTTATAGTTGTGGTACAGGGCTCCAGAGTTCTTGGGTTTCTTCAGGGCCACATGCTTGCCATCAAGGGCTCCCAGGGCATGTGGAACATTCCACCTGATCCTGAATTCTGTTTCCAGTTCTTTCCACTCATCTGGAGTAGTAGGATATCTGAGATACTCTCTGGTGAACTCATCCTGGATGGCCCTGCAGACCTCTGGTAGAAACTTAGAAATGGTTGATCTGCCAACCCTGAACTGACAGGATAATGATGTGTATGACTCTCCAGTGGCCAGATATCTGATGGTGAGGGCTAACTTTTCCCCAACACTGATTGGAGCTCTGTAGTTGGTGGCCTGCCTGGCTAGATGTGGTTCCAGTCTGGTCTTTATTATTTCAAAGAATTCTGGGGTCATCCTCATGAAATTGGTGAATCCTGGAATGTCTGTGGCATACAGTTCAGCCATAATGTTGTGGTAGGCCCCCCTCTCCTCTCTCTGTAGTAGCCATGGCCTGACTCACATGTTGTGCCTTCTTCTAGGTCTCTGTATGGCTGGTGGTGGTGCTGCTACTTGTGGTAGTTGCTGTGGTCGACGTAGAAATAGCAAATACATCAGTATATGTAACTGAATAAAAAATAAAAAATCCCTAATTTGTTGCTGAAGATGTCTTCCATTGAAAGCTGGCATCCTGCTGTGTTCATAGACAAGTAATGATAATTACTTCTCTGAATTTATATATATATACCCAGAAAATCCAGTTATTTTGCAAAACAAGAATCGGCCATCGTGGTCTGAGGGACACTGAGGAGGCCTCAGGACGCCTGAGGAAGCCGGGACTTAATCGGGGGTTAGTCGGGGCTTAGTCTCAGGAGTCCTGAGGCGTCCTGGGACCCAGTCGGTATGTGTACGACAAGATCATGGTTCAAAATGACCAGAAAAATGGCTTAATCGGTTCTTAGTTGCAGAACAGTCAGGGACTGTGTGGGGCCTCCTGGGACCTCCTCAGGCTTCCTGAGGCCGATCTGAACTTAATCTCAGGCTTTGATACCGATTCAGTATTCCCGCCCATTTTACCATTTTCTTCACCGACTGTCCACAATTAAGGGTCGCAGACAGGATTGGGGCTTAGTCCTTTGGTGGAACAGGGGCATAAGACAGCAATGGGCGATTTTGTTGAGGCCTGGGACTAAGTCCAGGCCTCCTGGGACTAAGAGTCCTGAGCTTAAGAGTCGCAGGACGCCTCAGACAACAAAGGATTGTGTAAATTTTGGTCAGATTGTGTAAATTTGGGTCTGAGGAAGCCTGAGACTGGGGAATTCGTGGGTAGGGGACAAAGTGGGTCGGATATGCCCCTGTTCCACCAAAGGACTAAGCCCCGATCCTGTCTGGGACCCTTAATCGTGGACAGTCGGTGAAAAAAAGTAAAATGGGCGGGAAAACTGAATCGGTATCAAAGTCTGGGATTAAGTACAGATCGGTCTCAGGAAGCCTGAGGAGGCCCCAGGTGGCCCCAGACAGTCCCCGACTGGTCTGGGACTAAGAACTGATTAAGCCAGTTTTCTGGTCAGTTTGAAGCACGATCTTGGCGTAGACATACTCACTGGGTCCCAGGACGCCTCAGGCCTCCTGGGAATAAGCTCCGACTAACTCCCGATTAAGTCCCGGCTTCCTCAGGTGTCCTGAGGCCTCCTCAGTCTTCCCCAGACCAATGTGGCCGATTCTTGTTTTGCAATGGGACTAAGGGTCGCAGGAGGCCTGGGACTAAGGCACTAAGGGTCTGGGACTAAGGGTCGCAGGCGGCCTGGGACAGCATAGGACTGTGTAACTTTGGTCTGAGGAGGCCTGAGGAAGCCTGGGACTGGACATTTTGTTTATGGCGGGAAAAAAGAATCGGTTTGGATCGTGAGAAATATCAAACATGTTTTATTTTTCTCATGGCCCCAACCGACAACTACTGACCGTTACAGAACACCTGGGACTAAGCAAATTTTTGAAACCGACTCCCAAAAACCCTTAATCGGGAGCCTTAGTCGTGTGGTGGAACACCCACATTACAGTCGTGAAAAATATTAAACATGTTTGATTTTTATATAGACCACAACAGATCCAAACAGACTCAAATAGACTGTCCAGGACTCTGAATCCGATCCTGAAAAACCCTTAATCGTGTTCTTTAATGTTGTGGTGGAACAGCGGCTTAACCCATCCGGTACCCAGGACTGATGACTTGTGATATGTGTTGATAAATCCATTTTGGGAGTAACAAAGCCAGATAGTAATGTCTATTTGGGGGGTTAGCCACAACGTTTATATAATGCACAGAATTAATGTATAGGAAAGTGTAATATAATATTTGTGTAGTTTCAATTAGTTTTGTAATTTTAACACTGTCATGATAATTTTGTGAAATTCATTAATGCAATAGGGATTTTATGAAATTTCTCATCTGCTATTTTCTTGCGCAAAATTCCTGAAATTTACTTCAGGAATTTCATGAAATTTCTTAAAACATTCAGAAGTATTTCGAAATTACTGGCTACATAAATTTACATAACACATACAAAATAGGTTAATATCGAGAGAATATGTTTTTGAGAAGATATATGGCATTAAAAAATTGGTTGACATTATTTTTATAACACGCTATGTGTATGTATACAAGTCAATTGATTGTTGTGTCTCCAACTACTTGAAACTATCGCCCTAAATACAAAGGTGCTCATTTTAAATGAAAAAAAAAACAAACTTTAGTGTCACTTGTTTGATGAGACATGTAAAAGGGGGAAATTTTTCATTGGGTTTACATAACATGGCATGATTTCTCTTGGAAAAATTATTATAAATAAACTTAATTTAACCGTGTATATGAATGTATGAATACTTCCTCATTCTAAACTATTTCCTCAACAGGTTTTTACAAGTGGACTCATTTCAGTCAAATCTAACTGTATCAGAAATAACTTGTACATATGAGGGGAATGTCCAAATAACTGGGATTATTGAAAGTATAATTTACTGACTTGAAATTCATTTCTATTCAAAGGTTTTCTCTATTTAACAGAGTGCTCAGTCTTTTGAACTCCACACAATTTAGTTTCCTTTTTTGGATAGAAAAATTCAAGTATTAATAATTTTACTTCATTTTTGTATTTTTATGGGACAGAAATTCACTTCTACTTAATCAGGACTTCTAGATAATTGGGCACTTTTGAATGATACAGACTATGCATGGACAGTATATTTACATGTTATTGAAAGGAAGTTGTTCCTAACAGAGGTGAACATTTACTATAGACAGTTAGCCACTAATGTCAGCTACCAACAACTTGACATGCCAAACCTGATGACACTCTGATACACCCCTGCCACTCGAAAAATGTTGCGGGCTTGACAGCGTACCCAAAGCATTAGGCATAGATTTGAAAGTTAAACTTTATGCCCTGGAGGGCATATACCAGACACATGAACCTTCACTCTTATTTAAAGCTGGATCTGCCCCTGACAGACAACCACTTCTGGCTGATTTCTACTTCCCCATCCATCAACACCAGTGCCAATTTCCTAGCAGAACAGTAGCCAGCCTTTAATTTGTATATTGGGGTTCAATATGGATAGGGGACATGGTGGCCCAGTGGTGGCACTCTCGCCTCCCACCTCTGAGATCGGGGGTTTGGTTCCCTGGCCCAGGAAAGCTGGTAGTTGCTTGCCGTTGGTCGGCAGTTTACAGTATACAATCTTGACCAACTCTATGTACTGGTTTCCTTTGCCCATAAAACTACCCATCGTTATATGATCTATAAAAGGTGTTGAAAGCGACATTAAAATCCAAATAAATAAATGAATCAATATGGATAGGGGTAGCCACTTTTGGTTGCCATAGCAGTCTGGAACATCATGGTCAGAAAACCTGGGACCGATGGATCCTAGCATTGACGTAACAGTGTGATCGTGTTGCTGTGATATCAAATTGTTGTCAAAAGTCGACCTGAAATAATAATGTAGGTAGGGTAGCAAGTCGGGGTATGTCTAAGTTCAGTCAGGATCAGTGGGGAACAGATCCAGTATAAGTAAAATTTTCATTCAACATTAATTTCAGTTATTTTGGCTAATGAGGTTGGATGGTGAAAATTAATTTCTCGTCAAAATTTAATTTATCATTCTCTTAAAAGAAACGGATTATTAGTGAAAATTAATTATTGTGAATCTCTAAAAAACGAAGAATTAATCAATTATTTAGCTAAATTTTCTCCCTCTGATGTTTTAGGACCAAGATCCCCTTCCTGATAATGCTTGACCTATGACCTTCATAGGTCATCCAGTACTTCCACCTATGTCTTTTTATGTCACATGGCTAATCTCTAGTTTATTAGAACATTGTAAAACATCGCCTATAGCCATAGTAAAATAAAAATGTAAAATATAAAACTCAGTGTATTAATGATTGAATAAATAAATAAATACATTATAATATGCAGATGCTGAAAGAAGTAGACTGAATAGAAATGAACCTTCATTTTATCTTGACTTCCTCTGGACTGTCCCTAGTGGGATTACAATCCTCAGGATGAATTTACATTTTTCCACTTTTGTGGGGGGAGGGGGGAATTTGGTCATTTTGTCCCCAACCCGCCCACATAATAAAGTATGAACCTCTGCCCTGTCAGTCCTTGTATGTGGAAACAGACCTTTCTGATAAGCTACATCACACAAACTTCTGTTGACATACTTTATAACATGTCATGGACATATAAATTGATGAAACCATAACCCTGAATATAAAAGTGCTCATTTTAAATAAAAAATGTACTTCAGTTTTACATGTTTCCTGAGACATGTAAAGGAAGAAAGGTTTACATAAGTAATGCTTGATATAGCATGATTTTTCTTATAAAAATGCTACAAAAACTGTAAGTTTATGTATATAAAACTAGTGTTTATAAACTTCCTCCTTTTTTAACAATTTACCTATTTTCACAGTTGAACTCAGTGCAGTCAGTTCCCAATATATCAGAGATTACTTCTGCTAAAGTAGTAATTCCAAATAACCAGGATAATTCAAAGTGCCATCTAGTGATTTGAAATTTATTTCTATTCAAAGTAATTCTATTACAAGAGCTTTAGAACTGTGTATACGTTAGTTTCCTTTGCTGGACAGAACTATATTTGTGCTGGTGCTTCTTTTGTAAGAAAATTATATTTGATGTAGTGAAATAATGCTAAGTCGAAATGTGCTTCCACATTACAAGGGGTTTTGATAACTGGGCACATTTTAACAAAAAAGGACAATATATTTACATCTTCTTGAAAGGGAATTCGACTCAACAGAGATCTATATAAAGTTTTTTTTTTTGTCCGTACAAAAAATTATATTTTATGGGCATTATCGGCCATTCAGTGACAAAATAACTTCTTAATAATAAAGGGTGAAGACTGAATAGTCTGTTTTGCTTTTCTATGCTAAAAAAGTTTTGGCTTCAGCCACAATTTCGACACTTAGGATTGTTAGTTGTACAGAGTACCAGTACTGAAAATAATTAACTAAAAAAATGGTCAAGTTGTATGGTGCACAATTTGACAATTTAGCTTAAGTAAAAAGTAAGTGGTTAAGTGTTGTACATTACCTATTATCGCTCGAAAATATGTTTTTTGCTTTTGAATAAACCATTAAATGCAATGTTAATTTGTTTTATTCACAATATTTTATGTTATAATTCCCAATAGACATAATAGCACTACTTAAACCTATATAAACATGCATAAATACTTTAGGTATTTAAAAAAACAAAGTTCCAGTTTTACAACAATTATATACACGATTAGAAGACTGGTCACCTGTCCACTTTAAAGACAAAAGCGTTTCATAATCCAGACTAAGTAAAGGCCACAGTAGGCAATAACGGTCCCTTTTTGTATAAGTTGACTGGTGCTCTTTCTTAAGGTTGAAGGCCTTATTCCTTTATTAAGAAGCTATTTGTGATCATTTATTTAGACGCTATGTGTAATTGCATCAATGATAAAATCCAAGTACAAGTAATTTATTTCCATTACCAAATGGCATTCAATTTTTAAGCGCAAGCTCTAGTGAGGCTTACACTTCTAGAGATCACCTTTTTTGTCTCTAGACTTTCATGAATTGTATGGCATGGCCACAATGACTGTCTGTCTTTTCCAGAAGTTAAGTGTCAATGGGTTACGTTAGTACTGGGTTCGGTTACCACTTCAGTGCACTACTCGTGTCTCTGATTGCTTTGTGCTCACACTAGTAGACCGAAAACCCTTTTGGCCTTGTTTATTCAATTGTTACAATTTCCTGTTTGTTTTAACATTTATTTTATTTAACACTTTTGAGACTATGCAGTAAAATCATGCTCATTTACCAGCTGACAATGTGCCTTCATAAAGTACTCTGCAAAACACATGCACAGAAAAGTATTTTCGTAGACTGCGTAGCTCTCCATTTTATAAAGTACATAGTAAGTTAACTTTTGCTAGCGTATACTTTTGTTATAAAAGTCACGGTTACGGTTTTACATCCCATTCAAGAGCCATGGTGATATTGGGACAGCTCCTCAGCATTGCCACATGGGGGACTCTATTATGCCAATGATTATATGCAAAACGTGCTAACCACTAGGCCACTGAGGACCTGTATTTTTGTTATAAAGTTATGATTCTGTAGATGTATGCTGGATATAAATGTACCAGTAATTTATTACAGAAATCGTTCACTAAAGCATAAGCCCACAGGCTCATGTAACTTGGCATAGGTCATACAAGCAATGATTCAAGCATAGGTTTTAACAGGTACTTTGACATTAAGGCTAAGATTCCATTTATTCCAGGGGATGCAATGTTACAGAAATGTAGAGGTCTCCCACTACATGACACCATAGCCCTGAACAAAAAAGTCCTCATTTTAAATGAAAAAAATGTACTTCGCTGCTATTTTTTGGCCGAAATATATCAAAAAAGAAAAAAATTTTTATATAGGTTAACATTAATATAGGATGATTTCTCTTATAAAAATATTATAAATAAACTTAATTAACTGTGAATATTGGTGTTTATATATTTCCTCATTTTTTAACTTTCTTCTCAACAGATTTTACAGTTGAACTAAGTTCAGTTAAATGTAACCGGATAAGAATTGACTTGTACAAAATATGCAAGGCTCTTAGTGGGCTGTTCCACATTCAGGATAGATCAGGAGTAACTCCAATTTCCAGGGTTATCCCTGTAGATGGCCATGGTGACCACCTGTTGTTTTGGGGCACCAGGAGTACTCCGTGTCACCTAGTATTGACCTTTGGTGGCCTCTGCTGACCCTGAGTCACCCCTGACAAGATTTGGATAATATTTCAACAATATATATGCTGTGTTCTGTATAAATAAATATCAAATGTCCGGATGTACCCCAAAGAGCAGCCCTTATGCATGGATCTGTGTGATTACGTGATCCCAGTGGTGCCTGGCAGTCTGGTGTCTACCACCCCCCACTTGATTCATATATCACAGCAGGCAGTCCATCACATATGGTGGACGGGGGGAGGGTATCCACAGATCAGTGATCTGGTGGTCCTGCTGGACGAACCATGAAAGTGAAATAGCCCCATAATATTAAGTCCTGGTTTCATCATCATGTGCTATTGAGACAGGGGCGCTGACTTTAAAATCAGCAAGAGTCACAGTAGGAAACAATGTACCAGTGTCTACAAAGGAGGGAAAATTTGAATGTATCCCTTCCCTTGATTTCAGAACACACATTCTGCATAATTTATATGGAAACCTATCACGAGTTACTTGGTGAGGATGATATTTTTGTCAATTTTGCCTCAGGGGAGATCAGAGTCATTTTGTAAGTAACAAAAATGTCACACAAACCAAGGAAATAGAAAGGGGGACATCCTAACATTCAAACTTCACATGCTGTGGCCAGTTTCACAATTCTCACTTTACATTAAGAAATAAACTAAGTCACCTCAGACAAAATTGAAGAACTTAAAATACTAGAACATCAAGTTTGAGTTACAAATGGTCATAAAACTGGCATGTCCCATTCAATTAATTTTTATAGCTTTGTACTGAGCCACTTACACTATTTATCTAAATACAAAACATGCAGCATGCATTTTCACCAAAAGGGGCACAACCGTTAAATTATCTTATGAACAAAATATTTAAGTGTAAAATATTCCAGATAGAAGCTATTTGCTGAATCCATGCAAATATTTTACTCAACCAGTTTTTCGAGGTGACGTGGTATGGTTTAACGGAAAATGACTTTTTAAGTATCCAACATTCATTTCCACTCAAAGCCCATGTCGCCAGGTCAAAGGCGACAGGTAATAGCTAGGTCACACCTTTCCCATGTAGTTGTTTCTGCACGTATTTAATTTCCACTTAACTTTTTCCTAATGCTTCCCCCAAAAAAGAGATCTTGTATCCGGCTAGGATATGCCAAAGCATGGGCTATCCTGTATGTATACTCCCTGGCTGCTGAATTGAACATAAAAACCCAACTTTGATCAATTTTCCACCCCCCTCCTTTACCACTCCTACATGTAGGGTTTAATAAAGCTTGTGAGAGGTCGTGGGAGGTTTTGCAAAACCTTTACAAAAATATCATTATATAAAGCTACCCAGTACTTTCGTTTGGGGTTATATGTCACTTGGAATAATACAGTAATACAACAGGAGGAAAGATGAGAAATAAAACATCACACTCACAATTATCCTCAATGTACAAAAACTGACTGATTAGGAGACATTAAATATTAAGTTGAATTGAAATATATAAACTTATCATGGTCAGAAGAAGTTGAAACATCATGAGCTAGAATCCAATAAAGGGAGATAACAAAACCATTCAGAGGTCAACTAAAGGTAGAGGAGCCCATTTGGTTTCATGGCCCCAGTACAGAAAGGTGTGAACTGGCGTATAAAATCTCCAAGTGCATGAACACTGTAATATACATGTACTAGGATTTTCATCTGTCCCAGAACAGAAATATTCCTGTTGAACAGGATGTCTAGTTATAGGGCCCCAAGTAGGGTTGATTGCAGTACAGTGTTTCCATGTTTTACCTGGGGGGCTTGGAGGGGTAGTGGGAAACATACTCGCCTCTCACCTCTGAGGTCTGTGGTTCAAAACCTGGACCCTATGGAGGAAAGGTGGTAGTTACTTACTAATGTACTTACCAGTGCAAGGCCTGTATTCACGAAAGGTCTTAGACTTAGCCAGGTCTTAGGCTTAAATCCCGTCTTAAAGTTAAGACTTTTGTCTCAGCTAAGTTTTGTCCTAAAACCGTATTCACAAAGGGTGACTTAGCCAAGTCCGAGATTGTCAAATAACCACAGTGGTTTTTTGTGTCATGTGACCTTTCTTTTCTATTCAAACTATACTATTGGTGACATGTATCCTTCATTTAATGCATTTTATCTAAGTGAAAGTGCTGTTTTGGAAAAACCTTGTTACTACATATAAACTTCCCAAGGACTGCTTTAGTGAGGTATTCTGTATAATTATACTTTATTTACAGCCATTTCAAATTTTGAAGTGGAGAAAAGTTTATGGTGGCCATGTTTAAGTCCTCTTTACAAAATTTAAGCCCACTACCAACCAGTCTTAAAGTTGAGCCCTTGGCTAAGCCTAAGACCAGTCTTAAATTCTTTGTGAATACCACTAAGCCTAAGACAAAAGTCTTTGGCACTTTTTGGGCAGAAACTTGAGACAAAAGTCTCAACTTTAAGCCTACGCCCTGGCTAAGACTTTTCGTGAATATAGGCCCAGAATCTTAACCAACTAGTATGTACTGATTTCCTCTGCCTTTAAAACCCCCTTATGATATAAGCTATACTATGGAAGCCCATTAGTAACATAAATGCTGAGAAAAAATTTAGAAGTTTGTTTCCCGTTTCTATTTTTTACTATCTCGTTATTTTGAGATAGTATCTCGTTATTTTGAGATAGCATATTTGTTTCTAAATTTTTGCTATCTCGTTATTTTGAGATAGTATCTCGTTATTTTGAGATAGCATATTTGTTCCCCGTTTCTAAATTTTTGCTATCTCATTATTATGAGTGAAAATTTAGAAACGGGAAACAAAATTGCTATCTCAAAATAATGAGATAGTAAAAATTTAGAAACGGGAAACAAATATGCTATCTCAAAATGATGAGATGCAAAAATTTAGAAACGGGAAACAAAATTGCTATCTCAAAATAATGAGATAGCAAAAATTTAGAAACGTGAAACAAATATCCTATCTCAAAATAATGAGATAAATTTTTTTCTCACCATTAATGTTACAAATGGGCTTCCATACTATACAATGTGTCTAAAGTGAGGTTAAACACAATAAATAAAGAGAGTTTGTTGAGGAAGAAACTTTAATTAAGTATATTATGGTAGGAACACTTTCAACTTTATGTGCAAATTACTCGTTTCTTTCAGACTATCAAATAACACCACCCTTATTTAACCTCATAATTAAGTGACAGTTTTTTCCAGCCTCCATTTGATGAAAGTCCAACATGTTCTCTATCTTTTCAAATAATTTCAATATGAAGTATTTCTATGGAGGCAATAGCAATACAAAAAAATCTGTCCAACTTAATGATGATAAATTATACAACATAAAAACCAATGTTTCGCAGGTGATCAGCAGAAACAATTTTGTAACAAAAATCCATGGATAAGTGCCAAGTTCATAATAATGAAAGACCAATAGAAATACATACCCACTAAAGCAGTTTTACACAGGATCTACAAAATAAAGTAAAAACAAAAAATAATTGCATAATTATGACAGACTTATATTATCGAGGAAACAACATGAGAGACAAACCTACCTGAAGCTGTCATTGATTACCAAGATCTATTCAACAGGAAATATGTACACTAGATCTACAACTGAATTTGTTACTGGCAATAAAAGAATATATTCACCAGCACATATGTCCTGTAGATTTATACATACAATTGTTATTGGCTTTTCAAATCTATCAACAGCAAATGTTTACCCCAAATCTAAACAAAAAGTTTTATTTGACTTTGAAAATTTATCCAGCAGCAAATGTAGATAATAGATCTTTACATGGAGTTGGTTCTTAAAATGTAATATACATTCCTTTGATCTCCACTGCACTTTAGTGTTAAAATCTATGCCAAAACAAAGACTGACACTTAATCTTTACCAGTATTTGTTATTTGTTTTCAGAATCTGTTGAACAGCAATTTATCGCCTGGATTTATATGTAAAGCCCAAAAGGTTGGCAAGTTTCGCATCTAATGACAGACTGTCATTTCTGTGTGGGTTCGACTCCCACAAGAGACGATTCTTCTGTCCGACAAATCCGGGAATTTTTCTCTGTGAGTGAAAACAAACTTTGTTTGTGACATAGAAACCACAAAATTACGAAAACATATATTTTGTACGAATTATTACTGTAAATAGAGGAATAAATTTGGCACTAATTTATATAGTGTTGTTTTACCTTACCAATGCAATTAGGTCACTTATGACGCGTTGCCGGACAGGAGAATGTTGTGGAACTGTCCTAATATGATCCTGGTTGTTGAATAAGGCGTAAAAGCCGAACTTTGAACTTTTTTCGTACAAGTATTGTAACTTGTAAGGGCACTCTGCTAACATGTCTTTTAATACCAAAAATGTTGTGTGTGACTGGTTAGTGCCTAGTTAGTGCTGATTTTCCTTGTTCTCCAATGGAGTGGTCTATTTATAGATTAAGCTTCTAGAACCTTGTTTGTAGTTCTGTTCTTGGAAATGTGTTGATATAATTACATTTTTTCTAGAACCCCAGAGGGGGCTCTGTGGTGTAGTGGTAAGAGTGCTCGCCTTCAACCTCTGAGGTCGCCGGTTTGAATCTCGGCCCGGGCGATTCATGTTGGAAAGTTGGTAGTACTTGCCGATGGCCTGGCGGTTTACAGTGCAGAATCTTGACCAACTAGTATGCACTGGCTCCTCCACCCATAAACTACCTGTAACACTATGACCCTAGGTGTTGAATGCAATGTAAAACAAAAATAAATAAATAAGTCTAGAACCTGAGGGTGTGTGAATTGCTAACATTATTTCTAGAACCTTCTATAATTTCTAGCTCTGTGTAAAGACCTGATCCCAAACTCAGTTCTGAATTGGTGTACTTATTTGTGTGTCAAGTGGATACAAACGGCTTGTTATATGCATTTTGTGGTGAACTCTGTTGGAGTGAACTGGATAGAGTGTGAATTTGAACATCTGGAACACTCTGAACATCTGGATATACAGATATTTTGTGTCAGTAAATGATGAACAGATCACAGGATACAGACATTGGGTGTTAGAAAGATCGCAGAACAGATTGCTGGATACAGTGGACAAACTTAGTTTACAAACTGTTTCTTACGTGGATAGGACTGTGGCCAGGACAGGTTGGTTTCACTATTGTATTATTGTATGGTCTATTAAGAGTATCACAGTTGACTGTAATTATTATCTTGATTGTGGAATAAATTTGATATATAAAACTTCGTCTGTTCCTGTTGCAACTTTAAAGCAACCGGTAATGACTACAAAGCTTGCCCCATGGACCGTGGCATTGTTATTGGCCTTTTAAATCTATTTAATGTGAAATAAAATCCCCAGATCTATGCTTGCAGTTGTCATTGGCTTTCATAATCTATCCCGCAGAAAATGTAGATCTTAAGTACAGTACACTACTGTACAGATTTACATGGAATTTTCACAGCAACCAATTCTGGATCCAGGATTTTTTTAAGCTATAGTGGGGGTATTGGCCCTGGGTGGAGGCATGTGTTCTCCAAGTGCTTTTACATTTTCAAAATGCATTCAACAGCAAACTTCTTTGTGTGATGCAGAACACAGTGGCTGACATTTTTGTCATAATACGCTTACACAATAAGTAAATCTAACCTACTTTTATAATTTGTAATATTTTCTCTATGTGTAAAGCTTTTTATGTTTGGGTTTCTAAGTCTTGAGATATCATATAGATCCAAATCATTAATTTTCTAAATGATGTCATAGGCACATCCTGTACTATGTCTCTGTACTATGCTTGTCTATATTGGTTTGTATGGTATTCCAATCACCTCCTAGGATAGTCCTTTCTTTATCAATCTCCAATAAATAGATTCTTTGTTTTATATGTTGATAAAACATATTCTTTATCAGTTATTGAATTCTGGGCATAATTATTCACTAAGCAATAAACGTCAGCATTCATCTCAACTTGGGAAAAGATGAATTTGTCATCATTTCCCGTTATTTCTTTAAAATTTTGAAATCAAAATTATTCTTCAGTAATATGAGACAACCTCTTGAATGTTTTGTTCCATGGGAAAATATTATAATTTCACCACCACTATTGAGTTTCCATTGTCAATTTCAATTTAGCTATATGTTTTAAACAATATCTTTTTGATAACTTTAAACCAATTAAAAAGTTTCTTTCATTTAATTTTGTCTCTCAGGCATCTTACGTTTAATTGAAGGTGTGCCTAAATGATATTTGTTTTACTGTAAAATATTGATGTTATGTATTTTTTCTCTACATTTAACAAAACAGACTGTAGTTATGCACACGGACAGACAGACAAAAAACCCAAACGAATGCAGATGGAAAGCCCTTGTCCTTCCCCATTGGGAGCCAGAGTAATAAGGATTTTGTCAAAAACGTTCAGCCTATTTACAACGTCAAACCATGATCAAAATAAAGGAATAGAGAGATTCTTTGTGTGTGCTAATGTACTGGAACCTTTTGAATATGTTGCTTTTGTCACGAAGGGTTTGGCCTTGCATCAATTGCCTTTTAGTGTAGAGAAAATAATTAGGGTGGGTGCTTATGACTAACATTTATAATAAGATTTCTCTATAGCAATTTAAAAATACATGTAATCAATATGTGTAAATAACATCCAATTACATGATAATAAAATGTTTGCGTCTTTAATTCATACAAAATTAAACATGAATCTGTTTGTAATATGAAGGTGTAAATTAATATTAAAATTGTATAAAACAATGTTTGCATCTTTGCATGAATATATTTCATAAATTAATAAATATAAATAAATTTTATTTGAAATTCAACTAAATCTGTTTGCGAGAATCACCAAATATAAACAATTCATGTTATGTTGGACATCACAAAGTTACAAAAAATATACTTGAAGTCACTTATAAACTCCCTCTTGTTTAGTGGCTTTATATACCATTTTTAAAAGTTTCAAAACAACCAGAGGGACTGTGTTATGTAAATTATAACTGTTCTTAATAATGTGCGCTAGTAAAACCTATAATTGCAGTGTAAATGTTGCTTTATACATGTTAAGCAAGATTGTGTAACCAGTAACTTTGTGACATTCCTGAATTTTAAGGATTCATTTAATTCTTGGTTTGGTGAGTAATTTTGGCACAGTTCCCGAAATCAGTTGATAGGGTTCGAACCCCAGACTTGAATCCAGATAGCAAACCTTGTAACTGCTTCTATTCTCATTACTGTTCAGCAATAATGTAAAGTCTTAGTTGCAGAAATTAATCATAAACTACCATCAAAGATGGCCAAACAGATACTACTAAAAGTTATATAAAGGTCAAGCTCACTGCAGAGAGAAAGAGTTGCTTAGATATTTTGCTAAATTCTTGGTTTTTGCACAGTTTTTCAAAGCTTTGAAGGGGCCACAGTGGCAGAGTGATAACACTCTGGTCTCCCACCTCTGAGGCCGGGGTTCAGTTTCTGGCACGACCTCAAGTGGGAAAGCTGGTAGTTGCTTGCCGTTGGTCGGCAGTTTACAGTACAGAACCCTGACAAACTGTATGTATTGGTTTCCACTGCCCTTCCAACTACCCGTCGTGATATGACCTGTACAGTGTTGAAAGCGATGTAAAACCCCCAAAAGTAAATTAAAGCTTTGAAATATTATTTTCACTGGCTGGCATTCAGTTAAATAGTGAAGCATTAGTAAATGCTGTTTCTTTGCAATGAACATGAAGTATAATACAAATATATATGTACTGTGAATCAGGGTTGCTTTTGAACAGGTCAAAACTTGATGTTCATTGGTATTCTGTATTAATGTATGTTTGGGTTCCCACAATGTACCCACCAAATCAGGGGTTTCGTGAAATTACTGATTATTCTCCAATCACACTAGAGGCAGTATTTTTGGTGGCTATAGACAGTGAAAAAAGCAGCGATAAGACTTTGTACCTCCTCTGAAACCCAACTACACACATCTAGCTACGATTTAGCTAGGGGTTAGTTTAGAAACAGAATTGGGGTGGACAATGGCCACAGTTTAACAGAAAACAGATGCAGTAAAGATACTGTAAAATTATAGTGGGCATTTAATTTATCTGGAAACAAAATGAGGCAGACTGACAGAGAATGGGGGGGGGGGGGGGGGTGAAAAGCAGCAGAACAGCTAGAGAAATGACATAACACCCTGCAGTTACAGGTTATTAACTGAAGTGATTTTGATACCTTCTAAAGCCAACATTTCAAAACTGCATTGTGGTTGCCACAGAAAACACAGCATGCTACAACATGCAAAGTTTACCGGCAGTCTGGCAGTATATGAAAAAAAATGGGAGGGTTATATAAAATTCCTATATATGTAGTGTTTACTGCCTTTAGTGTGATCGGGCATTACACAACTTTACTCAAACATATACAGCAAATACCATTCCTGATATAGGGAGTAAAAATAGAAAATTCACGAAAGGCAAAGTTACAGATTAGGTAACTCTGAGATTCTTCTACTCTATGCGGAGTATATATAAATCATAGCATCATCATTTCTGAGCAGATGTGGAGGGGGCTGGGAGTTTTATGCAAATTATAATGGAAAATCCTTCTAAATACTCGACAAAAATCTTGATTTAAAGATATGTCTAGACAAAAAAAAACAAATGCACCCGAAAACAAAACCTCCTTAATGGAGGTTATTACTGAAACTAGTATGATATATCTCATCTATACACACCAAAAAATATGATATAAGTTGATAGAACCAATCTTTATTTTGAAGAATTCTCCAACTTGGGTTGATAAGTATCATCAACGCATATCATACACCTCCATTAGGATGACCAGGAGCCGTACTCACTCAAGGTCAAATCTTAGTCTTAATTTGGCTATTTTTGTATACAAAAGTTAAGCCTAAGACTTGGCTAGGATATTTGGTAAATATAAGTCCAAGACTTCCCTTTTGTTAAGTCCTATTTTGAATTTTTTTTCATCTTTTCATTTGGTTTAAGATGCCGCGTGTCCGAGCATATTGTGTTGGATCGTATCTGTTTGGTGTGTATTGGGCTTTAAACTGACCCATACCATTTTTTGTGGTTCTGAAATTAATTTCTAAAAGACATAATTTGTAAGTATTATCTTTTGAACTTCCTTCTCTAAGGCAGTTAGGACATATTGTATTTAAAGAGATGAATTCGATTATAAAACACACCTTTAAAACACATTTTATTCAACCTCCTTTAAAAACTTAGTTGACAATTATATTTAGACTTTTCTATGACTAATAGCCCGAGGTGAGATTGTCAAAATATTTCTATATTTCAACCTTATAATTATACTTTGTTTAAATATATGCACTACCAGTTCCACGCCAGTAAATTTATTCTGATGATAATTAACTCTCAAGAAAGAAATGGGAAACATATGGAATATATGAAATAATGTGACCAGACTTTCATCAAACAAAAAAAAATAAGAGAAGAGCAATGCTTTGAGTCTGAATATGTAATATCATTTAACTACAATAATAAACCTCAACATTAGGAAAGGCTGTCCTCTTTTCAAAATTAAATAACTGTTCATTCTTGATTTGAAAACATTAAACACAAATTTAAAGGTTTCAGAATCTAGTTTATGTACATAAACATAACACAAAGTAAAAAAATATTTTAATTCTGCCCCCCTAAAAAGCAGAATTGAAAGTAGTTGTTTTTGTTTAAGAAGAAAGTTTGGCTACGAGAAAATTTCTCTAATTCTTCAATAGTAAGAAATTCACTTAAGTAACTTTCACTAATGGTTAATATAAATGTAATATTTCACCATGAATTAATTTTCACTATTCTAAGCTCATTATCTAAAATAGCTAAGCTTAATACCTAGTGAAAGTTTAAGCTTGAAAAATGTTCCAATATTTCAAGTTTAAAAACATTATATTTAAATTTTAATAGAATACTTACAAGAATAAGAATCCTTGTTACTGAATATATTCCTTTTATTTCCATTGCAAACAGTAATTTTTGTCACACCATAACAATTGCACTATTGTTAACTAATATTCCTAAATGATACACAAAACCTTTGATTTCATCTAATGTATAAATTCTTTCAACGTTTGTCTGCAATGACAAGTATCTGTTCAACCAATGAGTGATGTGCTTCAGCAACTTCCTTTATATTGAACACTAAAAATAGTTTACAATGTTATGCCCAATATAATAAAAATAATAATAAAATAAAAATAATATTGAAAAAAACACACAAAAGTTTTAAAAACTGGTTTGACTAAAACAGTATTTATCACATTTGCAACAACTAATGGTAAATTCCTATTCAAACAGGCATAGAGCATTTGAATGTTATAAAACAAAAAAGGAGAGTTATTGTTTTTATATGCAACTCATCAATAAATGTCACCCCCTCATTTAAAGTTGCATGGGCCTCAGTTGGGGATATGCAACTCTTCACAACTGATGCTGATTTGATTATGGGAGGTGACTTCAATTTTCAACCCCACTGACTCTCTGGCGAGTCACTGGTGAAATCTTGTTTTATACGTTATCACTGGACAAGTTCACAGTCAACCCATTCATCAGCTATATACGTTTATTGATCCTAAAATGTGTTAGGTCATGTGTTTGTTTTTATAGTGCTTGACAATCAAGGTTTAGTTTTAAGGTTAGTGAGCTTCTGTTCAGAAGCATCAAGACATCTATGTGTCTTGAAGTGTCAACTTGTCGGTTAGAAATAAAACTGGTTTCAGAGAAAGAACCACACACACATGCACGCAATCTGTGGCATGTGGAATTATCCATAACGCCCGAGTGTAACGTTATAAAGTTTAACCTAGCCTTTCCAAAGCCTCCCCATTTTCTCTGGCATTCAAAGTTCATTTACAAATTGTAATCGAATCTTATCTATCAATATATACGGGACTTGCTACCTAGGTATCGTTCCCCATAAAACTTTGTATCAGATAAAACCAAGTAAAGACAATATTTAGGCACACTTTCGGGATTAATAATTTGGCAGACATCAAAAGAGGCAATCGTGGAAATGATGTGAACAATGGCATCGTCTGTAGCCCATCTGATTCACTGATATAAAATAATATATTGAAAGCTATATGCTTATGTTGTAGTTTGATTAAATTGGCCAATTTGGCCAAGTTTCATTATTCTAGTACTTGTAAAATTGAGGCACAAGAAAGTCCAGATAAAACAAGGCTGAAATTCATTTCAGTCTACATGCACAAGCTGCACTGCAACAGAAACATGAATAGTGCACTAGAGTAGGGCACAATTCAAGAAAGTCCAGGGACAAAATAGAAACAAGGCCAAAGGGGTTTCGGTCTACTTGTGCTAGTCACAAAGCCATCAGCGACATGAGTAATGCACTAAAGTGGTCACCCATCCCATCACTAATGTAGCCCATTGCTGTTTAACTTCAGTGAACAGACAAATACTCACCACACTACGCCATAATTCATGAAAGTCTGGAGAGAAAACGAAATTACCTAACCTGTTCATGCAACGAGGAGACTTCATCATTAGCTGATTGGTTTAGCCTGTAAAGTATTCTTGTGCCGTGGAATAACTTTACAAAAAAACACCTCAATCCACAAATATGGCCTAATGGGTAACACACTCCCCGTAGAACATGAAGGACATGGGTTCAGTCCTATGTATTAGCAGGTACATGGTAAGCTCAGTTGACCATTCAAAATTTTGGTCCTCTGTCAGCGAGTCCTTTCCCCAGTGGCAGGCTAAAAAAAATCTCTGGAATTTTAACAGTGATCTGTGATCCTCTGTCTTTCAGTCAGAATAACAATGGTAGCCATAAATTTTGCACTAATAAAAAAAAAGTATAACTTACAGACGATGGGCCAAATAGCATTTGAGTCCTGCAGTAGGGGCATATCGAACCATGTTAAAAAGCATAACATACCTTTAGAAAGGTATCCAGAATCCTAGAATATAAGAAACCCCAAATAACCATACCATTAAGTATGGTTAATTACATTATAATGATCCATTAATCACAGGTGTTTCTCACTGGTTTCAAGCTTTGTCAGTTATTCTAATAATGGGTATTAACGAAATTTGATTTTGTAATATGGTTAACCATAGACTTTCACCAAGTCTTTTTGTCTTTTGTGTAATATATAGGTACTGTATGACTTTTGGAGAAACAGCCAGCCCTCAGTAACATGTATATTAGTTTCTTTGTTTTTTGTTTGTGATTTGCATATCACAATAAATACTAGAACACATTCCTAGAGCGTAGCCTCCACCTGGGTATGTGTAAAAAATTGCCATTATTTATACACCAGAATATGATCAGAATCTTTCCCAAAGTGTAATAATCACTTCTTCCTTTGGTGCAGCCGTAACCACATAAAACAATTGATGATCATCCACTCAGTATTTTCGGAGTAATGTCAACCAAAGAGCCAAGGGTTGAAATACATTAAAAATGGGACTATTGAAAATTTGGTATTTTTGATATGAATCTTTATCAAATTTAATCACTTTCTCCTTTCGTCTGGAACTGCCCATATAAAAAACTACAGAAAGATCCATTCATTACATGTAGAGTTATTACAAACACTTTCAAACAAATGAATGCACTCCAAAAACATAACCTCCCAGAGAAGGTAAGAAAAATACATAAATTATCTTGAGTGTGTGCTATTTCATCTATATAAATGGATCATTTGGAAATTTTGATACAGATATATATTATGTGTCAATTGCCTTGTACAAACTTTAAAAAAAAGAAAAGAAAAAGAAAACAGAGCAATAAACAACGCACATCCAATTTAATTCAAACTTAACACACGTCTATGCAAGCCCAGCCTTCCACCACCATCGATAAAGAATAGCTTGATTTCCTCAGAACTATGATGATTTATCTGGTAGCTTATATTTGTAGTCCCAGAGAGGCTACATTGTATTGATACACCGGTTTTTGTTTATATAAAGTAATATCAAGAAACTTTGGCGCTGTTTTCACTATTTTTCAGTGGCTGATGTTAGTCACCAGGGTGTGTTACTGAATATCAAATTCAAGGCTTGGGGTTCATTGCCCTATAACAATACACCAGTTACCTGAAAATCGGAATAATGTCACTACTACAATCAACATGGCACCAAAAAGCCATCGCCACTAGCATTATTAACAATTCAGAGGTCACAGGTCAAATGTTTTTACTTGTTTATTTTCATTACAAAACATCAACACCTCAGATAAATTGGTAAACAAGAGCACTCGGAGAGCGCAGACCTCCGCCAAGGGAGCACACATCCTGAAAATTTCATAAAAATCCGTCCATAACTTTTTGAGTTATCTGTCTTTAAATTTTACATTTCATGGATCCCGAAGATCCAGATAGTGATCTGGATTACTCCCAAAATTGAATCATTTCTTCCTTTTACCCTTTCAGACATATCCTGAAAATTTCATCAAAATCCGTCCATAAGTTTTTGAGTTATCTTGATCACAAACAAACTCACAAACCCACAAACAAACCCAGGTGAAAACATAACCTCCTTGGCGGAGTAACTATATTTCTGTACATATGTCACAAGTTGACTCATCCTGTTCAATAACAAGAGTCACTACTACTACTACTGTTAAGCTACTGTTAGGAAATGGTAAGGGTATTTCGCTATAAAATACACTTCTAACCAGTAAGAAATGTACATAGACTGAAATTGGTTGGTGTTGGTCAGGTGTAAGAAGCAGGCATGCAAGGCAGTCCCCTCTTCCCAACAAACAGGGGTCGTTTCTGGGGCCCTTATCATGGCATTTATCACATTTTATATGAGTGTCAAAACTCGCCATTATGAGGCTTTACTTTTGTAAACAAATATATAGCCAACTAAAGATTGAGATTTGGTTTTTGCATAGAAATATAGCCAACTAAAGATTGGGATTTGGTTTTTGGATAGAAATATAGCCAACTAAAGATAGGGACTTGGTTTTTGTATACAAATATAGCTAACTAAAGATTGGGATTTGAGTTCCCCTTTGTGGGGAAGATATTGCCCTTGCAAAGCAGTAGATTAGATTAGATATAATTTTTAAACACTTGCATGATCTACATAACATGGGCATCATTTGATCATAGAAGACAATAATACACAAGTCTCACATGTACTATATAAACTCTGAAAAACAGATTTTGTTGTTCTGTTTTTATCACCACATGTTGCTTCTGGGAGCTTGTAAATATTGTTTTATTTTAGATATTCATAGGAACTATTCAGTAAACAAATTTTCAAAATTGTTCGGTGTAATAAAGAAAACTTGAGATGTTTGATGAATTATAAGAACTTCTCAATATTCTGTAAATAGTTTGGTTTCTATTCTTTATGGCAAGCCAACACTGTGCGAGAACTGACCACTTCTTACTGATGGCTATAGAGTCTTTGAAGGCCACTTGTCTTTGTAAAGAATCATAATTATACTAATTTACGTTTAACCCAGTAGCATTTATTTGTTATGCTTTTTACCCCCTAGCATATATTTGTTTGTTAGGCTAATGACCAATTTGTAGAATGTAATTAGAGAAATAATAAAGAAAACACATTTCTATTTTATGGGTTTTGGGCCTTATACATACTTTTACATTTTAATCTACATTGAGTATTTACTCTAGATTGTGGGATATTAATGTCTTGTATAATACAAAAACCTCTTGAATGTTATATGCAAAAAATGTTTATGTATATCACAAATGGAAATGACAAAATTATAGGACTGTGTAGCATGAGTATTATAGTTAATCTTCATGAATGATATATCTTGTTTTGTCTATGTCTTATGATCCATGTCTTACTTTTATTATCCATCATTTTGTATGAAAGTAAAATTAATCCAAGTTTAAATAAAGAATACAAACAAGAGGGTCAAAGATGCCCCCAAAACAGACAAACGAACGGACGGAATTACACCAATTTCAAAACGAACCTAGCTGTGATAATGATCTATGTTCCTGTCAAGTTTGAATTTGATTGGACAAAGCTTTTTGAGTTAGAGTCCGGAAAAGAAAATGTGGAGGGACAGACGGACGTCAGACATATCAATCTAATAGGCGGGTTGGTTACACGCAACCCACCTAAAAAAGGCTGTCATATATATAACAACAAAAACAAGTAGAAGCTCTGTAATAATATCTTTCCAATGATGTGTAATAACATATTTATAGGTTACAGAGTTTCAGAAATATTAATAAAAAGCTGCACTTGTAATAAAATAAAAAAATTGGCCTCCTGGAAAATTGGCCTCCTAGAAAATTACTTCCTAGAAAACTGACTGTCCTCCCCCAAATTTGTGGGGTCAAAAATTGGCCACCCTGAAGATTATTTTGAATGAAAATGAATAATTTTGCAGGCATAAATAATGACTACATAAAAAAACATTGTGGCCCGTACCCCACAGCCTGGGAAAATAGTTTTCAACAACATGAGATATAAGAATTAACACAGTACAACTATCAGGAGAGATTCAGAGCAAACAGTGTGACATGATCTTACACACGATCACTAAGACCAGGTCAAAGGTCAAATCAAGGTCAGTGCATAGTTTGCATAACTACACTCCCTTAAAAATATCTCTGCCAAGTATCAACGTTCTACAGCTTACGGTTTCCGAGATATAGCTGACACAAGATTTTAAAGGTCAAGGTCACAACAGCAAGGTCAAACCAAGGCCATACTATGACATTGCACATGTACACCCCTAACTAATGTCCCTACCAAGTATAAACTTCTTATACCTTAAATTTTCCAAGATATAGCCCAGACAACATTTTCAAAGTAAAGGTCACTACAGCAAGGTCAAAGATCAAATCAAGATCATACCATGACATTGCACACATACAGCTCCCAACCAATTTTTGCACCCCACAAGTTTGGGGGAGGCCAATTGTCCAGGAGGCCAATTTTCTAAGGGGGTAGTTTTCTTGGAGGCCAGTTTTCCAGGAGGCTGCTTTTCCCAAATTCATAGTAAGTGGCACCAGTAAATACAAAAAGAAATCATGTCCCACTGTTTTATGATGGCCCCATTTAGGTCAAATACAGTGCTTGGTGGATAATAAAATTTATAGAACCTATTATGTATTCACTCCCATTTTGCTACAGGAAATTCTAAGAATAAAAGTATTCTCAGAGTGTGAATATGAATATTGTGACTAATTGTATACATGGCAATGTGTCAGGAAATATGCATAAAAACACAAGAAGTAGGATACATTATTATGTTTAATTATTTAAATAATAAAAGTATGTACACTTACAAAAAATGTCTTCACTCTGAAGAGTTATTAAATAAGTAAAATCCTTTACTAACAAAGATATCAGTGTATCTCCACATCAAACAGCATGATTTAATATAATTATATCATAGTAATCGAAGTAGCACACATTATTACTTTTAAATATTCCAATACAGAGCCTCCATTATCCGAACCTATTAGACAGGGGTATTTCAATGGATAATAGAAGGTTTTTACAAAATAGAAGAGGCACGTTAGTGTTAAGAGAGTGGATAAAAAGTTCGTAAAATAGCTGGATGACAAAGGTAAAATAATAGAGGTTTATACTCTCTGAAATCAATCAATGGTAGCGCCCCTGGCTGAGATAAATGAAGATAATGTAAAGTAATGGTTGGGAATGAGCATGAGCGTATGTCACAATATTACACAATAATGTATTTAACAACCCATGTGTAAAATTTCAGTATTTTTCTAAGAAACTAGTTTTTCATATTTAATAAACTTTAAGACAGCAGGAACTTTAATCGCATATTAATTATTATTTTGCTTTAAACAAAGCAAGAAAAGATTACCTTCATTTTGTTCAATTGATCATACAGATTACAAAATACTCACACACTTTTTCAGTTTCTAAAACTTGTTACAAAAACAATTAAAATGCACATAGGTAAAATTAATGCACATATACAATATATAAATGAAAAATGCAGGATACATAGGTTGACTGGTCTACAGGTAAACATTTGTAAAAGTAATGGTCACTATAAATTTGAAATATTTTTAAGGTGGACAAGTTAAGGTGTCAACCTGACTGCACGGCCGGCGTTTGATTCAAATCTCATTGGATTGGGATAATCAGTCAAATAACTCCAACATAGCTTGCAAATAGATGTTCAATAATTTATTGAGAAAAGAGAATATAAAGATATTGTATATTCACTTTTGTCTCATATAAGTGAGAGAATCCGAATTCAGCACCAGCTGTGTCACCTTTTCAATATTTATTACTTTATCAATTCACATGCAAATGATATATTTATATCTGACAGAACAATATTATTATAGCAATCTGATATTATTAAATCAATTAAAAATTAAAATTCTTTAACATCAACCTTCACAAAAAAGTTCAGAGTTCACATCTCTGGCAACAGAATGCTTCACCTGTGCAAAGTAGCAAAAATTTTAATGATGTGGTGAGCTTGCCGTTCATTTGCTTCCCAATAAAGAAGTCCAAGGTTATCGAACACTGAAACGTTCCATTTCATCTGCCTCATCATAAAACATAGCCGATGCTGTGAGAGTTCCTATATCAGATGGGGGACTAGAAATCTGTGAAATAAAATAAATCAAAGCATTTTTTACTGTACCAAAATAAAGAATGAAGAATCATAAATTTAATATGAAACTGCATATATTGCTTCCCAACATAACATGGTACAGCTTGGACACTAAAATGTTAAGTTATTTAATAATATGCTCCTTTTATGTTGCTTTGCCCCCAAGGGCTGGAGGGTGTATCACCCTTCATGGACCTAGAGGGTGTAACTCGGTAGAATACAAGGGCTGATTCTTGAAGGTTCCTCAATTCTATCCATCCATCCATCCATAAATAAAAAAAAACCAAAAAACTTTGGTGTGATTTTAAAGGTCAAGGTCACTACAGCAATGTCAAAGGCCAAATCAAGGACATACCATGACGTTGCACAAATACAACCCTCACCAATGTCCCTACCAAGTATCAACCTTCTACACCTTATGCTTTCCAAGATATAGCCCGGACAAGATTTTATAGGTCAAGGTCACTATGACAAGGTCAAAGGTCAAATCAAGGTCATACCATGACGTTGCACACCTACATCCCCTAACCAATGACCCTACCAAGTTTCAACTTCCTGCACCTTACAATTTCTGAGATATAGCCTCGACAAGATTTTAGAGGTCAAGGTCACTACAACAAGGTCAAATCAAGGTCACACCATGAGGTTGCATACCTACACCCCATAACCAATGTCCCTACCAAGTATCAAGTTCATACACCTTACAGTTTCCGAGATATAGCCCGAACAAAATTTTATAGGTCAAGGTCACTATGGCATGGTCAAAGGTCAAATCAAGGTCACATCATGAAGCTGCACATGTACACCCCCTAACCAAGTATCAACATCCAACACCTTACAGTTTCTGATATATAGCCCGGACAAGATTTTCAAACTCAAGGTCACTACAGCAAGGTCAAAGGTCAATCAAGGTCAGACAATGACGTTGCACACCTACACTTCCCAACCAATGTCCCTACCAAGTATCAACTTCCTACACCTTACAGTTGCTGAGATACATCCCAGACAAACTTTTTCCCGCTGCCCGCCTGCCCATCTGGACACCATGGGTGTAAACAATACCCCAACAGCCCTTAAGGGCTGTGAGTTAAAAAGGCTAAAATCACATCCCCTCAAAAATCAATCCCTTCCCAACTTAGTATATACTCTATTTAGCATCTCCATGGTATTGGACTTGGTGTTGTGCCTTAGAGTCTGCCTGGCAGAGATTAAGCACTATAAAAGTACAGAATAGAATAGAATGTGGAGTTCTCTAATTTTATTGTCAAACATTACCAGAAAACAATATGTCCAACAACTGCCCTCTAGTTCCACTCAAATAAAAATTATCCGTCCTAACCAATGGAAGGCCAAAAGCAAAGTCATAAGGGAGAGTGTGCCAAGGTCCAGAGCTCTGAGCTTCAGTGTAACACCTTTCCTTTGATTGGCTGCTAAGATGATTCAACAGTGCACTTGGTGATAGTTCTGGTGATAATCTCTGTAATTTTTTGCTAGGATCCGTATCAAACTTAGGTATACTATAGACTGTATTGATAGAGTGTCCCTGTATGGGCCTGTATTTTATATGCCAAGCAATCTGACAATTTATTATTTATTATATATTATATATACACCAAGATATACTAAAGGTGGCCCTATCTCCCAATGCTAAAAGATCCTTCAAAAAATTTCTGGATCCAGAGGGTAATCTACATCACCAGCAAAATTTAATCATCTGTTCCTTGTGTTATTGGCAAAAGTTGAAAAATTGATCAAAATCAGTCCAAACTTTTTACGTTACTTTACTAACAAACAAACAAACCAACACCATAAAAAAAACACATCGTCCTTGACAGAGGTAATAAACAGAAACCCATGCTGATTTTAGGCAACAAACATGCAGTTGACCTTTAAAGTCAAGTTCAGTATGTCAAAGTGAATCTTTAAATCAAGGCCACAAATTGACATTGCACAACTGACATCTTATCTTCTATTTGCATTGAATTAAAATGGGAAGCGGTAACAGTTTGGAATAGATTTAGTCTTAAATATCCAGTGCTTACCTTGGGATTCGTGCCCACTGAGTACACAGAGGGAGCCACCATAAGTGAATTATATGGAGCCATGGTCATTACAGGAACAGACCCAGCAGAAGAGATCGCTTCCTTACGTACATCCTTCTGGCTTGTACCTCTTTGTGAACACACGGCAAACCATATAATGATGGCAGTGAGCATCAATGCACCCACTACAGAAACAGTGATATAGACAGGTAGCAGACGTACACTGGTGGAGGTACCAGTTGTCACTGAGACTTCACAGAAAGTTCCGCTACGGTCTGTTGGGCAAGAACAAGTGCCATCATCATTACAGATGCCTCCATTCTCGCAAGGGGTCAAAGGACATTTTTGTAGTTCTGAAAGGAATTTAAATAGGTTTAGTTTACAGCCATGCAGAGAAAAATTGCAATTAAAACCCCAAAAATATGCATAGAAAATAAAGAGTGTTTTCTTTAGTTAAATTCCTGAGCAGAGGTTATTAGGAGGAAATGTGCTATTAAACTTCCAAAAGTTAAATATTTAATATCCAAAAGGACAGACATTTATGACAATGATAACCAGTGGGTATTCTGAGAAAAAAACAATGAACTTAATCAAGGTTCTTGCATTTTGGTAAACATCAACAATATGGTTAAAACATTCAGTAGTTTCCTATTTAACTTTTTACTGTGAGGTGTATCGATCCACAGATATACGCAATATTGTGGAAAAAGAACATTTAAAATATATAATTGAATCAATAATATTTTGCCTAAATAAGTAAAAATGTAACAGAAATATGTGTAATGACAACTCTGATAATATGTTGTTTATGCTTAATTGTCAGTTTGTCAGTAAGGTACTGTTATTAATTAATTTATCAGTAAATCTGTAATATATGATCTAGATATTATCAAATATATTTTTGTAAAAAGTTCTGAAAATGTTTGAACATTTATGAATAACCTAACACTTGAAATATTGTCTCATCACTAATACCATGTATTATACCGGCTGGGCGGCCTTCTCTTACATCTGAGGCTGCCCCCCTGCAGATGGGAGTTTTATGGTCACTCAGCCAGCCTTTTAATAATTTTAATGTTTTGTGAAAAGTTATATTGATATTTGTATTTATTTGAAAATATAAGTTTGTACACTTGGAAAATTTCATACTGTGTAAGAATAACACTGTAAAGAAGAACTGATGTCTGGTTTGCTACCCTCGCCTGCCCAGTTCCTGTTGCACATTGTTAAAAAAGGGTAAATAAATAATGCATATATTCAAAAAAAAAAAAAACAACAAGGTTGATGAAAACAAACCTCTCCACAACAAACTGTGAATTAACTACCAAAATCAGAAAAATTATGTTGAGAATGGATAAAAAGTAATCCAATTTTACTTACTTAAGTGGGTTTTAATGAAGTTAATTTACCTCAGAATAATAAACTGGCAATTTATAGGTAGTAACTTAAGATTGTGTGTGGGCGTTTATGGAATCATAAGCGTTTCAGAGTGTGGTACCGATATTTTCCTATACTGGGTACAGGAGAGGCAGTCAGAATGACCAGGTCAATACTAAATAGCACAATCTGTTCCTGCTGGCAGGATATGAAGAAACAACCTTGACATGTTAAAAAGGGTCATAGTTTATGACCACATGCACAGAATCAACAGAATGTATCATTCTTCTTGATTGATATGAAATAGTTGCAACAAAAGAGTGTAACAACCATCTAAATTTATGAAACTATATAGATAGATTGCTACAAAGATGTGTTATCAAATTAAAACCAAAAACATGTTCAATTCATGGTTAAGTCAAGAGCCATACATGGATGTTATGGTAAAACTAAAACATACCCCAATTGTTTATTTCATGGCACAATCAAAGGGTACACATAGATATTCATTAAATGGTGACACCAAAAGATACAGATACTATATTTATTTTGCGGTAAAACCAAGAGGTAAAAAATTCATTTCATGGTAAAACCCAAGGGTATATTTATCCGTTAATATCCCAATCTCACGGAAAATCCAATATTAACAAAGAAAAGTTCATTCCATGTCACTACACACATACATATGTTTATTTCATGGTAAAAGTAAGAGGTACATGTTTTTTTTCATGGAAAAACTTTAAAAGGAAACAAAAACTTAGTACCTGCTTCACACCGGCCACCGGTAAAACCTTCAGAACAGACACAAGTAGGATTGTCTCCATTTTCTTGACACTCGCCATCATTTTCACACGTGATAGAGCCACATTTCAATTCTGCAAAATCAGAGTAACAACATGTAGCTAATCATAATTAAACAATATGTAAACAATGTATTACAGAGAGATATCAGCCTGGGAGTGTGGTGGTAACTATAGATTTATTATTTTTTTTCTGTTTTATGTCGCGTTCAACAGCCAGGGTCATATTGCGACGGTTAGTTTATGGGTGGAGGAACCAGTCCATCCTAGTTGGTCAAGATTCTGCGCTGTAAACCACCGGGCATCAGCAAGTAACTACCAACTTTCCAATATGAAGAGCCCTGGCCGAGATTCAAACTGGCGACCTCAGAGGTTGAAGGCAAGACTCTAACCACTACACCACTGAGCCCCCGTGTAGTGGTAACATACCTGAACCTAATCTTTTAGGTCCTAGGTTCGAGAATTGGACCTGATATGAACTGGCAAAGCTGGTAATTACTTGCCAAGGCCCAGTCATTTACAATGCAGATGCTTGACTGATGCACAACTTTCCTCCACCCTATCATCAGCCATTGCAATATGACCCACAGAAACTTGTACTGAACCTTGATTTTTAATCCAAATCTTGCAATGAGCTTTTTGCGAAAAAAAAAGTGATAATTAAATTGTTACACTGACACAGATCTCTCAGATATATTTTAGGAACTTATAAATTAAATATTTAATTTAATGCAGAGGGAACCAGTAAATACTAGCTAGTCAATTCTCCACTCTAAACTGCCAGGCATCTGTAAGGCAACTACAGTCATTCACCAAAAATAACAATGCCCGAAAATAAGAATACGTCCCCACAAATGGCTTTACTAATTTTTACCAAAAAAAAGAATGTCGAATTACCCCACCCCCCATTTCAAAGAACTTGTAAGAGCCAAAAACTGATAGTAACATGCATGTGTCTGCACTTAATTCTTTTTATTATTTTCAGAATACTTTAATTTTGAAATATAACAATGAAAAGCACCCAATTATTATTATTATTATTATGTATTTATACTCAGCGCAATATCTCCATATATTACAGGACTCAAAGCGCTATTTAAGCAATCCCACTGTACAGGTACAGCCCAAACTCACAAGTAACTGACATTCCCCTAACTGGAAGATAGAGGCTCAAGGATGACCATTTATCAACGTCCTTGAGGTTCTTTAACCTGCCACTGGGGATAGGACCCAATGACAGAGGACCGCCATTTTAAGTGGTCATCCGAGCCACTATGTATCTGCCTGTACCTGGGATTGAACCCACGTCCTCTGAGTTCCTAGACAAGTGTGTTACCCGCTAGGCCACAGTGGCAGACAATGACAAGAGATTTACTATTAAAATTTGTGTATAAACTTTTCAGGAAAAGTATCATAAATAATGTTTGAAATGTACTCAGGAAAAACTTGAAAGAATAAAAAGAAATGTTTCATTGAAGTTATTCAATGCCTTTTCAAGAAGGGTGTAACAAAGAATTTGTTTGAAATATACTCAGGACAAACTATATCAAAGACATCTAAATACATCAGTTGTTGTTGCTACAAAGACATCACATATAAATTGGATAACATAATTGTTTGGAGATAACCCAAAAAAGACCCTTAAAGGATAATGCATGGCAATGTTAATTGCAATAATCTGCCTTCCTATGAGTCTTCCCTATCTGTTCAAAATGGTGTGCAGTAGAAAAGCCTGGTGGAAAAAATGACAGTGGAAAGAAAGCCTGTTGGAAGAAAAGCCTGGTGGAAAGAAAGCCAGGTGTGTTTTGAAAAACATGGGAAAAAAGCCTGGTGTTTGTACATATCAAGATTAATGATGAAGTAGAACTAAATTATTATTATAATTCCATTTGCTTAAAACAAGAAATACAAAGTAACACTATATGCAAGCACAGTAAACAAACTTTTATACATTTCATTAAAATGAAACACAAAATATACAAATGTTAAATCAGCACTTTGTACATGTAAGGAAAAGCATAATCATATTACATTTTTTTCATTTACAACCAATGTCTTATACAATGGTCAATTCCTTGCAAAAAGGTTTTCAACAGACTTGTCTCCATTTTTCCTAGCATGACAAAGGCACTAAAAACCTGCTCAGTATTGGGTCTTAAACACAGATTAAAACCTTTAATTATTTGTCAAAGTGAATGAGAAGTCTTTCAAGTACCTACTTTGGACTTCAGCACAAAAAAATCTGACTAAAACAAGTTGCTGCACATAGTTGCAATTAGTAATTTTGTAAATCCCATAATTAGGTGTTCCACTGTTACCCTGTGAAACAAACTTTTGTTGCAAATCCAGAAACCCTATTATTGCATGTTTAGGAACAAGTTTCATTTCTTTTAGTGATATACTGACATACTTTTAAAACAACTACTCAAAAAGCAAAATAAACTTTACATAATTCTGCATTCTATATTGATAAAAATAAATTGTAACAGAAAAATAAATTAATGTACCAAACACATTTTTAAATCAAATGGTTTTACTTCATCATTAATCTTGATTTGTATCAAACCTAAAAAAAGACACCGGGCTTTTTTCCATCTTTTCCAAACAGACCAGGCCTTTTTTTCCACCAGGATTCTTTCCAATGCCATTTTATCCACCAGGCTTTTTTCATTCATTCATTAAAAATAAGCCTGAAAATACTTGTGATCTTTGTGAGCAATCTGTGCCAGGTAATGCTGGGAGTTTAAAAGTGCATATTAGAAACATCAGACACAGTCAAATCCTCAGTCTTAAGGGCAGTGGTGCAATGTGTGCAAAATCTCTCTCAAGGGAAACAAGGGCAGCTTTAAAGTACATTATAGAGACTAAGCATAAACATAAAGCCAAAAGTGACATTGACAATAAAGATAAAGACAAAGCAAGTAGTGACACTAATTCTAAAAAAACAAACAAATGCCAACACCTCTTTGTGATTAAATATTTGAGCCTGATGAGGAAGAGGTGGAGTTTGAGGGATTTTGGATAGGATGAAGCTGATCAGCTAGAGGTCCTGTTAAATTCTGAGGTGTGTGAGAAGTCTAATGATGAAGAGTATGAAGAAATAGACACAAATTGTAAAAATTTTATTGTAATTTAACTTTTTGTAAGTTAAATACTTACCTTATCCTCACTAGTACTTACGTGTTGGCGGGAGCAAACAAGTACGACCAAACGAGAATATTTTTAAAATAAATATTCTTATCGGTACCAGTATGTATACGCATGACTGCGCATGCGCGTGCACCGGAAGAACCCCGTTAAGCCTCACTTTAATTTTGGGAGCCAATATAATATATTGTAAACCCAAAAATCTTGAAAATGTGGGGTTGGCAGGGCGGGAATCCGAATCTAGTGAGGATAAGGTAAGTATTTAACTTACAAAAAGTTAAATTACAATAAAATTTTTACATTTTATTGCGTAAAATACCCTTACCTTATCCTCACTAGTGCTTGATTACAACCATACTGGTGGTGGGATTTTTAATATTTTTGCCACCAAAAGCAGGGATAATCAAATGAAAAGACAAAGTACACATCTCAAGAAAACTTGAGAGTACCAGACTATATTATGCAGTAAAAGCAACTTAACAAATAACATTTAGTAGTTATATATGTCAGCACTACCTGGCAACCTTCCCAAAGGTGCCTTGGCCCTGCATGCATGTTTTAGATCCAATGTACTAAATTCAAACACACTTGTGGTGAAAAGTACAAGAGTATGATAGGCATACTTAGCAAAATAACAAAGTAACCTATGTAGTCATATTCTGTTATTAAGTAAACTGGAACTGTCCAGAATAGGCATTGAAAAATTCCACACCTTTGGAATTTTTATAACACTAAATACCAATGTGTTCACCAACCATTGAAAGGGGCATTGGTAAATAACAGGAAACTGTGCTCCTCCATATGGAGAAGACCTCCTGTTAACACATTCCTTGGGTCTTTCCACCAGATCAGATGCTTTCCCAAGATCTCTGAATGAAATGAATGTCCCATGATTGGGGTATTTCCAATAGGTCTGTCTTCAAATACCACTAAAATGTGTCATCTGGCCACTGGAATTGTATATATATATACATATAATTACTGTAATGTATAATACAATACACAAACTATGAAGGAACCACATGTCGATACCGTAGTTCCAAAGAATAGACTGACCTTCATTTGACTTCCAAGTCATAAGTTAAAGTATAAAACTGTGTAATGTGAATCCAGCCATATAAGGAGCATTTTAACCTTGACCCTAGGAACATTCTAAATTCCAAGGTCAGATACTTGATCAGCTAGCAGAACTGTCTGTCTTTGACATGGTAACTCCTTGTTTACCTCCTGAAAAGCCATCATGAATGATGAATAGCACATATTCCCCTAAGATTTGCAATATGTCAAGATATACTCTTAGAGCTATAAGGGGCAAAGGGTCCTATCTTCCGTGAAAGCAGGCCCATCTGAGGCTATCTGTTCTCTGCCAGGAGTACTGATGAAGGAGAAATTGTGACTCCTTCCAGTTCTGTGTTTCAATAATTTGAAAGTCCAAACAACATCACCTCTCTATCTATCAGAGACCCAGATCATGAGAAACTGATTTGACTGTCAGAATGTTCAAATTCTGATTCAGACTGTATAAACAGACTTTGTCAAGACTAAAATAATCAAGACAAGACCAAAGAATGTAAAAGGTATAGCACCATCCTTCATTAGTCTATCCTAAGAAAACCCACTATCAATCCATTAGATCAGAACTATGAATGATTTCAAAAATTAACTCAAATGAAACCAATCAATCAGTCTATTGAGTTCAAAACTATGAAGGATTTCAACAGTGAACCCAACTGAAAACCATGAATCAGTCTATTGAGTCCATACCTATGAAATATTTCAATAGTGAACCCAAAGAAAAACCCATTTATCAGTCTATTGAGTTCATAACTATGAATGATTTCAATAGTGAACCCAAATGGTTTGCAATAGCATCCCTGTATCCTGCAAGAGTGGTAGAACCAGATTCTACTGGTGAATCAATGGTTCCAAAACCTGCCCTTGAGAAGAGAGAAGGCTATTGGAAGTCCAACTGAACCCCCTTCCATCAGATTCAAAAGAACTACCTTGCTCTGTAGACCTTTTTTTTTTTTTTTTTTTTTTTCTGAACTGAGATAGGCAGGCTTTGGTGAATCTGTAGTTGATAGCTGCTTAAAGAGATTTCTCCATGCTGCAGGCCAATAGTGGTTTGGGGAATAAGTCCATCAGGTCCCAGACCAACACCTCCCTGGTCACCCTGGGATTCCTGCTATTATGTAATAAGTATAATTTCATTTTTTTTTACCATTTTGAAGTGAGAAATACTTAACAGTAGGCAAAACCAAACAGTGCCTTGAATAAGATACTCAATACCTCCACTGCCATTGTATTGCATCGCATTAGGGTAATATACTGGTGAAATAAACACAGATAGCTTGTTCTTCATCTTTATTACCAAGCTATGTAACATAGCAGTGTGCCAGATATGGCAAACCATATGAAAACCATGAGATGACGGACATTCTGTTTGAATGACTTATCCCTGTATGTAAGGATGTTGATATCCCATTATCACAGCCTTAAATGTAGTGAGCCCTCACAATTTGTTGTGGGCTTACAAAGGACCATTAGATGTCAGATACAAATCTAATGAAAGGGTAAGATAAACAACAGGGTGCTATGCCGTTATCTGAAGCAAAACCCTCATGTTTTGAAGGTGAATGTGAAAACCATTAACATCAGAACTGCAGCCCTCAGTATCCCCTGACAGTAGCCCTGGTTTCTGTGGCTGACCATATGACAGCAAACGGGTCTCCCAAATGTGTTTTTTGACCCTCTATAAAGTTCTGTAAACTATAAACATGTCTGAAAATGAAGAGATTTATTCCAATGGAATTTCCAAGCAACATTTATGTGAAGAATGTCCATTGGAACTGAATGTTCTAAGTTATAGATTCCTATAAATGACATGAGAATTATGGGAATGGCTAATAAACTTGTATGTACACCATCCATAAGCTTCTCAAATACCCCACTTTCCTTCTATGGGGACGCTTCACCCTTGCCATGGATGAATTAGTAAGTGCTGTGATGGGATGAGTTCTGACATCCAAATACCAGACTTCTTTATATAGGGACACTTCACCCTTGCCAAGGTTGAATTTGTCACCAAAGAAGCGGAAGTGTTTTATTGGGATGAGTTCTAACCCCATAAGCCTACCACCCACTGTAGTTCCGTACACAGGCCACTAATTCCTTCGATTTCTACAAGCAAATATGTGATGTTGGTGACAGTACATAACCAGTGTTCTCAATAGTGATGAATGTGGTGCTACACGGACAAATTCAAATGGACATGTTGCTGTACCGAAGTGTAGGGCTGTGAACTGAAAAGAATGACCTATGACAGGGTGCATTCTTTCACCAGCAAACAAACAATGAAGCATAACATTTAGATGTACCTAGGATTGAGGAAGAACGCGTCTGATAGATGTAACGCGACTACCTATCCATCTTCGCAAATGGAGTACTGATTACCTTGCGGTTTGCATCCTCAAAGTTGAGACCGTGTGATGTTTGATGCACACACTACCCTCACAGATCACCAATGAACTGTAAAACTGTAGGCTTATGCACATTTTACTGAACTTATAAACGTATAGAAGCATTTGATGGACACTTTAACCATTAAAGTTGTTGTTTCCTGTCAGAATATAACCGCTATGAATTGTGGGAATTCTCGACAATTCGATAAGGTATTTCCAATGTTAAACCGAATTGCAGAATGTGCCCAACCTCGAGATGACATTCATTTTTAAATTAGATGTTGCAGTAAAACAACCTCCAGCCATCATTTCTTCAAACCTTGGTTGTCACTTCCAAAAGCAATACCTCTGACGGATTGTGATGCGTTCTGTTAATTCTTGTCTGTATTACCACAAAATAACTTGTGACATATTAATTAGTGTATATGTGCTACTAAGTCGTTGCTTCTAAAACTTCTCAATAAAAAAGAAAGAGATTAGGTCTGAATGTAGCTGAGCAGTACTTCCATGTCTTAATGAAGTGTTGGCCCACTGGAACCAAACCCAAATATTACAGTATTTCCCAAGTTTGAGAGTTACTTGTCGAGAATTGTGACCAGAAGATGGACAACCATAGCATTTAAATATGCTGTGTTTTAAACTGCATGGTTGTAAACTGTGAAATATGCCCATAAAGCTATAGAAGACAAGGTAGATTGAACAAATGCTTCTGAAAAATCCTGGCATTTGTGTGCTGTTGAGAAATCTATTGACGTGTTTCTACAATGAGAAACCCCAACACAGACCTTCCATATGGTAGAAAAGTGGTGAAAGCAAACCCTTCCCATACCAAATTGAATGGATGATAAGGTTTAACTTAGGTAGTTCTTCTTAATCTCCAGCAGCTTCTGTCATAAATACCTCATCAAAAAACAGAGTTGTTACTTGTTTTCAACTGAAGTATATTACCATCAGGCTCCTTCTCCCATGGCAACCTTGTGTTAAGTGAGACAAGACAAAGACTGGCAGCCTCTCAGAGATGTTCTAGCCTTTGAAAAACTATTAACCCTGCATGGTAGTTCCTTGTAGAAGAAAACCTTCATTTTCAGCATGGCTGTCTCCTGTTGTTTTATATAACTGACCAATGAAATAAATTTGTTTCCATTACGATCAGTCCGTAGGAAATACATCTTGGCACAGTGCAGTCCCTGCTAAGTTGCTTCACCCGAGGAAGAACTGTCATTTATTTCCAAATGAAAGTCTGTAGCCTGTAGATGTGAACTATCTGATGAGAATAACTTCTGTTTATGATGGATTCTTCTGTTATAGGGGTTGCCTCTGCCATATTTACCTCACTAGAGGAGGCAGAGGTACTACCCTTTATGAGATGAAGATCGTATTCTGGCCACTCAACTGGCACCAGGGAGAGATCTGTGAAGAGGAAGATCTTGAAGAATTGCAGTTTCTGTCGTCTTTCTTCTGTATTAAAAACAATGAAGCAGAGGACTGATGAGGTTCTTCTGTTCATTAATAAGACAGTTGATGGACCCTGTATAGCTTCTAGACATGCTAGTATAAGCTGCAGAAGGTCTGAAGATGAATTCTTCTCAATGTCGAGGAAAATCTTCTTTTAAAATGGCTAACAGGACCCTACCACTAACTAAGAAAAAGGTCTTTATAGCCGTAGATCCACTGGAAAAAACAACTTCCTGATGAAGATGGCTGGCAAATAACAAAAGAAAAGAAATAAAACCTCCCAATTCGTATGAAAGCGTGAATTCTTTTCTAAAACATCTCCCTCCTTGCCAGCCATGTTGAAACTCTTCGCAAACGAAGATCATGTCAAACGATGTTTACTCCCTTACGACCAAAATAAAAGTGAGGCTTAACGGGGTTCTTCCGGTGCACGCGCATGCGCGGTCATGCGTATACATACTGGTACCGACAAGAATATTTATTTTAAAAATATTCTCGTTTGGTCGT
The DNA here is from genome assembly GCA_964017235.1 of Sabellastarte sp. h YS-2021. Taxonomy (NCBI): domain Eukaryota; kingdom Metazoa; phylum Annelida; class Polychaeta; order Sabellida; family Sabellidae; genus Sabellastarte; species Sabellastarte sp. h YS-2021. The sequence continues at coordinate 45,922,592 of OZ024929.1, forward strand.
ACTTGTTTGCTCCCGCCAACACGTAAGCACTAGTGAGGATAAGGTAAGGGTATTTTACGCAATAAAACAAAGACCTTCCTGAAAGTGGAAAAGATAAACTTAAATTTATGATTAGGCAACACAGTTACAAGTCCTCCATCTTCATCTTGATAAACTGAAAAAAAGAGAAAATCACACTTCTCCAATCATGGCTACTAGAGTTACATTTTAGAGTTTAAATAAAGGTGTTGAGGAATCACCGGTGTGAGTAACTGTTGGTGTTTTGCTTGTAAATGTTACCAAAAATAAGAATGGGGGGGGGGGGGCTCAAAAGTGATGTATGGAGAATAAGAACATGCCCGTAAGGGAGGGGGGGGCAAAATGTCTGTATGGAAGATAAAAACATGTCCGGGGGTGGGGGGTGGGGGTGGCGTTCAACTTTCCCACATAGGGTCGGGTCCACGGTTCAAACCTCCAACCTCAGATGTGGGAGGCAAGTGTTTTATCCCACTACACAACTGAGCCCCCTACTTTGTTTTTGTACAACTAATACCCAGATATTTTCACAGTACAGTTAACTGAACACCCGGTTAACTATGATGAACGTGTAAAAATATAACTAGTATTTCTGGTAGTATTTTAGTACCTGTTTCACATTGGGTGCCCGTAAAACCTTCATCACAGACACAAACAGGATCACCTCCATTTTCCTGGCAATCACCATTTTCACAAGTGATGGAGGCACAGTTCAATTCTGAAGCAAACAATAACTTAGTAAATATCAGCTGCTACCTAATCATTTCTGGGTCAAATGAAAGTACAGTAAAACCTCTTATTATCTGACCCTCTATTATCCAAAGTTTTAATCATCCGGCTTCAAACCCACTCTCAAAACTCAATATTAAAACCTGCTATTTATTGTTACTTCCCCAAGAGGGTCAGATAATAGAGTTTATACTGTATACAGATGTCATGCATGTAAAAATGTATTAGGCTTTAATATGTGGTGCCAACTGATGCCTGTATGATTCAACCTTAATCACAAGGTAGTCTTCTATTGTAATCTTATATGCTCAGGCTTTGATAAGGCTATCTTATAATTACAAGATAAGGTTGTACAAATACCCTACAAATAATATAAGAGATTACAGTTAGTAGCTCTATTATTGGACATGCTGGGACTTTAAGGTTTTGTTCGGCTAATAGACCATTTATAACAAGATGCACTCAGAGAGAGCAAAACGCTCGACTCTTAGTGACCAGTCTCTCAAGTGATATAAAGTATTGTACGGAAGACAATAAAATAAAACCAAACATGTAAATTAATCTTCATAGAAATATCAAGTAGAAAGCTAAAGTGATTAAAAATACATTGAAATGGGACCTCTGAAAAATCATGATTTTTTTGTATCCAAAATAAGATTCAGATCTTTCTTTTAGTAACTTCTTCCTTCAGACAGGTCCTACCCACAAATTTTTAAATAAAGATCTGTTCATTAGTTCTAGAGTAATGTAAACACACACACACAAAAAAAACAAAAAACAAAGAGACAATTAAACAATTAGCACACAAAAATATAAACTGCTGGTGGAGGTAAAAATATTGCTTAAAGATCACTTCTTGGTGAAAATCACGCATGGTAATTTTTTGTGATTGACTGTCAAGGTATTCAAAGAAAAAAGAGAAAATAAAACAGAAATAATAATTAATAAAAATAATGAATATATCACCTCCGTCTTTATTATGTTTATGTCAATTTCAAGCCATAAAATGAGAAGAAATATTTTTACTTAAAGTCAGCAAGTATCACAAGCTAGGTTTGTGACCTCACAATGACAGTTGCATTGTGACATCACTGAGTAATGACATCATCAGAAAGTAAAATATTGATTTTTGACGTATGTGATGAAGAGAAGCAGTTTCACTGTGAATTCCCGATTAAAAATAAGAAAAACTCTCTCCTGGCTTTAATTTTCACACAAATTACACCAAATTTTCAAGAATCCGTCTGTACCCCATGAAATATCTGCCCACCAAATTTGAGCTTGATTGGTGTTATAGTTTTTGAGTTATAAGGGCGAAACGGTGCACAGACAGACAGACAGACAGACAGAAACAAACTGATCACAATAACCCTCTCCTATCGTCGAGCGTTAAAAATAGATATTTAATAGTATCTTAGTATAAATATAAAGGTCAGTGAAACACAAATTTCAGAGAGCTGAAATGAGTTCATGAAAGCAAATATTTGGATAAAAGGCAGTCAGACAATAAATATTGAACTGCACTGTCTTTTAATATTGAAATAATAAGATTATGTAATTTAGCAATTATAAGAAAACACTTATCCTTCATTAACACTGTCAAGGAGAATATGTAATCATTGGACATCCTGTTTCATTTGCTTGTATGTTAGCAAGATCAAGAAAACACTACAGCCCAGGGGTGGTATTCACTAACATGGATCAGTAAAGATCAGATCAAATTTAAACAAAAATGATCACTTTATGATCAGATTTTTGGATCAGCTCAGATTGGTATTCATGAAACATTTGATCTGATATTTTGATCAAAGTTTGGATTAACTATGATCCATGCTCTTTGATGGATTAATTTTTGGATCAAGATAGATAAAAAATAACTGATAGAAGATTTATTTCTCAGGGAAGATGAATGTTCTAATCCGTTATTACAGAGGCAGACAGTATTTCACAACTGAATAAACCTTTTAAAATTGTGTGAAATTCATACAAAGTCAGATCAAATATTTCATCTTTTCAGTTCAAGTGATCCATGGTTTCTGAATAGCTATTTGATCCCATGGCTCACTTGAAACTTTTTTCTCAAATTTGATCTGATCTTGATCTGATCTTAATCCTTGTTAGTGAATACCGTCCCTGATTTATATCAAATTTTCACTACGGGTGGGTCTTGATCTTAAATAGAGAATTGATGTAAATTTTGGGAATGCAACAAATTCTGGATCTAGACTTTTTTCAAGGGATTTGTTGAGTCTTGGCCGAGGTTTGCACTCTTGTTGAGGTGCTCTCATTGTCTTCACAGACCATGACCAGTAATTATGACAATACATTTCCTTGTAACACATTATTAAGATAACAGGTGATAAATTATGATGCAAACAAACCTCAGTCATTACCAGGCACTGACAGCAATGGATAAAGCACATGTCAAATTTATTTGAAAATTATATCACTATGATCATCATGATGGGAATACACCGGGGTGTTAAAAATTACCTGGTTTATGACATTTTAACTTATTAAATACTGGTGATATCAAATAATAAACACAAAGAACACCAAAAAATAAAACTGAAACTGTAAAACTGAATAAAAGGGTATATAATGTAGGCAGGTTTTTGCAGGTGTGTGTAAGAAGCAAGGTATAAAATATAGAATTATATTTACATACAAAGTGCACAATACTCTATACGATACAATCTGTACATCTTTATACATGACTTTTATTTACAAAATAGAATAACAGAATAAATAAAGGAGTAAATAAATAAATAAATGCCTGTTTCACAATAAGCCCCAGTAAACTCTTGTGTACACTGGCAGGTGTTGAACTCTTCATCTCCAGTCTCACACGTTCCTCCATTTTGACAGTCACCGTCTGAGCTACAGGAGAGTTCTGTATTGTATACAATAATATATATAGTGAGAAATGTACAATATTCGCCGGTAAGGGAACCCCGCCTTCAGTTTAAATACATTTACTGTTTTCTTCACAATATAACAGGCTTTTTTGCCAATGATGACATTGTCGGGCATAGTTATGCTCTGGAATATTGGATTGGTTTATTGTAATGCTCAATATGAGCATGTCTTAACATTGAAAATTTTGTGAGTTTGATTCAGGAAAAATTGTGTAGAGCAGAGATATAGAAAATTTATTAATTGGTAACTTGGTAATATTCTACACTGTGTGACAAAAATATACTAGTCAATAGATAAATTCATATAATAAAATTCTGTCCTTTTGTGTTGAGTTTAAATTCATTCCATTGTTTTGTTGGTCCGTTTAAATTAACTATATTTGTGTCAATTTTGTATTGTAGGCGTATTATGTTTTGGATAACTTGTATTAAAAAATACACATAATGTTTGTTTTTGCTTTGTCAATTTCATTTCACTGTGATAATAATACCTGTAATAGGGAATAAATAATTTAAAATAAAGTATGTAATAATGAATACCAAAGTGTGAAGTTTTTGTAACTACTTGCATTTCAACCCCCATGATTGCATCTATATAAATTAATAAATGAAACAGAAGCAATATATAAAACATAAACATAATTAAATACCACTGATATAAATACATCTTTGTACAGCTTCGTACTTCAACGAGACGAGATGAATGTGCTATGCTTCAGAATACATCGTAAAAGTTGGGACGAAATTAAACTTATAATGGCTAATTCTCTGGAATCTCAAATAGCCATGTTTGCCAATAATAAGAGACTGCCTTCAGATAAACATCCAAAAACAATTTTGCAATACGATTTAAACATAGGAAATTAAATAACCTTATTTTAATTTGGAAGAAGTAAAGAGGTTTCAGGGGGTGGGAGATCTTTGTAAAGTTCTCATTAATTTTCTCCTTGTTTGAAAACATCTAAAGCAGTGGTCACACTTATCTCTGGCAACCAAGTGTAGCCCTATTTGAAAACTGGTGTCCTTACATCACGAGATCTGTGCAACTGGCTTATAAGTCTGTATAGAAAGGTGCCCAAATTATGAAAAATAATGTTCAAAACTTCTTGTCATGTCTGGTGGGTGGGCTAAAGAACTAAATAGAAAGACTCAGACTGGGGGTGGGGGGAAGTTGGTGTAGGCAAGGGAAATGAAACATTTTAATCTGGATTCAAATGTGAATATGTAACATTCAAATTTTTTCTTTAGCTGATGAGGAAATGTCCACATATGCATATTCGAAATGTATACATGTAAAAGCAGTGTGGAATGTTGGAATGTAAAAGGAAATGGATTGGAATTGTTCCATGAATGATCCCATATCATCGCAAATGTTTGACTTGGCCTCAAAGTATTAGGGAAGTGGACACTGTCCAAAAAGTTGATCAAGCTGAAATTGTGAAACAAATCTTTCACATGGAATTTGTTTGACAAAATATACAGCAACCACCAAAAGTTTTGCTTAATTTAATCAATTAAGGATTCTTTTGAATGTAACATAACTTATAATGGTGTAATGATTGCAGAAAACTTCTCAAATATAAAGGGAACTGGAAAATTAACTTTGTGTTTATCTTAAACTTGTTACATTACATTGTTTTACTGCATTTTATACTCTGCATGCAGCTTTATTGTAAATCCCCACTGGCTACTCTTGCCCACCCAGGGAGTAGTGTAATAGTAGATTATGTAGAAGAGCAAAATAAAGTCTTTAGAAGGGGACAAAACATGAAACACATAACAAAGATAAGCTATTAATGTTGTCATTTTCAGTTCACATGAACAGCAACAAAAATCGCATTGCCTGTTTCACAGAATTTTCCAGTAAAACTTTCTCTGCACTGGCATTCTGAATCTGTTCCAAGATCTGTACAAGATCCTCCATTTTGACAAAGCAATGCTGAAGAATTGTTGCAAGGCTTAGCTGTAAACAAAATGATACAACTGATGTTTATAAAATATACCTACAGCCAACCGATAGCTTTTTTATGGTTATATAAAGTAAGGTGTTTGTTAAATGCTTTGACTTATATACTGATTATTATATTGATATACATATGCTAAGCAAATAATATTAGGTGATTACTCAAACTTGGCAATTGATGTTAATGTTTTGGTTTGTAAAATTAAAGCAATTTTATAATACGGATAAAATATACTTCAGCTACAGCAAGAAATGTGATAAATAATATAAGTTAATAAAATTTAAATTAAATAAACACAAATAATTAAAAAAAAAACTTTTAATGCAGAATATAAAAACAATTGGTTTAAAAATATTACAATGATTAAAAGTAAATAAAAAAGCAAAACACCATATAAAACAACTGATGAATTAATAAATTAAATACATGGTACACAAGAGATTAAGCTAAGCTGTAACTGAAAACTGAGACTGTTGGATAGGTAAATTATAATAATTATTATACTACATAAAAATTCAGTGCCTGTTTGACAAAGCTCCCCAGTATACAAATCTGTGCATTCACATTCAGAGTTTGGAGCATCGCCAAGGCAAGTACCTCCATTTTGACAAGGTACTGATGGGGTACAGGGAAGAGCTGCAAGAGACAGGAGTGAGTTTTAATATTATGTTGACCTGCATGTGATGGAAGAATACCTCTTTTATAACCAGAAAAGCACTCGGGAGAGTGCAAAACCTCCTCTAAGGCCCAATACCGTCAATATGGTTTATGAGTGAAATGACAAAAAATTTTTTAAAAAATTCCTGATATGTAGACACATGATTCAGATCAACACCAAAATCTAAATTTTCTGTTCCTCATGCTATGGACATTTTCTCAATATTTCATCAAAATTTGTCACTAATTTCTCAAGTTGTTTTGTAAAAAAAAAATAAAAAATAAAGCTCCAAGAAATCCTTTAAAAATTTCTAGATCCTGATGGTGTTCAAAAGCATCAACAAAATTTTACCATCGGTTTGTTATGCCATTGTCAAGTTGACAGCACTGAAAACTTTACCAAGCTCCACCCACAACTTCTTGAGTAATTTTGCAGATAAACAAATGTACTCTGCCAATTACATACACCTCCTTGTCAGAAGTTAATAAACTGGAGTGTGTTGAATAATTTGTGTTTACATATTCTTAGCTTGGAAGAGGGTCTGACGGAGTGGTGGAGCACTTTATTTGGACACCAGGAGGTAGCTTAAGGTTTTGGGCAATGTTCATAACATTTTGCCAAGATATAAACACAGTATCAACTAGGCCCGGGGTAATGGTTATGTGTAATGCACTGTAAGGCATCATACATTCCAATGTAATGTGTAATGCACATTAAAAAGGGAAAAATAATGTGTTACGTAATGCATTACTTTTGAAAAAGTAATGTGAATTCACATTACTTAATAGTTTTCAATTACATGTCATTACTTTTTTAATGAATATTTTAATCTGTACAGTATATCAACTGGATTTCTTTGTAACGTAATATTGCGACTAGAAAGAATTGATATAGCAAAGTCACTAGGACCTCCACCAGGGGGCATTTCTGAGAATTTGGGATTTTTGTACATAAAGAATATAATCCAGATCGTTCCAAAAATGTAATCACCTATTCCTTTTGCCAGGCCCTACTCAAATGAAATATTTTAGGAATATCTGTTCATTACTTTTGGAGTAATGGCAATCAGAAAGCCAAAGTCATTGAAAATATATTAAAAATGGGACCTTTGAAAATTTAGGATTTTTTTTTTTTGCATCTAGAATATGATCCGGATCTTTCCCAAATTTTAATCACTCCTTCCTTCAATGGACAGCCCCACCCACATATTAAATCACTTCAGAAAGATCCGTTCATTACTGTTACAGTTATCATGACCACAGAAAACAAAGAAAGACAGCCAAAAACATAACCTCCTGATGAAGGTCCACAAATAAAAATAAAATAAACAAATGCCTTGTTCACAGAATGATCCCGTGAAATTGAGAGCACATTGACAACTAGATGAATCACCCTCCTCTACACAAACACCACCATTTTCACACAAAACAGTAGAAGAACATGGCAAAGCTGTAATTAAAACAATGACGTGAAAAACATAGCCAACTTTCACTGCACATGTAAGATATATAACATTAATTGATGCACAAGAGTAGGTAAAGCAAAATAGGATTATGGTTTTTAACACAAATGGCGGTTAGCTTCAATGTTTAAATTTTGGAGAAAACAAATTATACATAATATTGTTTTGGGGAAAATAAGTAGTTCCACCTCAGGCCAATGTCTGGGCTATTGCTTAGATTTATGATAATGTGTAAATGAGCAAATAAAATTCAATGAAAACTTATTAAGATCATTATGTTATAGTTTTTATATGAGCCAACTTTTAAATAGGGTATAAATTGTTAAAAAAATGAATCTCAAAAAAATGTCTAAATTTTATTTATCCACATTTGGTATCATGCATAAAGTTTCTTCTGATACGAAATTATGGTTGTTTTATATTTTGCTACCCTGTTCATTTAAGGTTCTCAAAGGAGGAATGATTACCACTTTGCAGTTTATACAATGCTATAAGAAGGAAGTTCAACTATAACAGTTTAATAAAAATAGCATCAGAGATGTCCGTACTCCACAGCCTGGGGAAATAGTTTTCAACACCATGAGATATACAAGTAGTGAAACAGTACAAAGATCGGGATACTTTCAGAGCAGTGTCAGTTATAGTAAGCCACAATTAAGGTTTAAATGTAGAGAAAATAACATCTAAGAGAAACAAAATGTATGCAAAGATAATATATTAAAACAACACAATTCAATAGCAAGATGACAGCATTAATCAGTAAACTAAAAACTATGATGCACACCCACAACCCCTAAGCAATGTCCCTACCAACTATCAACTTCCTACACTTTACAGTTTCAGAGATATTGCCTGGACAAAATTTTATAGGTCAAGGTCACTATGGCAAGGTCAAATGTCAAATCAAGGTCACATCATGACATTGCACACCTACAACCCTTAACCAATGTCCCTACTAAGTATCAACTTCCTACATCTTATGCTTTCTGAGATATAGCCCGGACAAGCATTTATAGGTTAAGATCACTACAGCAAGGTCAAAGTCAAATCAAGGTCACACCATGACGTTGCACACCTACACCCCCTAACCAATGTCCCTACCAAGTATCAACTTCCTACACCTTACAGTTTCTGAGATATAGTCCGGACAAGATTTTATAGGTCAAGGTCACTACGGCAAGGTCAAATCAAGGTCACACCATGACGCTGCACACCTATATCCCCTAACCAATGTCCCTACCTAGTATCAACTTCCTACACCTTACAGTTTCCGAGATATAGCCCGGACAAGATTTTCAAACTCAAGGTCACTGCGGCACGGTCAAAGGTCAAATCAAGGTCACACTATGATGTTGCACACCTACACCCCCTAACCAATGTCCCTACCTAGTATTAACTTCCTACACCTTACAGCTTCTGAGATACAGGCTGGACAAACTTTTCCCGCCGCCCGCCCGCCCATCCGGACACCATGGGTGAAAACAATACCCCGACAGCCCTTAAGGGCTGTGGGGTAAAAAAACTATTTGGCAATCTACTGATGACTGTCCTGAATGATATATTTTGATAAAATATTAGAAAAGAACATATTTGCCTGTCTGACAAAGAATTCCTTCATATAAATTGTCTCTACACTGACAGACAAAAGTAGTTCCATTTTCCAGACACGTGCCACCATTTTCACAAGGTAGATTTGGGGAACATGTAATCACTGGATAAAATAAGTAGCAACCATAATTAGCCAACAGTTTTATAGATTTTATTCTCATTATTTGATGTGTAAGTGTATATGAGTCACATAACTTAAAAAGAATTCATGATTTTATAAAAATGGTGAGAAAGCAAAAAGAAAAGAGTACGAAAAGGTTGAGTTTCAATATTACAGCAATAACTCACATAGCATTTAGGTTTAATTCTTCAAAGTTTAAGGTTTAATAGAGTGTAGAAGAATAATTATATTATATTTCCATAGTTAGAAATGAAACAGGTTGCACAAGAGCCAGAGCTGTGACAACATATGGGATGTACATATTACTTAGTATGTAGAGAAAATGGCCAATTTGAAAATGTGTTGAAATTAACCATTATAATGGATACCTCAGTTGAAGTATTGCATGAAACAGACAGATACTGAACAGACGTTGAAACATAATTTTCTATGCCACCTCTATAACTGATAAAATAAACAGTTTTTCTGCTTTGAACATTCATTAAAGTAGTCAATGACATGGATGCAATACCATGAAAATCTGTTAGCACATTTGTTGGGTGACATAAAATACCTTTTGTGTATTTCTGACCTTGAGAAAATATATTATGACAGTCAATCATATGTAGCTGTAATAAGCTTCAGTTGAAATTATTTTTGAGGTCTTGGCTGTAAGAAAATGTAGGTATATCATTCAGTGAGCATCAACCATAACTAGAACTAAATCATGTGCATAGTCAATATATTTTTGCAGATCTATTCTGCTGTACCACTGTTTACTTAAAAGTTAACACTTAGACCATGCATAAACACAAGGCATAATAACCTGTTTCACAAAGATCGCCAGTATATTCCTGAGCACACTGACATTCAGTGACATTGTTACCCGACTCCAAACATGAGCCTCCATTTTGACAAGGAACTGATGGTGAACATAATACTGAAAGAAGTTACAATATCAATGTATTTACAGTATTATATAAATGATTACAACTAAAACCACAAAGCAGGTATAAATATAGAAAGCAAGCCAAATGTATCTATAAATTATATACTATATACTCTGATTATGTAGAACCTGTACAAGTTGAATTTAAGTAGAAGTACAGTCGGTTTGAGACACAAATACAAGAAAATGTAGAATTTTTGTGGGTACAACTAGACATTGGCCATAACTAGAACCCAAATCCTGTTGATACTGGTGATAGAGTCTGAGGCAGTCCTTGTGGACTAGTTGACAACCGTAAACTGTTTCATATTATTGAATTTAATAATCCTGGGGTTAAGATTCCTGTAAGTAATCTAATGTTTACTGTAAAAATGCCATAATGTGATGGAATTTGGTTCTAAATATTTACATTTGGTACAGCAATGGAGACATTCAAAGACATCCAGATTATTTGTACAGGTTAATGAAAAATGGGGAATATATTAGGGTATGAATTATCACATATTTTCTTATATACCTGTATTTATATTGATAGTACAGTGAGAATAATACTTCAACATATGGCCTACTGGGTTCATGATGGTATGGATATTGTCATTTACAAACAACTGGTTTATACCAGTCATCAGGTGGCTGTTTTACTGTCACAAATGGATTGGTAGCAAACTGCAAGATTCTGGCACAATTAGAGTCAAAAATTTCTCTCAGCCTGTGAACTTTGCCCAATACACTTCCTATAACACTAAAGACCAGTTCCTGAAGGTAAAGTTTCAATCTGCAATGGTAATTAATGACTTAGGAGTGCTCTTCAAGTGATTCTGCCATGTTTGGGAGTGCTTCTTGAAAATTGGAAGTAGTTTGGTATTTAATCCAGAGATCAAAGCTATACAGGATTTCTGATAAACACTACTAAAGAATGCCTATGATGCAGAAGATTAATGATGGGCTTGCAAGAATGTTATAAATGTTCCAAAAACCTTGCTGAACTATATAGGGACCTAATACAGTTTGAGTGGATGCATTTGCGAACTGCCTGCAATACATTTGCATAACTAATGATATTCGGAAGGTATGAGAGACATGACCGAATGGCTTGCCATATAACCTTATTTCCTAGGATTGTAGTAAATAGTTACAGTAAATGTTAAAAGGTATTTTTTGTAATAATTATATTATCAAAGAGATACAGAATGAAGTCATTTAATCTTTGGGTGTAATATTATTAATAATAGCACTTCAGCAAGTTTTGAACATGTCATATTTTGGCAATGTCTGTCAATCACAATAACATCTCCAGACAATTGTGCACATATGATGGAGATACTTGTTTGTATGCAAATTCTTTCAGTTTGTGGCTTCAATACTTTGTACTATTTCCATGAAAGTAGAGGTAGGGTTAGTGTCTGCTCTACAGACTGTGGTTTCAGAGAGCATCAATTTTACATAACAAAAGAAGAAATGTTCAGTGCCTGTTTCGCAGTATGGTCCAGTAAAGTTTTCGGTACATTGACACTCAGGAACTGAAGTCTCATTGGAACAGAAACCACCATTTTGACAGGACACTGATGGTGAACAAGGTTCAGCTGTAAGGAAATAAATACTGTAAAAGCCAAAATTTCCTCAAGGCATTAATTTTAGCTTTTTGTTTTAGCTTATGAGCTTGGAAATTACTGAAAAATCAATTCCTAGTCAAATTTTACATCTGTATTAATATCTCAAGAAGACACTACTCATTAGTGAAACTTAGTTCTTATGAATATTTTAAAAATGAAAAATAAGTAAAATTTTCTTCTAGTTAAAATTTCTACTTCTGCAGTAGATTTACGGCCATCTATGGACCTGATGCCATGTTTTCACTTGAAATAAAAGAAAATTATTATAACTAAATATTGGGTTTTGAGGTAACCAGAGAACACAAATTCATTCAGTGTAATACACACAGAAATTCCCTCAAGTGAGGTTCAATGGTTCTTTAAGGTATGGTGATGTAATTTGACCATGAAGAAGATGTCAGAGGTCAAATCAGACATCAGGAATAGATGCACAGTTCCTTATGTCCTGTAAGCTGTTTCATATGCTAAATAACTTTGGATATATCACAAAATTCTATATATAAGACCTTTTTCATAAGGAGACACTGTATAAAATTGAGCAGAGGCCAAAGGTCAAATCTAACTCCAGGAAAATATTCACAGTCCACATTTTACAAGAAAATATTCACAGTCCACAATTTACTGTTTACTTATTTTTACATGTCAAACTGCCAGGGCCAATTAGAAGTAAGAGCGATATGAGACCTTTTGATCAGTTCATTCCATTTTTGTTAGATAAGACAGTCATAATATCAGCCAAATCCAATCCGAATAAAAGATTTGCAGCTCATGATTTCCCAAGGCCACCATTTATGTTGAAATTAAGAGGTCATTTACTATTGACACCATTTTGAAATAAATTCTGTGGAAAGCTGTAACTGATATATATGGAAATTTCTTACTTACAGTAACTAACTTTGTGACAACATGTCTGTGGGGTTACTTGTTGTTACTAAATGTAAAAAAATATGATATAATTAAGTAAAACAATGTAATTGCCTGTTTGACACAGCTCCCCACTGAAGTTTTCTCTGCATAAGCATTCAGAGGCTGTTGCATTTTGTACACATGAACCCCCGTTCTGACAAGCAACACTTGATGAACATGGTAAAGCTATAGAATTACATCAGAAGGTCCAAGATTATAACTATAATATGAACAACAATTAAATCAATTTAAAAGCCAGACATAAACTTGAATCTGTATGTTAACTCCCCCTGCAGATGGGAAATGTTCTGCGCTCAACATGTCAGGAAATTTTTGTGTCATTCAAGGTCAAATTCCATGAATATGATTTCCTTCTTCACATTCCATATTTCCATTAAACATTTTTTTGTGAAATAACTATCTATTATATGATATGCCTATTGAAAGAGAGTTATTTTAGCTAGATGTAGCTGCTAAATTGTTTCTTAACACTTTTATTAGGGTTAACTATGAACCCATACTGAGGTCCTACTCCAGAATTTAGAAGAGTGGAAATAGCTTATTCATGGCCTGCTTCCTACAAGAAGTAATCTAAATTGATAGATTTATGTAACTGATGTATTTATGGTAATTTGATAACTTATTATTTTTTTGTACTTTAACACTCTAACTATATTGTAACCTTAAACTGGTGCTAACATTATTGAAAATTTAGTAAATAATAGTAAAGTATAATCATAGGGATATCCATAAACCTCACTTTCAATCACATTTTAGTCAGGCCAAGGTTTGGAGATGTCTTTTGGCATATGTGTTTTTGGAAGCCAGCAATGTTTAGGTTGAATCCCCACTTTACAGTTTCTATGAAATCCCTTGATTTTATAATTTTTGTTTGAATTCTCATAAATGCTATATTTTATTTTGATTTTGACTCCTGACTTTACATTTTGTAGTACAAGAATTTATGCAAATTAGTCAACCATATGTAGCTGTAATAGGCTTCAGTTGAATTAAGACATTTTGAGCTCCTGAACATTAGAAAATGCTGCTTTTTCTTGGTGTAACATTCAGTGAAAATCAGCCTTAACTTAAGAAACAAATCATGTGCATACCTATTAGCTTCTTGCAGATGTAGTATGTTGCACCATATTTACTTAAGAGTTAATACTTAGACCATGCATAAAGACAAGGCATAATAACCTGTTTCACAAAGATCGCCAGTATATTCCTCAGGACACTGACATTCAGTGACATTGTTACCTGACCCCAAACATGAGCCTCCATTTTGACAAGGAACTGATGGTGAACATAATGCTGAAAGAGGTTACAATATGAATGTATTTACAGTATTATATAAATAATTACAACTAAAGCCAGAAAGCAGGTATAAATATAGAAAGCACGCCATATTTATGTGTAAATGATATACAATAGATTCTTTTTTATGTAGAATCTATACCAGATGAATTTAAATATAAGTAGAGTCAGTTTTGAGGTACAAATGCAAAAACAAAATGCAGTATTTTTGTGAGTACAACTAGACATTGGCCATAACTAGAACCCAAATCCTGTTGACACTGTTGGTTTCGCTTATACAGAGTCTGATGTAGTCCTTATGGACTAGTTCACAACATTAATGTGTTTTATATTATTGAATTAAACTATTGTGGGGTCAAGATTCCTGTAGGCAATCTAATCTTTACTGTAAAAATGCCATAATATGATGGAATTTGTTTCTAAATTTTCACGTTTGGTACAGCAATGCAGACATTGAAAGACATCCACATTAATTCTACAGGTTGATGAAAAATGGGGAAGATGTTGGGGTATGAATTATCACATATTTTCTTATATATTTGTATTGATAGTACAGTGGGAATAATACTGTACTGCAGGTGCTTGATGATATGTATATCGCCATTAAACAAACAACTGGTGTATACCAGTCATTAGGGGGCTGTTTTACTGTCACAAATAAATTGGTAGAAAATTGCAAGATTCTGGCATAAGTAGAGTCAAAACTTTTTCTCTGCCTGTGAACTGTGCCCGATAGAGTAAGAAATCTAAAATTCGCCACATATCTGAAATTCGCCACATGTAAAAATACTAATAAAATAAATGAATTGTGGTGAGATTTGTTGACTGTATAGTAAATTAAGGCTTTTTGAACTGAAAAGTACCAATTTTTGGACAAAAACATCATTTTCTTCATAAAATTAACTAAGCTTTTAGAGGTGGCGAATTTTAGATTCCTGGCGAATTTTAGATTTCTTACTCTACTCTTCTTAACACTAAAGAACACGTCCTCAAAGCAAACTTTCGATCTGCAATGGTAAGCAATGACCTGGGACTGCTTTTGAAGTGACTATGATGTTCGGGAGTGATTCCTAGGAATTGGAAGAAGTATGGTATTTAATCCAGAGATCAAAACTATACAGGATTGCAAAAACACAAAAAAGAAAATGATGACGTCTGTTAAAGTTTTGCTTGGAAAAATGTTATAAATCTTCCAAAACCTTCCTGAACTACATAGTACAGTTTGGGAACTGCTTGCAATAAATACGCATAATTACAAATGATATTCAGAAGGTATGAGTGACATGGCTGAATGACTTGCAATTAAAGTCATTTAATCCTTGGGTGTAATATTATTATGCACTTCAGCAAGTTTTGAACATGTCATGTATGGCAATGTCTGTCAATCACATTAACATCTCCAGACATGTACACATATGGAGATACTTGTTTGTATGCAAATTGTTTTAGTTTGTGGCTTCAATACTTTCTTCTATTTCCATGAAAGTAGAGGTAGGGTTAGTGTCTGATCCCAGTCTGTGGTTTTGCAGAGCACTAAGTTTAGACAAAGAAGATACAAAAAATGTTCAGTGCCTGTTTCACAGTATGGTCCAGTAAAGTTTTCGGTACACTGACACTGAGGCACTGAAGTCTCATTGGAACAGACACCACCATTCTGACAGGACACTGATGGTGAACAAGGTTCAGCTGTAAGGAAATAAATACTGTATAAGCTCTAACTTTCACTAGGCATTAATTTTAGCTTTTTTTAGCTTATGAGATTGGAAATTATCGAAAAATCAATTAATAGTCAATTTTTAGACTTGTATTAATATCTCAAGAAGACACTAATTCTCGTTAGTGCAACTTTATTCTTATGAATTTCTTGAAAATAAAAATAAGTGAAATTTCTACTTATGCAGTAGATTTATGGTCATCTATGGGCCTGATCTCATATTTTTGCTTAAAGAGAATTATAACTAGATATTGGGTCTTGAGGCAACTTATCCCAGAAAACACAAATTCAGTGCAATACACACATAATTCCCACAAGTGAGGTTCAATAGTGATGTAATTTGACCATGAAGAAGATGTCAGAGGTCAAATCAGACATCAGGAATAGATGCACAGTTCCCTATTTCCTGTAAGCTGTTTCCTGTAAACTTGTCTGTAAGACCTTTTAAAGAAGGAGACCCTGTTTAAAATTGAAGCGTGGGCCAAAGGTCAAATTTAATTTAACCTTTCAATCAGTTCATTCCAGTTGACAGTGAAGCAGTCATTATCAGTCAAATCCAACCCAAAGAAAAGATTTGCAGCTTATGATTACCCAAGGCCACCATTCATGTTGAAATTAACTGGTAAGTTACCAGTATTTACACCATTTTGAAATAAATTCAATGGTAAGTGATAACTGATATATTTGAATGGAAACTTCTCACGTTACAAAATGTAAAAAAATGACATAATTAAATAAAACAATGTAATTGCCTGTTTGACAAAGTTCCCCACTGAAGTTTTCTCTGCATAAGCATTCAGAGGCTGTTCCATTTTGTACACATGAACCCCCGTTCTGACAAGCAACACTTGATGAACATGGTAAAGCTATAGAATTACATAGGAATATCCAAGATGATAACTATAATATGAATAACAGTTCAATCAATTTAAAAGCTCAACATAAACTTGAAACTTGCTTCTGTATGTTAACTCTCCCTGCAGATGGGAAATGTTCTGAGCTCAACATGCAGGAATTTTTTTTTTAGTCATTCAAGGTCAAATTCCGTGAATATGATTTGCTTCTTCACATTCCATACTTGGATTAAAAAATTTTGTGAAATAACTATTATGTGATATTATACTATTAAAAGAAGAGATATTTTGGCTGGATGTAGCTGCTTAATTGTTTCTTAACCCTTTCATATAAAAGTAGGTCTAGTTTATATACTTTGTATCATAAATTACTAGGTGTTAACCGTGAAGCCGAACTGGGGTCCTACTCTACAATTTTGAAAAGTGGAAATGGTTATTCATGGTCTGTTTCTTACCACAAGTACTCTAATTTGGTGTTTTTTAATAACTGACATACTTGTGATAACTCGATAACTTGTTATTTTTGATTGGTAACTTTAAGTTGGTGCTAAGGCTATCATAGCTTACTGCATGATGTGTATATTACTAACATATAAACTATAGCTATCAATCATCCTATCCTTCAGTCACATCCTGGTCAGGTCAGAGTTTGGAGAAGCCTTTTGATGTATGGGTTGCCAGAATGTCAACAATCTTTAGGTTGAATCACCACTTTACAATTCTGCTAGAACCCCACTTCATCATTTTTTATTTGAATTCCCATGATGCCATGTTTCATTTACATTTTGACTCCTCACTTTACATTTATATTACTAGACTCTATGCAAAGTCAGTCAACCATATTTCATATCACTCGTAACATATTTTTCGGTTTTAAGGTATAAAATATTGGTAGGTAGGATCTTAAAGTGGCTATTTAAATGAATGAAACATTTATCATACCATCGTCTTGAGGTCTATGTACATACATTTTTTTTCTTTGAAAAATATACACATAAAAATAAATGTACAAAAAGAAATGTACCAAAATACATGCTACCACCATAATAAACATAATAAACCAACTGCTGAAAAAGGCAATACCAGTACTCATAGTACAATGTTGAAAGCTAATCAACAAGGATGTATATTTAATCATAAAAGTAGAGTATCCATGCCTGTTTCACAAAGGCTTCCAGTGAATTCCTCAAGACACTGACATGTTGAGACATCGCTTTCAAATTCAATACAAGATCCCCCATTTTGACAAGTAATGGATGAAGAACAAATAGCTGTCAAAAGGTAAACATCTATTATTATGCTAATGATAAATACATACTAGCAATGTGACTAAAGCCATGGCATATCTAGGGATGGATGGTATACAAAAAAGCCATGGAGTTCTTAAAAACAGTTAATACATCTGAAGTATATAATAGGAGGCTCTGTATAACTATAACTTGCAAAAGACACTATGGCAGTATCTGCTTGTAAATATCCTTCCTTCTTCTGTTGTGTAATTTAGTTTCACTTGTTTAGCTAATGGCATCAGCATTTCAAAAGTGCTTTATGTGCCATTTTGTAAACTTTGTACACTGATTCTTTGGTAAACTGTTAAAATATGGTCCTGACAAAGTTGCCATAGTTAGTATTTTAAATACTCCGGGCATTATAAAGCTTTAAAAATAAACAAAATTATTCACTGGCTCTCCAATAGGGATTTAATGCAGTGTTATGACAGTTGACATTCCATCACTACAAGTATTTTAAAAGCAAATGTGTGACTTGTTATTTTCATTGTGATATGCTAAATTAAGGCCTTTACACATAAATGACAACACAACCGAAACAGAAAATGAACTCTATAATTTGCCTTGTCTATTCGCACTGATGAAGATGTGATTTGAACTGACAGTAAATGAATTAAACTTTTATTTTAAATCAGAATTGGAAGCTATCATCAGCATATAGCATAAGCCTCCACTTAAAATGACTAGAACTATTTCTAGTCCAATTCTGAAGATGCTTTCACCAAATACTGAAGTCAGTTTGTATCTGAATGTATCATATGAGATTGGTCTGGTGTGTACAGACCTTTACACAACAGCATTTTGGCTGGCATTTGTACTGTTAGTGTAAAGGATATACATCCTGTCATACAGGTTATAATACAGATTTTTATAAGTTTGTTTTACTTCCAAAGCAATCTTGTAGCCTGGCTGTGTGTCAGCTAGTCCCACAGCCATGCAAAAAATAATTTGCATGCCAATTTCCACTCACAGATCATGGTATGCTGTCTGCATGATGAAAATACCTGCAGAAGACTTGTGAAAACATGCGTGTCTCTTGCAAGTTAACCTATTTTTTTCTTGTGGCCGGCAATGTAGGAATGCAATTGGTGGGATGTAAGAGAGGGTTCAACAGTAACTGCAGTGACTTTAATATGTACTTTTTAACAGAGATATTACATACATGTGTGAACTGTCAAACACCTAACTTTGCCTAATTTAAAATTTTTTTATGTACGGTTTTGTTATCGTTTTGTCTTTTCATAATTACGATAATTATAAATACGCATGACATCCTATGATAACCATTGATACAGAAGTATGGGGATCAATTGAACTGGTTTATGAAATAAATAAAAAAAAATTAAGTGCCTGTTTCACAGTATGGTCCAGTAAAGTTAGCAGTACACTGACATTCACTCTCATTGGAACAAACTCCACCATTCTGACAGGTTACTGAGGGTGAACAAGGTGCAGCTGAAGATGAAAAGTTCATAATAATTTAACTCTTAACATAAACTGATCCTTATACTTTGACAACATAGTTCTAATTCTATTATAATTTAATATATACAGAACCTAATCTCTGTCCTGGAGACAGATGCTAAGGCAACACAAACTAAAGTATAAAACATAGATGAAATATTCAAGGCCATAAGCAGGTCAGAAGAACAGAGAATATGTCAGAGAAGTAAAAAATCTAAACTGGAGTGGGAATGCTTTTGTTAATAAATATCATTTCAACTTCTTTCTACAGGAGGTAATTGAAGCGACTGAGTGAACATCATCAGGCAAATCATTACAAATCTCTAGAGCATCATAAGCAAAGCGATGACCAAATTGCTTGGTAGACTTGCATACTAACAGTTGCATCAATTTAATTTCTTTTTAATGTCCTGATGATATCTCATCTCCTGAATCTAATATACTGGCACATAAATAAATATTAAAATGATCTATTAAAAATTTTAAATAAAATTGTAATAGGCTGATGATACTTTACAAAGCATTATATATTGGGATTGATGGGACACACTTATTTTGTGGGTTATATTTTTGAAGTTTTAGAGGTTAGGATAGTTAATGTAACTCTAAATTGAATTGAACTTTTGTAGCACTTAATCTCCCCTTTAAAAGGGGACTCTACAGTGCAACATAACCAAAACAGTCAACTGATATCAGTACCCAGAGACAGAAAAGAGAAATATGTGTAAGAGTTTACAATATAAAGGAAACACCTGATACTTGGGATGATCAAGATTGAAAAGTTCCACTGAGTAGATACGTTTTAAATGATGTTTTCAAAAATATATGGCATAGTAGGTATATTTTTGTAAGGAGTAACACAGGT
Organism: Sabellastarte sp. h YS-2021; assembly: GCA_964017235.1. Classification (NCBI taxonomy): domain Eukaryota; kingdom Metazoa; phylum Annelida; class Polychaeta; order Sabellida; family Sabellidae; genus Sabellastarte; species Sabellastarte sp. h YS-2021. The sequence continues at coordinate 45,943,017 of OZ024929.1, forward strand.
CCTCTGGAAATCCTGAATTTAGAAGCGTTTAAACTATAAGCTGGTACAAGTATGAAAATAACAATAAATAATAACTTGAAGACTGGTACAAAGAGAGTCTTATTTACTAGACTAAGCTTAAATAAGTTAAAGTAAACCATGTGACAGCATGTCTATAACTTGTAGTTGTCATACTTAATGTCAACTGTGAATATAACATAAAGTAAAACATTGTAATTGCCTGTTTGACAGAGCTCTCCACTGAAGTTTTCTCTACACAAGCATTCTGAGGCTGTTCCATTTTGTTCACATGAACCCCCGTTCTGACAAGCAATACTTGATGAACATGGCAAAGCTATATATAGGCAACAAGTCAGGAAAAATATACTGTGAATATTCATATAAAAAACAACAGTAACTAGATCTGAAATGTAATTTCATAAAATAATATAATCCAACATAGATAGGAGAAAATAAATACATAAGCAAATAATGTATTGATATTACGTTATTTCAATAATTAAATATAATATAATTATAAAGGCTATAACACACAACAGCAGTAGTAAATACAACACTATTTAAGCAACAAAAAAGTCTGAAAATGTCAGGTGTGACAATTTACAGTAAGTGCAAAATATGTACTGATTGTTAATAAATACAGATTATTACCAAAGTACAGTTTAGTGCATAGGATGTAGCTGTTAAATTAAGATAATGTGGAAAATGAAACATAATATATATCTATCATAAAGAAGGAGTATCTTTTGAAGCAACATATCGATACCAAATAACATCTATACATAACTGTGTATTAAATATATAATGAGTATTACTGAATAATTACTGAAGCAACCCAAAATAACTAAAAGCAGATTAATATAACAAATAACAAAAAAGTACAAAACTAAGTCTCAAAAACAAAATAAACCTGCCTAATTTATATGATAAAGACAGGTGAGTTAAAGTACAACTGCTAGGTTGATAATTATACTTTATTGGATATATCTAGATAATCTAACACAATAGATATAACAATAACTAAGTCTATAAGCAAGGGATAAAGAATACACAGCTGTTTGACCATTAGTAGCATTTAGAGTAAAATATGTGAAATTTATGACAGTATATGAAACTTGCCAATGGGGGTTAGGAGGGGCAATTTAAAAGTAACACAAAACAAAATTTGCATCAATAGTGCATCAGGGGAGATCAAAGACCTAATGAAGTCACACAAATCACAAAATTTATATGTTTAAATAATTTCCCATAAATCAAGGGGGATTCCCCCACTGGCCAATTTTACACACTGTGGCGATTTTTTCACATGATTACTCACACCAGTGCAGCATGTAATACAGCTGTGAGTTACTGTAGCTAAGGTTAACTAACCTGTGGTGCAGTTCTCTCCACTAAAGCCATTAGCACACTCACAAGTTGGTCCATTGGTACCTTCAGTACAAGTCGCACCATTCTGACAAACGTTGCGGGTGATACACTTTAGTTCTAATAAAAGACAAGACAAACTATCCCTCACTGATTCTGTCACATCAATTAGATAGTCATTTGATGTATTGAAATATCCCTCTCAACACTGTATACTGTCACCGTTGTGTTGGGTGACACAAGCATATTATTATTAAATCAGCATATTAAAACACATAAAGTTCCAAAAGATGTTTATTAATTTTAAAGGCCTAAACATAAAAACTCTGGTTATTCTGGTACAATGATCTTGCTTCACTCTCAACCTAAAAACTGTGCCCAATCCTTCCAAACCTGCCTTGAGCTAGCTACTAGGAATTCTGGGAAATAGGTAAGTTCCATTAACACAATGGGTAAGTGGGCTTTCCTAGCAATATGTTTGGTGTATTAAACTTTGTAAGAGAAAGTGGAATAAATATATCTAAAATCAACTGAGTAGAACTTGTGACATAAGGAAACACTAATTACATAGAGGGCTAGCCAAAATTGATAATCTGAATGAGAATAGGTGTTATAAGAAGTCAATGTATAAAGCTATCTTTCTGTACAATTAATAGACTTTATTAAGTAGCTAGACAAAGAACTAGTCAGCTACTGCCTGTGTGCTTTGCACATGCTCATATCTCAAGACAAAGCATAACCTTGACCCTAAAGGTATGAGTAGCCAGCCAAATCCAGATAAGAGTAGGTGTAAATTAAGAAGTGGTTACAATTGCCTACCCTTTTGAGTTGCTTACTCCGGAAGCAAAAAGAAATACTTAATTTGAAATTAACAAAACAACAAGACTGCGGAGGATGCTCAAGACCAGGTTCGGCAGAAAGCCAATAACAATGCACAATAAAAGTATAACTAAATAAGCACAACAAATTAAGATTTTACAAGCCTAAACAATAAAGTATCAAATGCAAATTGCATTAAAGAAATTTAGAGAAGAATAACATTATACAAGAAGGACGTTCCTTTCACTGTAAATGAGAAATCTTTTTTTTTTTTTTTTTGGTTTTTTTTGTTTTTCTTCTAACTGTTTCGAACTACATAAGCCATGTCTGTACACTAATGTTAAGTTATGTACATTAAGAAAGTAAGCCCCTCGAGAGCTTCCGTAAAGCAGCGCTACACTATTATTTACATTACATCTATACAGCTTTACATACTGAAATAAAAGCATAAGGCATGGGACCTGAAGTCAGTCTAAATTTGTCTAGACCCAATCAACGTTCAGCAATGGTTACTGATTGAAGAAAGAATTAATTGCACTGACTGGTGAATTACTAATTCACTGAATGAACGACCTAAGGACTAAGTTAAACACTGTAAATACAAGTTTTATAGAAGAAACAAAATGCTGATAAAGAAAAATATACAATATGTATCACACAACATAACTAAGCACTCCTAACACAGCTTAAGAAGTATAATCAGAATAATGAACGAATTCTGAACATTCTGCTTTTTATATATATTTCCATTAATCAATGACAAGCGTTGTGCTTATGTTTGGGAAGCACAAGAAACTGTAATGTATAGATAATGAAAAATACATAGAAGGTACATAGCAAAACATTCATAAGTAAAGACATTCCATTAATGCAATAACATAGTTATCTGTACAATACTTGTAAGAAATAGTAAGTGTCTGTTATTGTCTTTGAAAACAGTATTAGCAATCATTCCATGAACATAGCAGTGGCTTTGTGCGACCAAACTTCATATGTGCACACAAGCATACAATACACAGCTAGCAAGACAATACAGTGACAGTACTGTATTTTGTGATAAAAGTACCCACACGAAACAAGGGAACTGCATGGCACATACTACGCAAATCGTAAGGAACACTACCTTTACATACGTTTACAACACTCTGGGTTGCTGATACTTCAAATACATGTGTTTGTCTGAGTAACTGGAATCTTGTGTACTCATTATGCAGTATACGCGTCACTTTTGGCATCTATCCCTAATGCACTGATCCAGTGCACAGTTAATAGACCCGTATTGCGTGTGACATATGAATTGAATTCTCACAGAAGTATGACTATGGTTGCACATTGTATGGCTGAAGAAATGAAGAATTGAACTGAGCCCATACAAGTAACCCACCATAGGTTGAATTGAACTTTGCCTATCTCCGCAAAATTAGGTGAATGTATCCTAACGTAATAAGATGCAGCAGATAGCAAGTTATATCATGCATTAAACACAAAAGGAACTGGATATGCTGACTAATTACATATGTACTGAAATTTGATTTAAAGAAGTAAGAAGTACATTTATAACCTAAGTGACAGAAGTAACCATTTTGTGAAAATGTAAAACAATATGAAGTAAATAGAAAATGCTGTAAGAATACGGTGTTATACAACTGTAAAGAATGTTCTGTTGCAAATTTACTGAAGTCTTCTGATGATGTAACTGAATTCCTCTCATAGTACGGAATATTGTGTACCTGGATGGTCATCACTGGGACAGGTATAAGTTGAGGATAAAGTTCTTCAATCACTTTAAGGAGTTGAGATGACTGATTGATCTAGTGGCAGGGTCATAACAAAGTTTGAATTGATTTCCATGAACTGATTTCTTCAATAAAGTGGCTCCACAGTGTCATTGTAGAATTGCATAGTTCTGTACAATTCATTAAGTTAACGTCATTGTGATGGAAATAGTACACACACATTAGTTTTGCAGGCAGGTGCGAAAATATAGATTTGAAATTATAGATATCTGAAGTGTACCCAATGCTCATATAGGTATAGATACACATAAACTTGTAACAAACAGCAAAGCGGTTACTGATGTTAAATTATACTCAATAGTTACCTGACAGATTTGATGTAATATAATCTTTAAATAAAATATGGGAGAGTTCCAGTAGTAGTTTTGAGTAATACAGTGGTGGTCAACAGTGTATCATTGTAGAGAATGAAATGATAATGTTCATACAAATTAGTAGTTGATCTACCTTGCAGACCTGAATTTGGAATAAGTAACCATACAGAGAAGCAGTATGGTGAAAGCACTCATTTTGACATGCCCAGACACAATTAGAAGAATCTGTATTCGGGCTCTTTGTATGTAATGTGTTACTATCCCTAATACCTTGACTGACTGAATATGAACATGAATGTAAATCAGAATATAAGGTACAGTTAATAGAACATAATTACAAATAGCAGGGTTTGAAGTAAGTGCTAAGTAAATAGCACTGAAATAAAACTGACAGCATTGTTCAGTGTGAAGAATATGAATTGAGGCCTGTATGTTGCCTTTCCTCTACTTAACCACCAACATGTGGTTTACATGAAACCCGCTTAATGGAGCATCAGATATGTCATAGGCTTGACTAAGAATTGAAACATGTCAGAAGGTGTAAACTGACAATAAGGACATAAATTTCCCAAATACACTGACAATGTTGACCATAAATACATACAAAAATGAATTTTTAGAATTTTTTTTGTTTTTTGCATGGATTCATAAATCAGATGGATATTTGTGAAATGTATGCTTGCTATATGTATGCTTGCTGTAACGCTTCATAACTATTGAGAATTATACATAATTAGCAGACTTTTTTGTCAACTAATGGTGATAAAGAATCTCTACTTAATGATGTATGAGCAGTGGGTTAAGACCTGAATGTCTATAAATTTATATTTGAATTTACTGAAATGGAACCTTTGGCTGCAAAATGTCTCAGTGTGTGCACTAACCATGACTGTTGTAATGTCCAGGGAAGTACATGTAATAGTTGAGCCTGCTTGGGAGTCTGCTGGAAGGTGCTAGTTGACTCCATGTCCTGGGATGACTTCTAAAACTTTGTAGTCTACTTGATGGTGAAAAGGGACAGCATTTCAGAAAATAGGCATCTGTTGTGAATGTCTCCATCTTGTTTGCAGTCGGAATCCTCAGGAAAGTGAATTACAGCTTCTGCTATTGCTACACTAGTGAAATTTCTATGTTGATTCTCCTGTTTGATGTTATCCATTGTGTTTATCCATTTTGATTTAGTGTAAGTCTTTTTTATATAACTTCATCTTTTGAATTTTGAGAAAATTTCTTAACTGCTGTTTTAAATGTCATTTTTCTTGCAAGAGGTTTGGATCTTTTGTGACCACATAATTAATGATCACAAACCAGATCTCCACCAAAATGTCACCGTTGTGTTGGGTGACACAAGCATATTATTATTAAATCAGCATATTAAAACACATAAAGTTCCAAAAGATGTTTATTAATTTTAAAGGCCTAAACATAAAAACTCTGGTTATTCTGGTACAATGATCTTGCTTCACTCTCAACCTAAAAACTGTGCCCAATCCTTCCAAACCTGCCTTGAGCTAGCTACTAGGAATTCTGGGAAATAGGTAAGTTCCATTAACACAATGGGTAAGTGGGCTTTCCTAGCAATATGTTTGGTGTATTAAACTTTGTAAGAGAAAGTGGAATAAATATATCTAAAATCAACTGAGTAGAACTTGTGACATAAGGAAACACTAATTACATAGAGGGCTAGCCAAAATTGATAATCTGAATGAGAATAGGTGTTATAAGAAGTCAATGTATAAAGCTATCTTTCTGTACAATTAATAGACTTTATTAAGTAGCTAGACAAAGAACTAGTCAGCTACTGCCTGTGTGCTTTGCACATGCTCATATCTCAAGACAAAGCATAACCTTGACCCTAAAGGTATGAGTAGCCAGCCAAATCCAGATAAGAGTAGGTGTAAATTAAGAAGTGGTTACAATACTTTAAACAAGAGCAGGGGCCACGGTGGCAGAGTGGTAACACTCTTGCCTCCCACCTCTGAGGCCGGGGTTCGGATCCCGGCACGGCCTCAAGTGGGAAAGCTGGTAGTTGCTTGCTGTTGGTCGGCAGTTTACAGTACAGAACCCTGATGAACTGTATGTACTGGTTTACTCTGCCCTTCCAACTACCTGTTGTGATATGACCTGTAGTGTTATTGTTATGTATTTATACTCGGCGCAATATCTCCATATACTACAGGACTCCAAGCGCTATTTAACCAATCCAACTGTACAGGTACAGCCCCAACTCACAAGTAACTGACATTCCCCTAACTGGAAGATAGAGGCTCAAGGATGACCATTTATCACTGTACAGTGTTGAAAGTGACGTAAAACCCCAAATAAATAAATAAATAAAATTAAACAAGAGCACTCAAAGAGAACATACCTCCGCCAAGACCCAACACCTTGAGCATTGCTAATGAGTGCATTGACAAAATTCCTTTAAAAACTTCCTCGATCCAGATGGTGATCTGCATCACCATCAGGATTGAACCATCTATTCCTTGAACCATTATTGACACTTTTTGAAATGTCATCCAAATCTACCTTTAATTTATCGAGTTATTTCGCAGGCAAATAGACAAGCATATACTATCAAAACATAACTTCCTTCAATTTTAAATACATTTATCCAATTCACAGATGCTTTTAAATTACCAAACCTGCAATAATGACATATGCTTTTAATCTTATGACCATTTGGGATGATTTTTGATGTCATAAGACTATACACACAAAATAAATAATACATGTCATTTACGCTGTGGCAGGAGTCACACTCTTAAGATGAATTCTTGTGTTTAATCAGTGTTACCAGTTTTGTGTACAGCAGAATTGTGCTCCATTCAGTTGGTAAAGGGGTTATTAGTTGATACAATTACTGTAATGTATGAATATGTACCTGTTTCACAGTCTTTACCAGTGTAGCCATCCACACATGCACACTCAGTGTCATCCACTATATCTGTACAGGTTCCTCCATTCTTGCAGGGCTGTGTGGTGGTGCAAAGCAATTCTATAGAATATACAGACAAAATTTATCCAAACTAATCTATATTTACTCTGTGTGTCTTAAACATTGATTGGGATTAATAACATGGCCTCTGACAAACTGTAGAGGTCATATCATGATGGATTGTTGAGAAGATACAGGACAGCAGTATATATCAGTAATTGGTCAACATTGTGCCAGGCATTGTGCCATTAGCAAACACCTACCACACCTACCAGCTTTCTCACTTTCCCAGAAGTCAAACCCATGACCCCAGGCGAGGTGAATGTATATTTATATAACTTCAGAAATACAAAAGAGCAAATGATCAAATGATAACTCAAATGATAAATCCATATAACATTAAACTCAAATTATTTTGAATAATACAGCAGCTCCACTTTCAAAAAATGAAAACAATAGTATAGTAACAAGCAGCTCCTGAGACAGAATAAACCCTTGCTCTGGTAGTGGAATTTGGCAAAAAATCACAAAAAATTATAGAGTCCCAGTAATCAATCTTCATTGAATTTTACAGCTATAATCTCTAACAAGTCTCTTTGTTAACTACAACTGTTACCTGTTTCACATTTGTTTCCAGTAAAACCATCAACACAATCACACATGACATCATTCAAGATGTCAGTACAGGTGGCACCATTCATGCAGGGCTCTTGAGTTGTACAGAGTAATTCTGTAATATAAAACAATAACCCATCAATGTGTAGTTTAATATGTGCCATCATTTCTGTAATAATTGTCCCAGGGTGATGCATTTGTTGCAAAATTTATTGTTACAATAATAACAACCAGAATGTCACAGTTTAGGGATTGTATATACCAGAATTAAACAACCACCTCAAACTAATTCTGTTCTATATTTTTATGAATAACTTCCTGTTGGAGTAACAGGTAATTAAATGGCCAACATAATCAATAATGCAAAGTATTTTGCTACTAACTAGTAATTGTGCACATATTTTGTAAGTGGTTATATTTTGTATTTGTTTTATTAACATTTTTAAGATACAGAGGTTCCAGACTGAAAAACTCTCATATTCAGTGACTTATAAGTGGCCTTCTCACTCTAATTTCTGACCCAAGGTTACATATAACTTGTTTTAGGAAATAACTTGAGAGGGGCATTTGGGATCAAAATTTTGTATGCCTTGGGTCTTACATCTTTTACATTGTAGTCAGTAGGTCTTATCTTATGTATTACATCTATATAATCACATGCATTCTATGTGTGAATGTAAGGAAGTTACTGTGATGAACTAGGACTGATTAACTTTGGTTTTGTGTCACTTTCAACTTATTATATGGATCACATCACAGTCTCTTCTTGGGGAGATGGATGCATGAAATATATACTAATTGGGCAAGAAATCAGTCATGAAGTCATCAGTCATGAAGTCATACTTAAGGGACTGTAATGAACATACTTCATCTTAACAAGGATTTGCAAACAATAACAAAAGAAACACTTTCTTTAGGGACCTGATATTTATTAGTTTTATTCCACATAAATTAGTAGACTTTATTTTCTAGTATACTGACTGTACCATGTACAAAGTAAAATTATCTGTCTTTACCGGGCTTTTCATAACTTAGTACTAATTCTTTTAATTTTAACCCTCAGTCACTGAAACGCGTTTTTAAGGCAATGACACAATAAGAGAGTGGGCATTTATTGCCAACTTTATAGTGATTTTTTTTTCTAAATATATCTAAATATTATCACATTTATGGTCAAAGAGATTTATGTAAATCTGGTACCTGTTGTACAGTTCTCCCCAGTATAACCCTTTACACAGGTACAGGATGCCTCTTCATTTGGTAGATCAGAGCAAGTTCCTCCATTTTCACAAGGGTTTCTTGTGATGCAAATCAGTTCTGTACAAATAAACAAAACATAATAATCATATGAAATACACATTCAAAATTACAATTAAAAGCACATTTAAATGTCACAGACAGTGTAATCGATTTCATTGCAATCAATTATTTCAAAATGTAATAGTAATTAATTTAACTGTGAGTTTTGATTTTTACTAGTACTGTACAAATTAGTTTATACAGTCAACTTTAGTTTTGACTGCAATTAACAATGGTTAGTAAATTAAATTTTGTACCTGTTTCACAGCTTTCACCAGTAAAACCATCTGCACATGTACAAGAAGCCTCTTCATTTGCTTCATCAGTGCACGTTGCTCCATTTCTGCAGGGATTTCTTGTAGTGCAAATAAACTCTACAAAAAAGAACAATAAACCATTAAACATGTCTCATTCAGGTAAGTTAGTCAAGCTTTAGGAAAGTCACTACATATACAGTATTAACTTATATGTTACTAAGTCATGGCAAAATTCAGAACAGTGTCTACTGAAGATTTCAGTACCAAACCATCAATTTATTAAAAACTGATCAAGAACATTCCCAAAATATATTCAATTTTTCCATTGGTCAGGCCACAAACACATAAATCATTTCAGAAAGAGGTACCACTACCAGACAAATAAACAAACAAATGCAACCAAAAACATAACCACATGGTTCCGGGCTATGTTACCTAAAGTGTACAACTGTATTGTCTTAACAATCTCTGAATCAAGAACGTATTATAACATCTGTATTGGATATTAACATTAAAGATCACACAACCAACTCAGATGTAGTCATTTCCATAAAATATGCTAATTAAGTCAGTTACCCAGGCACCAGTTATACATCTAGCTAGTCTGAAGTTTTATTTTTACTGTACATGCAAGCAGGTGATGAAATATTGTAGTGCAATAAAAATATCTTTTATTTTCAATTTTTGTGTTAATCACCTCTTTTGTCACAGTACCTGTTTCACAGAATTCTCCAGTATAGCCATTTAAACAGTCACACGTCGGAGCCACTGGATCTTCTATACAAGTACCATTGTTTTGACAGGGGTCTGATGTCACACATAACAGCTCTTGAAATAAATGGAACAAAAGTAAATTGCAACACTTCTTAAAATCAAGTCAGAATAAACATATATTTTATTTTCTAATTGGTCACAACCCTTGGATTCAAACATGTCTAAAGTGTAGGGATGAGACAGTGGCATATTTTTATTGCCGGTATTCTTCCAATGCAAAACTGCTTTTGATTCTGGGATACCAAAGCTGTTTTGTTTTAGAAAACTAGGGTTGTAACAGGTTGCCTGGGTACTAGAAAATGGGTAAACTCTCTTGGGAAACTGAGTACACACAAATATAACAGGTACACATGAAACTTTTAACATATTGTTCATTTCCATACTGTCCATACATAATTAACATAAATGAGTAGCAATATTCCTCCAGGTTTCTCTAACTTGTCATTTCTTTTTAAGATAATTTTCCAATTTTTTTTTACAGCAATTTGACATTTTATTTTCGATAAATCAACTACCATGTTTGTTCCACTGGTACTTCAAGTTATATTGTATATTTATACTCAGTGCAATATCCCCAGACCCTTATTACAGGACTCAAACAGTCTATTTGGACAATCCTGACTGCACCAATAGGGCCCATGCAGTCCACTGATTAACATTCCTCTAACTGAAAGACAGGGTCTGACGGATGACCATTTATCAATGTCCTTGGGATTCTTTATAGGATAAGACCCAATGATTGTGGTCATCAGAGCCACTATGTATCTGCCTGTAACTGTGTTAGTGACTAATACCACAATAGCAGTTTGTTACTACAAAAATGCAAGTGCCCCAATTTAGGCAGGTTTTCATTATTTCAAGCTCCAGAAGTATGAAAGTAGAATGACATGTATACAAATTCCCCTGAATTCTTATTCTTAGAAATTTTTCTTATTCTAAATTTCTTTCTAATAAAATGATACTTTCTTATAAAATTCTAAGAACAAGAAAACTTTTAAGAATGAGAATGTTAGTGAGTATGTTCCCAGATTAGATCAGAACTGACCTGTTCCACAGATTTGATCAGTATATCCCTCAGTGCACAGACAGGTTGGTGTGTCTCCATTCTCTATACAGGTGGCGCCATTCAGACATGGACTATTGGTTGCACATATAACCGCTAGAAATAGAGACCACACAAGAAAAGTTTAAATTACTAATTTAAATCTTACTGTATTATTAATGACAAGGTAAATCACAGAACCTACTCCTGTCAAAAGTCAATATGATAACTCTTAACCGTAAGTTATGATCATTCTTGGAAACTAGAAAAGATTAACTAGCACTCACTCTGACCCGTATGAATTATCTTCTCATGGTAAATTACCACTTTGCTCCATTTTGATTATTAAGAAGGAAAGACTCATACACAAAGGATTTTAATCATGTTTAAAACATGTTACAGAGGCTTACAATTGCCATGACTGTGTTCCTGACTGCAGTATTGTGGCAACCAGGAGGCCAACGCATTACACATCAAACCTGTGTATGATGCCTCACAGGGCATTTGATTTGATATTGATTGGATGATCTGCATAGCACCAAGGTTAGGGTAAGGGGTTAGGGTTAGGGGTTAGAATGCTACCATCTTCTCAGGCACTGATTGTAAAATAAGGAAAAGGTTCAATTTCAAACAACATCTACCAGGGGAGAGAATGTGAGTTATGTAAGTTGACATACAAGTCTGTAGAGATATATTTTTGCTTTGATTCTGAAAGAAGCCATGCTTGACTGTAATCTGTGACTGCAGGTGGCATATATCTAGTCCACTAAAAAGTAACGCAACTTCAAAACTCTTCCTGCCAATTTGTTTGTAGATATAAACTCTTGAAACAGGAAACAGTTGTAGATTTAGCCATTACAGCTTTTGTATTGACTGTTACTTTTAAATCTTACAAAATGCTTGCTCCATATTTTTAACATTTCAGTGTTAACTATCATGAAAATCCAACTCAAAGCTCCTTTTATCACATGCCAATTTTCGTATCCAGACAATACTATTAAAAATGCTGCCTACACCTCTTATGATCTCAACTTAAACTGACACAAACTCTGGTTACAGCATGCACGATTTGTTGACACTGTAGAGGAGGTAATCAACTGAATTACCTGTGCAATTCTTGCCTGCAAACATCTCTGTACATTTACAGTCATAGTCAGTGTTGTCCACTCTACTACAGGTTGCACCATTCATGCAGGGTTCAGTCACACACGGGTCATACACTGGATGTAGAAGAAAATTACAGACCTAAGTATATGTCTCTCTGTCCACAAATTTGTGATTTACATTTTCTTATTTGCAATCTAGTGTTTTGGAATAAAATACTGCAAATCCCCTTAAAATTAATAAATATTATAATCTTAAAATTGGCAACTTTTAACCTGTCTTAAATAGAATGTCCACATTGTTTACAGAGTTTTACATTTTCTGTACTTTTGTGTACACATGAGAGATAAACAGCCCAGACAAGTCCTTATGGAAACTTTAGATACTGGTTGACTCTTTTAATCTCAACAGAGAGGATTTATAACCACTCTTCTATGAAACTGGTATGTGAAAAGTAGTTTCTCTGTAATATTGAGGCAACATGAACAAAAATATAAAGAATTACATGCTATTTTTCCAGGTCTAGTTGTTTACTATAACATTGACACAATTCACAAGCCAAAGTGTCTTTAAAACACTAGAAAAGATGTCACTAAAATTTGTAAATTAGTGACCAAAATATTTGAACACTTGCAGTTACACAGAACTCACTATTTTATATCACTATGTCAACAGAGTAATATGAAGATTGTCTTTGAATAATAGAAGGTCCATAGCACAGAAGAGGCATTTGAATATGAAAAAAAATACAAGTTTCGGAGGAATTAGAAATGAGTTCATAAAATAGAATATACAGAAATAAGGTTGGATAACAGAAATTGTATTGTACTGTCATCGGGCATCAAAGTGACCATAACAAATGTTTTCATTTACAATATGGAAAGTATTAGTTTGTGCCCTGGTTTTATGATTATTACAGAATTCTGTGAACTTCTTCACAATGAGGACATCTGAACCTCTTTTTTCATGTATTTAGGTACACATCAATTATTTGTTCATTTATACATTTCACAATTTTAGGCATGATTCTTGGTGATTGAAAAATCAGTTTGTGGTGCAACATAGTTTCAAAAATCAAAGAATTACATCCTCTATCATTGAAAACTGCTAAATGTTATAGTTCCTTTATATTATGTTGGTGACAGTCACTGGATGTGTACATTTGGTTTCTGGGTGTTTGACGGATATGCAGTTCCAAATGCAAAGAAACTTTCATATTAACTGACCCCAGGGATGTGGGTCGATCTCTCACTACTACTAACACTCTGTCTAGTACTGTTTAGAAAACAATTCTTACCTTCACATGTGTCACCAGAGAATCCTCCATCTGTGTTACATTCACAGCTGAACTCATTGACCCCTTGAGTACAGTTGCCCTCATTCAGACATGGGGAATCTGCACACTCATCAATGTCTGCAAAAGTAGTGACTGGTTGACTTTTGGGTTTTTACACCATGGTTAGCGCATGAAACCAGTCATGCCATAAAGGTTATGTCACACAGGATGTTAAACACTAATTTTACATGACATAAATTAGTTAAAATAAAAGGTTTAGACATCACATTCACTACTAGAGTAATTTGATTGCACCCTAGAAATTTACCTCTGAGGTGATTAAGCCTACTCGCTATTTTTTGGATCAGATACTTAGTATAAAGACTGAGCCTCATCTTGAGGAATTAAGTTATGTTTGAGTTGAACTTAAGTTGGTTAACTGTAAAACTATTTCAATCATAAAATATTCCCCTACATAGACAATTACACTTATAAAGATCTCAATCATTTACACAGCCTTCTAAAGGCTTAAAGAGATCCATATGCCAAGATGACTGTAAAACTGATGGAAGAGCTATGTGGTTCGCTCCCCACTCCGCAAGGAGAAATGTTTGAAAATCACAAGAATTTTAGTAAAGGTCTGTTAATTAAAATTTGTGTTGGCGTTGTGTTTAATGACTTTGTTTTTATTATGAAGGCAAATCAGCAATTCTATGCAAAGTACTGCAAAAACCCTAGGTGAAACATGTCCATTTGATTGTTTCCCCATAAACCACTAATGGTTTGAAAAGTGAACGGTATTCTGCTTTGTGTTCTGGTGTTGTATACTTACAAAATTGGACAAAATATTTAAGAATTCGTTACTGAAAAGGTTATTATTACAGGCTTTCTAAGGGCTGATATTTCATCAAACATGTATCAGACTGTCGCCGTATATATCCAGTAAAATGTAGTTCATTAAAATCAAATTGGCTCACAAATGTCTTTTTCTGTTTTAAATTATGGCTCAGGTACAAGGTTTATTTAACCATTTTAGTGAGAGGCATACCGAATACAGGATTTTGTGTGGTTTCAAAGCCATGGAAATTGATTTTGATTTACATAAATGCTGCAACCAGTTGGGCTGTCATCTCTGTGGTTTCGAGCCCCACAAATGGCAATGCTGAGGACCTCTCTCAATATGACCCCGGCTGTTGAACGGGACATAAAACCCTAACTTTGACTTGGACCAATATGTTGGGCACTGAAGTTGCCGACAACTCATCCCAGTGTTGCTGATGATTGTATAAGATTTACCTGTTTCACAATTCTTATCAGTATAACCAGGAAGACAGGTACAGTCATAATCATCCCCATCAACTTCACTGCAAGTGCCGTTATTTTCACATGGTGAAGAAACACAAAACAGTTCTGTACAAAACACATCAAAACAGTTCATTGAAAAGGTTGTAATTGATAAAGTGGTTAATATCTGAATTTCGATTGTTTTTTTCACTAAATGGAACATTATGTTGTTGCTTATTTTGCCTAAACATAAGATTTTTATGAGCTTTCTTTCAAGGTTTCAATGTTTCATTAAAACATTATTAAAGGCTTTGAAAGGCCAACAATGAGACAAAATACTGTACTGCTTTAACATTCACCACTTTAAGCTTCAGAAGCCTAATCAAGACTTGCGTATTTAGATTACCTTACCCACCACCATAGCCTTCCTCACCTGGCAGGTGCTTCCATGCTTCATTTATGCTTTGTAAATATATTTTTAATACATTTTGAAAATGAGTACATACCAAAAGCTTGCTTTCAAAAACAACTAGTTTGGGTGACTGAGTGAAAGTCTACTTGTCAAAAATTACTTTCAGTACCTCATTTTCAGTACTCCATAACCTTTATATTAAACAAAACCAGCTTTGAAGTCAATCGTATGTATTAAATGGATCAGGTTTCAGGTTCAAAAGCAAAGTCTTTAGATCTACCTTTTCAACAATGCCTTTCCACCTTATTTTCTTGCCATCCCTTCTCTCTGTTACAGAACCAGTGTATTAAGTCAAATTGAGGTATAAGTGAGATCCATGTTTGAGTTCCCAAAATCCAAACAAAGCAACATATTGTCTTTATAATTGGAAGTAAGACATAGTAACAAGAACCAAATACGGTGGATATTGCGGATTTAGTTACAAATACAAAGTCTATTGTAATTTATGAGTAAAGGTGAAAGGTTAAAAATGATAAAGCAAAGGGACTGACGAAACACTTAAGAAATGATACTAAATATAAAAAGTCAAATAACATACATATAAACACGCAACATTTATCAGGTATATTCTAAAAGAAATATAACTAGTACATCATTTACTTTATTCAATAAAACTAAAAAAGTAGCAGCACTGTGTAGCATTTCTCATAGTTATACAGAAAAGTCAATTTGGGGAAATTACAAATTTATGGGACAGAATAGAGGTCATAAATTGAATCCTATAAAGGAAGTTACACATAGATTTCTCCAAAAAGAAGTTTATTCAGTTCTTGAACTGTCAACTTCCTTAACTTGTTGGACTTTCTCTACACATTTGTGATTTTTGAACATACATTGGGCCTCTAACCCCATCAAATCCTTTCCTCAAGCAAAATTGGTTAATATATATATATATTGTTTTTCTGTCCTTCTTTTAAAGGGTGACCCGGAGTGGCAAATTACACATACTGAGGTTTATTTCACACTTAGTCTACTAATACTCTAACTAGATAACCTACCTGTGTCACAGGTGTCTCCGGTGAAGTTCTCAGTGCAGTCACAAGTAAAGTTTTCATTGTCAACTCTCTGACAAGTACCCGCATTTAGACAGGGAGTTGTAACACAGATGTCATAGACTGGAAAAGCAGAAATATTGTATAAGTGGTAATTTTAACTAGGAATCAATTTTAGCTGTTTCAGCTAATGAGCTTGAATAGTGAAAAGTTTGCTTAGTAAAATGATTAATCTGTATTTATTTTAATTATCTGTTGTTTGTAGAAATTAATCTTTGGTGATCAGTTCCTGTGCATTTCTTAAAATTAGAGTATTAGTGAAATTTTTCTTTTAGCTCAAATCTCTATCGATACGGTATACATGTATTATAAAAATACACTTTGGATGTTATGACCTGATCTAACAAGATCTAGTATGGTTCAGGAAGCAAGAGTGATGATTTAAAACCGTAGAAAGTATCAACTTTATACACCTTAAGATTTCCAAGATATAGCCAGGACAAGAATTAAAATTTCAAGGTCACTACAACAAGGTATAGGTCAAATCAAGGTCACACTATGATGTTGTACACATACACCACCCGACAATGTCGCTATAAAGTATATTCTTCCTGCACCTTACATCTTGGAGCAAACTTCACAGTGCAGACACTCTGAACATTTGGATACAGATTTTTGTGTAAGTGGACACCAAACAGATGACAGGACAGTTTGTTGGATAAAGTGGACAAACTTGTTTAACTGTTAACTAGGCAGATAGGACTGTGGTCAAGTCAGATTGGTGTTATTGTACATATTTTTATTGTTTTATTAACCATCAGAGTATCTCAGTTGACTGTAATAGTTATTTCAATTGTTAAATAATTTTTAAGTAAAACTTTTTGTCTTTTTTTGTGTTGCAATGTGAAAGGAACCAGTAATTATTACCGCTCTTGCCCTGTGCATCGTAACACCATAATTTATTACAAAATTGAACTTAACACATCATTTTCTGTACATAATTGACTTTTTGCAGTCACCCAAGTTTTGTACAATTTACATGATTTTTGTCACTTATTTATTACCCTGTAGTTGTGGCCTACAATTGAATCTCCACCAATACCAATGCACACCCCACCTACAATTTCTCTTTTTAGTGTAAAACTGTCTATACTCAAAGTCTATGTTGTGGGCGAGTGAATTTTTCTGTGGGTGAGTAACTGTTAAAAATCACTTGACCACAGTGTTGATATGTATCTCAAGTCCCATTTGAAACACTGCATAACATATGATATTCAATCAAATTGTGGAAACTTACTTTCACAAGTATCCCCTGAATATCCATTTGCCTCATCACAGGTGCAGTTGAAGGCATTGATTAAATTAGAACAAGTTCCTCCATTGTCACAGGGGTCTGAGTCACATTCATTTATATCTAAAACACAGCACAGACACTGACAAAAGCTTCAAGGTGTAAAGCTTAATATATAATATGTAGTATTCTCTGTGTTTGGAAATGGACATTGATCTTATCTATTTTAATATACCAATGACTTTCAAGAGGTTTCTAGTGTTTGACAATGCATAAATATCCAAAATAAATTTGATATAATTGATATATTACACATGTACCGCATTAAAAAAACACTATAATTGTACATTTTTACAGAATATTTTCCTTAGTAAGGGGTTCAATAATCATAAAAAAACATTGCATTTTAACATGGATTCTCTATCATGCAACAAAAACCAGTTGAAGGGCTGAAAAGGTAATCCTAATGCTATAATAACACATATTTTTACGTTACACAGTTTTACACCAATATGTGAAAAATCGGTACCAAATTGTCACCCATTGGTAACATTACTTAATCAATAATAAGGGGTGCCAGTACATAGGATATAATCAGGAATATATAACCAGGTCTGTTTGTCAAGCCATTTGGTTGAAATACAGCACATAACAGATAATAAAACACTTCACACACAAGTGGCCTTAACCAATTTGATCAGATTCTGGAGCCAACACAGCAATTAGCTGAACAGGAGGCATGTGTCCTGGGCTGGCTGGGCTATAGTATATAAAAATCTTTCTACTCTAAAGCTAGTCAATATGTCTTGGCACATTCCTTAACTTGGTAATAAAGAGAATATAAAAAATTAATCGATACACGATTGTTATCAACAACACTTTTTGGTTACATAATTATGTATATCCTAAGAAAAACGATAGCAACTTAAGACACACATAATTTGAAACTTTTCAGGAATTTCCATGTGCAGATTCTGAGTTCTGGACCACTTTTGGGTAATAATTTCAAGTAAAATTTGTATTATTGCCTCTTCAAACACACTGTAAAAAAAAGCTGAATTATTCAGCATTCTATTGGTAAAGTCTATCGGTAACTTGTGCTTGTGTTATTACTCTGTGATAAAACAAGCAGATTTTATGTTAAATTTGTAACAAGTTACACCAGGGAGCAGTTAGCATGTTACTATAATAATACTATACATTGTAATATCATTTACAATCTGTACTCACCAGTTTCACAGCTTTTGTCTGTATATCCCGGTACACACTCACACATATAGTCATCCCCTTCTACTTCATTACAAGTGCCTCCATTTCCACAAGGAGAAGACGTGCAGAAAAGTTCTGTCAATATCCAAACATTGCCGGGTACAATATTTATCCAACTAGAGTAAGGAATCTAAAATTTGCTAGAAATCTCAATTTTACCGCCTCTAAAAACTTCTATGAAGAAAAGGCAGTTTGTCTTAAACCTGGTATTTTTTTCAGTTCAAAAACCCTTAAGTTACTCTTCATTCAATAAATCTCACCTTAATTCATTTATTTTATTAGTGTTTCCATATGTATCCAAATTGTGATGACCATCCTGAATCTGGGTTACTCAGGATGGTCACTAAGCAACTGGATGGTCCAGTAAAACAAATTTGTTGGCTGATATTAACAAATATATCTAAAGAAAAGTGTGAAACATCTGTGGAAATACTGAAAATTGTGCAACAAAAACCAACAAATATTAAACAAAATCAAACAAATCTGATTGGAAAATAGATCAGTGTCACCTCTTCAAGTTATTTGTTGAAATCAACAATATTTTAAAAGTTTCTAAGACTACCAAAGTCGCTTGTTTGTACTTGTTTTTTCAACACAGTTGGCTTTGTTTTCTGAGCTATCTGGGTATCATGTCACAGTCCATGGAATTACATAAGAGGGCATAATGTAAGACTGAATCTAATGCAATCTCGTCAGACTAAGTCCTGATATCTACAGAATCACAGGTACATGGTACCAAATCACTGTTTTAACTTCATGCCATTGCTAGTCAGGCATGTGTCATTGCCACTGTGACCTAGTCGGTAACTGCTATCCTGGTATTTTGTTACAGAACACTAAATAATAAGAGGACATAATTTGCAACTGAATCTAATGTAATCTCATTGTCACTGTGACCTGCTGATATATATTGGTTCAGATGACCAGTTAAAATGACAACTTTATATCATTTGGTCGTATCTCTGCCATTGTGGCCTAGTGGGTAACACACCCAACTAGGAAAACAGAGGGTGTGGGTTCAAACTCAGGTACAGGTGATAAATAGTGGCTCGGATGGCCACTTAAAATGGAGTTCCTCTGTCATCCCCATTGGTAGGATAAAGAACTTCAAGGATGCTGATAAATTTTCATCCTTGAGCCTCTGTCTCTCAGTTAGGGGAATGACAGTAACCTGATAAAATTAATAAAACATTGATAAAATGGCATCTCACAGGTTCTGTCTTTCAGTTAGGGGAAGGTACGTATAGTTTGAGCTGTACTTGTGCAGTTAAGATAGCTAAATTACTGCTTTGGGTTCAACAGTAAGACCATGCTGAGTGTTAATATCATACCATTAATTCATTCACTGCCAAAGACATGCTAAAATGCTGATGGCAAATAAAATGGAACATCCCTGTTGAACTAATAAACTTTAAGCTTTTGCCAACAAACAAGTTTGTCCAAGCTACAAAAACTTTACCTGTTTCACAGTCAGCTCCTGTAAACCTTTCACTGCACACACAGGTATAGTTGCTGTTATCCAGTCTGCTGCAGTTCCCATTGTTTTCACAAGGACTAGAAAAACATGGATCTCGATCTGAAGACAAAAAAAGTGTCAACATTAAAATTTAGAAACTTTAAAGCACTGGCAATATTAGAGTAAGAAATCTAAAATTCGCCACATATCTGAAATTCGCCACATGTGAAAATACTAATAAAATAAATGAATTGTGGTGAGATTTTTTGACTGTATAGTAAATTAAGGCTTTTTGAACTGAAAAATACCAATTTTTGGACAAAAACGTCATTTTCTTCATAAAATTAACTAAGGTTTTAGAGGTGGCGAATTTTAGATTCCTAGCGAATTTTAGATTTCTTACTCTATATTATTTAATACAGTTTACATACAATGTTCACCATTACTGCCACTGCAAGGAGATGCCATAGGAATATTATTATTAGCATTTCATTTTTGTTTCTAAGTATTCCTTTATTAACAAGAAAATGGTCATGGCAGCCACACTGATTTCAAAATAGGCCTAAAATGAATATCAGGAAAGTTATTGATATAATTGAGCCATTTATTAATATTATTAATCTATTTTATTTGTTTATTAATGATATTTAAAGTGATTATGTTTTAAGAGGAAACTGTTTTTAGGAAAATGGCCATCCTGTTTTTTTTTTAAAAAGAGGTTAAATTTATTCACAGGTATCTTTTCGTAGCCTTAAAGATAAGGTGAAACTTTCAGGAAGCTAAAATAGCGTAGTACAAAGAATATCTGTTTCTATCTTGAAGTGCTGGAACAACATCTAATTCAGTTTATTTTGAAATGCATACTCAACAAAAAAGAAATGTATATATATATATTATTGATACTATAATCAGAATGCTAGAAGTACCTAAGTGTAAGTAATTTTTGTTTGGCTGTTAAAAGGTTGACACTGACTTTGACCACCCCTACTTTATGATGGCCATATCAAGTTCATATAAAGAAACCCTATCATCCAACCTATTACCTGAATATTCAGTTTAATTGCCTCATTCTACTTTCCCAGATTTGTGTTTTCCTAATGTTTTATACCAACAAGAACAGTCAGGCTATAGACCCCAAAAAGGTGGGTTGCACAATGGTATTAAGGATTGGGTCTGGCAACAAATTTCCAGTTTATTATTTGTTTGTAAACAGAAATCTTGTCCTGGCAGAAACATCTTTGATTTAGAAACTTGAAACAGATTTTCAAGATGGCGGCCATATATTTTTTTCAAAATTGCATCAATTTTAGCCCAGGTGGTTTCCTACCACCCTATCAAATTGATCAGCAAAAGTGTCTTCAAGTTAGAGTCAAGGAACTGAAATGTTAAACGACGATCATCAAACACATCAATCTAATAAGTAGGTTGGTAACATACTACCTGCCTCCCCACCAAATTTTTAATTTATGATTATGACTTTTACTATCCAAACAAAATGTTGCACTACATGCAAATGAAGTCTCTATATTCAATCGATTTAGTTATTATCTAGAGTGGCCACAAATTGATTTCTTACGTTTATCTTTGCACTAATTTGGTCTGGCAATCTTATGCTTGGACAAATAAAAATTGGTTGTGGGCACATGATAACTAATTTTTGCCTTTCAAGGGATGATTATAAACAGCAATTATATTTACCTTCACAGTTATTGCCAGAGAAGCCATTGGCTTCATCACAGTTACAGCTGTACCCATTGACCCCATCTACACAGGTTCCTCCATTTTCACAGGGTTCAGGATCACAGTCATCTATGTCTGAATTAAAACCAATGGAAATTATTATGGCTTCAACTTCAAATCACAAAAATGTTTACAAAGTAACTAGAACAC
The DNA here is from genome assembly GCA_964017235.1 of Sabellastarte sp. h YS-2021. Classification (NCBI taxonomy): domain Eukaryota; kingdom Metazoa; phylum Annelida; class Polychaeta; order Sabellida; family Sabellidae; genus Sabellastarte; species Sabellastarte sp. h YS-2021. The sequence goes on from OZ024929.1 coordinate 45,965,270, forward strand.
ATATTTTAAAAGCAAATTGTTAAGAAAATATTGATTTTGTAGAAATGGCTATATTATCCAAATTTTACAAAAAAAAATAAACTTCTTGCAAGTACTAATTATGTAAAACTTTTGTCATAGCACCATACATATATTTCTATTATTCCCATCATTTTAGTGATTTGTTTGCCAGACCTGTCAGGCATGGTGGGAACTGATGCACTGAAACATAGCAAATTAAATGAATTTATAGAATGCACCCATTAAGGACCAGCTTTTGATCAAAACTAGAACCAATAGTTTAGAAGTTTGGAGTATTTTATAAGTTTGGGTTGGTTTCAAAAATGCATTCATCATGAGGGCACCAATGCAAAACCATTCTAATTCTGGGACTCAAGAAAAAAATGCATTTAGTACACCCCTAATGAATTAGGCAACTGACAGGAAGTGCTACTCATGAAACCAAAACATGGCAGTTTCCTCCAGATGAAATTGCAATAAAAGCCCCAAATGCACAAACATACTGGAGACACCAGGGACATCCACCCGTCCTTATTTAATACATCACTTACTGGTCTCACAGTCCTTATCAGTATACCCAGGAGGACATGCACAGGAATAATCATCTCCTTCCACTTCACTGCAAGTCCCGTTGTTTTCACAAGGTGTGGAGGCGCAGAACAACTCTGTCAAAGTTTAAACAACAAGGCATTTTGTCAGTACTCACAAATAATCAATAACTTTGGATGAGACTTGCTTACCCCCAATTTATATATACAGTTTTATTAAATTTAATATAGGTACCATTTTTACAACTTCAGCATGACCTGGAAATCGTTTTCCAATTTTTACTTTAAACTAGCCTTTGTTTTTTTCCCTTTTTAAAAGAAGACTTTATCATCTGATGGAAAAACACATTACTTATGTTCTATTTCATATTATCATTCTACAGATCATATGCTGCATCATGTCAGTGTACAAAGTTTACCAGAAAACTTTCCAGGCTAACTGGATCTGCAGCTGAAAAATGTTATAGGCCCATAGCAAAAGTTGCCAATCTGTATTTCAATGCAGATTAAATCAATGTAGAGTTTGAAAACTGACCAGCTGTCAAGTGCTACTTTTTCCCATAATGGCAAGAATGTAAAAAGTAAAGATCTCATACAATTCAACAATTGAAAAATATAATAACAGTTTTCTTATGTAGGACATAAGGATCTGTAACTCTAAAAGGATTGAACAGATCTGTAAGAACAGACGGGGCCATGAGAGCAGACACTAGTCTTGGACTGGAGGGTAGGTGTTTAAATTTCATACTATCTCTTGTCTCACCTATTCCCTATAACTGAAGTGCTTGTGTGTAGAATCTGGTCTAGCAATGAATAAAATAATATACAATCCTCTTCAGGTATGTATTTAACCTATTTACTGTAACTGATAACACAAACAGCTGTTTACTAATTCATGTTCTCTATGGTAAATCTCAGCAAATGTTATCTAATGTTTCAATTATTCTCACTGCATACTTGGACCTTAGATTAGTTCTGTGAAATATAATCACACCTGTTTCACAGCTGAATCCAGTAAATGCCTCCAAACAGTTACATGTATAGTTGTCATTATCCAATCTGGAACAAGTACCTCCATTTTCACATGGTCCAGACACACAGGGATCACGGACTAGAACACAAAGGGTTAAGTAAACAATAATAGTCAACACTTACCATATGGAACATTAACTCAAGAGTAGAGTGCCCTCCTGGGCACTGTCTCAGCTGACATTTCCAGGAATCTGTTTGAAATGATCTGTTAATGTAACAGTTGGAAGATTTAAACTATCTACTTGTGAATAAAGTGTCACCTGGGCACTGAGTCAGCTGACCCTTTTCTGCCAACCTTTTGACCAATATAATGTGGCATTTGGAATTCTTCTTTGGGGAAAAAAATGACGAAGAAATATACATCGCTTAGGTAATTTTCCTGTTGTATTTCACCACAGAATTTTGTCTTATAAAGCTGAATATGACTACACAGCCTTTGGTGTTCAAGGTGTTCAATCTGTGTTGTTCATTTGCACCCGTCAATGGCTCATGTTAATAGTTTCCACCTTTAGGTTTAATTACATGTTACACATAAACCAGATAAATATATGTAGTTACAACTTCTTGGAATTTACAGACAAAAATGTCACTGATGTATATATTATCAAGGAGCATTTTTCATTGTAATATGTACAAAGCACCGATAATTTAGGCACAAAGTCAAGTGGTCAAGGAGCATTTAAAACCACTTATCCCTCTGTCCAATGTGAGGCTAAGTAAACATCTTAACATAAACTTGGTAGGACACTACTACATAATTAATTATCCATTCACACTACAGGCTATACATCCCGCCGTTACAGGTTTTTTGAGGTGGTGGACTACCTCTAAGGACGCCTCATTTAGTATAGCATTCACACTACAGGCGATATCCCCCATGGTGGTCCTTGTTTGATAAAACATCCCTGTCCCTCAACTACAACCCGAAGTTCACATGCCACCTTGTGACAGTCAGTGTGGCGAAACATCCATTTACCTTCGCTTGCATTCCTCTGCGCATGCCCACGGTACCAAATTCAGGGGTGGAAATTTTCAACATTTCAAAACTTCTGCAAGGTAATGGATGTTTCGCCACTGTGTTACACAAGGTGGTATACAAGCCTTGGATGGTAGTTGAGGGCGGGGATGTTTTTTACCAAGCACAGACTACTGATATCGTCTGTAGTGTGTATTGGGTATAACATACACATCAAAGCTGAAATACTGCTGGGAATATTAAAGTTTAATGGAGAATTTCACAGTCAAATGGGTGACATGTAATACCTCAACAGGTAGTTGGGTTTGTTTTAATAATAATGCTTGCAGATAACATCTAGAGTAACACTAAAGCTGAAATTTAAAAGGATTTTTGTTCCAAAACAAGACCTAATTCCCCTTGTATCAGTAACCTTACTTTCACAATGTGTTCCAGAGAATCCATTCAGTTCATCACAGGTGCAGTTATATCCATTAATCTGATCATTGCAAGTGCCATTATTCTGGCAAGGGTCTGAAGCACACTCATCAATTTCTGAATATAAAAACAAAGGATTACCTTTAAGTTAGAAATATTTGCTTAGAATTATGAGAATCTTTAATTTGATAAAAATATTTTACAATATAATGAAGCAGAATAATAATATTCACCTACTGTTTTCACTTAACCACGAATGGGGGGGGGACAAAATTTACTCTCACAGAAGAAATCTTACTTCCTTAACACTGTAGTCTAGATGGTCAATTTGATGCAATGATGTCCATTAAACATTTTAAAATTTACATCAAATTGCCCAATATATTTACACTTACAGTTGACTATGAAAGCTATTGGCCTGTCACAGTGACCAATTAAAACTGTTTATGAGTTGACCTTTTAATTGGTACCAACCCACACAAAGTTTGATTCAACCTTTATTTTTAAGATTTTGGGAAGGGAATCCTGCATTCAACTTCTGGCAATTTGCATCCTGCTTTAACAATCTTCAAGTATTTGTTTCTTAACTTGCTTATTGTTAATTCTTTTCTGTAAATGTACACAAGGCTATTATATGCAGTTAAAGAGTTTATTGTAAAATAAGTAAAATCCTGTTTCATAGAATTCAAATAAAAGAAAAAAAATATCAGGGATAATATACATGAACATTTCACATTTAGAAAACACTTATTCTTAAACAACTTTCTGGGCAAAATAGGCATTTCTTAAATTTCTGGAATTGAACATAATTTAATAAGAATAATTTGACAACAAGAATAAAAATCTTGAACTTGCCATAAAAGATACTAAAATACCATAGTTACCAACCAGTGACACAAGTTAAGTATCCAATTTGTCCTTAATATTTTCTTTAGAATAATATTCACCTTTTCAGGAATTTTCTAAAAGTCTTACACTCATGGAAATGTTTTGTGTTCTTAGAAAGCAAAAAATGATCCATAGATGACTTTTCTCACTGACATTATCCCATTTTTCAAAAGTCCCCACTAAGACATTTGCCCGTTATTCAAAATTCTCAGAGAAAACCTTTAGAGTAAGAAATCTAAAATTCGCCAGGAATCTAATATTCACCACCTCTAAAACCTTAGTTAATTTTATGAAGAAAATGAAGTTTTGTCTTAAATTTGGTATTTTTCAATTCAAAAAGCCCAAATTTACTGTACATTTAACAAATCTCACCTCAGTTAGTTTATTTTATTAGTATTTCAACATGTGGCGAATTTCAGATATGTGGCAAATTTTGGATTTCTTACTCTACCCCATTATGCAATATCCCCCCCATTAAGACATATAAAGAAGCATACTGCTTGGCCCTGGAGATTCAGCCGACATAAGTTCAACTCTGTGTACTATACCTTGATCACAGAGTGACCCAGTGTACCCAGGTGGACAGATACAGGTAAAGGATCCCAAGTCTTGTTCACAGGTGGCGCCATTAGCACACATACCCATACCACAGTCATTGGCTGATAACAGACAAAAAATAAACATCTAAAAATTAAACATGCATCATCAACAAACCATGTTAATTTTACTTATTTTCCTTGTATCTTTTTCTGACACTTTCTTTGTAAATAAACAATTAAGGACTTGCCCACAAAGAATGAATGTGTAGGGCGCTATGGGATCTTATTACTAATATCTGAAGTCATTCATAGCACAGTCAGATACAACCAGAGTATTGTTTATTTATATAACTTTGGTGTATTGCATGTACTTGTGTTGTTTACACAGAGATGAAAACAGCTTTAAATCATTTGTAAAGGGCAACAGCCATGAAATATTCTAAATATTTCTGACAAATCCTTTGCGATTCTTATATGTTCATATAATATCAATTAGCTCGGTACATTGTCCTTATCTTTTGACAGCCTTTTGCAAAGTTTGGTATTTCTGGTTGTTACGACAGGAAAATATGTGACATTTTATTGAAATGTCTATGGGTAAATATTATTGTGTTCTGATTACTAAAAATACTGGACCAGGTACTCCTTTTATTATCATTATTGTGTCTAGTGTTAGGAATCATGATATGCACTAGGTTATATCGGTATTTGATATGATTTGTTTATGTAACAACACTGATTTTATTCTTCAGACTTTGAATAAATATAATTCGATAAAGTTACATATTGGATGGAAAACATGTGGAAAGACAAGGTGCCATTGTGTAGCTTTATATTTTGTTAATTATTTATGCAATTCATTGTATATGCCCAATCAATCACTTCGTATGCTGTAGTTATATATTAGGAGCACCATAGCACATATATTTGGAGTTACACAATAATTTGACATATGTACAGAAATGTCTGAATGTCAAGGCTTTTTCACTCACGAGTCAGTGATAGTGAGATGAAGCTAAGTCCATCACTGTTAGTTCCTGCACTGGAAGCATCTTGGTTTTTCAGACACTCCACTTCTCCACCTGAATAATCTGTCACATCCAGAGACAACTGCACAGCTTGGTCTTCAATCAGAATTCTCTGAAATATTCAGCAAAACCTCCATAACCTCCCTAGAAATTAGTTTCTTGATATGAATTACCACCACAATTAAAAACATGTTCTTGAAGTAACAGCTACATACCTTCAAACCCTTTTTGCATGCACCTGTTCAGGTTAGAAATAGTTATGCCTTATTTACTAAACTTGAAAGGTACTGACTACCAAGTTATGCCTATTTAAAATTTCCCTGGAGGTAGTTGGTACATGGTGACAATAAGTGGCAAGGCAATAGTAGTTTTCTTGGAAATGAAAAACTTAAATAGTAAATTAAGGTTTGTTGTTAACATTGTGTGAAGTGACATTTTTGTGCAAAATGGTGAGTACAATCAACCCAGTAAACATTAGCAACGTTTTAAATTACTTAAACATTTACAAAACATTTTTAAAACCTATTTAAACCTTATATTAAGGTTTTCTAAATGTTTCCAAGCATACATTTACACTGTAATGTTTAAAAAATAGCATCAGAGATGCCCATACCCCACAGCCTAGGGAGATATTTTTAACACCATGAGATATAGAAGTACTGTATCAGTACAAAGTTCAGGATACTTTTAGAGCACTGTCAGTTATATAAAGGTCCACACAATGTTTAAATAGAGAAAATAATGTCTAACAGAAAGATAATGCAAGTAAAGATGAAGTATTAAAACAAGATAATTCAATAACAAGATGACAGCATTAATCAGTAACCTAAACATTATGACACTCTTTATCTACATCTGGCATGGTCGAATTACAGTTTGGATGTTTTGAATATTACCATGCATACAGAAGTGGTAATACATTCAATGAATGTTAATGTGTGATGTCTGAGTAAAATATGTAGTTCACTTGATGAAATTCTATCTGTTACCATGGGAAGTTAAAAAAGTAAAATTCTTAATAAATTCTAATATGATGTTAACAGTGCTTAATCTGCATCAAAAAACAGACCCAAAGGTGCAACAATATTTTAAAGGTCAAGGTCACTACGACAAGGTCAAAGGTCAAATCAAGATCACACCATGATGCTGCACACCTACAACCCCTAACCAATGTCCCTACCAAGCATCAACTTCCTACACCTTACGGTTTCCGAGATATGGCTCGGACAAGATTTTATAGGTCAAGGTCACTACGGCACGGTCAAAGGTCAAATCAAGGTCAGACCATGACATCGCACACCTACACCCCTTGACAAATGTCCCTAGTAAGCATCAACTTCCTAAACCTCACGGTTTCCGCGATATAGCTCGGACAAGATTCTATAGGTCAAGGTCACTATGGCAAGGTCAAAGGTCAAATCCTGGTCAGACCATGATGATGCACACCTACACCCCCTAACCAATGTCCCTACCAAGTATCAACTTCCTAAACCTTACAGTTTCCGCGATATAGCCTGGACAAGATTTTATAGGTCAAGGTCACTATGGCAAGGTCAAAGGTCAAATCAAGGTCAGACCATGACGTTGCACACCTACATCCCCTAACCAAAATCCCTACCAAGTATCAACTTCCCACACCTTACAGTTTCCGAGATATAGCCCAGACAAGATTTTCAAACTCAAGGTCACTACGGCAAGGTCAAAGGTTACATCAAGGTCAGACCATGATGTTGCACACCTACACATCCTACCCAATGCCCCTACCAAGTATCAACTTCCTACACCTTACGGTTTCTGAGATACAGCCCGGACAAACTTTTTCCCGCCGCCCACACGCCCGACCGCCCGCGCAAACACCCATCCAGACACCATGGGTGAAAACAATACCCCGACAGCCCTTAAGGGCTGTGGGGTAAAAAGTACTGAATTTGATCTCTGACACCATTATTATTCAGCCTGGAGAAGAATTTATAGGTCAAGGTCACTACAGCAAGGTCAAAGGTCAAATCAAGGTCAGACCATGACGTTGCACACCTACATCCCCTAACCAAAGTCCCTACATAGTGTCAACTTCCTACACCTCACAGTTTCCGAGATATAGCCCGGACAAGATTTTATAGGTCAAGGTCACTACGGCAAGGTCAAAGGTCAAATCAAGGTCACACCATGACGTTGCACAACTACACCCCCTAACCAATGTCCCTACCAAGTATCAACTTCCTACACCTTACAGTTTCCGAGATATAGCCCACACAAGATTTTCAAACTCAAGGTCACTACGGCAAGGTCAAAGGTCAAATCAAGGTCAGACAATGACGTTGCACACCTACACCTCCTAACCAATGTCCCTACCAAGTATCAACTTCCTACACCTTACGGTTTCTGAGATACAGCCTGGACAAACTTTTTCCATTGGACATCCGGACACCATGGGTGAAAACAATAAGCCCTTAAGGGCTGTGGGGTAAAAAGTACTGAATTTGATCTCTGACACCATTATTATTCAGACATTAATATGTTCATTTTGTAACGTTTTTCTAACATTTATCATAAAACAGTATACATAAAATGTTTTAAAAACATTCTATTATAAATGGTTTTCATACCCATCATTTTTTAACCTTTGCCAAACGTTTCCTATCAAACATTTGCAAAATCCAAATATGTTTACTGGGAACCATGGATGATTGCAAATGATTTATTTCATATCATGGATCCTCTTGTTAAACATTTACAACCTGGTTTAATTTTTATTTTTTCATCATTACACAAGTCCTGCTTAATGTTAAACTTTCTACTAAATTGGACATTTTTAGACACCATGAACTATGGTACAGTACAGTTATTTACCCCTTATTTCCCCCCCCCCCCCCAAAATTTACTAAAATACTAAAATGTATTTTTTAATTGGTATTCACCTTTGCATGTAGTGTATAAAACATATACTTTCAAAATAACCCACCTCTCAAAACGGTATATGTGGGTAACTTTGTAATGACTTGCCCGTAACTGACTGTTTTCAGTGCAGAGTCTTGATCAACTTGTATACAGTCTGCTTACCTCCACAAAATATATCATGAATGAAGATGACAATATTATATGAGTGTGTAGCATGAGTATTATATTATAAGGCCTTTGTAGTAAGATAACCCCACTTGACATTGAAAAAGGGGTCAAAGGTAAAAGTTAACAATTGGAAAAGTCTCAGGCCATGGCTACCTTTAAGTTGTTTTCACATTTGGAACCCCTAGTAGCAATGATAAGGGAGATAGAAGGCTTTTTTAATAGGATAATTCCATTTAACATTAAACATGTGATACAGTGGCCATTTTGTTTTCGAAACTAGGTCAAATTACTTTCAGGCTAGCTTCCTTAGCCATATATCTTTTGTGCAAATTTGATGAGCCTAGAATAGATGCAATATTTCAAGTTTTAGAGCATCTTAATGATTTTGAAATAATTGGCTATGGTGGCCATCTTGTTTGCAAAATAAGGCCAAAATTTTTCTCAGGCAAAACATTTGCAGGCCAGGACTTTTTGTGGTCTATCTTTACATTCTAAAGCCATAGCACCAATAATAAGGGAGAAATAAGGATGTTTGAGTGTTACGCCCCTATTTAACCTCGAAGCAGGGATCAAAGGTCAAATTCAACACCTGGAAAAGATCCCCACGCCATGACTTCCTAGAAGTTGTTTTCACATTCTGAACCTGTAGGAGCAATTTAGGGGAGATATAAGGCCTTCTTAATAGAATAACCCCATTTGACATTAAACATGTGATATGGGGGCCATTTTGATTTTTGAACTAGGCCAAAATTACTATCAGGCTAGCTTTTCTAGCCATATAGCTTTTGTGCAAATTTGATTAAACTAGCTGGAATATGTCAAGATTTAGAGCAATCTTCATAAGTGATGTATTTTTTCTGTATAAGTCTAATAGGGGATGTCTTATTTTTATTATCTACCATTTTGCATGATTAATGAGTGAAAAATAGCCACGTTTAAACAAAGAATTCAAAAGGGCTGTCACATATACAGGGACATGTACACCTGTGAATATAAAAACCTCAATTTTTCACTGGGCATTTCTAAGCCATTTCTGCATGGATTTTTATGCAATGAAAACAAACAGAAGCTCTGTAAAAAGATATATTCAAAAATATATAACTACGCTCCAACAATATCCCACTGTACCGATCAAATACAGCTTGCGGTGGATAATAAATTTCTCAGAAGTAAATTTATAGCAACAACTTACAGTGCAATAATATTTATTTTGTCCTGTACCAGCATCTGTGTAAGCCATGAAGAGAATTTGGGAAGATAATGCATGGCCACCAATAAACGTTGGATTAGGCAACTGACTCACACACTCCAGCTGACTTTTCAATGGAGTAGCTGTCATTGAAAATGGAAAAGAATAGAGATATATAATCTATAAATGACTATTTTTTTTTATTTTTTTTTCACAAACAGAAAAAAAATGGACAGATGTACATACAAAGAATTGAAATGCAAATTAAGTATGCTAAACTTTACACTATATCTTTCAGGTCGTAACTGTGAAAAAACTAAAAAGACCATGCTCATAAAAGTACATACTAGTTTTACTAATGTGGAGAGACAAATACTAGGCACTTACACTATATTTTAAGTGTATATATACTATGAGAGCCAGGAATTATGTGCGTTTATTGGAAAAACAAGTACTTACTTGGAGAAACTAGTACTAAGTCTCTTTACTTGGAGAGACAATGATCATAGAAATAAAAGTATAATTGCCTGCTTAAAGAGAAAAGTACTTATTGTATTCATTTGAAAAGATAAATTCTTTGTATACTTGCTTAGAGAGAAAGGTTCTCAGTGTATTTACAATTTAAACAGGCAATAATTTAGTGTACTTACTTGAAAAAATAAGTACAATGTGTACTTTCTCAGACAGAGAGAAGTACTGAGTGTACTTCCTTCGAGAAACAAGTAATTTTTGTAGTTTTTGACTTACAGAAATAAATATCCCTACGGTATTTACTTGGAAAAACAAGTACTAAGTGTTTTTATTGGAAAGAAAGGTATCTAAGGTACTTACCTTTTGAGACAGTGCCAGAAAAGCAAGTATTCAGTGTTAATGTCTTATCCACGACAACTGCTGTGGAAGAGTTATCTCCTTCACATTCTGCAGGCTGTGTAGAGTCCTGTGTGTATGTCACCAAGTAATTGCCAGGAATGTTGAAGTTGTCACAGTTTGCGGCTGAGCTGACTTCTGGAGTGAACAAATAATAGAACTAGAAATAGGAAGCACTATAAAAAGAGTAATAAAATATTGAATAGGCGAATTGCATACAGAAAACACATTATCATGTGTAATGTCCACCCATGAGACTTTGGAAAGCCTTTGGGAGAAAAGCCCTCAAATTTGTCCCAGGAAAAGAACCCCCACAAAATGAGCCTTGTGGAGAAAACCCCTCAGGAGAAAACCCCTCTTAGATCAGATCAATGGATTATCAATTGCAATACATGAGGTCTCCAGTAATAACTAATTGCTATCAGTACTTTTTGATACCTTCTCAGGAAGAATAGCAAAAGAAAAACTATATAGTAATTCAATTGTTTAAACTGTACCCTGTTTTCTGACTATTGTCATTAGTTTTTTTGATAAATGTTGAAGTTGATCAAAGGACTTGTATCTTTATTTATTCAGTCAAAAGATGGGGGTGAAAAAGAAGCCATGACTTTTATGTGTTTTATCTTTTCCTTAATATACCATATGAAAGGAAGTCATGTACAGCAACTAAATTACCTTTAATTTAGCTATTTAATCTATTCAATAACTTTAAAATAGAATAAAGTGTGTGTTTAAAAGAAGCCACATCTGTAGGTATTCAGTACATAGGTGGTGCAAAAAGAAGCCACATCTGTAGGTATTCAGTACATAGGTGGTGCAAAAAGAAGCCACATCTGTAGGTATTCAGTACATAGGTGGTGCAAAAAGAAGCCACATCTGTAGGTATTCAGTACATAGGTGGTGCAAAAAGAAGCCATGACTAATTAAAGGCCCAGTTGCACCAAAAATTAACAATTCACCATTGAATTGTATATAAACCCACAAGCAAGAAAATACATGTTATACTGGCTTCCTGCATGGTTGGAACAGGCTTGAGGATTTAACGAGTGGGGAAGCCTGGCTTCTGTGTGTGGCTTACATCATTTGGAAGTGCTGCCTTTGGGTTCAGCGACATGAACAGTTAAATTCCTCTCCAGCTGTGTTTGCCAACTGTGTGCTCACTGTATTTCTCAGTAATCATTACCATGTAATATTGACTTTAAACTGTTATAAAGCAGAGGCATTGCGTTCTTTTCTCACTGGCAGCTTATTATGACATTATGCAAATGATGTGTAAAGTTTATCTTATACTACAATTTCTTTTATATAGATTTTATAGCATTAATTTTCCTGTATGTTATTTGCAACATTCACTGACCATCTGCCTATTCATTTTATAAGATCAATTGGGGTTATGTCGGGCCCTTGCTTATAACAAGGTCCCGACAATTGCAATTTATAGAGGTCTCACATTTATGGCAGGTGGCAGATATTTTGTCAATTTTTCCTTCAACATTGACTGGTTATAGCAATAACTGGGTAATATACTTTTATATTAAGCCATCCATCTTCTCATTTACACTAAATTTGGTATGAGGTCATTATGAATTATAATCCAAACTTCTCTGGATGGCCTACCATGTCACCTTGTAATGTTTGCTACATAATACTTTCATGACTTTTACATTTACAATTGCCTTCGGGGCATTAAACTTATATACTGCCCTGAACTTCATTTTACATTTATAAGTACTTCTTCAGGGCACTAAATTACTTACTGCCCTGAAGTGGGCGGTAGGGTTGCTAGAACTTTTGGAAATTAATAGTACTTTGTTGGTTCATGTGTCAAGGTGATATGGTGTTGCATTACCTTCATTTAAATTGTTACATGTTGCAAAAATGAATGTGTATTAATAAAAATAATTTTAACCCATATCATTCTTTATTGTCTTGGGGGGTCGTGGGAAATGTTATACAGCAAGCAATTTACCAGTTAGTCTCCAATCTCCATTTGTTTACACAAATGCCAGATTCACTGAGTGCAGAAAACACAGCCATGTTTTTCTTAGCTGTGACGTAGGCGGGGGGGGGGGGGGGGGGTTTGCTGTGTATGCAGTTTAACAAATTAGATAGTGTTTTATTTATCTGTTCTAGAAAATTTCACTACTACATTTCATAATTTAGTTTCTGAACATTCAAAATAAAGGAAAAGTGAAAAAAAAATATTATTGCCAATTATATTGGGAATATTTTATGCTATATGTGATAAATATTATAGATCATTTTAACCAAGAGAGACAACAGATTCCCCCATTTGCTCATGTCAGTAAACACACTTTGTTTTTACATTAAATATTTTTAATTTAATTAATTTAGGTGGATGCACCTATGCTTTATTTTTCTTAACCATATAAATCTTTAATTCACAAGTGTTCAGTGATGAAGAACTAAATTTTATTTATCTGAACTGATTTATGGTTATGATTTATACAGACATTTTTGACATTTACAAGTGTTATATTTCACAAGCTTTGCCTTGATATAGAAAAGTGGCAGTTTGTTTACTACAGTAAACACATTTTCCGTGATAACAAATCTTAGCATTTAGTAAAATACTAAATGATATCTATCAATAAAATGTATAGAATCTACTTTATAGGAGTGATATAATACAATAAACATAGGCAACAATGCCTCTAACGGGCCACTTAATTACATGCATGTATTTCGTTTTTTATATTGTTCTTTGACTTAAAATCTAAATATTGCTATTTACTACACCTTTCTATAACATATCAACTACAAGTTAAGGAGATTCTGTTTAAGCATAATCTGCTTCCTTATCAACATGTCATTTATTCTGTCAGCAAATTCAAGTTTATCCCATTAAACATCCACAAATTGTATTGAGTCATACATTTTTTTCTGTTAGCTGAACTTTTTCTTCCCCTATAATTCTAGTTGTTGGAGTTCTCTATCTGGTTTGAAACCTTCATAATCAACACTAGGAAATTCTGTCCGAATTCTCTAACTGCACATGCAGGTAGAGGGACACATACTTCTTTCTCAAGATATCCCCAACACCAACAAGCCAAATGGCGATATGCAATATATCTATATCTTTCAATTATCTCAACTTTTCTGTGTCAATGGTCTTTATGATAAGCAAAATGTGTGGACATTTGGCCAGCGGACGTTTGGTCAGTGGACATTTGGCCGGCAGAAGTTCGGCTGGTGGACATTTGGCCGGTGACTTTCTTGGGGGGTAGGACAATTGACTGGTGACTTTTTACATGTTATTTATTTATGTTATTACATGTTTATTATTTGGCCCAAATGAAAAAAAAAACACTTGTGTTCATATTGCAAAAGGAGTTTAAAAATGTCATTTTAATATTGTTTCAAATAGAATAAACTGTTTTTTAACCATTTCATCATCACTTTCTTATAAAAAATGATGACTTTGAATAAACATGATGTTAATTTATAAAGGAGCTAAAAGGCCTTTGATTCCTACTCAGAATTGCTGACTGATTTTAAGTTTAGTCTTTGATAACTGTTCAGGTTTAAACATAAGGAACTAAAAGGCCTTTGATAACTGCTCAGGATTAAATATAATGTTCATAAAAGAAATAAATGGCCTTTGATTCCTACTCAGAAATGCTGATTGCTTTGCAATGCTTACAAAAGTTTTTTCATTTAGGACCATGTTAAAATAACCCATAAAAATGTCCTCGGTAAATTGTCCTACCCCCCAAAAAGTCACCGGCCAAACGACCCGGATTCGATGTAGGTATGGTCCCCTATTCTTTGAGATACTTGGGTCTATTTTGTGACAGCAATTTGATTCTTCCACAGTAGGCATTGGGACACAGATGAAATAGCTGCACCTGACATAGATACAGCTAAGGTCAGATTCTGAGTTCTAGATGATAAGTTGGTTTTTTTTTTACTTTTGGATTAGCTCAACAAACTTTTTGGCCCACTAATAAAGATTTTAGTGACTACCTTTTCAGACACTTGTGGCTCAGTGGATGGTTATTTGTTACATCACTTTAGTGATTTACAAATGCTTCAATTATGATTATTGTATACCATTACACCATTATTTGTTACAGTATCATTCTTACTCAGCTGTAAATTTCTAATGCAAAAATTTGTCCAGCATTGTATAAACTTAATTTAGAATATTAATCCCTCTTTCTTTTTCTTCAAATGCGAGAATGTTGTATGTATCAAAAGTCCCCATTGACATGGGTGGTGACACTTTGGGGAAATAAATGATTATTCAAACCCATAACATGGCTCAAACTGATAGGGTTTTATTCCTAATATACTGTTTTAACATTTAACATTCAGTTAACATCAGTGAACTGTGTGTCAATTGATTCTTCATCATATTCATTGTCATGACATGATAAATTAATAAAATATTTTTCTTCAGAAGACATCTTTAAACTATTTCAAAAGAGGAACCCTTTAGTTTATATAATATAATAGCACTAATATTTAAAACAAAACAGAATGCCCCAAAATACTAAAACAAAAGAGCATCAGTGTAGGTATTTTAGCCGAATCCGGGAATAGTGCCCTCCTAGAATAGTGCCCTCCTAGATGACTGCCCTCCTAGAAGACTGCCCTCCTTTTGAGAGGGTGGACAACTGCCCTCCTTTTTAAAAACAATATGAATTAATCATAATTTTTAAAACTATTACATATTTTTCAAGTAATATATGTATATGTATATTTTATGATGCATTGTGAAAACACTTAAAAAGTTTTAGCTTGCATTGTGAAAACAATTTAAAAAGTTTTTTTTCTTTGCTGCTGTTTGAAGTCTATTCTGTATTATCAAAACATTTAAGCTACTCAGGTTTTCTTAATTAAAGGTATTGTTTAATCCCCTAGTGTTTGAAGTGTGGTCTTTGAGAATTTGAATAGCTGCTCAGGCTTTCTTGATTAAAGGTGCAGTTCAATCTGGTAGAGTGTTTGAAGTGCCAAATAGCTGCTCAGGCCTTTTTGATTAAAGGTGTAGTTAAATATGTTAGTGTTAGAAGTGTTTCTTTGAGAATACCAAGACCTGCTCAGGCTTTAATGATTAAAGGTGCAGTTAAATCTGCTAGTGTTTGAAGTGTGGTCTTTGTGAATTGAAATAGGTGCTCAGGCTTTCATGATTACAGGTGCAATTGCAATTGGTACTTAATTTTGCTGGGCCTATTAGTGTATATAAAGGTGGACAGCTGTGGTAAGTAATCATTGATTTATATGAGTAGCATTAAAGATTATATTTACATGAAATTTTCATCATGGAGGAAATAACCAATATCAGAGGAGGATTGAAAGTTGCTTTTGAGGGCTATCTCTACACCAAGAAGTCTTTGAAGAAAAACTTTATTCAGTGGGAGTGTGCTCAGAGACGAAATGTTTTGTGTAAAGCAGGCTTATATACTGGATTGAATGTAAGTTTATTTTAAAGTCCACTCTAATAGATTGAAAAGAAATTAAGCTTTAAGAAGAAAGTGTAATAGCAATCATTGAGGGCAAGGCCTTATTCAAGCACAGTATGTAATTTCTAATAGGACATTTTTGTGAGTTGGATTGTTACTTTAATTCTAATGTATTTGGAATTTATGCTTTTATTATGATTTCAGAGAGAAAATCCTCGACTGACAAAGCCACACAGCCATGACAGAGATGACATAGCAGTTGAAGTTGCCAAAGTCAAGGCAGCCATGAAGGATCAAGCCAGAATATCCAGGGAAAGACCTGCACAGATATTTTCTGCTCATGTTGCCCAGGCTTCTGACAGTGTGAAAGCAGATTTAGGAAAAAAGGAAACTGTGAAGCGCATTATAAGAAATGTTCAACGAGGTGTTCTGCCAAAAGATCCTGCTACCTTGCAAGAGTTGACAATTGACGGCGAATGGAGTCAGACAGCCAGAGAAGAACCATTCCTGATCCATGACTCTGGACCAGACAGCCATAACAGGGTGATTGTGTTTGCTAGTGAAATAGGTTTACGGCACTTGGCAACAAAGGATACCTGGTACATGGATGGTACCTTCAAGGTGGCACCTAAGCTCTTTGAACAAGTCTACATCATCCGGGCCAAGCTGGGAGAAACACTTCTAACACTAACAGATTTAACTACACCTTTAATCAAAAAGGCCTGAGCAGCTATTTGGCACTTCAAACACTCTACCAGATTGAACTGCACCTTTAATCAAGAAAGCCTGAGCTTTATAATCTCCCAGAGTAGGTTCACACACTGACAACGTGTATAAAAGAAAAGACGTCAACTATGCATTTCCAATCAAACCAGCAGAAGTCCGCGTAATATTTTAATTTGAACATGTTGTTAGTTTGGGCGATAATTGAATATATTTCACCGCGAAAATAAATTCTCGCGAAGCAGGCCTACAGTGTACATTCGCGAACTTAAGTACCCGCGAAAATAACCACTTATACAGTAGTTTTAAAAATTATGATTAATTCATATTGTTTTTAAAAAGGAGGGCAGTTGTCCACCCTCTCAAAAGGAGGGCAGTCTTCTAGGAGGGCAGTCATCTAGGAGGGCACTATTCTAGGAGGGCACTTTTCTAGGAGGGCACTATTCCGTTCCTCATTTTAGCCTATGTCTATGTATGCACCACAACTACACATCCACCTCAGTGACGTAGCTCTCTCATCTCTCCATTTTCTATTTATGAGAAGATGAACAAACAGAATCTGTGTGGAAAAAGGCTGATAACACTGTGCTGTTACAGGATTGAGCTGTATGTGTACTTGATTCTTATTTACTAATACTAATGTGTTTTTCAAAGAAAACTTAAATTGGTGCAACTGGGCCTTTAATGGGTTTGATAATTTCCTTGTTGTACCAGATGAAAGGGAATCCATGCACAACATATTCAGATATGTTCAATTCAAGTATTTAATCTAATTACACCTTACTTGTCTTAAGCTCTTTGATGTCAAAATGCTTTGTGTTTAAAAGAAGCCATATTCTCAGCAACAGTAAAAAGTAAAAGTTCTTAATTTTAACATTAATATTAATTTGCCTCCCCCCTACCCCACACACAATTTCATTTGGCTGTTCTTTTTTAAAAAAATAATTCTTTTTATAAAGTTGAGGGGTTTTCTCCACAAGCCCCAAAATAGGGTGAGGGGTTTTCTCAACAAGCCCCAAAATAGGGTGAGGGTTTTCTCCACAAGAGACTTTTGAGGGGTTTTTTCCTGAGGGGTTTTCTACACAGAGCTCATTTTGTGAGGGTTTTTTCCATCTCCCAGAAAGAATACCTCTTAAGCAGAATTGCAGTCTGAGAAAAAGCCATCAATTTAGTGAACAGCATTTTCTTCGCAAAAATTCAAGATGGCCACCAAAAGTGGCGAAAATTGAAATTTTTCAATTTTGTATAGAATACTTTGCTACTACCCTATGGGTCAAAAATTCTGTCGAAATCGCTCTATCTGTTACGGTTTCTGAGATATTAATATTTTTTGTTTTTCGCAAAAATTCAACATGCCCGCCAAAAGTGGCGAAAATTGAATTTTTTCAATTTCACATAGAATACTCTGCTACCACCCTATGGGTCAAAAATTCTGTCGAAATCGCTCTATCTCTTACGGTTTCCAAGATATTAACATTTTTTGTTTTTCCACAAAAATTCAAGATGGCCGCCAAAAGTGGCGAAAATTGAAATTTTTCAATTTTGTATAGAATACTTTCCTACTACCCTACGGGTCAAAACTTCTGTCCAAATCGCTCTATCTCTTACGGTTTCTGAGATATTAAGATTTTTTTCGTTTTTCGCAAAAATTCAAGATGGCCGCCAAAAGTGGCGAAAATTGAATTTTTTCAATTTCACATAGAATACTCTGCTA
This sequence comes from Sabellastarte sp. h YS-2021, assembly GCA_964017235.1. NCBI lineage: Eukaryota > Metazoa > Annelida > Polychaeta > Sabellida > Sabellidae > Sabellastarte > Sabellastarte sp. h YS-2021. Next base: position 45,983,683 of record OZ024929.1, read on the forward strand.
CAACCCTATGGGTCAAAAATTCTGTCGAAATCGCTCTGTCTCTTACGGTTTCCAAGATATTAACATTTTTTGTTTTTCCGCAAAAATTCAAGATGGCCGCCAAAAGTTGCGTAAATTGAATAGAATACTTTCCTACTATCCTATGGGTCAAAAATTCTGTCCAAATCGCTCTATCTCTTACGGTTTCTGAGATATTAAGATTTTTTCGCTTTTCGCAAAAATTCAAGATGGCCGCCAAAAGTGGCGAAAATTGAAACTTTTCAATTTTGTATAAAATACTTTCCTACTACCCTACAGGTCAAAAATTCTGTCCAAATCGCTCTATCTCTTACGGTTTCTGAGATATTAAGATTTTTTCGTTTTTCGCAAAAATTCAAGATGACCGCCAAAAGTGGCGAAAATTGAAATTTTTCAATTTTGTACAGAATACTCTTCTACTACCCTGTGAGTCAAAAATTGTGTCGCTCTATCTCTTACGGTTTCCGAGATATTAAGATTCTTTCATTTTTCGCAAAAAATTAAGATGGCCGCCAAAAGTGGCGAAAATTGAAATTTTTTAAAATTTTGTATAGAATACTAAGGTCTTTTCTACTACCCTGTGGGTCAAAAATTCTGTCGAAATCGCTCTATCTCTTACGGTTTCTGAGATATTAGCAAATTACTCAAAAGTAGTACTGAAAATACACAATGAAGTACCTAAATGGCTATTACTCATGTACTGACAAAGCTTATTATCAGTCCCAAATGCAATACCAAGCGAGCTATGGACAAAACAATCTTGTATTCAAAATTGTAGTAAAATATCTTTAATTATTTTGGCTTAAATGCACGGAAACCAATGGGTACTGAAAATAGCTGTACTTAAGTATTACTCAGTAAGCAAAAGAGGTACAACAGCCAAAAGCAATCCCAAGCAAGCTACTGACCCAATAAGCCTGCATACCAAATTTGGTGACAATAGCTCTAATACTTTTCCTTTAAATGAGCGGAAACCATGCGTGACGCCGGACATCGGACGCCGGACATCGGACGCCGGAAAAAGCAAAAATAATATGTCCACCCCCCCCTCGGGGACAATCATCCCAAATACTAGTATTTGGGATGATTGCCTGGTGGCTACATAAACACCAAAGCATTTGCATAAAGTAGATCACATGACCTGAAGTGTAAGTGTTAACAAAAAAAGGTGCCCAATGCAAAACACATTAATTTTTATGACCAACCAGCTCAATATCAAAATTACGGTTCATACCTCAGAGATGAAATATAACTTTTCTTAATAGTTAAATGACAGTGTTTCATGACAAATTTGGACATAATTTTTCAGTCATTCAAACAATTGAACACAGGATATATTTAAAATCACAAAAATTTATACTTTGGATTTTTTAATAAAACAATATTTTTGATGAATATACTTCAAATGGACGAAGAGCTATTGACAGAGAATATTTTTATCAATTCTACATGATATTATATAAAGAACTATAAAGATACAGAGGATACATAAAGTTATGGCTTACCAAGAAGTACTTTGATAGATGGGTACTCTGCGTTCACACAGTCAGCTTCTGCTGAAAGTCCAGAGCTACCTACAATATAAAAACACAGAGGTATCGGAGAACATTTATATCCAGTAGCTGATAATATAATATTTCACATAAATGATATTCAAGTACACTCAGATTTCAGTAATTAAGGCTTGTTGTACGCATTTAACAGATATTACATGATCCTGTACAATACACTCAGATGCTGGCCTGTTCATTTAAATTTCACTTTTTCATATAGAAATATAAATGTGGTTATTTATTGATTACTAAGATGACATTCAAATGTCAGTCAGAATAATCATGGTTCCCACTCAGATTTGAAGATAAAATTTTCCCATTTTTCCCTGACCAAAAGTAAAATTTCTTTTCAGTTTTATGTTAATTTCCATATATTTCAAGAAATTATTGATGACTGATAGAAAACATAGAAAGCTGCTCATACCTTTATGTTAAGACTCCAACATAATGAAGATTAACATTTAAATTCAAAAATCACCACTGGATTATAATAACATAAATTGAAAGTTGAGAAAAAAATATATATAGAAAATGTAAAATACACAAAAATAGTCAATTACAAACAGTAAATACTTAATCATAGAGATTATAACATTCACACCAAACTCTATAGTTCTAAAGTTTTCCTGACTTTTTCAGCTGACTTGTTTTTTCCTGTCCAATTTTGAAATTCCCTGACTTCTCCATGACCAGTGGGAACCCTAGATTTCATGTTATCCAAACATGATTTTGTGTCATAGAGGTTCTGTTTTATTTTAGAGATCTGGACCTCCTTTAGTGAAGGAAGGTCAGTTTTGTTCCTTTGGGAAGGTCACCTGAAAATTCAGTTTCACAAAGCCTCCTTCAACTCTCCTTACCAAAGGTCTTCCTTGAAACTTAAGGAGGGAGTAAATGTCTATTTAAAGTTATTAAACATTCCATGAAGGACACTTCCTTAAATTTAAAGTAGGTCCCTAGCTTCCTTGAAATTTAAGGGAGTTTTCAAGGTCTCCTTTAAGGAAAGAGGCTTTGTGAACTTGAGAATTGCTAAAGGAGGGGGATATTCAAGGAAAACATTGAACTTAAGGTGACCTTAATCTTAAGGAGGCTTTGTAAAACCAGCCCCTGAAGCCTCTCTTACATCTCATTGTACGTGCACGTACATCCTCGTTACAAAGAAAAATCGGCTGATTTGCAAGGGATGCTGAAGCTACATGTGCAATTTTATAACAGAAAATCAAGGTTGCAGAGACCCCACAATGAAAATTGGCATGCACATTATTCTCTGCTTGAATGCAGTATGGCTACAAATGCATCTATGTCTCAAGGGTAATATACGAGAGATCTGGGCACGTGCATTCTCAATGCTAGTGTTGTAGGTTCTGCCCATTTACTTACAGGCTTGGCACGTGCCCTATGATACACTGACCGTATACACTTGCATGTATATAAACCCACTGTGCGGCCTGTAGCTAGTTGCAGTCTTTTGGATATTCAAGTTGTGACACTCTTGTTGAGACAATTCACCCTATTTGCACCTGCAAATCTCTATTACCCCACTACCAGGCTGCGCTCATATTCTTCAACAATATTTGTAGCCCACTTGCGTGTGTATACACGTACGATAGGGGATGTAAGAGAGGTTCAACAAACATTAACCGTGTACCTTCTAACGTGGCCTCCCAATACACCAAAACATTATCTGATTGGTAGACTTTCACACAATTCTGAGAGTTATCAGAAGTCCTCACTCGGACAAAAGTTGTTTTATCACCATCGACAAAGACACTGTCACAGGAATAGTTAGCTGAAACAGAGAAATACAAAGTTATCAGCAAATATATACATCTAAAAGGGTGTTAAGTATATTATTTTTGATGATCACAAATCTACTATTACATGCTCTATTTGAAGAAATTTTAGCTAGAACTTCACTTATTTCATATTTGTAGAACTTTAATGGCATTAATTTTCACTAATGGTCACTCCCGTCTAAGAGATTTATACATATTTAATATTTCAGTACTTCAACTTAATTTTCACAATTTTGGGAAATCTTAGAATGTCAAAGTTAAGGTTTTACATGTCTTTCAACAGTTAAGGTCGCCCTGTTCAGTAAATCTCACATGTTCTCGTCTCTTCCCTTAGGTAGATGCAGTTTTTAAGTCTTATCCTCTTCCAACTGACATCCTTTTACAGAGGCAGCTAAAGCACTGAACTTAGAACACAAGTAACGGAGGATATATAATACCAGTGCATGTTATTGGCATTGTTGCCACTGTGCTACTGTGACTTACTAGCAGTTGTTCCATCATCAGTGACCTGGTTATCAGCATCAAAGGTGATGGTAGCAGTGTCAGACAGCCTCCATGTACTACGCCAGGCTGCTGGGAAGGTACACTGGCATTGAACTGAAATAAATAATCATAATTAAACCACATTCATATAGTTTAACAATGATATATTTTTACCAGTTGTTAAAGTCATAATTTCACAGGAACAAAGAAAATACTTCAAGTTGACAAGTGGGGAGGGGGGGGGGGTCCTCTCAGTCTTGGGTCCTATTCCTTGCCAAACCTGAAGGTGGACGACTGGCAATTGCCATGGTTTTTATTGCAGAATCTTGCCAAACTAGTACATACCATTTTCTTCCATTTCCTCAATTACCCATTGAGATATATGATCTATATACAAGGACAATCATCAATCATACAAGAAAAACCGCGGCGATTCGACCGTAAATTGCCGCCTTACACTACCGCTGAGATGAGAAGGTGGCATAATTAAATAAATGAACAGCTTGAAATTTCTATGTTTGGGACCACGGAAAACAGGGAATGCCACAGAATGTATGTATACTTTACCGGGAGAAGTGTGGCAGTCGGTAACACCAATGACCCATTATCAGGATTTGTGATTTTCCAATGTGAAATAGCTATCAGAGATATTGTATTATCGCCCGTTAAAAAAAATCTTCCAGAATCTGTATTCATAAGTCTGAGTTAAATAGGCTTAAGTTGGCTATATTTGAGACCTGAATAAGACCCTTGGTGGAATACGGCCCCACAACTGCAGAAGGTATATACGAGTATTCCGTGACTGTCTCTTAATTCTGTAGTGCACTAAATATTTAATTGTCGTATTTTAAATCAATAAAAATGCACGGTAATACTCGTACAACTTGTCCAAAGAAGGACATTGTATGCCAATGGTGCTAATTACTATATAAGCTGGTGGACGCTGGTTTGGGTGTTGACTTCATATTCTTGTTGTTGCAATAATTATTTCCATACAAGGACAATCGGTTAACTTTTTAGAATATGTCTCTCACCAGATGGACTCTTTATAAATTACTGAAATATATGGATCAAACCATTGGCTGTTATTAAATTGGTTCTTACCTTGTGAAACCAGTTGCACCAGGATCTGCAAAACAAAAATAAGTTAATTATTAATTATTAATTAATTGATCAAGTAATTCCAGATAATGTTTTGAGATACACCAAAGGTATAAGCTTTGGCTTAATTTTGAACCTGACACAAAATAAGACTTAATTATAATTAATTAAGTTTTTCAAAAGTATCCAGGGGCCATTTGACGAAAGCTCTCAGATTAAATACAGTCTTAGATCTGAACCACAGGCTCAAATCTAACTCTCGGCTAAGTTTTTGTGTTTTATGGGTTTGACAGCTGTTTTCTGTGTCATGTGACCCTTTATTTCTAGTCAAACTATTTTACTGGCGACATATATCTTCCTTGTTTGACACATTTTGTCTCTGGTAAAATGCTTTTTTGAAATGGGAAACCTTGTAAACACATAATACATGCAAAAACTAGTTCAGGGGTTGCTTTATATATTTGTATCTTATTTGCAGCCATTTCAAATTTTGAAGTGGAATTTTGGCGACTATATTTGAGACTCAGCTTACAAATTTACTTAAGCCCGCTGTACCTACCTTTCTCTGCACTTGAGCCAGAGGCTCAGACAAAACTGAAAAAAGACCATTTAAGAAATCCATAAAGTATTAGCCCATTTGCTCAACCAAAATGTTCCAAATATTTAAAACAGCCTTAACATGAGACCAGGCTTAGACCTTTCGTAAAAACAGGCCCCAGATGTTAATGCATACAGATGTTATCCCGAACAAATTTCTAAAATTAACAAATTCAAGTTGGGGAATTCTTCAAAGTAATGATTGTTTTGTTTTGGATTGAATTGTATCAGTTCTATGTATTCAGTGAGTATATGCCATATTTATTATGTCTTTATAATCACGTTAGCAATTTGAAAGCTGTTGTTCTTAGAATATTTTTGCTCAGAAAATTCTCAATAAAAATTTTGGTGAAGAAAGGCTCAAAACTAAAACAAAATCTTAGAGTTTACTTACATAGAATCTGCTCTGTTAAAGTCAGTGTATAAAGTTTACCAGAAAAACTGCTTATGTCCACTGGAGCCAGAACTCAAAAAAAATATTACAGGTCTGCAGTAAAAGTTGTCAGTATAGGTATTTCAATCTGGGTAAATTGATATCGAGTTTCACAATTGACTAATGCCACAGTTTCACAAAAGGATTAAGCCTTGATTCATCCTAGGACCCTTAATCCATGAGAGTTGATGAAGAAAATGAAAAATGGGCAGAAATTGGAATGTTGATCCGGGTCTCGGATCAAACCCAGATCGTCCCCAGGAAGACTCAAACAATTAAGTCACCATCATTTCCCAACTATGAAGCGATTAAGCCAGATTTGTGATTGGTTTCTACCCCGATCCTGTTGGGGATATACAGACTGGGTCTCAGACTGGTCTGAGACTTCCTCAGGCCACCTGGGACTAATAACCGATTTACAGAGACAGTAATGGACGATTTTTGTTGAGGTCTGGGACTAAGTCCAGGCCTCCTGGGATTAAAAAGTCCTGGGATTAAGAGTTGCAGGACACCTAAGATAACATAAGGTTGTATAAATCTGGATCTGAGGAGGCTTCAGCCAGCCTGAGACTCGGAAAGTTGTGGGTAGGGGCGAAAGTGGATTGGTTACAGTCATGGCAAATATCAAACATGTTTAAAATGTTTACCGACCACTACCGACCCAAACAGACTCAAGGCAACTGTCCAGGACTCCACAGTTTTTGGAAACTCCCAGTAAACATTAGAAACGTTTTTAAATGGTTTAAACATTTACAAACGTTTTTAAAACCTAATTAAACCCTATCTTATGGTTTTCTAAACATTTCAAAGTAAACGTTTACGCTGTGATGTTTAAAAAAAAAGTTTTATAAACATTCTCTATACAAACGTTTTTACTGAAAACATTTATTAAATGTTTATAAAATAACTCAAGAAGCTAGGTTTGACTGGAAACATTTTTAAAACATTTATAAAATAGCTGGAGAAATGAATGTTTTGCTGGAAATGCTTTTCAAACATTTATCATGAAATGTTTGATAAACAGTACACAAAAATGTTTAAACAACATTGCTTGTCAAATGTTTTAAAAACATTCTATCAAAAACGTTTTTGAAACCTATATTTTTAAACCTTCAAACATGTCCAAACAAAGATGGCGGTGAGCAATAATAGGGATTTTAGAGGACTTTGTCAAAAAGTGCCCCATGTGCAATCCCTAAAAGTAGCAATTGAATGGGGCACAATTTTTAAGCAACTATCTTACAATTTTAGACATAAAAATAATATTTTCAGTAGTGAGCAACCATATAAAGATATTGAAATTGACCTCTGACCCCATTATTATTCAGACTTTAGTATGTTCTTTTATAACGTTTTTCTAACATTTATCGTTATACGTTTAATAAACGGTATACATAAAACGTTTTAAAAACATTCTATTACAAATGGTTTTCGTACCCATCACTTTTTAACCTTTGCCAAACATTTCCTTTCAAATGTTTGTAAAACCCAAAAATATTTACTGGGCTGATTTCAAAAATACCTTAATCCGGAGCCTTAGTCGTGTGGTGGAACAGGGGCATAAGTGGCAAGGGCTAAAGAATAAACATGACAGAAGTAAAAAACTAACCAATTTCAGTGATTCAAAAGAAAGGTAGGAACAGTTTTCTTTATATACAGGACATTCAGGCATTTAGACTCCAGATACAGGTCCACAGGCCTCGTTACCAGTCTTGGACAGGGTGATAGGTTGATTTCGTGCACTGATTACAATAAAAATTACCCTCACTAACAATTTGCTGTATGTCAGTAAAACTACTTTAACTGCTTATTAAAACTAAAACTAAAAACACTTAACAGAATTAGTTCTCTCTACACACTTAAAGTCAAAGTCATCTGATTGTCAATAGCTTCTGGATCAAACCAGCCTCAGTGAATCTCTCAGGCTGTCATGATTTGGGTTCGACCCCATGATCAGGCCACGGTGACAGAGTGGTAACACTCTCGCCTCCCACCTCTGAGACTGGGGTTCGATCCCCGGCACGGCCTCAAGTGGGAAAGCTGGTAGTTGCTTGCCGTTGGTTGGCAGTTTACAGTACAGAACCCTAACGAACTGTATGTACTGGTTTCCTCTGCCCTTCCAACTACCCGTCGTGATATGACCTGTACAGTGTTGAAAGCGAAACCCCAAATAAATAAATAAATCGACCCCATGATCACAAAGGCAGGAGGAAAGTGGTCAAATGCCTAAACTGTTAGCCACTGAATTCTTCCTGAATAAGCTGCAGATCTTAAGTTTGATTGAAAGTATTTTGCTGTTGCTTTTCAGAAATCTTGCTAACAGACAAACAACAAAGAAATACATAATGCAGGGTAACCTCCTTGACAGATCACTGATGAAAAATATCACAAAAACATTGCATTAGTAATTCTAATTCTACTAGTACTTCTATAGCATTTAATCTCTATCTAAAGACAGACTCTAGGGGCATAATACAAAAAAGCAGAAATTCATTATCGTATAACCAGAGACAGAGCAGGGGTCAGTAGATTTATTTATTTATTTGGGGATTTACGTCACTTTCAACACTGTACAGGTCATGTCACGACGGGTAGTTGGAAGGGCAGAGGAAACCAGTGCATACAGTTCGCTAAGGTTCTGTACTGTAAACTGCCGACCAATGGCAAGCAACTACCAGCTTTCCCACTTGAGGCTGTACCGGGAATCGAACCCCGGCCTCAGAGGTGGGAGGTGAGAGTGTTACCACTCTGCCACCGTGGCCCCCTGAATCTACCATAGGGAAAGACTGGCAAAAGTCAGAAACTACAGGGTCGGTATGCTGTTACAAAGAGGTTTGAACGTACATCATAAGGTAGCCCTGCTGAAGGCTCAATTTTCAATTCAGATAATGAAGTTTCAGTTTATATAATGTACTCATACATGTACTGGCTTTTACATTAGCATACAGCTAAGACAGAGACTGTCTGATAAGCTTATATCTCGTAACATGTATGAGTGCTTTATGAATACCTGATATTTGTGTACTCGTTTGAAAAAGTCGACATGCAACTTTGAGCCTTAAGCAGGGCTAATCATCAGGCAAATCATTCCAGATCTTTGGAGCATAATATGCAAAGCTGAGGCTGAAATGCTTAGTAAGTGTATATCACTACTGAAGTTCAAGCTTCAAGTTTATTTTATTTTTATTTTTTTTTCTTCATTTTTTTGGTAAGTACACATCAACGATATGGACATGTTCACCAACCAAAAGAATGAAGTATATAAATGGAAAATTCAGCAACTTGTAACGCACGTCTGATTTAGAGACAGAGGAAAAATGGTATGAATGTATAGGACTTGCAATAATAGGCCCATTTGAATAATTAAGTTTTGTGTGATTCTAGCCTTGATATTACATAGTTGTACATATAAAACTAGACTGCGGGAATAGTAATTAAGACTCCCCAGTATTTTGTATATACATGTATATTCATATTGACAGTTTTTTGTCAGGAACTAAATAATTTTATGACTAGTGCATAACAATAATAGTTGTGGTGTGCAATCACGGAGGCTCACGGGAACCCCTATATTAACTTTTATACCCAATATTTTTACCAATCCATATTCACAAATTAGTAGTTTGAATATGATATAATAAATATAATAATAAAGTATTTATGAAGCTCTAAATTGATGTAGACTTTCTCTAAGGCGCTGATGTCCAACAGGGGTTAGTCCAGAAACAGCCTGCCTCTGTGTCAGAGTCAGTTAGAGGAGAAGACTATGCAGTGCGGTATGCTAGTCTGAATAGGCAACTTCAACTGTTGTTTAAAACCAGTGATACTTCCTGGGTTCAAATGATTTGAGGAAGTCCAGAGATACTGCACAGTAAGTGGTACATGCAAGTCAACTAAGTTGTATATGCAAATAACTCTTATATATTACTTAGCAAGTCCATTTTACCAGTTATGACCCTGTTTTAGGGATTCAGAGTCCTGGACAGTCTGTTTGAGTCTGTCTGGATCTGTTGTGGTCTGCATAAATATCAAACATGTTTTGATATTTTTCACGACTGTAACCAATCCACTTTCACCCCTACCCACAAATTCCCCAGTCTCAGGCTTCCTGAGGCCTCCTCAGACCCCAATTTACACAGTCCTATATTGTCTGAGGTGTCCTGCGACTCTTAAGCCCAGGACTCTTAGTCCCAGGAGGCCTGGACATAGTCCCAAACTTCAACAAAAATTACCCATTGCTGTCTTAGGAAGTCTGTTATTAGTTGCAAGAGGCCTGAAGAAGCCTCAGACCAGTCTGAGACCCAGTTGGTATATCCCCGACAGGATCGGGGTTGAAACCGATCACAAATGTGGCTTAATTGCCTTAAAATCGAGGAACGATCGTGACTTGTCTGAGGACATGCCAAGGCTTCCTGAGGACGATCTGTGCTTGATCCCACGCCTGGATCAAAATTTAATTTTCCCGCTCATTTTCAGATTTTTTTCACATACTGTCAAGGAGTAAGGGTCCCAGGACCAATCGGGGATTAATCCTTTGTTTGAACAGGGGCATAAGTAACTGGTATGTATTTGTCATTTACTTGTAGACACCAATTAAAATAAGAAAAAAGAAATGGCATTTATGAGCTTTTGCATGTCATAACTTACCATTGAGTTATTTTATCTGACATGGAGACACTATCTGGCTCCTGTTACAATAAAAGCTACCTCCTGCTTGGAAAAAAAATAAAACCATTCATGATCCATGGGTGGATATTATGATAGGTTTGGAAAATGCTACAAATGTTTTCTGAGCTACCTGGTTTGTTTCCAACAATATTACAATTAGCTCCCAATTCCCCTTGAATAGGTTACGAACGTCATGAAGGCCGATATGATCACTATGGTCGACTTAACAGGGAAAAGATTGCTTTATCAATTTGAATATATTTTTAGGATAGGTTTGTGATTAGGTCCCTGAGATCTGATAACTTAAAGGATCATTTACAGCTACGATAATTTTATACAGTTTGAATTGATCAGAAACACACACAATTCACTCCCGAATGCTTCCAAATGTTCTTGGCCAAAAACTGTCCATTCCAAGTCAGTACTAAATGTTCCAATGAAAGGAACAATCTTCAGAATGGAAAAGGTTCATAATCGGGAGGTGGGTTTACTACCCAGTCGTGGATATGGAACAGCCCACAAAAATAATAAGTCCTGCAGTGAAGAAATTGTTGTACCAAGTGACCAGTGAAGCGAAGTTATTCTATTGCTAATTCAGATTCAAAAGAATGATATTCCAGTGAAGAGAAGCCTAGACTCTTTGTAACATGTAGTGTATTCTTTAATCTGAATGACTAAACAGACTGAATGGATTAATGTATTATGTCAGAAAAAAACAATACTCATTGGGTTGTACTTTGTGAATTAACTGTATTCCTGGTTATTATACCCGATTGCATGTCGAGTCAAACGCTGTCAAATGCCTTGTCATATTCCATCAAATATATATTCAGACATATTTATTGACATTATCCATAAACCATTAAAAATATTTGCAAATTGTGTCATTGGGATATTTTGAATGCATTCCATTTATCAAACCATTTTTCTAACTACGCCATTTGTTTATATGTTATCTCTTTGCAATAGCAAATCCACTGTAGTTTTTTTTCGTATGTATCAGTGTCATCTGTAGTGGTGATCTCCTTTTAATGTCCCTAGATTTTTTATTTGAGTGTCTGTTTGCTCAGAGCACAAATGGAGCCTATCTTTTGGTGGAGATGAAACACAAATATCTCACTGTAAAGTGTTATTAGAATTAGAATTTTTCAGAAACTGCAATAGACTAAAAATGAACTTCAACATCACAAGCGAGAAACATACAGACTGAACTAATCTGATGTTAACATTTACACCTGAATCTCATTGTAATTTATGTCATAACAGCTTCTGTTCAATATCACCAAGAATTAATATTCTGTGAGTATATAGCATTGCTATATGAACGTAACAATCCACTTTCTAGCCAGGTAATTTTTACAATTGTATTATTGCTTTTCAAAATACATAATATCATATAAACCCCATTAACTGATTATTATTATTATTTTAAAGGTCTTGTTTTTTTCAAATTATTTGTATCAAATAGATTGTTTTATTGAATTTGTATGAAGGAAGTATTTATATTTACTACTCTACAGGTACATAGTGCAAATACAATTGTAATTATTCTTGGAGAAATAACCCAAATTAAAAAGTCCCCGAATCAAAACTGGAAATGTTGAAAATCTAACATCACAACCTATACAATGTTTTATTAACACTTTCGGACAAATATGTATTTATTATTTCAAGAACAAAAATGACAAAGAAAATACTTACAAATATGTAGACGACAATATCCTTCATTTTATCCTTTATGTTTTTGGTTTATTTTGTGATTGCTAAAGTGTTTTAATTTCCTCAAAGTGTAACAGATACGTCAGATCAGAACAAATATTTAAGATCACTTTGTATATTAACGATGTCTCACTCAGTATAATATTATATAAGAACTTTTGACTATAATAAGATCAGGATATATCCAGATTATACCATACTCTTTGATTCAAATTTCTGCTACTTGTCATTCTTGTCTATATTTACACATATTTTATCACTACACCTGCCAAATGTGCAAAATAGTCTACTTCCTTATATTTTTTTTCAGTATCTAACTTTTTAAGATTTGTATCTCCTTCAAATATACCTAAATATCATAAAATTCTTTATTTTCCTTCTGTTTCATAAGAGGAAGATCTTCTATTTCTGAATTCTAAGACATTCGTCTTTTTTTCTAAACTATACCACAGGAATTCTTTTGGTCACCTCCCTTTTTTCAGTCTTGGCATTCAGTGAAACAGAAAAACCAGTGTAGCACCGCCCTATCATCATCATCACACACATGTGTATGTCTGGTAATGTATAGGTTACACTTTCTAGATAACATATAGTAATAGTCGGTGACTTAAACTACCATCGCTGAATTAGATTGGGGCTGGCTATTTATGTGAGCATTCAGTCTTATATATTGGGAGAATTCTTAAGCCACTTTCAGAAAATATGGGCTTTAGCTTTTGTTACACCAAGTAAATATATTGAATAAAGAAAGTACTACAAAAGCTTTCATTGGATTGATACTGTTGTTCGTCATATGGAGCATATAGAAGTCTCAAAATTATTAAAATATATAATTTAAAACAATGTGACCTGTTTTGTAATATTCTTATTTTTTTTTATTTTTAGGCCTGGATCTTCCTTCTTCGTTAAATAGACTATATTACTACCCTGTTTTGGGGGGGCCACGGTGGCAGAGTGGTAACACTCTCGCCTCCCACCTCTGAGGCCGGGGTTCGGTTTCCGGCATGGCCTCAAGTGGAAAAGCTGGTAGTTGCTTGCCGTTGGTCGGCAGTTTACAGAACCCTGACGAACTCTGTGTACTGGTTTTCTCTGCCCTTCCAACTACCAGTCATGATGTGACCTGTACAGTGTTGAAAGTGACATAAAACCCTAAATAAATAAATAGTACCCTGTTTTGAAAAACTATGGCATGAATGTTAATATGTACATAAATAATACCCAAATCATGTTGTTCATGAATGTTAATCTGTACATAAATAATGGCCAAATGATGTAGAAATTCTTAATTTTCATAAAGTGAAAGTTTATTTAAACCAAAATAATCAAAATGCGTCCTACTAATAGAGAGAGACTGAACCACAACTAGAATAGAATTGCTTGTTAGATTGTACCTCATGACCCCAGCACAGGAAGACGTGACTTCAGTATAACGGCTGATTTCTATCATTTAAGAAGTGAATATATATATGTATAATATATGTATAATGTCTCAACTTAAATAATACGAATACCAAAGTGGCTTATGAATGGTAATTACTGGTTTGCTAGATGAAAAGACTATTCTGTTGATCAGCTACTAGTCTGTTGATCAGTTACAAGTCAGATTGTAGATGAAATCATGATTGAAAAATAAATCTGGTTCACACCTTCTCAATTTCAATTAAGACATCCAAATAAACCGCCTCAAATAAGCTCACTCTTTTATAGAATTATATTGTGATAGGTTTAGTATGCACGTTCACACATTTATTGATTTGGAACAAATTTGTTCAATATTCAAAAAGCACGACCGAATCTAATCTACCCAAAGGGTGTGGAGTAAAAACTTCTGTGCAAAAACAACCTCGTGGTTTCTTTTTTCCCAAGGATGACTTGAAACGGGTGGACCTTCATACATACAGAAAAAAGACAACATAAATCAAAAGACACAGAGTTGAGAGTCAGCAGAGAATCTCCTATTAATTGGTGATTTGTGTTAGATAGGTGGAGATGCTGTGTGAATTGGGTGTCAATGAAATATGGGAATGGAAAAGCATCACAAGAGATAATGAAGGTTGTTCTTCAAGGATGGGTGATTTTAAAATCGGAGAAAGTGTTTATGTTGTGCAACCCATTTACAAAGACAGAGCTAGGGCAAAGAGTATGTGTATAAGATTTCATTGGTACGCATTAAACCCCCAGTCACACTAACTGGCAGTATGTCCGGTGGTTATAGACGATAGGAAAACAGAGATGGATTACTATAGTCATGTGAAACTCAAACATACACCTCTAGCTACAGTTTTTTACAGAAGAGAATCAGAAATGTGGACGAAAATAGCCATATTTTGACACAAAAGAAATACTGTAAATTAATGTAGAAATAAAGTCCGAGGGTGAGTACTTTATTAGTTCTTCCGACAGATAATGGATGATCGTGGTAGCAGGAGTCCACAAAAATATGCACGCAGTATTGTTTTGTGTAGTCTTCCGGTCTTTCGCACTTCCGGTCTTTATAATATACAATAATGCTATGACCAACACATAAATTCACTGGAGACACAGTAAAGACAAAACAACACAGAATCTAGAGGAAATGTAGCAAAACATGAACAAAAATGATAAGCCATCCTTCAATTTCCCCGGTATAGCTTGACACCAGCTATAGTAGAAGGAAAGTTTGAACAATTTGAAAAATTCTTCTTGTGTGGTCAAGAAAAGCAGAGAATATAACAGTATGCAAGATTTACTGACAGAAGTCTTGTAGTACATGTGGAGAATGGGGAGTTATATAAAATACCTATAACAGTAGGCAATACTCCATCCTGTGTGACTAGGGTATATGGTAACCCCAATTCTATGGAGTTTCTTTTAACTAACATGCTTTTGACACAATGGATTAGCCGATTACATATATACAGTATCAATGGGAAAAAACAATCTATACATGGTGTTGAAATCCCCCAAAAGCACTTATATCTTTCACTCTGTTGTATGTACAAACAATTTAGGTCTCAAAATTTTACTTCCTTATAAGCTCTGTTCCACTTTCAAGAGCCCCACTCCCCAGACTCTGAGAAAGCCTTGACTTTGCGATTGATACAAAAGTCGTGGAGATCAGATATCTTATTTTGTATGTTTCATTTTTATCTTTTCACCCAAAATATTATACATGTTAAAAACCTTTGCAAGTGATTGTCTCTTTCCCAAGAAGTCTTGGTTTTACATCCCATTTATCAATCAGGGTCATATTGTGAGAGGTCCTCAGCATTAGTGCTATCACATGTGGGAATCGAACCCACACGTGGGTGATATTCTGTGATTAGATGCCAAACTTGGTAACATTTTAATTATGACGATTAGACAAAAACAGTAGTGAACATGTTCGGGAAAATTTTACCCAAATTGGGCCAACCTTTTCAGTAATCCTACTTGCAGACAAAAACAGACAGATGCCTGACAAATTTCCTATATATGAAGGAGCATTAACCTCAATATTATCCCCAAAAAACAAGTCTTGCACCTATTGCCCTAAGTTTCAATTTAGGCGTGTATATTTTATAGTATTGTATTTACCCCCATATCATGGCCAAAGCCATAAACACATATGGGAAACTAATAATTTAACCAAATAATTTGCACGTGCCAAATGTAACAATATGCAACAAATATTCTCATATGTGTGTCATTTACCTTGAGTTGTGTGATAGAACCCCACAGGACAATACTTCATAGACAAAAACACTCCCTGGAAAATATCAAGTCAGGGAGAAATTATAGCTTTCACAGAATGGGGGGGGGGGGGGGGGGGGCTCGGTGGTGTAACAGTTCGAGTGCTCGCCTACAACCTCTGATATCGCCAGTTTGAATCTCGGGGTTGTGCTTCATGTTGGAAAGTTGGTAGTTACTTGTCCATGCCTGATGGTTACATTGCAGAATCTTGACCAACTAGTATGCACTGGCTCCTCCACCCATAAACTACCTGTAACACTATGACCCTGGCTGTTGAAGGTGACGTAAAACAAAAAATAAATAAATAAATTGGCAGACTGAAACCTTGATCTTATTTGGTAAGGAATAACTATGCAATCCGAAGATGTGATGTTTAAAATAGTGGACAGTGTCAAAATGGCATATGATAACAAGCAAATTTACACAAGGATAGTTGACATGAGTTGGAGGACAGTTCCTATGGTGAAGGTTATTAATATGTGAAGCTTGAGTTGCCAGTGGTCAGATACAATTATTAAAAATACATAAAGGGTTATAGTAATGCCAGGTGAGAGGCTGGATATGGAGATTTGCAATTCTAAAGATATGAAAAGACAAGTTAAGATTTTTTTTTGCATGTTCGTTTAGCAAAGTAAAATAAGGTATTTTAAAGTTTGGTGTGGAATATAAAATGTTAAAACAGCCAAGTCATATTAAAAAGTGGGAGGGATGATGGATGCAAGGGTAGAAAGGAGATGATAACATTGTTTCCAATGATGTTTAACCAATTTCTATTTTTTTGATTGTGGTGTGACAAACAAGCATTTCCTAAGAACACATGATCCTTTGCGCACGTGAATAGCAAAAAATGGCAAAACCATTCAAGATTTAGACTCCAACTAGTGAGAAATATATGACCAAGATTTAATGTTTTGTTTTTGAGTTATGTACATAGAGAGACAAACTGACAGAATGGTAATAAATTGGGTGAATATAAGGGTATTATCACTTATAGATATATGTTGTCCACTGTGATTTAAGGAAAGCATGCTTCTCAGAGAATGGGAAACCAAATACGAATCCCATGATAACCAAAATCTTGAGAAATGATATGCTTCAAGTAGCTCTTCTTCCACGTTCAAGGACAATCTTGGAACAGTCTGTGATTGATCATCTGTGGAGACCCCTGCCCCTACTCTACCTGGATGAACACCTGTCGTTATACACAAATCAGGGGATAGAAGAGGTAATACCAGATTTTGTCAAAAATGCTCAAAGTGATTCAGGGTGCATTCTAGGTCTATGGGGGGGCCACGGTGGCAGAGTGGTAACACTCTCGCCTTCCACCTTTGGGGCCAGGGTTTGATTCCCCGCACGGGCTCAAGTGGGAAAGCTGGTAGTTGCTTGCTGTTGGTCGGCAGTTTACAGTACAGAACCCTAGCGAACTGTATGTACTGGTTTCCTCTGCCCTTCCAACTACCCGTCGTGATATGACCTGTACAGTGTTGAAAGCGACGTAAAACCCCAAATAAATAAATAAATAAATCTAGGTCTATGGCAACCTTGACCTACAGTGTGGCTAAAATTAAGAGTGCCCCTTGGCTATCGCCAATGTGGAACAGCTACTTGAAGAAGTACCAGAGGGGCCATGGTGGCGCAGTGGTAACACACTTGCCTCCCACCTCTGAGGTCAGCAGTTCAAAACCCAGGACCTTATGTGAAAAAGGTGCTTACGGATGGTTGGCAGTTTACAGTACAGAATCTTGACCAACTATATGTACTGATTTCCTCTGTCCACAAAACAACCAGTCCAACAAAATTAATAAATTGAAAAAGGCCCAAATTTTTGGAATGATGGAGTAAGTAAATAAAAATGAAAAACAGACCAAAACTTAGATATTAGTATTTTGGAGATTTCAAGATGATGTACAAAAATGAAATGTTTTCTGTAAACACTTTAACACATTATTAACATAATCAAGTGATCCACTTTACCAAAATGTTTCACGTTTCTTTTTCACATTATTTCAAAATATATTTAACTCTGTCTCATTCAATAAATATAGTTCAACAAACTAAATTTAATTATTGAAATAGTAAGCCCAGTAAAAGATTGTTGTGGGGCGTGTGTTGGTTTTCTGTATTGTATATGAAAGAGGTGTGTCACTATAAAATGTAGAACCCATTATATTAAATATATGTGTAAGGTTATTCCAAATCATTGAGAAGGAATTTCAATGTTTGATATGCCACTGAACAGCCTGTTGGTGTGTGTTTTTATGTGTGTGTGCAATTCTACCTCTCTTAGTGAGAAGACACACACACTATTTATCCCCGCCCCTCCTCTTTGAAGTGGAGAGGGTATTGTAGGTGCATATGTTTGTCGGTTTGTTTGTCTATGGACATGACTCAAAACTATACACCATATGATTAGGTTAATATTTTTAGACAAGATGGATCTGCCCGTGGTTTGGTTGCTTCTCAAAGATTACCCAGATTTTATATTTAGATCACAGGTAAAAAATTGGTTTTGGGCTTTTTTAGGCACTACGTGTGGATACGGGTTTGTGCATTCAGAGATAACACTTGTTTAAAGAAGTTTTTTTGTTACTATCTGAAAGTATATACTATACACAAACAGATACTAGAAAGACTGTTTATTTTAATATTGAATTTTATAAAATAGACTAAGTTTAGAAAAACTGATGAATTACCTTTTACTTCTTTTTTTTCACATACATTTCAGTTCAGTATTTCTATTCTACAGAAAATATTCTATAGAAAAGTTCTAAGGTCAAATAGGATCTTTTCCACAAGAACTGTCGACTTTTAATTGACTTTCTAGCTTTCTTGGGCTTTAATCAGCTTCACAAAAGGGAGCTCAGTCCACCACGTACAGGGTCTTTGTAGCTCAACATAGAAGCGTGAATCAGTTTATGGGTCTAATTTTGGTGAATTTTTGACTTTGAGCCTGAATAACACAAAGAGTATTTTATATATTTTCTATGTTAATACCTCAAATAATAGGTGTGTTATCCCTTTATTACTGTGCGAAATATTAATTCTCTAATATTTATACAAATATTAAAAATATTGCATTTTCTGTCTATAATTGACCAAACCCTTGGAATCAGTTTTTGGGTCTATTTTGAAAAAAAAATGTCACACTTGACTGAACACCCAGCTGTTTGAAGTTCACTACATATAGACTGTAACACAAGGACACTGACCAAATTGTGAGCCTATTTTGGCCAAGTATTTTGTGTAGTGGTGTGTCTTCAAGTACTTCATTTATAAAAACTTTTGTGTTTTTGATGTATAATTACAAATGTAAACACATATTAATGTTTGGGGTGTTTTATTACATTTTCATTTTTCTGTTCATCATTCTTAATAAAATTTAACAGTCTGGGGAAATAGCATTGGACAACATTACATAAAGAACTTGCATTGTAAGCTATACTAAGGTGCAAGACAAACAGCAACTAAGAGGGATAAAATTTATGCAAAGTATCAAAACAAGGCAATATCAAATCATTACTTGGTAAACTAAAAGTTGTGAAGCTTTAAAATTTATTAATTGAAGTATTTGTGTCAATGGAAATAACACAATTAGGTAGAATTACATATAACCAGAGCACTTGGAGAGTTCATACCTGTACCAATATATGTAATAATAAGTAAATAGATAAATCCAAGTTATTTTTTTGTATCCAGATGGGGACCATGGTGGCAGAGTGGTAACACTCGCCTCCCACCTCTGAGGCCGGTGTTTGGTTCCCAGCACGGCCTCACGTGGGAAAGCTGGTAGTTGCTTGCCATTGGTCAGCAGTTTACAGTACAGAACCTTGACCAACTGTATGTACTGATTTCCTCTGTCGCTTCAAACACTTCACAGGTCAGATCACGAGGGGTAGTCAGAAGGGAAGAAGAAACCAGTACATAAAGTTGGTCAAGGTTCTGTACTGTAAACTACTGGCCAAGGGTAAGCCACTTTCCTACTTGAGGTCAGGCCGGGATTCGAACTCTGATTTGAGAGGTGGGAGGCGAGTGTGTTACCACTGGACCTCTGTGGCCCCTGTTATAAAAATGATACTTCCTTGGCGGAGGTAATAATCAGTTGCAGCAATCTATATATCATTGTTATGAGAGAGATATGTTTGAAATATTACTAGAAAACATTTTGACAGAGTCAAGGTCAAAGGTCAGACTAAGGTCACAGCATGATATTGCACATCCTAACCTATACCCCTACCAAAAATCAACATCCTTGGTAACATCTAACAGATTCTGAGATACAAGCCAGACAAGATATTTACCCCTGCCCACCTGCCCAGCCATCTGTTCACTTGTCAGCACAACCAGAGGCCACGGGTGAAAACAATACCTGCATTTGGACAATTTGAAATCATGATTTGGTCAGTCCTAAGTGACCACAAGTAACAGTACAGATATTGTAAATCTCTGATATGATAAGTGTAACAATTTTTTTTCCAAAATAGACCCATACACTGATCTCAGGGTTTTCAGCAATAAGAATAAAAAAAGACAATGTGTTTAATATTTCTATAAATATTTAGAAAATGATATCTGATACAATGATAAAGGGATAACATCTGAGCTATCACCATGAAAACAAATGAAATACTGGATGCATTATTAAGGTTTGAACTAAAAAAGATACCAAAATTAGACCTATGAACTGACCATTACTTCCACCAAAAACAATTCATATTATAGAAATATAAACATGCAGACACACTACTTCACATTTGAAATTGGTAAAACAGGCTGATCATTTGATTACTGACCACATATAATATGCCATATATGGTATACTTCATATAACTGAAGTATTCATTCAGTGTTTACCTTTTTCTCATAATAGACCCAAAAACTGATTCAAGGGTTTTGGTCAATTAGAGACAGAAAAAGCAGTATTTTCAATATTTGTATAAATATTAGGGAATAAATATTTCGCACAGTAATAAAGGAATAACACACCTATTATGTGAGGTATTAACATTGAAAATATAGGAAATACTCTTTTTGTTATTCAGGTTCAAAGTCAAAAATTCACCAAAATTAGACCCATAAACTGATTCATGCTTCTATCTCATTTAAAATACCTTTGTGAAATCTATAGAATTTGAGAAAGTACAGGACACAGCAAAATATTTCCAAAAATTTGAGACAGAACCTAGTGACTTGCCCTGTGACTGTAACAGTCACAAGTTCACGTACGGGCGTCGGATGGGAGTTGAAGCTAGGTGCAATTCACCCAATGCTTACTACCGTGGTGTGTACTCCCAGTAGTGTGAATGGCGTATTTAGCCCTTTTATAAAATTAGCCCAAGATTTGGTCCAGTGTAAAGAAAGTATGGTGTGGTAATTACAAAACACATTCGAAAACTTAATATAAAATATTGTCATGTATAACTTAAACACTGAAGTTAAACTTAGAACGGTTACTTATATCTTCACAAATATGATGTAGCAATCATTATAAATTGCGGGAAATACAAAGAAAAGAAACCACACAAAGCTACTTCTTTCCGGTATATAAATATTAACTTTCAGGCACTAAGAAAATACCAGCCTTAAATGTGTAACTCAAACAGAAGCCAAGTTTATATAGTATTGTAGTAATTAAAACTACTATATATCTCAAACACCCAATGTAGATACTCAGGTATCTCGAAATACTGCTACTTTTTTGCCTCTAATTGAGCAACAAGAACTTTCAAAATTGGCATACCTCCACCAAGGTCCAACTCCTCCAATATTATTTGTGAGTGCAATGATAAATAATCTTTAAAACTTCCTAGATACAAAGGGTGAACTGTATCACATTTCCTTAGACATTTCCTTCAAATTTCATCAAAATCCGTCAATAGCTATCGGGTAATTTTGCAAACAAACAAACAGACAAAAGTCCACAACCTCGTTAGCGAAGGGAATTAAACCCCAATGTACCTTACTTGAGTACATATTGATGTTAGTTTTCAAGCATGGGTGCATTATGACTGTTACTGTAGACAATAATGTACAAGTAAAAGGGTTTCAAGACAAATCATACCATATCTCCTTACATTAAGCCAATTCAAATAACGCCCACCATAAATATACCCACGCTTGTTAACAGCTTGTTGTATCCAATTTGTCGTTATTATTTTAGGAAATCTGAAAATTATCATGAATTTAAAATCTTAATTTTTCTCATTCCAAAATATTTTTAACAGAATATAGATATTCTCTTTGAGAGTTCTAAGAAATAAATGAATCGGAGAAATATAAATAATACTGGAATTGTCCAATTAAATATTTCTCCATCAAAATTTGAATAAAATAATACAATATCATTATAAAATTAAAGGTCAAATATGAAATAGAATTATGGCAAATTTCCTTTATTTTTTTTTGTATCCGTATGTCCAACAAACGGGAAAAAATCAGTATAAATACAATACCATGTATATGACGTCATGCAGCAGGAAAATATGTAATAACTCATCCACAACCAAAATACTGCGCAATATGATTTGTGATCATGATAAATGAACTGCTACAAATGACTTTCTTTGATCTATAGTATTTCCTGTTTTTAGTTCTGCCAAAATGTAGGTGCATTAATCATCTGTAATAAAATACATGATACAAATCACAATATACTGTCTCGTCATTATTATGTTGTTTTTTTTCATTGGATGAAGAGGTATATTCTACCCAAGAAGGTAATCAAGGTCATTTATGAGATTCAAAATATGAATCTTTCAAATTTCAAGTTTATTAGCCATCTTGGATTTTTTACCATTTTATTTCATATACATTCTTTATCAAATCAAATAATACTTTTATAGCACCTATAATCTCTGTATTTGCATATTCTAAGGCCCAAAAGCTTAATCATATTTTAATCTGTATTAAACTATTGGACATACACAAGTTATAAACTAGGGATGCCAAGGAACTAAGGGAATACTTAGGTCGAAAAGCCCTGCTTATTAATTTGGTTTAAGCCGTTTCCTGAAGAATTTTAGAGACGCAGCACTATATGGAGGGACAGTTCATTCTAGAAATTAGGAACATCATAGGAAAAGCTGTTCTTGAAGTGACAGATTTCTTACTCAATATTATATCTTCTTCCCTGAAAATGAATCACTTATGTTTGCACCAGAAAAAAAAAATCAGCCGAGATTTATTTATTTTGACCCGACAGGTCCAGATGTAATTAATTCAGTATAGTTAATTGGGAACACTTGGCACCTGTCAAATTGTATTATCGCCCAGTCAAGTGTATACATCATGTGGTTAGAATAACAGCATATAGTGGCCAGTGACCTCTTTATCTTGTGCATGGAGAGTAATTAAGGCGGGGCTAAGTGATATTGACAGACACACGGAAGTCCTTACAGACCTATTATAGCTGTATGTGCCATTTCTGTAGATTAGTACTGATACAGCTACTGTGTTTATTGCAATAACCTACTTACTATTATTGTAATGGGGAACATTTCTTCTTATATTGTAATTAACTGAAATGGAATAAATAGAAAACGGACAAGCAAAAATTATTAGTATAGTTTATATACAAAAAAGAACAGCCAAATTGCTTACCTGTTCATTTTGGCCTTTTATGAGCGATAATACAATCAAAACCAAACATAGGCATATGACCAATCATCTCAGATTTTTCAATTGATGTTTTATATCAGATATTGTGACTGGCCAGAGATTGAAATTATGTTTTAGTTCATGAACTTACCTGCAGGCATCTGCGAAATTACCAGAAATAAAATGAAATTACTGTTCAGGCATCTGCGAA
Organism: Sabellastarte sp. h YS-2021; assembly: GCA_964017235.1. Classification (NCBI taxonomy): domain Eukaryota; kingdom Metazoa; phylum Annelida; class Polychaeta; order Sabellida; family Sabellidae; genus Sabellastarte; species Sabellastarte sp. h YS-2021. The sequence continues at coordinate 46,007,563 of OZ024929.1, forward strand.
GTTACCGAGCGAAGATGTTTTCAGAGACAGAATAAATGTAACATACTTTGCACCTTTACATATTGCAAATGTTCCTGCACTGAAGAAAAAGTTATGACAAGTCTTTGACAAACAATCAGTTGGAAACATGTAATTGGAAACATTATTTTTTTTGTATCAGATTGGTGAATACACACATACAAGTGTGCCCCAGACAAAAACATACTGATTTCTTTACCCTGGTCCTAATGCCCCTACCCTTCTTTTTAAAATCATTCTTGCTTCTCAAAATTTTCTATGAAAACGGTCATAGCTGTGTAGAAAACATATATCATTAGTGTTTTACTTGATCAGCCTGAAATTGTTATTCATAGAAAAAAGTGTAGAAATAAACTTTTGATGGTAATTTTGACTTATTCTTATCCTCTGAAATTTCTCTTATTCTTACATTTTTTTTCATAAAATTAATCTACTCCAAGAACAAAAAATGTGAGTAAATGTTGGCCTGGATCATTGAACATCTTCAATGGTTGGATTAGGTCTTTAATTTTATTTATTTATTTGGGTTTAACGTTGCTTTCAACACATTGTACAAGTTATACCGTGAGGGGTATTTTCAAGGGCAAAGGAAACCAGTACATATTAGTTGGTCAAGATTCTGCACAGATTCAAGGCTCCATCTGAGTTCTCTGCAATTTCTGATGTGAAAGGGTCAGGCTTCATCAGTGATCACAAAATTATCTCTTGTGTGGTTGACTTTCCATCTTTGGATACACCGATTCAGAAAGTTGTTACCTTCCGTCAGTACCATAAATTGAACAGTGATAAATTCAGAAGTGACCTCCTGACCATTCCGTTTGTTAGCTCGCCATCTGATGACATAGATTTATTGCATGAACAGTACATGTCTGGTTTGTCTAGCCTTCTAGATATTCATGCACCAGTGAAGACTAAACAGCTCATCAAACCAGCCCCAAGCTGGATAACTGATGAGTATAGAACTGCCAAGTGCATGAGAAGGCAGTTTGAGCGTGCCTGGAGAAGAGACAAATCCCCTGAAAATCATTCCCGTCTTCGACGACAGATAAATAGATGTAACCACATCCTAAATAGAAACAAGGGGTGTTTCTATCGTGATCTAGTCAGTGAAAATTGCGGCGATAGCAAGAGGTTATGGCATGCACTAAACAGAACATTGAGTCGGTCAAATTCTACTGTCCTCCCATCCTTTGATGATGAAAAGTCTTTAGCAAACAGATTTGGTTCGTTTTTCATTGATAAAATTAAAAAGATTCGAGACACCTTTAAATACACCCGATCTCAGGTTCTTCATCCAGACAAGGAGCCGCCGACTTTCTGTTCCTTTCAAGCTGTCACTGAGACTGAAGTCCTTAAGTTTATCAAGGAATCCCCTTCTAAAACTTGCTCCCTTGATCCATGCCCCACTCACATTGTGAAACAATGTATTGACATTCTTCTCCCTTCATTGACTAAACTAGTTAACTTGTCCCTCAAAAACGGCATTTTCCCTAATCCTTTCAAACAGGCTATTCTCACTCCCCTCCTCAAAAAGTCCACCCTTTCAAAAGAGGATTTGAAGAGCTACCGACCAGTGTCCGGTCTTAGCTTCTTGTCAAAATTGGTCGAGCGAATTGTGGCTGCCCAAATTAGATCTCACATGGATTCTCATGATCTTGGTAATACTTTCCAGTCAGCCTACAAGGTAGGCCACTCGACAGAAACTGCCTTGTTGTGCATCAAAAATGAGATTCACTTATCTCTGTCCAAGGGCATGCCTACAGCACTAGTGCTACTTGACCTGTCTGCGGCATTCGATACTATCGATCATGACACACTCCTATCCTGTCTGTCGTCTAGATTTGGTTTTGCTGGATCGGCATTAAAATGGTTTAGATCCTATCTCCAGGATCGTTTTCAGTCAGTCAAGATTGGTTCTAGTCTTTCGAATTTGTTCAAATTGAAGTTTGGAGTCCCCCAAGGTTCTGTCTTAGGTCCCCTTCTGTTTTCCCTCTACACAACACCTCTGAGCCAAGTCATCAGAAAATATACCGGAGTCCGTTACCACTTCTATGCGGACGACACTCAGTTGTTCATTCACTTATCCCTGATGATAGTCTCAAGTCTTTTGACCGTCTTAAATCATGTTTGAATGATATTCAGGTCTGGATGTCTGAAAACAAACTCAAGCTAAATCCCGATAAAACAGAATTCATAGTCTTCGGTGCCAAAGACAGACACAAATGGCTCAGTGACTCACTACCTGTCAATATCCTGGGAAATTGTCTCTCTCCCGCAGATGTTGTATGCAATCTGGGCGTTCTGTTTGATGCAAAGTTTTGTTTCACCAATCACGTAAATTCTGTTATCAAATCCTGCTTTATCAGCCTCAGGGACCTTCATCGTATCAGGAGGTTTCTTTCTGTGGATACATCAGTGGTGATTGCAAATGCTCTGGTCAGTAGTCGTTTGGATTATTGCAACTCTCTTTTTCGCAGTTTGTCATCCCGAAATGCTACAAGGCTCCAATATGTTCAAAATGCGCTTGCACGGTTTGTCACTGGTGCTTCAAAGTACACTCACATTACATCCACCCTTAGGACACTCCATTGGCTACCCGTTAGACAACGTATTATCTTCAAAACCCTATAAGTACCTCACCACTGGCCAGCCTAAGTATTTTGCACCATATCTCCCCTTGTACAAATCTGCCGTGAATACAAGACGTTCCAATCCCAAAAATTTGTTCCTTCTGGTTCCCTCTTACTGTCCTTCCATCCATAAATCAAAGGTCCATTTTAACAATAGTTTCTCATATGATGCCCCTAAGTTATGGAATGATCTTCCATATGATATACGCAGTGCTCCAAATCTCTCCAGTTTCAAAAGTCGACTCAAAACCTACCTATTTCAGAAATCATTCCCACCATAGCTTCTTACTACCGAACACCGGACCGCCTCCCTGGCAACGACTCGGAACATGTCTAAAGTCTCATGATTTATGCCTTACGGATTGGATGGTGTGCCTTAGAATCCGTTGATACGGAGATTAAGCACCTGGACAACTGATTGATTGATTGTATACTGCTGGGTATTGGTAAGCAACTACCAACATTCCCGTACAGGGTTAGGTTTCGGGGTTAAACCGCCAACCTCAGAGATGGGAAGCTAGTGTGTTATCCACTATGCTGCTGAGCCCTCCAGATTAGGTCCTTTAAGAAATGCATATTAATTTGCTTGGCCGATTTTTGGGTGATGATTAGACTTTCCTCAAGTCCTTTTCTCTTAGGTATTATGTGTGGACTGAATGACCTTTTTTAAAGAATTTGATGCTGTATTTCATCCCTCAGAAATTCCCCCACCCATAATGATGGATTCAAAATGATGCCATGTATGTCAGATTTGGTGGAATAAGAAATACAAAGACTTGGAGCAAGTCTAGGTGATGATATGAATCCCTGAAAGATACAGATATAAAGGATATGACATTGGCATCAGCTATTAATTATAGAGCTTGTCAATAATGTGGGCATATTCCGGATGCATATCACTCAAGAGGCACTTTTTACTTGTATTTAGCTATTAGTCTGTACCCTTTCAGACACCCTTTATCTCTCAACAGGGAGTTACAAATGACAAAAAAAGAGAAAAGAGATAATGCTAAATGGCCTCAAAAGAGCAGTAACTACTTGTATTGCCAACAGTGTATGGTTTTGTCACCCTGTGAGAATATTTTCAGTAAGCATGAACTCATTCCTGGAAAATAGATACCATTATCTATCACTTGTTTGTGACTAGTTTTATAAAGCATTGTCCTTAGCATGAAAATTGTTCCAAGGCCCATATTCACCCACATTCTTAATCTCCGCAAAAGAGGTAATAAAAATCATGGCTGTATATCTGTTTGTTTGTTAGTTAGATTACACAAATACTACTGGTTGGATTTTCATTAAAAAGATAGACCAGCTTAGATCCATTAAATTTTGAGACTGATTTGGATCACCGGCTATGTACAAAAAATGTATCTAGATTTCCCCATATACTTATTAATACATGTCTTGGCGGAGTCTGCACACTCTAAGTGCTATTATTCGTAGAATTGCTTTAATTATTCAATTATCTAATTATTTAAGGGCTTGCACACACCAGCTGATGTGATATAATAATATTCACTTAGACATGAACCCTCTTTAAAGTGGATAAAATTTTGATGTAGAAATTTCTTAAATTGTATCGTAGATAAGGAAGTTATGATTATTTTAGTCAAAGCATTCTCTTGTGTATGCCAACAACAACCAGTGATACACTGGTTCAGTTGTTGATATTACTGGGGAGAATACACAAGATGATCAAATGTAAACCATTGGATCAATTACTGGTGCACAGGTAAGTTTGTAGCCCAATCTTAGTCGACATTTGTTATCATACACCCTTTTCATATGTTCCCTAGGAATTATTTTTTTTACTGGAATTTTGATCTTAGTTTAAATGCCAAACGACTCCCATCTTTTTAAAAACTGCTCCTGAACATGAAAGATGATCATTTCGGGAGGTTTCTGAACCATTCATAACAGTGAAACAACCTCTCTAAACTCCACAGAACAGACATAAAATGGAGAATACATGTAAACAGTCAAGTACTAAGTACTTAAGCAGCTTGAGCTTGTTTCAGAGAGATGATGAAGTGGCTTATCATCAAAGACAACTGAATTAGGCACCTGTACACTGGGTGATGTTCGTGATGACGTGAGCTTTCCTGAATGATCAGATCACATGATGTCCCTGGTAATCAGCCAAGATGAATGGTGTATATACAAGGAGGTCTCCGGACAGCATTGCATTGCTGAGCTGATTTATTAGCTTTCTTATTGTTGAAATCGCAAAATGGAGCAATGTCAGAATGTCAGAAGGCTAGTCATATGTTTGAATGTGTGTTTCTGGGAAAAACATCCAACTGAAAGTCTTGCTTATACACAGTTCAATCTTTTCTGATAGTGAGCAACAGTGAATTAACACTTTTGAAAAGCAGTCTCAGTCTCCAGTCTTTATTTCTGTTGCCGCTGTGACGTCATAACTAAGTGTCCCAATCACACACTAAAGGTGGTATGCCAACATTCATAGCTATGTTTTTTACAATGCCTCTTTCCTTCACATTATACTGTCAGTTAATAACAGTATACTGTTAGCAGATGCTGTCATTTTTGTGTATTCCATGGACAGGCCCCCACTTAAGTTTTAAGCTGTTCAAAATTTCTGGCCATCACATACAATATCAAGACCACCTCCTATAACAACCTGTAACCAGCCATGATGGTGCAGTGGTAATAGGCTCGCCTCCTGCGTCTGAGATTGTAGTTTGAATCCCTGCCAGACTTCAAGTGGGAAAGCTGGTAGTTGCTTCCCTTTGGTCAGCAGTTTACAGTACAGAACTGTATGTACTGGTTCCCCATTCCCTTCTAACTATACAAATATAACTACCTGTAACCGCAGGGTGTTGTATCATTTCTTTAGCACTCTTCCCACCTTTCTTGCTAATTCTGCATTATTCTATACCTGTGCCTCTAGTCAAGGTATATGCTTACTGTAGCATTACAGAATTTTCAGAGTATGCTTTGTGTATTTGTTTCTTTGTTACACTTTATTCATTATCCTTCCTGATTCTGAACGACTATTAAGTAAAATAAATGCATATTTAAAGAAAGAATTTTGAAAAGGCTGTCATATACATAGAGGCACCAGTCAATATAAAAACTTTAAATTTTAACTTGAGATTTCTCCGCCATTTCTTTATGGATTTTAATGCAACAAAAATCCAACAAAAGCTGAGTAAAATTAAAAAAAAATTTTTTTTTTCAGTTTCAGAAATATTAATTAAACATTAGCCACTTAGTTTGTGGAAGAATTTATAACCCTATGCATATAATATGTGGCTTCAGTCAACAAAACCATATATGTGGCCCAGTTGGTGTTGAACTCATAATCCAAGGGTCATGGGTTCGATCCCCAGTGATGCCGACTTTATCTTGTGGGATAACATTCCTTGGGGAAGATGTTAACCTGAACTGTGCCTCTCTCCACCCAGGAGTAATGGGTACCTGGCTGCTATTAGGTTCTTAGTGTGTGTGCTGTATTGTGGCAGCACCCTAGTATGTTTCCTGTGGGAACTGAGATATTGTGTGTAAAAAGTTCTGAAACCCAGGTCAGGGTGTAAATGTAAAGTCTAGTGATAGTATGTATATACTGATACTAGACTATAAACCATAACATTTACATTTCAGCGCTTAGATACATACTAAGTGATAAGCGCTATATAAAAATCATGTGTTATGTTATATGAAGCTCTGTATCTCCCATTTTTAGGCGAAATATGGCTCAGGGTGGATAGCAAATAATATGTATTGTCCAATTTTTATCTTCCCAGTAGTCTGTCCAAATACACCTCTGGATAGACAATAAAAAGAATATATTCTTCACAAGGGAAAAAGTTAAATGTAGAAAGATTGTAAGAAAAGATAGTAATTGAAAGGTAAATTTGAAAGAAGCTCCTGTCTTTGCTAATATTTGCACTGGGAATATAAGGAAAAGGATCCACTTTACCATAAAGGTTGGCTAGTATACATGGGTAAAAAGCTTTTTCAAAGCCAGTGTGACCTTGCATGGTATAATCATATTACCCTAGAAAAAAAAACCATTTAATAGAATTTTGTCCTCTTGTTAACCACAAAAAACCCTGTTGTGTAGCTGGTGCAGAAAATTGTTAAAAATAGGGTGACTGAAGGGGGTAGGCTAAAAATAGAAATAAGATAGCTTTCTCCTTTGCCTTCTTTTTGAAGAACTATTCAAGTACATTTTGAGTAAATGCTTGAGTTTGAATTTGATATTTATAATTAAACCACAAGATTCCATCTGGCACATAATTATTTCTAACACATTGAAGATGGTCATTTCACACTGCTTCAGAGATATCAGATTTTAAGGTCATGCAATTTATAAGGAATAAGTAAATGTAATACTACAGCCATTCAAAAATTGTATATATAACACCAGTTCTTTGACCACAGTTGTTTTGAGAATAGAATGTTAAGGTCAAATCAAACAGATCATTCCTCCCACGAGTAATTTAAAGCTGGCAACTTGGTAAAGAGTTATGTTATGCCCCAGTCACACTGTTCCAGTTGATTATAGACTGTAGAAAATGATTAACCTCTGGTGCAGATTCACCCATACACCTGTAGCTCTGCTCTATTTGCTTTTGAAGTCACTTTCAACACATTGTAAAAGGTTATATCATGAAAGGGAAGAGGGCAGAGGAAACCTGTACATACTAATTGGTCAAGATTTTGCACTGTAAACCGCAGGGCATCAGTAAACAGCAACAAACTATTCCGCATTGGGTCTGGCTCAGGGTTCGAACTGCCAACCTCAGAGGTAGCAGGCAAGTGTGTTACCCACTACACCGGGGAGCCATTTACAAACCTATAGCTACATATTTTGTTAGAGAAGAGAATCAGAGTTAAGGGTAGAACAATGACAACAGCTGGCAACAGAAAAGATACAGAAAATATACTGTAAAGACACCGTAAAAGCTATAGTAATGTAACAGAAAACGTACAATTTTTTTAGGAGACTCAGGGAAATATAGAATGACACAGAACTAGCAAAAAATCAGCAGAACAGCTAGAAAAAGTGAGCGACTTTTTTTGCCAATTTTTTTTCTTCCTTTCCTTTTTTTTAAATCTTTTTTTTTGCTTGTCCAGTTCATCGGGTTTCCCTTGTGCGAATAATATTTCACCTACAAAACTGTTTAGATTAGATCAGATAGGTATGTAGGTTTTTTTGATGAGTGGGATCAACTTTTGATGTACACTGGTCTTTTAATTTCATGCCATATTTAACTTACAGTGGGAGAGCTTTGTTTCAACCATGATAGCCTTGTGATAACCTGTATAACATGTTAGCTGGAAGAATTGATCTATGCCATTTGTTTGTATCTATGTCCCCAGGTGCAACCCAGAAACTACACATTAGACGGAGGCAATATTTTCACACAAGCTGGGAGTCTATCCATAACTCGGTTCTCCTTACAGACAATCTGGGTCAATCTGCACCATAATTAATAAAACATTAATCACACTGGGGTCTTAATTTTTCACACTTACCCCTGTTTTGGTCCTCCTTAAAGAAGATACAGATCTATTTGTTTAGGGATTTTTGGCCAATGTCTGGTTTTGGATATCTTGGGATTGTGCTACCCCAGGTACTGCTCGTTTTTCAATGCTATTAAATATCTAGGTGCATGTAAACTTGTCTCCAATCACTGCATTCAACCAAACTTATTAATCGCCCCGGAAGTATTACAGTCATGCCAGATTATCTAAGAAGGTAATTTCGACCTTGATCTCAATTTGGCCACCAAGCCATTGTTTGGAAAGCCACACACTCTTCTGTCTCTCATTGGCCATGATATTTCACACAGACCAATTACACTAGGGTATTACTATAGCTGACAAAGCTAATCATAGAAGGGTAATGCACTGTAATGTTATCATGCAAATGAGATATCACGAATTTGTCATTGTCCCAAGAGATCTTTTTTACATATTTATTGTCATTTATTGTCACCTTCTCTCTCAAATAAAAGTTGTTGTCATAGTATTGCTATCTGATTATCATCGCTATTTTATACTTTTTTTAGCAATATCTATTTACAAATCCTGTTGTATTTTGTGTAGTGTATATTTATATTCATCACACTATCTCCATTATTAACACATGACTCAAAGCACCAGTTGAAGAATGCCAACAAGATAAGTAAAGTCCAAATTCTATAGTGACTGACATTCCCCTGATTCAAAGACAGATTCACAATTTGAGTATGACCATTTATCAATGTTCCAGAAGATAGGGCTCAATGACCATATTTGTAAGTTCATCATCCGAGCCACTATGCTTCTGCCTATACCTCATATCAAATGCATGTCCTCAATGTTCCTAGACAAGTGTGTAACCCACTAGAGCACAGGGGCCTTTAAAGTTCTAGGACATTGTCATATTAGTAAAGTACAATGAAATACTCAAAATGTATACCTCTTCTAGAAATGGCAGATGCTCCCTCTTTTCATTCTTATGTTATAAATCTCACAAACACTTTTCTTTGGTTTTCTGGTTTTCGCATTGTGGCATTTACATTGTGCAACTACCTCCCTCTTTACTTAAGAACCCAGTCCCTCAGTAACATCTTTCAGGAAGCATATCAAGACCCACGTCTTCCAATCAAGTTTAGCTACCTAGTATTTTTTCCTTTTTCACACTAACAACACTGGATTATTGTGCTAATATGTCCCTCCCTGTTTTGGTTTGTTCGGGGAGGGGGGTATAGTGCCTAAAATCATTATATTAGATTAGAATACTACTCCCACCATGATATTATATCAAACCAGTTTGTTTACTTATTTGTTCATATATCTGTTATGGTCAGCTAGTGTCTCTGTCTTATTACCTCGACCAAAACTGATTATGTTTACCCATAGTAGATGGTGTGCTTAAGTTCATCCTCAGAAAACGTCAAGTTTTTTTCTTCTCAACCTTAAATTGACATTTCTGTTATAAACAGCCTGTTATAACAAATTACCATGTTTGTATAATTTTGCCTTTATTTGGCATGGTCATTTCGTAAGATAGTCTTGCATTTGGCTAAAATTTGTAGATTGTTAAATTATTTTTGGATTATATAAATTTATTAACAATGACTGGATATATACATTACAGTTACATTACAGTTGCATAAATTATGCTCTCTTATAAGTGCTGCCTCAGTGCCGCTATGTAAAAAAGTCTTTATCTGCACCCTGGACTGTGTTAAAATCCCTGATTTCCTGCTAAAGTGCCACCGTATAATTTCCGATACATATGTCCACTGAGGCATCATTATGTAATTATTGTTAGTGTTTTAAATATCTCTAACTTCACAATGCATGACAGAATGACTGGGAATTCAAATTCTAATTCTAACAGTACTTTTGTAGTGCTTAAGCTCTATCTATTGACAGACTTTAAGATGCATAATGCTAAAAATCAGATATTGTAATAATCAGAGACATTGCAGGGATTGCCACCACAGAGAAAGACGGAAACAACTAACAGAAATACTAGGGTGGGTAAGCTGTTGCAAAGAGATAAGTTTTCAACTGTTTTCTGAATAGAGAGAGATGTAGCTGAGAGTACAGGATCAGGCAGATCCTTCCAAATCCTTGGAGCATCATATGCAAAACTGAAGCCAAAATGTAATGTAACTGTAATGTCAAAGAAACCTTGTATCAGCCAATTATAATTTACCATTGGGGTACTCGTAAATCAATCAGTTGTCCAGGTGCTTAATCTCCGTATCTACGTATTCTAAGGCACAACATCCAATTTGCTAAGCATAAATCGGCAGGACGTTAGACATATTCTAAGTCGTAGCCAGGGAGGCAATCTGATGTTCAGTAGTTGGAAACTAAGGTGGTAACGATTTTTGAAATAAGTAGGTTTTTAGTCAACATTTGAAACATGAGAGATTTAGAGCACTGCGTATATCATGTGGAAGATCATTCCATAACTTTGGGGCATCATATAAGAAACTGTTGTTGAAGTGGAACTTTGATTTATGGATAGAAGAACAATAATGAGGAACGTGAAGGAACATCTTTTTTTGGATTTGAGAGTCTTTTATTCACGGCAGATTTATACAAGAAGAGATATGGTGCATATGGCTGGCCAGTAGTGAGGTACTTGTAAACAAAACCTAGGGTTTTAAAGATAATTAACTCATATGTTAAATTACATAACAGCACATTGGCTAGCACAGTACCATTCTGTAACTGATGATTAGTATTTCAAAGACTCCTGGTATGACAATGCTGGAAAAGTGGTTGCAAATTACATAAAGACTTACATACAGGCACATATACCTAGCATCATGAAAGTTAAGGTTTCACCCTTCCTCCAAAAGAAGTCTTTCTACAGCCAATATGTAATTTTATAAAGGTGCTAAGCAAAAATTAGAAAATGGCATTTTGGCTAAGGCAGATATCTGTAGTACATAGGCTATGGTTACATTGGCATCCAATCACAGAGAAAAATAAGTTTCCCCATGGCCAAGGGCCACTATGATGAGCTACTTCCTGTCTGTGTCAAATTGCAGTAGTGAGCAAAACCAAGGAGGTCATACGACTTATCTTTGTTGCCCCTTCAACTCAAGCTTCCCCACTTAGTTCTCTGCCTTCCGGTCACACACATAACCCCAGAGTAGTGACCCAGATCATCCTTCGACTATCTCTTAAAACAATCCTTTGGTTAATTTAAGGCACTGAGTTCCCCATTTCAGGGAAGATATTGTGCCTTAAAATGCAATAAATTAGATTGGATTAGATTAGATTCTGTCCAGAAGATTGGGATCTAAATTGAGTAAATTTAGATACTCGTCCAATATTTAAAACCATGTATAAAATCAGTGATCATTTCTATCACCAGCAGTCATGACTGATCTTATCACTTATATAACTTATCTGTAGGTTGATATGACTAATTTTCCGGGAAAAAACTGAGCCAAGGGGTCTTATCCCATAAGAAGATTGGTTATACAAGTTCGATGATTAATCTTCTCTAACTCCAAAAAGGGGGACCAGGCCCTAGTGGTGTGACTTTTCTTGATTGCGAATAACAGTCAGGAGAAGTTCATAAAATTTACCTCTTCGGTCATTCATTTTGTCTTTTCACTTTGGAAAAAAGACAAAGTTTGTCAGTTTCCATACCCTTTCCAATGGGACCAGTCACATAAGCATCACAAGTTATAGATCCTTATGATAACCCTTGCAAGTGTAACAGGGGTAATAGCAACAACAAATCACAAAAAAATAATGCATACACTTCCTCTGCTAAGAGGTTAAAGTCTGGTTTTACTGTGTCAGCTCCACAATAACCCACTCTCCTTTTAGCCATGCAATCTCATTATCTGAAATATCTGGAAAGATAGAACCACATTAAAAGAAAAATTACCTCCCAAAAGAAGGGCCCTGCTGAAATGTTATTAAGATGTCACAAACGTTTCTGGATTTATCTCCATTGACTCAGGGAAACTCTATTTCTAGGTCATGAAGCCCAATTTCAAGTTAATAAAAAAACTAGTTGTGATGTAATCAGGTCAGAGGGCGCAAAAAGCTACAGAGACTGGGATGGAATGATGGATTACACTATTGTATGGCAGCTTGCAATTTGAAAATAAGTGTGAACTGCTGACCTTGGATTATAGTCAGTTTATATGTGTGTGGTAGCTGGTGGCTACCCGTTGTTTGGATGTTAAATGGCACATGTAAGAGAGCCAGTGAATTTACATTCACTGTGAGATAGAGTATAATCACACAAATATTACATTACATTAGATTTGATTTAACTGAGCCATGTCACAATTATACTTTTAGTGTATGCATGAATAGTGTATAGGGCTGTATCTGGATTTACATAGCCCTGAAAGCCATATATGGATCTGTAATAGGGTAGACAATCTGATATGATCCTCTCAGGCATCTCATTACTATATATGGATCTGTAATAGGGTAGAGAATCTGATATGATCCTCTCAGGCATAGTATTACCTCTGCCAAGGAGATATTAAATTCATAACCATTTATTTGTCTGTTTGTTTCTTTCTTAGCTAGCATAATTACGCAAATACTACTGACCAGATCTTCTACTACTGATCCAAAAAATAACAAAGGTCTGGATTTTTCATTCCCTTATTATTAAGCCATATTTAAAGGATCACACATGCCTTAGTGGAGGTATGCACTCCCAGAGGACTCTTGTTTATTACACCTTACTATTCAATTCGAATATGCATAGCTGTTTAAAATAATATTCTTATAATACCCAATAACTCTGGTGTTAAAATGTATGCATAAAATATTTTTTACACATTTCACTAAATCTTTGCTAATCCATGTTGTAAATATTCATATTTATATATAATGTATTTAAAAAGCCATGCCACTTAAATGTTTCAAAATGGCACAATAATGGCCTATCTTTATTACAGTGGACAGTGAGGGGTCATATGGCCATCTGAACTCTTTTCACCCTCTATAGTTTATACCTATATTGATAAAGGGGTTTCATTATCTGAAATTCCTGGAAATATGAAAAAAGGGCTGAAAGGGGTTTCGGTATACTAGCTTGAGCTGCAAAGCAATCAGAGACACGAGTAGTGTACTGAAGCGGTAACCCATCCCAGTACTAACATAGCCCATTGCCACTTAACTGCAGTGAAGAGACAGGCACTCATCGTGCTACGCCACAATTCATGAAAGTCCAAAGACAAAAAAAAAAAAAAAAAAATGAAAAAAGTGAACCCTAAAAGCGGGAGCCTCCTTACAGCTCACACTTAAAAATGGTAAAGAAAAAATGCTTCCAAAATAAAGTCCCTATTGAAATACAGTAACTATTAGGTCGGATAATAGAAGGCCTAAAATAACAGGTTTAAAGTTGGGAGAATGAGATTGGGGTTGGATAATTGGAAATTCGGGAAAAAGAGGGTCGGATAATAGAGGCTCCACTGTACCTTGTAATGGCCTTCATAAAATCTGGATACATACCCTTCAAGCTTTGTGTAAAGATTTGCCCTAGGGCCGTAAATCATAATATGGCCCTGTCAAATAACTTATGCAGGTGTTCCACTGGAGCTGACTGGTCGGTAACTATGTATTTTTTGAGAGTCAGGACCAACGTTTACAAGGTCGGTTAGGGTTGGTTGTAGTTTCCCAGCCTGTCGGGAGATTCATTGAAATATCAAATTTGTTTGATATTTCAATGACCATTGCTGACCCTTGTAACAGACCCTAAATTCATCCATCTAGCAACCAGGCCTGTCGGTTAACTTAAGGGCCTGTCGATTAAACTTCCAGGCTTGTCTGTAACCCTTCCAGACTTGTCCTTATAACTTGCAGGCCTGTCCTAATATGAAGCCGGCTTGTCTTTTATAACTTAAGTACTGCTCATTTGCAGTCCATTTCCAGCATGATGTGAGGTAACAATATGATCAAAAATTATGTCATGAATGACAAAGAAACAGTGCAAATGATCATATTTTTCAAGTGAATTTCATATATGCTATAATTAATTAAGATACCTGAAAAATTGTTTTATTTGGTTAAATAAAAATTAAATATCACCTTATTTCAAGAAAAAATAATTTGGGGGAAAAAGAGGATCAAGTGTCGACCAATCAACAAATCTAAAACTAGATCTAAAACTCTTCTTTCCCAGAAATTCATCAAAATCTGTACTAGCAATACCGACTGCACGTCTGGTCGTGGGGGTTCTGTATGTTTCTCCAGTCCCGTCTGTTTGTCAGTACGGCTTGTCGGGACCTGCTACGGCTTGTCTGTAAGGGGTTTAGGGCTTGTCCTGGTAGTTTCCTGACCAGTCCTGTAGAAAACATCCCGACCCCACGGCAGGTCGGCCTCTAGATACAGACAAGCCTGGATGTTTCAAGTCCTGTTGGGGAGGTGCAACTGACCCAGTATTTTCCTGCCCTTTTCTGGGGATTTTTGTCCCCAACCCCCGACTTTTGCAGCCGATCCTAGAGTTATAGGGTGGGCTGCAAAAGTCGGGGGTTGGGCCATACAACCCTAGAGTCGTAGGGTCGACCTCAGTGGAACACCTGCATTATATTCTGTAATTACAACTTATTAACATTCTACATATAACGACACTGTAATGTAACACATATCAGGCTTTACACTTGTAATGATAACACCCCCAAAATATTAGGCCATCAATATGTACGATTATTTATGTCAAATAATTTGTGTGGTTGATCATTAAATACTATATCTTCACTACAGTGATATCCATCATGCATGCCTTCCACTTAGACTCGGTGGGTTAGCAGATTTAGCTTCTAATCACAGGTTGTCACCTCTGTGTGGTTTCAACTCCTTTCAAAACAAACAAAACCTGAAGTTTGACCTTTGTCCACCTGGACTCTGGCCGGATTTTGAACTGAAGCACTAATAAAACAGAATTATGTAATTGAAACAAAATGGCTTCCTTGTTTTTGTTCAAGGCCTTAAGACAAATGTAAACATTGCCAGATTTATAATCAATACAGGCCATTCTTATGTAACTTTCCGGCACTGACAAGATTACTGGAGACTTTTTGATCTAATTATGTCACCACACAGCTTCAACTGAAAAGAAAGGAAAGATAAATAAAAATAACCAAGAAAAAGTCACTATGACTCTTTGGTTGAAAAGTAGACCTTTGTGTCAGACACATAAAGACATAGACTTCTATGGAATATTTTTCATTGATAAATTTTACATGTACGAAAAAGATCTTTGAAGGAAACATTTCAGAACCACTGTTTAAACAATTGCAGATTGTAAATTTTGTGTTGTAAAGTGTTGTATTCTGGTAAGTCGTCATTCAAAATTTTTCAATAAGATACCCCAATAAAGTCATAAGCAAATTGGCCTTTTGCCAAATCGGCCCTCATCAAATCGGCACACAAGATAAAATATCCTATTGAAATCCGTCCCCAGGACAAATTACTCAGGAGGATAAGTTAAACAAAGGACAGAGATAAAAAAATAAATACTAGTAAACATGAGCCATGGATTTTATCTAGTATATAATCTAATGAAAACTTTGAAAAGCACTTAATCTCCATCAAACCAATTGCACTTTTAACAACTTCAAAAAGGGAGTAAAGAACAGAAGGTTACAGCATCTAAATGTTTGCGACCTCCGCGATATTTTGAACTCCCTCCTTTAGAGCCCATTAGATAGGCTGCCCATCTAACTACTGGGCATTGGTAAGCAACTGCAATCTTTCCCTGCATAGGCTCCAGGGTTTGAAACACACACTCCAGTGGACGTCGAATGTGTTATCCAAAACACCACAGAGTCCCCATCATGTAAACTCAAAGTTCAGTCTTTACATTAGCTGAGGCCATACCAGGTCGAGCCCTGAGTAAACCCCACATGTTTCAATGAACTGGATTAAAAACTTTGATCACAGATATGGACACAATGTGATAAAATATCACACTTGCTCACTGGTCAGTCATAAAGTATCCAGTTAACCAGAGGCCACATCACATTCTACAATAAGTACCATGCAACCAAAACTGATAAAGGAAGATGATGATTTACTCCCACATTCCCAGATTTCGCTGTTTCCTTGTTTGCTAGCTGGGGTATTGATGAGCTGCTGAATTCAGTTGAAATAACATTTAAATACGTGTGTTGTGTGGTGTAAAAGGTCTTTGTATATTTTTATGTGTTACCTTTGAGTTACGTAATGCACGTTTGGTAAAAAAAGTATCATCTGGAGGTGGTTGATTTTAGAAGGATTTTTCTTTTCATATCTTGTGCCAATCCACTAGCAAAACAAATGTGAACAAGTGTTGAGGTTGTATTGATGCCACCACATAGGAGGCTATGGTTAAGACAGTATTTTGATATTTATGTCAAGATTACGCCACTTTGGCCTAGCAGGTAACACACTTGTCTAGGATCTCAGAGGACGTGGGTTCAATCCCAGGTACAGGCAGATACATAGTGGCTCGGATGACCACTTAAAATGGCGGTCCTCTGTCACTGGGTCCTATCCTTAGTGGCAGGTTAAAGAACCTCAAGGACATTGATAAATGGTCATCCTTGAGCCTCTATCTTCCAGTTAGGGGAATGTCAGTTACTTGTGAGTTGGGGCTGTACCTGTAATGTCAGATTGGTTAAACAGCGCTTTGAGTCCTGTAGTATATGGAGATATTGCGCTGAGTATAAATACATAATAATAATAGTTTATGTCTTTGTTTATCCATTAGTATGATTATAACCTCCACCAACGTGGTTGTGATTTTGACTGCATTTTTTTCCCGTCTGCCTGTGTTTGGGTTTACTCAAAAGCCAATGGATGCATCTTTATGATTTTGTTTATGTTGATAGGGCCTGATCAAAGCTAAAAGTGATTACATTTTGGGATCATATTCTGGATACAAAAGCATATTAAATTTTCAATGATTTTTATTTGTTGTGGTTAATGTTGAGGTTTTGGTTTTATTGTGATTACTCAAGAAAGAATGAAGAAATCTTTCTAAAAACTTTTCTAAATAATTGTGATCATACTCTGCATACTTTGCTGCCTTGGCGGAGGTTTGAGCTTTAGGAGTGCTTCCTAGTTTAGAATGTAAGAAATTAATGTGCATTTTTTGTTGAATTTGAAACTCGCCAAAGAAATCTTAGCTGAACCCAAAACGTCAGCTGAGGTTTAACCTGTCAATCAAATATTACAAGAAATTACACTGAAAATATTAAATTTTCAAAAAAAAAGACTGATTTTAATTAGGAGATTTTGTTGTGCATTGAAATCCTTGCATTTCCCGAGTGTTCTTCTAAACTCTTTATTTTAAATTTCATCTAAGGTTTGAAAAGTACAGATGCCACATGCAGTTTTCAAGCCGTACAGTAATCTTTTCTGGCAAAGGTCGCCAATGTGGAACCAGAGATAACATATCAGTGTCACTAATCTCTGAAGACAAGGTGGAGTAAAAAAAAGAGTAAAAGTCTGAGACTTGGCATAAAGTGCAACTCCTCCCCCTTCTGTAATGCTTTTCAAAAGAGTATCCTCAAGAGAGTATTACTTTTTTATCAAAGACTGGGTCTTTTTCATTCACAGCAGGGTACTTTTTACTTTGCATTTAGCACACATCACACATTCTATGTCATGGGGGAGCACTTAGACCTTCACTTTTGAGGCCAGAAGTTAGGAGAGCATTATTATGGACTGTGTTCTCTCAGGAAATTAGATTTGAAGGAGGGAATAACCTTGCACTGACTCATCCCTTCAAAACATAATTTAGAGACTCATACATTTTGGGTTTAAGGTAGGCAGTAATATATATATCAAACATTTTACCACACCGTCAGAAATGCATCTTGCAAACCGCACCGGCAATGTAAGATTCTTCATTTGACTTCTTTTGTGTTTTGTCTGCATTCCAGATTTTTTTCTCTCTTAAAGTTGATGTTTATGTTTCTCTGCCCTTGATTTCTGTTATGGTTACTGTTGTTCAAACTCAATTGATTTAGACAGCAAGAGTGCAAGTTATCTGATACAAGGGTTTGTCTCTGTGCCACAAACTGATTGTGTCCTAATCTTATATAGCCTAATTAGCCCAAAGTACAGGTCTGGCAATAGAAACCCGACTCACAACACATATCCTGATCTTGTTTAGTTCCTCTATTACTGGATATTACTAGTGGACTGACTGTGTAGTTTACATTGATATCTGGTATTACTGGATATTACTGGTGCATCTACTGTGAAATTTACATTTGGATTTTTATTGTACTATACTTTCTTGTCAGTTTACAAGGTACTGTTGTGTAATAAACCTTCCTTTTATATACATTTTCATATGATTTTGAAATGTTCACATTGTTCCCAAGATTGCATTGAGTACCACATGGGGTTTCAATACTGTATGTCATATGGAAATAGAAAAAACATATTTCTGTTGGTCTCAGATCCCTAATGGCTGACAAGTATGGTGTTATATCACATGACTCTCGCTTCTGTGTTCTCGAGTTCAAGTCTTACTTTTGGTAACATGTTTGAACAGGTCTCAGTGGTCCAATGGTAAACAGATGTGGTATGTGATCACTAATTGGTTTTGAACTGTTATCATTGATCCATTTTAGCTCATATTAATATGGGTCATAGCAATATGCCAAATGGGATGTGCAGCCATCACTTTGACTAGCATCAAACAGGACATGTTGAACAAACCATGACAGCCAATTTTATGGTGGATGAATCCGATGCTGAGTTGTTAGTTGAGAATTAGTAAATCACTTGTATTAACAAAATTTACTGTCTGACTTTCAATTGTCTGTAATGGGTGGGTAGCACAAATGAGCGAGGGTTAAAATCCCTCCTCCTTTCAATGTTAAGGCCCCTACGGTTGGAAATATGTCTATGGATACCTTGAAATGTATCCAGCCTGGTTTCAGACTCATAACAAAGCTATAATTACTTAAGCTGTATTAAAATGTCGTATAAACCTATATCTTTTTTATTATTTTGGGACAAGCAAAGACAATATTTCTAAACCATCCAATAACAAAGTACTTGATATTTCGTGCCTCTTCCAATGTCATTGACCATATTATCTCCTTGCTCATCTGCATATCCATAATACCTTGTTCACACTCCTCTAATTGATCATATCCCATATGATGCTAACAAAGCTTATTGGGGCAGGCGAGATGAGGTGGATCTAATTCAAAACAAAACACAAACTTGGTAGAAATAGGTCAAAGTTATATAATTTTATCACTATGGAAACAGAGATTATCGTAGTTATAGCATCTTCAAACATAGAAATAGCTAAAATGGCCCCACTTCAGATTTGTCCCAAGTTAGTTTTCAAAAGGACAAAATATCTTGGGCTACTTTTCTTACTAACCTGAAAGTTAAAAAAGCATGCTATGCAGAAGACTATATCATACCGACCTCCCACATCTCTAAACCCGTGTATACTGGGGAGCCTTATCGGAAGAGTGTAAATGGGGTATTACAAAGCACATTAATAGTCTGTCCTTACTAAGGTGTCATTGACCATATTAAGTCCCTACTTCATTTACACATTCACAACATCTGAAACAAAAATTACTCGCAAATCCAAGGCAAAAGACAGAAGTAAATCTATGTATTTGTACCCCACTCTAGATGTGAATAACCGACATCAATCATTAATGTCTTTGGCTGACCATGACTTCTTATCAAAGAAACACAAAGAGGAAACATCGAAAAAAAGACGCCTTTGTGGTGTTAGATGTAAATATCGACAAATAAATCAGTTTCATAATGCAAGGATCAGCACTTATTAAGAATCTGGGTAATTGTATACATTTGGACACAGGGCTGACTTGAAGGACTAAGTTATTAACTTCGTTTCTCGTGCAAAAAAATTGAATATTACTTTTCTGAAAAAGAAAATTGTATATTCCAGATTAATATGTTTATACATTGTCTCTGTCTTTGATTTCTGTGAATAGTACACCTGTAAATATTCCTTATATAGGTTTTGCTGTGACATTCTCCACTACCCAGATAGCATTCCACCCTCGGACTGATGTTGGCTGTTGGTCGCATGGTGGGCAGATTTTGCCGACTTTGGCCCAACGTTAGCTATTGGTCGCATCATCATCAGATTGGTCCAACGGTGGCTTGACAACAACTACTCAGGTTTTATGTCACTATATTTTGCCGACGTTGGGCCAACGTGGGGCAAACGGCGGATTTTTATTCAAGATGGCGGCGAGCAATAATAGGGGATTTGGGAAAACTTAGAAAAAAATCATTTATTATGGTATGTCTGAAAATCATATTTCAGTGAGCCCACAAATTTTAACTAACAATTTAACACTTTTACACAAAAAAGTAATATTCTCATTATAAATTCACACTAAAAAAGTTGTTGGTGAACATTATATGATTGGCTGATGCTATATATAGAATTTAATTTTTAGCGGTGGCTTACCAACGTTCGGCCAACGTTTTTAAAATATATTTACTGAAGGGGTAAAGGGAGGGATGGATATACGGAGTGGCTCAATCTTCAATATAGAAATTACAATGGGTTATAATAGATTTTCCAACAAATGGTGATATTAGGATCATGAAGGTAAAGCCAGAGTGACTCTAATAAGTTATAATAAGTTGAGTTGTAAAATCTCTTATAACCCCGAAATAGAAATTGGTTCTTTCTATTCTAACATGAAAAAAAAAACTATACATACTATTATTATTCACATTTTAATGGCAAAAAGAAGCTGTTTCAACCATTTTACGTTGTAGGGGGTATTGGTGGGACAGCCATGTTTCCTCTATTAGTCACTCAGATTCACCAAAATAGTCTTAGAATGAGCGATAATTCAAGCCCGTAAAGCATGCTCATTTTACCAATGAAATATTTCCTCAATTAGCCAATCAGAATCACGGACACAGCCGTGTAACGTTAGAATATGTACTAGCCTGATAGCAGGTCTCTTTTTGGGGCCAATAAAGATGGGGTCGTGAAGAGTAAATGGGTCACAATATTATATCCTAGAACACATAATCAAGGTGTTCAGGAGGATAACTCGTTACAGTGAAACTGATGCATAAGACTAGCTATAATGAAGTGGAGGAGCCAAAAGATGTGCATAGGTAAACCAAATGAAAACTTGTTCATGCAAATTATACTTGCATGTTATGTGGGTGTTCCACCACACGACTAAGGCTCCCGATTAAGGGTTTTGGGGGGTCGGTTTGAAATATTTGCTTAGTCCCAGACCTTCTGTAAGGGTCGGTTGTGGTCGGTTGAGGCCGTGTGAGAAATCAAACATGTTTGATATTTCTCCCGACCCCAACCGATTATTTTTTCCCGCCATAAACAAAATGTCCAGTCCCAGGCTTCCTCAGGCCTCCTCAGATCAAATTTACACAGTCCTATGTTGTCCCAGGCCGCCTGCGACCCTTAGTCGCCGACCCTTAGTCCCAGACCCTCTATACCTTAGTCCCAGGCTTCCTGCGACCCTTAGTCCCATTGCAAAGCAAAAATCGGCTATCTCGGTCTGGGGACGCCTGGGGACGCCTCAGGACACCTTGTGGGGTCGGGACTTAATCCTGGGTTAGTCGGGGCTTAGTCCCAGGAGGCCTGAGGCGTCCTGGGACCCAGTCGGTTTGTCTACGACAGGATCGTGGTTCAAACCGACCAGAAAAATGGCTTAATCTGTTCTTAGTCCCAGACCAGTTAGGGACTGTCTGGGGCCTCCTGGGGCGTCCTGAGGCCGATCTGTAGTTAATCCCAGACCTTCATACCGATTCTGTCTTCCACCCCATTGGTCAATTTTTTTTCCATTTTTTCCAAGACTACCCACGATTAAGGGTCGCCGACAGGATCGGGGCTTAATCCTTTGGTGGAACAAGGGCATAAATACACGTTAATTACTTAAAATGATAAACCTCAATATGTACAGTCTTAAATGCACCAAGCCTAGACCAAATGCAAAAAACCCTGCAATATATCAATATTACGTATCAGTGTGTACCTACAAGTAGTTTAGTCAAAATAAGCCCATTAAAGTAAGTCATTACAGTTCCATTATAACGCCAAATCTCTCATGTGCACATCATTAGCTCTAAGTGGAATATAACCCTTATTGGAGATACTAAGATGCCTTTCGGATTTAGTGGCTCTTGACCAAACGGAAATGAAGGCCATTACCCATCATTTTAAGGCCTACATCCGGGCTTTAATCAAGAGGAAGGTCACTGAGGGATATTCTAGTCCAGTCCTTTATTGTAACTGTTATCATCCGAGCTAAGGATGCGGATACAATGCACATGCTTATCATGTTTATCCTGGCTCACTATATTGTTTCACCAGATCGAAATATAGCCTAATGAGCATCTCTTGGACACTTTCAATGCATTTGGAGCTGGGGTTTACAGTGCTTTTTGGAAAAGAAGTTGTTAGCCAAGTGTTGTCAACAAAAATGACATTTGTAGTGCTTAGACCTACACCAGTAGAAAATTATAATATGAAAAGTAATTACTGAATCCCTAATCTTAACATTGGTTGACAAGAATGAGTCATTTCGTGCCTGCATTTGGGGGCAGGCAAGTTCATTCCTCTTGGAGAGCTACCTTAAATAAAAGTTTAGTAACTTCGGTGAACTAATTTTGTGGCCTCTGATTGGTCCTGCTGACCTCCCTGCAATTTGCAGGCTGAAACCTCTGCCACTTCGATTTTGGCAGCACGAGGGGTCACATTGAAATAATTTTAAAGCTGAATTTTTAGTGTTAGGATTTTTCAGTTTTTATGTTTAAATAGTGTCTGTACACTGTGCATTGCTGTACTTTTTCTGTACTGGTAGTTTGTCTGTTCACTGGGATGGCAGAAGTAAACAGTACAACCTGCGCTCATCAAAGACGGACCCGGTTCACGTACCTGTCCAGCTCCAGTTTTCGGATGATTCCCAGTTCATGGCACAGCTTTTGAAGCATAACAGTTACACAAATGACTAATTAACCTACCCCAGACAATACAACATACACCAGTATAGACCTATGCACCAGTATGTCCTATTTATTAAGCAAATTTTGTCTTAGTTTCCAGGCTTATCTAATAAAGTCAAATAATTGCTTCTCAAATTAATTGACTTCAATGTCTGAAGAATTTTGAAACTGTGGAATTTTCTGTGAAATTGGGTTTGATTTACGATTTTCATAGACAACAAAGTAAGATAGAAAGTGTATTTCATTTGATTCACACAGTAAACAAGTACCTTCATCCACATTTTGTATTCTTAGCTATTGGTTAACATTTCGCAGTTCCTTTCTTTCACAGTTTATAACTGGGGTATCACACTTACATATAGAAACTGAAAGATATCACCTCATTACAAATTAAAAATTATAGAAAGTTTAATGTAGAAGAAAGAACATGTCCCAGATGTAATACAGTATCTGTAGAAGATGCAATTCACTTTATGTAAATGTTGTATATTTAAGGAGTCAAAAGAAATAATGTTCAATGAAAATTTTGCAAGCTTGACTGATCCAAAAAAAAATTCAAACAATGTTAAGAGAGAATTTGTTACTTGATTATGTAGAGACATCCTGGAATATTAGACAAAGTATAGTCAATAGATAAATTCATACAATTTTCTATTTTTATTTATTTTTCTTTTTTTAAATAACATATTGGAACATTTTATATTTTACAAGTTGATATCTTTTGGTTCATAATGCACCGTCTCTTAAAGCTGACTGCATATGGGCTTTAATTAAGTGAATACCTTCTATTAAGATTCAAATTTTATCTCAGCATACAGATTTAAATTGCAAACAATTACTCCAATAGATTGTTATTGTAAAAAAATCAATGACTGTACACTCCAAACCTAATCATTCTTATGCGAGTAAGTTTATAAACTGTACAAAATGATGAAAAAATGTTCAAAATCTGACAAGATATCAGTCAAATTCAAAGTCAAAGTTGGGGTTTTACGTCCTGTTTAACAGCCGGGGTCATATTGGGACAGGTCCTCAGATATCAGCAAGTTCTGATTCATTTAACTGGTATATGTCCATGTTACAGGTTGCCTTGCTTTTACGTGGCTTATTCTAATTAGTGTGTGCCTGTTATTTAATTGGAAATACCTTTCAGATAACTGGTATATTGAACTTGATTAAATTGTAAGTTAATGTTGTTAAGTGAAATATGCAAGTTAATAAGTTTTTACACCCTTTATTAACTTGTATATGCTACTTAATAAGTTGTACACACCAAAAACTTGAAAACACCACTTCATTACTTGTATACACCACTTAATAACTTGTACAACACTCAATAACTTGTATACACCACTTACTAGCTTTTATATACCACTGATTATTTTGTGTATAACACTTACCAACTTGTATATATCACTTAATAGCTTGTATACACCTTAACTAACTTTTATATACTGTAAAAGTTGAAATTTTCCCTGGACATTAATATTAGCTATTTTAGCTAGTGAGCTTGGATAGTGAAAATTAATTCCTAGTGAAATTTTAAATCTGTGTTAATATCTCAAGAAAAAACTAGTCATTCATGAAAATCAATTTTGATGAATTTCTTAAAAATGAAAAATAGTTGAAATTTTCTTCTAGCTAAAATATGTACTGATACAGTACTCCTGTGAATCAATTTCGTATCTTGTAGATACAAATTAATAAAAATGTTTGTACTTATCTATTTTATATTGATCTGAAATGACTCAGATATTCTTGATGACGTGGCCTCTTGGGTTTGTAAGAGTTACACAAAAAATAAGAAGTTACCTGTTGTAAAAATAATGATTTTCAGCAGAGGTATTAACATTATAAAAGACAAATGTAATCTTTTCAAAACATGGAGTTGTGAGTGAAGTGTTGAAGAGTTCATTGCTGTCTGTTTCCTGTTTACCACTACTGTAATAAAAGGACGGAGCAACATTTTGAAGCAACTAATGAATAAATTACTGTTTGCTTTTCATTTACATCCCCATATTTTTGCACAACTGTTATGTTTCTGTATTTTGATCTTTTGAGCCAATGGAAATATTTTTTGTAAAACCATTTGGCATCAACCTAAAGTACTGACAACCCAAACACGATTAAATGAACCATATATTTCAATTTAATATCAGTTTGGGCAGCACATACAGAATAAAGAGAATTGTTATGTGGTAAAAAGCTTTGAGTTTATTACTAAAAACATTAAACACAGATTTAGTTAGACAAATAGCATCAAAGAATAGAAAGTTTGTATCTACAGAAGCAGCCTAGTAAACAATTATTGTCAACGCCTAAATCATATCAATAAACTGCTGTCTAAGTATTGCATAGTAAACAAGAGCACTCGGAGAACGCAGACCTCCACAAAGGGAGCTCAATTCCTAGACTTTCAAAACCTACATTAGCACTGATATTTCTTTTTTCTCCCTATATTTCATCTTTTTGCCGATAGTGATCCGTATCACTCCCAATTTATTTTTCATGGATGCAGACAGTGATAAAGATCACTTCCAAAATGTAATCACTTGTTCCTTGTCCCATTAGGACATATCCTGAAAATATCATCAAAATACGTCAATAACTTTTTGAGTTATCTGTCTTTAAAAAATTACATTTCATGGATCCAGAAGATACAGATAGTCATCCAGATCACTCCCAAAACTGAATCATTTCTTCCTTTTACCTTTTCAGACATATCGTGAAAATCTCATCAAGATCCATCCATAAGTTTTAGAGTTATCTTGTTCACAAACAAACAAACTCACAAACCCACAAACAAGCCCAGGCGAAAGCATAACCTCCTTGGTGGAGGTAATAATGACATTTCAACAAAATTCTGAACATGGGGAATTACTGTCTATTATTAGAAGACAGAACTTGTTCAATTTATAACATGGAGGATATATTGAGGATGAGACCCATTTTCTCTGTAAATGCAGTGCATATGAGATCCCAAGACTTAACTTGTATATCAGCCTTAAAAATGAATGTTCTAAATTTTCAAATATGGCTGCTGGAGATCAACTTGAAGTTTTTTTTAAATCACAAGAAAAGGAACTTTTATGTTTCATTTGTGATTCATGGAAAATCAGAAAAAATATTATTACCAAGTGATTATATTTATATACATGTCATTTTAGAAAGTCATATATGATAGAATTTCAAATTTTACCAGTAGAAAGTCAAATCGAAGAGATCTGGGTATTGCCCCAGGGGCGGTATTCACCAACATTCCTATCTTAGTCTTAGTCCTAAATTTAGTAGTTTATCATTTTAATCATATGCCTGATTTTATTTCTATTACAGTAAGCACAGTTTTAGCTTTTAAATCTTTATGTCGAATTAATATGCTTTCAAATTACTAACTGAGTTTGATTATTGATTTAGAGTATCGTTAGAAAGTGATGATTAATAATTATGTATAAGATAGGACTAAGATTAGGAATGTTAGTGAATACCGCCCCAGGTTCCGAAATCTGATAAATGCTGCTGCAGAAGCAGAGGTGTTAATTGCTGAGCTAAATGCAACGTATGAAATGACAAAATTTTAACTGGCTGTCAAAAATTTAATTGGCTGTCAAATATTTAATTGGCGGTCAAAAATTTAATTGGCTCAAACTGTAGTTTTGTATGTCACTTGTTATAGAATATTTATCTCTTACATCAGTAACGTCCATATTACAGATTTCCATTGAAAAGTAATTATATTTACATATACATTCTTATATTCATTCACACAAGCTCATATATACTGTGCTTTATTTTTATGAAAGTTCCTATATTGGTAAACTCTTATATAGAGAACAAATATACATTATTTTTTATTTATATTCTGTATTTGTAGCATGAAAATGATTGTAACATGTTGTCCAATTATATTTTTATTAAACCACTGTTATTACTTATTACTTATACCCCATTCACACTACAGGTGCTATATCCCGCAGTTATATGGGTTGGGCAGAATGCCTCTGCCCTTCAACTACCGTCTGAGGTTTGTATGTAACCTTCTGACATAGTGGCAAAATGTCCATTACCTTGTGAATCCTACAAAAATTTTAAATTGTTTAAAATTTCTGCATCTAAATTTGGTACTGTGAGGATGTGCAGATAATTGCAAACATGTGCAGATGAATTTCCTGCTACCGTAACCGGTTGTGACTTGGTCTTCTTTTGGTGTAACATGGCGACATAAGGCAAGTGGGGATATATGGACATTTCGCCATTGTGTCACAAGGTCGCATACAAACCTCGGATGGTAGTTGAAGGACAGGGACGTTAGTCCGATGCCTATAACCCCGAATTACACCTCCTGTAGTGTGGATGATACACCAAATCTAGGAAGGTATGTGGTGTCCTTGATGGTTGTTCTGCCGTTGAGTAAAACCTCCAACAGTGGGGTGTACCACCTGTGATGGGAATAGGGCATTAGGCTGGGCTAATTGTTTTAGGTTCAATTTTAATATTGTATACTTGTCAACCTTTGCATGCCACTATAATAAATAAAATGTTCACTTCTAAATCTGTAATCACTATACATTGATCTACTACTAACTACTACTATTTAATACAAGTGAGTGCACCAAGGTTAACTTCTCCTATACCAGAAACACGAGTAATGCACTGAGGCGGTCACCCACCCAAGTACTAACGTAGCCCATTGTTTGCTTAACTTCAGTGATGACACAGGTACTCATCACACTACGTCACAATTCATGAAAGTCCAGTGATCTCTAGAAGTGCGAGCCTTGGTAGAGCTTGCACTTAAAAAGTTTTGGAGCTTTTTCAGTGGTCCTCTATTCTACAGAATAATAAACCTGAACACGAAATTCTTAAGAAATGTAAAGACAATATTGGGCATTGAAAGACATGCACTTGAAGCGGGTTGATATTGAGTTGTGTGATACATTGCAAGGTTTTAGAATATAACAAAACTAGGGCGGCACTGTTACAGTACAGGCTCCCACCAAGTGTCAATAAATCTAATATTGCTTATGAGTGTAACAATAAAAAATCCATTAAAATTCCGGGATCCAGACAGGAGATCCATATCGACACCGAAACTAAATAATCTGTTCCTTCTGCCATTGTTAACATTTTCTGAACATTTCTCCAAAATCCGTCCACCACTTTATCAGTTAATTTGTTCACAGACAAACAAAAACTAGCCTCCAATTACGTAATCTCCTTGTCAAAGGCAATACGAAAAAAGAGGTTAAGTAGTTGTTAAATTCTCAAGGCTTAAGTTTCACTTTGTGCCTCTGCAGACCCCATCTTCAGATATTATTTTTTCCAGAAATTAAATGAAATGAACCCCAAGTTTCTACAAAGAATAATCAATGTAAATATAGCAATGGTCTTTGCTTACACAGCTTGCTGTTAACTTAATGGGTTTAATACCTTACAAAAGTTTAATGAAACAGAACAGTAAATATACTACTTTGTGAAAGAGGATTCATTATCACCAGTAAATGGAGTTTATTAATATTTATGACATTTGTGGATTTATTGCTACTGTTTCAAGAATCAAAAGGATAGAGTGTATTTTTGCTTCACTTAACGTTTTTTTATATGAAAATATTTGTAATGTATTAATTGTATGGGATTTTGGCTTCTTTTTGGAAGAAATTACTTAAGTGCTTCTGCCAGTTCAATCAATTTGCTGGTAAAATACTTCATAATATTTTGTAAACAAATCTTCTATTGTATGATATGAAGTTTTCCCTTAGTTTCTGTTATCCTCAGTTAGATTCATGACCCTTGGCACAGTTTCAGTCACAGCAAAGATAGGGGTGTTAATGGTATAGTGTTGGCTTTTTCCCATTTAAGTGTTCTATAGCCAGGAAATTGGAGAGATAAAAAAACAAACAAAATAAATCCGAGCAAGTAAACGCATTAAATAAATGGACAATCAATCAAATAATAAGTAAAACTTAGTCTACATGTTACTTATTTAATTGCCCTCTTGCAAGAACTTAATTTATAAAATGACGACTTCCTTTATGTATAGTAGTGTATGTCAGAACAAAGACAAAGAACATTTAGACTTGTCACATTGTCTGAATTATTCATTAGAGGAAGTTTGCAGGAGTGTCAAGTTCAGGTACCTCTGGGGGACAGAGTCATTTTACCAGCAGTTAAAATGGCACCCAAATATGATATAGAATTTGACAAATGAAATATATATACATATACTTTCACCTGTTACATAGTTGTTTCCTGTATGCAAGAGTTGAGATAAATATCTCGTTGATTATCTCTGAACAACTTTTGTTTTCAAACTGATGTGACCAAGGGGATACATAAAAGCAAGACTTATGTTCCTGTTTCTCCAAAGTAAGCACTTAAGTTCCTGAAGCAAATATGGCTTTGGTTGATGCAGCGAAGTAGTAACAAATGCTAAACGACTGCATCCTTTTAAGTATTCCATTTGTCTTTGAGAAGCTTGGATATCTTTGTGTAACTACAGAAGAACAGGACAGGAAATAATAAACGGAAGTCGACTGCATCAGTTTCCTCTCGCAAGAAAACTTGGCAACACCAGACTTAAACATTATGTTTAAGATATTATTTAAAGTCATGAAAAATTAAATGTTTTTATGAGTATACTTTTTAAAGTTATTATGTCCCTCTTCATGGCCAAACTGAGTTTCAGACATGATTAAAACCTCTAGGAATGAATTTACAAAGAGAAAAAAATTCAGAGGATATGGCCTGGGTAAAATTCTGTTTTCTTCCTTTTCCTTGACTGGGAAATGTTTTGTTCCACTTCATTTACCTCAGGAAACCTGCCCAGAATTAAGGTACACATCAAACTTTTGCCCTTACATTGATCTCCAACCGCAATTTAGCAGAATGTAGTTACACTGTGGAATAGAATCATAAGACATTTGAATATATAACATATTTGACTTCATTGCAAGAATAATGGTGATTCTGTTTTGGGATATATTACAAAATAATGGAAAATAAACCACAGTGCACTTATACCTTTTTGCGGGGCAATAATCAACTATTGCCTTAATTATAATCACCCACTCTTGGGGAAAATGGATTTCCAATTTTTTGATTTTCACCAAGGCCAAGCTGTTTTTAAAGTCCATTGCCGAGTAAAAAGAGAAAACAACAAACATCACAGATATTCATTACACTGAGGCATAAAGACTTGAGGAGAGATTAGAAAGTAGAAAAACTTGTTATTGCAGCATGAAATTAGAAATGACAGTGAAAATGGATTCAGCAAAAATAAATAAAGTCATTGATCATGTGTTTGGCAGATCCATAGCACCAGATATAACTAGGCTCTGTTTTTCTCCTTTTCTAGATCATTTAAAAATCAATTATCTTATTGTAGGGTGGGTTTAGATCTGTGACTCATGCAAGAAAAGTCATTGTCACTTCTTATATTATCGCCCAGATTTGGTGTTGCAGTAGTGTATATTAATTAAAAATTTAAAAAAACCCATAAAAAACATGAGTACCCAGGGAGTTATACCTTCGCTTAGGCATGACTGTTTCAATATTGCTCATGAGTGCATCAAAATTCCTAAATAATTCCTGGATTATTCCCAGAATTAACTCAGTTCTATGTTAGACAGTAGTCTTTTACCTAATCTTACAAACAAATAGAACTCAACTATCACAAACTGTAATTACAAACTGATTATAGATGTGATCGTTGTATCTAGCTCCACTCTATTACAAAAATTGCATTTTTTCGCTGTAACATCGGAAACATTTTAGCGCACTTATCTGGTCTCATAAAATTATACATATAACAAACAACACTTCTATTTCAAGTATATAAGCTTCTGTTAATATTTTTCTGCAAAGACCTGCATAAGTCTTGCAGCTAAATTTAACTTTTATTGTTTAACATCATGTTGATGAAAATTCTGTCAAAATAAAGGAAGTTCAGAGACTATACTGCTATTTTATTCTGGTTTACTTTTGGGAATATGATAAGAGAACTTATCTCAATAGCATTTACTTCAGATATTATTTTCCCATTGCGATTTTATCTTGTGTCCTGAAAATTAATTAGCAATTAAGCTATCAAATACTCCAACCCCATCAAACTATTTATTTATTTATTTGGGGTTTTACGTCGCTTTCAACACTGTACAGGTCATATCACGACGGGTAGTTGGAAGGGCAGAGGAAACCAGTACATATAGTTCATTAGGGTTGTGTACTGTAAACTGCTGACCAACGGCAAGCAACTACCAGCTATCCCACTTGAGGCTGTGCTGGGGATCGAACATAGTATCAAATTGTTTAATTTACATGTAATGTGTAGTGGTCAGGATTGCAACATGGTCACTGTTCACTATGCCATGGAATAATAATTATTTTCACATATACATTTTTGTAGCTCTTTCTCATTACATATTTTCCCGTAATTTTCTAAATTGTCTCAGAAAAACAAATATACACTATTACCTGCATTTTTTGACGTTTTTGTCGAACCCATGTTTCTCCATGCATACTGTTGCATTCCTTGCATTCTCTGTCCAGGGGAGTCCCCCCCCCCCCACACACACACACACACACACACACAGATGCAAGTCAATTAACAATACCAGGGGTGGGAGAAGAGCCTTTTATTTACACAGACACATTACATGACGTCTACTGTAACATTAGTGGGTTAAAGTCTAATACATTAATGACAAAAGCCCCTTCATAAAGTACACACAACAAAAGATACGGTAACTTTTAAGGTTAAAAGACTAAAACGAGGTATGCATAAACAAACATGACCTGTGACAAGGTGTAGTAAGGCGATGCTGGGGAAGGAGGGTGGGAAGCTTTTCCACACACAAAGTTCATAATAAAGTGATGGGGTACCCCAGCACAGTGCTTAAATAAGGTACAATTTGGCGGGAAATGCTGACACTGTTCATAAGTGGTTAACCTTCTAACAATAAACTCTAATTGTGGTTGACATTAGTTGAAATTCAAAATAATGCCCTCCCTCGACTGAGAAGTTGTGACAACAACAGCAAACAGTGGCCCAAATACCCTAAAGTTTTAAGCTATTCAAAATTTCCACCTACTATATGTGGTATCAAGTTTCAAAGAGTACCTGTAGAATATCGTGCCTTATTTCTGTAGTTCTTCTGTTACCTTATCACCACATTCTTTGTTTTTCTATCCCTTTCTGTATTCACATTTAAGTCATATATTTACCACAACGTGACTCTATGCAGCATCTTTTCTTCATCTTTACTGTGTCCAACCATGGTCATTATCCTCCCGTATTCTGATTCTCCTCTGTGGTAAACTGATGTTAGATGTGTATATCTGGGTTTCAAAGGAAGTATATAATTTTGTCTTTTTTCCCTTCATTTATAGCCACCACAAATACCTCCCTGTAGTGTGACCGGGACATAAAATACAAAAAAAAATCTTAAAACAGAGGTGGTTAATCACCATAAATAGATTTTAACTTCTGTGTCAAGGCAAACTGGATCAGTTGATGTTTTAAAGAAGATACTGTGTGGGTTTAAGCTCCAGATCCCATTGATTGTAATAAGCTTATTTGGTAATGCAGGGTGGAACCTCAGGGGTGTTTCTGTAATGATTTTAAAAAGACACATTTCTTATCTTTGTATTCAAAACATAGTAAGTGGTGGCTCATTGTTCAATCTCACAAGAATGATGGAGCATATTTCAGCTGACTAAAATGACATTTAAAGAGATGAATTATGAGGCTTTTACAGACAAATAAATTACTGGAGAGAAAACATAGACATGTCTGAAATTTACTGTGCTTTTAGCCATCTGTCTTTGACTAGATAAAGCTACTGGATTTATCTTTATGGCAGAAAAAAATGACATATTATCAATAACAAAGGCTAAAAGAAATAAAGAACATATTTTATTTGAGAACTGAATAAGCTAATTACATTTTTCCAGTTAGCTATAATTTGCCCTGCTGTACTTTCATTCACATTCGGAAATGTGTTGTTTCTGAGGTCATGTTACATCATGTTTAGCCTTGCTGAAGGCTCAAGTTTCTTTGCAGTTAGGGAAAGTTTTCAGTTCAGATAATGGAGTTTCAGTTTCTATAATGCACTCATACATGTACTGACGTTGAAAGCAGCATACAGCTAAGAGAAAGACTGTCTGATTAGGTTCTATCTTTTAACATGTATGAGTGCTTTATGAATACCATATATCTGTGTGCATGTTTGAAAAGATATCATGCAAATTTGAGCCTTAAGCAAGGCTACATCATGTTATAAAGTCGTCAGCAGATTGTTGTTGAAAACAATCTTGGTACAAATCTTTAATGTGTCTTTTTTACAATTTTGTCCCCGGAAGGAAGGGGTGTGAATATTGTAATTGTGTACTTTTGTTTATCCATGCACATAACTCGAAAACAATACTTCAGATTGGAGTAATATTTCTTACACAAGGTGCAGTTGGATCTGGAGCCGGTCTCACAAAGGGTCTCAGACTTAGCCTGGACTCAGGCTAAGTCAGGGACTTAAATCTGAGCCTTTTGTCTCTGCTAAATTCTGGACTTAAATGGATTTGACAAAGGGTGACTTAGCTAAGTTCAAGCTTATCATATAATCACAGTGGTTTTCTATGTCATGTGATTCTTTATATCTAGTCAAAATATTTTAGTGGTGACATGTATCTTTTGTTTAACTTATTTTATCTGTGAAAACATGCCGTTTTAAAGGAAAGCCTTGCAACTCACATAAATACGTTCAAAGACTTATTGAGGGAGGTGTTCTAATTATTTATTCATTCTTTATTTTCAAGCATTTCAGATTTTGAAGAGAGAGTAATATATGGCAGCCATATTTAAGTCTTTGTTTACAAAGGATAAGTCCACTACTAGGCAGAATTAGTCAAAGCCTCGATTTACCAGAATTGTGAAAGACCATAGACATAGCCTCATTTTAAGACAAAAGCCTGAACTGAAAGTCTACGTCTGGGTTAAGTATTTTAGTGAAACCGACCCCTAGGGTCTCAGACTTCATCCTGGAGAGAGGCTATGTCAGGGACTGACCCTTTTGTCTTTGCTAAGTCCTGGACTTAAATAGATTTCACAAATGTTGACTTCGCTAAGTCCAGGCTTATCATTTTATCACTGTGTTATTTTTATGTCATGCGACTCTTTAAATCTAGTCAGAATATTTTAGTGGTGACATATATCCTTTGTTTAACTCATTTTATCTTTGAAAAAGCCTTGTAACTACATAAATATGTCCAAAGATTAATTTTAGGGAGGTGTTGTAGACATTTATTCTTTATTTTCAAGCATTTCAAATTTGTAATGAGAAAAATATAGGACGGCCACATATAAGTTTTTGTTTACAAAAGTTAAGCCCACTACTGGGTAGACTTAACCAAAGCCTATATTTAGTAACTTTGTGAAATCCTCTAAGACCACAGACATAGTCTCATTTTAATATAAAAGTCTTAAGTTTAAGTCTAAGTCCATGTTATTTTGTTAAACCAACATCAGAATTGTAAATCCAGAACTGTTTTTTTTTTAAATTTTTTCAGCAATATTCACATGTACAACTCAAAACATATTAATCTAATCAGGGTTATATTATTATTTATGTAGGAACTACCCGGGGCTTGGTTTGCTTCAAAGTTGATCCAGGTTTTTTTTCCAGAACAACCCACTGGTGAGAGTTTATGCTTTCTCAGTCATTGGTTGTTGTTGCTGTTTTTGGCTGGTCAAAAGTATCCTACTTTAAAGCATTTTTATGTTGCACTTTCAGTGAAAAAAGTCCCACTGGCTTTAAGTTTGTTGTGAGAAAGTTTAGCATCTAATTACAGGCTGTCACCCAGTTGTGGGTTCCACTCTCACAAGTGGCAATGTTGAGGGCCTGTCTAATACGACTCTGATTGTTAAACGGGCATTGCAACTCTAAGGTTGACCTTTGAATAAATTCTGTAACAATTTTACATCAGGTATTCCTCTAATTAACCTAAACACATCTTAGCCTTGTGTAAATTGCATCGGATGAAAAAATGAGTGTAGCCATAAATAAGTCGCCTTGACAATACCCCGGGCAAATAAATAATGGAGCCACTCTTATCTTCAGAGGTTCCTTTTCAGTAGGAAGGGCAGAAGGGATTGTTGAAAGAAACAATCTTAGGCTATTACTACCAAATTGCAAAAGAGCTAGCTGTAACTGACTTGGTTACTAACTGGTTGTGCATCCTTAAAAGAATGTACATTGTTAAATCCTGCCATATGTTATATT
Organism: Sabellastarte sp. h YS-2021; assembly: GCA_964017235.1. Lineage (NCBI taxonomy): Eukaryota > Metazoa > Annelida > Polychaeta > Sabellida > Sabellidae > Sabellastarte > Sabellastarte sp. h YS-2021. The sequence continues at coordinate 46,042,937 of OZ024929.1, forward strand.
GGATCGTTCATGTAATTGTAATACTGTAATTGTACAATAGCAGTTAAAGTTTGTAACTGTAAAATTATGTGTCGTGGTTAGTCTACCGGAAATATAATTATGGTGAAAAAGTATTGTAACATTAAACTTGAGATTTACATCTGTCAGTGATGTTGCTTTGGTAACAGACGTCATAGTGTGTTGTGTAATTTCAACACACAGAACTGTTACAGAAATTTTTACCTGTACAAAAAAACACAAGGGCTTATCTTAGATATCCTAAGAATGATAGTTTAAGTCCCTTGTGATACTAGAGCACTGTTATTAGTTAACCCAAAGTAAATGTTGCTGGCAGTAACTACTTCGTTTTTGTAGCTTTGCAAAATATCTTCTCTGTGCCATGGACGACCATAGTAAAAATTTAAGAACTGTAGGAACAGAGACCTTGACTTAAAATTCCCCAGAAAAGTGCCAAAATGGAAAGAAAATGTGAATGCTCTCCAACCCTTGGGATCAAAGAAGGAACTACTCAATTTGTCTGGGAACCTATCCCAACCATCACATACCTTGCGTGGAGTTTCCCGGACTTAAACATGATCCTATAACACTAGACGGATCACCTGTAGGATGCTAACACGGACATGGACTTTCTTTTGGAAACTGGACTATACCTTCTATTACATCAGCACCTTAGAGGATGTCTTCATCAATACGACACTTTATAAGTGCTTCACACTACTACTACTACTACTACTACTACTACTACTACTTTGTGACATATATATGATTGCAGAAATATTGTTCCCGACTTTAATGGGGGTGTTCCTCTGGAGCCGACCATATAACCGACTCTAAGACTCTAGGGTAGCTTGCAAAATTTGGGAGTCAGGGACCAAAATCCAGAAAAAAGCGCACAAAAAATGTTTGGTCTGTTTCATCTCCCCAAAAGGACATAGTACATCCCTGCTTGTCTGGATCTACCTCCCGTCCTGACTTGGGATCGGGATGATTTTCTCCATGACAAGATAGGAAACTACCACGGCAAGCCATAAAACCCAACAGACAAGCATTATGCAGCCCCAACTAGCCGTATTGACAAACTGGCAAGACTGGAGCACTTTCCCAACTCACCCCGACTTTAATGATTAATTCTTGGAGTCGGGATTGAGAATCAGGATCGAACCTTCTGGCTGTTATAAATCATCATTTGTCACTGAAAAGATGCCAGCTACACATCAAAGAGATTTTCTACATAAGCTTAGGGTACTTTTGTTTTTTATTGAGTTTAATATTTTAATTTTCATCATGATTTGCAGACAGCAAAAGACACATCTGAACCCAGGACCACAATATGCCCTACAGCCAACTCTACAGCCACGGCTGCAGCCAGCCCCCAGGAGAAGAAGAAAGCCACCAAAATGCCTGGGTCATGTCCTGGATACTTAAAAGACAAGAAAGAGGATGCTACAGCAACTCCTGGCCGACATAATGCACTCTGATATCCCAGGATACCAGAATTTTGTCAGGATGCTGCTTGCCTTTATTACCTCATCGAAGAACACATACACCACCGCATCAAGAGGTCAGTCAGGAAGCCATTAGAAGTTGGATAGAAACTACAACAGGAGAGACCTACACCTCCTTGCAGTATCACTGACTGGTTGGCCAAACCACCATCAGTAAATTCATCCCCCAGGTCTGCCAAGCCATCTTGCTCTGTTCTTAAAATGATTGTTTGAAAGTCTCTATTTTTAAGGCCTCCACCTCGTTCTCATCTGTGCAAACCGGTCCATTATCTTCTGGTTGATCAAAGAACACACATAAACTTCCCTGGGGTTTGAAACTTAAGGCTGTATTGTGGTGACTGATCGCATGCTGATCTCCATACCATCCATGTCAGATGAAGCTCTAGAGATGACATGTGCTGAGGCAGTGGATGCACTGGCTCCTCAAGCTGGGTACTTATGCCTGACAATTTGCTGAGTCCATTGCGTCTAATGTGTGTCTTTATCCTGAATCCAGTTCTGCCTTTTCGTCATTTTGTTTGGAGATTGACAAGACTTGGATTGCATGAGCTTGCCATGACATGTCCTTTGCAACTCAAACCACGTCTTAACACTTTGAGAGGCAGCTTTTGACTGTCTCCTAAAGACATTCCTTCCTTGCTTTGTCCTTAAAATTGTCATTTGTCTTGTCGTACAACTCCTTTGGGTTCATCATAAAGTCCAAAGTTGCCTCATCATCTGTGTCCATCAGGTATATGTTGGTCATGTGCTCCTTCTTGTGTGTTGAGTGTGTTTGAGATGTGCCCATCTCTTCTCCAGCCTCAGTATCCATTTCTGTGTCACTTTTGCCTGTCCTTGCATGCTTTTCTGCCACTCTGTCCCTGGCTGAGTGTGTAGTTTCCTCCATCCAGGCTTCCTTCCTTTGTTTCTGTGGCTCTTCCTCCCTTTCTCTTGCCTCCCTCTCCTCCCTTTCCCTCTGCTGTATATCTGCCACCGTGTCTCCCAGCTCAAGTTCCAGAGGGGTGTCTGTGGGGACATCTATCTTCCTCACTCTTCTGCCCTCCTTAGGACCCATTTTTCTTTGTAAAAGCAACATTTTGTGAAAAAAAACTAAAATCCTAATCACAAGTCATCCCAACCTGTATCTCAACACTAAATCATAGTTAATTTGTAAGAAAATCAAAATCCTCTCTTGAAACACTGCCAGATGTAATCCGTCAGATTCCAAATGATGCATTGCGCAAACCGACTCACCTTATATAGTCACAGATTTCATAACTGACAAGTCATGGGTTGGTAAAATGAGGATGGCTTGTCCTACACAATTCCCAGCTTGTCTGTTGCTGTAACTACTTTTCAGTTTCTGTTTACGGCTTGTCCTGCTGAGATGTTATTGACTCTACAGTTGAAGACTGGGAGACTCCCCATCTTCATGGGAAGTGTCCAAGTCAGGTCGGTAATGTTTATGACAGGCCGATTCGTTTACAGCCAGATAGTGTGGATGGTCTGTCAGAGGTGATGTCGTGGTACTTAACCCTGACAGGCCGGAAAGTTCTTCCAGACAAGACGGTAACAGTATAGCACAAGATGGGAAGTGTGACCGACAAGCTGTAGAGATCTACAACAGGATGGTTACCAAGTGGGCAGAGCTAAACTCCGGATACAGAGTCAAGGAGGGTCAGTGAAATATCAAACATCTTTATGTCCTGAGTGAAAAGATAAGCTATATGACTAAAATGGTCAACCTAACAGCAAACAAAAGATTAATCAGACTTATTTTAAGATAAAAAAGATTGGTCATGAATACTAGGGACAGACATACTCACTGGCAAAGGTTTTTAAACATGGTGAATATCTTTACGAATGTCTATTATCATTGTAATTACTATTCTGACCTTCAAAAGTATAAATACAAGTCACGTGACCAATAAGCTTATATTTAGTGTCCAGAACCTGATTTGATACAATATTTCTTGTAGAACCCAATGTGATGCAAATGTTAATCTATCTCAATCCCCTAGTCGTGCTTCTCAAATTGCTTATTTGAGGCCCTCGGTGGCCTAGTGGTTAGCAAGTTAAGCATCTAATCATAAGATGTCACCTCTGTGGGTTCGAGTCCCACAAGTGGCAATCCTGTCCTAATATGACCCTGGCGGTTGTACGAGAAGTAAACCCCAAGTATGACTGTGCACATGGGTTATTCGGTAAATGACAAATATTGTCTCAAATCAGGTTTAGGAATGCATGATTGGGACCCTCGGTAAGCAGACTCAGTGGAACAGGGTATCGCAATACATTGTAAACACTGCTACATATTTTTCTTCAATACAGTATAATATTTCTGCAGTTTTAGTTTGAAGAGTATTGATTTCCCTCCCGTTTACATGAAAGCAGAATCGAATATCTTTTATTTAGAATTATGATATTCAGTCCATATAAAAAATACAAGCTCAAACAAAATTATTTAAGCTACAGCATCAAATAGATTTTTCCTCTTTGAATTAAAGATATCCAATCCCTGGGATTCAACAAACAATTTCCTTTACTTTGTTCAACTTTCCCACTGGGGGTCCAGGTTAGTTTTCTCTATGACATAAGGAAGGCTCTATAACAGGAGCAGGAAGCAACATGTGTAAAGAATGAAAAAAACTGCATAAAGAATTATGACTAGAGATTTGATATGACTCACACAAAATACCGTATCTTCATGACAATCTATTAAAAAAAGTATGAGACATAAAACTATAGTTCTATTGCAATATATAATCCACTGAAGGTACAGTTTCCCTAACTCAAGCCAAGAAGTGTTACAAAGAAACATAAGTTGGGAAAAATTTAATTTATTTTGTATATACTCAGTAAGATAGTACTACTAGATGTATATATGTTACAGTAAAGTTGTGTAATCAGTAATTTCGCGAAATTACTGAATATTTTAGGAATTTCGCGAAATTCCTGATTTGGTCAGTAATTTTGCGAAATAACTAAAATTTTCAGTAATTTCATGAAATTACTGAAATATTTGAGCAGGAATTTCATGAAATTCCTAAATATTATATGCAGATTAAAAGAATACTTTTTAGATTTTTATTTCACCAAAATTTTCATTTATTCATTTTGTTTGCATGAAAATACAATAGTATCAAAGAACTTTATATTCAATATCTCAGGAAAATTTTTTAAACACTCTCCACCTACAAGAGTACAATACTCTGGTATACAGTTCATATATTCAATAATATTTTATATTTATTAAACACTCCACCTACAACAGTCTGGCATAAAAGCTCATTTAATCAATGATTTTATACTTGCAAGTTCACTGAAATTAGTGAAGCATCCTCCACCTTAATAGTCTGGCATACAAGATCATTTATTCAAAAACTTGATAGTCACAATTTCACAAAAATTAATTGTGTCCACTAGAGGTCCTTCTATCACCAGAGGCGGGATTCTGGTTGGTCGGGTCCTCTTCTCCTCTGGTGTTTCCGGAGTGGTCCTCGGAGTGGGTTCCGGGGTTGATCTCCTTGTCTGGGGAGGGCTGGCGCTTCCCCTTTTCTTTTTCCTTTGGACAGTAGTGAACCCATCTTCTTCTTTCGAAGAGTCGGCAGTCCTGGGTCTTTTGGTAGGGGTGGAGGTCATCCCTTCCGCCAGCCTCTGGGTTGCTGCTGGGGGCTCCTAGTCCTTGGTGGTTGGGGTTTCTGCCAGTTCTTCCAGGTGACCTTTTGGTGGCGCTGAGGGGAGGCTGGTCTTGGCCTTGTTCACCTTCTTTGCCTTGTTCTTCTTTTGTGTCTTCTTTTCCTGGGTTGGCCTGGATGGACTGTCTCTGGAGCTCTGGGAGGCCATTGACTCTTCGAGCTTCTCCAGGTTGTCAGTGAAATGGAGGGATAGGGCCACTTTGGACTGGTAGTCCAGTTCCTCCCACTGGCGTCTGACGTTCTCAATCTGGGCTGCAGTTGCCTTCTTCTGGTTCATGCTGGAAGATAAGGCTACAAGAGAAGACATACAAGTAAGGTATATGTTGAGTGGTGTCACGTGATCCGAAATTTCGGACGTAAAGGAGAGCACACACTAGTTCTGAGAGACGAGAAACAAATAGTTGAGATTAATACCTGGATCTGAAGATTTAAAGTTAATTAGTTGATGACAGTAAAATAGGGATTCGGCTGGAGTTCTGTAAAGAAAGATAGAGTAGATTAGTGACAGTGTATGGTGAGTATATATAGTTGCAGGAACACACTGGGAGGCTGAAAGTGTGTAAAGGTACATCAGTTTCTAAATTTCTAGATGCACATTAAGTATTTATATTTTAAAAGTCAATTTTGGCTTATAACAAAGTTAAGTTTTTCATAATTCTTCACATCTTCACATAATTCTTCACAAGCTGTGTATAATATTAGCAGAGATTTCAGGAATTTCGCGAAATTACTGAAAATTTTAGTTATTTCGCGAAATTACTGACCAAATCAGGAATTTCGCGAAATTCCTAAAACATTCAGTAATTTCGCGAAATTACTGGTTACACAATTTGACTGTAACATATACACATCTGATTAAGGGCCATCTTAATAAGACTTTGATCATGTTAGGTTATACTCTTAAGAACAGCATAAGGTGGCCCTAACATAATTTAGGGTTACTACATCTCTTGATTGCACTGAGAGTACCCTTAAATTTATTTTAAAACCCTTAAACTAAGTTTAGTTAAAGATATATACAAATTTAAGTTAAAAGTTTTTAACTTTAGGTAAGCTTAATTTAAGGTTGAATTGAACCCAGCTGAGAGCAGCCAAAGAAAAGCCAATTCCCTGGTTTTAGCTGGACAGTGAAAATACCTCTCCCCCCCTCTGTCTTTTTAATTTACTTTAATTACGCCTAGAGTGTGTGGGGACTTTACCATTTTAACATTCCTCCAAAAACCAACTAAAGATACTTTCAAACTTTGACCCAACCATATCATGCAAATAGAAAAAGGCCTCAAAAGCTTGCTGGAAAATAAAAGAATTGAATTGAATTTTAATATTTTAAATACTCAATTGACGCTTTTATATAAAAAGCTTGTATGGGTCATACCTTTTGTCACAAGCTAACTGTAGTGGCAACTGCGATATGAGGTTATCTAGGCTAATTGTTTTGTGTAGATAAACTAATAAAAGTAGATGGAGGAATATAACGGTGAATCTTGGTAAACCTTTTCCAGCCTCTGTATAATATATGGCTTGGTTTATCCTCACACTGATCTCTTTATTACTGATAACAAACCGTAACAAAAATCACAAGAAATTCTCGGAAACTACAAGAACTTCATTGAGAAATAGTTGTATTTCTATATATCTATTTGTTATACATTATTGTAAATGGATATAAATATATTTAATTTCTAATGTTACATATTAGCTCATTTTTTTCTTATGGCTTCTCCGTGGTGCCGACCTACTTCTGTCCCTGGACTTTGAATTTGCATATTGCTATTGTCTTGTTGCGCCTTAGAGTCCACTACTCAGTGGAGATTAAGCGCTATAAAAGTCAAATTAGAATTAGAATATTTATGTATGTTGTAAGATGTAAGCAAGTCTAAGTATAAAGTATATTTGCATTGGTCGGAGACACAACTGTTTCTCAGAGAGATAATTTTTTGAGAGAGAAAAAAATCCGCGGGAGAATGGCTCTGTATGGGTTAACATGTAAATTTTAGATGCACTGTGTAAAAGTTGTTGCGTCATCAGTTTAGAATCACAATAAAGCACTTCTGTAATGTTTTAACTGGAAGTTTTATACTGTATGTAGATAATACCTATTGATCCAATAAAAATTATGCGAAAAATGAATGTTTTGCATTGACTCTCATTGTCCTGTTTTTGATATGCGTGTAGACAGGGTATGCCTTTCTAATTTTATTTTAAGTCAACTTTTATGTCGCTTTTTTATGGCACTTAATTTCCATGAAAAAGTGGACTCTAAATCACAACAGTCAAGAACAATATCCTATTGTAAAAAACAAAGAACAAGAATAAAGGTTAACACCAAGAAGAGACAGGATTAATGGAGAGACTATGGTGGATATAATTTGAGAAAGAAGTGAGACTGAAGTTTACTTCTGAATGAGGCAACTGAGGAGGAAGCGCAACCCCCATCTGGTAACTCATTCCACACTTTCGGTGCCAAACCAGTTCCACTTGTATGGTCCAATCAGATAATCCCATATTGTACCATTGTATGTGTATGATCAGACGAGGAGCCACGGTGGTGCAGTGGTAACACACTCGCCTCCCACCTCTGGGGTTGGCAATTCAAACCCTGAACCTTATGTGGGAAAGTTGGTAGTTTCTTACCGATGGTCGGCAGTTTACAGTACAGAACCTTGACCAACTGTATATACTGGTCTCCTCTGCCCACAAAACTACCCATCGTGATATGACCTGTACAGTGTTGAAAGTGCCGTAAAACCCCATATAAATAAGTATGAGCAGGCCTTTAATTTCAAATGTAAACTCAGGTTCACATTGAAAGTATACCTGCTGCAAATATCAATGACCCAGACCAATTGGAAGGTAAACCACTTCTCAGCCTATATTGTATCTTGTCCACCAATAAACGACACAATATGTACAATCTGCTGTAGCTATGTATTTAATGATTTTGAATGGCTCTTAAGTTACCTGTCAAATATCCACATAAGGTCAGTCAGTTTCTTACATTAAAAGTTATTGTGACAATGTGTGATTGAAAAAGAGTAGCGAAATCACTATTTGAATATTCGGCCATTGTAGGTAGCGAATATTCAAACATCTGGTATCAATGTTAAACTTTATGTAACTCAACTGGTTTCTTATGCCAACATTTGTATTTCTCCACTGATCAAATAAACAAAAGAAATCAATACAAAAATAATAAGTTTGACATATATTTTAATATCTACATGAATTAGAGGGTTACTTTCACTTCAACTGCATTTGATGTCTTGGGTCTTACAATTAAAAATAGTAATAATTGTTAGTCAAGAAACCTGTCCAAATATAATGTTTGCTTTTTGAAATAAAAATGGAAAATTGGTGTCTGACTTTTAGAAGTAACCATTACTTGTTGTTGTCAAATGATATTGAAAGAAAACTGCTGGGGAAAGAATAACGAGTACCTGTGATTTGTATTTAAAGCCTAATAAATGTGACATCACATCAATAAATATTGTCACTTACTCTGACTCTGGAGTGAAACATAACACATCTCAGTGAAGTATGGTGAGTGTGAATGACATATACAAGATTCAAGCAAAGTTCAATTATGACTTCCATAAATTTCTCCCTGAGATTATTTCCTGTTGGGCTCTCATTTGGCTATTTATCACTGGATGGCCATTGTCACTGCTGTTGAGTAGATAGGACCTCGACTCTAATTAGCTGGTAATAATGAGCCCTGTGGAGTATGAAACATTGTACCAATTAGCCCAGTTTTCAAAATATTCTTATGCTAAATTCACACTTCTCCGGTCTACTATCTGAAGTGTTATTCTTAATCAAAGGTCTGGAGTATAATCACGGCAATCAACGACTGTCTGTTTTCACCTGTTTAAGACCCTTGTTCCACTATGCCGATTTTCCCTGATGATTTGAAACTGTTTAGATTTGTCATAAACTTTCCGCGTTCCTTATCAGATCTTGTGTTCAGGAACTCCATGCTAAACCTTAAACCTATCATAACATTTCTTAAGCCTTTTTGATCGACACTCGGACTTAAACCTATCCTCAAGTTTGTAAACAAATCAATTTGCTATTGAACATTATAATAAAATATTCAGGAAATGTTGACAATAGCATAAGGGACAGATGATTAGATTTGGTGGTGATCTAGATCACTGTATTGATCAAAGATTTTTAAAGCAATTGTTATCATTGCACTCATAAGTAAAGTGGAGATGTTGAGCCTTGGTGGAGATAACCACTCTCTATATGCGCTTGTTATCCATCCATTTCTTTCTAAGACAGCACAGAAAATAATTAGCATAACAATTTCTTCTCTGTGACAATGGCATACTGCCCGCATCCTCAAAAACATCTACAGGAGATTTGCTTTTCACCTGACCTTCATTTATGTGTCACTTGCAAGTTGGTTAATTTTTCCCTGTAGCTACATGTATGAGGTGATGTTATAAAATCTTTAAACACAGCCTCAGACTTAAAAGGCATACATACATCGGGCAACTTTATTGGAGCAGTGTGAACATACCATTACGTCTGGGTACTCTTAATGCAGTGAAGTGGCTTTCTATTAACAGAAATATAAGAATTCCCTGGATGGCATATTACAAGACTAATTTTCAAGAGGCAATGTTTTGGGCAATAAAAAGATTTCACTTGATCTAAAAAATGGTCTAACATTTCACCGGGATTTACTTTTGCCTTTCCATTTGAAAAAAAATCTGAAGCTAATATTTATCCAATTGAAACTTTCCATGGCATTTCATTGGGTGGCAATCTACAACATATTTTGGATATGATGTTGGCCAAGAATCCCTAAAATTCTTGAGTCCCAGATCCAGATCACCTTTGGGGAGGACAGAGCCATGGATAGAATGCACACCCTGCCTTGTGTGAAAATGTGATTAATGATCTGATGTATAGTTACAAATACCTGCAGGGTATTTATCAATTGTTAGCTTCATTCAATAGAAATATGTTAATTATATTAATCACATTATACAATTCATTTGCATTTTTTGATAAGACACCCCTGATGAACACAAGAACTGGATTCCCGCCCACCAATGGTTACCAGAACCGACATATGATCACTCAAAGCCTAAAGATGAGGGATTAAGGATGACAAAAGTATTGTTTAGTTTTAATTATAATGAGCAATGAATAAATGATAAAACTATATTCTTGACAACACAATTAGAACTTCTTATTTTGGGCAGGATGTCTTGTCTGAGATTTGCATTTGGATTTGATATTTTAGTTGGCATTTCACACAGCTGAAAAAAAATGTTTTGTGTTCGGGACTGATTTTATATAAATGTTTCTAATACCTCTCATAAGTTTCATAAGCTTTAGAGAAATATACACTTTAGAGGGGTTTAAGGGTGGAGAGGGCATTTGCTACTACTAGTAAAAATTATCCAATTATCCATTTCCAAATGTGAATAACACCAAGTGTGTCCTATCCAAATATGAGGTGGACTGAACCACAAGCGAAGGTAGACAAGCCTGTTTTGGTTAAAGCACTGCCCAGAAAGGTGTGATCTAATTATAAAGTCTTCACAGTTACATCAAGAGTAATGAGGTTACCAGAATGACCTTACCTTCATGTGGTGTGAGCATACAGTAGTCTCAAATACGTCTATACAGGGTAACTGAAACAGGCAAGTTCAAACTGCAAAGCACATATTTAACACCAAGATCGTAGGTGGCATCGCAGAAGATAGTGAACTTGGAGTTTGTAAAACAGTGAGAACAATTTGAGGATTCTGTCTATACGTTATGTGTCTATGTTTTAGTTGGCAGTTGGCTTTCAAATCAGTAAAAGTGAGCAAAGAACAAGGATAAAGCTTATATATGATAAAAACATTTTGAATGTCCTTAACCGCTTCCAAAGATGGAAGCAATGGTGGAAGAAGCCTTGGATGCATTTTGTAAATAAAATCATACTTTCCCATGGTCACAGTCGTCAAACAAGAAAACTATGTAGACATCCAGAGGAAACTCATTAACGTGTATATATTTATACAAGGCCTGTCAGATTAATATGTTCTTCAGTACAAAAAAAAGTGTAAACAAGGCTTTACTTATAGTATATTTGAACTTGGATTGGTATTGTGAAAGACCTATTAATCTGGCTCCAGTTTGATACCTTGTTCCCTCCACACTTCCAGTATTTTGACATTTCTCATTTGATAAATTACTTGCAGACAATTTGTTCAGATCATAGAAAGTTTGCTATTGTAATTTGTTGAATGATGCATCACCAAATACCACAACTGAGGTTGCAGCTTGGGAGAAATAACAGTTCTCTTTTTGATCTAACAGTAAACTGTTGTAACTTATCTTTTAGTTGCATTATGTCATCTCTTTGTTTATATGTTATGTGTCTGTATCTTAGAAGTGGTTTGAATGTAAACAATGAAGGATGTTTTAAATTATTTTGGTCAAAAGACTTAATTTATTTTATTTATATATTTTGGATCAAACGTTGCTTTCCAGCTTTCCCACTTGAGGTTGGGCCGGGATTCGAACTCCGATTTCAGAGGTGGGAGGGTTACTACTCTGCCACCGCGGCTCCCCGACTTATTTTCAAGAAATAAATTTAGAAGAAGATAACTGTGATGAGTTCTTCTTAACTTTATTTAACAAGTATATTGAATTACATGATTTCACGCATGTCAAAGCTTAATAGATGTTAAATAGCTTGACTTGTCCATATATGACTTAAATGGAGAGATTAGATAGTATAACATTTGCATGTATGTAGATTTAATTAATGAGGATTTTAATTAATGAAATGACATGACTTGCACATATATCTAAAACAAATAAAACGGAGACTTTAAATAGCATGATTTTTATATATCCAACACTGAACTAAATAGAACACCAGTTTAACAAATTTACTAGAATGTGTTCAACAAGTGTCACACAGTTAAGTATGCAAATTTGTTTTGTACATTATGTTTTCTTCTTAGTTGGAGACATAGGTGCTGGATATATTATATATATATATATATATACATAGTTAAAAAGCCATTCCGTGAGTGGTATCCAAGGCGCCAACTGTTCAAACTGGCATACCCACCACCATGGTTACACTTGTCTTGCAGGCGCTTGCTGGATAACAACCTGCCCTTGGTTTTTTGCCTTTCCCGTTATGGATTCCAGCACATTTGAGGATTCCTATCTTATTTGTGCTACAAAAAACTTCTATAGCTTCTATAATTAACGGCATCTCTTACTATGACTAATTAGTGTTAGTTGAAGTTGGGGTTTTAAATCCTGTTCAACAGCCAGGGTCATATTGAGACAGGTCCTCAGTTTTGTCACTTGTGGCAGTCCAACCCACACAGAGGTGACAGCCTTTGGTTAGATGCCAAACCTGCTAACTCACTAGGTCACTGAGGACCTCTTTCTAATTAGCGTTACAAATGCAATAACAAGTGCTGGTTTTTCACAAACATTTCATTAATTATGTAAGCTATAAATATGTTATATACATAAATAGAAAGGTATTTTCACAGAGGTTTTGCTCGTTTTGTTGCATTAAAATCTTTGCAGAAATGGTAGAGAAATCACAAGTTAAAAACTGAAGTTTAAAATTCACTATGGGTGTGTTTTACAGTTATTTTCGTTTTCCTTTGTCATATTATAGGCTTACTTAACTAATAATGAAACAAAGTGGTTGGTAGAAGAAACAAAATATTCCTCATTAGATATATACCAAAATATATCACTCATGAAGATGCAATAAATAATATGCATGCTACTCATATTGTCATTTTCATTCATGCTATATGTGTACATGTGTTTATTTCATTTGGTAAGTTTTCCTATTGTATTGTTGTTGTTTTATCTTGTTCTAGACATCACATGATTTGCCATTTCTTCTGTCAGGAATCACTTACTATAACATCTCCCTCTTTCTTCTCTGCTGGAGAGTTGCTAACATATTATCATTGGGTTCACACACTCAATCTATTCATCACCATCTTTCACTATCTGTGGTAATTGAATTCCCTACCATTCCTAAGCATTACACTGGTATGACACGCCCAAGCAACTGAGGGTATCTTTTCAATATTTGATGCTATACCAGAGGAGTGATTTGGCAAACTTTTGATATTTTTTGTTTGTTTCTTTAAGCAATGATTTCCCAATGGCAAATTTAGGCAATGCTTTTGAATCATTACAAAGCCCTGATTAACTGTTCAACTGATACAAAAATTGGCGTAAGATTTCATTTATTTGGTGTTATGCTTAGTTTTTTTGCGTAGCTGGGTAGATGGAGGAGAGCCATGCTCACTCTTTGGTAAAGATTCTGCACTGAGAAACATTAGACACCAACAAACAACTACAAACCTTGCCACTTTGGTTGGACTTTGCATTGGAACTTACTACCTGAGCAGTAGGAGGCGAATGTGATACCCACTCGACTAACATATTCCAGAACATTTTAGTTGAATAAAATGAAAACTAGACTGCACAGAATTTCAATATTAACTCAGGTCATGTTCTGTCGAAATAGAGAGAGACACAGACATGGTTATTTTTCACAGGTAATATCACCCATACTTGTGTGTTTTGCTGAAATTGCCTTTTAAAAAATTAAATACTAAACAGCACTCACAGAGTAAAGGCCTCCATCAGAGCAAGTCTCAAAAAAAAAAAATATATATATAGGGCTAGGCCCTGTCCACATATGGAATTTCATGAAAATCCGCTAATTAGTTTGAAGTAATGACAACCAGAAAAATCAGTAGACTTCATTTCATTGAAATGGCCTGTGAAACATATAAATTTACACTTGAAAGGTTTTCACTTACTTATATAATTATGTATTTTTACAATCTCCCTTACTTATGTACACCAGGCATAAATGGCTATAAGAATTTCATAAACGAAATATACATCTGTAAGTTAACTTTGTATGCTTTTAGATGAATCTGACTGAATCAAAATAATATAAATATATGATTTTTATGGGAAGTCCGGTGAGCACATAATTGCTTTGAGTTTTTTCTGCTATTGGTATCTATTTCTTCGTTTTTTTGTTGTTTTGATTATTTCTATGCAGGGGAGCATCAATACATGGGTCAACTCATAAAGATTAAAATACATTTGTGCTTTTTTTTTAAAGACATGTTATATTGTATCATGAATTCATATTGATGTAAAACGTTGGATATATCATTGAAACTAATCTTATTTTCACCAAACTCACTTAATTTATATTAAATTTATCTTAATTGGATATAATACCCTCGAGACAAGCCAGTCTTGTTTTTCCCCTTGTTCCAAGACATTTGAAGTGCCTTGTGTAAGAACTTTTTTTTCATCTTAATGAGAACCAGACTTTAAACTACCCACTTCTTTCTCCCCAAGTGTTTTGGTTAATACAACAGCCAAGGATCATAAAAGTGTTATAACAACATTTCTTGCTGAAACAAAATGACGCCACTCACACTTCCACATTTTGAGAAAGAAGTTTTTAACAATATGTGACTGAGATATTTTATTTTACTTGAGATTTCTAGTGTGGTCTTTTTACAACCTTTTCTGGGTGTTACGTCACAACACCATAGCTTTTTTTCAGACAACATTATAGAGAAAAGGTCTTGATAATTTTATCTCAACTAAAGCCTCTTTTACATGACACCATATGGGTTAAGGCTCTCTTAAATCCTGACATGCATGTCCTTAAGCTCCTGGTTCATCCCACCATGACATTTATTTACAGCCGTGGTAAGTTTGCGGACGAAGTAGCTGTTTGCAAGGGCATCTGACTTACAACGTAGGGGAATCTTGTGGCCTGCCTGTATGTTAGTTACCGGTACAACTAGGCAGAAAATAATTTGCACACTAATTTCTTGTCTACGCCCAATGCATGGTGTCTGCATCCTCAAAACACCAAATCAAAACCTGCGTTTCACCTGCTTTTCACTTGCGTGTCAGTTGCAAGTTGGTCCATTATTACATAAGGATTTGTGGGAGGGGTGGTAGAGAAGCTTAAAACTGGGACAACTTGCAAGTGAAATGCAAGTGAAAGGAAAGTAAAATAAAAGTCTACTGTAGGTATTCAATCGTCAATTCACAGAAGATGTACAGCATCCCATGGCTTGAAGTGTGTTGCACATACAGAGCAAGTAAGTCTTGCAGCATTCCTCCCCTGCCTTGCCCTTATGGCCTGGTTTCATGCCAGTTCTTCCTGTGACCACTCAAAAAATAATTTTGATAGCAATTTTTACTCAAGGACCATGGTGTGCCATCTGCGTGCTGGAAAATATTTACAGAAAACTTGAGGGTCACTTGCAAGATGATCCATTTTTACCCGTCCATTTTAAAGTCTATATGCAAATTTTTAAGTACTTTTTTGTAATATGAGTTTTACTTATAGTATTTGTTTAGTACTTAGATGTGTGACCATCTGAGGTCTGGGCCAGAAATGGGGAGATACATAGTGATTTGGATAATCACTTAAAATGGCAGTCCTCTGTGATTGAGTCCTATCCCCACTGGCAGGCTAAAGAACCTAAGGGACACTGGTAAATGGACATCCCTGAACCTCAGTTTGGGGAATGTCAGTCATTAGAGGGCTTGGACTGTAGTCAATCAGGTTGGATCAATAACAATTTGAGTCCTGTACTACAAGGAGATATTGCACTAAGTATAAATACACAATGCAATACAATGTTAGTTACTTAATGTCTGATCACGGTCTGATCATAAGTGTTAATTTATTAGTCACAAATGATGTCAGTCACTTGACATCCGATCAAAGAAGACTTGGGGCTGAGAATCCAACTAAAAGTCCTACCTGTTCAAACAAGCATACCCACGAACATAATCACCCTACACTGGCCGGGGTTAATGCCCTCTACTAGGTTTTAGAAGTCTCCATGTTTGGACTTAAGCACATTAGAGGATTCTTATAACTTTTTGTGTTATACAAATGCTTCTGTTCTATCACACTGTATTCTATTATATATATGCTGGATGATGAATGAGAGTATAAATGAATCAGAATAAAAATGAACAAGGCTATGTACTTAATATACATGTATTTTAATGTATATGGCTGAAGTAAAATACAGATCAATTTTAATCTTGTGAACTGGGTGCCAGTCTGTCAATGGGCTGCCTCTTTAACTGGTGTTGGTACCCATTTGTACTCCAGCTTGAAGAGGGACACATGAATATAAAATATCTCACTAAAGGATAGAATGTACACGACCCAGACAGGGATCAGACCATAGAGTCTGTGCTCTAAAGGGAAATGCTCAAAAAACCACTCGGCCACATGTTTTAATGCAAATGTAGGGGCTATGTTTCAAAGAACAAAAAGACTTGCAAATTGACACAAATTTTAAGGTTCCCAGGTAAAGATTTATATATTTAAAAAAAAACCTTTTTACCTCTGCCAAGGAGGTTTTATTTCCATGATCGTTTGTTTCTTTATTTGTTAAGGGGGATTACTCAAATACCACTGGTTGGATCTTCCTGAAAAACTCAGAAGGTGGGTTTTGATCCGATGTAGATCCCATTAAATTTTGAGAGTGATTTGGATCACCGTCTGGATATAAAAAAATATCCAGTTTTCTTAATTGCTTATTATTGCGTGCCTTGAAGGAGGAATGTGCTCTCTGAGTGCTCTTGTTATATATATTAAGACATTAAAAGTAAGTTATGAACTTCCACTGAACTAACCAACTCTTTTGTGCCAGTTTGGTGAAAAAAGATAGGGATTACTCTTGAAAAAATGCAAAGAATGCTGAAAATCCCTGCAGGTTTTTTTGTTTGACTTATTTGAACTTGGAATTCTTCCAGTCAATCAGAACATTGACAATAGCCTCAAACCCACTTAAACAGACACATTTAGTTGAAAAAAATCTCATGTACCGAATACCAGGTGAAAATATATTCTTTATATATGATGAATTCTCTCACTTTACATTCACAAACTGATTTCTATCAGGTCAAACAAAAATATATCTAAGCTTTAATAAAACAAAACTCTGCACTAGTATTTTAAAGTCAAAGCTAGGGTTTTACATCCCATACAACAGCCAGGGCCATAGTGAGAAGCATTATCACTTGTGGGTTCGAACCCAAACATTCTGCACACAGTTGATTACGGACAGAGAAAAAGTTTTATGACAGGGTACTGCTACCCTGCATAAGTTGGCCGCAGTCATAAGTTGGCTGTGGCTCATATACAGGCTCCAGAAAGAGAAATAGGTTATTGTGCACCAATGAAAACTGCTGCATATAATAAGTTTAACAATAATACATGGTTTCAGAGTGTAGTAGGCCACTCATGTTAAAGCCCTGTGAAGCTGTGGTGATGGCGGCCAACGTATGACTGCGGCCAACTTATGCAGGGAAGCAGTAAGCCTTGCACTGGCAACAAAACTCCAGTTTAGAAATCTACCAAAATAAAGCCTCACGCATCTAATGCACAAATTTTAGGTTCATGACACTTAACCAACACATATGGATGGGGAAAAATTGTGAAAGTCAAAAGGATTTTTTGGTTGAAATGAGTGCAGGAGAATATCAGAAACTCTGACAACAGTCACTTTTGTGGCTGAACATATGCACATATATTAAATTTGTGTACCAAATCTTGTTATTGGATCACTATAATACAGGAGAATCCAGAAACTGATCCATGATTTGACAGAAAAGGGCCAAAATTTGTTTCAACCTACGTGTGTGAACTGCAAAGCAATAAAAACACGAGTAGTGTACGAGTAGTGCACAATTCATGAAAATCTGGAGACAGAAAAAATGTCTAGAAGCTCGAGCCTTGGAGAGAGCTTGCACTTCCAAAAAAGGAAAACAACCATCTTTTTGATATATCCACATTTTAAAATATCCACTGAGACAGGTACTCTAGCAGACCATGTGACACAAGAAAATACTAAAAAGACATGTTTTGAAACATTGGAAGGGCATCTTTCCCCTCATTGTTTTACAGTACATCACATACACAGTATGACTTACAATGGCAGATAACATTCTGAATGTTCCTGAACAACTGCGTAACATGTACATGTATATGATACAGCCTAATATATTCCAAAATATTCAACTCAATAAGATATTTTGATTGATATACAGTGGCAAACATAATGTATTATACAATACATTTATACTAAATCATCTTGATTTCTGAACCATTTCTAATTACTAAGTCCTAACTATATAATTCTCAATCAAAAAGACAAACATTATATATTCAATCAAATTCAACTTAGATATGGGAATAAAGTTTTAACTTTGGATAATAAAGTTGGACAGACGTTCTGTTCTCTCAAAAGAGTTAACTACCTCATCTGAGGCTATATAAACTGGATCTGTAGAGCTGTAAGCATTTATGTTCTCCTATCTTAATGTTGACAGGTATTGTTTAGTGAGAGTAGAATTTTCACAAAGGAATTATTGATGTCAAATAATCTAAGAATATGTAGATAATTAATTGAAATTTTAATTAGAACTGTTTAAAACTTTATTTATTGTGTTTTTGTACCTATAAAAACCTTTTAAGAAGCTTCTACTGGGGAACTTTCTAAAGTCAGCGTATTTAAAATTGAGTATATTCAAGACAAGTATATTTGTATTCATACTTTTATTCAGATATATTGGGTTGTATTCATACTCAAGTACATTTACTTTTTCTCTGCTTAAACCCTGTTACCCAGTAAACACCTAGTCATCTTACCGGGAAGGTGTGAAAGAGGTATAGCATGGAAGCTTGGCCAAAATAAGGTCAAAATTAATGCCTTGGGCAACTACCAGTTCAGTCCTTCTGAATCTCTCTTGTAATACTGCAAAAGTAGGTTTGTGTAGTAAGTAATAAATGAGTTAAAATATAGTGTAACCAAGGAAAGAGAAAGCCATTAGTAGTCATTAGTAGCCGTGACCTTTGAAAATAAGATAAGATATTTGGGTTAATAGATACAATCAACACATGTTTTTTATGAAGCTGCCCAAAAGCACCTTGCACCCAACTATATAGGTTAAAGCCAATGGAATCCACTGGCTATGGAAGAGTATTAAGGACCTCTAACAACGTTTATTGTATCAATAACACATTTCACTGATGATATGAAATAAATAATCTGGTAAAAGTACAAAATCAGGGAATTTTGGTATCTAGTACAAGTATGTTGATGATATAAAATATCTCAAATAATACAATAAAGTCAGTTAGAGCAATATATGTACTAGTTAGTACAGAGTATATTGTTACATTGAACACAAAAGAAAAGTTGTTTTGTAACTACCAATTTTGGATAATTTATTGATATATTAATCTTGATAATTAATTGATAAATGGAGCTAGTTATCTTGCTTTATAGACTGATTATCTCGATAACCCTGATACCCTGCTGTTTACTATTTTGACCAAGCAATTAAATTTGTTCATCAAGCTTATTCTTTACCTGTACATTTATGAGCCAGTCACACAACAGATTACATTGTCTATATTTATAGGAGATTAAAAAGAAAAAAAACCTCCTTATTCCTCCATGTACTATCTCATGTCTGTCAGTAATCTGTGCATACTGTTATATCTTCTTATTCCCTTGGTCATATACATTTAAGTTTAAATGCCTACCACAGACACCCAATCAAGTTCAGTAGACTACCTGCTTGTTATCCTATCCTTTCTGCAGCTGTCCTGCTGCTCTTCCTCCTAATTCTGTGTTATTGTCTTCGTCAAAGAGGTGTATGTAATTTTGGTGTATATTTGTTTCTTTGCTAGCAAAATAACTCAAAAATTTGTGGATAGGTTTTGTTTAAATGTTTCAGTAATGTTGACAATAGCACAAGGGGTACATGATAAGCTTTTAGTGGTGATTCAGATTACCGTCTTGATCTAGGATAATTTTAAAGATTTTTATCATTCCACTCATAAGTAATATGGGATGTTGGACCTTGGTGGAGGTATGCACTCTCCAAGTGCTTTTTTATACTGTATTTTTTAAGTTACACCTTAACATTTGCAGAAACTTATGTTTTAATTTTAGTTGTCATTTATAGGCCTTACTGATGCCTTTGAACGAAGACATAGATAATTTATGTTGACCATTTATGAAAGATGCAATTTAATACTAATTCACACTTCTAGTATCTTTTCACTGCTGTGAATCCAATTTGTGTGAAATCAAAATAGTAGTAGTTTATATAAGTATCAGCAGATTCCAGTTAATGCCAAGGTTACAGGTTTACATTAGCATTTAGAGCAATCAGTCTAGGGAGTGTCAGTATTTGATCTTACTAATCTGACAAAGTGAACATGTATTTCTATCTACAATAGTCTTCTCAAAAGATAATCTGGCTCCACGCTTAGATTCTTACTATTACTTATTTATCCTTAGAATTGCCCTTAATGCTTAGAATTTTCCCTGAGAATTTTAAAAATAATACAAACTGGTCGGGTGTCTAGAGAAAACAGAGAATTAATTTAGCATTTAAATTTAGTTTTTGACATGTATATAGTTCTTGGAAAATTGCTCTGTTCAAGTTTGATTCTCAGGCATAATTTTTTAACATAACAGCAGTGTTGGTGTATATCGTTCATGATCTAACCTTTCTTTCTACAATAATGGCTGAGATATTTGCCCTAGAAGAAATCTGATATCAACTGCTTTTCTACAATCGTGTGACATTACATCAGCTTATCCAGGGGTTGCAGGGATTTGGATTCATCTCTCCGATGGTTGAATAAATCTCCATCTTTCTAAGACATTGTTCAAGGTGCAAAAAGAGCCATTTCATCACATACACGATTTAGTTTAAATGGATGTTATGTACAGGTTTGGGTAAATCAATCATGATTTGATTTATTCTGTTTTTGTACCCCAGCTCCACCTCTAAGACTTATCATGATACTTCCCACTGTGGCCTAGTGGGCAACACACTTGCCTAGGAACACAGAGGATGTGAGTTCAAACCCAGGTAGTAGAACCACCTAAAAGGACGGTCCTCTGTCATTTGGTCATAGCCCAGTGGCAGTTTAAAGAGCCTCTGTCTTTCAGTTAGGGCTATGTCAGTCACTTGAATGGGTTCTACTTGTGAAGTTAGGATTTTTCAAATATCCCTGTAGTACAAGGAGATATTGGGCTGAGTACAAATATGCAATATAGTACAAATCGTAATAGTTGCACAATTTATAACTCGGCATGCAACTACATATGATTTTATTGAGAAATGGAGTTAAGCTAGCAAAACATATGCTTTAGTGCCAAACAATATAAAGCTCTTTCGGAGAAAAATGCTAACTCACAAAGATTTTTACGTATGTTTAAACAACAACAACAAAAATAAAGAATAACATCTTGACTTGGTTCCCATTCTTTCCTTCAAAAAGATTTAATTTAATTTTCTCAAATTTTGCTCCCGGTAGAAATTTGGTGTGGTTAATATGCAAACTAGAAACAGTGGGCTTTTGGTATTGTTAGTAAAAATGCTAACGACCTAGTCACAATATTACAGACAGTATTTCTGATGGTTAAAGACTATGGGAAAATACAGAGGGGGAATGTTGTAGATTCTGTGACATCGACCTAACATCTGGTTAAATCTTTTTACAGAAGAGAATCAGAATTATGGAAGAAAATGGTCACTGTTTGAAATAGAAGCTTTGTGGGGGACACAGAAAGAATCGGAAGAACTCAGAATAACAAGGAAAGGTAGCTGAACCGCTACAGCAATGATAGGACATACAGAAATGATTGGACTTCTGTGTGAGTGGCCACAGAAAGCAAGGGATGCTACAACACGAAAGTCTGGCAGTACATGGATAAATGGGGGGTGGGGTGGCTATTTAAACCCACAGATAATACTGCATGTAGTGTGAAGGAAGCATAAAGGAATGATTGGAGATAATTCAATGAACATTTAAAATTATTGGATTCTCGGGTTCAATGTATCTGTGTGGTGTTTAATCAAGTGGTAATGTTCAATTTGTTACCTTGACAAACAATGGTAGTGAATGACACCCAATTACCTTTTCATTGAAAAGATAAGATTTTTCTTTATCAGGAACTCAACATTTTCCTAGCATTGCATGTTGAGATTTTTGGAGGGGGATTGTAAACAGACCTGAAGTGTTCAATCCAGAATGCCCCATTTGAATGGTACATTTGTCGTGGTCTGGTTCCCTTACCACTTTTATGTGTAGAAAAGAATTGGCCGCCATTTTTGGATAATGGGCATTGGTAGTTACTGTTAGCAAGAGTACACAAAGCTAATGCAATATGTTTTTGCTCGGTATGTATACTGCTTTATATACGCATATTATGATATTGGTTCCCTTATATTTGGTCTAATGCTATGACATAATTAAAGTATATTTATGTTAAACGTGCAGCAGTTTAAAACCATTTATTATCAATCACAAAACAATTTTTTCCTTTGAAACAATTGCCACACCAAATATTATTCAGAAACAACATCTCATGTAATAAATCTGATTAAATTCTATAAAGCTAACTTAAACCTGTGTAAAATATATATGAGTAATTTAATTCTTTTTAATAACAGAAATTTTCTTATTTGCAACAATCAGTTCCATAATGCAGTGCAGTCAAGATGGACAAGGTGAAGGTCATCATATGCGATACCAGTGCCTCTTTTGTGAAAATGGACTGGTGCCCAATATGTATTGGCAATATGTATGCATCCTTACTGTTCCCCTTGCTTTATAAATCATTTATTTCTTTCTTAATGCATAAGTTATTCAATATAAGCATTTTAATATGAACATCATCAGAAAATTCATTCCAGGTAGCAGGAGTATCAAAGCTCAGCCCAAGACAGACGAAGCAGAATGAACAGTACAAGAAATTTATTCCAGATAGTGGGAGCATCAAAGCTGAGGCCACTATGAGCATTAAGACCAAAAAGCTTCTTAGATTAGTGCAAGGATAGGCAAAACTGACAACCCTCTAGTAACCTCCTATCCAGTCGTTCTTGCGTTGTAGATACTGCTACAGGAGAGTAGAAGTTGACTGAAATAACTAGGATGACCACTTTTGAGAAACTTTAAGACAGCTGTAGCCAATGGTGAATATGCAACAGTATCTAACAGGCAACCACTATTTCCTGCTGTGCTAGCATATTGCATTTACTAGACGTTACAGAGAGACCAAAACCTGAGAGACAATCAGAATTTGGGGATGAGACATTTATTCTCTACATAGATAACCTACTTTTGTTAGGTTCCTTAAAATCTGACATAAATTGGACATAAAAGACCACAGAAAGAACGATGGAGATGGACAAAAGCAATTAAAGCATGAATAAAACAGATAAAAGAACATTAAACACAACTTACTGAACAATAGTTGAACTTTGAATGAATTGAGCTTGAATATCCTAGACATGTTACTGTCACATGACCAGCAACACAGTGCAATGACAAGAGTTACTAGTTCAGTTAAACTATGCAGGTTTCTTAAAGAAATTCTTAAAATGACAAATGGCTAAAATAAACATGTATTGCTATCGTATGTGTAAAGTAAGATTGTAAACTAAAGGTGTAACTAGAATCAAATTGTCATAACTTACTTGAATTCCTTAATCAAATTATTATATTTACTGAACTGTACCACGTGGGCACAACTAGTTAAGAATCTCTGTAATGTGCTCCATACATTTTAAATGTCTTGAGCTGAATAAAATCTTGAATCTTGAGTAAATATTGGCGCAGATTTTCAGGTTGTTGGTTTTATTTGCAGGTGGGGGCTATGTTTTTGTATCCGTTGGTGTTTAACTGTGTTCATGATTACTCCAAAACTTATGGACGGATTTCTATGAATCTTTTTTTATGGGTAGGGTTTGGCCAAACGAAGAGTTAATTGTATTTTAGGATTAGATTTACTGATTATTTTTGGTTACATATTGGAAAATAAATTTAAAGTTTCGAAACGCACCCTGGAAGAGGACGGCGCTCTAAGAGTACTTTCTAGTTAGTTTTTATGTTTGAATGAAACTGGAACATTGGAACAATCTTATAAATAGCCCCAGTTCCAACCATACATGTGTGCATAATTATTTGCTTTATTCAGCCGTGTATGGAATGGATGATTAGGCAAAATATTTGCAAGAGCCATTTTATAATCATGTATCAAAGGCATCATTGTTTTTGAACAATCCAAATTGTAGACCAGTCACCAGTCCATCTTAAATTTAAAAAGGACTGGTAATACTGTACCCTGACCTTCACCTTGTCTCTCTGAACACCAATGCATTGCATATAGTAGTTTATCAATGCATTGTTTGAAATGATTGCTGTGAATCATGAAATTCTAAGAGTTGCTCATTAAACAATCTATTTATACAGGTTTATGTTTGTTTTATTATGTATAATCGGACTTACAGTATCAAATAATGAAATAATATTTGGTTTAGCAATTTATTTAAAAAGTTTAAGGGAGTATTTATTTTATTTATTTGGTGTTTTACGTTGCTTTCAACACTGTACAGGTCATATAACGATGGGTAGTTGGAAGGGCAGAGGAAACCGGTACATACAGTTCATCAGGGTTCTGTACTGTAAACTGCTGATCAACAGCAAGCAACTACCAGCTTTTCCACTTGAGGCCGTGCCAGGAACCGAAACCCGGCCTCAGAGGTGGGAGGTGAGAGTGTTACCACTCTGCCACCGTGGCCCCCTGTTTAAGGGAGTAACAACAAACGATTTTAAACTTTTAAACTGAGAGGATTTTCTGTTTAATTTATATATATAACATATTTGGGTTTAGAGTCGCTTTCAACACATTATATAGGTTATATCATAACAGGAAGATTTAAGGGCCCTGGAAACAATTTCATACTACTTAATCACGATTTTGCACTGTAAAATGCCGGACATCAGTTAGCAACTATCAACTTTCCTAGATAGGGTCAGGTCAGTGTTGAACCGTAGACCTCAGAGATGGAAGGACAGTGTGCTACCAAAGGGTCAAAAATTTAAGGGACAAATATCAAAATGTGCACTATGTAGGCCAAGCAAGGTACATTATATTTCTGATTTTTCATATTGTTCCTTTGTTATGCTAGAAAGGCCTTGACACAAAATGGCGGCTGATACAGGACCGTTTTCCATAGAAAATGTGGTACAGAAAAAAAGACTATCAAATGGCAGAATTGTTTGTGAACCTGAGATGTCCTATGTCATTTGACTACATTTAACGACTGGCTATAATTCCTTTACAAAAATCTGGAGTAAATGTTTTTTTTGTTAAAAGCAATCGTCAGTTCATAGGACTCCCAGCAAACAAAAGCCATTATGCAATTATTTTATTCCACGAAAACAATAACAACCCAAGAACACATGGAGAACCTAGTCCTCCAACAATACCCAGCACCTCCAATATTGCTTATGAGGGAATAAATAAAAACTATTTAAAATCCCTGAATGTTGACAGTGATCCAGATCGCCACCAAAAATTTAAAATTCATTCCTTTTACCATTATTACTATTTCCTAAATAGTTTATCAAAACCTGTCTCAGAGTTTTCGAGCTGTATTTTAAAAAATATCAAACAGACAATAACAAAGCGGCATGCAAAATCATATCCTTTTTGTCAGATACAACAAGTGGGATCATGTGGGATGTATTTCCTTAGTTAGGTGACAAATGTTTGTCCCAAACAAATGCCATATACGGGCGTCTTTTCAGGTTATATATTCCAGTGTAACCCTTGTGCTTATTTATACTTTTGATCTTAAACAGAAGTATTTGAAAATCAGGAATTCTGTACAATTTAACACTGCACATTCTTTTATGTATTATTATATCAATTTGCTAACTTTAAAATGTATCATAATTCTGTCTCTGAGCACAGGGACCTATTTTTTCCATCTGATACCCATACCTGAAGACACTGGGACTATGGACAATGTTCTTAGAAGGTGAGGGGAATTGACCTACTTCCTTAAAGATAATATTGACATCAGTTATTCCGAGGCACCTTGCAATTGTAAAGTGTTAGATCTTTAATTTCAGGTGGTGAAACAAGAGTTATAACCTTGGCTGTGAGTACCCTCTCTGCTTTCAGTCTTGTAATCTTATCGGCTCATTAGCAACACCATAAAATAATAACTTTGCCTTTGAATAAAGTATTCTATTCATAAACATTTTCTAACAAACGACTGGTGTTTTAAGAGTGTTTATAACAGTAAACGCCTTACTAAAAACTGTATAGAATACTGTCTAGCTTTCCACTGGAAAACCAATTCCTAATTGACATAGGATATACCTAAATTCCACTGTGGTGAGTTTGCTTCCTTACTACCCTTGATATAGTTTGGGGGAAATCTGGTGGGTTCTGTGACCTGGCTTCACACTGGTGAAAGTTTGGAGCATAATTACTGCAATGATAGACTTCCATCTTATTTTTCAAAGATGTTGAAAAAAATACTAAACTGTTCCGAGTACTCATGACTGAACTTTTCAGTTGTAACTTGTTATCACCTATTTTTACATGCTACAGCCTATCTTTGCTAACTTCACAATCCTACGACCTATTTTTACCAACCTAAAACCTAACTTTGCCATCCTACAACACATCCTTACCATCCTACAACCTAACTTTACCATCCTACAACCGATACTTGCCACCATACAACCTAACTTTACTATCCTCTGACCTATCTTTACCAAACTACAACCTGTTTGTACCATCTTACAACTGTTTTTACCACCCTGCAACCTTTCTACTCAACTCTTTTAATGGTACAACTTATCTTACTGTAAATTCCGTTTCTAGTGACCTTGGCTCATGAGACGATTTGTCATATAAGTTAGCTTATTGATCTTCCAAAAGAGTAATCCTGATTTAGTGCTACAAGTGATCTTTAAGAATCAATTAGTAGGGGCAGATCATAAAACAAATCATATGCATCTAATGTATTCAGTTGGTGGAGGAAACAACTGAAGGTTAAGTGTAAGAGACTTGGAGTAAGATGGGCTAATTGCTTTGTAAACCCTGATTCAAGTGGAATTCAGTGATGGAGGAAGTGAAAGACATTCAACCTAGGTTTTGCTTTATACATGTTTTATTGTATATCTGTGTATTTCTTGGTGACAGCTGTAGTTACCGCATGAAAGTTAAGGGTTATGATCTCTTATACATTTGCATGGTTTGCCGGCAGCTGAAGTTATTGTATGAAAGTTAATGGTTTTAATGTTTTAATGGTAAATGTCAATTTAGCATAGGTTATTAATTCCTTACAGTCAGTCAGTAATTGATATGGGTCATCCACCATAATTCATGGGGTGTAATCAACCGGCAAATGACCTCAATAAACTTGCATAGTTTTTGTATTATAGTGGTTACAAAAAAAAACAAAGAATTTTTTTATGTATAAATGTTCAAAATGCACCAAAGCCTAGTAAAATATTATATAGCAAATGTGCTTTTATTTCTGCGTGACTGCAAAAACATGTTATGTAACAACTATCTTTATTGATATATTACAAAATAATAATCCACCTCATCAACCTATGTCACAAAAAAAACCTTAGAACATATTTCTTGTCAATAACCTTCTCATCATCCCAAAGAAAGTGGTTTGGTCTGAGAGTAGATAAAACACCCCACAATGACTGACATAATAAAACAAGTATAGGCCAGTCCGGGGTGTAGAAACCATCATTAAATTAATGAGCAGTTCTTATAAGAAAAGACCCCACTTTATTACTTTCTGTGGTCTCAATTTCCTCTCAGTATATCCCGTGATTATTGTACCCTTTGTCACAGACCCATATTAATCTTACATCAGCTTGTTACCCCAAGTCAGGTAGCAGACAAAATCACATTTCCTTCATTTTAAGTAAAAACAGAGAGAGATAGAGAGTCTAGAGACAGTGTACATATTTTTCTGTTGCTTTTTCCTGAAGCGTAAGTTTCCATCTGTCTGATGTGTGAAAGATAATCTATGATTTGATAATTACCTCATCGTTATTTATCAAGTATCGTCTTTAGTCTGAATATTTTTTTGTATTACCAGCTCCCTTTACTGGGGATAATATTTGCTAAATTTTATGTAAATAAGTGCTATACACATATGCTGTACACATCATTAAGAAGACATTTTTAAAAAGCTTCTACCTTTTAATGTTGCATTCAAATCCATGCATAAATGGCAACGAAGTCTGAGATTTATTATTATTGAAAATTTTATATTCACTGGCGCAGGTTACTTTGGATACATTTATAACTGATTTTTCACATTTGTGAGTGAGTATTGAACTTTATTTTAATTATTACTTGCTAAAAGCCAGCATTAAATAGATTTCAGGTGATCTTTATGTGTTTATTTCATTTTTGTGAATAATTGGCAACAAACACTGAACCACAGACAGAAGATATATTACTGTTACTTTCTGAAGCCTATGACTCCATATACACGATCTGTACTAGAAGTTCCAGGTGATGCACAATTTCTGAACATATATAACATAACATTTCTAACACGTATAATTGATCCTGTGTACTAAGATTGTTAAGATGTTAATTTCCATTTTACAAAAACATGTAATTAACACTGTATTGTGTACTATAGTTGCCCTTGGTCATCTACGCATTATTATTTGATGATGGATGTAAAAAATTACTAGGTTGGCCCACTGTCCTATGTCATACCATTACTAAGTGTACGGATAAGATTACTCACTATTCTTTTTGGTAGTGTTACTGAACATTAGACATCATCTGCCCGGACACTGCAAAGACACAAATTAAATGTATTATACATGTGGTACTTATAATTATTACTGCACAGGTATTTGGGTAATTGTCAATTATTAGATAAGGTTATGTGGCCAATTTATACATACATAGTACATCTAGGTAAATACCCATAATGGTATGGCAGAGGAATTGCATTATCAAAGACGGGTTGCCTCAGTGGAAACTAGCAATTACTGTTTCATAGACAGCCTGTTTAGTATGTCTGCTGTAGATTGAGATAAAGCCACCACTCAAATCTCTGACAACTCCCTGTTTGTGTCATGTTAAGACTATTTACTGGAGGGTTAGTTAGATGATAAAGAACTCTATTCTTGTCATGTCACAGTTCCTGTTTCAGAAGCTGTTTCTTGTTTTTTATATGTGAGGGTCTGAATAAAATGGCACTTTCATAGTTTAAACTAATTAACCCTTGAGACTTTTATTAGATAAGTATTAGATAAGTAGCTGTTGTCAGAAAGTAGCTTAAAACTCAAGTTAAATGACCGGAACATCCTTATTTCTGGTCCAGTTCTTGAATTTTGTTTTTTTTGTCCTCTTCTTTAATGAGGATTCTTATATGAACTCTACTGGGTTAGTTTGGTGTGTTCAGGTATTTATTGACTTAGCGAGCTCTGGGTAACAAATAAGAATCTTTTTTTTACTTTCCTGGGGAAAATTTCAACACATAACTTCTATTTGCCCAAAACTGCTTCTTTAATCTTGTTTCTACATCCAAGTCATACTCTCTCTCTGTAAGCTTCAGTGACTTTTCCTATCAAAGCAACTATTTTTTGCTATAACCTTTTAAGCCTTTCACTGGGTCATCGGTAATGGCTGCAATTTGGTGGAACATTTTTTCACAATTCTTGTAACTCCCTGATGTGTGTTCAGGCAACTCGATGTGCAGGACTCAAAATGATTTTTTTCACAATTTTTATTTCTCTGTATCTTGCAGTGTTTAAGCAAACACGAAAGAAAATTAGTACATATTGTTTAAAAATACCTAAAATCTGAAAACCTAAAAAACATATCAATGATAATGCAATTTGCTGTAATTTGTATAATAGAAACGGATAAATACAGCACAGCATTTGGATCTTCTTATAGAAGTGGCCAAATATTAGAATTGAAATATGCGTTATGGTACAAATATAAGGTCCTTTTACAAACTATATGAAAATATCCTTTCATCCCATGAACATTTTTTTTGTGTAAATGAAGTTAAAAAGACATGGCAGTTAAGCAGATATATTGGTGTGAATGATTTGAATGCTATGTGTATCCTTATATCCAACTCAATTCTTTGGACAAATATGAAGTGTTTCAGTTCACTTTAAAAAGGACTGTTCCACCTTGCCAAATCGCATTCACGAATAACTAAGGAAAGAAAGATAAAGTCAAAGTAGGGGTTTTACATCCTGTTTGACCGCCAGAGTCATGTTGGGAGAGGTACCTCCGCTTGGTCACTTTGTAGGAGTCAAACCCATGCAGAGGTGACAGCCTGTGATTGGATGTCAAACCTTCTAACCCACTAGGTCATTAAAGACCTGAAGGAAAGAAAGAGGGTCCAAGGACATTGCAGAGAATGCTCCCAAAAATTGTTAAATGTGTAATCCTCTTGTGTTCTTATGTCACTCGGGAATGTTCAAGAAAGCTTCCAACACATTCATAAGCTGGTCCTTGTGGACCACTATATGCTATTGCTGTATGGAGTTGCAAAGCATTCAGTCTCAATTATGTTGTCCTTTCTTTTGTCTTTGATCCATGCTTAAATACATAGCTACTCCCTATTGCTCCAAATATAAGACTGAAAGAATATCAGAAGTCCATGTATTTCAAGGTCAAGTTTAGTAAGATTTCAGTGATCTTAGGTCATTCCTGTGAGGGAACTATTACATGCAAGCAATGCAATTCCCAAGCAATGTTGCAGATATCTTGTTTTTCTAAGACTGATCTGGACTGGAAAAAAGGGTTGTTTGTCAGCTATCTGTACAGGATGATTGGCATGTTGATGTAACTACCCAGTCTGTGTGTTATGATACACATTATTGCAAGTGTTTATATTCTAAATACCATCCAAAACACAGAGGTTTCAGTGTTTGCTCAGACGTTTTAGCAAAGCGTGGAATAATCATTCAGAATATTTTGGTGGAAAAGTGATGTGCCTTGTAACGATGCTTATGGATCTGCGTAACAATTACAAATAGAAAAGATTAAAAGGGAAGCTATTCATTGTGACAGTGAAATCTTCTATAAACCCTTATAACTCGAGCAGTGTTTGTTGCTTTGATAGGTACATTAATTATGTGATACTTCTGATACATATGCTACAATATTTACTTCAGCATCACAAATAACAGAGCAGAGAGATTTTAAATGCTGTTTGACATCTCAATGAGAAAAGAAGTTATCTGACATATGCATTGTGTAATATGCCGCAACACAGTATTACTGTCACTTGCCGTTTTGAAACCTTTGGCCATTTCAAAACAACCAAATAAATCTGATGGCCTAGGTTTTGAAATGGTTTAGCCATTTTGAAACCACCTCACTGAGTTTCAATACCTAGTGTTTTCAATACTTGTTTTAAAATATATAATGTCAATTATTACAAATATGTAGTGGCATACCATAATATTGATAATAATTTCAGATGACCACTTTCAAAACATTGTATAGGACATATCACAATTATTATCAAAAGTGAAAGTCCTCAATTCTTCTCACACATGACATGAACTGGATTTGAAGCCAAAAGCACAAAGCCCTCAACTCATTCCACATATGGAACGAACTGGATTTACACCCAAGATTACAAATCCCTCAATTCATCCCACATAAGGAATGAACTGGATTTGAATCCAAGACCACAGAGTTGAGAAACCAAGTGATCAAATGATCCACTTGTTCACGTATAACCACTTCGGCCAGTGAGACCACAAACATTTTCATATATTGTATAAGCAGAAAATTTTAGCTAGAAGTAAATTTTACTGATTCTACATTTCTTTTGAGAAATTCACTAGAATTAATTTCATTAATGGCTAGTTTCTATTTGAGATATTAAAACTGATTTAAAACTTTACCTGGAATTAATTTTCACCATCAAAGTCAGAAGGTAATATAGCTAAAATTAATGCCTAGTAAAATTTCAACTGATACGGTATTTGAGAAAAATACAAGGGTGGCATTAGTTTTCAAATATTTTGATTCCTCTACTGCTTTTAATTTTGTCAGTATCATGGATGGGTTGCCTTTAGATTAGTTTGACTTTATTCCCCAGTCACTACAGGCGACATTTGACTACATCTTTTGGCCTTTTATGTAACCTGTCATTCCTGAATGTACTGCTAGATTTCTGTCAGTAAAGTTTGCATACTATAACATTCCTTAACCTTCTGTGGCCAGATACACAGATAATTTTTCAGAATTCTTGCCAACCATGGCCGGCATCAAGTTAGAGTAACTTCAGGGATTTTATCGTTTATGTTGCTGTTCTACTGCCTTTCCTCCAAATTTTGTGTTATTCTGTATCTCTTTCTGTGACTCGAAGTAATATTGTTCTCTAACATTACTGTATCGTTTCAGTATCTTTACCCTATCTAAGCTGTGTCAAACCGTGGTAATTCCAGTCCTTTATCCCGATAGTCATTTGCATCAATATGTAGCCAGAGTTATGTGGCTGGGCTTCGTAAGAGGGACAATAGCTTGTTTTGTCTGCTGTCTATAACCACCGGAAATACAATCAGTAGTGTGGCTGGAGCATTACAGTCCTAAAGCATTAAAGTATTGACATCCGGTTCAGTTGCAGGTGTAAATCCATTTTGGTCTGATAATGAACATCATTTCGGGAACAAAGGTGACCAATTGACCCATAAAAGTTTTCTTTGACAACATGTAAAAAGACTAATAGTCATTCACATACAGATCTTTATTTCCTGCCAAGAATACATCTATTTACATGGTAGTGACCATATTGTAAATGTCAATTGTGATTGTAATTCTGTTGCACATCATATAAGTACCTGAGTCAAGATTAACTCAAGATTCCAAGTATCTAACTGAGGACTTCTTTACTTCAAGTTTTTGCTCAAGCTGAGACTCACAAAATAAACCTTAGCTAAAGCAAGAAACTCAGATTTTACCTGTTAATCCACGACTTGAGAGATTTTCAAAATAATACTGGCTTAAAGAGAGAAAAAAATATTGTTAAAGCATTCTCCATGTTTATGCCACAACTTAAATTATAAAACTCAATGGCTATGGACAAGTCTGATAAGTTTTAAGGAAATAATACATTTGGCACAAATAAAACCAATATTTTAATTAGAACCAAGCCTTCTTAAAATCACACAATCTAGATTTTGGCTTAGTTTTAAATTTAAAATTTAATAATTAATATTTAATAGATTAGTTTTAATTATCTTGTCTTAGATTCAGATGTTGGCTATCTATTTTGATCAAAGACCAAGCAGCTAAGCTTAATTTTTTAGCTTAGTCATAAGTATTAGTTTGAGACCACCAAAGGTACGCTTGAATTTTGTAAACAACTGCTTTAAATATAATTGCAAACAGATATGTCTCTCCACTTTATAAATATAAAAACTAAACATAAAATTGAGATAGAAAATGCATACTAAACCTGACAAAAGTAGCTTTTACAAAGGTTGTAAGAGGCTAAAAGGTTTGTGTCAACAAAAGCCATCCATTTCCGATATAACTGCCATCAGTCTTTTGGGTTTTATTTAGACGTGTGAGTCTACATTCAAATACTTAATTTGTTCTGGCTTGCTTTTCAAAAGAAATGTCAAACTCAATCTAAAACTGAAAGATAATACCTATAATATAGTGTTTAAATCCCAAATTTCAGTTTGAGCTCAAACTGAAATTCAAATTTGCGTTCAAAGTGAAACTCAAATACAATGCCTCTTCTCAAATATGTCTATACTTAAACTCATGCTCAAAATAATTTCTGCCCCCTATATTTGGAGATTTTATTTAAGTTTGCATGAATGAGTCTTAATTATGGGTGCATTAATTTTGTGTGAAAATCTTGTTAATTTAAGTTTGAGCATACGCTACTTAGGTAGGATTTCACTTCAAAATGCTAAATTTGAGTTTATACTTAAAAAGGACTGACTTTGCGCTTTAGACTGTGAGTGAGTGTGAGATTGAGTTGGATATTTTTTTATGAGTAACAGCTCAGGGATCAGACAAAATATTATCAAAAGGCATAAAAAGCATGCATATGTTACAAGTAATTTGTTGTATTAATGCTGTAAATAGTATTATAACTTTGTTTACCGGAAGTTAATGTATTATGTTCAGAGCTTTGTGTAACCGATGCTGGAATATTTTTTTTGATTTTGTTTTCCAATTAAAACATAAATATTAAACAACAATGTCATCAATAGTATATATTCAATGTATAAATACAGTGTAGTAAAAAGTCACATGACACAGAAAACCACTGTGTTTATAGACCTATGAGCAATCAGTAGTAATTTCAAGGCTTTTGGTTACGCCAAATTACTGTTTGTAAGTTATATTTAAGACTGTAGACTAAGGTAAAAACTCACATTGAAATCAGATGGCTTTACCAAAATAAAAGGGTTAGAAAACTAAGTCCATTTATGCAACTGGTCTGATTACTCTCAGTCTGATTGTAATCGAGTCTGTTTGTTTGTTTATCTGTCTGTATGTATATTTCTTGTTCCTCTTGAAAGATTGTCTGCATTGATCTGAATCCTGAATTCAGAATTGTTTTTGTGGCAATATTCACATTCATAAATGGAAAAGTATCAGACAAATTCTAAGTCATGTGAGTTATTCACCATTTTGAAGGACAAAATGGAATAGAAAATATTTTAATTGTCTTAAAATGATTTATGTTTTCGATCAATATTTAGTAAAATTCCTTTGCTAGAATAGATAGATGTCACTTGTTTGTACTACGTGAATAATAAGACAAGTAGGTAATCCATGTTTAGCATAAATATTTTTGTTGTTGTTATTAATAGTATCATAACATAAATACATAATCTATTTACAGCTTCTCCTGGGAGCTGTTTCTAATAAGCTCTCCATTTCTAATGCAGTTTTTGCACTTTAGCCCACTTCTTTACTAAATGCATGTCAGTTAATTATTGTCAACCTGAACAAGATTAATAGGTATTTGTCATTGATGCCAATTTATTTTCCATTGACAAGACTACTGCCAACATTCTGGAGCTACTTGATTTAAAAAAAAACCTGCGTTATTAATGCTGATCCTTCATGACAGAAGGTGACATAAGAAGCAAAAAAAGAGCAAAGGCTATGACGTCATCAACTGTCAACTAGTTATTTTTATTACTCACTTACAAATTCTACCTTTTTTTACAATTCCAGTTGACCAATTTTAGGCTTACATGTTACAAGAGATCAAGATAGCAACGAGGTAGTAAAATGAAGACATTCTGTGACCAAATATAAGCTGTGCCTGATTAGAGACCAACAACTACATCAATCTTTGTCTTGACTTTTTAATGCGTTGCTCACATCTAGCCTTCTATTGGCTTAAATTTGAGAATTTATGCTAAAAATTGAAACTATGCAATCCGATTGGTTATAAGCCCTTATGGATGACTGTTTTGAATATTTTGAAATTTATATGACATGTTTTGGCTGTTCTGCAAGCAATGAAAACACCCTTAAGGACGAATGGAAGTGAATTAATTGATATTACATGTATCTAGCCACACTTGTTGCACATAGGTCATAGCTTTCTGGGTTAAGGTCATGAGTTACAACCAAAACGAGCTTGTCTACCTTCAGTTGCGATTTGGCCATGGTTGGTCAGCTTTGTATTATTTTTTTGGATGTATTTTGCAGATTTTAGCATTTTGGTTGAACACCTTGGATATGATTTGACACATCTCAGAAAGCAATTTGCATTTGTGCCAGCCATTATGAAATGTTCAAAATAGATTTTACGACCTTTCAGGAGCTGTACTCATACACACTGGAGCAGTAAATGTGGGCGGGATAGACATATGGGGCAGCTCTTCTTCAACTAGATAACTAGATATAAGGAGTTTCTTCAGAGCCATGAGGACCAGGTTATCAAATGGAAATCAAATACATAAAGATAAGATCGTGCGGAAAGGTGTGGTCTAGCCTTAAGGCCCATACGTATCAATCTGATCTGGGGACCTGTAAATCAAAGCCTTTATCCTGTCAACCGATTACTAAGTTATTAATCAACTCTTAGCTATCCAACCTTTGATTAATCAAAACCTTATTTTACTGTCGCTTAGGCTTTTCATTAAAAACCTGAATTTAAAGAAAAATCTGACCATGTTGTTAACTATTCATTAAGTATACCCTCACTTTTTTCATTCAAATAAATATTAAGTTACCATTGTTGTGTAAAACAAAGTTACTAAAGTGCTGTGCAGTAAAGTAATATGAATATAAATAGTAATTTATATAGGTTTTACGGTGATTGAGACATTTCTACCAACAATTTGGACATGAATAGGATCTCTAGTGAAAATATAACAGACTGTGATGGTGTAACATCTACACAAAGAATGCTGCTATTTACTCCCTGAATTTTCTGGATTGCCGTTAAGCATTTGTTAGTTTGCAAGTTTTCAAATGCTAACATTTACAGGCTCCAGATTTATTCAGATGGTAGTCCTCATTTTGGGTCAAACAATGTTTAAAACATCAGTGAATATTAAGTAATAGCAAATCAGGATTATTTCAGTGTGTCAAATACAAAAAAAAAATATGGAATGGATCTTAAGTCTGGCTCTGAATCATATCATTTTATAAAATGTATAATCAGCTTGTCTTATAATCGATAACTAAAAGTGACTTTGGATATTTTAATCATTTCAAAACATTATTAATCCCCAAATCACAACTAGAAAACACTCCTAGAGCATATAACTCCGCCAAGGAAACTGAGTGCCCCATATATTTTAATGTCACCCAACTAAAGTGTTTTTATTATTATTTCTGGAGTAATCTCTATCACAAATTCAAAATAATTGAAAATGGGATAGTCAAATATGTAGAATTATTATGTAAACAGTATGATCCAGAACGTTTTGCCATCTCTTCCTCTGAGCAGGCTCTGCCTTCAGAGAAAATTATATAAAGATGCCTTCATTAGATTTGGATTGATACAGTCAAACAAACAGACAGACTAATGGACACACCCAAAAACATAACCTATTTGGTGAAGATAAATCTGGCTGTTCATGGCCAGCAAGGGTCACAATTCTGGAACATCCTGGAATTTTAAGGGAATTGTTTTATATATAGTGCCATTTTGACCAACATTAGTGAAAAATTCAGCAACATTCATATCATTTCAGTTTTTTTTTGTTTTTTCTTTATTTTGTTTTGTACTGGCTGCACATCTAAGATGTGTAAACCTACCACACGCAAACTAACCACTTTTTGGAGCCATTGGGGACATAGCAAGTTAGAGACCCACACGGCTTCAACTTACATTGCTTCTTTTCATGCATGAGTGACTTAATATTTTCATATACCTAAGACAAATGTTTAATCTAATTTGAATATCTTTCATTTGTGTTGAATGTAGCAATTATCAGACACAATGACACTTTCCTCTGAAGGCTAAAAGGTTGCACACTACCTTGGCAATGGATAGAACAAACAAAAAGCATACAGAAAGCTTGTAGTTAATCTACTACCTGGAAAATGGCAGCTTCTTTGTCTCCTTAAAAGCACGTATTGAGACCCTATTACAAGAACCAGAGCAGAAAACAGTTTGGTCTTTTCACTCTGCCATTAATGCATTTATAAACAAGTAACACGACTCAGTGATCAAACTTTTTCAGTCTGGCAATAATTTTGCATTGTGCAATTAATTTGACAATTACCAGCAAGAAAAAAATAAGCCCCTTTTGTACAAATTAAAAATGTTGATGTATATTCAACGAAAAATATTTGTTTCAACTGTACATTGATAAAAATAACTTCACTAAGGTTGATGTGGAATTGGCCATTCACCCTTTAGGGGGAACCCTTTCATGACGGGACAAAATCATAATATTTTTTGTGCAATATTTACACCAGGGAAGATCAGCTACCTAATTTAGTCACCAAATTTACAAATATGTAAAGAATTTCTTCACAAGTTAAGAAGATAGAAAGAGATAGTTCCCCAGCACCCCCAACACAGGTCAGGGGCGGATCCAGCTTTTAAGTCAGGTGGGGGTTTACATCAGACATACTATGGGGGTAGGGGGCATGCCCCCCCGGGGGAAAAATATTTTTTGGTAAAAATTTGGTGCATTTCCTGTTAATTTAACACTACTCTCAAGAAATAATTTTGTATTTTGGGTTGACTCCCTTTACATTATTTTTCAAGGGGGGGGGGGGGGGGGGGGGGGGTCGAACCCCCTGAACCCCACCCCCCTCCCTGGATTTGCTAGTGCAGGTAGAAATAAGGCATTGGTTAGAGGACGCATTGACAATATATTTTATTTCTAACTATTTAGTACCATGAGTGATTTTATGAGTGAATGTACATATACATGTAAAAGGGGTGACCCTGTTCAAGGTCAGAATAAGTGACCTACTTTAGCAATTAGAGGCTTTACGATAAGGTTACCCCACAATTTAGTTAATAGTTTAAGGTGACCCCAACCCAGGCCCAAGCAGTAAACCACCAATTTCACTGGGCCAAAGTACAGAAATTACATAATATGCCACAAAAGAGGTGGGGTCACTACAAAGAATGAAGAAATAAGATATATTAAGTATTTACATTACTGGTTAATACATTCCTGGTTCATATATTACTGCTTAGTAAAATCATAGTGTGAAAAATTTCAATGTAAAAGTATGTAACAGGCCCCTATAACTGCCTTGCCAATTATTTCCTCCCTGGTAAATTTCCCATACTGTGGTGCTTCTTTTTTGCATTTCTTTTTCTACCCAAATGTCTATTTAGTAAGAAACAAATGTCAAAGTGATCTGTTCTTGTCACTTGTTGTCTTTATATCTTATAATCTCCCAATTAAACCTCATAACCCTAGACATCAAGCTTATTTTCACCACAAAAAGATGATGTATGCCACAATCTTTTTTGTCTTTTGTGCTGTTAATTATTATTTATCAATTGTATAGCTTTTCGACAGCAAAACTCATCATTTATGCCATGAAATTGTACTTGGATTCAACATAGTGTAACATAAAATAGGCAGTGCCTTAGATCACACAAACCCTCGCCTGCAGGGAGTGCTGCAAAAAATGAAACAAATATCTGTTGTTGTTTTTTTCAATATCTAGATTTGGATCATCAATTTGGATAAAGCCCAACTTGGAGGATGACCTAGCAGGAGTAGGCCAAATATTGCATAAAAAAGACCCCCCAATAAAATAGAAAATATTCACGTTATGCATCAGGATCTTGCCAATAAATTTCAAAAACAATTATGGATTCACAATCCAGATTCGGATAAACTTTGAGAAGGACCGAACCTTGGGTAGACCCAACCTTGTGTGAAAATATGA
This sequence comes from Sabellastarte sp. h YS-2021, assembly GCA_964017235.1. Lineage (NCBI taxonomy): Eukaryota > Metazoa > Annelida > Polychaeta > Sabellida > Sabellidae > Sabellastarte > Sabellastarte sp. h YS-2021. Next base: position 46,082,414 of record OZ024929.1, read on the forward strand.
CCTAAGTCTGATGTATAATGTTTGAGTGATGTATATCGACAAACAGATAATCGGATATGATTACAACACACCCTTGACCTTCTCCTTTAGAGGATAAGGGTAATAATAGTGATCTTGAAAAATATAGCCTTTTATAAATATTTTCTCTCTTGATACGGTACAAATAATAATAATAATACAAACATTTATTTAGAGCAAAATTGATAAAAATCCTCCAATGCACTGAAATTTTAAAAAGGACAGTCCTTCAACCTAGCAAAGCCGTAACTCAGCAAGCGCCCGCCAGGGCAGGGTGACTATGGTGGTGGGCAAGCTAGTACAAATGTAAGTCAGCAGGAAAAAGCCACTAATCTAAATGATTCATGATTTTATTAGCTGTAATACCTAGGCTGTACCTTTACCCTGCTGGGGTCACAAGTTACAACCTTTGTGGGGAAGATATTGCGCGTGCAAATCAGTAGATTAGATTAGATTAGATATATGGGCAGTTCATTCTTCAATGTACCCTAGATAGATACAAGACGGATGAGATCGTGAAGGGGAAATCAAATTAATACAGAAACAACTGAAAGGAAAGCTGTAACCCAGGTTTTAGTAATTATGAATTTTTAGATATATCCAGGTTCTTTCTCTACAGTGGTCAAAACAGATGTTCCACAGTCACGGGTAATTATAAGACCTAGCTAAACTTTGCTTATAGATGCTTCTGTGATTGATCACATCAAAAAAGGCTTGTGAAAATGGCAAACCACCTGATAACTTTCTAATGAAAATATCACAACTATAAGATGCCCCCACCTACTGGAATTCATAAAGATCACTCGTAAGAGTGAGCCCGTGTCATACCTGTGCAGTAATCGGGGCAATTCTGTGACTAATTTTCTCTTGAGGCAAGATCACTTAACTCCATTTTACAGAAGAATGAAGGAGATACTTGTATCACCCAGAAGATTGGTTATAACACCCTAAAGATTGGTCAGGTCATCGGAAAGATTAGTTGTGGCTGTCTTTTGGCAAAATAGATCAATCATGAGTACTTTGGAGATGAAGGTCAACTTGCAAAGATTTTGAAACATGATTTTATTTTCTGATCCTCATTTGACCAATAAGACAATGTTTGGAACTACATTATCCGGGCATTTGAGCGGCAAAATTGTAACATTGGAAAAGGGGTAACAGACAAGATTCTGTACAAGCTCCCATTGCTATTCATTGTGTGTACTTTGGTCTACTTCTTTTATTGACTGCATGTCAGTTAATTACATCAACCCTCAAACCAGATAATCAATGCCTGTCACAACTACAATATTTCTTTTTACAGAAAATAATTACTGCCAAAAATACTTTTTGCCAAACAGTATTTACAACTGATTACCCATCATGGGAGTACACAATAATTTTTTATGAGATTTAACAAGGGTCTACAACATCATTAGCTAGCACCAGGCTTTCTCATCAATTTACAAAAATAACCCCATTAAAGTTTTTAAGCCAACGTTGGCTCAAGGAGCAACCTGAATAGAAAAGCTGTTGCAAATGAAAACAGGCAAATGATGGCATGATTAAAGCCCACTAGCTATCAAGCATAGTTTTACAGATATCCTAGCCAACTAGAAAGCTACAATAACATTTAAAATAGTTGCATTGGGTAGCACAAGTATGTTAAGAGCTGATACACAATTTAACAAACTGCATGGTGTCAAAATTCACAAAGAAAATTAACACAAATTGTTTTGGCCTTAAAGTTTTAATCTATTAATAAAATTTGTGAAATATCTTTATATATTAAGTTAATAGCTTATCATTTTATATTATCTATAGTTAAGAACGACAGCCTAAGGAAGAGTATTCTTATAAATGTGTCTTGCGTCATTGTTATCAGTAGATAAAGAGATGAAGGTTGACTAAATTAAGTTTAGTACTTACAAAGTAAATGTAAAAACCAAAGTAAAGACTACAATCTCAAATGCAGGTGTGTAAAACAAAGCTACGGTTATAGAGATTCCGTGGTTTAGAGACATGATGGTAAATAGGCACATCCTTAAAACAAAATATAGATATTAAATTGTACATTCCATGCCATAGAAAAGATGCCTGGAATCTAACCCACCCAGACTTTAGACAAGTACATCCACCAGCAAGGTTAATGGAGAAACCCACTCATCAAATATGACATCAGCACGACGGCTGCCTAAACTGTGTCATCAGGAACCAGTAAGAAGCAATATGTCATTGGGAACCAGTAAATGAAATGTCAAAGTATGATAGATTGGCCCAAGCTAGAATCTAAAATCTGTCTTTTGTAGCATGTTGATTATGATTGAAAGAACAGCAAATGAGAATAATCCTTCTGACTGGAGGAAGACAAATTGATAAACAGCTTTTGAAATTATATAATTATACAGTTTAGTAATTTAAGAATGTTAAACAAGTCTACATAATATATATGTTAAATGACAACATATTGTACCTTTATCATTTAAGGGTCTTAATTTCAGTGCACCTATTCATCTAGCCGGAACAGTTAATTCCAACAATCTTAGCCATAACAACAGATCTTCTATTTCTAGTGTCTGTTACCACAAAGAAGCTGGGGGATTGCAGTTTAGACTATCCAAATGGAATAGATCACTACCTGTAGTCAGATGACAAACAACCACAGCTTCTTTCAGAAACAAACTGGACTCATCTTTTCAGACTATGCAATTCTCTTCTCTGGTGGATGCCGTTTTTAGGTGTTTACCTCTTTCTTTTTGGACTATCCTTTTTTAGACAATCATGCACATTAAAAAGAATTAGAGTATCTTACATCAATTTGACACCACACTATACAAATAAGTTAAGTACGTTCAGTGTTTACCATTTTTCGATTAATGTAGTATTAATTATTGTGCATAGGGCTCAACTGTATATGGTTTATACAACTGCACAAGTACAGCCCAAGCACCAGTGACTGATATTACCCTAAATATATCATGGAGGACCTTTTATCAACGTCCCTGAGGTACTTTAGCATGCCACTAGAGATAGGGCCCAGTGACACTGAGAACTGCCATTTCACCAGAGCCACTATGCATCTGCTTAAACCTGGGACTGAACTCAGGTCGTCTGGGTTACCCAGTAGGCCACAGTTGCCTATGATAAAATGAATTAATAAAGTGAAAAGGTGGACAAGTCGTGAAACTTTTTGTATATTGTTGGGGATTTTTTGGGGGGAAAAGTTTCTTGTTTTGCGCCTTAGAACATCACAAACACAGTTTCAAAAGAAAGACTGAACGTTTCTAAATAGCTTTTATTTATTCTTCTCTACATGCATTTATATACAAATATTTACAAGCTGTTCTCCCAACACTATGTTTCTCAAGTCAAAGACCTGTTCTCTGCTCATATTTCTCAAGTCGGAGACCCATTCTGTTCTGTCTATACATTTATTTATTTATTTGGGGTTTTATTTCGCTTTCAACACTGTACAGGTCATATCACGACGGGTAGTTGGAAGGGCAGATGAAACCAGTACATATAGTTGGTCAAGGTTCTGTACTGTAAACTGCCGACCAACGGCAAGCAACTACCAGCTTTCCCACTTGAGGTTGGGTCAAGAAGTGTAGTCCGATCTCAGAGATGGGAGGCGAGAGTGTTACCACCCTGGCCCCCAGTTCTGTTCTGTCTATACAGTGGAATGCTCTGTCTTATATATAGGCAAATTTGACGGCCAGGCCACATTTGGCACATTTATGACTTGGCCGCAACTTGTGGATACAACAATACAATTCAAAATTTACAATCCTGTTGCTTTGATCATAAATACGGCACACAGTATACATTGCGACTACGGCTGCTCTATGTTTGCAACCACTCTATTACCACAGCCTCTCTGCCCATTACATTTACAGCTATGCTATATTTAGACTATAATCACCATCAATGTGCAACTTTTGTTCAATAGTTTACCTTCAGTGAAATATCTTGTTATATCCTAAAATTACATTATTTTAAAACAAAAAAAAATCACAACAATATCTTCAATAAATATTTTTCCATGCATCAATCACCCTAAATAAATGAGCCTTATTTCTAAGGTAATAAACATTTGATGTGCTCCTGTTTTGGCACGCATATCAATAGCATATTGTGATTATTAAAACAAAACCCAATGCTAAATCTTTACATCTTCTAATGCCATTTCGTCAAACCAAATAATAGCAAGTTTCAAAAAGTAATTTACTTACAAATATTTGCAGCATTTGTAAATGGCAGAAATTGATCCCATTTACATTTTCCAGTAAACCCCCACCATATATATTAGGAAATAACTACGATAAAACACAGGACAGATTATTAAGGAAATCCAAAAACTAAATAAACAATATCTTTTTACAGAACCAACGTGCTAAATGTACTGATTTATTTTTTCTCTCTTTTTAAAAGCCAGATTGAATGCTAGACTAGCAATGTAAATGTTTTTGAACTTTATTAGATAAAATTTGGTATTTATAACTTTCTTTACGCCCCAGTTGAATCTATGGGAGGTATTTTCAGTGGTTATAAAGGTCCGGGAAAACTGCCTTTGAAACCCAGCTACCCACCCCAACACCGCAGTCTATTTTCGAGGTAGAATGCCAAGCAATACCTCAAAAACTGTAACTTTTAAGTTTATTTAAAAACATTGTATTACTAACTCTTTCATGCACCTCCATATATTATAATGAATAATTTCACAGTGAAAGAACAAACATTTTTATACTACCTATTACATAACAATGATCGCAATAAGGAGAGTATGTCACCTGTCACAAATGTAAATTGTATTAATAATTTAAGTATCTGTGCACCATGGAATATTGAAAACTCTAAATTGAAGCAATTTATACTCATTGAACGCTATACCTGGGAGCTTTAATATTTTCATCCGATCAAAGATAGTCTGGAATGGGGACACCAAATTCTGACAGAAAGCAGTAGAACAGCTACAGAACACTTCCTTGCATTTATGCGTCAAAGGTCAAAGCTGGGGTTTTACGTCCCATTCAACATTCAGGGTGATATTAGGACAGGTTCTAAGCATTGCCACTTGTGGGACTGGAACCCACAGAGGTGACAGCCTGTGATTAGATGCAAAACTTGCTAACCACTAGACCACTGAGGACCTCTCACTAATTATGGTAGCTGACCTTCATAACTCCTATAGCAGGATTTATTTATTTATTTATTTGGGTTTTTATGTCGCTTTCAACACTGTACAGGTCATATCACGACGGGTAGTTGGAAGGGCAGAGGAAACCAGTACATACAGTTCGGTAGGGTTCTGTACTGTAAACTGCCAACCAACGGCAAGCAACTACCAGCTTTCCCACTTGAGGCCGTGCCGGGAATCGAACCCCGCCCTCAGAGGTGGGAGGCGAGAGTGTTACCACTCTGCCACCGTGGCCCCCGATCGGAGCTTTAAAATCACCACATTTTAGCCATAGATCATACGAGGACTATGGGTGAGACATGGCTAAAATAATTGGAACAAAGAGTTCGAATATCTCAAGACTAAGAAGAACACATTTTAAAAAACACACACACACACACACACCCCCACCACCACCGCCAGCATGTAAAGCACACAAAGTGTATGAGTATGGAAAGCCTACCGGCATGATAAAAGTTGAAGAATTATTTAAAAGAAACCATTTTGTATTGTCCTCTATTGTATCACCGTGTTGTTCTGACTATATTGGTCAGTTCAGAATTTTATTTCGTATAAGCCAGTGGCTAAATGACACCAATGAATATTACTTTGTGCCAATCTCCAAATGCCTTGTACCTTTCCACAGTCAAACAATGCATATTTGCTTCCAGCACAGAAGGAATCAAGACACTTTAAGACAACAGCAAATAACAATTATGTGGGGAGAGAATCCAACTATTGACGTCACACAAATGTCCAGACAAATGATTGATAGAACAGAGAGAACTGCTCGCTTGCAGGACTTCCCCCTCAAAGGAAATAGACTATGTTTATACCGTTGAATATTTATGCTGCCAAAACATTTGTTAATATTTTCATATCCAACATTATGTTGGAGTGACACAGAAATTTGGATTGCGTTATGCAGACAGGCAAATAGTGAATAAAAAGTTAAACTTGAATGTTTATTCTTATTTATTTGGATTTTAACGTAGCTTTCAACACATTGTATAGATCAATGATGAGAGGTAGTTTTATTGGCATAGAAAACCATTACATATAGTTGGTCAAGCTCCAGGTTCTGTACTGTAAACTGCCGACCAATTGCAAGCAACTGTCAGCTTTCCCACTTGAGGTCAGGTCAGGAACCGAACCCCAAGTTCAGAGGTGGGAGGCAAGAGTGTTGGATCCCAAGTACTGGCACATATATAGTGGCTCAGTTCAGCACTTAAAATGGCTGTCATCTGCCATTGGGTCCCATCCCCAGTGGCAGGCTAATTAAAAAACCTCAAGGATATTGATAAATGGTCATCCCTGAGCCTGTATCTTTCAGTAATGCCCTATTCACACTATGGGCGATACATTCCATGGTTAAAGGTTTTACTCGGCGGTGGATCCTCCAAGGAAGCCATATACCTTCCGAGATTTAGTGTATCATTCATACTACAGCCAGTATAACCTGTGGTTTTAGGCGTTGGGTGAAATGCCCCTGTCCTTCAACTACCGTTCAAGGTTTCGGTTGTGAATTGTGACACAGTGGGGAGATGTTCATTTACCCATGCTCACCCTATGTTGCCATGTTACACCAAAATGTGACCAGGAATACCAGTTGACCAATTTTCCTATATACCTGTTAGCCAGTTACCCTATATACCTGTGGACCAGTTACCCTATATACCTGTGGACCACTCAACCTGTCTACCTTGCACCAGTCAACCAGTCTGCCTGTTGATCAGTCAACCTGTCTACCTTGGGCCCAGTCAAAGTGTCCACCATGCTCCAGTCAAACTGTCTGTCACCCCTCAACCAATCTGCCTGCATTCACCCTGTGTATCTTTGTACCATTCAACCTGTCTTCCTTTTGAGGAACCAACCTGTCTACCTGTGGAATAGTCAACCTTTCTACCTGTTGACTGGTCATCCTGTGTAACTTTGTACAACCTGTCTACTTTATAACTAAACAACCACCCTCCCAGTAAACCAGTCAACCTGTCTACTTGCTGACCAATAAACCTGTTAACCAGTTAACCCTCTATCATGCATTCAACTTAAGAGTAATTATATTCATATATAAATCACACAATAAATCTGATTGCCCTTTATAACTTCTGGGATGAAAACACAGATCCTCTGCAACTTATTTCTCGTGGCGGACAGAAAGACAAACTAACAGACAAAATAGGTTGCAAGCATCATCTTTTTAAAAGGTTAAATTTAATGTAAATAAAACATAACACAACGTGCATCAAAACAAAAGTTGTAATTTGGAGGGACATTTTTTTTCATCATTCAACTCCTGGTTATTAATTCATGTATAACTTCTTTTATAGTTACCTCGACCAAGGAGGTTATGTAATTGACGGAATGTGTTTGTCTGTCTATTTATCTGTTTAACTAGAAAAGCTATGGACGGATTTTGATGAAATTTTCAGGAAATATTGACAACACGACACGGAACAGATGAGTAGATTTTGTTGATGATTTGCATCACCACCTGGATCCAGGAATTTTTAAAAGGGATTATTTTATCATTGCACACATAGGCAAATATTTTGGGGTGTTGTACCTTGGCAGAGGTATGCGCTCTTCGAGTGCTCTTGTTTGTTGTTGTTTTTTTTCAAATTATTCTGAAGCATAAGTCCCCCAAACACTTGAACATACCAGTGGTAGCAATCGTGAAAAATGCACTATAAAAAGTAAAGATTGAATCACCAAAGCACCAGTTAGAACTAAGCTTTTCAACTGACAGCGTGCCTAGTATGTCTACAACAGAAAAAAAAAGAGAAAACTTGTGGCCTTGCAGTGTGTAACGTGTGAATGAACTAGAAGTATTAAAGTTTGTTTATTAGTGTTTGTATTGTTGGGGATAGTTCAAGACATTAAACAATAAATTGACGTGAATAAGGTGTGGAAATAGTTGTGTTATATGGATTAGATTAGGTTTTGGATAGAGTTTGTTTTTCATAAAGGACTTTGTTGTTTTTGTCCTGTATGAATTGGAGTTGAATAAGAAACCTTCTGACTCACGAAATGATAGACAATGAACTCATCCACGCTCCACAGGTAAGGTAAATATATAATACTTTATTTATTCGATAACAATTCCTACAATCATGCTTTACTTAGAGTGTATTAGACTTTTTAAAGTTATTCCCCAGGGTACCACTGATTATTGCTTTACCCAAAAGCTGATTTTTATTCTTTTGGGGTTGTCTGTCTCCTCGTTGTCATAATTGTTTACATATTTCCCAAAAATATTTTTATGGAATTTACTGGCATCTCTAGAAGTACTAATTAAGTTAAAGAAGCACCAAAGACAATATGTATGTAAACTACACAATCTTTCTCAACATTTTAAAAGGGTAAGGCCTCTTCTATAGTTTTTTGTCAATGTGCTTTTTTATTTAGATTTTCACAGTTTGAAATGTCATCAACAAGTACCATCAGTTTAGTTAAAGGGCTATGTCATCACATTTGTTTGGGTGGGATATTAGATATCTTTAAGTGGAGTTGTGGCGTCATGGTCATATGTAGGTTTTTAAGCACGAGCTCTTGCAAGGTGCATGCTTCTTGGAATCACTATTTTCTTGTCTCCGAACTTTCATGAATTGTGTGGCAGCGTGATGAGTATTTGTCTGTTCACTGAAGTTAAGCTGCAATGGGCTACTCTAGTACTGGGATGGGTGCACTTCTTGTGTCTCTGATGGCTTTGTGGCTCGCACTAGTATACCAAAACCCCTTTCTGCCTTGCTTGTTATCAAGTTTTATTGCCATCAACCATGTTATTGCAAGGTTTCAGACTTGTGACGTCATCAGTACATGGTCAGGTCAGCATGCATGTTCTCCTGGAAAGTTTGTCACTTCAATCTGTGCAAAGATGTATGTGTATAAATCACTAAGAAAGTAGTATTCTGTTTTCAACCACATTTGTTTAATTGTCTGTAGGACAATAGTCTGGTGATAATTTTAATAGAGCTGAGTTTGAAATAAGAAATAAGAAAAACAGAAATAACATATCCCTTGCAAAAGTTACTTGTGGCTAATTTAGGATCCTTGTTTCTCCAAATTTAAGGGGATCAAGGATTAAGATTAGGCTTTAAGTTTACTGTTAGTGATAATTTTTTTGTCACAGGTAGGCCAGACGTGTGTCAAATTCCATATGGTAAAACATTCAGAAAAATGAATTAAATAAGTCTTTGTACATTTTAATGTCCCAGCTCTGAGGCCGGGGTTCGATCCCCGCCATGGCCTCAAGTGGGAAAGCTTGTAGTTGCTGGCTGTTGGTCGGCAGTTTAGAGGTACAGATCCCTGATGAACTCTATGTATTGGTTTCCTCTGCCCTTCCAACTACCTGTTGTGATATGACCTGTACAGTGTTGAAAGCGACGTAAAACCCAAAATAAATAAATAAATTGTACATTTTAATGAACATACAAGGACTTCAAGTGTTGATAGCTTTCCATGTTTGTCGTTATACCCTATTCACATTACAGACGGTATCACCTGTGGTATCCCACGTTTGGTGAAATGTCCCTGTCCTTTAATCACCGTCTGACGTTCGTATGCGACCTTGCGAGTCAGTGGCAAACTGTCCATTACCTTGCAAGTCCCATGGTTGTTTTTAAAAGTTTCAATTTTCTGCTTCTGATTTTTGTACAATGAGCACAGACAATTCCAGGCATGCGCATATCAATTTCTTACTACGGTAACCGAAGGTGTGGTCCACAGTGTACATAAGGTAGTGATTCGATCACCTTTTGATGTAATATGGCGACATAGGGTGTGTTAAGGTATTGGTCGTTTCACCACATGTTCGTCTGATGGCTACCGAAGTTAAGTTGAGGTTAATGAAGGTTGCTTCTCGGTGACAAAGGTTTGTAGTACTGTCATCCCACTGTTATTGATGGTTAAAAACCATGTCCAATCAGTCTGTCTGTAGTGTGAACAACTCAGACGAAATGGGAAGACCTGGGGGCGGTTCCTCCACTGAGAAAAACCGTTAACAGCGTGATGCACCCCGTGTAGTGTTAATGGGGAATAATATGTACCTGAACAGATGCATGCCATGAGAGAGTGATTTTTGTGCTGATGAATACCTCATGCTCAGTTTCATATGTTGGGTATTAAATTTATCAAGTCTTGAAATATATACATTAAATGAGTATTGATTGTAGTGCATAACGTTGGTCGCATAACAGGAGGTTTTGGCATGGAAAACCTTTTAAAAACAATTAAGGTTCCAGTGTATTTGCATCGGTGGAGATTTTGAGATGACATCAAATCCCACAATTTAATACAAGTAGAAACTAATAATCAGTGAAAAATTAAATTTCCAAGTATAGACTACTTGAAAATCTGTTAAATTATTTAAAATCCAGTGATTTACTATGAAACAAAGGTGTATGAGTCAAATATACTGAAAGCAGGTAAAGTGTAAGAAATACTATATAGGTTTAAGTGTATAATTTAGCCTAAGTAATGGGAAAATGTGACTTTCATAGAGCTGCCAAATGTCAAAATCGTGTTAATATCATGTGGGATTTCTCGTGATGGGTTTCTGTCATTAGAGGCGTGAATATTACCTATTCACTTCATCAATTAGAGAGATGAAAAGCCCATAATTGATAGGATCTGTGTTTATAGAATCTGTGTTTCTGTCTCATCATCAAAACCCAATAAATGCATGGGGATGTCCAGTTTTCCAGTAGTTGCTCCTACTGAATGGAAAGACTTAATCAAGCTGTCAGAAGACAGAAAACTAGTATCACTGGATTTGAGGTGAAAGTTTAGGGCTTTCCTCTTCAGACTTAGCCTACCCTCCCTTCATAGTCTTCTCGCGTGTCAGTTTGATTTCATTTATTTGGGATTTAACGTTGCTTTCAACCCATTGTATAGGTTATGCCCCTGTTCTACCACAGGACTAAGGCTCCTGATTAAGGTATTTTTGGGGATCTGTTTCCAAGAAATGTAGAATCCTGGACAGTCTGCTTGAGTCTGTATGGATCTGTTGTGATATGCAAAAAAATCAAACATGTTTGATATTTGCCACGACTGTAACCAATCCAATGTCACCCCTACCTACAAATTTCCCAGTCCCAGGCTTCCTGAGGCCTCCTCAAACCCAAATTTACACAATCCTGTGTTGTCTGAAGTGCCCTAGGACTCTTAATCCCAGGACTCTTAGTCCCAGGAGGCTTGGACTCAGTCCCAGGCCTCAACAAAAATCGACCATTGCTGTTTGAGGAAATCGGTTATTAGTCCCAGGAGAACTGAGGAAGCCTCAGACCAGTCTGAGACCCAGTCTGTATATCCCGGCAGGATCAGGGTTGAAACCGATCATAATCGTGGCTTATTCACTTCATAGTCGGTGAACTATCGCGACTTGTCTGAGGACGTGTCAGACTTCCTGGGTCTTCCTGAGGACAATCTATGTTTGATCCCAGCCCTGGAACAGGATTCCATTTCCCCACCCATTTTTCATATTTTTCACCAACTGTCCCAGGACAAATCGGGACTTAATCCTTTGGTGGAACAGGGGAATTATATCACAATAGGTAGTTTTGAGAACAGAGGCAACTGCTTAATACTAGATTGTCCAGACTGAGCAATTTAAACTGTTGGAAGTCGGTAAGCTACTACCAGCTTTTCCCACATTTGGGTCCAGGGTTTAAACCACAGACCTCAGAGATGGGAGGTGAGTTTGTTCTCACCTATCAGATGCTTACTTCGAGATGCATTTCTTCTGGTAATTGACCTGTTTCTTTTTGAATAACATACTTCCTTACATATCATATTTTGGTGACAGTTAAGGTTTTACATTCCGTTTGTGTGATTAGAGAGATGAAAAGCCCATAATTGATAGGATCTGTGTTTATAGAATCTGTGTTTCTGTCTCATCATCAAAACCCAATAAATGCATGGGGATGTCCAGTTTTCCAGTAGTTGCTCCTACTGAATGGAAAGACTTAATAGACTTAACAGTTGTGGTCATAATATTAGGAAAGACTCTCAGTGTGCCCCAGATATTGTCACGAGCTGGATTCAAAACCATGATCACAGTGGGGAGGGCCAAACCGTTTCCACTTTACATGGTAGACAACCTTAAGATCTCCCCCTTTCACAGCCAAGCAAGTTGAAGAGTTATAATGTGTTTATATAAGACCCAAGGACAGATCTTTCAAGCAGGGAAGTACATAACACCCTTGCCTATATTGGCTCTGTACACTCCTGGACTGCCAGGCATTCCTCTTAAGGTCGTCTGGTTAAAGACTTGTGTTTAGTTCTGGGAGTAATCCAAAGGCACTAGAATTAAATCCCGGAAGAGACATCACAATTTACAATTTACAAAGAAAAATCTTCCCTGGAGACCAATCAAATTAATTGAACCCAGCTTCTTTAGTACAGTATTTTAACGCAATCACCCTTACCTTTAGGTGTCTCTGTAGCAATGACCCATGCTTAACAAATGGCTCCACCAACAAAACAACTGTTGTACTATTAAATACAGAGCTAAGGTAATCTAGGTTCCAACTAAATGAAAACTATAACTATAAGAAAACATTCTTATAAGAAAACATTCTTTTTCTTTTGGCTAACCACATTTGCTTTCCACTTCTCAGATACGGGATTCATTCCTTGACCTGATCTTAATTTTGCAAGTTTTTAGTTACTAGCTATGGATTTAGTACGAATCTTGATCAATAAGTGTAAAGTTCTTTCCCCAATTATAAATCCAACCATAGATCCAGATTGATTTTATTTTTTTCCAATAGAGAGGTAGGCTCGCCATCCACTCATGCATATGGAACAGGGACATTACCCTGTCAGTAAAAAATGAATGAAATCCCCATTTTATCTGTTTCAAGATAAAAAACACCAGACTCCGACTCTGGTTTACGAGCACGATAAAAGTACTTATTAGTTTACTAATCTAATCAAGACTCCCCAAAATGAATGCAGCTCAATTATGGTACCGGGTGTATCAAAACATGTTTTAGCCCAACAATATATCCAAAAAGATAATTAGTAGAATGGTCCTAGTACTCGTTCAAAGCACACAAGGCCTCTGACAAACAAAATTTTAACACATTAGATAGTTACAAAGTAGTTTGATTAGGATGTCATTAAGGAGATTGAACCATTTCTCGTAATTTGGCCCTGTATATTGTCATTAAAACACTCCCTTTTTCGTATATATTGTTAACACTAAATGCAGTCAGCACAAACAAAGCTATCATTTGTACTTCAGACATCACCAAAGGACATCTACTAATAACCATAGCCCAAGTCTAAAGTGTTATTACACTCCGGGGGAAACAAAATCTGTCCCACTTATTCTCACCCCTAAAATGCCTCTCTCCACCCCATTAACAGAATTCTATCAACCTGACGTCATAGTTCCTGCCAATTTCCGGCTTACTCCTTCCGCTATCAAATTATGATCAAGATGGTAGGTTTCTTGCCCCAAACCATCTTTGTTATTAAAGCAACAAGACGCAGCTGAAATATGGCAAGTATATTAGAGATTAAGAAATGGGGCTCTGCAATGCATGAAAAAATCCCAGATGTTTCACCAGGGGAAACTTTTGATGAAATTAATATTGGGTAAAGTTTGTAACAATGGGTATATTTTTGTATATTTACACATTTATAAAACAGGTAGCATACATGTATAAAGAATATAGAGGTAAATACAGCCTAAAATGGATTGAAATTTTGAGAAACTAAATTTCCAGTGTTTCTCCAAGGCCATTGAATATCACAAGTCAAAAATAGCATCAAGAAAATCTAAGTAATATCAGGGAGGAGAATTTTATCATGGTTTTAAGTAAAATCCTCAAACAAATGCAATAATGTTTGTTCAGTTTCAAACTTTACTGGTTTTTTGACTGACAATTATTGCTATAGTAAAAAAATCACCCAAGAGCTAGCAAGGTCAGTTTAATTTATACTTATTTACATTCCTATAATTGAATAACAAATCTGAAAGGATTACAGGCAAATGCTAATGCATTAGATCATCTATTTGTACCACTCGTTGCAATTATAAAATATCAATTCTAATTCGAATAGTATTTTTATAATGCTTAATTTCCATCTAAAGACAGACTCTAGGTGCACCATACAGGAAAAAGCAGAAAACTATTAAACTATTAACCTGAGACTTAGCAGGGGTCAGCGCCATGGAGTGAGACTCGAAAAAGAACCCAGATATTACGGTGGATATGCTTGTGTGAAGCGATAGGTTTTGAGCTTCTTTCTACATGAGTAGAGAGAAGTGGCTGAACATACATCATCAGGCAAATCATTCCAAATCTTTGGAGCATAATAAGCAAAACTAAGGTGAAAATGTTTGGTAAGACTTATTTACTGAAGTGGCAAAGCACATAGTTTGATAAAAGTTAAGTGTACCAAATACTATGGAGTTATTTTAATATATGTCTTGCATTAAATATTTGCAACAAGTACTCCAGATGCCTTGGTTAAAAGCATGTTCCTTCTGTACTTTATTATTTATCTGAAACAAAGTGTCTATTCCCCTGAAAAAAACCTCCTGGACGACAACTAAGCCAGGGGCCTAATTCAAAGCATTGTAAGCCTGTATATTACATTATCTCCTTTAAAAAGTAGCAATTTCTATGAAAACAGTTAGAAAATAAATCAATAACATTATTTTATTGATGTTCAAAATTTTAAAATGAAGAAAATATTGAAAAGTTTTTCATAACCAGACAAAAAGAGGTTAATCATCATCAGTGGGTACACAGTCTATCATTCATGATTTCTTTTCATTGTTATTTCATTCTATGTTACTTTCTAGTCGCCATACTCAATAGACAGATGGAAACGGAATAAGCATATTTAAATCTGCAATTCAGATGAAGTTTTCTTTTACTTATAAAATATGTTGCCTGTATTTTTTGCGCAGTTATTCAAAGCTTTTATTCACTATGAAGGTAGCATACCATAACTGTCAATGACAACTTATAATGACCAAATCTTTCAAGTACACTTTCTGCATGGAAACTTTTTCTTCTTCTTCTCTCTTTGTATCTATTTAAATGAATCAAGAGCTGCAAATTAATCAATCATATTCTCTGACTATCAAGCTACTGTTTCTTTCAAACATGTTTGATTATATCAAAACACAGAAGGACATTAATTGAAATCAGTTCACTTTTCTGTTTGACAGAAAATTAATAGACTTGATGTGTGTTCTCAACAACCATTCACTTCTTACATGAGGTTTTGTGTAGGGGAGGCTATACCTTATGAGTCCATGTTTCACCTACACCGACCACTGATCGTTAATGTTGATTTTATTGCATTCATTTTGAATATAGCTACATCCAACATTACCTTATATCGCTGTTCCTGTTTTTAAACTTAGCGTAAAACTGATTTGAAACTTGGGCTATGGCTAATCATGTCAAATTTAAGGTCTAATCATGTCAAAAACGATCAAGGAAACTGTCTAACCACATGATTTTCAGTGCAACTTAAAAGGTTTGGCTGACCATTTTTATACTTTTGTTTTACGATTTACAAAAATCATTCTTAACACCCAACCCCTGGTACCAGTCTAGTGCAGTAATTGGGAGATTCTTACAATTAATCTTCTCTTGGATTAAGATTACTCTGCTCAATTTTTACAGAGAGGAAATTCAGTTAATCATAGCAGGAAGAAGGTTAGTAAAAACAACCTTACGGAATAAATGATTTGGTGGTTGAGGAAAATGCTCACTTGTAAAGGTTCTTAAACATGTTTAATATCTCGGACAAGTGTCTTTGATCACCACAATAATGCCTCTAACCTTCATGAGTAAAAAAAATAAGTTATAGAACCAATCAGATTACACTGAAGTTATAATTAGGGTGGTCTCCCTAGAAGACAAAATACCCAATCCTTTTCGTATAGACTCAGACTGTGTGGATATTTATTATCCACCACAAGCTGTGTTTGACCTATATAGGGGTACATGCAGATCAGCTGTACAGATATTTATTATCCACCACAAGCTGTGTTTGACCTATATAGGGGGACATGTAGATCGGCTGTACAGATATTTATTATCCACCACAAGCTGTGTTTGACCTATATAGGGGGACATGCAGATCGGCTGTACAGATATTTATTATCCACCACAAGCTGTGTTTGACCTATATAGGGGGACATGCAGATCGACTGTACAGATATTTATCATCCACCATGAGCTGTATTTGACCTATACAGGGGTACATGTAGATCGGCTGTACAGATATTTATTATCCACCACGAGCTGTGTTTGACCTATACAGGGGTACATGCAGACTGGCTGTATAGATATTCATAATCCACCACAAGCTCTATTTGACCTATATATAGGGCAACACACAGACTGGGATATGTTTGCATTTCATTGGCACCAGTAATGATGCATAAGTGGAGTGTGGTAAAAACTTCATCAACAAATGTAATAGTAGTAGCATGTAGTATGAGACATTTATAATGTGCCAAATTGATGAAAACATCCTCTAAGGTGATGTCTGAGAAGGGATAGTCCGATTTCCGAAAAAAAGGTCCATGTGGACATTATCATCCAATAGGGCAGAAGGACTATGGTGGTGGATAGGCTAACCTATAAAGTAGGTCTTAAACTGTTGTCTAAATCCATTAATACTATAATGAGTTCTAACAGCCTGAGAGACTTTTTCCATTCTGTAGGCGCAGCAACTGCACAACTGGGTATTCCTATGCATTTATTTGGTCTGGTTGAGGACACTGAGAGGCGGTTACCCCATTTTTGTTTTTGTAAGCTACAAATTAGTTTTATATATTATAACAAAATGGAGTTTACTGAAGAGCTTCTGTCAGTTTTATGTTTTTGAATTTATTTATTTATTTGGGTTTTAACGTCCCTTTCAACACTATACAGGTCATATCACGACGGGTAGTTTTATGGGTAGAGGAAACCAGTCCATTCGGTTGGTCAAGGTTCTGTACCGGTTAACTGCCGACCATCAGTAAGCAACTACCAACTTTCCCACATAGGGTCTGGGGTTTGAATTGCAAACCTCAGAAGTGAGGGACGAGTGTGTTACCACTCCTCCACCGTGGCCACTATTTTGTTTTATTAAAATCCATGCAAAAATTGTCTTTCTTAGCTCTGATATATGAAACATTTAGTGGATTTTTGTTGTCCCACAAAATCGTGTGTATAACAAAAATAATTTCAAGAATATATATAACATCTGCCAATATTTTTGCACAACAAACTTGCATACAATAAAATCAGTCAGAGTGGAATGTGGCATGGACCGGATTCTGGTTCATGAAGGATAGAAATATATAAATTATGAAGATGAACAATATAATATGTCCCTCTCATCTTTATTCATTATATTTATTCCAATTATGTTCTCTCATGCTTTTAGGAATCGGTTTCAAGCGTTCATAGAGCCAGAAGTAATCTTAGTGGCTTTCATCATATCCTGTACAGGAATGATCACAGTTGTGGGATAAAACTTTAATATCATAACAACATAGTTATCATAACAAATGTGTATTGGGTACCAGATACAACTTGTTTATTAGAATACTTGTTTATAAAACAAGTTTAAAGCAACCCTCGTGATTTGAAATCAGTATCAAGGCAAACAAAAGAATCCCTTGGATTCCTATTGCATAGTGGGCCTGATTAGACCTTAAAAACATTTATAGATTCCATCCAAGAAATCAAAAAGGAAGGTAGCTTGACCTCTGAAGCAGGAAGAGATGTGTAAACATGGTAGCTCTCCACCCAAGTTATACACAACCCTGAACTTTCAACTGCTTCCTAATTGTTTTGCCTTGGTGGAAAGTGTAATGATAAAAAAGCTCTATCGTGTTGTAATATATGGCATTTGCTGTGTTATTCCCCTGTCACAGTAAAAGGGTTATTGGTTCCAGTTAGAGGTGTACCATATAACTCCTCATTCCTCCCTGTACTGTCACACTTTTTTCAGTAAACTTTGCATACTGTGAGATAAATAGAAAAAAATAAATAGATATAAATAGATATATAAATAAATAAATAGAAAAAAAAATAGAAAAAAACAAGTGTCCATATCTTAGCATTGAATCAGCTGGCTGATGCTTACAATGAAATATACTTGAACGATTAATATGGAATGTTTGCTATATAGAAATGTCACATGATTTTCAACTTTAAAATCATCATTCATTAGATAAAATTAGCATTATTATATTTACTTTTTTAAAAACTATATATAAACTGGTAATAAAGTGTTGAAGTAACAAGACACACCATTTTCCCCTTAAAAATAAAAATCTTGGTCAGGTCCTTGAATCTTGCTTAGCCCTTTGATATTTTTCTCCAACTTGGTTGTCAGGGGACCTACAGGCCATACATTCTACACTTAGGCAGTGTTATATCACCTTCTGATACTGGGTCCTACCACCAGTGGCAGGCTAAAGAACTCTAGGGAAGTTGAATAATAGTCATCCCTAAGTCTTTACAAAAGGGGAATGTCAGTTACTAGAGAGCTTGGACCGCACTTGTGCAGTTTAGATGTGTTAAATAGTGCTTTGAGGTCTGTAGTAAGGAAAATGTTGCTCTGAGTTAAAAAAAATATTCCATATAGTACAAAAACTGCCAAATGATGGAAATGGGATAACTTAATTTCTGCTTCTCCCCACAATAACTAGACACGCACCTCAACTAGACACGGAACAAAATGTAGAATACTAATTAACAATTGCTTATTATTGGCAGCATGTATGCGTTTTCGAGGAAGTAACATACCATATAAGGTAGCCCAAATGACCATGGACATAAATTAATTTTATTTCCGGAATCTCCTCATATATTTTATGAATTTTGCGTCAAGTTGCGGGATACTGATTTGAAGTGGAAACTATATTAATGCCCTTCAGAACACTGTGAAAATTTTATTCGTGTGAATGTTTATGGATAAAGTAGATCTAAAACTTCAACTTTTGTCAATGTATATTTTAATTAAAACAAGGCTGAAAGGGGTTTCAGTCTACTAGCACGAGCCGCAAAACCATCGAAGACACAACTAGTACACCGAAGCGGTCACCCATCCAAGTACTAACGTAGCCCATTGCCACTTAACTTCAGGGAACAAACACATACTCATCACACAGCACAACAATTCATGAATGTCTGGAGACAAGAAAAAAAGTGATTCCTAGAAGCGCAAGCCTTGCTAGAGCTCGCACTTACAAAAAAGGGTTGAAACAAGTATGAATTAGGATTTTGTGTTGAAGGGCTGCCAAGTTACGACACTAAGCAGTAATGTGACAAAATTTGTAACATATGAACATGTCCAGAAAGGAGTTTGTGCAAACCTCTGTTGTCAGAACCACAGCAAAGAAGATTCCAGCCAATGTAAGGTGGGAAAGCTGGTAGTTGCTTGCTGTTGTTTTCAGTATATAGAACCTTGACCAAATGTATGCTGGTTTTCTCTGCCCCCCCCCCTTCTACCCATCACAATAAAACCATTACAAAGTTACTAGGTGTGACGTAAAAAACTAAATAAATAAATATACCTATTTTTAACAACAAGGTTAAATAGATTACTGTTGTAACAGATTAGTATAAGGATAACAAACATGGTTTACACAACAGGTTCACAGAATGTTAATGTGTGTTCATCCAGACATTTTAGACTTCTCTCTGTAGACCCCACACATGTTAAAACATTGACTTTCCATTAGTGTTTCATTACCACATCAACAAAATTTGAATTCTAAGCAGAGAATCTACTTCCCTGCAAAACACAGTGCCAATTTATTGTTATGGAGTCCCTAAAGTGTCATACAGCTTGAGAAAAAGTATATGGATGTCAGTTCAGATTTTTAGAGGTATTTGGTCTGTGGTTGGAAAAACTATATAATGGTGGCAATGGAGGTAAAATTGTTGAAATGAAACAGTGATCGATTTTATATGTATATTTGTGCTATGATAGTTTCCAAAATTTTAAAATATATACGAGCCTTTAATTATGTAGGCTATAGATTAATTACATTATGCTCATTAGTGCAATGTTTAAAAATCGCATTATAAATTCCTGGATCGAGACGGTATTCCAGATCATCACTAAAATTATTCATTTATACCTTATGCAATTGTTGGCATTTCCTGCATACTTCATCAAAATCCGTATTGGTTTTGTTTTTGAGTTAATGTGCAAACAAACAGACAAACAAATAAAGAACAGACACACTCGACCAATTACATAATCTTCTTTGCTGAGGTCAAAATTAATGTGAAATATAAGCCTACTCACAGGAGTTCACGCAAACCTGTAATGGCAACTTTAACAACCTAGAAACATTACTAAAAAGCTCACACTTTCATGGCAATTAAATTGTCTTCATTTACAAATAGAATTTCCCTTTATTTACCACTAGAAGATACCAGATCAATCAATTTTCTGACATTTCATAACTGCCACTCCTATTAACTATTTGCACTAAAATAAAATAAAAGTCATTCATGAACATCATGACATCATTGGGACCTCTATCAAGGAAGTTTTATGTTTGACAATGGTGTGCGTTTGTTTGATTGTTTGCAAATTAAATCAAAATAACTCAAAAATGTTACTGATTTTATTGACATTTTCAGGAAATGTCAACAATGGTACAAGAAACAGAGATGATTTGACTTATTTTTGTGCGATCGAGTTTAACGTCAAAACCAGGAACTTGGATCAACTGTGATTTTGCTTGACCCATCTCTTCTGTCTCTGGATACTGAGATTTGTTCTACTGCTCCTCTGGTTATGTTGTGCCTTAGAGTCCTCTTGTATGGGGAGATGAAGCTCTATAAAAGTCCAATTAGAATAAAAATAATAGTATATATTTTCAGTTATTATATGGAGTTAGTAGAGCCAATCTAGACATTCTGTAAAAGGAGAAAAAACTCCTTCTGCAGCAGTGTTGTCAAAAGGGAGTAGAACTCGATATTGATCTGTGCCATTTGTTATAAGTTATAAAGACAAGAAATAGCATTCACGAAATTGTATTCAGTTATATGGCATATTGCCTTTTGTATAATGAATTGAAAAAAAATTGCCAATAATAGAACTTGTATTTCTGTTTTGCCCATATGGAAACATGAGACAAGTTTTATATTGACATCACCCTTGTTTTTGTTTTCATTTGATGGACCACCAAAAAGTACGAACCTCTGTAGTTCAGAAAATAAATCTATATTTAAATTGTAGTTTATTTATTTGAGATGTGAATTTCTTTTACACTTTTTAGCAGAAAATATGAATGCTAATGACGCAAATGACACTTGTTGAATTGTTTGAATTGTATTTTCTCCTATGCTATAAAAGAGAGATTTGTTGATAATTAATAAATAACATAATGTGAATACCTTGATGAATTATTTATTTCAATAGAAATATAGTCATGACATTTATAATGTATATGCAATCATACGAGGACATATATCTTATTTTCATTGAAATATCAAATGATAAAACTTATATATAATAATGAATAGTCCCAATACAAATTGTTTAACAATTTGGCATTTCTTTTGTGATTAATTGGCAACTTAAAGTCTCACAACAGGACATTGCCCAGTGTACATTTATATCAATATTTGTTTTTGATTTATTTGGTTTTAACGTCATCAAAACGGTGTAGTTTTTAAGGGCAGACGAAACCAGTACATACTATTTGGTCAAGATTGTGCACCTTAAACTGATTGGCATTGGTAAGGCACTACCAACTATCCAACATAGGGTCAAGGCCAGGGTTCAAACCACCAACCTCGGTCGTAGGAAGCGAGTGTCTTATTCGTTACACCACTGAGCCTCTGTTTAAATCAATTAGCTTTTGAATAAATTATTAATGCTAGGTGTTGCATAATCATCATGTTTTACAGAAAGAAAATTAAATGGTTTAAGCGTGTTTATTATATTTCCTATTTTATGAAGAGAGTATAGCGAAAGAGTGGTTTACACACTTCTCTCCAGCCTTCCAGGTCCTAGGATGAAATCCTGGCTAGAACTGAAGGGGGGAAATTTGGTACTGGCTTGGTGGCGTCCAATAGTTTTCAGGATTTTATCCAGTTGGTATGCAATGGTTTCCTCCATCATCTCAAATATCTGTGGTGGTGTGACCTATGACAGCGATTAATTGCTGTAGAAGTTCCATTGGATAGAGACTTAGAATCAAAGTAAGCATAAACTATAATCTAGTAAGTATTCTTGGAATCCATGTGACCAGTTTTATGTTTATAGCCTTGATGTTTCTTGAATCAACACCTTGCAACAAAGTTTTTCCTGAAAGCTTATAAATATTTAATTAGAAATGTCTTGGTAAATATATATACGTTGGTGTTTTAAGTCTGTGTACAACTTCTGAAATATCAGATTCTAAATTTGTAGCCTCACTTTGTCCAGATCAAACATATTACTTTTCAAAGTGGGAAAAACAAATGTACTTTGGTTGTCAAATATTATGTTAATGGTCATTAGCAGAGCTTTATGTGGTGTCATTCTATCTTTAAACTGATCAATATTTGTTGGTCGCAATATTTCTGTTTATAACCTTCTTTTAATAAGGTCAACTATATTTACTTATTATCTTCTGTCCTCACCAAAAAAAGTGATTTCACTTGCCACAATAATTGTGTCTACTTTTTTGGTCACATGATATCTCAAAACTGAGGTCGTATATGGGCTTGATATTTCTGTGAAATATAGACAATTGTCGAAGGTTACTTATTCCCCAATTCCACTGTCACATAATGCAGTCTCCAGCATCAGCTTATTGGTCGTACAACCCATCTTTTTCTTGGTGAAGGTAGCATTATCAAAATATTGTACATGTTCTTCCCATTTAAAAAAAAAAACAACTGTGAAAAACAACCTTAGAAAGAAAATTAGACTTATTATTGGATTTTAATGGAGAAAGTTTACCTATAAACAATATAATAACAAATTATTAGCGATAATGTAAGATTGTGGAGGGACACTTACGAAAGCATGTGCAATATGGAGTGCAGCACCATGAAATAAAAACTTCATTAACATCACTAGATGTTTGGAATGTGCACAGTTATGTATCACAAAAAGAAACTTTCTTTGTAGATACAATCAATTACTCTGGGTAAAGTTGGCTATCATTGTTTTTTGGCTTCTTGAAAGACTAAATGTCATTATACTAACCAATTTCAGTTGTGACCTATACACGACTTTGATTTAAACACATTTTATTGGCAATAAGGCAACATCAGCAAGGTTGCAATTATATCTAGCCCTGTGGCAGTGTATATTATGTACTGATGAAGTAGTGCTGAGGTTGTACAAATAGATCATTGTTGGCAGGAAAAAGATCAAAAGCATATCCATTTCTCTATGAATTAGTGGACTGCATTAGATATTTTCATCTTTTCCTCAGGTTTTGAAAAAGACAAGTTCAAGAATTACTAGTGTATTTACTGGTCGAGGTACTGTTCCAGTATCACCCCTTTCCATGCCATCATATCAATACATATTGGGGCTATCCACCGATTAATTTGTCCTTATAGCTCAAAAAAGAGACGTGGTTTCTTAGTACATAAAGTGAAATTGAAGAATGAGTGGCCCTGGATATAGGTCACCCATTCACCCCTTTAGGGTGTATACTTTAATACAGCTCGTTAAAGGCCATGGAAGATTTTCCAAACATTTTAAAAAGCTGTCATGAACACAAAATACTTTCCAAACTGTGTTAAATTGTCACAAAAATATCCTACACATATGCAAATCCGTCAAAATCACACTGAATGTGTTCAACCCAAATACAAGGCAGACAGAACCAGAACTGTGTCGGACCACAAAACGTTAAGTGCTGCAAAATGTTAAGTGGGGTTACAGTAAAGTTGCAAAACATAAAATACTGCAAAATATAGGGTGTGTTTCCATAGTGTAAAAAGAGGAGTTAAACTCTAAAGTTAAAAATATCATCAAATTTTAAAACTGGGGTGATTAAATTATAAAGTTTGAGACACCTACAAAACGTTAAGCTTTGCTAAACACTAAAGGTCATTTTCAACTCATAACTTAAAGCAATGGTGATTTTATTGTTAAAAATGTCCAAAGGGTGATTATCGTTTCTAGCACCTAACTTCTTTTGTTTAGTTCTCCAGTAAACATGAATGATGTTGTACCACCCAGATAACATACTCTTGAAAATTGCAAGCAAGCCACATTTTGCAGCATTTTGCAACTTTGCATTTTGTAACCCCAACTTTACATTTTGCAATGCTTTACATTTTGTGGTCCAACAGCTGAAGGTAGGTAAGCCTGTTTGGTTGAAGCTTGTGATTCCTGTATGGTAGGGTGTGTCCAGAATTACTTTCAGGCAACTGTGCAATTTTGAGCACAATAGTAATGGAGTAATTTAATCCATCCATGTATGAGTGTGCTAATATTTACATATTTTATGCAATGAATAAAATGATTAAAAATTAAAGCAAACACTTTGAACACATTAAATGAGAACCACGGACTTCTTTTACAATCCATCCATAAATGTAAGGAATTATACTGGTATGAGGATTATACTGGTAGATACTTTCTTGATAATATTGAATATTGAATAGTTACTTCGACCTCAATCACACTTTTCCAATAACAGCCCTCGATTCAACCCATTTTGGGAATGTATTTTTATCTGGGACCAGTGGTCTTCATTTTAAACAGTATTATCAATTTATAAGTTCCTCTAAACTACACATCCCAGATATTTCATTCCTGTCTTGAAAATGAGAAAGACTCTGTTATAATACAAGTGAAAGTCAAATAGATGGTAAAGTGCTGAAGATCCTTCAGGATTTTTAATCAGCACATAAAAATACCAAGCAGTCTGGCTTCAGCTTTGCCTATTCTATTCTAAAGGCTTGGAATGAATTGCCTAATGATATCTACTTGGCCCTTATTCAGAAAGTAGCTTAAACCTCTTTGCAAAGAGATTCTGTTCTGATGTATATATAAATCTAATTATTTAAATACTTGATTTCATTTGAAAATTGCAAAATCATAGGTAGAGACATTTGAAAAAACTATTTTGTGTGCAGAAAATAGGTAATCTTTTATCATTCTCTCATATTTACACAATATATTTTTTTTAGTTTTGGAGTTACCTTAGATTAATAATTTCAACTTAAAATACCAATTGTGTCTTGTTAGCCAGATGCTAGAGAAAATTATTAATGAAACTTTAGCACTTATAACCTCAAGCTATTCAGTTAAGCTCATGAAACTTTGGTTAGAGAAGAGAATTTTTCTTTTAGGGAACAGTTACATTCATTTTTGTAGTTGGTAAAACAGTCAACAGCAAATGTAATGTTATTCCCAGTTTACCTCTTCACTAGAATCTCAAGGTCATTTAAGGTCATACGTTATTCACAGTTTTGAGAAAATAGGGGCACTATATACGCTAACAATTTTGTAGACATTTCATTTTGATAACATATAGTTTCTCACATTAAGTTGACATTATATCAGTTAGTAATGAATTGCTTATGCATTAAAAGCACCTTTAGAAATTTGGGTTATATTTATGAGCACACATCTGTGATGTTCATTGTGTAGTTTGATGATAAATTCAGTTTCCAGACATCAAAAGGAAGCCTGGCTTTTTATACTATGGATTTTCCATACCTCAAACCCCATTCATTGAGCACCAATAGATGTCTTCACCAGTTTTATGGGCTCTTATGTCAATCCACATAATCTGTGTCTTGGCATGATAAAACCCTGGCTATAAAAAGCCTCTTGGTTTCAATTAATTACAACTACTAGGGTCAGTGATATAAAGGATGGATATTAAGTGTTATTTACTCTTTATTCAAGTTAGTTTTTAATATTTTTGTCAAACATCCCATGTCTTTAAAGTGCAAGTAATGTGTCAGTTGAGAGCAGTGAAAGTGTTTCTGTTTTTTCATCTGGCTGTGCTGTTTAATTAATAGGAATCAACCACTAATGCTTAGGTATGGGAGCTGAGTTGAAATTAATTCCTTGTTAAAGAAATGTATCACAAGAGAGAACATAAATACCAGCTGAAATGCCCCCCTCCGCAATTATTATTTTTTATTGATTATGTTTTCAATGACAACAGAATAGCAGAATAGTATATGTCATACAAATAACAATAATAATAATAATAGAATATTATAGTCAACGTTATTAAAATTTGTATTTATTCATGTGTAAGCTGCTAATGTTTTACATTTTTGTTAATCTGTTATTTATTAATGATATTCTTTTCCCCAATTCATTTTTACTATTATTAATATTAAGTGATCTCCAGCCTATTCGCATCCATTTTTTTGACGTTATACAACCTAGTTTTAAGTTTACATTTAAGAATTTTTTGTATACCTCGTGGTCACATTCACACATTTTATAAACTGAAATCGGATCACATGCGGTTTATAGGTAGTAATTCTCACAAGATAAAGCCAATGTTATTGCAGCATAAAAACAACAGGAAATGCATAGAAGGGTGTACTATATAGAAGTTTAGTTACAAAATATCAGAAGTTTTTGATGATAGTTCATCCAATTATCTTATTTTTTATTATTATACTTAAGTAATAGTTTCAATTTTCCCTGTTTTGAAGTTGCTAGTATTGGCAGATGTTCTGTGTCTGTTCTATTACTCTAAATTTCCCTCTAGTGCACTCTCCACAACTATTGATGTCTGGGTTCGCACTTTACGGGTGTATCAAGTCAGATGTAACTCTGGCTGTGTTTATTACATCAAATGACATTGAGGTGAAATATCTGAAAAAAATTACTTTCGTGTTTTGATGTGTAGATATTTTATAATCTTGTAATA
Source organism: Sabellastarte sp. h YS-2021 (assembly GCA_964017235.1). Taxonomy (NCBI): domain Eukaryota; kingdom Metazoa; phylum Annelida; class Polychaeta; order Sabellida; family Sabellidae; genus Sabellastarte; species Sabellastarte sp. h YS-2021. Next base: position 46,109,443 of record OZ024929.1, read on the forward strand.
ACATTGTTATCGTAGTTCTGACATGTTGGAATGTTTCACCAACATATGTCACATATTGAAACTATAACAGAAAGAAATTCTTAAAGCACCTGGAATGTCTGAATAACTGTGATCCTTGCTTCCTTTATCATCTCCCTCAGGAAGAAACTCATGATTGTTTGCCAAGGCCTTTCTGGCCGACCATATTTTTTTTTATTCAACTGATGTCTATGTAGTAATGCCCTTTGCCATGCCCATGGATGAATTTTAAACATGATAAAAATCCAGTATAGAATATAATACAAATAAACATCACAACAGTTTTCAAAAGTTTGAAATATCCAGCTATATGATCAATATAAGATAATATTCCAGTTCAACTTTTTTTACCCTGGTGTACCCATATTTTGATAGGTGTACTTTAAGTCTGGTACAGCGTGTAAGTCTTATAGATATAAACATCTGCAAGTTATATACATCATACAAATATACATATGTTAGTCTTTATATATATATTTGACATGGTTATAATTGGGACCTCTTATCGGAAATGTGTGACTGGGGTGAAAGGAATGGATCTTACAAAATGTGCCAAAATAAGGCATTGCAGAAATACAGTGGCCTTAATATTTAACCTTCATATAACTGAGATGTAGTGAAACCTTTTAACTGAGGTGTGGCAACTTAATTTTATAGCCAAAGAAATGTTTAGATGATGATTTTGAACTCTTAATAATCATCTTTGCCCTTAAAGAAAACTTGTCCCCCGAAACCTTGGTCCTATCACGGTACAAATTTGGCCCTATATGTTACAAACTTGGCCTTTTCATAAAAAAATTGGTCCCATATATTGCACAAACTTGGCCCAAATGTTATCAATAAGGCCTTTTTGTGCCACAAACTTGGCTCCATATGTTACAAACTTGACCCCGGTCAAACCGTTACAAACTTGACCCCAGTCAAACGGTGGCAGTAGTTTTTATGATCTATTGTGCAAAAAGCTTTCCCCCTTTTGTTGAATTATGTTGTTTACCTTACTTGTTAAAATGTTTGTTTTTAAAGATATTTAAACTGATTGTAATATCAGCTTAATCCAATTTTATAATACAATTGTGTTAATTATGAAAATAAACATTATGCCAGTCTGTAACTGGTTTATATATCCTTTATTAGTTTTATTCTTGCTAAATTTAAAGTGGCCAAATTTATGGAACAGGAGGGCTAAGCTAGTGACATGAGTTGGACTGACTTGTCTGACAAAACGGGTGTGAGTTTTTTTTAAAGGAATCTTTTACAGATTCCATTTAGAACAAACATCCTAGATTACTTGTTTGCATGTTTCTAGCAGACTTCATCACTTGTTTACGCTTGGCTTTTTGTAATCAATGTTGTTCTCTTAGTATTTGCATGTGGGCTGTTTAGTGCAGTCACCATCTTTTTTCATGTATTTATAAATATTCATTGAACACAGTGATTTTGAATCTCCCTAAAAAGTTCTTACCAAGCACAAGCCATCTCGATGAATTAATATGCTAGCCTGGTATTTTCATACTATGTTATGAGTACACTGGTTATTGAATATACCTGATGACATCCGATCTGCTGCTTCTCTTACATAATTCAGATCAAAATCGGATCTGTTCTACAAAGCTTATCCCCCTTAGCTTATAGTTTTCCTGGTTTCTCTGTTTTGGGTGACTTCTTTCACATGCGTTTAACAAGCATTTCAGAAAATATGGGTTTAAAAATGTTTGTGATAGAATGTTTTCAAGACAATGGAAATTTGAACAATTGAAACCATTTTAGAATGATGGGTATGAAAACCAGTAGCTATTGAACGTTTGTATAACATTTTCAAAGCAAACATTTATGAAACATTGTCAACAAATGTTGCTTGAGTGTATTATGTAAACTGTTTAAGAAACATTTCACGAAGAATGTTTGAAAAAACATTTCCAGCATAACCTTCATTTCTTCAGTTATTTTATAAATGTTATAAAAACATTTCCAGTCAAACCTAGTTTCTTGAGTTATTTTATAAACCTTTAATAAATGTTTTCAGCAAAAAAATGTATAGTGAATGTTTATGAAACATTTTTAAACATTACAAACATGTACCTAGAAATATTTAATAACCCAAAATATATGGTTTAAAAACATTTTGTAAACATTTAAACCATTTTAAAACTTATTTTAATATTTACTGGCTTATATATGTCAGGATCTATGGAATCCCGTTAGTAACAAATGAATTAGGAAAAAAATCTAATTACTTTGCATAGTTTTTGCAAATTATGCACTTGTTTTACTTTCGGTTTCTAAATTTTTGCATTCTCATTATTTCAAGATAGAAATTTGGGTTTGAGTTTCTAAATTTTTCACAATCTCGAACGCATAAGACAGGTTTTTTCCCCATTTTTATATTTTTGCTATCTCATAATGATGAGAAAGGGTTTTATTTGTGTCCAGTTTCTAAATCTATGCTATCTCATTATTTCAAGATATTAAGTTTGTTTATCGTTACTAAATTTTTGTTATCCTGTTACTGTAAGGAAAGAATGTCAGAGGTCTGTACCCTTTTGGTTTCGTTCAAGCAGTTGTGATATTGTAAGAAATAAGTAAAGATTTGTGTACATTTACCTCTGGTGTGCGGAGGTTAAATTTTTAGATGGATTTATTTGTTTATCTTTCTGTTTGTTTGTCCGTATTTGGGAACTACTCAAGACTAAAGAATGCATCTTTATTAACTATTTTATGCGGGTGGGGCGTGATCAAAGGAATAAGTGGCTTAGCTTTTGGGAAAGGCCCAGATCATTCTCTGGACGCATAACGACCTTATTTTCAACAGTTTCAGTTTCAAATATTTTAGGGTTTGTGGGTGAGATTACTCCAAAAGATAATGAACAGATATTTCTGAAAAAAGGTCTACATGTATAATGTAGGACCAAAGGAAGAAGTCATAATTTTTCTTGGAAAACATTTAGATCATATTCTGCATACAAAAATATCTACAATGTACCAAAGTCCGATTTTGTCTGAATTTTCAATGCTTTGTCCTTGTGTCTCCAACATTACTCTCTACAATTTGGGGACACTTGGTGCACTGGCAAAGGTTTGTGTTCTAGGAGAGTTTTCTGGCATTACTCTGTTACCTGTTGAAGAGTTCCATTTGATGTATTAATTAAGTTATCCCATTCTTATTATTAGAAATACACTAAATTGTCACCTTCTGTTAGTTACAAACAGTCATAAAACATAATTAATACAGTTAGTGATAATTAATACACCTTCCTTGTGGGAAATTAAAAAGTGTGATAAAATTAATTACCTAGATCGTGTTTAGAACTTCTTTAAATGACTGGAATAACATACTTCTTTATTTGATAGTCTGACAAAACTTAATCACAAAATCCTAGTTTGCCCTTGTGGTAGCTCCCCGCCCTAACTGGGCACAGACCTCAACTTGACACAAAACACAATGTACAGAAAAGTAATCAACAGGTAGTTGTTAACAGCACCCTTCATGCATTTTCAAGGAAGTGTTTACAAATGAAATTTGTAAATGTTTAATTAATATATTGGCATTATGACTTGTAAGCAGCATGTTGATTGGTCGGGTTGGTTGGCAGAGACGATAAACTTATAGAGCCAAAACAAGTTTCCCCTCTCTTAGCAAGTTGAAAGACATATTTCCCAAAAGCTTATCACAACACATTTTAACAGTACAAGCAACAAAGACGTCTTTTCAAACTAAAGATGTTTATTTTTCTTAAAAATTCTAATTAATTTTTTCCACTGCTCACTGGAATTTTATCATGAGTTTGATAAGCATTATAAAATGAAGATATTAATTAATTTGAACAGCAACAACAAAAACAAGACTACTCATCATTCTAGTTATTCTTTTTTTTTTCACTGCCCAAAGTGCAAAATATGATAATGACACATTTGAATTTTCATTATGGATTTGATACCCATTATAAAATGAAGATATTAATTAATTTGGACAGCAACAACAAAAGCAAGATTTGGTATCTAGTGAGGTGACAGTGCCTGAGGAAGGGGGAGAGTACAAGTTATATGAAAACTTCCATTATTTTAAACATACTTTGGCTTTATTGTTAATACACATTAGTCATGTTATACATTGTTAAAACATTTACTAAACACCATCTTTTACTAAAATTAACTGAGTTACAACTACCAATGTTAAGTATATACAACAGTTCCTTTTAAGCTTGCCATAGTTTAACTGTAAGGAACTACAATGTTTTAAGACCAAGAATTAACATAGTTTCTGGCTGTTACATTGTTACTCAAGTTACATAGTTCCTTCTTTTACCAACTGTAATGACCTATATTAACCTTTGCCCCACTATTTGACCTTGACATTAATGTATATGAAGCCAGTTACACAACAAGCCATTGCTAAGGACCCAACTCCAAGTGATTATATATACTAGCTTGGCTAAGAGCCTCAACCTAACAGCTAAAGTGAACTACGGTTTAATTTCTTCAGGTCAAGGTCATGGGGAAGCATATGACCTGCAAGGTCAATGTTAAGGTGCATGTAAAGAATACTAGTAACTGAGAAGCATAGAATGCCAAGCCAAAGAATGTAGGAAGTAGGGTAGTACATAAAACAGCTATATGATTTTCTGAGCAAAAGTGGAGGCGACTTGTGCTGCCGCTTTTGGAGTTCTAGTAAGATAGGCCCAGATTGCATCTGATCTCCATTTACCATGGAGTTTTATGTTTTCAAATGGGACATTAAGTTCAAAAGCAAGGCAGGCACCACTACGTCGAAAACAGTGGAATCCAAAGTCTTTTGGATTGAGATCTAGCAATTTTATATATTTGTTCAACAGTTTCCTAACTTGCACAGCTGTTACTGGCAACTTTGAGCCATTCGTTTCAACCTGAAATAATGGATCTTGCATGTTTAACTTTAAACGCCTAATTAAACGCCTAGTAGCGAGCACTGGACATATATCTGCAGACTTCAACTTTGGAATATGTACAACATCAAATTGATCAGCATTTTGCATATTTTTCCTACATTTTATGATCATTTGAAAACCTTTAGCTGTCCAAATAATATCCTTGACTAACGGAAACCGTGTTACATCAAAATCTATGACTTTACTTGGAACTAATGTTGCTAACCGAAAAAAACCGAAGAAACCAAGCAAAAATAAGGCCCCAAAGACCTCCTGCTCACCAGCAGTATTTAAAACAGATATCAATTGCTTTAAATTGGTAACAGATAGAACACCTTTAACTTTAGGCTTCAATGGATTGTTTGTCAGTACAGATTTCATCATAAGCTTGATCTTTCTTGAATGAAGAGCAGTCGTAGGCCATCCGTACATGCCAAAGAAGTGGTGCAGAATTGACACGTAGTTGTGGAGTGAAGGGCTAGATAGGTTGTTGCAGATAAGATATTCAAAGAAGGCAGTAACCGTAGCATCTTCTGTAGAGATGTGTAGACCATAAACGCGATGAAGAGTTGAAATCCTCTAGTGTAGGCAATAAAGGTTCTTGGCCTCAAACCTGAGGCCGCTCTTTTAGAGGCCCTTCTGATCAGCCAGTGGAGAACAGGATTACCTACAAAATGAAGGAGAGGCAGTATTCTGGTCACCATAAAGGAGGTGAACCCTGTACATGTTATATTTCAAAGTCTGGAATAACATACAGGGAACTGGGTGAATACCAGTTACATTGATTTAGAATTTCTACTTCTGTTATTTTACAGGTCTTATAGGCATGCCACCTGGATAATATATCCGCATACGTGTTGTTGTGTCCAGGAATAAACTTAACCACAAGTTTAATGTTATTTTTTGCACAAATTAACCACACAGTTCTTACACAAGCCATGAGAAAAGGATCACGTATTCTATGAGATGTAAAGCACTCTACCACTGCCATATTATCGCAGTAAACCACACACTTATTATTATATAATAATGTGGACCAAGTACGCAATGCCACTAAAATATTAACTGCTTCAAAATGGACTATAGTGTACATTTGCTTTAATATGTCTGGAATAGGAAGAGAATAAACTTTATTTTCAAACTTCGCCCCCAATGCTATTAGAGAAGCATCCACACATAACACTTTGGCTGGTTGATGATCACTATGTATCTTAACTGAACCATTAAAAGTTTCCAAGAAAGTAACAAACCAGTTAATATCTTTAAAGAATTCCGGCTGTAGGATGACTTTTCCAGTCTTAGGAGCATTACGTAAGGTATTCAGGATTCTATTTGTAAATAGTCGAGCCGGAGGAATGCACTTATGTATATATAATAAGTGTCCCAATAATTTTTGGAGCTGATTTCTGCTGGCGTGGCGCCTATTCAGCCATTGTACACACAAATGTTTGATATCGTTTAATTTTTGATCAGGGATTGCCAGGGTTCCTTCCTTAGCATTAATTTCTATTCCAAGACAAGTAATTGTGGAACTGGGTTCTTCGACTTTCTTAAAATTTATTGGTAGACCCAGGTCTTCCAACAAATTTTTAAGAGTTAGGAAAGCATTATTGGCAGTACTAGGAGGACACACCGCTACAAAATCGTCCAAGTAGGCCATGACCCAGTGTTTTTGCGTCCACATGAGGTACGTTATGGCGTCGGTACACATCTGGCAGCTAGACGCCCCTTGCTTAAATCCGAACGGCAACGCTACGTCTACGTACGTTTGGCTACGCCAACTGAGGCCTAACACATTATAGTCAAAGGGATCAATCCTTAGATTTCGAAAAGCACGTTGTAAATCAATTTTAAACAATTTGCATGTGGGGCCAAACTGTTTAATTTTCTCTACCACATTATCAATACTGGGATATTTGAGTTGAAATTGTATAAAGTCAAAATAATTTGAGGGAACACAACTGTTAACTCCACCATCCAGAGGCCAAGATAAGTCCACTATGACGCGTACGCCTCCATCAGGTTTCTTTCTTGCCATAAGGGGTGAGCAATGTAATTTGTCAAACAACTTTTCCTTCAAGGGGCCCACTATGGCCCCGTACTCCAGTTCATCCTTAAAATATTTATCAACTCCTAAGGGATACATATTTGCTGAAGCATGGTTGGTAGTGGTTTCATTGAACGTAAACAAATTGTAATCTATATTTAGTGGGAATCCAAATTGTAAATATTCCAAAAGTATTGGTATATCATAGGTACTCAAATATCGACGCCAATTTAGAATATTTAATCCCGAAGGGACAGTTATACGTGCTTCCTTGTAATTGAATACACCAGACTTTCTAACCACACTATGTACACTGCGTACCCAGTTTTGCATATCAGAAGTATTCAATTTCTTTGAACTACTGTACACCGGGAAAACATAATTTTTCAGAGGTAAAAATCCAAATTGTCTATTATATTTTTGGTTAACATCAGCCCCTGTCTCCCTTCTGCATGTATCATAGTTCGTATTATTTGCTGTAACAGTATTTCTTACATTTGTTATAACTTTGTCTAAGATACAAGAATTAAAAGTACCTAAGAGTGGATCTTGACTAAAATCTTGAATAGTTATATACAAGGGAGAAGCAATATGAACCAAGGGGGGGCCCATGACCTTCAACCATTTAGTTGAATCGTTGTTATGGTCCCACTGATTACACAAGATGTTTTCTTTGATATTTTCAAATGAAAACGTGTTAATAGAACTTTCAATTGTCAAACTACTGATATTATTTGTATTATCACTATCAACATGAATATTAGTTTTACCACCTGTGTGCATAATACTATTATCAGCACTGTAGCTGGAACTACTACCACATTCACGAATCAACCTGTCCTTTGTATCATTACTGATATACAAGTATGAATGTAGTATACAACTCTCTTGTTCATTCACCCTGCCAGATACATACGTGCATACAGTATTATAATTAATGCCGTCTGACATTTGATGGTTATCAACCTGGTCCTCAAACTGCCTCAGGCTTTGACAGGAGTGGCCACCCACCCACCCCTCCCCAAGGGGGTTCGGGCCGTCTGTAGATATAATAGCATTGTTGACCAAAAGACTATCAGATAAAAAACCATTGTGCAATTCATTCACGCCAATTACAGTACTGTTTATTTCTTGTTTACTACTACATGATATATCAAGAACAGAACCTGCATTGTTGGTGTATTTACCCAATTTTCCTTTAATATTTTCCTCAGTATATACTGGGGCGTATATGTTAATAAATGAACATAGTTTTTCACCAGGAATAAAAGCTGGTGCATCAATGTTAAGCAACACTATTCCTTTGACCGTATTATTGTTTTCCTTACCACACTCGTCAGAACTATTTTCTTCTATGGTAATGTTAGCACCTCTATTATAACCAAATTTTTTGATTGCGATTCTGGTTTTACAAGGGTAAACATTCGAACTGACGCATTTGGAAGGAATATGGACATTTTTATATTTGCTAAAGTTTCTGGTCGCTTTGAGAATGTTTTTTGTCACTTTTCAATCTAAGACATTGATGCCTGGGATGTTCATATTTCTTGCCCGTACTTGCAAAACAGTTACTGCAGAAATGCTGATACGTCATACCTTTATCTGTATGCTCAGTTTGATTTTGGTATTTACAGGACCCTTTGTTATAAAGTTTGCACAACATTGTCTTTTCTGCACCTTCATTTTGACCCTTCACATTCGCATTTGAACCATTAGGAACCATTCTTTGAGTATTTCTACTCCTAATTTTTTCAATTTTGTCAGCTTGCAACCATGTAAGAGAACCTTTTTCCATTTCTTGAAGTATTAGCCCGTGGGCTCGATTAGTTGTAACAAAGGACAGCTCTATAGAATCTTGCATTGCACTTACAAAATATTTGAGCATGTTTTCTTTGATTTTATCATTGCTTTCATCAAGTACACATTGAATGAAACCTTGCGACCACTGTAACACATTAAGGTCATCGTACATAGGTTGCTTGCTGCCATAAGGCACAGAACAATGATCTTGAGGCCAATGAACTATTTTTTTCACCCTATGTACGCCCTGTCTATATCTACCAGACTTTAGAAAATCATGTACTTTACCTCTGCTTTCTAGTCGAGAAACGTTGTCGTACTGGTGAAGTCGCCTCTGAACTTCTGCCTGTATTTTTTCATCAGAGCGTAGTTCTTCAAATGAAGGTAACAAGTGATTGCTGTCACGTACGGAACTATGGGCTGAAGGTATAGGAGATACATCTCTCACATCAGCTCTCGCTTCTTGCTTCTTAACCCTATCGTCCATTCCAGCCATCACATCTAATAGCTTGTCCACCTTCTTCTCGAGTTGTTCTATACGGTTGCCTTCTGTAGCTTCCGTACTGTGTGATACTGCAGTCATTTCTTTAGGTTCACTTTGCTTTATTTTCTTTCGCCCCATATTGGCAATGTATTACTAACAGCAGACCAATATTCAAACCACGTGTTTGGTCAAGAAGTACGAACTCCCTTTACCACACTAGTATTGAAATTTATATAGTCTATATGCTAGTTTACAAGCCAAGCCCCCTCTGGTTCAATTGCACCATTCTAATGTTTTTCTGACTATTTAACCTCAATACCAGACGTCATGTGATATTCTATTATGAATATTCATGAACCACTAGAGAGTAATTCAGTATTTCTTGGCAAGGCTTTCTATAATCCAGCCAGACATAACCTATGAATATTCATTAGTTCAATCACCCAAGTTCACTCACACTGTAACCTTCAAAATAGATCTGTTATTTTCTTTTTTACCCATTAACCTATAATAAACTCCCCCTACCAGCACTGAAACCCTGTGCTATTATATACGCACACTAATAAAGTCTTAATTTCCCAATGGTTAAGGTAATGCATAGCTTTGCTGTGGTGTTTAGATTTGCTTTGAAAATCAAAAATATAATTCATTTGCACATAGCATCAATGGTCTCTGAATTTTTAAATGTATTGCTAGCCTGGCAATAAGAAATATAGGTGTGAGAATTAATCAACCTGGAATCCCTTCTCGAAAGTTCAAAATTAAATGTTAAGGTTTTAGGGTAGGTGAACACTTCTCCAGGTAAACAGCTCAAATCATATATCTAGTTTGCACCACTCCATGTACGCCTCATGGTTTAATGTTAATGATTCTTGATTCATATTAAGGAAGGACATATTCAACACAACACGGACAGCATTTTCAGGATGTGATGTTGTTTATTTTTGCAAAATGTTTGCGATACTTTCCACGATTTCCCACATGTTGAATTAAAATGTACACAATGGATGGATACTTTGGGGTAGAATGATTAAATGGAGTGACTCATTTTAAACGTGTACTCCCCACATATGAGATTAATTGATTGAACTGTAAGGACAATGTCGTGAAGCAAAATTTAAAAAAAAATGTATCCACTATGTCGTGAGCTGCATCATGCTAAATTTCATGCTTGTAGACCAATCTGAAAGGTTCTGACAGCAAGGGAAATATCTGTTCATTTGATCACATGTAACAGTGTAAACAGCTATTCAGATTATATCCAGTTGATTTAAAGTACACTTTTGTCAAAGTTAAGCAGCATGTGTGTCATGCTTCAGTACAAAACTCCATCAAACAGACCAGAAAAACACTTCAAAGTATAATGAGTACTTTAAATTAAGAACCAAACTACACCAAACAAACTGGTGAAACATAGACTTCAAAGTACAGTGGGCACTTTAAATTCTCCATATTTTCTTCTGTGTACTCATTATATGAGGTCAACGAGGTTGAAAACAATTGATAAAGTCTATCATTTGGAGCAGACATCCTCATTGTACAGAAAATTATATGCATATGACTTCATTGACATCCAACATCTGAATCTTAGTTGGACTTTATTAGCACTTAATCTCCACTTCAGTAAATTGATCCAAAAATTTAAAAGTAAGCGATGCAACAACGAAAAGACAGATGGACAAATTGCAATGTCAAGGGACAGAAAGAGGATCGCATCACCACGAAGAACTCCAGGGAGATATTGAAGACCTAAGGATACCATGATCTGGTGCAGAGATAGGATTTAAGCTTCTTTCTGAAGGATTCAATCAGGTTGGAAACATAAATATTACCAGGAAGAACATTCTACATAGAGTGGTGTATCAAAACCAAAGATATAAACCAAACTGTTTGACAGACTTTTGAGTGGATGGACAAAGCGTAGGTACAACAAGGAAATTAAGAAATTATGTTGTGGTCTTATTAATGGTGATAGAAGATAGACTTATGTCCTGGAGGAAGCTTACGGCTGGTCCTATATGATGAAATACCTTCAAATATGAGCCGATAACAAAAATGATGCATGTATATATCAGATCATAACTAAGGGGTATTATAGGCATATAAGTTCATGTGTGTTGTTGTAGATGTTAATGATACCTATGCATCTGATAAAAGATGATAAATAGCTATTTCTGACACCTTGTTGAGTCATTGGTTCACAATTCTTGTGTCAAATTTAGCATTCCCCATGCATCACTTTACTGTATTTTGCTGTATAGTAATTGCTACCTAATTTTATGGCTCTTGTTGAAAATTTTATTTGGCTTGGCTATACAACTTTAATAGATTTTATTTATGTTTTTAAAACTATCTTAATAATGAAACATGTATTATGGATTTTTATTTTTTTGTAATTATTGACTGACTTAGAATCTTGATAAAACGAGATAGTCTGGTCCCAACTACAATTCCATAATTTATATGTCAAGCTACAAACTTTTATAGCACCAAACTCGATTAACTACTATTCAAAGAAAAACCTTTAATAACTATGAATATGGCTTGTTTCACATTGTATTGACAGAATGGTGAATATTAATAAATATCTGCCTAAGGCATGTTGTGCACTAAATAGTCCACATTTGCCTACAGCAAAACATTGATGAAATCCTGGCATAAGCAATCTACTTGCTGGGAAGAATGCATGTGATCAAAGAATCTGTGCCTCATGCTGAATGTAAACAAGAAATAGGAACTCTTGGAGTTTGGTTATGTCTATTTTATTATTTGTACTAGCTATTTTGTTTACTTTTACTATCTTCTAGTTTGATTGAATAATAAGTAAAATATGTCTGTGATTAAAGAAAGAGGGTGTCATATATAGGGGTAAAAGTGAATATAAAAACTTCAATTTTGAACTTTCATAGCCTTTTCTACATGGATTTTAATGCATATTTTAATAAATATACATATTTTTAATACATATTTTAATAAATATACATATTTTTAATACATATTTTAATAAATATGGTCCTTTCTGTGTGGCTTCCTTTTAGGTCAAATACAGCTTTATGGTCTTGTGATTAGGGTGATGAACTTCAGAGAAGAAGTTCTGGAGTACAATCCTCAGCCAGGTCATTGAAATTGTTTCCTTGGGCAAGGTACTTACTGTCACATGTATCCCTCAATCAAGTAAAATGGATACCAGCACTAGTTTGGAAAGGTAAACCTGGAATAGACTGGAATCCTGTTCGAGGGGGTATGGAGTTACCTCATGCTGTATAGAAACCAAGAATAAATACTGGTCACTAGGCCCGAAGAATAATTTTAATATCTCTTTCTTATAACATGTACAGTTATTGTAATGGGATAAATTTTGTAAAAACTGTACTGGGTAAGCTTGAAAGAGACTGGTATCCATTGCTGTTGAATAGAAATACTTTCAGTCACACCCTGTTACAGAAGTCAGAAATAAGAACTTGCCATATGAGCCAATATGCTCAAAGAATAACCTTGTCTTACATTACATTCATGGGGCAAGCACGGTAACAATTACTGGTTGATTTTAAGTTGCAACAGGAAAAGACAAAAAGTTTAGCTTATCAAATTTATTTAACAATTTAAAATAATGATTAAAGTCAACTGGTATGCTCTCAACAGTTCATACAATGATACAATAATGAAACCAATCTGACGTGCCCACTGTAACTGACAGTAAAGTTTGTCCACTGTATCCAGCCATCTGTCCTGTAATCTGTACTGTGATTCATCGGGTGTCCACTAGCACACAGATATCTGTATCCTGTGATCTGTGCAATGTTCGATAACATGAAATGTCATTATCCTGTAATCCTTTTGATATCCAATCACACAAAATATCTGTATAGACATATTCAGAGAGCTATGTTCATGTGGGGTTAGATGTACAGTCCTTATGTATAGTTGGTTATAGTTATAAATATATAGAATGTTATAGAACTAACTTGAAAGCAACACCTGTCACCAGATCAAGTGAGAAAGTTCTAGAAACTAGTTTAAATGGGTTTTCCAAATCTATTAATATAATCACTGCAGAAACCTTACTGGGATTTCCCCCAGTATATAAATAGATCAATCTAACAATAAAAATCATCACCACATAACAAACAAAAATCAATAACTCCATTACCTCCATTAAATGTTAATGCATACACATAATGCTTAGATTAAACAATGCACTGGCACAGTGCCTATATATGTAACATTAGCATGTGCTGTTTTATATATGGAGATACTGTGAGTATGGGCACAGATGACCAATAACACTGTGATTGATGACAAGTCACACAAATAAAATCATTAACTTGGATGAAAGTTATGTAGAAATAAATATCACAAATGAAACCTGCAATTATATTTAAAGCTATCAAATATTAAATTTAATTATCAAATAGAATTTGATACATATGAAACAAGTTATTGTTGATTTCTGATAAGTTTGAATTCCTTGTGATACTAAGAATTGTGCAGATCACTGGACAAGACATTATTTTATGCCCCTTGAACCATTTGACTGATTTGTGTAGTAGGTGAAAGTCTAAGTTTACTTTTTATCACCTTTAACAGCTATTTTATATATATGAGTGATGTAAAATTGTGATGTGTATATATCAATATATGGAGTAAATGGCGGTGCTTTTAAATTGGTCATTTAACACTGTTTGAAGGCAAAAAATATATACGTCACTTTTTAAAGATACACTACAAGTGATATATTTGTGTTGTCAAACAAAACAACAACCATCATTTATAACTTGCAGTTTTGTAATAAGGCTTGGAAGTTTTGTGCCAGTAAATGCACCAGCTAGCTATAAATATCAGTAGTAGTATTAATACAGCATTTCAGTAGTGAGTAGTGGTGTAATTTATTGTTGAATTGGCTTTTCAACTCCTCTAACAGTTAAAACTGTGGTCTTATGTTCCATTTTAGCAGCTATGCTCATATGAGGACAATGTTCATGTCATCCCACAGGTAAGAGCCAAATGATTAAATACCATCCTTGTTAACCACTAGCAGGGGCCACGGTGGCAGAGTGGTAACACTCTCACCTTCCACCTCTGAGGCCGGGGTTCAGTTCCTGGCATGGCCTCAAGTGGGAAAGCTGGTAGTTGCTTGCCGTTGGTCGGCAGTTTACAGTACAGAGCCCTAACGAACTGTATGTACTGGTTTCCTCTGCCCTTCCAACTACCCATCGTGATATGACCTATACAGAGTTGAAAGCGACGTAAAACCCCAAATAAATAAATAAATAACCACTAGCCTACTGAGGTATGTTCCCATGTAAAACTACAGTCCAAACGTGAGCATTTGGACTTGACCATAGTCCAAAATGTGTTAACCAGACAGATGGAAATTTATTTTGGAGAGTGATCATTAAATACTGTGGTGGCTTAGTGAGCAATGCATTCAACTAGGAAGACAGAGTATATGAATTTGATATCAGGTAAGGCAGACAAATAGTGGCTTGGATAATCACTAAAAATGGCAGTATATTTGGTCAAATTGGATCAAAAATTATGACAGAATCTTCTGCACTTAATGTAAAGAAATCAACTTAATTTTGTGAATACCAATTTAAGCAAAAGATCAACTGAACCATTTTCTGGCAACTTTAATATCATATTTGGCTCAACTTAATCCTTGTTTGTGAATTCAACTTAACTTTGCATTAAAAATTGTCAAAAAGATTTCTGCAAAGATGTTTAAAAGTTTTAAAAGACATTTAGTAGTTTAATATACTGACCTTTCATTGAAGCTATTTCTGTTAGAGTGGGTTGACTGTTTATGAAATGATTGCATCGGTTTGCATTTGTTAACAAGGCCAAAAAGTCTCTCCCTGATCTACAGGTACAAGCTGCAAATTAATGTGAGACATGAGTAGTGCACTAGAATGTAGGAAATTCTTTTGACAAAAACAGATACAGCCCTGCTTAGAACATCAGATGGTTACTCATCTTTAGTGATGAGATGGGTACTCCTCGGTCAACCATCCCAGTACTAACATAGCCAATTGCTGCTTAACTTCAGTTTATTTATTTATTTTGGGTTTTTACGTCGCTTTCAACACTGTACAGGTCATATCACGACGGGTAGTTGGAAGGACAGAGAAAACCAGGACATACAGTTGGTCAGGGTTCTGTACTATAAACTACGGACCAATGGCAAGCAACTACCAGCTTTTCCACTTGAGGCCGTGGTGGGAACTGAACCCCAGCCTCAGAGGTGGGAGGCGAGAGTGTTACCACTCTGCCACCATGGCCCCTCATAACTAACATAGCCAATTGCTGCTTAACTTCAGTGGATAGACAGATACAATCCATGAAAGTTCGGATACAAAAAAGTGATTCATAGAAGTGTGAACAAAAAAAAGATCTCTAAATGTATGAGCCTCGCTATAGAGCTCGTGTTAAAAAGTGATTTCTGGAAGCACAGACCCCTTCAAGGGCTCATGTTTAAACAATTTAAAGCCAAGTATAGCAATCTTACACCAGTCATAATTTAAAACCATAAGTGTCTCCTGTGATATTTTTAGGTTAATAAACTCGATCTTTGCCCATTGTAAAGTAGAATTGTGAGATATTTCACCAAATTTACAGGTTATTATTGTTTTGATGAAGTATCAGCCATTCAAAAAACCTAATAAAAATAATAAAATTTTTAGTAACTAAAATATTTGTCAAAAAACCTAATAAAAATAATAAAATTTTTAGTAACTAAAATATTTGTCAAATCCTTATTTGTACCATCACCAAATGGACAACTGAAAACTGTTTTGCCTTACACATCACTACATATTTATGAAACAACATATTAATATAGTAGTTAAAAAAACATTTGAGAGACAGCTAAAACATAAAATGTGCAAAATCATAATTTCCATATTGTATGTCAGAGGCAGGTATGACTAATGTCCGCCCTGTTAACACAAACAAATTAGTAAAATAAGTTCAACCAGATAGTTGGCAGTCCAATAGTCTAAAACATTCCTGGTCACATGGATTGCCAAAATACCCCATTACTTGGATCAGGGGTGTTAGCATACAGGAACTATTACAAGGTTACTTATTTACAATTGCCTTTAAGACCTAAGACAAACATGGGGTTATCTGTGAATTCTATAAAATGTATTTGGTAAAGGAAAATATAACTGTTCGCCTACATGCAGTTAATGGGGGTCAGTGTTTCAATTTACGTGTCAAAAACAAACATGGTAATTATATTTTTGTTTGTTTATCATTTACCAAATAATTGGTCAGGGTAATTGTTAGTAATGAATGATGTGTATTGTGTTGTATTGAAATGAATGTATACAGGAAAACCCAGTAATAGTTGTCCCTGTGTCGCTAATCATATGATGACACTCTTCATGCCACTGTGAAATTATGTTTGATTAGGTGTAGTTATGTTGTTTTTACAGACAAATTTCTAGTATACAAAAACAAAATAGATACTCATTATTTGGCATGTCCTGTTATCTACCTGTTATTTTTTTTGCCAATGACAGTCCCTTCTGATGACATAAGTATGTTAATGTGACAGAAATGCTGATTATCTGTCAAAATATGATTTTAGATGCAAATGTTTAATTCATAGTTTTTCAGTCTATTGTACCTGAAATAGTTCTGACACAGGTTTTCATTTCAGGTGAGATCGGTTTTGTAAAATATATAAAAATTTACTGTGGTTGCTAAACATGTCTCTTTTTTGTATCTTGTCACAGAGACCGAGCCTTTTTTTTGCACTTGACATGCAGCTGATACTGACAGAGTTTAATAGTATTTGTTAACCTTGCAAAATGTGGAGTGGTCCATATACAGGTCAAAGAGAAGCAATAAAAACTACATAAAATGAAAAATAGGAGTGCAAAATAGGAAAACTTCCTGAATGACAAAAACGAAAAAATTTATCATTTGTTAAGATGATAAAACTGTATGAGTGTGAAACACTTCTATCTTATTGATTATCTTCATTAGTGATATATTTTTGTATATGTTCAAATGGGGATGTTTTTCTTTAATTATCTACCATTTTGTACGTAGAAGTACAACGATTACATATTTAAAGAAAAAAAAGATGCAAAAATGCTGTCACACATATGGAACAGCAGTGAATATGAAAACTTCATTTTTAACTTGAGATATCTCCATCATTTATGCATGGATTTTAATGCTATAAAAAGGAGTAGAAGCTCTGAAATATTTCTTAGGATTACATAGTTTTCAGTAGGATTAAATAGTGTCAGTTTGTTTCTTTGCAAAATATCTCGAAAAAATTCTAATGCTATTTTCAAGAAATGTCGACAATGGTAAAAACAAAGTCAAAGTTGGGGTTTAACGTCCCATTCAACAGCCAGGGTCATATTGGGACAGGTCCTCAGCATTGCCACTTGTGGGACTCGAACCCACAGAAGTGACAGCCTATGATTAGATGCCAAACTTGCTAACCACCAGGCCACCGAGGACCTCAACAATGGTATATAGAACAGATGAATGGATTTTGGTTAAGGCTTTTTTTTCATTGCACTCAAAAGCAATATTTGTGGTTTTGGGTCTTTGTG
This sequence comes from Sabellastarte sp. h YS-2021, assembly GCA_964017235.1. Classification (NCBI taxonomy): domain Eukaryota; kingdom Metazoa; phylum Annelida; class Polychaeta; order Sabellida; family Sabellidae; genus Sabellastarte; species Sabellastarte sp. h YS-2021. Next base: position 46,127,272 of record OZ024929.1, read on the forward strand.
GAGGTCTGTGATCTCTGAGTGCTTTTTCAGTTAAACTATGCTTCTGTTAGGTTATTTAGGAGTTATTTTCTACTTCCAGCTTGGGCTCAATTTTTCATTTATTCAGAAGGTGTTTAAAAATATAACCCATCAATTAATTTACTTTTCATGAAAATCCCATCTCTATTAGTAAAGGTAGGGATTTGGACTGTAGTACTTGATCACTCTTCATAGCTTGGTTCAAAAAGGTGTTATTCTGTGTAGAGGAGGGAATGTGGGTCAAATATTCATGAATGTTCGATAACATACTTAAAAGTGACCGCCTGTTGGTTAAGATGGGCAAGATTGGACTTAAGCTGAGAAAAAAAAACGTGTAATATAAAGGGTTTATCTTGATTGCTGATATCATGGAAATTGTCTCAGTTTTCCAACATGTTCGTAAACCTTTTTGAGTTAGCATTTCCTTCCTGACTGCTTGTGTCTCACATCTTAAAAGTAATAACTGCTTCATGACATACTGTTATCGCCATTTGACCAATCTTATCTACTCTTATCATGATATGTCTAATCTACCCACAAAATGGAGGCAAGAAATCTTGTCCCATTAAAAGATAAGTCATACAAGTCTACCAAAAGTTTTTGTGTATGTATATTTATACTAAGCATAATATCTCATTGTACTACAGGACTTGAAGCACAAATTGTCCCATTCAGGTAACTACGTAAAAAGGGTATGCCTTGGTATAGATATATTATTGAAGCCTCCCTCTAAAGGCTTCAAGAGGAGCATTTCACACAGTGTCAGCATCAAAAGCAAAGCCATAACCAAAACCCATATGGCAGACTTTTAAGTGAATGGACATAGCTTAGGTACTACAGAGAATTACCAACACTCTGACAGTGAACAAATTAAGAAACTATGTGGTGGTCCAATGGCTATTAATGGTGATAGAAGATAGTCATATGCCCTGTATGAGTTATACTGGTGATCCTATATGATGAAATACATACACACATATGCTCCCTCTAAACTGCAAAATGGCTTTTTTAAATCAGACCATAACTGAGAAAGTTATGGTAATTTTAGTTCATTGATGTTGTTATAGACGGTGACGATACCTCCACACACTATAAAAGTTGGCGAATAGCTGCAGTCATTGATTCAAAAACTTTCTTGTTACAATTTGGGCATTCCACGGGCACTATTTTGTTGTATTCTTGCATCTGGGTCCCTTTTATGGCAATTTCTACCTAATTGCACATGTTGAAAATTAATTTCAGCTACAACAAAGACTTCTTGCTAGAATTTTGAGTGTTTAGCTTGGCTGTATTCTTCAAGATTAATGAATACAAATTTATTGGATTGTACTTCTGTTTTTAACACTATCTCACAGGTGAAACAGTTATATCTGTATTTTTTTATGTAATTGTCTATTGACTTAGTATCTTGGACAATCAAGGTAATCTATAGTCCCTACTACTATTCTGTAATTTATATATATATATATGTGTGAAGCTATAAACTTTAATAACATTAAATAACTGTGTCTATTCAAACAATGCCTTAAATACACAAGAAAAATCTCTTATTTTACAGTATATTAACAGAATGGCGAATATTAATTAATGTCTGCCTGAGGCATGTGGTGCACTAACTAGGCCACCACTTCAAACATCCTGGTATCAGCCATCTACTTGCCTGGAAGAATGCATGCAAATAAGTGATCAAAGAAATGTACCTTATGCTGAATGCATATATCTTTTGAGAATTGGAGTTAGGTTGTTATGTTCTTAGTATTATTTGTCCCGGTTTTCTTATTTGTTTCTTTTGGTTCTTTGTATGTTTTTTGTTATTTGAAGATCCACCATTAGTGACTATATCATTCAGAAATCTATATTTAAAGAGAAAATTGAAAAAAAAGAACAACTGTCATATATATTGGAACAAGTGAATATTCAAGTGATTATACAACTTCAATTTTTAAGTTGCAACTTTTCCATTTCCTGTACAGATTTTAATGCAACAGAAATGATCAGAATCTCTATAAAATATCTTTCTATTGATGCAATGACATGTTTGTCGTAGTATACACAGAACTATTGATTGACACCAGGGAAAACAAAAACTATATATGCCTGTATGTCCACCTATTTAGGCCAAATAATGCTGTATGGCCTTGTGGTTAGGGTGGTGGGCTTCAAAGGAGAATTTCTGGTGTTCAAACCTCAACCAGGTTATATTGTTCCCTTGGACAAGATAATATCACAAGCATTCCATATTCGCCAAGGAGTAAAAGCAGTTACTGGCACTAGTTGGGGAAACAAACCTGCGACAGACTGGCTTCATATTTAGGGGGACAATACTTTTGGTCACTTCATGCTATAGAAACTGGAAATACATATTGGCCTTATGGGTCACTAGGCCTGAAGAATGACCTCACCTTTTCATATTATCTTCTTGTATTAGCATGTACACCTTTATACCAGGGGGAATTTTGAAAAAAAAAAGTTGCCAACATTTATTGACAAGGTAAACTTTCTGACAGTCACTTCCTGTTACAGATAATAAAAATAACCACTGACCATACGGACTAACAGGTGCCTTTTTACTTTGTCTACTCTATTATTAGCATGTACAGTTTTATATATGGACATTCTTTGGACATGAGCAAAGATGACCAACTGCACTGGGATAGACTTGACAAGTCACACAAATAAAATCATTATCTTGGATGAAGGTTATGTGGAAGTAAATATCAGAAATGAAACCTGCAACTGCATTGAAAGCTATCAAATATTAGATTTAATAATTTAATAAGAATATAAAAATCATATTTCACAGTACACTACAAGATTGAGTGAATGAATATTTTGCTTCCAGAACAAAACGAACACTGTAATTAATAACTTGCAATTATTTTAATAAGTCCTGTCATTTTTTGTCCGTTTATATGCATCGGCTGGCTATAGATGTCAATAGAAATAGCAATGAAACGTCTCAATACTGAGTAGTGGTGTCATTTATTGTTCTTGTGGATTTTTAACTCTTTGAAAAGTTAAAATTGTGATCTTATGTCCCTTTTAGCAGCTATGGTCATATCAGGACATTACTCGTGTCCTCCCACAGGGTAGAACAAGGCAATTAAATACCTTCCATGTTAATCATTAGACCACTGGGGACTCTTCCATTTTCCCATTTAGTCCATACGTGTTAGTGTTCTTGCCCATAGTCCAAAGTATGTTTGAGACAGACTGCTGTACACCACCGTGGATTAATAGGTAGCACACCCACGAAGGACCACAGAGTATCTGAATGTGATCTCAGGTACAATGAGATTCACAGTGGCTTGGATAATTACTTGAAATGGCAGTCCTCTGTCATTAAGTCTTATCAGCAGCGGCAGGTTAAACAACCTCAACAGAGATGATGACTGGCCATCCCTGAGATTCTTTAAAGGGCTATAATGTTTTTGACTCTTGTCGTATTTCTGTATGTTCTCATTTTAGCTATAGTATGTTATAAAGTTTAGAAAAATGTGATCACTTGATGAAAAACTTATAAAAAATCTGGCAGTGCAGTGGTAAACAAAACATTTGACTTATAGCCAAACAGAAACTAAAAGGTGGAAAATCAAAATTACAATTTTTTTTTGCCAGAGGCAAATGTAACTGTCCACCCATATGAGGTCCAAGAGATGCGGGGGACACAATAAAAATTAACAGGTAACTTCATATGTTTGGCTTATAAATATAAACAAATTTATAACACAGGTTCAAACAAATAGTTATCAGCCTAGCAGTTAAACAACATTTTACAGCTGTCCTGTCACATGATTACAAAAATACATAGCCCACTATGTTGCCACTAGAACTGCTCACATTTAAAGCAATATTTAACCACATACACACAAGCAGTGACACATTGCCATATTACATTAAGGTGACATTAAGGATAACAAGTGAATTGTAGAAAGCAAAAGTACAATTCAGAGTCACGTATATATGCAACTGCCTTTGAAGCCTGAGACAACCATGATCGTATGCCAGAGACAAATATGACTGTCCACATGCAATTAATGGAGTTCAAGTTTTCATTGAAAAAAATACATTTAACAAAAGATTGTTTTACATGCTGGCTGTAATGATTTCCTCTATGTCACTAATCATGGATGACACATTGAAAATATTTTTGATTAGGTTTAGTGATCTTGTTTTACAAACAAGTCTTTTGTATCCAGAAACAAAACAGATTCAAATAATTAATTAATTGAAATGAATGGTGTATTAAATCATGTTCACAAGAATGTATACAAGAGAAGACACTAATCTAATCTAATCTACTGCTTTGCAAGCGCAATATCTTCCCCACAAAGGGGAACTCAGTGCGCTAATTAAACAAAATCATTATCATAGGGGAGTCGAGGGGCGTTCAGGTCGGTAATCCAGGATAAGGATTGTGGGTGTGACCGGGAGGGAAGAAAACTAAATTGGGAAGCTAGACCTGACGAGGTGAGTTTTGAGGTGCTTCCTAAAAGATGCAACAGAGGGACTATTTCTTACATGGAAAGGGACAGAGATCTATTCAGATACCATTATTTATGTTGTATACCAAATAGAAAAACCACTTCAATCGGTTCAAACCTGGGTACAGCCTTACCTAGTGGGGCTTCTTTACCTTAAAAGTTAGTAAATATTTAAATAAGTAAAATTTAAGTAAAACAGCGATCTGTAAAAATATTGATGGGCAAAATTCCACCCCTGATAAACTTGTGATGGGCATAGTACCTGATAGACATTCTTCCTGGTTGGCATTCTTCATGGATTCATTATTACTTGCCTGTTCTGGTTATCTAGTTCAGCCAATTGCCTTTCTGTTGGATGTCATAATAAAATAAAAAATGACAAGAATGCTGATTGTCTAATTTAAGTTTTTCTTGCCCATCCTTTCTAATGTAGTACTGACACAGGTTTTCATGTCAGACGAGATTGTTCATGTGCAAATCTGTGAAAAATATGTGTGGTTAATAAATATGCCTGGATTTTTCTTATCTTGTCACATAGATGGAGTTTCTGTCAGTATTCCAGTCTTTTTCTTGCATAGATAAGCAGCTGATACTGACAAAGTTTAATAGTATTTGTTGACCTTGCAAAATGTGAAGTGGTACATGTAATGGTCAAAGGAGACAATAAAACTACATAAAATGAAAGGAGTATACAATAGAAAAGCTTGCTGAATAACATACACGAAAGAAAAGGACATGTCACATGTGAAGATGACAATGATTATTTAGTACAAGTCCATATTAAAAAAGAATGCATAGATTTCATTGCAAGAAAAAGGAGGAGAATCATTAAAAATACTTCTTTAGCTTACATAGTTATTGAAATATTAACGAAAACTTGTCACATATGAAAAATTTATAACACTAATTATGCATAGTAAGTAAATGCATATATTAATCAATAGAAATCCACGAACAGGTAATGAACAGGTAAAAACCACAAATAAGGATTTTGTGTCCAAGGTGTGCCAAGTTACGGTTGAAGCAGTATGTAATTGGCCAAGTGCATTTGTCTTTTTGCTAGTTTATTTATTTGCAAAATAACTTGAAAAGTTATGGATATATTTTATTGATATTTTCAGGAAATGTCGACAATGGTACAACAGATAATAAGAGTTTTAGTGGTGATCTGGATCATTGTCTGGAATCAGAAATGTTTGAAAGGATTTTTTATCATTGCACCCAGAAACAATAATAGGTGTTGGGCCTTGGTGGGGTTTTTTTGCTCTTTGATTTTTTCTTGTTTAATATACTTCTATTAGGTTAGTTGAGAGATATTCTTACTGCTTTATTGGTGTATGATTTTATTGTTTATTCAAAAGATGTTTTAAACTATAACATTCATCAGTTAATTTGCTTTCTGCAGTTTTTATGAACTTTTTTTTGATAAAAATCATGAAAATCTCATCTTTGTTAAAAAGGTAGGAGTCCTGACTGCTGCAATACTTGCGCACTGCTCATAGCTGGGTTCAAGCCATGGGCAGGAAAGGTGTTTTTTCATATGGGGAAGGGATGATCAGTTAAAGGGGATTCCAATATCATATAGCCTGAAATGACCGCCTGTTGATCAAGTTGGGCAAGTTTGGACTTGCTCTGAGCTAAAAATTTCTCAGTATATAATGGGTTTATCTTGTCAACCATAATTAAGGCAACTGACTCAGTTTTCCAGCATGTTCATAAACTCTCAGGAATATTGCCCTCCTGACCGTTTGGTTACATGACCCATATTATCCACTCTTATCATGATATGACTAAATGTCCCACTAAACGGAGGCAAAAGAGCTTGTTCTATGAGAAAATAGGGCCTTTACATCTATGAAAAATGATATAATATTGCATTGTATATCTACACTCAGAGCAATAACTACTTGTACTACAGGAGTCAAAGTTTATATTTAACCCAACCTTACTGCACAAGGACAGTCCAAGTTCTCAAGTGATATTCCCCTAACTGAAAGAAAGAGGCTTGGGGTTTACAATTTATCAACGTCATTGAGATTCTTTAGCCTGTCACTGTGGATATGACCAAAACACACGGGGTATGTACCTGGGTTTGAATCCTAGTCCTCGGCATTTCTAGGCAAGTGTGTTACCCATTGGGCCACAGTTTCAGATATCGGCTTGATGATAGGAATTACTTGCATGAATTCTGGTGGTCAGGAACAGGTCTTAAGGATTTACTTGCATGAATTGTGGTGGTCAAGAACAGGTCTTAAGGTTTATCTTTTTGGTCACGCTTTTTTACTTCAATTTATCTTAGCTCACCCTGGAGATGAATCTCTGTTAGGTTTTGTGACAGGTCCCATAATGGGGATTGGGATATTATCGGGTGAGAAGGTCGTACAATGTGGAACATTTCTACCCCCAGGTTGTGGGTTGAGTTCCAGTGAAGTCTTAAAGGTGACAGTTATTGACCAGTTGCAAAATCTTGAGGTTCAAACTACAACAACCATCAAACATCCTTTTTTTATCCTGACAAAGTTTCATTTAACAAAGATAACATTTGAGTAGTGTACAGCTTCTATGCCAGCTTACATCAATTAAATATGAAGACATCAGGGACTTTAAAACATCACTTACAAAAGGTTAACAACAAATTCCAAAAGGCTGTGACATTTCTCAGCAAGTAGATGTTTTTCTCGAGTGGTTGTCTTTTAGAAACCATGGTTGATTTTATTAGTGTACCTAGAACATGCAGTTTGATTGATTTATTGATGTGTATTAGCTATGCAGACAAACATGTATTTACATGGCCCAAAACAATTATGTTGTAGAGGTGTGTAAGGGCCAGATTTGAATTTTCTACAATTCAATAAATTGCTAGTAAAACTCGATTAATCAACTTTTTGACTGGATAAATCGACTTTTAACCTTCATGAATTAAATTCTTAGATCATCAATAACTTGACTTCACAACCCTACAAAAAAAATCTACTAAATGTAAGAAAATGTCAATTTATTCAGTTTGAAAATCATTTTATAAATATACAAAGTTGGTTAATTGAGTTATAGATTCGAGTAATTAATTTACTAAATCTATGGAGATTGATACCAGTCGATAAATCCAGTTTCATGAATCATCTAGTATAAAATCGAGTTACTGAGTCTAAAAGTCGATTTACTTAGTTTAGAAATAGATTGATTGATGTGAGAAGTCGTCTATTTAGTTTAAAAGTCGACAATTTTAGAAGGAATCCAATCTGGCCCAAATTGTCTTCCGGGTTATGAACTTGCTCATCAAAAATTTTCATTGGGGTATGATTTTTTGATTTGCTGAACCCTCTTGTGAGGGGTAAAATCTTAGGAACCTATTTGAGAAATTTTCAAAGACTTCAAAGTGAAACAGATAAATTTATTGAACCAATGATATGCTTTGGTAGTATTCTACTAAACTTCAGAAAAAGATATTGATCTTTATACTAACCTTTATATGATAAATTGAGGTCAGTGGTTTTGACTGATCTTCACAATGGGAAAATTTCCCAAATGACATATACAGAAAAATATATCAGAAATGAAGATAATATTATAGAAGTGCACAGCACAAGTGTTATATTGTTAATCTTCATGAGTGTCAGTTTTTTTTTCTGTATATGTCTAATGAAGGGTGTTTTACTTTTATTATCCACCATTTTGTACGATTTATGGGTTAAATAACGTGAATATTTAATGAGAAAATGTGAAAAGGATGTCAAAAACCACAGCCAACAGTGAACATCTTTAACTTGCGATAGCTCCTTTATATCTGCATGGATTTTTATGGAACAGCAGAAGCACTGTAAAATTACCTTTCTAATGATATATAATACATATTTGTAGCTAACATAGTTTCCGAGATATTAATGAAAAACCGGAAGTTATTGATGCTAGTTATCCATAATACTGGGGCGCCGGTGTATACAAACAAAATACATCCCGGTCTGTATTTCCCCGTATTTAGAATAAACACGTCGCGTGGAGGATTATAAAATGGGAAAACTCAGAGGTCAGGGTTTTTTTACTCATCTTCAATACAAAAAAAAAAACAATTATCAATATTTTTTACTAATTTTTAGATCACAAAATTTAGAAGTTTAGATATTTTTACTGACCTTTCAGAAAAGACAATTCAGAATTTGTATTTTTTCACTGATTATCAGGACGGATTTTTTATTGGTATTCAACATTAAAACCAGTATTTTTTAGTTATTGTAACAATAACAGAATGAGTATTCAGTTGTTTTACTGGTTTTGGTAACTGAAAAAAAAATCAGTGACTGGTGATTTAAATGATATTCAGGATAGAAAAAAAATCAGTGGTATTTACAATAGAAAAAGCCAGTATACTGGTGATTTTAATAGCTTTCAGGGATATGCAGAATAGAAAAATGAGTAAGTAGTGATTTTAATGATATTTAGGTAGAAATGTCAGTGGTATTTAGAATACAAAAAAAATCAATAATTGGAGATATTCAGGATAGAAAAATCAGTGGTGAATGTTTCACTGACATTAGAAAAGAAAAAAAATGTGATTAGTGCTTTTAAATCAGTGGTCAGTTCTTATACTGGTAGTTGTGAGAAACAATTTCAGTGGTTTGTAGGTTTGCTGATGTCCAGAATAAGTCAGCTAGGGATATATCAGCAGTACATTATCAACATTATAAATATATATTTAAGTGTTCAAATTGAATACTGTTAGAATAGGCAAAATATTGTCTTTGATGCATGAATCTGACCATGCATGCACAATAAAAAGCAGGGAGAGAGAGAAATAAAATTTATTGACTGCATGGATAAAAAAAAAGAAAAACTTTAGGCCTTTTTAGCTATATAGACCAAAGGTTTCACCCGTAACCTTTTGAAGAGGATTTTAATTTCATGGCATCATGCTTTATTTATCTGTTATGTGTCTGAGGTAACTTCCCTCTTTGTTCTTTTTGTGTTTACTCTTACATCGAGACCACTGCACAGGAAAGCTGTAGTTCTTTGAGAGATTCAATTACCTTTCAGATTGATTCATTAATGGGTGTATCGTGTTGCAAGAAATTGAGAAGTGATTCAATTCCATGTCATCAGCCACAACTCAGGCAAAAAGAAGGTCCAGGGTTTAAAAAAACACTCCTAGCTTCATATAGTAAATGCAGGCTTTTCTACTGGTGTCAAAAAGGTCAATATATTACCTCTTTGGCAGCCTCTGTTGTTTAAAATCTATAACATCAAAGTAGATAGAAAAAAAAGCTGGGCTTATTTTTTTAAGTTTCAGATACTTCAACTGAATTGCAAGACTGGATTAAAAAAAACAAAAGAAAAGTTAAAGCTATTGAAGATTAAAAGCTTTAAATACTACGCCTCATTCATTAATAAGTTGGAAATTGATCTGAGCTATACACTATACATACTCTTTGGCATAACCAAGATGTAGCCTAATATTTATTCAAGAGTAAACATCTCTCTACATGTAGATACAAAAAAAGGATATTTTGTGTTATAAGTTAAGTTTCAACTTAACTTGAAATAGGTCCAAAAACATCTGCGCAGACAAGAAAAAAAAACAACTGTCAGAGTCATCAATAAGAGGTGCATATGCTTTATGATTTTCATTTCATGAGTTCATTAATTACATACACCTGTTTTAAAAGTCTTCCTAATAACACTTTTGTCTTATGTTATTTCGCAGGATGATTGTTCTCAAGATTGCAGGAGAGTATCTAGAGAAATCAGATATCTTCAGCTGGGACTACATTGGACTGAGTTAACTGAGTGTGTCTGTGAGGACAGATATGAAAAGCCACTATATAGCAGTGTGCAAGGGAGACACAGAATGTAATTACTGCATTCCCAGTTCTATCCTGAAGGGAGACCAGTTTTTTTTTATTTTCATGATTAGAAAGGAACCCAAGGCCTTTTGTTGGTCTTCCTTACATGAATGGACACACATCATATTGTAGCTAATTAACTGAGATATCTCCCTGATTGGATCAGCCTCAAAACACTGGACTTCATAAACAGGATATTCACCATAAGGATAAACAGTTGTATGTGGATAGCCAATGGTTAGGTAGATGGTCGGGAAAAAATATTTCAGATACAGAAGAAATACGAAAGTGCTGGTGTTAAATGTCTATGAGATGATGGTTGGAAACTAAAAACAAAATAAGTAAAGAATAAATAGTCTTGGGAATATAGATAGTTTATATAGTGGACGGTTGAATAAGACAGTTGGATATTTTGAAAAAACATATTTTGTTGTAATTTGTAAAAAATATATATACAAAAACTTAATACACTAGAGTAACTAGACAACTAGACAGACGAAATACAAGTTGTTTCATATTTTTTATAACAGTCAGTGAAGAGTACATAAAATACATTAAGAATTTTAGATACATATTATCCTGTAGTTTTTATAATTCTGAAATTCCATTTATTGTACCGCTTTAACACAGCAAAAAACCTACCTATCTAAGGGAATACTGACACTTCTACAACCCCAAATGAGTTACATGACTTATAGCATTTAGGATATAAAACAGACGGGAACATGGGCTTTCTGGAAAGCATTCAGCCATGCAATACCACATCGACCAGCGCATCCTGCAATGGATCTTCAGGATACGATGAGAATGGAACAGTCTATTATGTGGACCCTTACTCCAATTTGGATATCGAGGCCAGAATGCGGGCAGGTTTTTCTGACCCACATGTCATCATTCAACTCACCCTGGCTTCCATTGCTGTTGCTTTCAATCTGTTCTCACTCCTAGCATTGTTTCACATCCGCAGTCGCATGAACTCGCACTACAGATTCATCATCAGTCTTTCAGCATCTGATACACTCATCGGTTGTGTCATACTCTTCTTCCTCATCAACAAGATTTTCAACCCAGTGTTTGCGGTAAGTTTTACATTATTTAAAAATTTACTTAAAAACACCATTTAAGGCTGGAAATACACCTGTCCTTAATTATGTCCATACCCGCATCCATATCCACATCTGTAATAAAAAAGAAAAAAGGTCGAGTTTGCTTTTTTGCAGATGCGCACAATAGTTTGCTGTTTTATACCAAAAGATCCAGGGTATCACGGATGCAGACAATTACGGACATGGATATGGAAACGTAAATAAGGACAGGTGTATTTTGTGAGTCATAGTAGTATGAATTATTTAATGCTTGATGTAATAAACACATAAGATGAAACCTTCCTAAAGGCAAATATTGCTTTTGGCTGAGTGATATTCAGATTCTTACATGTTCCTGTTGTACGTTAAAGTAAGAGAGGTACTGTTTCATCCATTGAAAAAGAGCTTCTTAGGTGTGGTAGTACAATTTCTAAATCAAATCATCAGGCTAAATTGGTACACGACCAAGAACATATAGCCTACAATGCTCATTCTTTTACAGTGACCCAGTTTGGCAAAAGTGCTTTTTTTTGTTTTTTGTTTTGCTTTTTTCGTTTATACCAAGGTGTCATTTTAAAATTAGAAAATACATTTTTATGATTCTTCTTAACATAGACAAGTTGTGCCAATATTTATCAAACCTTGAAAGTAAATTACATTTCTGTTTGGTTTCATTATTGAGCTGATTTCTTATCTCATTATAAAAAGGACAGATATATAAGAAATGAAATTCATCCTTGACTAAGTTGTTTGATTATGTGCTTCCCTTGCCAATCTGAGCTAGTAAAGTCAATAAAAATAATACCTTCATCTCATTTAAAAGTAATTTAACAAATTTATATCATGTCTGAATCAGGGGTAGAGAATATTTTCCTCAAACATTGATTTAGTTGCATATCACCAGTAAAATCTAGACACGTCTTTAAAGAGTATTTAGTAAAATCAATAAACATTTGACAAACCCTGAATAATGAGGTAGATTCAAATAAACTTGCTGAACTTTCAAACTAAAATCAGTCACTTTCAAGTGTTGCTTATTGTGTAAGAAACACGTCTACTGACATGTTACAAACATGTCTGAGGTGCCTGGAAGGTCAGTAACACGACTGTAAACAAATTTGCAAAATATATCCTGAATGACTTGACAAACGGTTTCAAGGTGTTAAGTATTCCTCTTTATGAAAGATAAAATATAACGGAAGTTAACAATTTTACAACTCATTACAATGTCTACAATACCCTAAGTTTTAATAACTTAAATCAGTATTTGGTTTTGTTTTATTGTGATATAATTTATAATTTTTCCAACTGTACTTGTGTAACCATAATATCTTCAATGCATCTGTAAAAATTATAACATCCTTCTACTGTGCAACGGTCGGTGGTATAGTGGCTAGCAAGTTTGGCATCTAATCATAGGCTGTCACCTCTGTGGATTCAAGTCCCATAAGTGGCAATGCTGAGGACCTGTCCCAATATGGCCCTGGCTGTTGAACGGGACGTAAAACCCCAACTTTAACTTTGACTCTACCATGCAACGGTAATGTCAGTGAATCTGATCAGCTGACAGCTATGGTAAATTCCTTTGTAGACATGTTGGCTGTTTTAATAATAAACCCCATACGGAAGTGGAAAAAAGCCTTTTGCTATAATAACGTTTTATTTATTGATAATATGAACATATTTTGTCACCCTCAAAACAATGGCATATGTAGGAGTTTATCATGATAAGAGATTTTATTCCTATGCCAATGATCAGTCAGTTTACTCCTTTATGACCTTATGCCCTAATATCTCTGATTATAGACAACGTCAAAGTGATGTCATTAGTGCCATGTTTGTCGACTGGCGGTGTAAACCTGTGTGTGTATTCAGTATTGTGTGGTAAATCTTACATGAGTCATGGTTTTAAATACCATGTACGATGACATTATGGATAGCGAGGCACACTAAGCGTAGTCCGAGTTTTATCACCTAAAAGTGTTGGCAAATTGGTCAACCACAGAACTTTGGTATTGTTGAATACAGCTCTCTCAAGCAAACCACACTCCCCCTTTTTAGCAATTTCATACTAATATACATTTTGTTTCTCTACATTATGTAAGAAAACTACATAAAATTCAAACAAATAAATAGGGGGCCACGGTGGCTCAGTGGTAACACGTACATTTGCCTCCCACCTCTGAGGTCGGCAGTTCAAATCCTGGACCTTATGTGGGAAAGCTGGTACTTCCTTACCGATTGTCAGTAGTTTACAGTAAAAAACCTTGACCAACTCTATGTACTGGTTTCCTCTGTCCACAAAACTAAATGCACAGGTCGTGATATGTGACGTAAAACCCCAAATAAATAAATAACTTGCTTCAATAACTCTAAATCCTGCATAAACTTCTATCTGATCCATATAAACACATTTAATCTTTGAATACATATATGTAGGCTTGTTATCTATTGTTTTAGGTTGGTTATGGAGCCGACCACCACAGGCTAAGGGCCCGCTGCACATTTATGATCCTCAAGGGCCTTTATACGACAGGGTTAAACATTTCCTTACTTAATCTTATGGGGATGAGCATTGATCATTATATTGCTATTAACAAACCTCTTCACTACCCAAAGCTCATGAGTCAGTACCGTTCCACTGTCATGCTGGTCACATTATGGACAGTAGCCATCCTTTGCGGATTCTCCGACTTCTTTACAGGGTTGACCTTGCTCAAGACTACCACAGATTTGAACTACTGCGAACTGGCATGGCTCACTCCATTCCGAGAGGAATTCATCATGATGGCAATAGCTTTGGTATGTCTCTGCGTGATGCTGTTTATCTACACGCAGATCTACAGCACTGTGTCCCGGCATCGTTCCCCAGGGGAAATGCAACATAGTAGAAAGGACGACCACAAAAATCGGAGGGCACTCATCACCACCTTGCTCATCTTGGGCTCATTTGTGATCTGTTGGCTGCCAAACTGTTTGTTCCAGATTATCATGATCATCAAAGTCAGGACTGGAGAAACTGTAGTGAATGAATCATTAGTAAGGCTTTACAAGGCAGACAAATATATATCTGACCTTTTGCTCCTGAATAGTATCTGTGATCCAATCATATACACTGTCCGTACCTATGAGGTCCAGCTGGGGTACAAGAGGCTGTTTTACCGCTTCTGTCTCAGGCGACCGTTCTTCAATACAAGCTCAAAATCAAGATCCAGCAATTACACGACCATGACTTTACTCGAGAAGAAGGATTCCGGTGAATCGCAGTGCTCAGCGAATGTCAACAAAGGAAGCCGTGTGAATAATTGTGTAGGCGAGAAGGGCAGCAGTGAATCAAAACATCATCTGATAGGGAAATGCAGTTCTGATGTCAGCAATGCTCCTTCCAATAAAGCAGGACTCGTGTCTAATGGGAAATAGAACACTACCTAGGTTATAGGATGAATCTAAAATGGATTATACACCCTTTCTAGGTTGTTTTGGAACAGGACAAAATGTAAGGGTGATTCAAAACTATGTTTTTCTCATTGTGGTAGCATTCAGTGTAAATAGGACATTTAATATTTACACATTCCAGGTGTTGATTAAGTTTCTGCAGTTGATGTATATGATTAATATAATGTAGTGAAAATCGTGTTAAACATATATATATTGTATTTTTTTCTAAATTTTTGTCCAATAATTATTTTAGTTATGTTTGACTGCAGTGAACGTTTGAATATAGATTACAGTGATAACACTGTGTGAGTTAATTTGAACAAGGGGCTGGATTCATGGAAGGTCTGAAGTCGTAAATCTCTGCTTTTTCCCTAAATCCAAGATTTTTTCTAAGCAAGAGTTTGTCTTACACCTCTGTTCCACTGTGGCAGTTTGCCTTTCTACAACACTAATTGTGTGGTCAGAATTGCAATCTTGTTAGTCAAACGACCAGTCTCTATTCTTAACAGTGCCCTATTGTTTAAGTCTCAGATTATTTAGTGATAATGAGGGAAGTGAGATAATAAACTGCTTATTATAAACAGACACTACTAATTTTATTTACATACTGTGAGCTGCAAAAAGGCTACCTTTACAGGATATTACACCAGTGTAACCTTAAAAATTATGAAATTTTGAGCATTATCACAGCAATTATAGATGCCTGTGAAAATTATTCAACATGCATCAGAACCTTCTAAAGTGATTATTTCTGTCAATATTTCTCCTAACTGATATTTTCAGCTGTAACTGTCTTTTGACTTATCTATTGGGTTTACAATCCACCTTTTGTGTGTTTCGACCTATCTGGTCTTCTGTTTCCAAGCTTTGACCACACCTCCACTAAAACTAAGAGATAAGCAAAGTGATTCTTCTGATAAATCTTCTTTGTTTGTCAGGAGCGATTGGGATTTTCTTTTTTTTACAATTAATCTTTTAATTATAAATAATTATTAATTACTGCAGTTGACAGCAGGTTCATAGGTCAATATTTTTGGATGCACTACAAAGTCCTAGCAGGTCCACCGTGTTAAAGACAGTTAGGTCTTATGATTAACTGTCACTGTGGAACTGGGGTATTAGTTGGCCTTTAACAAAAAAAAACAGTTGAAGTTAGGGTTAGATTAACTTATGCAACTCGACCAAACTCTTTACTGAGAAAAAATTCACATTTGAGACTTTTGAATGAATCTGGGCCCATAACAATACTCTGAAAATTTTTGGATAATACAAAGAAACATATTTCAAATTTGATACACCACCATGCTCTAAAATGAACTAGTTGAATTGAGTACATAACGACATACATATGATAGTAAAAGTTTATCTAGTATACCTACTGTTATGGTAGTTCTTTGGGACTTAGATATATTGAGTACCATTTCAGAGAAACCCATAAGAGACTGGACGAAGCCCTTCTTTGTTGAGGTTGATTATGAGAATATGTAGTTTTACAAGATTTTTTTTTATTTACCGATTTTTTTTACCTCCACCAGTAGGTTATGTTTTTGAGTGCATTTGTCTGTCTGTTCAGGATAATTCCAATAAACGGACCCTTATGAATTTTGACATGTGCTTTTTCAGTGACTTTAGCATTCTGGTTGGTATTACTCCAAAAGTAATGAGTGGATCTTTATAATAATTTTTATGTGGGTATGGCCTGATCAAAGGAAGAATTACATACAATTTAGGAAAGATCTGGATCATATTCTTGATACAAAAAGAAACTGAAATTAAAAAAAACCGCCTGATGGATGTCTGTACTCTGTGAGTGATTTGTAGTTATTACCTCCGCCAAGGAGGTTATGTTTTCGCCTGGGTTTGTTTGTGGGTTTGTGAGTTTGTTTGTGAACAAGATAACTCAAAAACTTTTAGACCGATTTTGATGAAATTTTCAGGATATGTCTGAAAAGGTAAAAGAAAGAAATGATTCAGTTTTTTTGCAGTGATCCAGATTACTATCTGGATCTTCTGGATCCATGAAATGTAATTTTTAAAGACAGATAACTCAAAAAGTTATGGACGGATTTTGATGAAATTTTCAGGATATGTCCAAAATGGGACAGGGAACAAGTGGTTAGATTTGGGAGTGATCTGGATCACTGTCTGGATCCATGAAAAATATATTGGGAGTTATCCCGACTGAGCTCTCTTGGTGGAGGTCTGAGCTCTCTGAGTGTTCTTACTG
Source organism: Sabellastarte sp. h YS-2021 (assembly GCA_964017235.1). Classification (NCBI taxonomy): domain Eukaryota; kingdom Metazoa; phylum Annelida; class Polychaeta; order Sabellida; family Sabellidae; genus Sabellastarte; species Sabellastarte sp. h YS-2021. Next base: position 46,144,358 of record OZ024929.1, read on the forward strand.
TTATCATTATTGACCAAGTGGTATTTTGGCTTAAATACTAGGAAAACAAAACCAGGCAATAATGTTCTTGTTCCCCTGCCCACCTTATAAAGGATATATTTTGCCGCTTTCGCAGAAAAAGTGCCCATTTTTTGTAATAATTTTTCATGTTATCTGTTAATATATTGTATTTACATATTATTAGAAAGGCATTTCCATAGAAATTCTGAATAATTTTATGTCATTACTATTCATGCAGAACTGGCTGAAAAATTTAAAGTTAAAATTGAATTACATGTGTTTATATTCACTAGTGCACAATCCTTCGAATACATTTACCATCTGGTTTGTGGGCGTTTTTCTGCATTCTTTAAGTAAATATAGGCTAATTCTATAACCAACTTCAAAAAAGTGGTAGATTATAAATGTAAAATAGCCTAACAGTCTTGGACATTCATGTTAAATTAATCCTATTGGACCACTGGGCCAGAATCTTGCAGCCCTATTCCAAAGTTTTCAGTTATGTTCAGTCACTATCAATCTAATATAAAAGGACTATTTATTTATGAAAACTACTGTGATTATATGGTGTACTTAGCCTTGCCACAGGCGTTTGTATGTCTTACATAGAGATAACGGTTGGGCTGCATTATTAGTATTTTTCATGATGTTCCCATACACTTACTTAGCCTAGCTTGCTGAAGAAAAGAACCCAGACTAGAAAGGCATCTGATACAGTGTGCATTATGGCCAAAAAATTTCATGTTTACATTATGGTTTAGACAGCATGGAAGGCCAGGCTACACATACCTCAACCAAGGCCCAACGTTTCTTACATATTGCTTATGAGTGCAATGTCAAAAATCCTTTTAAAAATCCCTGGATAAAGACAGTGATTTGGATCACCACCAACATTGAATCATCTGTTCCTTGTGTAAATGTCATTTCCTGAAAATTTCATCAAAATCTGTCCACAAATTTTTCCGTCAGTTTGCAAACAGCAATTAAAATAAATATATCCTCTCTTGGCTGACTATAAGTAAAAGAAAAACATTTACTTATTACCATACACCTCCGCTAAGGTATATAATGATATGTAAATTCAAGATGGAGATACAGATTGCTCTCAAAGTTAAATGCATTCTAAGTTGGAGCAAGACCCATATTCTGATGATTTTTTTTCATCAACTTCCAACCAGTAGAATTTGTGTAGTCCTGCTAACAAATAAACGGACAGACTAATGGTAATGAAAATTGCACTTCCATGGTGAACATAAATGAGACCATATTATTTTCTCAATATACATGTATTTAGTTAAAAGATAGTGTGTGGTGGATAATAAAAACAATGAGGTCATATTCATTTCTCAATATATTTAACTCAAATATAGAGTGTGGTGAAACCATTTTTAAAAAAAATTAGTGTTTGTTATAAAATTAATGCATATCAATATCAGTGAAAAATATCGTTATTGTAAGATGAACTCTACTGTTGTAAAAGACATTTGTCACATTTTTAGTTTTTGTCCAGTCCAAATTTAAACAGAAGGCAATTCTATATGTGGCAGCACCCAGTGAATATAGTAACTCTCACTCAAGTGTGTGATCTTAGGCAGGTCAAACAATATATGACAGATGAAGCTGCTATCTTGGCTGCAAATACCTCGTTGAGTAGTCGTACTGTAACCCTCTTTTCAGAAGTCTGTCCAGTTTCAACATACACAAACTCCTACTCCTATGGCATACTTCTATTTTCAATCAACTCCCTTGGTTGCCATTCGAGTGTCACTGTATATTCAAAACTGCCACTTAGGTTTACAAATTTCTTCAAGGTGCATGGTTATCTAAGCTATTTTGGCCTTCTTTTGCCCATTTTGTTGTGAAAGATATTGCACTAGATACAACTGTCCAAATAAAATTTTATTTTGGGTTCCGCAATATTACCCAATGTACATCAGTCAAAACACATTTTGGTCACAGCTCTTGATTTAGCATTCCCACAGTTTGGAATGATTTACATGATGATATTCATTCTGACCTAACTCATGCCTGTTTCAGAAAAAAGCTAAATTTGTATCTCTTCAAAAAGGCTTTTCCATCTTAGCGTATAAACTATCCAGCATCTCTGTGGTATCGTCCTGGCTATGTCTATGGAATGGTGATTACTGAATTGGTTCTGGTGTGATGCCTTTGACAGAGATTTAGCACTAGAAAAGTATAGAACAGAAGAACTTCAATTTTTAACCAGCCATCTCTGCATGGATTATATTTGTTGGCTATATAATCTTAACCATGTCAACACAAAACTTGCATGTTGAAGAATTTTTAATGTAATGCAAGAAAGACATTGGTAGTCACATAATTTACTGAATACAATCATTAATTCATTTAGACTCATGAAGACTGAATTTCGTATTGGAACATAGGGAGACTAAGTGAATGTTACAACATCTGATAGCCAATTTGCAATAGTGATTTTCCCCTCCTTCTCATTCATGTTTGGTAGGGGCCACCGTGGCAGAGTGGTAACACTCTCACCTCTAAGATCGAGGTTCAGTTCCTGTCCCGACCTCAAGTGGGAAAGCTGGTAGTTGCTTGCCATTGGTCGGTAGTTTACAGTACAGAACCTTGACCAAATGTGTGTAGTGGTTTCCTCTGCCCTTCCAACTACCGGTCATGATATGACCTGTACAGTGTTGAAGGCGACATAAAACCCCAAATAAATAAATAAAAACATTCATGTTTGGTTGTTTACATGTGCTGGACTGTGATTTGCAATACCAGATGTCCAATTTGCGACAATGATTATTTTTCGATCTGAGAGGGAAAAAATTGGATGACAGGTAAATTAAAATGTATGTTGACAAAGATTGAGGTTTGAAAAAAATCGATGTTGCAAATTGTCATAAGAAGCATACATGTGTACATAGATTTAGACAAAGTAATTGCCAAACCCCAAGCCACCTGTGCACAAATTGTACACAAAGACAAGTATATAAAAGTTGCTGTAAATCTTTTCTTGAAATATTAAATTTATAGCAATTTTTACTTTGCATAAGATATAATATTGAAGATTAACACCAAAAATGGTTTCTGTAGTGACATTACTTTCTTTTTTCCTTAGTACTACCCCATTCATTTCCGCCTTTTCATTATTCAACCCTTTGTAACATTAAAAAAATTTAAAACTTTGGCTAATTTATTAATTCCAGATTATTAAAAAAATTAAATGTAATTACACATGTAAACTGAAATAATACATCCCAGTGACGATACATACCAATCTATGTATCATCCTTGTGATTTGGAATGCATAAGACCAGGACAAAATTTTTCAACTGATCTGGGATTTTGGGCCATTTTCTTTGCTTCTTTCTACATACAGTTTTAAGTTTTAATTACCTTTCTACTGTGTGCCTATAGTTTCCTTTAGGTCACTCCTTTCTGGGTTGAATCTCAGTACTGCTGTTGTGACGGTTCCTGGCTTTTTTTCTGGACATGCCCAGTTTCCAGATTCTTTTGCATATTTCTTCCTGCAGTGTCTGATGTTTTCTCGTCTAGATCATTTTAGTATTTTTGGGGGGCCAGTATATTTTGCAGATTCTTCTTAGACAGATATTGTCAAAGATTAAACTTTATTTAAATCCTGTTTGGTGATTTGCAATGTCTATGTTCCATAAAACACGACCTGATATTATTTTTTCAATATTAATTTTGCTGCTCTTCCAATGTTTTTCAGTTTGCAGAAGGTGGCCCTTGCTTTCTGTATTTGTGATCTTATTTCTTAGTATGCTCAATTTTACTACTAACAATAGTTAGTACAGTTAATTGAAGTTAGAAACTTATTCGAGTCTTTCTTCCTTACCTCTGCAAAAGAGGTATTAAATTCATAACCGTTTCTCTGTCCTTTTGTCTTGTTTGTTTGTTAGCAGGATTATGCAAATACTAGCGATTGGATCTTCATGAAACAAATGAGATGTGTCTTGACCCAACTTAGGTCCCATTAAAACTTGAGAGTGATCTTGATCACCACCTGTATAAAAATATTAAAGATCCTCATATTCACATTTACTTATTATTGAGCCATTTTGCTTTTAAAAGGAGAAATAAGGTTGTGGTATACATGCCTTGAAGGGAGCGCTGTGTTCTCTGAGTGCTCTTCTGTTAATTGTTATTGGTGCATGAAATAATAAACATCAATTTTTGTTTATTCATAGGCCGATCTTTGGACAATTTCACGAAATTTAAATGTTTTACCATGCATTTAGTTTCTGTTACTTGAGATAAAGCATATGTCATCAGCATAGTTTAGGCCTTTAAGACATGATGTTAATGTCATTCTAATTCCAGTTCTGTCAGTTCTAATATTAATGCAACAGTCAATTACTAAGATGAAAAGGAAAGGAGATATTATACAACCCTATTTCACACAAGAAATTATATCAAACCATTCTAACTCATTTTTGTTGTTAAATAATTATACAGCTTTCCTAATTGTTATAAAAGGCTTTTACAATATTAACTGTTTAGGAGGTATATGGTAAGCCTAAAATATATTCCACAAACATATTTTCCACAAACAATTAGTATTTCAGATAAAATTAAAGGAAACAGTTGTACAAGGCATTCAATCAAACTAATGTATTATACTGTAGTAAGTAATAAACAAGGTAAATTTATTTATTTGTTTATTTGGGGTTTTACGTCGCTTTCAACACTGTACACGTCATATCACGACGGGTAGTTGGATGGGCAGAGGAAACCAGTACATAGAGTTTGCTAGGGTTCTGCACTGTAAACTGCCGACCAACGGCAAGCAACTACCAGCTTTCCCACATAAGGCCTTGACGGGGATCGAACCCCGGCCTCAGAGGTGGAATAAATAAGGTAAAACAGTTTCAAAGGAAAATGCAAGGCAAAACCAAACTTAGCATGCATCTTTTAACCAACCAACCTTTAGTGACAGTCACAGACACAGCTCAGAAGATTGAAGCTAAGTGACTGTAAACATTAGTTTATGAGACAAAATTGTAGTATAGTTTCTTTTACCCAGATGATTCAGACATACATTCCTTATATTATTGATAGGAAAACCAAGAGAGATTGTGTCTTGAGTACTGTGTTATTTGGAATTTAATTAAGGAAACAGAAATTCCAAATGTAAAGTAAAATTCTATGTCTGACTGTTTATTTTTACTGTCCTTGTGTATAGCTAGACAATATGTTATTTTGTTGTTTTCCAATTCAATTAAAATAATTCTGAATAGTTTTACTGAATATATTTGTAGTTTATACAAGTTAGCTAAAGGTAGGGGCACCATCAAATTAACTAGCTGTCATAACTAACTCCTTTAGCATTTATTATATTCTTCTTGTGGCATTTCAAATGCACCAGATCATGTATTTTGAAGTAAACATTTTAAACTGTCTCAAAACTAAATGTGAAATATCAAGTGAATGATAGTAGCTATTACAAAGAAACAACACAACGATGTTTCAATATACTTATGACAAATTACTTAGTTTACTTAATTGGATAAACCTGGACGATATTTCATTTTTAATTTGATTGTGTGAAGCTATGAATCAAGGCAATAAGAAAAATCAATAAAGTGCACAGAGTTGCCGTTAAGGGTGTCAAATTGAATTTTGAACAATGATAAAAATCTAATTATTTTATTAAACATTTGCTAACTGTACAGGTATCTATTATCCTGTAATAAAGAAGCCAGTTCCTCATTGAATGGTTTGTAGAATTGATTTAATAATGTCTGCGTTTCAGGTAACATGTAACCTTGTCTTTCATATTTCTTTGCGCCAGAGTTTTTGTGAGATGCTGAAGCCCATTTTTCCAAATGACTCCCTTCTATGTTTTCTACAAATATAAAAAAACAATACTGGGACTTGACAGTATTAACTTTATATGTCTCAAAAGCAAGCTTTAATTATATTTTTTTAATTTTATAAAGAGCAAAATATATACTATTGTGATCTGGTGTTGACAGTTTACTGGATAAAACAGGTTACTATGTTTAAGACATCTAAAGAGGTTAGAAGTAAAATAATATGATATCCATACTCCAGTGTGTGGTTTGCTTTACAGAGTATATTTATAAATACATGACTTACCAATGTCTAAGAAATTTATAATGTCTTTCATTGTTTCTAATCTATGGGATCCATAGTCTTCCATCCTGACAACTTTTACCTGGCTCTTTGGCACAACCTCAAACCAGTCTTTAATATACTGTGAATACATTCCTATTCTAAGCCTCTCCTGTAAAATTAACCACCAGTATGTTAATGATATACTTTATGTGATCAGTAGGTATAGAGCTTTGGAAAATATGTAATCACAAGGTTAAAATGAAGTGTGCAACATAATATTCTCTAAAGTGAAAAAGCTGGGATTTTATGTTTCCTTTAACTGTTTACACTTAGTTAACACCTTTCTCTACTGGAGCCACAAGCTACAACGAAATGGGCTTGTGTACTTCTGAATGTGGTTCAGTCTGTTTTGTATTTTGCCAGGATGCCATTACAGAGATATCCTTTAGGTTAGGGCGTCCTTGATATCACTCTGCACATGTTGGCAAATGGTTGGCAATTGGGATCACCTTTTTGAAATGTCTGGAAAGACTTCCTGATAACCTCGACAAGATTTACTGAAATAAACTCACTGAAGGGGTGAATGAAGTGGTACAGATAATCAGAGCAGCTCATGCTTCAACATTTTAGAACCCATATATGAGTAATAGTTTATAGTTTTGAAGTAATTGTGATACATACAAACGAATGCACCCAAAGAAATAACCTCCATGGTATGGGTAAACATGACAATCCAAATATTCCTCACCACTGGTTCCCAGTAGCGTCCCTCTGGAGGTCTCTCTGGATCCATGGGTTCATACACACAGGTCCTGACAGACTTAGTCTTAGTACAGTTGTTAAACCAGTTGATGCCTTTTACTACCTGGGCATGAAAGTAGTTTGGTGTTTCATAGGGTTTGAAATAAAGTAGATCAGAATATAATCTACAAATATATATAAGAAACAAATTTAGAATATAAAGTATACTACTTTAAAGCTTTAAAATATCATGTCTAATAAGTATACAATGAGTATATGATATATAATGTTTTTATGCTTTATTTGGGTATTAGATACAGCTGCAGGTTTTGAAGTTGGTTTTTTTATGACTTTACTGGAAAGTAGTTGGAAGAGTTACACACTATCAATATGGCAAGATCAACATTGCTAAATTACCAAAAAATACAAACTTGATGTGACAATATTTGATTACATTTCAATAATAATTTTAATTTTAAAACAGTTTTTAAAATGCTCTGGAAAAACCTGAAGAGATCTCTACTGAAACATATTAAAAATCTAAATGAACCAGAAGTATGTTAAAAACTTTGGGAGTGTGGTTTGTTTGCGATAGTAATAAAACCATAGCTCTGGATTGTCAATATAAACTGATTGAAATAAAACATTAATACATGTATGGACCAGTCGAATGTTTTCTTGAAAAAGTATAATCCTTTTAACATTGTTCTAGCCATTATTCTAGTCATAGTTAAGAATTTGTAGTGTACGAAAGCTAATGCAAAATAAGGAATAAGCCTCCAGACAATCAAATAAACATCATTCCAGAAAAGAATATGCAGTGGTGATTCACAGTGATTCTTGCATTTCAGCATACCATGTTAGGTAGTAGAAGTGATAACAGATATACACGAATTAGCTGATTTCAGGAATTTCAATATTACCTCGTGTTTATGTCAATGCATATTTTTATCAATACACATCTATGTTATACCACTCCAAAGAAGCACAAGTGTTACCCCAATCACACTATAGGTGATATATTTATGGGCGCTCCATAACCCTGACATTTCAAAACGTTGTGTATATTGACTGGTGAAGCAGGGAAAGCTAGAGTTCACAGACAGAAGTGTTTCGGTAACTGGGGAAATGATGCCTTCAACAAAACACCTAAGGCATACCATCTTTAGTGTGACTGGTGTACAAGGCTTTATGGTCAAGTTGTGCCAAGGTATGGTGGGGAGCAGTATCTGTAAAATGTTTAAAATGAGACATCACAAATGTACCTTTCAGTTGGATTCCTTATGATGACAATGTTTTTCACATTGGGTAGAAGATGTGTTATGATGTGTGCTGTAAGTACTGTAGGGTTGGTGTGATTTTCATCATTGGCAGGTTCATCTCTCCACCTGTGGTTATCCCAGAATGTGGCAGGACTGGCTTCACCTATGACAAAGCAGAAACACTGTACAGTCTATGTTGTATCCACATGTCTCAATTCTGCAAACTGAGATGTAACCCAAAACTAAAGACCTTACCATAATTACCTCACTACCTCCCCACCACCCCCGTCACAGGAGAGAGGCAGGGTTTTGTAATTGTGTCTATTTGTCTGTGCACATAACTGAAAACTATACAGTGGATCAGGGTCATATTTTCACTCAAGGTGCAGTCTGCTTGTGACACAGTCCTGCTCATACTGCTCATACTGGTATTGGTCCTGATCTAAATGGCAAATCCTGTTAATCTGTAAAGAGTTACTTTTATGGATGAATGAGTCCATATTTGAGACTTTGTTACCCATTTGACATGTTAAATTGTATCACTAATGTTGGTGAAACACTAAGGCTGTAGTGGAAATGGACCTCAAAAGAACCAAAAAAGTGTTTCATTGTGCTCCTCACTAGATCAAAAATAGTAAAAAAATGGGAGATATTTTAGATATCTACTAGTTGATGTTTCGAAATTTACAACTATCCACGACTTTTATATGGATATGAGAAAAGCAAGGTCTTAAACATATGTTCCAAATGAGACTCAAATGACACATCTTATTGGGTTAAATCATTTATATTGGTACACAACTTTGTTTGATACACACTATAGAAGATATATCTATTTCTTTTCAAGTCAGCCCAGTTTGTCACAATTTCTGAAAATATGGTATAACCACATACAAACCTCTTGGTTAAAAGGAGACCAGACCATTAAAAATATTTATGTGAGAGTGGACATCTGATATTATATTGCTCCTTGACTCTCACAAAACATTCAGCCTAATCGGAATGAAACCAAAATTATTTGGCCGTTCTTCTCTGGTCTTATGATCAAAGGGCTTTTCAATTTTATATTAATTTATGACATGTTAAATGTTAGAATATGCATGTCAAAAGAAAAATTCCAATGATAAGCTTAGATTTGGAAGCGTTTCATGCAGTCAAGGACAAACTATATGATTCATAAACCATATCACAAACAGTGGAAAAAGTGACATTCTTAAGTGACACTTCTCATACTTATTCTTTGATATTAAATAATAATAATACTGGTATTAAAATAAATAACATAATTTATCAGACAAAGAAAGCAAAATATTTCTGCATTGCTGTGATATCTCAACTCACATTCCTTTCAAAAGTAAAACTTTTCAACCTGTGATCATTGGGTGATAGTCCATCATTTTCCCGTTAATACTTCTCTTTTCTGAAACCTCCTGAATGGTGTTTGCTGACACATCAAACAAGTCAACATAATCAGAGAGAGGGACACCTCCTGTTTACAGAAGAGTCAAAAATACAAATCAGAATTTATAGAAGGCTGGTTGTAACAAGTTTCCTTTGAATTGAACACATGTTGTGAACCATCCCACCCTATGCCTGATCTAGTCTGGTCATTAAAAATCACCCCCCAAAAGTATTGCCACTAGTTGTGATTACTTTGACTCACATTGTATGTTCAATGTTATTATAAAACCTGTTAGCTAAATATAGGAAACTTTGTTCAGAATTTATTGAGAGAAAGAATTTAATGTGTTTTGGTGGTAAATTTTTTAGATTTTAATTATAACTGAGATCAAGATTAAAGGATCTCATGGACTTACCCACACATGTCTTCTTGTCACGTTTCAGCTGGTAACCATGTGGACAAGAACAGACTGGACCTTGTGACGTCATAGAGCATATGTGACTGCAGCCACCATTATACTTTGAGCACTCTATTGGATTTCCTTATATTGGGAAAATTGACTGATCTTTATCATATTGTTAATATTATAAATTTAATAAAACTGAAATTTGTTTGTACATAATACACTATTTGTTCATAGTACATTGTTTACATATGACTGTCAATGATAGAGGCCTTTGATTTACAGGCAAAATGGGCCTTGGATCATTAATTGTTTCTTGAAAGAGAAGGTAAATTTTCCAATTCACTTTGATTTAATTGCTGCAAGAATGAATCACAGGTTAACACATGTAATTTAACGGAGACTAAGTGCTATAAAGTTTTTATCAGATTATGCATTAGATACCTTGAGAATACAGTAATTTTCTGGAGGCTGATTTGACTAGTGTTTTTTCTTGGGGCTCAGATGACTAGAGAATTTCATTTTGGGAGGCCAACTTTACAGGGGATTATTTGGTAAAGTGCCAATTTGTCTATAATGTGACAGATGTGAAGCTATATGAATAGGATAAGCCACTACAATAGACAAGAATGTTCCACCAAAACTACAAATGGTAAAGACACTGAGGTACAGCTTGTTGTCAAGATACTAAAAGCATCAAGATGAACAGAAGCTTCAAACTTTATTTAAATTAGTTTTGCAATTTTGAATAACAGAAATGCATGACGACAGAGTAAAATACATGAAGGACTACAACAAAAATTAATTCTGCACATCTTGATTAATTTGGTTAGCACACACTCATCCAGACATTTATACTGACCAAAGCACCTAAATGAAACCATAGGCTTATGCCAATGGTGAAGGAAATAAATCAATATGATGAAATCACAGCAACTCACTCACCACAGTTGGCCTCATCTGAGCCATCAGCACAATCATGATGACCATTACATTGGTAACTCTGTGGGAAACATTTGGACCCATCAGCACACATAAACTCATGCCAAAAACACCTGTCTTTTACAAAATATTACAGGAAAACATAAGCTTCACTTTTGCCTAAATTTAAGTTGATCATTATGATTTTATGACTATGCATACAGAAAACACAATACCTTATTCAGTACTTTAAGTGCACATGACCAAAAGGAAGAGTAATTACTAAATTGTGCATGTTCTAACACTGAGGGATTGTTGTACGGAGATCTGTACAGAGAACTTGGAAAAACTAGCAAACCCAAACGACATGAAACATAATCACTAAAAGTCCATTCATTGTGAACCAGAGACTCAACAAATAAAACACTCCTTGTGGATCGAGTTTAGGATTTACTACCAATTCTGTTAGCTATCCCGTGCCATTTGGGAATTCCATTACTGATAAAAAAAACAAAAAGCTACCTGTTTGTTAGTTGTTATAGTGTCATAATTATGAATGTATAAATGACTGCAAAAACACCCATTTGAAACTTACTAATGGCCTGTTAGGTAAAATTCCAAGAAATCAATATTCTAATACCTGTCCAGAATCTCCATCTGGTCCAGTAGTGAGGTTCCTTGAAGAGGCAGCCCTGTATGAGTGGGTGGAGGAGAAGCTTGTCATACAAGTCTGTGGTGCCACATTTGGGAAATCCCCCAAGCAGGAAGTGAGGCAGACACCTGAGTCTGTGCTGTACACCTTTCTGTCTGAACTGATAGTGGAGTCTGTTCCAGCTTGGTGTGAGATGGGACATGTACCCACTCACCTTCCCTCCATACCGGTTACCCAGGTAAGGATTGTCATCTCCTAAAGGCTCCAACCAACAAGGGTTTCTGTAATTTGGCAAGAAATCAATTTTTTTCTGCAATATAAAAGAAAGCAGATGTGAATATTGGACTAGTACACTTGTTTGTAAGGTTCATGAGTGCTAGTAGTTTTGCTAGAAAAAATTGTACACAGATTTGGCCCCATAAACTTGTTTACAAATGTATGAACATAAAAATAAGTTATTAATCAACATTTAACAGGTTTATTTATCACATGTACCCACCTTGTCAGCTGACTTTAGGTAATAAACCTCAAACTGATGCATTTCTTTCTTGACATTATTCTACCTTCAAAGACATAAGGGCCTGTGAAAGAAATTCTCTATACCAGATCTCAGTCCAGGTCAAGCTACAGATCAGAAGATATAACCTTCTTGTGCCAGATCCAAATAATAAGTTTAGCATTCTAATTGAGGAAACTTATATAAAATACCACAACCTCTCCTGTGTTAACCTTTAGGGAAACACTGTATTCAATCTGCCCCCACTGTTACATCCTTTGGATCATGACCTAAGCCCTACCCTTTGAACAACGTTTATACACCTTAGCTTCTACTCCTCAGTTTCTGCATGGTTGCCAACCCTTTCCATGTCCTAGGATGTATAATTTTCTTGGACTCATGCTTATGGATTTGTTACACCTAAGAATTTCATTCTGCAAATATTAAGTCCTATAAAAGTCATATTAGGATCAGAATTGGGTGGATTTGCTGTAGTTCATGAAATCTGTACACACCAGGTCCAGGATGACTGTAGAAGTGGTATTTCTCTTGAAGATTTTATTTGCAGGATTGTCTTCACCCTTATTCAAGATTTCTTTATCTGAATTATTACGTGGTTCTGAAATAATCATAACATAATTGGTTGTCAGACAATCATTAGAAAGAAAGCTATAATGCAATGTTAGGATAACTTTGTTTTGTTATTTACTCTTTCACTGTCCTGCTTTGATGTTGAGGTCACCTTTTAATTAGTTAATTGATTGACTAGTTGATTGATTGACCGATTTTATGAGTATCTAATGTTCATAGTATGTATTATTGTAATCAAAGTATATTTTAAATCATCAAAGTTCACTTGTAAAATTCCTAATTTTGTCAATAAAAAGGCATGACATACCTCCTCTTTCATGATTAAGCAAGTGAATATGTTCCCAAGTATGTGATATTTAGCAGACATTTCTAGTTATCATTATAAAGTAGCAAATATAACTTTTTGTTATTTTGGTAACTTATCACAGGTTGTAGTTACAGTTCTATGGTTTTGATTCCCATGTGTGGCCATGTGTGGCAATGAGAGCTTGCCTAAATATGACCCTGGCTGTTATAATTGAGATTTCGAATTGTCATTACTGAAGAAAAATAATGCCACTTTTTGTGAAGATAAAACTTTCTTGTACCTTTTTCAAATGAATTAATTATTTACTTCTCCTACAAAGAAATAATTTATTGCAAGTTTGTATGCTTTGTGACTCATATTAGCATGGAAATTAAGCAACATTTGAGCAATAAATCACAGCCATATAGTACCTGTGATAAGTTAGACTGTGAACATTCATACTTTCAATTATTTCTGAGTAGTTTATATTCAATCAGAAAAACATTATGTAACATATTGAAGCTAAACATATTTTATCAAACTAATGGCTTCTGTAAAATAAAGACAGCCAATCCAAGGAAAGGTGCTGTGGAGAAACCCAGAGCTCTGGACCTAAGCATGCCCTGGCTTATGGTTTCACTTTCCCTACATCTATTGAGATGCCAAAATCCTAAATTTATTGTAACTTGAGAGTGGATGTTGCAACTTTTGGACAAGGCATGTTTCAAAACAATGTGTGATGAAGTATCTTACCTGTATATTGTAATTGGCTTTTGTTCAGTCCCTTTATCCACTGATTTGATATATTTAACAACTCCACCAGTTTCTCATCTTCCTGAGTATATGGGCTTTCTTCTGTATATAAATGCTTGTTTCCCCATATTACAAAACACAACAGCAGTGGAACAGTAAAGAAATATACAGATGAGGGCAGCCTGAGAAAATATTTTGCCTTCCTGCCCAACATTTTTAAGTAGCATAAATTAACAAACTCATCAAAGTACTTAGATTTTCCTATATTTATATTAAGTAACTGAGTGTTTTTAATTACAATGTATTTTAATCACTCTAACAGGAGAATGATTTGATTGCAGTAAATGTCCCTTTTCCATGAGAAATAGATTCCATTGATTTCAGTAAAAGCTCAATATAATGATTGGCTTGGAAACTATCATGAAATCAATTGACAACATCTGTTTTATCTAAAGTAAACCAAAGCCATAAGAAATAAAAACAACTGGCATTTCCAATTACTATTCTGATATAACCTTATCTTATTATCATTTTAAAAATACACATACTGATAGTGTATATGTCTCCTTTCGAATAGCAAATCAATATTAGATTGTATGTGTAGTTATGTGTATGAAAATATAATAACAAGGTTAACAGTAAAATAGAGTCTGACATGATATAATTGTTTCTTGTTTTTCATTTATTTCCTTTATGTTTGTCTTTCTAAGGTATCTCTGAGATAAAAATTATGTCTTGAATGATATTTCAGTGTTACCATCATTGTAATTAGTTCTGAAACATTCTGTTCATTCAAAGCAAAGGACCCTCACTTTGTGATTCACTCAAATGTTTCTGGGGAATCTTTACTTTTGTTATCTTAAATTCTTCTAGTATGGTGATTAAGTATTATAAAAGTTTGATAAGACTAACTTATGCTATGATTGGATTAAATATCTGAAAAATGCTATATATCTACACCAATTAATTTAAGGTGAGTTTTTGCAGTAATTTTTCAAATGTGTTCATAAAAATATCAAATTACAATATAATTTATACAGAATCAATTTGTTATAACTTTGAAGAATAATAAAAGTGGGTTCATCAATATACATAGCTAACAAGGGTTAAATTCTGCAAGGACAAGAACCCCAGGGCCAACCCTGTGTAAAAAGGTTGTTAGTGACTCACATGAAAACTGGCAGTTTATGGTGCAGAATCTTGACCAACTCCTTTGCTTTTTTCCCCCTCATAAAACAACCCATCAAGATATAAGCTAAGCAATGTGCTTATTGGATTAAATATAAATAACAAATAAACCCAAATAAATGTATTTAAGGAAACAACTGTATGTATGAGTAAATTATGATCAGTTATTTAAAGATTTAGATATAATAATTGTTTGGTTCCAAGGTACAGTGTGGGGCCACGGTGGCAGAGTGGTAACACTCGCCTCCCACCTCTGAGGCCAGGGTTCGATCCCCATCATGGCCTCAAGTGGGAAAGCTGGTAGTTGCTTACCGTTGGTCGGCAGTTTACAGTACAGAACCCTAGAGAACTGTATGTACTGGTTTCCTCTCCCCTTCCAACTACCCATAGTGATATGACCTGTACAGTGTTGAAAGTGACGTAAAACCCCAAATAAACAAAAAATAAACAAACCAAGGTACAGTGTGTAAAGGCCATTGTCAATTTAAAGTCTATGAGAAGCAACGGGCATTGTACAATATACTCATAAATTATCACATGTGGCACATGCTACTACAGAGTCCTGACTTGAACATCTTATATTTCAATAAAATGGAGAAAAACTACACATGTGTGTGTTCATTTATACCATTGTCTGTGTTTGTGTCCTTATTTAACCAAATGTTGGGGCCACGGTGGCAGAGTGGTAACACTCTCGCCTCCCACCTCTGCGGCCGGGGATCAATCCCCGTCATGGCTGTAAGTGGGAAAGCTGGTAGTTGCTTACCGTTGGTCGGCAGTTTACAGTACACAACCCTAGCGAACTCTATGTACTGGTTTCCTCTGCCCTTCCAACTACCCGTTGTGATATGACCTGTACAGTGTTGAAAGCGACGTTAAAAACCCCAAATAAATAAATAAACCAAATGTTCGCCTACATGGAAAGCTAACATTTCAGACAGTGAATGAAAGTATGTTCATATACACTTACACAAAGAGTCTGAATGCTATCTTCAAATTTATCTTCCATGATATGAAAGGTCACTTTTGGTCCAATTTGGAACCGGAGCTCTACCTCTGCAAATAGAAACTGGCAGATTTGATTTGACAAAAGATCCAGTCACAAAATTGTATAGAAAAGTAAATATAGAAGAACAAACATGTCTTATGTGTAACAGTAATGCTATTGAAGATGAGGTTCATTTTTACGCAATTGCATTGCTTAAAGAGGTGTTGTATAACAATGTTTAATCAGAAATACAAAATTTTGATGAAAATTTTTAGAAAAATTTACAATCATTGTGCTATATTTTGAAAAATCGTTTATATGTTACCTGCATAACAGTAGGAATATAAGACAGTATATAATCAATAAAAGTGTTATCTTGTAGTTACATTGGAAAAATATCAATCTGTTTAGTGTAATTACTTCAGTGCAACCAAGTCAACTTGTGCTTTAATTATTGCTATTATTATGTTTATCTTTGTGTATAGATATATGAGTGAAAAGCACATGCATCTGTACTTAGTAATTATACATTTAAAGTCACTTATAAGTCCTATGGGACTGGACAAACACTGATATTTTCAATTACTGTTATTGTAAATTTGTATATGCATGTATATATATACAACAAAATTAGATGTATTTGCAAGAATTCTGATGTAATTCCAGTACAAAAAAACTGTGTCTGCATATAATATTAATAAAGGGATTATTCACTATACACTATTAAAACTCCTTAAAACATACCTTCTGTGAAGTATCAATACTTCAATGTGATTGTACAGCAGGTTCATTGTAAAAAATGTCAATATATTACACTTTCACCTGCATATTGATTGGGGATGAAGTTCAATAACAGCTGGTATATTCATTAAACCAAAGTTAGTATCAAATAAAATAAACCTGATTTTCTTGTATTTCTGTAACTTCTATGTTCATGAAATATGTAAATTTAAAATAGATTTAGAATGCATCTACATGGTGAGGAGTATGGTTTCGGTTGAAACTATAAGTAAAATAAAAAACTTTTCCTTGTGTGAAAATTTTTGGCATCATCATGGCAGTAAGTATGATCTTTTCTGTTGTTACAACAATAATGATAAAATAACTTATTTTAAGGAATACAAAAATTCAATAATTTTAATTGCAGTTGATCCTGACAAACTTATATTTTATAACAGAAAGTTTACTTATAAATTAAACTATCATAGTGATTGGTTCACCATGACTGATATTAAGGAAAACTTAATAATATGACTGACAATACAACTTTTTCTGGTGTTTTTGAAAAGATCATATTAACCTGTGATGTTTCTACAAATAGATATGAGTTGCAGTACTCTCGTAAAGTATGTGTAATATTTAGCAACATGAAGGGTTTGAGCTCTTTTTATAAATCATTCATTGAAATTTATCATATGTGATAGACTTGGAATATAAGTGATTGATCTTTTTTAAATCGAGTGAACATATAATGCCATGGCAACTCAATAACAGCTGAGGTGAGGTGAGTAAAGTACATTTATAACTCCCATTCCAAGTCACCGACTAGGGTTCATATAAACTACTTTGGAATAAAAAGGGGTAGAGGTCAGGTAGGTTTGTGGAGAGTTCTAGTCTAGATCAGGGACAATCGTATGCCTATGGTTGGAGCAGTTATTCACCCCACATCGCATATTAATTATTTTATATTACCTCTCAACTTTGACCTTCATAATCATTACATGATTATAAGGGTCATAGAGATATCCAAGGTCACTGGTCACTCCTTCCCTCAGCAGTTTAGTGTGATGTATTTGTATCAATATTGGGTTTGTACAAGTGTTTCATAATAGTTAAGCTTGGGGGTGGGGGGTACTTTTCTGTTATATTTTGGACTCACCAGTGACCTTGGCCCATGAGAACTCATTCAAGATCAAAATATATTAATGAGAGAACTATCTATCAACTATTTCATCTATTATAACATGTTAGCAATGTGTAATGTTTACGAAATATTTTAGTAGAATAAATATATATCAATCCCATTGCTATCTTTGGCTGTCTTGGCCGCCTGGTGAATGACCTCCGGGATATGTTCAGTGTTTAATGTTTGGGAGGGCGTCTAATTATTCCTCAGAATACTTTACTCATAATACAACGTGGTCTGTCATTACTCCTCCAAGTCCTGGTTGCTCTTGGGGAGTAATCGGCAACAACAAATCTTCTCTTGGTACCAGATCATTCCACATGCACGAGCGGCAAAGCCATCAGAGACAGAAGTAACTTATGAAAGTCTGGCGATTAAAACAAATTTTGTGCCAGATATATCCAATAGCTGGCCTAGAACTTGGACATTCACCCATCCAAGCACTAATCTAGCCCATGCTCCTTAACCTGAAGGATGAGATGGGTACTCATCATGCTACACCATAAAGTGCGGTGACAAAAAACGAAAGAAAAAAGAAAAAAGTAATCATCTCTAGAACTGCAATTTATTATCTACCACCTGCTGTATTTGACCTGAACAGGGGGACATACAAGCTAGTGGGGGTATAACCTTTTGTATTGATCTGTGCAAGTTGCTGTGCATATTTACATTACAAATTCATCGACAAGTACTGCTTTTTCAATAATATTTCTGAAACATTGATACCTGTAAATTTGTTAGAGACATCATAAGAAAGATATTTTAACACAAGGTCTGCTCCTTTTGTTGCACTGAAAATGCTCGAGACATCGCAAATTAATAATTTAACTTTTTATATTTACAGGTGCCCCTATGATAGCCTTTTTGCATATCATTCATATTATATTGTCATCTACATTCTTGATATAGTCTTTTCCTGCATAAATCACCCAGGAAGTTTTTCAGCTCTGTCTGTTAGCTTGACAAGTGCCTTCTTCAGTGCCTGTAGGCCTTAATAGTCTTTAATCCTTAAATAAATTAGCTGTACAGCTTATGATATATTCCACCAGCAAGTCTGGTGTATATTACTTTCACCGAAATCTGTGCCTGACATAAACTTGTACTTTTATATCTGTGATTGCAGCTGTCATTTTTATCCTTAAGAAGGAGATATCCCACCACAGTCATCAGCATGTGCATAGTAATCCTGTACTTTGCTGTGCCAGAGCCCCCTGCAGAGCAAAGCTCTGTTGTGTACAAACAGCTCGTGGATAGTCTTCACCCAAAAGGAAAGTCAGTGTGTGAAAAGGTTCCTCCCATTTACTATGTAAAAATCCATAAAACCGGAAGTTCAACACTACAAAACATACTCTATCGTATTGGTCTCAGACAAAACCTATTCTTTGCACTATTTGCCTGCCCATATGGCATGACATATCCAAATCCCCCCAAAGAGGAGTATACTTACAGCAGACCGACTGCAGACAATTTCACAGAATATCATTTTATCACAGACCATACTATGTTTGACAATGAGGCATATAAATCCTACATGCCAGATAATACAAAAGTAATCACTCTTCTGAGACATCCTCTGAAGCAACTTAAATCTACCTTCAGGTTTTGGAATCTACCTCTACAGCTAGGGATACCCTCCTATGAGGATGTCATAGGCAAGTTTCTTAGACAGCCGGGAAAGTATGAAAAGACTAGGAACAGCTTCGGATGTCCACCAATGATACAGATATCACAGACCAAAAATCCCCAGAGCCATCATCTTGGGCTCAAAAACCCAGCTGAAGTTATGGAAAAACCAGTCGAAGAGTTTATTGAAGGTTTAGATAAGAACATCTCCCTCGTACTGCTATTGGAAAGATTCGAAGAATCCCTGATACTGATGAAGAGAATGTTCTGCTTGGAGACAAAAGATATCGTACATTTAAGTTTATTTAGTACAGAATTCTTCAGCAGGCATACATATGACTATAAGAAATCAGATGAAATTGATTTAATCAGCAGGCATCGAAGATACAGCACTGCAGACTATTTGTTGTATGAACATTTTGAAGCCAAACTAGATCACACTATTAAAGAGGAAGGAGCAGGCTTCCAAGTGGAACTGAAGTTATTCCAAGGCATTAAGCATAAAGTCAGACAGTTTTGTAATGAGAGTTGCACAGTATTTTCCCAGTTGGTCATTGAGGATGTGGACCAAAGGTCAAAGTTGGGGTTTTACGTCCCGTTCAACAGCCAGGGTCATATTGGGACAGGTCCTCAGAATTGCCACTTGTGGGACTCGAACCCACAGAGGTGACAGCCTATGATTAGATGCCAAACTTGCTAACCACTAGGCCACTGAGGACCTCCTTGAGGATGTGGAATATGTAAGAAAAAACTGAGCAAGGAATTTATAACCATAGAGAAAACTGACTGGAATGAAGAGTTCACAGTATCAAGGGGGGACTGTGCTTTGATGATGTTTGAAACTTTGATCTATGATGATGCTATTAAAGCCAAGCAATGGCCTGATAGATGCTCCACTCACTCCAGACCCAATACAGGCAAAAAGCTACCTAATGTAAACAGTAATTATTGTAATAAGCAGGACCACTTTGTCCCATACTTTTCCTGGAATGCCTTAAAAGGATCCGCATATTTTAGACAGACAAGTTGCCAGAAAGGTCTATAGAATTATCTTTATTACTAAATTAAGTATTATAGGCATATATTTTCTTAAATATTTTAATACACATATGCTGAGTATGTAAACATGCCTTTTTATAGCACAGACAGTCATATGTGTCTATATGTACATATATATTGTATATATATTGAATTGAAAACACACTGGTTAACTTATTTGCATTAATAAATAAGGTTAATACGTTGAAATCAATATTTATGCATTATGCACTCTGCAATTATGGATATCCTTAAAATCAATTAAATGTATAGTGTAGTTTTATTTCAAAATATTCCTGTAAAGCTTTAAGTTGATATCAAATCATTACTAATGATATGTAGGCACAATCCTTTATATGATACAATTATCACAAATCTCCTATTTATTATCTCCTGCCTGTGGAAGGCCAGGGGAGATTAAAGGTGCCTTCCATGCATGTGTATATGAATGCATCCATTCATCATGTTTTACATCAACATGGATATCTCATTCATTCGTGAAGATATCTTCAAGTTTGCAGAGAATGTCTATTGTTATGAAAACATGCCTTATTTAGCCTCTTTATAAGCAAAAATATGGCTGCCATAGCCGATTGTTCGAAAATCTTTAAGATGTTATAAATTTAAAAACAATGCAACTGCAAATTTGCACAAAATGTATACGGCTAGAAAAACTTGGCTAAGAATAATTTTAGCCTAGTTTGGAAAACAAAATGGCAGCCATATCAGATGTTTAGGGTCAAATGGATAGCTTAATTCATATCCCTTTATCAAGGCTTACCCAACTTCGTCTTAATATTCCTCTGGTTGTTCTCTGTGGTGTTTGAGCCATTTCTGTCCGTGGTTGCTGATATTGGTTGACCATTCTGATTATGTTGCACCTCTGAGTTCCCATGTAAATGGGAGATTAAATGCTATAAAATTCCAATTAGAATAAGAAAATGGGCCATCATATTTCAAAAGCTATGATATTATTTTCGGGTCACTTTTTGAACAAATAGTGTAAATACACAACAACGAATAACAGATTATCTGCTTATCTGTATCATATGAGAAGAGCAGGGGTTGTCAGGCAGTCACTATCAAATTATTCTGTATTATTCACCTCCTTGTCAACTAAACAACAGCAAATATGTATTCCTGTGATTTTCATTCTATTTTTACTTAAGGACACTTTTTCATTAAATCAAAGATTAAAGTGATTATTATTATACCCTGTGTTTCTTGGGGCTTTTTACATATACTATGTTCTATAACAAGGGAACTTGGCATTAATCCCAATATTTAGCACAATGCAGTCACAATATATTGCTGTGTACACATCCTGTTGGTTTAAACATGTCCACTTATTGATACAGCATTAGAAATAACCACATAGTGTGCAGGGTATGTATATGTCATAGTAGAAAGTCCAATTTGGGAGATTTGTGTATTGCCCTCGGGTCCGAAATCTAATAATCTTGATAGATATTCAAATATCACAGATGTAACTGTTTAGCACTAAGTAAATATATCACTCCCAACTGTAGCACTTAGTAGCCAGAAGATATATCTGGTAACCAAGTCCTGGTCATTTAAATATGTCCACTAATTGATTTAGTGAGATAGATGGGTATCTGTGTTTTCAAAAAAATATACTGTCTCCCACATTTACCACTAAGTAGCTGGAACATAACTGGTGACTAACTCCTGTTGGTTTAAACAGGGCCACTAATAGATACAATTCTGGGAATAACTGCCCAGCAGAGTATATGTACATACAAAATAAATATATTACTGGCATCTGTTACACTTCAGCTGCAACATGTAAGTAGTGACCAAATCCTATTCATTTAAACATGTCCACTGATTGATACAGTTCTAGAAGTTAGCATATAGTAAACAGGATACCGTATAACTCTCAATTGAAGCATTATGTAGCCAATGTATGTGTCTGTTCAACAAGACCTATTAGTTTAAATGTATCTACAGTAGGGGAAATTCATGAAAACTAATAATCACTTGAACAAATATACATATGCAATTCAGTCAAATAGTGGTTTGCGTTTCTTCCAAAGTTGTGTATTACATGAATTCCTACAGCAGAACAACATTCCCAAATGGTAGCAGGTTGTACCCACAACTTATACCAGGGTTGGTATTCATGAAAAATCTTATTCCCAGTCTTAAACTCAAAGTTAAATATAATCCCTATAATTTAGGGTTTAAATTATATATTTGAGTTTATACTTACTCTCAAACTAAAATGTAAGTATATACTCAAACTTAAATATAATCCATATTCTCGAGTGAGTATATACTTAAACTCAGACTCAAACTCATTTATAATCCCTTTATTTAGTGATTATATTTAAGTCTGCATGAGAGGTGTCTTAAACGCTTGAGATTAAACAATTTTTGGCAACTGTAGCACAACTAGATGTACAAGTCAGCCAAATATTTTTTGGCTTCTAAAATTCAAAGTTTTATGAATAAGTTTTTGAGCTTCATTCCCACAATCTAACCTAAAGTACATGGGTGGTCACAAAGATAAATGGTCATAGAGATAAACGGTCTTTAAATCTTTCAAATTTAAAAAGTGTAAATAACAAAATCACCCAAACTAAATAACAACATATACTTAAGCAATGCTTACCATAACATTTGTTTTTTGTTTAAACTGAATCAAAACAAAATGGAACTAGACAATATACACCACACCATTGTGTAAACTGCCTTATACATGCATTTAGTGAATGACTGTCTAGGGTGCTAATTATTTTGTAGTAAATGAAATAGATACTTTTTGGCTTTGATCGGGTAATCTTTTTGTGTTCTTATTCATGATGAAATACATTAGAATACTATAACATTTTAACTTTATCATTAGACACTGACAATATGACTTGATATTAGAATTTCAGCTCACTAAAATTTCATCTCACTGAAATAAAATCACACAAATGCAATATTTTGCATCTTCAAGAAAAAAAAATCAATTTTCTTAAGAAACTTTACAAACTGAAATAAAAAGGTAATCATTTCATTAATCAAGGAAAATTTAGATAAACAATCAATAGTAACATAGCTGAACTGAAAATATTATACTTTGTTTGAACTATTTGGTACAAGTTATAAATTGTGTAAGTTGTACTTGAACATAACGAATCCAGGGCAAAATACCGGTGGACAAAATGCCGGTCAAAATTGCATAAGAGGACAAAATGCCAGCTGATTTTGGGGCAGGGTGGACAAAATGTCGGTCTCTGAAACTTTTTTATTAGTTCAATTTCACATTAAATGCCAATATTTAAAAATATTTTAAAATGAAACATTTTGATAAGTTACTTCATATCTTCTTATTTGTATCTTTATACATGCAAATTAGTTTTACATGGAATACTTCCTTTCAAGACTATTTATATTATTTGAAAAAATGTATTTCAATTAAAACATAATTGGGCATTTGAAAATAAAGCAGAAATGACCATGGAAGTTCATCAATCATTTGAGAGATGATGCAGCTCTGGCATTTACCCATTACTTCAAGCTGTCCATGGATTACTGCCGAAGAAAAGACAGAGAAAATGTAAAAGAGATCTTTAAGAGAAACTTTTTTCAACCTATGGGTGCAGAAATGTGTTAAATGTATCAATGATGAATGTTCAGTTTTTCCACATATAATATGCCAATATAATATGTATTTCTGTATTAAAGTGTTTGTATTAAACTGTTTATTCAACATTATTTTTTATTGAAAAAGGATTTGATGAAACCGGCATTTTGTCCACCCTGCCCCAAAACCAGCCGGCATTTTGTCCGCCTATGCAAATTTGACTGGCATTTTGTCCACCGGCATTTTATCTACCAGCATTTTGTCCGCGCACAGAACAGAACATATAAGTTTAGAGTAGAATTAGCAGTGCCAGCCTTCCAAGCAGTATTACATATACTGCTTACATATATTTCAAACTCAAATTAAGTTGAGAGATTGACCTCATAAATATTTAACTTCATTTTAGCCAATCAAATTCCATCATGCATAGCATTATGGAATTTGATTGGCTAAAATCTTTCTAAGCCCAATCTCAGACTCAAACTTAAGTTTGAGCATATACTTACATAGGATTTTTCATGAGAATACCAAATTTGAGTTTATACTTTTGTATGGTTGAGTTTGAGTTTGAGACTGAGTATAAATTTGAGTTTGAGACTGAGAATAAGATTTTTCATGAATACCAGCCCTGGTGACCAAATTCTGTCACTGTGAACATGTCCACTAGTTGATGTCAGTCAAATTTCTCATGTCCACCAAGTTCTATAGAAACTGTATTAATTGTATTAATTTTAACGCTCTTTATTGAAAAAAGTAAATAAATGTTTGATCTTATTTTAATCTGAAACTTACTACTGATGCACTTGTGGAGTCCCCTGTGAAATTTAGGTCCAATTAAGCTCACAATGTACTCGTACATGACAGGTAGAGAATAAAATTGGAATTTTTTTTACCTTCCCTGAAACCAATGTTGCCATCACTTTGGAAAGCTTACTACACTTACAAAAAATGTTGAAAAACAAATGTTTGACCTTCAAAAATACAACAGCTGGAAACATAATAATTGTAAAATTTTACTATATACTTTGATATGAAAGTAAGTTTTAAAAACTCCTGTTATCAGATTATATGTTCTGAATGTTTCTCTATGCCTGACAGCAGTGAAATTTCTAGAATATAAGCCAACCAGGTAATGCATTCTATGATTGTACTAAGGTGTTATATAATTATGTATATATAAGCCCAAAGGGGAGACGTTAAAGAGCATTTAAAATAACTCACTTGTCTGTCAATGTAATGTTACAGTAAATACCCTTACATATATTTGACAAGGGTGCTGAACGAATCGGCCCTTTGCCAAATCGGCCCTCGGCAAATCTGCCCCCTAAAAAAGTTGGCCCTCGGCAAATCGGCCCCCAAGTTAAAAACAAGCAGGAAAAAAAACAAGTGTCACATATATTTATTTACAGCAAACACACACCGAATTGTACCTGAAAAAATTGCAAATTTAATAAGTAAATTAAATTTTTATAAGTTAATACCCTATCCAATGGATAATTGCTAATCCGGTCGGCGCAGACCGGCCCGCCAAACACCAGAAAAGACGTCCTGTGTTTCCACCGGCTGGCCGGTCCCAGTACTGTGCATTCGCCAGGTGGCGCATGGTATTTACTTCCTGTCTAGACAACATGACGTCAGCATCTTTTTCGTTGTCTAAACCTATTAGACCCCTAGTAAGCTGATAGCGGGGTCTGTGGGAGGGTCTTGTGTCTCCATTGGATAGGGTATTAACTTATAAAAATTTAATTTACTTATTAAATTTGCAATTTTATTGCATTAATACATCCTATCCAATGGAAAATTGCTGAATAACTACCGCTTGGTCGGCGGGTAAGTTACTAGGGACTTATGTGAACTCACAAGTAATAGCAAATTTTAACCTACGGTCTAGGCTGACTTCGTCAGGAGACCTATAGGCCCAGGCCTGGGTTGACCTTATGGTCAGGAAACCCTGTAAGGCCATGGTGGTTACCAGCAGCCGGTTACCCGGGGCTATACCGCCGTCGCCCCCCCCCCTTTTGCAGACCTGCTCTGAGGTAGGGGAAGAGAGGGATGAGTTCAGTTCCAGAGTGCAAATAAACCTCCCGAAGGAAGCACGCCACACTTAATTCTTATGTACATAAGAACTGTTTATACATATGTATATAAATCTCCTCAATCTAAGGGCCCCTTGTGGATCTGCTGAGCAGCCACTACCGAGCCCAATTGGTAAAGCTCTGAATCAGCCCAAGCCACGCCCTTCAGATAGAACTGTGTGAAGGTATTATGTGACTTCAGTGGCAGGCTGACAAGATTGGATCTAAGACACATAAGAAAACTTCAACACCTCCAAAATTCTGCAGCCAGGTTAATATGTCGGACAACTGTAAGGGAGGATGCTAGGCCTCTACTTCAAAGCCTTCACTGGTTACCAGTTTTTAGTAAATATTGGCATTTAATGTGAAATTGAACTAATAAAAAAGTTTCAGAGACCGACATTTTGTCCACCCTGCCCCAAAATCAGCTTTTTTATTAGTTCAATTTCACATTAAATGCCAATATTTACTAAAAACTGGTAACCAGTGAAGGCTTTGAAGGAAGATTACTGCCGAAGAAAAGACAGAGAAAATGTAAAAGAGATCTTTAAGAGAAACTTTTTTCAACCTATGGGTGCAGAAATGTGTTAAATGTATCAATGATGAATGTTCAGTTTTTCCACATATAATATGCCAATATAATATGTATTTCTGTATTAAAGTGTTTGTATTAAACTGTTTATTCAACATTATTTTTTATTGAAAAAGGATTTGATGAAACCGGCATTTTGTCCACCCTGCCCCAAAACCAGCCGGCATTTTGTCCGCCTATGCAAATTTGACTGACATTTTGTCCACCGGCATTTTATCTACCAGCATTTTGTCCGCGCACAGAACAGAACATATAAGTTTAGAGTAGAATTAGCAGTGCCAGCCTTCCAAGCAGTATTACATATACTGCTTACATATATTTCAAACTCAAATTAAGTTGAGAGATTGAGCTCATAAATATTTAACTTCATTTTAGCCAATCAAATTCCATCATGCATAGCATTATGGAATTTGATTGGCTAAAATCTTTCTAAGCCCAATCTCAGACTCAAACTTAAGTTTGAGCATATACTTACATAGGATTTTTCATGAGAATACCAAATTTGAGTTTATACTTTTGTATGGTTGAGTTTGAGTTTGAGACTGAGTATAAATTTGAGTTTGAGACTGAGAATAAGATTTTTCATGAATACCAGCCCTGGTGACCAAATTCTGTCACTGTGAACATGTCCACTAGTTGATGTCAGTCAAATTTCTCATGTCCACCAAGTTCTATAGAAACTGTATTAATTGTATTAATTTTAACGCTCTTTATTGAAAAAAGTAAATAAATGTTTGATCTTATTTTAATCTGAAACTTACTACTGATGCACTTGTGGAGTCCCCTGTGAAATTTAGGTCCAATTAAGCTCACAATGTACTCGTACATGACAGGTAGAGAATAAAATTGGAATTTTTTTTACCTTCCCTGAAACCAATGTTGCCATCACTTTGGAAAGCTTACTACACTTACAAAAAATGTTGAAAAACAAATGTTTGACCTTCAAAAATACAACAGCTGGAAACATAATAATTATAAAATTTTACTATATACTTTGATATGAAAGTAAGTTTTAAAAACTCCTGTTATCAGATTATATGTTCTGAATGTTTCTCTATGCCTGACAGCAGTGAAATTTCTAGAATATAAGCCAACCAGGTAATGCATTCTATGATTGTACTAAGGTGTTATATAATTATGTATATATAAGCCCAAAGGGGAGACGTTAAAGAGCATTTAAAATAACTCACTTGTCTGTCAATGTAATGTTACAGTAAATACCCTTACATATATTTGACAAGGGTGCTGAACGAATTGGCCCTTTGCCAAATCGGCCCTCGGCAAATCTGCCCCCTAAAAAAGTTGGCCCTCGGCAAATCGGCCCCCAAGTTAAAAACAAGCAGGAAAAAAAACAAGTGTCACATATATTTATTTACAGCAAACACACACCGAATTGTACCTGAAAAAATTGCAAATTTAATAAGTAAATTAAATTTTTATAAGTTAATACCCTATCCAATGGATAATTGCTAATCCGGTCGGCGCAGACCGGCCCGCCAAACACCAGAAAAGACGTCCTGTGTTTCCACCGGCTGGCCGGTCCCAGTACTGTGCATTCGCCAGGTGGCGCATGGTATTTACTTCCTGTCTAGACAACATGACGTCAGCATCTTTTTCGTTGTCTAAACCTATTAGACCCCTAGTAAGCTGATAGCGGGGTCTGTGGGAGGGTCTTGTGTCTCCATTGGATAGGGTATTAACTTATAAAAATTTAATTTACTTATTAAATTTGCAATTTTATTGCGTTAATACATCCTATCCAATGGAAAATTGCTGAATAACTACCGCTTGGTCGGCGGGTAAGTTACTAGGGACTTATGTGAACTCACAAGTAATAGCAAATTTTAACCTACGGTCTAGGCTGACTTCGTCAGGAGACCTATAGGCCCAGGCCTGGGTTGACCTTATGGTCAGGAAACCCTGTAAGGCCATGGTGGTTACCAGCAGCCGGTTACCCGGGGCTATACCGCCGTCGCCCCCCCCCTTTTGCAGACCTGCTCTGAGGTAGGGGAAGAGAGGGATGAGTTCAGTTCCAGAGTGCAAATAAACCTCCCGAAGGAAGCACGCCACACTTAATTCTTATGTACATAAGAACTGTTTATACATATGTATATAAATCTCCTCAATCTAAGGGCCCCTTGTGGATCTGCTGAGCAGCCACTACCGAGCCCAATTGGTAAAGCTCTGAATCAGCCCAAGCCACGCCCTTCAGATAGAACTGTGTGAAGGTATTATGTGACTTCAGTGGCAGGCTGACAAGATTGGATCTAAGACACATAAGAAAACTTCAACACCTCCAAAATTCTGCAGCCAGGTTAATATGTCGGACAACTGTAAGGGAGGATGCTAGGCCTCTACTTCAAAGCCTTCACTGGTTACCAGTTGACTATCGGATTCAGTTTCGTATAGTCACCCATGTCTATAGATGCCTTAATGATAAATCTCCGGTCTACCTATCCGAGCTCCTGCATGGAACAAGCAGCATAAGAAACCTCAGATCAAACAGTCACCACAATCTTGAAGTTAAGCGGACTAACTCAAAAGCAGGAGGAAATGCCTTCGAGATTTGTGGACCCAGATTGTGGAATCGCTTGCCA
This sequence comes from Sabellastarte sp. h YS-2021, assembly GCA_964017235.1. NCBI lineage: Eukaryota > Metazoa > Annelida > Polychaeta > Sabellida > Sabellidae > Sabellastarte > Sabellastarte sp. h YS-2021. The sequence continues at coordinate 46,173,554 of OZ024929.1, forward strand.
GACTATATCAAAACTGCAACCAATACAGACAATTTCAAGAAGCTTTTAAAAACAGCCTATTTCAAGGCTGCTTATAATATTTAATGTGTTTTATTCTCATTGTAAAGCGCTTTGAGCTGCCAAGATAAAGCGCTATATAAGCAAGGTTTAATAATAATAATAATAAGGAGACTCCCGACTGGAAGACCTTAGAAGCAGCAAAAGGCCCTGACATCATGGGCTTTAACCTGATGTAAAATGTGGGCCTCCTGGTCGGAGAGCTCATAACATAGGGTCTCAGTCTGCTTGATCCAAGAGGATATAGTGGCAGGTGAGATGTCTTTGTTGAAACCTTTCTTAAAGGAGACAAAACCACCTCCTTATTCTTCCTGAGATCGGAGGTCCTGTCCACATAGTAGCGCAATGCTCCGACCGGACAGAGGGACCTGTCAGACTCGAGGGATCTATCTAGAGTTGGGACCAGGGCTGTTATAACCCCTGGGGCTACACTGTCTGGACCCTCTTTGGCCACCTGATTCTTGGAAAGAAAGCTAGGTGATGGGTACAGGGACACCTTTGACCAGTCAGATTGGTGTCTAATATTTCTGTTTGCCAAGCATGTATCTCACTTCTACACTTGCCCGACCCCAGGGCCAAGCGGAAAAATGTCTTGAAGGTCAAATGCTTCAAGGAGGCCTCTTTAATTGGTTCAAAATGAACCTGTCAGCTGGTGCAAAAACCAGGGAGAGGTTCCAGGAGGGGATTCCCTTCCGGCCTTTGGATCTGTCTCAGTGGAAACTATCCAGGAGACGAGTGAGATTTTCATCCTTACTGATATTGATGGGCGAATTTCCCAGTGTATCAGCAATGGCTGACCTGTAACCATCAATGGTATTGGGCTGCAACTTCCTGTCCTGAAACAGGTACATAAGGAAGTCAGCTACTGACTTTACCGGGGGGGGGGGGGGGGCCCTGAAGTCCACCTGAGGAGTGATACATCACTTTGTAAAAAAGGGCCACTTGCCTCATAGACTGATCTGATTGATCCCCTTTGAGGAGCCTCAATTCTTGCTGCCACTGCCTCAGACAAGCCCCGCTCCTCGATTGCTGAGGCTCTAGGAGCCATGCATGAAGATTAAGATTTATCAGATTTCTGTGAGGGGTCTGATTGAATGGCTGTCAACAGGTTGGGCAGATTGGGCAGGCTCAGTGGGATTTGGCTGGACATGGCCACTAGATCCCAAAACCAAGGCATGTTGGGCCACCCCGGAGCAATCAGAATGATTCTCTTGCACGGGGAGTCCTGCAACTCCTCCACCACTTTGCCCAATATGGTGGGTGGTGGCAAGGTGTATGCTTCCAGATCCTACCATGGCCGACTGAGCGCATCCACTGCTGTGGCCAGGGGATCCGGTACCAGTGACACAAACAGAGGCAACTTGCTGTTGAACCTCATGGCAATTAAGTCTATTTTGGGCCAGTGCCACCTGCTGCATATTTAGTGGAAGACCTCTGGAAGGAGAAACCACTCTGTTTGGATGGTCTGGCCTAGCCTGGATAGCTTGTCTGCTACCACGTTCAGCCGGCCTGGAATGTGTCGGGCTTAGAGTCACTTGTTTCCTGGTACACCAGGTCAAGATTCTCCATAGTAGGGCACAAGAGGGCCCGACCTCATGCCTCCTTCCTTGTTTATGTATGACACTACTGGTGGTGTTGTCGGTTGCTACAAGTACTATCTTGTTTGAGCAAAGGTCTTGGAACTCTTTTAAAGCCAGAAAGACTGCTTTAAGTTCTAGATAGTTTATATGCAGCTTGCTTCCCGGAAGGGACCCGGTTCCTCCTGCAGTGTGCTCGTATAAGTGAGCGCCCCACCCTTCTATTGATGCGTCTGTAAATATTTGCAGAGCAGGTTTTATTGGGTGTAATGGTTGGCCTGTAAGTACATTGTCTTCCTTCAGCCACCATTGTAAATGGGGTTGCAGGGACCTGGGGACTTGGATCACCTTTTCTAGTGATTCTGGTACCCTCCAGTTGTTTTTGAGATGCCACTGTATGGGTCTCACATGAAGTCGGCCTATATGAACTAGCTTTTCTGTAGCTGTTAGTAACCTATCAAGGACATGAACTCCCGGACCGGGCAAGCCGGTGGGGATAGCCGTTTTAGCCTAGTCTCTTGAAGGTTCTGCCACCGGTCCAGAGTCAGTTGGAACTGATCAGACCTGAGGTCGAACTGGTAGCCTACAAAATCGAAGTCTTGTTTGGGCTCCAGCTCTGATTTCAGCCAACCCAGTTGCTGACACATTATTTACTAGTTCCTGTGTATGTTGGAGACAAGCCTGGTGGGATCTGGCTCTCACCAACCAGTCGTCTAGATACTGGTGGCTTCTTAGGTCCTTTTATATGGCCATCAGTTTCACCTCCTTTGGGATCACGGTGAACTCCAAGGATGCTGTGGACAAACCGAATGGCAGGGCCTTGAATTGGTATGCCCGACCTTGGATGTGAAATCTCAGGTATTTCCTGGATTGTTCCTGTATAGGTATATGGAAGTAGGCATCCTTGAAATCTATTGAGGTAACCCACTCCACTTGTTGGAGGGAGGTCCTGATGGTCTCCAAAAGGTTTGATTTGTTCAGATCTAGAATAGGTCTCCAACGGCTGTGTAGTTTTGGGAACCAAGAAAGGTCAGCTGAAGAAGCCCCGAGATTTTGAACTGGCTCGACTGCATCTTATCCATAAGCTGATGGATTTTGGTGACCCTGTCAAGTTTGGTCTTGAATAGAAAGGGAGAGTGTAGCCCTCCTTCAACATTTGTACTACCTAGGGTAAAAGCCCCCAAGGCTTCCCAAGTTCCCGAAACAGATTTAGTCTGGACCCTACAGGCAGACTGTGTGCCACATTTGGGATATTTGGTAGTCTGACAAACATTTTCTGTCCCTGGTGACAATGAAAACCAGTTAAAAAGCCATCTGTTATGGATGTGGTCCAGTCCGGTGGGGCTGACACAATTCTTCACATTAATTGTCATTTGTATGATGGCTGACCCCTGACCGGACACAATCAAAGCTTGTTGAGTGTGGACCACCTTTTCTCTTGCTGTTCAAAAAACCCATTTGTTTTCTCAGTAACCAGCAATTTCGGCTATAGTAAATCTCTAGCCTGTGATACTCTGTAACCAGTAAACTGGTAGGCTGGGCTGACCACTAAATTTAGTCACTGGTCTACTGGTCGGTTCTGGTTCTCTGTAACCAGTATTGAAAAGGGGCAAGACAGTAATTGTACCTGATAGCAGGTCAGTAGTCTCTCTAACTACCTGGTATGAAGTAAAACTGCTTATGAAAAATGTATAGCCAGTAACCGGTTGATGAGCTCTGTAACTGGTTGAAGCAGTTTCTGCGTAGGAAAAAACTTCCTGTCAGGAACTACACACTATTAGGCCCGTCATCAGTCTTAGGCTGAATAGGCTGCTGATGAGGAGTGGCCAGCTAGAGGCAGGAAGGTTCTGTAACCGGCTAATATAAGGCAAGCTGTTCAATGCAGGCTGTGTAGCCGGTACCCGGTGGGTACACTCTGTAACCAGTTGTTGAAAAAACTGTACAAGGTTGTTTAGCCGGTCGGTACACTCTGTAACCAGTTGTTGAATTAAGTGTACAAGGCTGTGTAGCCGGTACCCTGCCGGTACACTGTAACCAGTTGTTAATGCAACTGTACAGGCTGTGTAGCCGGTCGGTACACTGTAATCAGTTGGTGAAGCAACTGTACAAGGCTGTGTAGCCGGTAGCCGGTCGGCACACTCTGTAACTAGTTACTGAAGGAAATATACAACTATCTTTTGTGTTGAATTCAGTCTACTGCACGTTTCCTTCATTAATTAAGGTATTTCTTTTAAGTGCACGTCCTATTTGAAGATTTGACAGTTGCTGGGGAAGCCCTTGTGAGATATTTTTAGAAGCAATTGTTGGTCGGCGTGTCACGTGACCAGGTTGCTGGTCGGAAAGACACGCGATTGGTTGATTGGAGCTCGTCATTTGTCGCGTTCTTTTGTGATATTTAAACATGTAAATGCGCAGTATTCTGCTCATCCACCAACCCCACTACCGACAATGAAGGTCAATCCATGAGGGAGGGACTGGTATCACAGTAGACGAAAGTTGTGAAGAAAGCACTTCCGACCTTCCTGGTCAATGAAAACATGTGACCCACTTCGGGATTTGGTCGGAAGGACTCGCGATTGGCTAACTGGAGATGACGTCAGTATTGCGTTCTTTGTGTGATGCTTTACCAGCAACTTTACAGTCCACAAAACCCCACTACCGACAACAAGGCCGGGTCTGCAAAGCAGGGACTGGAGTCACAGTAGACGTGAGTTCTGAAGAACGCACTTCCGACCTTGCTGGTCGGTGAAAACACGTGACCTGCTTCGTCATTGGTCGGAAGGACACGCGATTGGCTGACTGGATATGACGTCAGAGGTCGCGTTCTTTGGAGCTGGTCGGTCGGCTGATGCTTTAAAAGCAGAGAAGCCTGGACCAGTGCGCTCTGTAGGTGTGTAGATGCATTTCTTTCTTCCTTTTGTGATAAAACCAGTGATCTGGCCATCCACAACCCCCACTACCGACAACAAAGCCGGGTCTGCAAGGGAGGGACTGATATCACCTTCTATTGAGAGGTCTGTTGAACTGGAGCTTGCCGGTCAACTAATGCTTTACAGCAAAGATGTCTGGACCAGTGTTCTGAAGAATGCATCTCTTGCTTCTGATGAAAAAAACACTAAATACTTGAGCTAGGCTGGTGTGACTGATGCTTTACAGCAGAGAAGTCTGTACCAGTGCGCTCTGATGAAGAATGCATCTTTCATATGGGGAATTCCTTCTATTTACAGTGTTCAAAACTACGTAGACTGAAGTTTTCCGTGATTTCTAATTGTAGTACTAGAAAAGATGTTTCTATGGTGACTGTATCTGGGAGAGTACAGAAGGTACATTCAAACAAAGACACGGATAAAAATACCTGTAAGTAGTATATCCATAATTCCTCAATATTGTCGATCTGCCCCTAACAACACAATGGTTGAATGGGAGGAAACTAGCAAAATGGCTGCCTTCATATTTCTCGTCGATCACTGCCCTATCCTCAACACTAAATTGAGTCAACTAGGGAGCGTTTCCAGCAGATTTCTAAATGTATATCCGTGCTTGATCAGTAGATAACACTTCTACAGTGAAAATATCCACATATAAGGTTGAAAATCCGTCATAATGCATACTTTTTCTTTAAGATTCTGGAGATGTTGAAAACACGTCTGCACAGTACATGCGCCAAACGAAAAAGATGCTGACATCATGTTGTCTAGACAGGAAGTAAATACCATGCGCCACCTGGCGAATGCACAGTACTGGGACCGGCCAGCCGGTGGAAACACAGGACGTCTTTTTCTGGCGTTTGGCAGGCCGGTCTGCGCAATTGTCCATTGGATAGGATGTATTAACGCAATAAAACTAAGGTTTTTTTCTATAGGGGTTGTTTGTATGGGTTTACTTCTAACAATGACTCCACCACAGGTAATATATAAAGGAATCCCATATCCAGAGATGTTAACCAGAGTGTGTCTGAAAAAACGAAGGTTCTAAACTTCCTATTCTTCCTAAACTTGAAAAAACTCGTTTTTGGTTCATTTTACAGATTTGTCTCATAGTTAAGAAGAAAAAAATAGAAAGCATAAACAATAACAACAATAAGAGAACCAGAAATAACACTGAAACAATTAGACGCCTCAATTAGAAGTGTCCAGTTTTGTCAAGAAATAAATAATATTTCTAAGAAATAGAGAATGTATTTACTTCTAGCAGCTGCTCTAAAACTCTGAACAGACATGCCTGTACCACAGTCCTGTGTTGTTTATTGTTACATAACTGACACTGCAGAGTGTGTTGACCCTAATAGGCAATTTGCAGCTTATACATAAATCCATTCTTTTTATGATATCATGCTACTTTTGACTTCGAAAGCTGAATGATAATTGGAGAAATAAGAAGCCCTTTTATAGAGGAAATGCATCAGTTACTTGTAATCAAGACCTTATTAAAAATAATGGGTTGGTTAAATATGCATGACAATGTTCTGGCAATAGTGTTGATTGTTTATATGTTGTTTTATTAAGTGTAATTAACACATATAGATGTCAGCCCATGTCAAGATACTGCAATCAATCCCTTGTAACCTATGTGCAATAAAACTTGCTTATGTTAGGATTATAAAAGTGCAATTGCATTGTCTGCACAGCCTCTGTTGATGGGAAGTGATCTTTGGTATTTGTTTAGTATAGGGATTACTAGCTTAAGTGTTAAACAGTATTATACATTAAAAGGTGATTGTTCCCTTTGATGTCCATGCAAAGGATGACATCATCTCCCCCCTTTGTTGATTTTTGGTATTTGTTTAGTATAGGGATTACTAGCTTAAGTGGTAAACAAACAGTATTAGACATTAAGAGGTGATTGTTCCCTTTGATGGCCATGCAGAGGATTATATCATCTCCCCCCCCCCCTTCTGGGCATCAAAGAGAACAATAGGCATATAATTCATATCTCCACAATTTAATACAAATAATTAATATTATTACTATGAAAATTATTAATTTTATAATTTATCTCACAGGTAACCTCAATGTATATGGGTTGTTGTGAAAAAGAAAACATAAATCATATGTACACTTATCTATCTATATCTAGGATATAGATAGACCATATATTATTCTATAAGGGGCCGACTTAACCGTAAATTATTTGACCAGACCGATTTGACCAGATAATTTTACTTTGGGGGCCGATTTGGCAAAGGGCCGATTTGTCTATGATTCCTTGACAAGTGTCACCTGCATTGGCCTAGCGGGTAACACACTTGCCCATGAACTCAGAGGACGTGTGTTCAAACCCAGGTATGGGCAGATACATAGTGGGTCGGATGACCATTTAAAATGACGCTACACCACAATTCATGAAAGTCAGCAGACAAACTGTGGCGATTTTTTTCTTTAGCACTACCCATTTGTGCATAATCTGGTAATGCTTGTTTACTCTTGTAGATAACACCTTTAAAACATATGAATAGTGTTATTTTGTAAGTTTCATCCCTGGAAGGGAACTTCCCCTTTAGCTTGTACTGAGGACCATAGAGGCAGTAGTTGAGTAGTTGTATCATTACACAAGTTGAAATAGAATCTCCCTGCCTTAAGTTGAAATCAAATCTTTCTGCCTTGAAAATAGTTGAAATTAAATCTCTTTGCCTTAACCCTCAAGCGACCAAGTGGGGTCATTTATGACCCCGGGCATATATATTTGTGCACCATTTTTTACATTTTAATATCCATAATGTCTCCTACTGTGAATTTGTCAATCTGTCTCTCTTAAATTTGTTCATAGAGTTTTGCAAGGATCAGCCAATCTGTGTAGCAAGGGTAAGCAAAACTTCTGCGGGGTCACTTATGACCCCAGGAAGATCAATGAGATTTGTGACAACATTACTTAAGATAGTATTGTAATTTGTCAACTCTGAGCATTACAATCAACTATTATGGGTAAAAGCATGACCAGCAAAGCTAGAATAGAAAGATTTACAGCTGGACAAGCATTGAGACAGATTCTGAATGCCCAAAATGAGGATAAAACTAGCACCTGTCCATTGATGGTCAGCACCAGACAGTGACGATCATATCTCTGACATGTCAAATCAACCTATATAAAATGCAAGCATGATGTACATACCATACATACAAGCAGGGCAAGGTAAGCCTAGAAGAAAAGACCAAATAGGCCAGACACAGGCCCATAGTGGTGCTAGAACTCCTGGACAACCATGCTTGTAACAAGTTGGCAGGCACGGGATGAGCTCAAGGAGCCCCTCTAAAAATCAAGCCAAGGTTTGCAATAATGTATTTACATGAAAAAAGAAATGATCAGCATGACCAACACAGACCTGACACAGGCCAGACTGTAAACTGGGGAAAAATCCTCCCGCATATCACCATTATGACAAGGGCGTGATATAGACACCACCAGGGATAGCAAAACAACACCATTATATGAGGCATCAAGATTTCCTTTGCTTATTACATCAAAGATAGATCTCATTGCATTAGAAACTAACAAGGATGCTAAATGAAAACAAAGAGAGCTATGAAACTCATCATGAAAATAAAAAACTAACAGTGGAAACCAACTGACAGTACATAAATCTGTTATGATCGGACCTTTTGTCCTTGGGTGGTTGTAAAGAAGCAACCATGGCCCATAATAATTTGTGTAATTTGAAAGATACATTGTCTCAGATAAAAGATACATTGTCTCAGCTACAATGCCAAGAACAACATTTAGATGCATTCTGAAGTACCAAACTTTGATAACCGAACAACCAAAGGAAGCAGGCAGGCCCGGCAAATGTTGACATTATCATGCCAAACAAGACACAAATCTCAATGGCTATATAATTATTACTTTATTACTATGTCCAAGCATTCAATTGGAAAATTTAATAAGTAAATTAAATTTTTATAAGTTAATATCTTACCTAGTGGACAGATGCATTTGTCCGGCGCACAGCCGGTCCCGCCAAACGTTAGAGAAAAACGCCTCGAGCTGGGCTCTGGCCCGGACCGGTAGTGTCCTGTTTACTCGCCAGGTGGCTGTATAGCCTCCCTGCCGGTGCACTGCGCGTGCGCGCGCATGCGTACTTCCTCCTTTTGTTTGCACCCTGTTTGAGTCCCCTGGGAATGTTTGTTGCGGGGAAGGCAGGGTGGGAATCCCTCTGTCCACTAGGTAAGATATTAACTTATAAAAATTTAATTTACTTATTAAATTTTCCATTTTATTGTGTTAATATATCTTACCTAGTGGACAGATGCAGAATAACTACCCATTGGATGGAGGGCAGCTAAACTCAACAGGGACTCTTGTCAGAACTCTGGGCCTCCGGCCCAAGGGTTAGGGATCCTTCCCATACCCTACACCATAGTTGGTTCCCCCCCCCTCTTTTTTGCCGTCTACCGAGCCACCTGGGCTAGGACTATAGGAGAGAGGAGGTAAGAGTTCAGTCCCAAGGATTCCGAAGGAAGCAGAACAGGATAAAATAGAATAACTCATACCCCACACCAGCCCTTCCGGTTGAGAACTGCGCGCTGGGGTTACAAAACAAGATAACTAAAAAAAGAAGGAGCCAACTAAAACAACCCACTACTCCTTCTAAACGCTTTACACTATATACAAGTTATCCTTTCAAGGATACCAGTTACTCGCGTATGTGCTGGGCTGCGACCACTGGTCCTAAATGGTACAGGTCAGCATCAGCCCATGCTACATCCTTCAAATAAAATTGGGTGAAGGTATTGTGCGACTTCCAGTGGCAGGCTGAGAGGATCTGGTCCAAGGACACACCTCCTTGAAAAGCCTTAGAAGCTGCAAAGGCCCGCACATCATGGGCTCTGACCTGATGTAATTGTTGTGCATCCTCATTGGACAATTGATAGCACAACAAGATGGTTTGTTTAATCCAAGAAGAAATCGTAGCAGGAGCGATGTCCTTATTGAAGTTCTTCTTGAAAGACACAAAGACCAACTGTTTGCCGGAACGGAGGTCTTTGGTCTTGTCCAGGTAATAACGCAAAGCCCGAACTGGACATAAGGTTCTATCCTCCTTGAGAGACTTATCCAACGTAGGGGCCAAGGCCGGAATAATTACCGGAGCTACTGAAGAAGGCCCTTCTTTAGCCAACTGATTCTTGGACAAAAAACAAGGAGAAGGGAATAAAGAAACATTAGCCCAATCTTCCTGATGTCTAATGTTCCTGTGTACCCAGGCATGAATCTCACTCCTTCTTTTGCCCGAGCCCAAAGCCAGGAGAAACACCGTTTTGAAGGTAAGATGTTTCAGAGACGCCTTTCGAAGGGGTTCAAAGGGGGGCTGGGTTAATTGATGCAAGACCAGAGACAGATTCCAGCTAGGGACTCCTCGAAGACCCTTGGGTTTATCTCTATGGAAACTGTCTAGCAAGCGGGTAAGGTTTTCGTCTTTACCAAAATTAACCTTGTCACAACCAATTTTGTCGGCTATAGCAGTTCTATAGCCATCTATGGTGCTAGGTTGAAGATTTTTCTCCTTGAAAAGGAATAGGAGAAATTCCGCTACCTGAGTTAAAGAAGGTGACCCGAAGTCCACCTTGTGTGATTCGCACCATTTGACAAATATGGACCACTTCGATTCATAGATGGCTCTGGTTGATTGTCTTTGAGGAGCCTCAATTCGCGTTGCCACTTCATTAGAGAATCCTTGTGCCTGTATGCTAGAGGCTCTAGGAGCCAGGCGTGGAGGTTGAGCCCTAGGAGATCTCTGTGGGGACACTGATTGAACGGTTGGGTCAGCAGGTTCTCCACGTTTGGAAGGGAGAGAGGAATCTGAACAGACATGCTGACTAGATCCCAGAACCACGGCATGTTGGGCCACCCTGGAGCAATCAGAACCAACCTGTGAACTCCCTGATCTAGGATCTTGGACACCACCTTGCCCAAAAGAGACACAGGAGGGAACGCGTAGGCATCCATATTCTCCCAATTCAGGCTGAGAGCATCTACTCTCCATGCCTGTGGATCGGGTACTGGGGACACAAACTTGGGTAGTTTGTGATTGTACCTTGTTGCAAAGAGATCCACTCGGGGAGTGTGCCACCTGGCACATAAGTGGTCGAAGACTTCCTGCAGGAGGGACCATTCTGTCTGAATAACCTGAGTGCTCCTGGACAATTTGTCTGCTATCACATTCAGCCTTCCCGGAATGTGCCTGGCCCTTAGAACTATCTGTCTGCGATTGCACCAGGAAAGCAGTCTCCAGAGGAGGGCACAAAGTGAGCCTGATCTCATACCCCCCTCCTTGTTGATGTATGAGACAACCGTTGTGTTGTCCGTGGCTATCAAAATGATCTGGCCCCAACACTGTTGCTCGAACTTCTTGAGGGCCAGAAGGACCGCCTTTAGCTCGAGAAAGTTTATGTGCAACTGGCTTTCTGAGTCCGACCAAACTCCTTTGCCGTGTGGTCTCCTAAGTGCGCGCCCCAACCTTCGTTTGAGGCGTCGGTAAACAACTGCAGAGCATGTTGTAGAGGATGAAGAGGTTGGCCGCTGAGCACATTGTTTTCGTCCAACCACCACTGCAGATGAGGGTACAGAGATCTGGGAAGAGGAATCTCCTTCTCTAGTACCTCTGGCACGTGCCAGTGATTCTTCAAGTGCCACTGAATCGGTCTCATGTGAAGGCGCCCCGAAACCACCTGTTTCTCTGTGGCTGTCAACAAACCTATGAGAGACATGAACTCTCGGACCGAACAATGGTCCCTGTTCATTAGCATCTTTATTTTTTGAGTTAGGGTTTGCCACCTCTCCTGAGTCGGCTTCACTAGACCCTTGGAGAGGTCGAAATGATAACCGACAAAGTTGAACTCCTGTTGGGGAACAAGTTCCGACTTTTGCAAATTGACTAACCATCCCAACTGCTGACACAGAGCCATCAGGGTCCGCGTTTGGTTCACACAAGCCTCCCGAAAGGGCGCTCGAAGCAACCAGTCGTCTAGGTACTGGTGGATCCTTATACCCCTGGACTGGGCCATCAATTTCACCTCCTTCACCACCTTTGTGAATTCCAAAGGAGCCGTCGCTAGGCCGAACGGCAGAGCCCTGAACTGGAAGGTTTGACCGTGCAGGTGAAACCGGAGATACTTCCTCGACCTCGGGTTGATGGGAATGTGGAAATAGGCATCGCTGAAATCCAGTGATGTGACCCATTCGCCTTTTTGAAGGGATAGCCGGATGGTCTCCGGAGTTTCCATTTTGAAGGTTTCCGAGTGGAGGAAAAGATTGAGTTTGCTCAAATCCAAGATTGGACGCCATTTGTTGTTTGGTTTGGGAACTATGAACAGCCGGTTGTAAAAGGCCAGAGAAGCCCGAACCACTACTTTTTCTACGGCCTGTTTTGTAATCAGGGACTGCAACGCCTCCTTCAAAAACTTGTTTCTGCGGGGGTTGGCGTATCCGCTGATTATCAGAGGACACCTGGTCAATGGGGGCCTCATCTTGAAAGGGAGGTTGTAACCGTCCTTCAAGATGGAGACTACCCGAGGATTTGAACCCAGGCTGAGCCACGTTTCCCAGAACCTGTGCAACCTGCATCCTACAGGAGGATTTTCTGCAACATTGTGGACATTTGGTACATGAGGGACAGAACGACAAGGAGAGACAAAAGAAGCACTTTTGACATGTTTTATTTCTGTCTGACAAAGATCGGGACTTAGGCCTTTCTTTTGCGGCTGCCCGGGACCGACAACAATAGGAACAGGAATTACAGCAGTTCTTGAGTATACAATCTTTGGAAAATTTTGAGGGCTGATGTTTTGACCCACTATCTTTGGAATTATTTGGTTGTGTGGGTTTGTACAATGATTGTCATTTATAATTTTTGCCACCCCGGGCATACTTGGAAAAACGGTGGTTAGTAGAACCACGCCCACGGCCACGACCTCGTGACCCAAACTGTCGCCAAGGTTGTTGAGGAGCAGATGACGGCTGAACCATGGTCTTAGCCTCCTTCTTCTCATACGGTTTATAGCGATACTTGGTCTTCTGCTGGTGCTGGGGACCAACTCGAGACTGGACCGACACATGTTGTGTCTCAAACTTGTTGATATCTTGTTCCGCGACATTCAAGGCCGCGTCGGGAAATAACCCATATCCAAAAAGAGCAGCATTCCTCAGTTCATTCCAAGTGTCCATCTTCATACCGGGACGAACATGATCTAAATAAGAGTCCCGACGCATCAGAATGAAGTTCCCCAGCTGCACAAAAAGGCTATCAGCCAGGTGCTGTAGAGCTGTCCCAAGAGAGACAGATACATTCTGGTGGAAAGCACATAAATCCCTTAACTCCTTAAGTGCTTCAGACACCTCCTTGGCTGACTTGCCCTTACTGAGATGAGTCTGTAGGAAAGTTATGTGATGTGCCATCTGATCTTGAATCTCGCTAGTGCATCTGCTGAAACCAGCGGCATGGTTCACTGTGTAAGTACCCTCTCGGGCGCACCTTTCCCATCTGCGTAGTACTTCTTGCGATATGGGACGAGACACGGGACCTGTTGCGAGATATGCAGCTGGTTTGACAATTCTTGAGAATTGAGCATTTAGTTTCGCCTCAGAACCATGCCAGTTGAACAGCTTTCTACCTGGTCGCTGGGGACCATCTGTCTTTAACTTATGCATGGGATACCATTTATCCTGTGGTTTAGGGGTGCGTATGAATTGGCCAGTACGCAAACCACCAGCTTCTTGACTTCGGGAAGGGTAACCCTCAGCTACAGTCAGATTAATCCTCTCCAGCTTCTGACAGAGCCAATCGTCTGCTGGCATGGCTACTGACACCTTTGAACTTGTCTTCGGATTTTTTCCACGCCACGGATTGTTGGACTTATCCGGGTCACTGTACTCAAAGTCAGGGATAAAGTTCCAGCCCATAAAGGCCCTGATGGAACGAACTGTTTCCCTGTAACTCATTTCTTCATTCTTTTCTGGTTTATCAGTGTCTGATTCAGAAAGTTCACCATCCTCGCTATCCAAAACATCCGGTGATGTATGATCCCTATCCACAACATCTGTTGATGTATGATCCCCAAAGAGTGGTTCGTCTGAAGCCACAGGTAAGACATCTGTTAAGGGGTGTTCAACATTGGACATATTATCTGAGCCACCAGCAGAAGCAAGGTTTCTAATAAACGGCTCCCCAGCCGGTGCAGCCGGTTCCGGACCGGTAAAAGATCCATCCACAACCGGAACCGGTTCCTTGGGTACAAAGGTGTCAGTTTGGTATGCCCTGACCGGACCGGTCATCTCCCCGACCGGTACCGGTTTAGCTTGTTGAAGTGCAGTGTCAGAGGGCTTTTTCTGTACCGGACCGGTATTTTCCTCAACCGGAACCGGTTTTGTTTTGGAAGATTTATGATGAGAAGACTTGTGCTTCTTCTTTGAATCTTTCTTGCCATCTGATCCTGTACTAGCCTGTACTGCCGGAAACCGCACCGGACCGGTGGTTCGGGCAGAGGCAGGATCTATGAATGGCTGATCAGAAACCGGTGGGTTTGAAACCTGAACCGGTACTTTGGGGGTAGCAAATATATTGCCTCTTGATAAGAGTGCTTCAAAACGAGAGAATTTCTCGTCTAGCTGGTCACTTAATTTGTCAAAATCTTTTTTGGAAACAAAATCTGAAGAACTCACATTATCGCTACCCCCAGGGAGGTCCTGCGCATGCGCACTGTCATCTTCAGAAATCGTCTGCTGAGCATGCGCAGTACTAGCTGGCTGTTGAGAAGAATTAACTGGAGACAACACAGTTACATCTCGTGGTGACACTAGCAAACCTGCTTTTTTGTCCTTGCGAATTTGATACTGTGGAGTGGCCAGCATCTCACGCTGAATTGCTGTAAAATTGTCACAAATCTTGCATATCGCACCTCCCACAATGCAGGGATCTTTACCCAGACCTTTGTCTCGACAACGAGCACACTTCTCATGCATATCAAAGCCAGCCATCTTATGGCCGCACGATCCCCGCCTTTGTCCTGGTGAATCCATAGTTATTAAACAACACTTCTACACAAAGAATTTATCAAAATATATCCTGTAACAGATATAAATCAAAATAAAAGTTTCTCCAAAAAACAGACGACCTCTCGTCTTCGCGCCAAACAAAAGGAGGAAGTACGCATGCGCGCGCACGCGCAGTGCACCGGCAGGGAGGCTATACAGCCACCTGGCGAGTAAACAGGACACTACCGGTCCGGGCCAGAGCCCAGCTCGAGGCGTTTTTCTCTAACGTTTGGCGGGACCGGCTGTGCGCCGGACAAATGCATCTGTCCACTAGGTAAGATATATTAACACAATAAAAATATATGTTATTATACATTAGCAAACAATAATTTGATGTTTTGGACAAGCTTGAACAAAAGTAACTAATCTGTTTTTGAGTTTGTGGAAATGTCTTGGCATATTTGCAAAGCACTGCTTATTCTACACATTGATGCATGTAAATAGTTATAGTACCATATTAAAATATCTATTTCATACAAAGGAGCTTTATTTTTATTTGCTTTTATTACGACTTCATGAGATTTTAACAATAAAGAAAATGCAAAAGAAATTAAATTTAACATACATATTGCAAGATGCACCAAGCAGGGGTTGTCTAAATTAATGTAATATTGTGTATCATTGTGTGCTTTGGCAGCTTTCTTGTGAAAAAATAGGTCAAAACTATACATTTTGGCATAATGTGATGTACAAATATATTAGAAGGTGTAACAAATAGAACAAAATAATGAAACCATCATGTTTATGTAAATATTTCAATATAATATCAATGGGGTCATAAATGACCCCACTTGGTCATATTAGTCGCCCGAAATAGCTTGGTCGCTTGAGGGTTAAACAGATTTGTTGTAGAACATCCCTATATTTGTACATTTATTCCCTTTTATTCTGGTTCTGCATAATTATCACAAAATGAATATTTATTTCACATAAATATCCAGCATCAATATAAAAGAATATCCATCTCTATAGTGTAATAACTGTAGAAAAATATATAAAACTAGAAGATAAATCTTGAATAATCTAAACATAACTAAAATTACTTTGTGTATTAATTTAGCTTAATAAAACATTTGCACAACACATTTAGCATTGTGCTAAAATATTTTGAATTAATATATTTGATTTATAATTACATATTATTGCATTTGTCCATTACTTAATGTACAAACACAAGCTTGTGTTCAATTACATACAGTTTAACTTCATAACGTTGATTGACATTGTGCAAAATGGGGATTCGCAAAATGAACTCACCCTTTTAAATGTGCCAGTTCTTCAAACCTTAAAACTATAAAAAAAAATACTCCCAAGTAAATAAATAAATATATAAATATTATATCTGTAACATTTATTACATTGCGTATGCAATATTATCACATAAACCTACAAGACGATTTCAATCTTACACCACTTTTACACAACAGGCGGTATAAACCACGTTTATGGGCATTCAACAAAACGCCCCTGAGATTCAACTACCATCTGACGTCCGTATTTGAACTTGTGCTACAGTGGCCCACTGTCACATTACTTGAATGTCCCATGGAAGTTTTCCAATGTTCAAAACTGTCACCTCATATCTTCTTACTATTACTCATCGTCATTCATCACCAATCACTGTCTCTTTTCCACCCTATCACCATCTCTTTACATGTGTGTTTAATGTTGTTAAATAGTCCCTTTCCGTCCATTTCAGTGACCTTCTGTAGCATGGCACTGATGGCACATGGTGTGTAACTGTAGCATGAGAGTAGTGTTAAGCTCTATCACCATGCCCCCAATTACCTCTGCTCACCTTATAGGTCCACCGGAAGAATACTGAAGCGAGATCGAGTCACAATCTTCTATAAACCGTGGATACCACCACCATGAGAGTACAGTATCAGTCACCCCAGAGGAACCCCCAACACCCCAGAAACACACAGGCGTTGGAAATAAAATATTTTTATTAATAAAAACAAGCTCTGGGGTATGTCAATTTCGCCCCCAAAATATTTTAGGCATCAATTTTGCTTCGATTTCGTTGTATCCGCTGTGAATGCAAGGTATTGATGATCCCTGAATGGTAGGCGATAACCCTGTTTGAGGATGTCTAGATGAAATGGGTGAGCGCCCTGTTGTTCCCATTGTTTTACAAACCACTTTAGCCTGCCTCCCACTGGGAGGTCTTTTATGTTTTCTTGGGTATATATAGATGCCTTGCTTAACTGTACACATGGAGTCTTTGCCCCCTCCGGTGGGGTCTGGGTGCTCAGAGTCTTTGGCCTCTCTGGTAGGCAAGTGCTCCCGGATTGAACATGTGGTTTGTTGGGTACCCAGTGAAGCTCTAAATGGGTTGAAGGAGGCTTGAGGATTGAGGAATGTCATTGGTTTTGTGTTTGCTGCTGGTTTTGAGAGCCACTGTTGCTCTTGCCTCTACCCCTGCGAGATTCTCTGCCTCTGTGTCCGCCACGAAAACCACCCCTTACTGTAGGGGTGAAACCTGGTGCTCTGCTGGTTTCCGGTTTTGACCCCGAGACCTATGAGATGTTGTTCATATTCTTGCATTAATGACCGTTCAAATAGGTCCGGTCCAGATATGGGGGCTGCCCTGAGGTTTTTGAGGTGGTAAGAGTCGAGACTGTTATGAGCGTTCTTGAGGTAGGCGTCTCAATGTATGAGCACCAAGTTGGTTAGTAAGTGGAGAAATTTCTTCAGTAGGTGTTGGTAAGCAACAGCTGTGCTCCTGCTGATGTCCAGCATAAACTGCATCTGTGGGGTGTCCTCTATTGTTGAGTTGAGCAGCTGTTGGAGAAACTGGTCCCTATTATTGGGGTCTGGTTCTGAGACCAATAACGTGAATGTCTTTTCCCTTTGATCCTGGCTGCTCTGAGGTTATTAAGGGTAGACTCACTGGCGGTTGAGAGTGTGGATAAGAAGTTTGAGGTTGCGATACATTCTCGAATCATTTATTCCAGTTTAACCAGTTCTCTCTGGTTGATAGAGGCTGTAGGGAGGCCCTTGTACCCAGGTCTGGCAATGTTCCCAATATCCAAGGATGTTGATGAGGAAGGGCCTGGTTTGACCACTGTATCCTGTTTTTGGAGAAGTTTGGCAATGTCATCCATTAGGGGAAGTTTCAGAGATGGTGGACGAGAGGATTGCTCCATGCGAAACATGTTTGGGTCACGGCCGAGTCCTGAGCCAAGTTTGTAATCCTCTGTCTTTGCCGGGTCGTCAATGCCAAGATATTGTCGGTCAAGGAAGGCATGGAAGTCTGCCTTGGGGGGAGGGGCTAAATTCTCCGGTTCTGAGTCTTCTATTTGTGAAGCTGCAGAATATGAAGATCCCGTCTCCACGCCGTAGTCTCCCTTCTCGAGCCTTTGGAGGGGGGACTCAGATTGAGGTTGTGGCTGAGTTGTTGGAGGCGGGGGAGGAGAAACTATCGCCTTAATGGTGGAAGGTGCGATGGATGCTGAGCCCTTCACCCCTTTTAGTCCTTTCTTGATAGTAGTGTGAGGAAAGAAAGTATCCATCGGTTCTGGGGGGTTTGGAACCGGTTGGTTAACTTGTTGTGTTTGGTCGACCTGGCTAGGTTGGGCCTGTACAGATGAAAATGTTGCTGTACTATCCGGAGGAGCTGGGGAGAATTTCTTAAACATTTCCTCCATGGAGGAGGTCAGAAACTGTTGAAGGCCTGATTGGAGTTGTGAAGAAAGGTCTATCATTTGCTTCTGATTTTGTTGAGATAAATTCTCCATCATTTGCATATTTTGTTGTTCAAAATGTGCTTTGAGCATCTGCGTACGTGGGGTCGGAGGAGGCACCAATCTTTGTGGATCTGGAGCAGATGAGAACATAGGGTCCTGCATAATGTGTGATCTGACTGGTGCCGGAGTCTTGAAAAAGACTGAAGAAGTGGTGGAAGGCGGCACTTTGTGAAATGCTGCAGACCTCGGAGGTGGCATTGAAGGTTGAATAAACTGGGACCCGCTAGTAGCTGAGGCCGGTTGTAGTGGAGATAGGCCGGCGGGTGCTGATACTCCGGTCGGTGACACATATCCGGTGCCGGAGTCCTCCGGGTTGAGATCCAAGATTGAATCGTCTATTTCACCGGCCTCCGGATCCTCTTCATCCGGTTCCGGGTCGGCCGGTATATTCTTAGATGCACGCTTTGCGCTCCTTTCTTGAAATACAGTCCAGAGGTGATTCCACTCCACCTCTGAGAGAGAGGAACATGAAGAACAAGCCTCTAGAGGGGCACCTGAGGCACAAGGGTCTTCCCCTTTACAATGCATTCTACAGCTATAACACCTCATGTCAAATGATGGCATCCAGTGCCCACACTTTCCCCTCTTCTGGTAAGGGGGAGTACCTACCATGATGGTAGTATAAAGTGTCACAATGTAAGAGACACACACAAAATATCTCACAGCATATATCAAAGTATATCAAAGTTGTCTATAAACAACGGTGAGATAATAGAAACTAGAGTAAGAGTAAGAGTAAAAATCCTCCTTGAACTGTGTAAAAACTATCACAAAGTGAGAGTTCTAAAAAGCCAACTGACAAGATGGCTACCAACGGAAAGAAGGAAGAATCAGGTGATCTGCTGCGCAGTCGTCATATAACCGGTCATCTTGGTACCGGTGTCTTCGGTGAAGTGAGCCGGCTCCGGGGAGACCTCTCCCCGCACTCGGCCGGGAAAGTTTCCAACTTTTAACCCGTTGGTAGCTTTTCCAGTGATCAACGGAATAGCATACTGTTTCAATAGGTAAGTCTATTGTAGCGTAATAAAATTCATATATATTCCACAAAATAAACTGTACTCTACAAAAAAACTTCATATAATCGAAAACAAACACCCGACCCGGTTGGAGGCAGCAGATGCTACCTGTATGTAAACCCCAAAACTTAATATACCCCACAACTATAATATACACCCTGCCACATTTCTGTGGATCAATAACTTTAAAGGAAAACCACCGATACTGAAGCAAGACCGAGTCACATCCTTTTATAAACTGTGGACACCACCATGACAGTACAGTACCAACCCTGTGGGTACTTTAAATCTCAGAAGACTTAATTAAGGTGTGCTGGAAGTCGGTTCTGTCAGTGAGTAAAGCTTCTGTGAGTTTTACCAGGGATCATAAAAAAACCACCATAAAAAAGCCACTGTTTTTGGATAACCCTTAAAAAATGCACCCTTAAAATTGACAGGGGCTTAAAAAACCCCACCTTTTATAATTTAATGTCTGCTTCTTTAGAATGACTTTGTCTTCCATACAGGCAGTTATGTCTCATTTCACATTGTTTTACATAAAATAAAAAAAATGTTATCTTGTAATAATTGTGGAGTTTTACAAATTTAACAATGGCTTGAAAAATCATTATAACTTGAATG
Source organism: Sabellastarte sp. h YS-2021 (assembly GCA_964017235.1). Classification (NCBI taxonomy): domain Eukaryota; kingdom Metazoa; phylum Annelida; class Polychaeta; order Sabellida; family Sabellidae; genus Sabellastarte; species Sabellastarte sp. h YS-2021. The sequence goes on from OZ024929.1 coordinate 46,193,597, forward strand.
ATGTCATTAAAAAAGGTAAATATGTTTGTTGCATTAATTGAAATTTAAAAAACTCAATTTAAAACTTAGATTTAAATGGAAGATTTTACTGAGAAGCCACATACACTGTCCCAATACTCAGACTCTGCTGTTTGTCTTTGTAATCCACTATTTCCAGTTATTCTATTGAAGGATTAAACATAGCATTATGAATGTTTGTTTTTCACAAGAAGCCACATACATTGGTCATATACCAAGACTCAATTGTTTATCTGAGTAATCCACTATGTCCAGTTATTCTATTGAAGGATCAATCATGGAAGGGCTTCACATTGACCAGCACATGCAACATATGGTTTGCTGTTTAATTACATTCACCATTGAATCACCTATGAAATAATATTAAGAAACAATATACAATATACTTACTTTCTATGATGAAATCCAAACAATCCATTAGAGTATTGTATTGTCTCCTGAAATGATCAATTCTGTTACAGTGGGTTTTTTATGCCCCCAGAAATTTTGAGGGTGGGTTTTTTTATGGATTTTCCAAAATCTGTGGGGTTTTCAACGGTGGTGTTTTTTATGGTGGTTTTTTTTATGTAAATCATTTACCACCTGTAGTGGGAAAGGGTATTAACTATATAACATACATAGTATCAGTTTTTAATATGCACAACATGAAATATGCTTAACAAATATATTATAATAAACCATGTAGTTTTACAAATTTATTGAATGGATTTTATTTTTCTATTTTAAGATATGGTATGATTTTCTCTCTGTCTATTTTGATCACAAAGATTCAGTCTAAGTATTTCTTCATTTTAAGTATCCTGCCACGCAATGTCATTCTAGGCTGATGCTGCAAAATGTTGTTTACTTTTCGCTTCTTACATTTTCTTTGAGTTGGTAGCTGTACTTTGCATTCTTTCTTTTTACAAGATGCATCTTCACTCTGTTTGATGTTTACTTTGTGATTATCTGTGCTACATTCACCATTCACACTAGCTGAACCTTTCTTATCCACAAAATCTTGGTTACCAGGTTCAGAGTGACCTTGTAACTGAACTTTTGGTGTTGTTGGAATGGCATAAGTATGCTCTCTTTCCACAACAATTTCTGGACTGTTATAATGTTCAAAAGAATTATAATGTTCATCTGTATTACTAACCACATCATCTTCTGTGCCCTTAACATAATCCTGCACTTGCTTTTCTTGTTCATCAAATCTTGCACCGAATTTGGAATATTTACTTTTCTCCATAAGTTCATTGTGGATTATCATTTTCTTTTTGATCAAACCATGCCTATATCTTTTCTTAATGCTGTGCTTAAACTTGGAAGTTGCACCCTGTTCCACCAGATCTATTTCTTCTGCTGGAACATACCTGAAAGGAATCCGGAGGGAGCTCCAACAAGAGGGGCATTTTATTGGGAGCTGTTTGTGCCAAGTTTTGCCAGTCAAGATATTGCCATGTTTCTTTGATGCATCAGACAGGCAAGTTAAGACTTTTGGTTGATTGATATTTAACTCAGGAGGATAGCAAGTGACATCTATGGTCATTATGGCAAACTTCTTGTTTCTTTCCAGCGTGTTTCTCAATCTTTTTCCAGGCTTACATGACTTCAGCATCTGTATATTTACAAAATAATTACACATGCAATATATTACTACATGGATAATATGCTATTTATAGTGCTATAGTATTATTTTTAATGTAAAATTTCATTATAGATCTACATACACATGAATGCAGTTTATGACTTCTCAAGATCTTATGCACAATTTTAATCACACATTTTTTTTTTTTTTTCGTAAACATGCATCCAAATTTCTACAAATGCACTTTGATTTTACTTGTCTTTAGATTTGTTCCCCCTCAGAGTGAAAACAAATTCATGTTGCAAATTGAATGTCAGTTGCCAAAATCAGAGTCAGACGCATGAAAACGGAAAAACAAACAAACAAACAAGGTGGGAAAAATCACTGCTGCAAATCAACAGTCGGATGTCGTAAGACGCATACATTTGTACAAACAATAACATGACACAGCTGTGATTAATCTGATTTGGCTAAAGACAAATATTTTATTGATAAAGTGGCTGTTCCAACCACCTGACCAAGTTTTTGTCGCCATGACAATTTGTACCAAAATAAGGGGTGGCTGTTGGGTTTGTTTATTTGGGTTTAAAGTCGCAGTTGAAAAATGGCAAAATGTGATTAACACACATCAAAGGTAATTTGTTGCTGTATCCCAATTAACACATTAATTATTGTCACCAAGAAATACATTTTTGAAACATCCAAATCTGGCAGTAGACTAAACATATCAGCCCTTAAGCATAAGCTTTGTCAGATATATACAGTGGAATGTCTGTTATCAAAGATTGGTAAAATGGAAGAAAAATTTGTCAAAACCTGGCTTCGATGGCTTCCAGTATTTTCAGAATAAACATTTTAAAAGTTTGAATTAATCTTGAAGTAATTTTTTTTTCTTTCAAATGTATATGTTATAGTGTCTTTTCAATTATGTAGCATGTAACAAATTGTATGTAGTTGTTTTTTTTGTATTACATGTTGATTAGTCCTATTATTTGATTTAAATTCTCTTTTAGTCTAGAATTGTAACTTTGTCTGATAGAGTGTACAACATTGTGAATTGTGTATATGGTTATTACAAATATCGGAAACAATAAAAAATGAAAAGAAAAATTGTTGCTGTAATCAATCCCATTTGACCGATACCCATTACACACTTGTTTATGTAAGAATTATTAAAAGTGCAATTATACTAAATGCACACCCTCTGCAGATTGGATCATAACTTTTATTTGCATAAATTTGTGTGATTAACATCTGTGTAGTATTTATATAAGTTTTGGGACTAAACTGAACATTCTTAATGCTTTATATTTTATTTTGTGACGAATTTCAATTATAAATTAAAACTCGAAAGCATAATGGGTATTTATTCACTCTTTTGTCAGTTTTAACACTTAGTTTGTGGTAATGTAAAGGAAATTATAGGCTGATATAGAATAAATTTAAGAATGACATTGTTATTCCTGAGTATATACATAGACATCATTTACTAAATTTTTGATCACTGGCTTTTGTGTGTGTAACACACTATTCCTCCACCAGCAACTAGTAACAACAATAACCTTCTGGCATTGGAACCATTCACCTATGAGCTGACCATCACTTAGTGATCTCAGTGGTGGGGTATTATTTTTGCCTTTCTTTCCTTGCATAGATCGTTTCAAGGTCACTCAAAATATGACCTTTGACCTTTGTGTATGTAATGCTAGTTTACTTATATCCTTTAAGGTCAAGTGTAAAGGTCGTCATCAGGCCTTGAACTTTGAATCTTAGTGACCTTGCTTTATCATAACCAAGTTCATTCCAATGCCAGATCTTCTCATAAATACAGGTGTAAATAAATTGTGCATATGTTAAACGGAGTGACTGCTGATCCATGTTTCGCGGTCCAATAGCTTAATGGTCTATCGGTCTGTGTAGTTTATAAGCACTTACAGATCCGTGAATTATGAGAAATAATACAGGAAAATGCCAAACACAACCACTTTGATAAGTTTTACACACAAGAAGATTTGAAATGTTACATGACTGTAAACTCACAACACTGTCACTTTCACTTCAGCTGATAATTGTAATTAGCAGCCGGTTGTATCAATGGAAGGGATACTACACTGAGGATGATGGCATGTCATTTTTAAAAGAGTTAATAATTCCACTCATCAGTCTAAGGAAAAACTGTTCCCACATGCTTAAACAATATGCTGTGAAAGAATGCCGGTCGAGGGAGGAGTGACAGGGAGGTAATGTTGTAATAATTTATTGTTAAAAATGCTAATTTATAATTTTCACTTGAGTGTGCCCATATTTTCAAGTATGAAGTATTTTCCACCACAAACAAACCCTCAGAGAAACCCTCAAAGAATTCTGGGAATTTATCAGGATCTACGTTTCTTACAGTTGTAATAACTATGCATATATCTGTTGGTCATATTTTTATGTAAATAAAACCTATATACATAATATCTATTGCTATATTTGTTGTAAAATATATTGCAAGTATATGTATAAAGTAAATCTGTTTATAGGTTTTCAATTTGTTATAGACATTACATATAGGTTAATGACCAAGTAAGTCTCCAACACTAGAAGATAATGGATTGTTTACAGGGTCCTGAAGGAGGCTATTTACCTATTTAAATTATACCTCTTCCTTCATTTGTAATTTTGAAGATGTTCAAGGTATGTATTTTAGGGTTTTAACACTTTTATGACCATTTGGGTTGAACAACAAAATGTAAGGATTTCTTAAGAAAGGAAAGGGCTTCCATATATGGTCATAACTACAGAGAGGAACAGTTGCCCATTAATGGAAGATATTGGACACTTTCAACAACAAAAATCTAGTAGGCTTATTTACAAAGCTGTCCAGCGAAATGATGTTATTTCCCTTCATTGCTGAATCCTAATATGTCACGCCATCTATAGTTTAAACCCAACGTATCTTTTACATAATATATATATATATTCGCTGTGGACCTGACAAATGTTAAGTATAGGTTAATGGCCAAGTAAGTGTCCAATATTGGAAAATATGGACTGTTTACGAGGTCCCGAAGACACTTGCGAGGCTATTAACCTATTTAAATTACACCTCTTCCTTAATTTATAATTTTAAAGATGTTGTTTAACCATAGCACATTAGAAAACACTCAGGCTTCGCCTTCGTGTTACTAATATCGCTATTCGTTGTAAAACCCTGCATAACCCAACGCTAGTCGTGTGTTATTTCTACAATAAATCATTATAATTATCACTGTACATACATTGTCACACCTAGTATACTTAATTTAAAATGTTAGATATATATTTGTCTAAACCGCCAAATAACTGTCTCTACACTTATCTACCTCCTACAATCCTTAATCACTTACATTTGAATTGACAAGTACACAAGTCTTGGAAGAAAGGGCCCAGTTATTGAGATCACTAGCTGTGACGTCACCATTATATCGAGGTGTGTTGTCTTCATTTACAAGCTGCTGTGCAGATTCCATGTGGTATAGATACTCTTCAACCATGTTTGTCTACCGAGTATTGTGTACGTGTAAACTATGTTGATTTTTTCAAACCAGCGTACTTTTCAGGACACCTGTGAAATGCCCCGTCACCAATGTCAACCTTGTGTGACGTAAACTGTATGACGTCAAACTGACTTGTGAAAAAATTTGTGATGTCATAGAGGAATTCCAGAGAAACGTTGATGTGAGGCATGTAAGATACACGAAAAAGTATGGTGTGCATATTGTGTTCATTAGCCTATATTATTTGTTAACTTCGAATTCCCGGCAGTAAACAAACAAACCATGAAACTTCTAGAAACAGTGCTGCAGCACTAATATTAATTGCCATTCACAAAACTGGATTGCTTCGTAAGACTCTGCAATTTCCCCGAGTCCTCAAACAGGTTATGAAAACTGCATGCAACAAGGAACTGATCTAGACAGCCTTTGAACAAGCAGGTACTTAAATTATTGTATCAAATCGGAAAATTAGGAAATTTACCTGTTTGATCAAATATCAAAGTTTGGGTTTCATACCCTGTTCAACGGGTCATATATGTGGACCTATAATTACCATTTTGTGGTTAACTGAAATATCTACTGTTTATGGGCAAGATTTCTTTTTGACATCTGTGGTTCAAAACCCCCGACCCTATGTGGGAAAGTTAGTTGTTGCTAAACGATGGTCGGCAGTTTACAGTACCTTGACCAACCTTGACCAACTGATATGTACAGGTTTCCTCTGCCCGTAAAACTACCTGTTGCGACATGATCTATACAATGTTGAAAGTGATATATCACACCTCAAATAAAAAAATAATGAAACTGTTTAGTGTTTACAGACTTTATCTTAATTATCCACTGCGCGCCATAATTGACCCCTGTAGGGGGATATGCGCAGTGGGGTGAATTGTTTTGGTATACAACTGCACCCCCATACCATGGATAAGAAGTGTTAATAACTTTCAGTTTTTCACTAATATCTTGAAAGCTATTTAACCTACAAATATCTGCTATAGAAAGGTGTGTTTACAGCACTTCTGCTTGTGTTTGTTGAATAAAAACACAATGCAGCAATGACTGAGATTTTGCAAATTAAAGATTGAAGTTTTCATATTCACTGTGGCCAATGCCTTTTGACAGCCTTTTCCATTCCAGACATGTTTCCACCATGCCTCGGTAAGATTTGTGAAAGTTACCACCACACAAAAGAATGCAAAGCATCATTAAGGTTTATATAGAGACTCGCTCTATTGACAATCCAAGTACTGCTACTGATTTGGAGCCGATTGCTGACCAAGAACCACAGACAAGCAGCCCTGAAACAGTAGTCTGGAGATGGTAATATATTTTTTTAATTATAAACAGTCACAGCTTCTTTTGCTGCATATGACATTACATAATGCATTACAATTACAAATAATCAGTTTATCAAATTTTTCTTTCATTTTTGTCAACTAGGTCCATGACTTCTAATTCTGTTCTTGCAAAGAAGAAATATTCTTGAAAAATATTTATTTTGTCTTATTTAAGAACCACTTTCTTAGTAAAAGTAGGCAATTGATACATTTCATTCTTGGAGAAGTTTGTAAATGTTTTATAATGTTAATAATAGAAACCCTTACATATTATGATTTGTAATATATAAATCAATGGTTTCTTGAATTATATTTTCAGCAAAGGACAACTGTGCAGGGTTCGCGATTACGCCGTCCGAGTATGTTAAACACGCGGTATTTCAGATTTGGACGCAAATTTCGGTTGTCAGTGCGTCCATCGGGACGCGATTTTTATGAAGAAAATATTTCTGCTTTAGAAGTGAATTTCGGTTGGCAGGAAGCGTAGATGTACAAGCAATATATATAACACTGAAGATAAGCTTTATATTTTAAAATTAAATGGTTTCGAGCGATTTCCTGGCAAGTTGTTTACGTCCACCATTGTAAAGTGAGATATATTTCGTACACTAGCAAATCTACTCAAAACGTTACATATCGAAAGAAAGCCTGATCTCTGCAAGGAAACAGTCGAAACAACAAACCAGATCGGTGAATTTTGTGGGAGACAAACTATTTTACTAAATCTCGGAAAATCTTGATATTTAACCCCGGAAAGTTGCCCGGAAAATAAAAGGTGCAACATTCGAAAATATTTACAGGGGATGTAAAAAAAAAACTATATCTCTGGAACTACCCAATGAATTTTTGTCAAACAAAAAGCAAGAAAAACTACAAATTTTTGTCTTTCAAACAGTATCAATGCCATATTTGTAGCTTAAATAAAATAATCATACAAAATAAATTTCAATCTAATTGCACTAAAATGAAGTTTGTTGACTGGGGTTCAGCTTTTAGAAATATTTTTAAAATTTATTTATTGACAGATGCATATTATTTATCAGTATAAAAGAAATTGGATATATAGTGCTTCTATATATTTAAATGTATCTGAATTACCGGAGAAAAATTATTACTTGCACCTTTTCGTACAGTGGTACCTCTTTTTTGATGAGCCATGAGGTACAAGGTACCTGATGTTTCATAACCCTAATGCAAACACTGGACTCAGAAAAAAATGATTGGGACTCCATTTTTCGGAGGACATGTAGTCCGTTGGACTCCATATTTTAGAGGTACTTCGCTAACCCTGACTGTGCTCTTCAAGGCTGGACTTATTGAAGAAGAGCTGGCAACAGTTCTGCATCCACAGGAGATGCCCTCATCAGGCCCTGGCCATAAGAATTGCTTGATTAAGGCAAATGATGTCACAGGTATAGCTTCTTATTTAATATTAGCACAACCCTACATCTATACTTAACATCTACATATATAGTTATATGATATGTGTATGCAATTTCTATTTATTTAGGGAAAGAAATTATTGAAAACATGAAAAACAAAGAAAGGAAAAGGGAAGAGAAAGAAAAAGCAAGAGCCACAAGAGAGCAAGCTAGAAGAGATAGAAGTACTACCCACAAAGAAGGTACTTTTTTTTGGTTTCAATGTAGAGTTGTTACTGTTCTTTCACACATTTTATAACACTTAATTAAAAGGTAAGTTAAAATTTAAAGACATAATGTCAATGAAACCACATACATAATGAAACTACATGAAACCACATGCATAAAACATTTGTGGATGCAAATGTTACAATACAATCACATATATATTTTCTGTCTATATATGTTCAAAAATATTTTCAAAAATATTCAAAACTTTTATTTTGTAGATGAAAAGGATGACTTTCACCTACCAGACATTGCTTGTCCTTGAAAGAAGCGTAAAAGGTTTAAAACACATTTTAAATCTCCAACTAAACAATGATGCTTAAGGTATTGATGCACCAAATTATTTGAAACAGTGAAGATTAATAAAATTGTAAGACCATACATATTTAAATATAGTTGCCTTTTATGTTTTAAATACATGAAGCAGTTGCAAAAGAATCAAAATGTATTGTAACTTCAATTTTAAATATATCAGTGGAATGTTTAGTCCAAAACACACCCCAGTGGAGAACCAGATAGACTTTTCCACAGATTTTAATTATTTAAAATACTTCCTGCAGGCCAACTTTTAGGGTAGTGGTCTGTGGTCTGATTAATCTGAAATTAAAATAAAAAACAGATCAGTTTTTATGTGGGTAGGGACTTGACAAAGAAAGATTTTGATCCAGATTAGGGCAGATCTAGATCATATTCTAAAACATTACAATTTTTTTGAAATACCCCGAGGATGTCTGCACTCTACAAGTGCTTCTGAATTATAATTATTATGTCTATATTATCTATCTCCACATCAAAGTCGTCTCCTGGATCTATAATTGTTCAGTAAATAGTAATAAATAACACGACATATTTCAGCAACAAATTCAAATTGGCTATCCAGATTGACAAAGAAATTGTTGAGAAATGTATATTAAGGTATTTGACAAGCCACACACAACAATGCAGAACAAGTAATGTCATTTATATATGAGACATGTTTCCATATATGACCACAATGCCCATCTCCACTTGGCTGACCAACACCCCAGAGACTCTGCATGATATCATCTCCAGTACTGTACCACTCCCAAGAATTTCCTGTATTCTTGTGAGCACCCAACCAGAATTGGTAACACGCTTCTCCAAATCCTACAAACATATATTATTTGACATTAAAATATTTTTAAGGTTGTCAATTTTTTTTATGAAATTCTTATCTTGCCTGATTAAAGCCTCATTTGTTTATCTATAAAGTCGTGTTTAACTATCCACAAAAGATGCATGTTTGACCCAAAGACATGGGAATAAATGCCAGGAAATAATTTATTTCCTGGGACTGCTTAATATGTATAATTAGTGATAGGAATTTGTAAACTAGTGTCCAATTTTCATTAACATTTTTCAAAAGTTATGTAACACATAAAGCTGTTTTAAGTAATGCTGGGATAAGTTTGTCTTGAGTCACAACTTCTTGGCCAATATATGGAGACCACATAGATCTGCACAATTTAAAGTCGAATTTTAAATAAATAAATAAATAAACTATACAGTATTCTTACCACATTAAAAAATGTTAATTTTTGGACATTATCAAACTATTTAACTTGAAACAGAATAATTTATAATATTTTTATATTTACATTAGACAGGTGGGTCTTCCATGAAGTGTACATACATACCTGTACAATTTAAGTGACAAAAATATATTTCTTGCTATGAAATGGTACTAAATACAAGTAGTGCTTATAGTTGAACATTATCTTTTTTTTAAATTTTTAATATCCTTCATTTACTCGAGTACAGCTGAACTTTAACTCTCTTCTTACAGGCGAGGCGAACACCTGCACCCCCAACCAATATTCAACGAAGTATCAATTTCCTATACCTTACTGTTTCCAAGATATAGCCTGGAAAGGATTTTAGAGGTTGGGGGTCACCACAGCTACATCAAAAGCTGTTGCACACCATGTATGATCTACCGATACATGTGTTTGTTATTCGGCACCTTGACTCCACTAAGATTGTGATTTCATTAGAAATTGATAGGGTATTCAAATGGCAAGAATTTATCAAGATTCAGTACCTGCATATTTTTGTAACCAACTGAAATTCATCAGTGAAGCATATATGGCAGATGATGTAAACAAAAATTCTGAAAGTTAATGTTCAATGTCTCTTTTATCAGGAAAAATACATGAAAAGCTAATACTGTATAGACTGAATACTAAGGTTTGTCACCATATTTTATTGATTTCAGATACATCTTAAGATTTTGGGGGATTTCCTGCTTTGCTGCGTTGTACTAGCTTTATAGAAGAATTCAGATAACCAGGTAATCTATCAGAGCCTCTGGTTCTACTCAGTACAACGCAGCAAAGTGACCTATGATAACAATTGAATGAAGTTACAATATATAAGAAAATGATACTTGTAACAGTAACTGCTTTCATGTAATATGGTATTATTCAAAGTGAGTCTAAACCTTTTTTTGTGGTTTGTAAAAACCCAGCAAATTTTGTGAAATATATCACCTTCAAACACTTCTTGTTGTACGACATATAATATAGAAAGAAAACAACAGAATACAAATTATTAAGGCGTACAATATCACCTACCAAGTGCATTTAGTTGCTGTAATATGTTTTCAAACTTCTGATTGGTATCCAAGTTCAACAAAGTTCCCCCTGTATCTTCACAGAATTGCAAGCTTGCTGTCCAGTCCAGTGATGTTTGGAAAAAGATGTATTCTTCTGCAACATATATCAATTATACAAAATGAAGTGTCATAGATAATGAAACATTTAATCAAAACATGCATTATATATTTTATGAACCAGTCACGGACGGAATTTCTAGAAGTCAGAGACAGCAAAAAAAGAGAGAGGTTAAATGCTGTACCTCCTGTGAAACACACCTATAGCTCTAACTTTGCCACAGAAGAGAATCAGAATTCCGGAGAACAATGGCCACAGTTGGACACAAAAATACATAAAAGATACTGGAAAGATACTGTGGAGCTATAACAGTGATGTGTTAACCACACAACTTCATTGGAGTTTATTTTGTTTATTTGGGGTTTTACGTCGCTTTCAACACTGTACAGGTCATATCACGACGGGTAGTTGGAAGGGCAGAGGAAACCAGTACATAGAGTTCGCTAGGGTTGTGTACTGTAAACTGCCGAACAACGGCAAGCAACTACCAGCTTTCCCACTTACGGCCATGACGGGGATCGAACCCTGGCCGCAGAGGTGGGAGGCGAGAGTGTTACCACTCTGCCACCGTGGCCCCTAACTTCATTGGAGATACAAACACAGAATTAGTAGGAAAGGTACTAGAACAGTGAGAGAACTGACAGAACACCCTGCAGTAATAGATTATTTCAGCTGACCTTGATACCACCTGTGGTAGGCTATAAATCTTGAAGAGATCTGTGAACTTCTGTATGTGTGGATATGGAAAACAAGAAATGCTACAGCATACAAAATTTGCTGGCAGAAGCCTGGCCGTACAAGGAGGAATATGGAGGTATTATACAAAGCCCCTATAAGTGTGGTCATTACAGCCTTCAGTCTGACTGGGACATAAGATGATTACCTCCACCGGCAGGTTAGATTTTTGGGTGTGCTTGGTTTACTGTCTGTGTATTTGTTTGTTGGTGTTCGCGATAAATCCTTCAAAAAGATCTTTCAAGGTCCAAATATAAATGTATTTTCAATGAGTTTAGCATTCTGTTTGACATCACTCTCTAAGTAATGAGTGGATGTTTATGAAATTATGTGTGCTGGTCCTGGCCAAAGGAAGAAGTAATTACATTTAGGCAAAGGCGTGGATCATATTCCAGATACAAAAATTATTGGAAACGTGCCCTGTTAGAAGTCTATGCTCTATGAATGCTCTCTAATGACATACACAGTCTGAAGGGGCAAGTTTTAAATGTAGGCGTGAAGTTATCCACCACTTATTCCCAAAACTTGTGGGTATACCTTTTATGATTGTAAAATATTAGATGTGATTTGATTAAAATTGCAACAGACATAGTTTAAGAAGCTCTATCATGATTAACTAAAATATTTCAAGGCATAAAATAAATGTTAACTTTTCTGGGAGTATTCTTCAAAGATTATTGCTCATTTTTTAACTTATAATACTGATGAGTTACCAGTTGTTTTGTAGATTTGGTGTATATTCTCTGGTAGCTGACCAGGGGGTTGAGACAGGCCACTGCTTGCTTCATTTGAACCAATACAGATATAACATTTGGAATCTGTGAAAATAAAAGAAGAAAAAGGTAAACAATGTGAACTTACATCTTTCGTTAGATCAATACTTTATTAACATATTATACAAGAAGAAGTTATACTTGATACAAATCTTACAGCGATTACCCCTTACCATTTAAGGATGACCTGATGTTGCAATATCACCTCATCATTATATCCAATATTTTCTCTGATTTGTAAAAATATTGGCTTAGTTATTGAAAAAAAGTACATGATTTAGCAGATGTTTTCAACAGGCATGCACCACTGGTATCTAGACTGACATTATACAAAATTTATAGTCACATTTTACCATTGGCTTTTGTGTGTGCAACACACCTTTACTCCACTAGCTAGTAACAACACTTATCATTCTGACATTGGAACAAACTTCCAACTGTGAACTAACCATTGGATAACTGATGGTTCCCGTGCTCAGTATTGTTATCTACCTTCCTTTCGTAGAGGTCATTGCAAGGTCACTCCAACTCTTTGACCTTTGTGTACTCCCTGTAAAGTTGGTTATAGTCCTTATTCTCAAAGGTCAAGATCTAAGGTCATTGATAGACCTTCACCTTTTAGCATGTATATGACCTTGGTTCATCATAGTGAAGTTCATCCCCATGTCACAGTTAGTTTTGATCAGAATTAAAATGCTTGTAAATAAAAGTTGTGCATATGACAAAAGAAGTAGAAATAGAAATTTTAAAACGCAATCTGTGTCTTCTTTCTTGTCTTGGGACCCACTGGTGGCTGATGGTTTTAAAACTGCTGCAGTTACTCCTCTTATTAAAAAGACTACTCTTCCCGCGGATGATTTAAAAAACTATCATCCTGTATCTGGCCTCAGTTCTATATCAAAATTGGTTTAACGAGTGGTTGCAAAGCAGCTGTTAGAACATATCCGTGTCCATAACTAAGACAATCCAAATCAGTTGGCATACAAAACAGGCCACAGCTCTTCTCTCCAGAAAAAAATGAAGTTTGTCTATCCTTGTCGAGAGGCAAACCTACTGCCTTGATATTGCTTGACCTCACAGCAGCATTCAACACCATTGACCATTCCACTCTTTTTAGTTGTCTTCGGGCTTGGTTTGGAGTTGGTGGTTCTATTCTGATATGGTTCACTTCCTACCTGCCTGAGTACTATCAGTCAATAAAAATTAGTTCTGCTCTTTCTGATTTTTGTAAACTCCTAGTTGGTGTGTCCCAAGGTTCTTTCTTGGGTCTTTTATTGTTTTTTTTTGTACACTATGTCACTCAGTTTGATTATTGGTAAATACCAAGGAATAAAGTTTCATTTTTATGCAGATGATACTCAGGTTTTAGTCCATCTATTCAAGAATTATTCATCTGCTGCTTTTGAACAGTGCCTAGATGATGTCAACTAGTAAGCTCAAAGTGAATCCAGATAAGACACAGTTTATTGTATTTGGTTCAAAAAGACAGAGGGTAAGTTGAAATCATATTTCCCAGCTATCATCTTGGGTAGTCTCCTCTGCCCTGCTGAGTCAGTCAAAAATTTGAGTTCTTACAGTACCAGGCCCAGTCAGAGTGGTGGTAATTTCCTTGTGGTTCATAAGTTCCAACCCTCTATCCATAAATTTGTCAAGCAGTTTGGTTATAGTTTTCTTTTGATGCCCCAATGTTTGGAAATGATCTTCCTGATGAGATTTGTGTGTCCCGCTCCCTAGCCTCTTTCAGAAAGCAGCTAAAAACCTACCTGTACACCAAGGCATACCCACATTAGTCTTACTCATCCCCTGGCGTTCTCTGTGGTGCTTGGCCTTTTTACTGTCACTGGCCACTGAAATTGGTTGACTGTTTTGGTTTTGTTTCGCCTTAGAGTCCCCTTTGAATAGGGGAGATTAAGTACTTTTAAAGTACAATGAGAATTAGACATATGTCTTTATATCTTGACCTGATAGGCCCCTATGGGAAATATGGTAATGTATCCCTTTAAAAAAACTAGACTAGCGTGTGTTTACTAGTATGTAATTATTTGTTATAAGTGGTATATGACCTAAATATTAAACAAGGCCAAAAGGTGTTTTGTTTCCTAATGCTTGCGCAAAGCCATCAGAGACACGAGTAGTGCACTAGAATTTACGAAAGTCTGGTGACACAAAAAAATTCCAACTCAGACACATCCCAAAGCTGGTGTAGAACTCATCCAAGTACTAATGTGACCTATTGCTGCTTAACTTCAGTGAGCAAACAAATACTTATCACGCTGCGCCACAGTTCATGAAAGTCCAGAGACAAAAAAAAGTGATCTGTAGAAGTGTGAGCTCTGTCGAGGCTCGCACTTAAAAATAAGATCTTGTTATATTTTTTATTCTCCATTTTTTATTTTGTAATCAGGTCTACTGATGTTTTTGTTGTTGTCTTGGTGGGAGGGGGCTTCTTTAATTATATCAAATACTCAAAACTTTGATTTGAGATTTCAAGCAGTCTGTTTATTAATCGGATGTGGTTATTTCATTCTGATAGAAGCACCTAGTAAATTGCAGATCTAACAATATGACAATTGCATAAGGTATATTTGCTATATCTCATACTTTTTGCACAAATTAGTATAAGTGAGCAGTTTAGCAATGTGATCAATAAGAGTGATGCATTTTATACTTCTTTCATTTAGTTGTAAGAAGGGCAGGATGCTCAAGTGATCTTTTTTAAAGAGTATGTTTCCTTTTCTGGGGGGGGGGGGGGGGGGGGTTCAATTATATGAGATAAATAATTTGATGTTACTCCTGTTTACTGAAACAAATTTAATGACAATTAAGCTTCCCCAGCCTCTTTTATAAGTCTGAGCTTGTTTGTGTTATGTGAGTATTCTGTACAAAGATCCCTCAAATAAGAGATATTAGTAACATTAATAGATGATAATGACAAGAAATCTCATGTTGAAACATCAAAGGTGGAAGAAACTGAAGAAGGATTTCAATGAGCTACAAGGGGGCCACGGTGGCAGAGTGGTAACACTCTCGCCTCCCACCTCTGAGGCCGGGGTTCGATCCTCGGCACGGCCTCAAATGGGAAAGCTGGTAGTTGCTTGCCATTGGTCCGCAGTTTACAGTACAAAACCCTAACGAACTGTATGTACCGGTTTCCTCTGCCTTTCCAACTACCCATCATGATATGACCTGTACAGTGTTGAAAGCAACGTAAAACCCCAAATAAATTTTTTAAAAATCAATGAGCTACAACGAACTCCTTAAAGATTTTACTTTTAAATAACGGACATATTTCTTGACAAGACACTTGGTAATAGTGACATCATATTGGCACAATATTTATTAATAAGGTAGCAAACTTTTGAAAAAAAAAATTGAAATTGAGCTATTCAAGAAATAAGAAGCCCATGGGAAGTTTTGACACATACTAAAATGATTGATAAGCTTAAATAAGTTGCCTTTTCTAGCCAAAATAACTCCGAAAAGGGAACCATCTACTATATGATTTGAATATTGTAAAATGTTTTATACAAGAATATTACGCTTAAATTTGAAGATGTGAAGAAAATTGCTCTGTATTGATATATTAGCACAGTCATGTAAAATTTTCACTTCTGATTATGTTAATACAACAAGGTACATTAACTCTATTGGTGAGAATAGAATATAAAGTACAGGGGTTGGATCAATTAAGTAACTTTTTATAACATTACTGTTAACATTCTATAGCATTTGTATGTATTTTTATGTTTTCTGTATACTTTATTTTACTATCAATAGTGACAACAAAACTGCTTCAATGAAATTGATAATGGAGACTGTTATCATTATACCATTTTCATTATTGTTGTTCAAATATAGACATGGAATTTATATTAAATATATCTAAAATATATATTATCAAGGATAAAACTACATAACAACTTATGAATAATTTTCAAACATGATAGAAATCTGTATTCAGGCATTAAACATAATGCATAGAGCTCACTTTCAGTCATAATGTGAACTGTTTAGGCATTTCACAGTATGACTGAAATGTTCAGTCATTGCTCATAATGCCTGGTAACACGGATTGCCTGTAACATATATATATACATCATAACAAAGGAATTTTACAGAGCTTCTATTCATTTTTGTATCATTAAAATTGGTGATTGAAATGTAATCTCAATATTGATGTCAAACACTAACATGGCTTTGCATATCAGTCAATATTGAAATATCATTTCTTGCTGTAAAATGAATTTTATTGCACCTGCTGATCCTTCAATTGTCACAAATTTTATTGTTAACGCATAAGATACACAAAACTGATCATGAATTTAATGCAAGCTGGCTATAGAAACAATTAAGTTTCATAAAAAATGTATGAATACTGATTATAAACTACAGGGAACTGATAAACTATAAAACTATTTTAATTTTCTCTGACAGGTTCTGGAAACGATATTGAAATTTACACTTTTAGTATCAATACTGAAATTCAAAGGGTATATCGATGTGAAATATCAATGTATGATCTCTTCACTCATTTAAATCGATGCAGAAATAACAGTCTCAAGGTTTTTATAATCACTGTTGTCTCTTACTGTGGATATGTTTTCTAGCTGATTGTTACATTCTCTATGTTAAAATGGGCTTTAAATAATTTTCATTATTTTAATTTCATCGAAATTAATTAAGATGAGAAATAACTTTGACATAACTCTTATTAAGCATATTATTTATTTTAGTCGCTCATGATACAAAGTCATTTGTTATTTTGTTCTCGGCAATTTTAAAAAGTGGTGGCCTTAATATTTTCTGAAGAGGTAGTGTTTTTATATATCTTCCATGATAACAGTTCAAACAGAGACCCTCTTAGAACAGGGGCCGATTTCACAAAGCCCAGATTTAGACTTAAATTTGAGACTTTGGTCTTAAATTTTGTCAACAGAATGCTAAGTCTGTGATCTTAGACTTAGTGGATTTCACAACGCAGCTAAGTCCATGAAATTGAAAAGTCAGTGGACTTAACTTTGAGTCTGGTAGGTAGTGGGCTTAAATTTTGTAGAGAGGACTTAAATATGGCTGCCATAAACTTTTCTTCACTTCAAAATTTGAAAGGGCTTTAAATAAAGCATAATTATACAAAACACCTCACTAAAGTAGTCTTTGGGAAGTGTATATGGGGTAACAAGGTTTTCCATTTCAAAACAGCATTTATCCTGATAAAATGCATTAACTGAAGGATAAAAATCACCAACATTATATTTTGAACAGAAATACAAGGTCACTAACACAGAAACCACTGTGGTTATATGATAAGCTTGGACTTAGCTAAGTCACCCTTTGTGAAATCCATTTAAGTCCCAGACCTAGCTAAGACCAAAGTTTTAGATTTAAGTCCCTGACTTAGCCAAAACCTCGGTTAAGTCTAAGTTCCCTTGTGAAATCGGCACCAGGGGTGGCCTTAGAAATTTGAAAACTGTACAATATGGCAAAAGACAATACCTTTCACTGCAAAATGATGACATGAAACATACTGATAACAAGTCCATCCACAGGACAGTCTTGTGATACTCCATGTCTCATAGTAAACACAAGGATAATAACTGGCATTAAATCCTGATGCATTTCCGATTTTATAAGCTTTCCAATTTTTCTGTCCATCACTACTGCAAAAATGTAACATTGAACAAAGTAGAAATATTATAAAATGTGCCATTTTGCTTTTTTAAAATGTTACCCTCCTGTCTAAATTATTTTTTGCCTTGTTAGAACAATTGTTATCATGTTAGTTTATCATTTTTTTCAGACAAACTTTTTCTCTCCGTGTTTGAAATACAGGTAATGATTGTCTTTTGTTTATTCATATAAAACTGATGACAGTCCAAGAAATATTCCCTTTCTAGACAAACATTAGCCTGAGCTAAGACTCAAGCTTTCAGTATTTTACTTCCATGTGATCAGTTTATGTTTATGATTGGCAAAAGAAATGTAAAGAATGTTGTGGCCAATTTCCAGATGATATTTTATTTCCATTTCAGGAGCCATTAAGTTACTTAATGTTTTTATTGTTTTGTGACTTTCTGTATTTATTCAACATTAGGGGGAATTTGGTACATGGCTACTCATACATAGCATATTGTGTTTGCTGATCACCAATAGTGAGACACAGAAATAGGGAGCATTAGTTTGAAATTAGTTTTGCAACTATAGAAACATATGCTTTTAGTTTTACATCAGGTGCCACAGTGGCGCAGTGGTAACACACTGGCATCCCACCTCTGAGGTCATTGGTTCAAACCCCAGACTTTATGTGGAGAAAGTTTGTAGTTGCTTACTGATGGTTGGCAGTTTACAGTAACCTTGATCAACTGTTTGTAGTGGTTTCCTCTACCCACAAAGCTACCCGGCGTGATATGACCTTTACAGTGTTTAATTTAGGTTTACAGAAACAAAACACATTAGTTTTGCAATTGCAATACGAACATTACTTTTACAGTTGCAGAAACACGAGATATTAGTTTTAGATATATGGAACATAAATTTTATTATGTTTTTGCTGCTACATAACATGAAACATTTAGTTTACAATAACTTTACAGTTACAGAATCATAAGTCATTAGTTTTGCAGTTATAGAAATATGAAAATACTTAAGAATGTATGTAGTAAGGGACATCAGTGGCCTTATATGTGGCAAAATTGCATTAAAACATTTCTATACCTACACCAACGAAGAAAAACCTTTTTTACCATTAATACACCAAGTTGGGGAAAGCCTTTAATCTACATCATCTGTATCATTAGTCATGTGCATTCACCATTAACATACAAAAAAAGTTTGCTTACAGATGATGAGCAAACTAAATGAAAAACAGATTTGGTTGACTATGTATGCATGGTGAGAATGGAAGAAAATGACAAGGTTTATTGGCAACATTGTGTGAGGTAAAATTTTGTATTAAATACGGAAGATAATTATTTGTTTCATTTCATGTATCGATTCACTGACAATGCAGAGGTTTTAAGTGGCTTTAAAACCTCCTGTTCATTTTTTCAGCATTAAATAAATTGGACATTAAAACTTTTTAGTTCAAGTGACAATGTGGTACAAAAAACTTTTAAAACTTTTATTACCTGGCACCCTTAACAATGAATAATTACACTAATTGTGTTATTGACTGGCTTGCAAAGGCACTGGAGTGCAATTCTGTAAGCTGTTACCTTTCTGTTTTATTATCGATAATTATTGACAGAATGGAAGCTTTTATTTAGGTTAAGGTATGTAATAAGGATTCTCTACATTGTTTGGTAGAATCTTTCCTGGGAGACAAAAATAAACTTCAAATGGTTGCTGTTTTTGTTATTCAATAACTGCACAGAGGCTAGCTGAACAGTTATTACATTTGTGATAAGCACAATATATGATGATTAGAATATCAATAAAATTCCTTTAGCCATATTACAATAAGTATTTTTGACAATGTATATTATGTAGTCTGTGTTATATTTTTCTCATTTTTTATTCATTTTCTCATTCAAATTGGTGTCCTAGGTCATATCAGGATTGATTGATGATGCATCCAAAATGAGATCATAAGCTTGATGTCAACCTAAGACTACAGAGATCAGGACCTAATGCAAATGTCACCATTAATTGTTAGCCACTAGACTATGAAACCTGCTTTTGGTTGTGCACACCCATTTCTGGAGATTCTCTTTGTACTTATTACTTCCTGAAGACATTCGTGCATCACCCACAATTGCCTCTTTTAGAAAGAAGCTCAAAACCTATCTCTACACAAAGGCTTATCCTCCTTAGCTCATTTTCTCTTATGGCTTCTCCATGATGCCGACCTACTTCGGTCCCTGGACTTTGAATTTGCATATTGCTATTGCCTTGTTGCGCCTTAGAGTCCACTACTCAGTGGAGACTAAGCACTATAAAGTCAAATTAGAATTATTAAATAACCAGACTAAAAATAATCGCTGTATGTGCATTTATGTATAAGAAGAGTCTTGGATGAGGAACTGAGGCATACTTTGGCTAAATTGTGAAGAACCTTAAACATTTCTCCTTGTACAGCCAAACAAGTTAAAGTGTAATTAAGTAGTCATATAGGGTCCGATGAATGGATGAATGAGTGGAGGAACTGGTATGTAGCATTTCTGTGTGAGACTTAAGCCACTAGGAATTCACTATTAGATCAACTGAAATTATACATAGTCAGTGAACAAAAATCAGTAAATGTGTCTTTTTTATTTGAAAAAGCTCCTGTAAGTTCACAAACTTTTTGAAGCAGCATGATCATTGATTAGCATCTTTTTGTTGGATTTAACTCGGGGGCAAAAAGGGAAAGGGGGCAGGGTGTTTGTCTGGCAATAACTCTTCTCAATGTATATATGCTACTCATCAACATATTGCATGAAAACTCAGAAGCAAAAATAGTAGCCGGCCTCAGTACCCCCCCCCCCCCCTCCCCACCCATCCCTGGTTACAACTAAATGGGCAACAACATTAACATTTGGGAACGTGATGCTGTCAAATGTAACAACTTTCACATAGTTGTTACGTACACATTATATTTTTCAGGGATGAGCAACTGTGTATGGATTTTGCCTGTAGAGGGCCAACAAACTTTAAGACCAAACAACATAAAGCATTGCCATGACAACCAGATACTCGCAAAACCCTAATCAGCTGTAGATCCACTTGGACCCGTCATATCCTATAGTAAGAGTCATGAATATATCTAAAAGCTTGGTGAAAATCTATGTATGACTCTAGACTTCGGAACACCCAGTCGGAAAAGTCTGAAAGCAGTGCCACACCAACAGTCGTGGCCAGATATAAGCCAAAACCTAACTAGCACTAGATCCTCTTGAGTAAATATATCCTAAAATTTGGTAAAATAGATGCATACATTAATACTGTTGAGCACCCAAAATGTCTAAGACCAGCTACTCTCCAAAACCTAATTAACTCCTGATAATTTTTGGTTTAGCATATCCAGAAAATTTGGTGAAAATTTATGTACAGGTTTATGCTGGCATCACCCACAAATAGTACCGTAACGAGGTGGCTTGACTTGGTCACAGTCGTTCGTGATTGTTGAAATTACGACGGGTCGGTTCATGCATTGTAAAGATCAATTTTTCATTAAAACTTTTATAATACACCAAAATATTACTTACCTAATAAAATCTTATGATAATTAGGTTTTAAGGAAAACAATCACAGTTTTAAGTTGTCAAAGCTTTCAAGTGGAAACAACAATGACTGCTTCCCTCAATTCTTTAACCGCAAATATAAATTCTTACAAGATTCAGTACTTTATTGGATAGGGTCAAAGATCAAACTACAACATTTTTTTTTTTGATTTTAAACAGGCTAATTAATGAAATATGTTTCTTCTAAAGTCCTTGACCAACACTATTGTGACTATCATCGGTTGACCATCGTCTATTAGTTCCGACGCGTTGACTCTATTATTTCTTGGCGACTTACAGCACTGCCCACAAAGTTAAGACTTACAATTCTTAAAAGCATTGCCATGGCAACAGCCATTGCCACAGACTCCCCAAAACCTAATCACCTCTAAATCATCTTAGTTAAACATATCCTGAAAATTTGGTGAAATCCATGTTTGGATTTAGGGTGTGGAACAGGATGGCACAGAGGATGACTATGACCATTTAAAATAGCCAGCCTCTGCAGGTAAGAACCCGAGCCCCTCAGGTGTAACTAAACGGGCAGCAACATTGAGATTTGAGAAAATCTAATAATTTCAAATATGACACCTATGCAGACTCAGAATAAGTGGACTGGAGTTAAAAATGAATACTCAAGTAAGTTGTAAAATAGGTGTTAGCATGTCTGTAGCATGTCTTTTAAATAAGGTGTTTGATATATGGTATGGAGTCCAACCCATATTAGGGTACGTCAGTTTTCTATGAAAAACAACTGGAAATACAAGTGAAGTAAGAAAATAGTTCAAAATGTAATAAAATGGAAAAATATGCCTCACAAGTTAATGCTTGTAGGAAAATGAGGTTTTTGTGGAAAAAAAGTTTATTACCATACTCAATGAAATACAACGAAGCACATGTCAACTAATTCCATCATAGTACTGATAACGTGAGATTTTGTAAACAAGCAAAGGAGGGGGGGGGGGGGGGGGGGGAATAGCAAACCAGATCAATTCAGAGTCACTTGCCTGACATTAAAATTACCCAATGCAGGTTTTAACCTTGGTTCCAAATTCAGGGATAGAATCCCCGATTTCAAAGTCGGGAGACGATTCAGGAAGAAAATGGCCAAAACAAAAAGCCCACAAGAAATAAAAATGTGATCAAACCATACTATACTGATTGTGGACTATACAATATTTATGTGGGTCAATACCATTTGATCCCGATTGTACTTGGACTCCCCTGACTTATCATTCCAATGTATCCGAATTCATCTTGGTCTCAGTGACATAACGGTAAACAAACCAAACTTAATCAGGTTGGCTGCAATGACTATAGGATATGACGGGTCCAGAACCCTGGCCTACTTATGATTCAGCAATGAAAAGTGTGGATCAGGACTGTTATGGAAGCCACTTATTACCTCCCTGAGCATATTTTTTTATTTATTTATTTGGGGTTTTACATCGCTTTCAACACTGTACTGGTCATATCATGACGGGTAGTTGGAAGGGCAAAGGACACCAGTACATACAGTTCGTCAGGGTTCTGTACTGTAAACTGCTGACCAGTGGCAAGCAACTACCAGCTTTCCCACTTGAGGCCATGCTGGGAACCAAACCTCTACCTCAGAGGTGGGAGGCGAGAGTGTTACCACTCTGCCACTGTGGCCCCTCTCTGAGCATATGAAAAAGCCTCTTGTTATAACACTATCCATAACATTTAGATCCAGAATGACTGCAATAAGGGAGTGTCAATATTTAAGAAAACATATTATTACTTTCCGTTTTACTAAGTAATGTGTGTCCTAAGACTGTTACAGGTTCCTTCCTTCCACTCCTCAAACTACAATTTATATGCCTGAGCCTATAATTGGTCCTTTTCAGGACTAATAAAAGGTCCTTATTATTACCGCCAAATATTTCAAGAACTTTTAAACTTAGCTGGAATTCAAACCGAAACTCAACACCCAACATATACTACCCAAATCCATAAAAAAATTAAGATTTGAAGTAATGTTATTCTTTTCCAAGTGGGCCTTGAAGCCAGCATGCAGCCACTCAGTTCTATAGTTTTGCTTTAAACTGGCGCTGATAACTCCCCGACCTATGCAATTTTACGCCATAATGATGTAACAGTAACACCAGTAGTTCTATGAGTGATAAGATATGTCTGGAGTTGGTCCCAACCTGTACAATTTGACGTAATAGTATAAAAGTAGGTTGGGCTGAAGATCCTGACCTTGGGGGTCAGGAAGCAAATTTGCAGACGTTTTGTCCCAAAAATGTCAATATAGGGAGACAAGGAAGATCTTAGATCCAATTGCGAAATGTTTGGAAATACAATAATATACATTTGCAACATAGATTGCTTTAAACACCTGTATTTCTGGGTTTATTATT
This sequence comes from Sabellastarte sp. h YS-2021, assembly GCA_964017235.1. NCBI lineage: Eukaryota > Metazoa > Annelida > Polychaeta > Sabellida > Sabellidae > Sabellastarte > Sabellastarte sp. h YS-2021. The sequence goes on from OZ024929.1 coordinate 46,217,474, forward strand.
ATCTCTTTGCAAGAGTCCCATCTGTTCTGGTTTACTGTGTAAAATTAAAAGGTATCCATAGCACCACAACAGTGTCAATGGGCTTTTAAAACATCCCCATCAAGGTGAGCATGATCTTACATATAAAAAAAAATTTAAAAAAACTGATGACAATTCAATCGTCATCTCTAAGTCAGCCTAACATAAAAAATCTTTATGCACAAAAATGCTTTGGCGAAATTTCGAGCAGTAGTGCATGAGAATATTGTGGTATCTGAAGACTATTTTCCAGTATATTTATCAAAGAGAATGCACATAAATGTAGACTATAATTAGAAAGCTACCATACATATTAATTTAATCAGTAGTACAATAAGAATTACATGAGGAATAGAATTGGATAATTTTATTATATTAATAATCAATAAATGCAAAAGTTAGTTAATCACTTTTGAAAGTTGATAAATCACATTCCAAAAGGTAGTGACATGCTAAATTCCATGTTCATAATATGGCAATCACAGATCCCAAATGAAAATGCCTCCAATTAGATAAAACTGTTCAGTTTTCCAAAATGAAAATCTATATCTCCATTTACTACAGGACTCAAAGTGCAAATTTATTTGACCCTGACTCCAGTGATTGACATTCTCCTAATTGAAAGGCAAAGTTTGAGGGATGAGAATTTAATAAAACCCAGACGGGCGACCCTTCCATTGTTTCAACTCTCCATTATTTTTGCATAATGGAGAGTTAACACTACATTTTTTTCTAACAGTGGATTGTAGTTCAGTTCAATGGCCAGTCTGCCAAGAACAAAAGTGTACTTAGTATTTGCCAGTCATCCTCAGCACAATGCATTCAATATTGAAATGTTTTCACAACTTCTTTCACATTAATTAGTTCAGTGGGTACATTTACAAAGTCTTTTCAATTCTGAATGACATTCAGAGTTCATAGGAAAATACCACATGGAAAAATGCTACCTTGACAAATACAAAACAAGCAATTTAATTTATAAAGTTGGATGTTTTTTATTCTTTGCATTTCTTTACAATCTGGCTTTTTACAATAATCTTCTGTGAACTTCATCAAAGGAGAAGCTAACTTTCAAACAAACTCACTGTTAAAATGTAACCCCACATACTATATTAAATGGAGTGTTTTTAGTGGCTCAAAATTTACTCAAGTAAAATGAGGAAAAAAAACGTAGTTCAAAAATGCATTACTGAAATGCATTACTGATGGGTTTAAATTTGATTTAAATTTTCAATGTTTTTAAGTTCAAAACAAAGATTTTAATTTAGCTTATTACAGTTTGTTATATACTTCTAAAATGATACACTGTTTGTGGTTGAAATGAATTTTGTTCTCAATGTTGTGGATTAATTTTAATTTTATTACTGAAATACAAAATGTGGAGTAGGCATTCTTTCTATGAAGCTTTTTTTCCAGGAGACAATCTTTCCAGGAGGCATTTTTCCTTGATTCCAAATAAGGAGACAAAGAAGCACACTAAATAAAAACCTTGAGAAACCTAAAAACTTCAGCACAAAATAAAATAAGTAAATAATTCTCCAGTTTCTAGTACTTTCAATGCCTGAAACACAACAAATATTAGCTTACTGTGTTAAACTAAGCACAGATTAATAAAGTAACATGAAACACTCACCACAACAAATTATCCACAGCATTGTTAAATAAGCAGTCTAATATTTTCTGAAAAGTGTTTTCTGTAAGTCACAGATCCATATTTTATCGATTATTATTATCCATGGTTAAAATTTGTTGCAGTCAGATTATGTTAAAACTTTTGAGGCTTTATCCAAAATTATATTTTCCCATAAAGGAAAACCAGTGGTAGACATGCTGAAACAATGTTGATTGTGTATTGAAATAAAAAAAACCATAGAACTAATTTATGAAAGCCCCATATGGTATGCACACCAAAGGAAACATTGCAAAGCTTGTCTAGGTTTATCATTTGGTACAAGGTGTTAAATTATTGAATTAATAAATTGGTTTTAATTTACAGGGTTTTACAATAGATAATTGCCTCGTGGCGCTTCCATTATGTAAACTTAATGACCCTTCGGCCCTTTCAGGGCCTCAGGCCATTAAGTTTACATAATGGAGCACCACTTGGCCATTATCTATATATTTACATCCTGCTGAGGTTCCTTAGCCAGCCACTGGGGATAGGAGAAAATGACATTGTCATTTTAAGTTGTCATCCTGACCAACTATGTGTCTGTGCCTGAAATTGAAGGTGCTGCATTTTCACAAACATTAGCTCTAGTCAGAAACATCAGAAAAAAAGACGTCCTGAGCCATTGTCCAGGCAAACCAATAGTTCCACAATGACTCACCCAGTGGCGGCATCTCTAGTTCTTTATGTATAGCGAGGCGGCACTTGGTCAAGTGGCTTCATCTTTTCATTCTTTTCATTTAAAGGTGAATTTTTTATGTTTTTTTCTGTTGGTTCAATGTATATTATGACAACAGTAGGACAGAAAAGAGGATCATATGGACCCTTGATGACTTTATTTAATCTACATGACAAGTGTGTCTGGTGTAGAGCATTGGGGCTTCACTCAGATCCATGAGTTTTAGGACAAAACTGTGTATTATGTAGTAGTTTGTCTCCTGAACAGCTTAAACAAACTGGTCACCCCCTACCAATAAGATCCATGAAGAAAGTGTAAGTCTGATACATTATTTATAGATCACTCTATGGTTAATATTCTATAAACCTGTTTGTCTATTGGTGATTCTTCAAAGATGGCTACCTATCCAACTAGACCTTCTACTGCTCCCCCTGGTGCTCTCTCTGTAGCCTAACCCCAGGACTTACATAAAAAGGGAAACAATGCAAGATGAATGGGCCAAAAAAAATCTGCTTGTCTGGAGGCTTTACTTATTTTGGGATGCAGATAAATGGATAATCTGGTGTTTACTCTGGCATGGGTTCAAGTTATGCATCGACCAACTACCGATAAAGTGTCTAAGGCCCCGTTTTTTTAATTCTAGCAAGGCCCTTCCAGTCTGAATGCATCGCTTCAGGACCTAGATGACCTGGCTTCCATAGCTAGTGAACTGACCTTTAAGATGAAATCACCTATGGCTAATTTATACAAGTCTTCTGACGAAGTTGATGAAGTTGTTGCTAGCAATTAACAGGCAAAGAGGGTGAACCGACCAATTCCGAACCAGAAATACTGGTGAAAAGTGAGCTCAACACTTCTGCAGACCCTCATACCAGGATATAATTTATGTATCAGGTCTTACATTAACTGGGATTTCATACCATATTTAAAAACCAGTGGTGCAGCAAGCAAATAAAATCCATGGACTGTAACCCTCTTACAAGTTGTTGACAAGGGTATTCACAGTCGTCAATCGACAACGGTAGAAATGTACACTTCTGGCAACTCTCACGAACATGTTTAAGAGTTTTATAACAAAAAATCAATTAAATTCAGTAATTTTAAGGGAAGAAAATACTATAGGGTGGTAGGTCCTGAAATATACAATAAAGTTATGAAAGGATACTTGACAATCAATTGTATTTAAAAATATTTGGTTCTATTCGAATTATAACATTTTTAAAATGTTTGTAAGAATACTAGTTCAATGTGTGATCAAAATACTAGGAATACTTGTACAATGCGTGATTTGTAGCCTTGTTTTTTGAGGATTACAGCACATATTTGGTCAAAATATGTGACTTTTAAAGGGCAAAAACACTGAATTTCTCAATTCGAATTGATAATAATTGCTAACTTGGCAAAAAATAATAATACCCAGTAAAGCTACTTTTTGTTGAGGTGGCATCAATTATTAATTTTTATTATTAAATCCAGTGTTTTTTCATTCAAAAAAAGTCTTGTATGTTGACAAAATATGCACTTAAACCCCCCAAAACAAGCCTGAAATCACACATTGGATAGGTATTCATATCGTTTGGTGCACACATTGAACAAGTATTCATACACACTTTGTGAAAATGCTATAATTCGTATTTTAGCAAATATTTCAACATGTAACTGTTTTTAAAGTATCCCTTTATTAACTTGTTGTATATTTCCGGCCTTGTCAACCTAAAATATCTCCCACATTTATAATTATTGAATTTAATTGATTTTTGTTATATATATCTTAAAGATGTTCGAGAGTGCCGCCGGATGTGTACATCGGTTATAGTGTGTTTGACGACTGTGGTATTGGTTCTGCAGAAAGCTCAAGGATATGACAATGACAGTATCGATTGGTTATCAATCCAACAATCCTAACAAGAAGGCTTTCACAATAACCAGTTTTATTTGTCCAACCAAATCCTAGATGAGGTGGTATGATCTTAATCGAGTGAACCCGGCTATTACTCGACCTGCTCATACAGCCTCCTAATGGGGATGGATGCATCCGAAGTCAGTGCTTTGTATTCTAGGGTTGCCAAGTGTTTAGGAACTGGAACTGCCCCTCCTTACCTTGTAGACCTTTGTGTCAGGATACAACCAGGAAAAGTTATTAAGGAAACCTCATACATCAGTAATCACTTTGCCGACTTTATCATTATTATGTATTTATACTCAGCGCAATATCTCCATATACTACAGGACTCAAAGCGCTATTTTACCAATCCGACTGTACAGTTACAGCCCCAACTCACAAGTAACTGACTTTAACTGCTGCTTGACCTAAATCATTTAGTCAAAGTAGCATGCTTTATATCAGGGAATGGCAGAGGGCAAGTCATCCCCAAAGTAAGGGAAGGCCTTAGATGACATACACAACTTGACTTTATTCAATCAAAATGTGGCCTATTTGTATGTGGAAGGCCATCCAGCATGGGCATGATGTCAATTTTATGCTTTAGACCATCTTAAGCAAGGGGTGGAGTTACATAATTGGTCAGTTGGAACTCTCTCCTGCATCTATAAGTATTGTTCTCTGATTATGCTCTGAGACGGGCAGAAGAGGACATTCAAAAACGTCACAACTCGCAACCAGCATCAGATTCAGGGGGGATTTGGTAACAGGAGAGGCTATAGATACTAACCTTACAATGCATCAGATTATTGTCATCAGGGTCAAAATAACAGAGGTCAACAGTAATCAGAAACATTTGGATTCTTAGTCCTTGAGATTCTTTGAGAATAGAGGCTCCAACTAACCTTCAAGAGGATTGGTCAGGGGCACATCACTAGGTTTTTAAGTCTACCAAGGGGTCCACTTCGACTGATCGACAATCATTGTTTTGTTGTGAACCATGTGAACAGTTTTGTGAATTTGTCGAATTGTGCTGCAATAGATAGGCTTTAATAACATTTGTATTGAGAATAGAACAAAACATACAAAAAGTGTTTCTTTTGTAAGTTAATCTGCCTTCATCCTGCCTGTTCTAAATGCCCTTAAAGATGCTCAATATTCTCCAGTAGAGGTTGGCAAGCTGGGTTCCTCAGGATTCCAATCTAAAGGTGGTCTCAATTCTAAAAGAAGGGATCACTCAGGTCTGGTACGGGCTACAATAGTTTGCCTTTTATCCATCCCCTAGTATCCATCTCATCCATACTCTAGGTAGTTATTCTAGCTAATGCCTGGTAGGTAAAATGTCTAAAGACAATAAAATAACTTTAGATTAAATTTGTATAAATTAATATTTTACCAATCCGACCTGAAATTTAAAGCCTAACATCGTCACAGTTTTCATCTTTACTTGGGGTGTCATATTGGTAGGCTACAAAGAAAAGAGGAAGTCACGTGATTAGTCGTCACCTTGTGAATTTTGGAAACAGGGGGCCACCTAGCGAGCAGTTGGGACAATGTAAATCCATGTGGAGCATAGCTCAGAACATCTTTTTCTATGTTTGCTGGGCCCTGGTTTCTTCCAGACTGAGGCATTTGTCTGTTTAAAGTTGAAAATGCTGAGGACCTGTCCTAATAAGTCCCTGGCTAACTGTTACAATAAAACCCTAATGCACCTGTTCCACCAAAGGATTAAGCCCCGATTTGTCCTAGAAATGGAATCCTGGTCCAGGTCTGGGCTCAAAGCCACATCATTCTCAGGAAGCCTCAGACAAGTCACAATCATTCCCCAACTAGGAAGTGATTAAGCCACATTTGTGATTGTTTTCAACCCTGATCCTGTCGGGGATATTCAGACTGGGTCCCAGACTGGTCTTGGGCTTCTTCAGGCATCCTGGGACTAATAACCAATTTAGAGAAACAGTAATTGGCGATTTTTGTTGAGGTCTGGGATTAAGAGTCACAGGACTCCTCAGACACCATAGGATTGTGTATTTTGGGGGGTTGAGGAAGCCTCAGGCAGCCTGAGACTGTGTAATTTGTAGGTAGGGGCGAAAATGGATGGGTTGCAGTCGTGCAAATTATCAAACATTTAAAAATTTATACCGACCACAGATTCAAGCAGACTGTCCAGGACTCCAGATTTTAACAGAAACGATTCCGAAAATACCTTAATCGGGAGCCTTAGTTGTGTAGTGGAACAGGGGCATAACTTTGTACTGCGTAATTTATTGTGTGATTTGCTATTAAATTGCCTTTGTTCGTACATACATTTGGTCTTTCGTGTTATTTCTCTTACAAACATTTTCTTTACATAACTTCTTTAGACAACTATTTTTCATGCAATTTAAAAGTTAATACAATACTATATTATTCTAGAATTACCCGCCCCCAAGGGGAGGGGCAAGGTTATTGTGATTGGGTCCATTTGTTTCTCTGTATGCATTACTTGAAACCTACATCTCACATCTGAATCATATGTTTTCACAAGGTGCTGTCCAACTTTAGCTCGGTCCTCTGAGATCGTTTTGGTTACTATATTTATTTGGATTTTAATGTCACTCTCGACACTAGATGGTATCACAACGAGTAGTTTTATGGGTAGAGGAAACTAGTACATACATTTGGTCAAGATTCTGTACTGTAAACTGCCGAACATTGGTAAGCAACTACCATCTTTCCCAGATAAGGTACGGGGCTTGAACCACTGACCTCAGAGGATGGAGGGGAGTGTGTTAGCACTGTTCCACCATGGTACCCTACCTTCACAATAGGGTTTGTGCGTTCTTGAGCACTGCTTGTTAATTTTTAAGCACAAGCCTCGATAGAGCTAGCACTTCTAGATATCACTTTTTTTTTGTCTCCGGACTTTCATGAATTGTGGCGCAGCATGATGAGTATTTGTCTGCTCACTGAAGTTAAACTTCAGTGGGCTATGTTAGTACTTGGATGGGTGACCGTCTGAGTTCTACACCAGCTGTGGGATGTATCTGAGTTGAAATTTCTTTGTGTCACCAGACTTTTGTACATTCTAGTGCACTTCTTGTGCCTCTGATGGCTTTGCACTAGCGCTATCTGACCAAAACACCTTTTGGCCTTTCTGAAATAGGGTATCTCTTCTATGGGTGTCATTTATTGTACACAGACATATGTAAGTTCAAGCAAGATGTTTTGCACATAATAAATTTTGTATAAAGTATACAGGATTTTACATTTTTATTTCTCGTTGAATTTGGATGAATTTTCAATCAAAACACTTTTCCTATGGGAAGTTAAGATGAGACTGAATTTTCCACAGATTTCACAAATTTTAATAATCCACCAGGAGGTTTGTTTTGTGGTGTGTTCATCTGTCTGTTTGACTGTTTCACAATTTCTCCAAAAGTAATGACCACAACTTTACGATATTTTTATTTGGGTAACTCCTCACAAAGAAAAAAAAAAACTGATTAAATTTTGTGCTAGATCAGGATAAAATTCTGGATACATAAAATATCCCGAATTTTCGGAAATGCCTCCTGCGGATGTTTGAGTTCTGTTAGTGCTCTTTCTAGTTATAGTTGTTATGATTATGTAATCTGTTCCCCCTCAGTGTTCTCACCGGGATTTATAACTGTTCAGTAAATAATATGATACATTTTAGTAATAAATTGCAGTGTGCAAACAAAGCAAAACTAACTGTGGTGGGGAAAAATATCCAATGCTAAATCAAAGTATACTAAGGTATTTGACAAGCCACACACATCACTGCAGAACAGGTAACGTCATTTAAAAATAAGTCAACATGTTTCCACAAATGAGCACACGGTCCGTCTCCATCAGGTTGACCACCACCCCAGAAGTTGTTCATAACGTCACCCCCAGTGCTGTACCATTTCCAAGTGTTGCTTGCATCCAACTGACCACCCACCCAGAATTGGTGACACACGTCTCCAAATCCTATAAACAAAAATATTAGACATCGAGAATTTTTTGTATTATGTAAAAGTGTTCTTATCTTTATAATGTTTGGTATGTCAGGTTTGCTGTCTGTGGAGATAAAAATAAAAATAAATTTCAAATGCTTGCCAACTTTTGCTATTAATTCACATGCACATAATGCACATGCCAGTATTTGTACTTTTCATTGAATTAGGCTGAACAATTATTATTTTTGTGTAAAGTAAGATATATGATGCTTAACGTTTCAATACAATTACTCTAGCTAGATTGCAGTAAGTTTTCTGGTATGTTAAGTGATCTGTGTATAATTTTTTATCTTTTTGAGATCAAAACTGGGGTCCTCGGTCATATTAGGATGGACTGACACTTGTAATTTTTGCTGTTGAACTAGACATAAAAGCCCATCCTTGATCTTTGGCACTTATAAGAGTAAGTCCTCTTTTCTTGTATATAGTAGTATTCAACCAAAGTGAGACTATAACATTTTGCTGTTTGTAAATCCAGTAATTTTCATGAACTAAGTAACCCTGAAACATTTCTCGTTCTACATTATATAAGATGGGAAAAAATCAATTAAAAACAAGGTATTGAAAGATACAACATCACCGACCAAGTGCATCTATTTGCTGTGATATCTTTTCAAACTTCTGATTGGTATCCAAGTTCAACAAAGTTCCCCCTGTATCTTCACAGAATTGCAAGCTTGCTGTCCAGTCCAGTGATGTTTGGTAAAAGATGTATTCTTCTGTAACACACACACACATATATATATATATTAATTCTGTAAAATGATGTCACACAGATAATCCAACATTTCATCAAAACATGTATCATACAATATATCCTATGCCCCAGTTACACTATAGACAGTAATCCCAGTTGTTAAAGATAACGGGAAAAAGACAAGTGGAATAAGGTACCAGCTGTAAAACCCAGCAGAAAAGACAGCAGAACATTGAGAGAAATGATGTAACACCTTGTAGGTATGGATGGTGACCTTGATACCACCTATGGGAGGCTACAAATTTTGAACAGTTAAAAATTTTGTGTGGCCACGGAAGCAGGGAATGCTATATCATACAAACTTGACCGATAGAAGTTTGGCAATACATGGGCTGAAAACGTTCCTGTCCTTGGATTGCCGTCTGATGTCTGTATGTGAATTTGCCAATCAGTGGTGAACCATCCATTACCTTGTAACTCCGGTGGTTGTCTCCAAAGTTTCATATTTCCGCCTCTGATTTTGATACCGTGAGCATGTGCAGACGATTTTGCGCATACGTGTATGAATTTCTTTCTATGGTAAGTGAAGGTGTGATCCATGGTGTACATAAGGTTGTGATTCGGTTGTCTTTTGTTGCAATACGGCAACATAAGGTCTATAAACTATAGACCTGTCTCAAATTTAAACTTTATCTCAAAGATACTTGAAAAGGGTAGTAGCCATCTAGCTACAAACTCACTTGGATGAAGCCAGCCTTATGACTGCCTTCCAATCGGCTTATAGAAAACACCATTCTACTGAAAGCGCCCTTCTTAATATTCATAACAATATTCTTCTTAATGTGATCAAAGGGTCTGTCACTGCCCTTACCCTTCTGGATCTATTCGCCGCTTTCGATACCATTGACCACACCATTCTCCTGGACAAACTCAATGTTTATTATGGAATTAGTGAGCTAGCACTTGGCTGGTTCAAATCATACCTGTTGGGAAGGACACACTCGGTCAAGGTAGGTAGTACACTCTCGCATCCTGCTGTGCTCCAGTATGGAGTTCCCCAGGGCTCCGTCCTTGGACTAATTCTGTTCTCTCTCTACACTAACCCAATCAGCTCAATCATTCATTCCCACAGTAGCATCAACTACCACTTTTATGCCAATGAGACCCAGTTATACATAACACTTTCACCAGCAAATTTCTCTCACTCTATGCAAAAAAATTAAAAAACTGCCCAAATGACATTCAAAATTTAATGTTTACAAATAAATTAAAACTTAACCCAGACAAAACCAAGTTTATTCTCATAGGCTCCCCAAAAATCGTAAACAACTCCTCCCTCACTTCCCTATCAATATTCTGGGAAATCAGGTCTCCCCCAGCACAAAGTGTCAGGAACCTCAGAGTGGTGTTTGACTCCAATTTCAATTTCTCAAACCACGTGTCACAAGTCATAAAGTCTACCAGAGAACATGCGTGAGACCTCTACAGAATTCGTCCCCTTCTAGACCTTAATACATCAGTGCTCTTAGCGAATGCTTTGGTGAGCAGCAGGTTGGATTATTGCAATTCCCTCTTCTTATCGCGAACTGATTTTAAGTTAAGGAGATTGCAGCTAGTCCAAAACTCATTCTGCAGGTTTGTCACCCGTTCCTCTAAATTCTCTCACATTACCCCTCAACTAAAAAGAGAATTAATCCACCCCTATACCTCTTCCAGAAATACAAGGCAAAGTACCCCCAAACTCAAGTTCCTTCAAACCCCCACTTTCGATCGTAGAGTTCACAAATCAATCAAACACTATGCCCAGTCCTTTGGAACTCTTTCCCCTTTCATGTAAGAAATAGTCCCTCTGTTGCATCTTTTAGGAAGCACCTAAAAACCCACCTCTTCAGCTCCAGTTTCCTAACTTAGTTTTCTTCCCTCCTGGTCACACCCAGAATCCTGGATTACAGACCTTGAACGCCCCTCGACTCTCCCTATGATAATGATTCCCCTTTGTGGGGAAGATATTGCGCTTGCAAAGCAGTAGATTAGAGTTAAGGTGTTGGTCGTTTTGCCGGAGAGGATTTAAGGTAATTGGAGGTTGCTTCTCAGTGACGAACGTTTGTAATACTGTCATCCGACTGTTACTGATGGTTAAAACACTGTATGCAATCAGTAGCCGTCCACCTGTAGTGTAAACAACTCGGATAAAATGGGGCGACCTGGGGGGGGGCGGTTCTGCCACCAAGAAAATCTTCTAACCGCGGGACGACCGCCTATAGTGTGAAATGGGGCATAACTGATAGAGTGTGCACAGACACTGGCAATGGTAATGTCATACCCAGATGTGGGTTTATCAACCTCATAAAAACCATAAGATACAACTTTCACTCTTTTGATAGCTGTAAAACACATAAAACAGTAGAGCAAAAATTGAGGGAGAGCTTGGGTGTGTGAAGCAATTAAAGGGACTAGTTTCAGATTTTCCTTAGACTGGTGAGATCTGGATCGTATTCTGGAAAAAAAAGTATCCCAAATTTTTTGAAATGTGCCCTGCTGGAGGTCAGTGCTCTGTAAGTGTTTTCCAATTACACAAAGGTTTTTAACTTTTGAATTGAACTTTTCCCACTTATGATTGTACCTCTTGTCAATACAAAATATTAGATGTGACTTTAATTTAAAATCAATTGCAACATCCATCATGAATAACCAAAATGTTTGAAGAAAGGAGTAATGGTTAAAGAATATTTGCTCATAATATATTATCACACACCACACTGTTATTTTATCTTATAATGCTGAGTAATTACCAGTAGATTTGTAGATATTCTGTATATTGTCTGGTAGCTGACCCAGGGGTTGAGACAGACCATTGCTTGCTTCATTTGATCCAATACAGATATAACATTTGGAATCTGAGTAAATAAAAGAAGAAAATAAAACTGATATATACTTATGAAATATCATTCATTGGATCAATACTTAACTAACTTAAACAAGCAGAACTACTATATGGTACAGATATGACAGAGGTTACCTTTTACAATTCAACATTGGCATGACGTAATATTATTTTATTGTTATGTCAGATCTCCTCTCGGACTTTTACACATATTTATTTAATTATTTCTGAGTTATGCTTTAAACAAAAGTAATGGCTAATCAAACTGGGATAAGTGAAAGCATACAATATGTTACCTTATTATTTAAATAACCAAAGCATAAACTGAAACATCTACTTTTAATTAAACATGTGACAGATGTCTTTATGTGGGAATCTGATAGGAAATATGGTATAATATGTTAATGCATCCATTTAACAAAAGTAGATTACAATGTATAGATATATGTTATTATTTGCCAAGCGACATTTTTATCTAAATAGCACAATATAAAGACCTTGTTATGATATTTATTTCACAGCACCCATAATATGGATATATTTTGCCAATTTCACAGATTATGGATATGTATATGTTATGACCCGAATGTAAAATTGTCCATTTCGTGAAATGGACAAAATATTTGTCCATTTCGTGAAATGGACAAAAAATCTACTGACCATTTCATGAAATGGACAACTAAATGTACGAAATTTTTACTCTCATTTACAGTGAAGAAAACTTGTTGTTTTTATTGAAACATTGTATTAGAATACATCAGTGGTTATACTTAACCTAAAGTCTACTGGTGAGGTGCAGGTTATTATAATTCCTTTAACATTTTCTTACAAAATTTAACATGAACCTAATATTATTAAGCTACAAGATTAGTTAAGTATTTGTTAATATTTGCATTTACATTTATTAAAAATTTGAGATAGAATCTAGGTGAGACTAAACTGCAAGATATATTTTACAACATTAAGATCGTTTAACACTAAGCCACATTGGTAGTTTATTTACATTAGTAATTGCAAATGTTGATATCACTGTTGTTATTAGCTTGTCCACATTATTATAAGACTTATAACAGGCACTGAATTAACCCTTAGATCTAATCCTCAAATGTGTGTCTACAATCCTCAGATCTCATTACAAGAAAGCCTCACCACTAGTAAGTTGGATTTAATTGTAATTAGCCCACTTCTTTTTGTAACCTTTGGGATAGCTTCAACCTTTCTAAATTGACAGTTACTTTTAATAACCCTTGGATCTAATCTTCAAAGGGTGGGCTACAATTCCTCAGATCTAATCATTAAAGGAAAACCTTTTAAAGAAGATTAGTGCACAAAGGAGACAAAACTCTATTATTGTATTTCTTTTAAGCAAACAGTAAAAAATAATATACCAGGTACCAATACACTTTTTCAAAAGTGTAAGTGTAATTTTAAATAATAATCCCCATTAAAAAGTATGCTTTACATAATTGTATTATATATTTTATGCTTTACATAATTGTATTATATATTTCAAATATTTATAACTTTTTAACTATTAACTAACTTAATGTAAGGTATATAATATACATATCATTATTATAGGGGAATAAAGTGATAAATTAAACCAAAAGATTGACCATGAATGAAAGTTAAACTTTCGTACATGACTTTGTCCATTTCATGAAATGGATAGCAAAATATATATGGATTTGTCCATTTCACAAAATGGATAGTGAGGCTGTCCATTTCATGAAATGGACAATTTCCTTGTCCATTTCATGAAATGGACAATTTCACACTTGGGTCATAACATATACATATAATGAGAAAGGTATTTTTGAAGAGCTTTTGTTCATTTTTGTGGCATTGAAATCCATGGAGAAATAGAGGAGAAATCTTAAGTTAAAACTTAAAAAGTTTTTATATTTACTGGTGCCTCTTATTGTGGATAGATATCATAGCTGAATTTTCTCTAGGTCAAAATAGACTTAATTTACTAATTAACGAAACAAATCAGTGGATAATAAATGTAAATTAACAATGTGAAGCAAATTTTGCAAACTTAATCAGCCATGATTCAGACTCAGATGTTATTCTTATAGTTTCAAACAATTGTTGTGCAACATTGGGCTGATACAATTTCTTAAGAAATATAGTTTTCTTGATATCTCCCAAGAGACTGGTTCCAAAAGAGACGTTTTAAGAGCAGAGGTGACCAGAGAAATTTAAAAACTGTTCAAAAAAGCAAAATACAATACCTTTCACTGCAAAATGATGGCATGAAACATACTGATAACAAGTCCACCCACAGGACAGTCTTGTGATACTCCATGTCTCATAGTAAACACAAGGATAAAAGCTGTCATTAAATCCTGATGTATTTCCAATTTTGTAAGCTTTCCAATTTTTCTGTCCAGCACTACAGCAACAATGCAAAATTGAACAAAGTAGAAAAATTATAAAATATGTCATTTCAGTCTTTAAAATGTTAACCTCCTTTCTAAATTACATGTTTAAACAATAGTTATTCTATAAGTTTATCAGAGAAATCATAAAGATGAGTCAAGCCTTGGACTTGTAATGCGGACAGGATTTAAGAATTACAATAATCAAGAAAACCAATTTTTGTCTCTGAAATACAGGTAGTGATTATTTCTTTTGTTTCTTTGCAAAAAGGTTGCTGACGATCCAAGAAATATCCCCTTTCTAAATAAACATTAGCCTGAGCTGAGACTTCAGAATGCCATATTTTGCAATATTTTGTTTGCATGTTTGATATATCATGAAAAGAATGCTGTGCAAGTGAGGGCCAATTTCCACATATTGTTTTATTTTTACTTCAAAAGTCATTAAACTACATTATATTTTACTGATTTGTCATATAATGTGCATTTATTCAACATTAGGAGGGGATTTAGTGTTTATCCTTGGAGAAATATTTCACATAGGTACACATACATCATTGTAGATAGTAAACCTGAACCTGGAAACATGCATGGAACATGAGTTTTACATTAATTCTGCTACTATAGAAACCTGGGCCCAGTTTCACAAAGGCCTACTATCCCCTTAGTAGGCTGCTAAGTCCTAGTAGTCTACTAAGCCTATACTATCTGTTTTGCTGAGATGGTTTTTTACTGCGGTAAATGGTAGGCTGTCCTCACTAGAAGCCCTGCAGTCTTAGGAAGTTGATAGGTCCCAAGTATCAGCTCAGTGGAACACTTTTGTAGTGGCTACTAAGGGCCTATTAAGATCTAGCATCAATAGCATACTATCTTCTATATTTAGTGGGCCTTTGTGAAACTGGGCCCAGAACATTAAGTTTACAGTTAAAACATGAGACATTAATTTTACACCATGTTTTGCAGTTACATAATCATGCAATACTTCTTTAATATTGACTTTACAGTTTTAGAAACATCAGTCATAAGTCTACATTAATTTTACAGTTATAGAATCATAGAAAATATTTGAAAATATATGTATTGAGGGTATCAGTAGCCTCTTATGTGGCAAAATTGCATTCCAACATTTCTATATCTAACCAAGGAATTTTTTATTGTGTACCAATGATCAGACTGTAAAAAAGTTCCAAGGTTTGTTGACAACATTACGTGTAATAAGCTGTATAAAATACTGAGGATAATGACATATTTCAGTGTATGCATCATTTTATTGATTATGCAGAGGTTTAGGAGATTTTAAAATTTCCAGTCATTTTTTATTATTAATTTAATCAGATGTTAATCAGATCTTCAATTCAAATACAGTTTAAACCCAAAGAACTTAGTTATATTCAGTTTCCCTATGAGGTGATTAAGGTTAAAGTGAGGGTCAGAGGGATGATGTAAAAGTGGAATTATGTTTGAGGAATTTATTTTACAAGTTAGTAAGTATGTACAAATGTAAAACTTTAAAATTTTCAAAATTGTAAAAGCACCACAATAAAAGAAAAGGCAACTAGTGCCAACCCAAATACTCATATAGCAACTAGTGCAACAGTATCACAAAAGGATTACACACAAACTCATGTAGCAACTAGTGCAACAATATCACAGTAATAGACTAAGAACTTTGACTAAGCAACTCATACTTCAAATATTTATTAACTGATTAGGCTGTGAAGCCAATTCTAGAGGGAGCCAGGACCTATCTGGCTTACTATTGACAAGTTAGAAGTGACAGACTAAGAGAGGGGGCTACCAGGATGCCTGGCCCTACCTTGATCTACAAATTGTGTGAACTAGTTACAGTCAATTCGAGAGGGGGTCACCCAGGGTCAGCCCGGGGCTGCCTATTGCCCGAAGGCAGAAAATGCAGTATTCAGTGCATCAGGGAGAGATGGTGAGAAATAAAAAAATAAAATCCCTTCACTATGTTATTGTTTCAATGACAAATTCAAAATGGCTAACAAGTTTGAAATGAGGCCAGGAGTTTGAAAGCCACACGAGCCCTGATTGGTAGTAATCCCTGACACATAAATAGGTCAGAATAAAAGGTGTGACAAACTTAAGGTAGTTAAGAAACTGAGGCAGCAGGCCCCTATACAGGCCATGCTGGGCACCCTGGTGTTCCTAACAAATTAATAATTACACTACTTTTGTTATTGACTGGATTGCAAAGGCACTGAAGTGCACTTCTCCAAGTCCTTATGTTTCTGTTTTATCAATAGCCATTGACAGAACTCAAGGTTTTCTTTAGTTTTTAGGAATATACTAAGAATTTTCTACAATGTTTGGTATGCCAGGATTGCTGTCTGGAGAGAAAAATGTAAATTTCAAATGCTTGCCACCTTTTGCTATTAGATCAATAACTACACAGGTCAGTATTTGTAGTGTTCACAGAGTTAGGTTGAACAATTATTATATATTTGTGTTATGTAAGATCTATGATATTTCAAGTTTCAATAAAATTACTTTTGCCAGAATGCAGTGACTATTTCTGTATGTTAAGTGCTTTGTGTATTATCTTTTTTCTCTTTTTGAGATCAAAATTGGGGCTCTGGGTCATATTAGGATGGATTGATGGTGTATCCAATATGTAGTCATATGTTTCATGCCATCTTAGAACCACAGAGAACCAAAGCTAGTGAAATTGCCAACATTAATTGTTGGCCAATATCCGACAAAACCTGTTTTTGGTTGTGCACTCCCACCTCTGTAGATTCTCTTTAACTTATATTATTAAATAACCAGACTAGAGATAGTTCTCATTTGTGCATTGTATGTGTAGGGCCGTCTGTTGAATGGGATACAAAACCTCAACTTATGTTTGTGTAAGAGGGACTGGAGCATACTTTGTCTAAATTATAGAGAACTTCAAAATTTATCCTTGTACAGACAAACAAGTTTAGGTGGTAATACAAAGCCCTATGAGTGGAGGAACTGGTATGTAGCATCCCTGTAGTAAACAATATTCAGTAAATAGATCTTTTTATTGGTATTAGACCCAGTAAATCCACGAACTTCTTTGAAGCAAACGCATCAGTGATAAGTAGTTTGTGTAGGCAAGAAACTTGGTGGCAAAAGGGGGGGGGGGGGATATATGTCTTGCAATAACTGTCCTGGATACATCTGCATTTTACAGGTAACTACTCACCAACCTATTGAATAAAAACTCAGAAATAAATAGTCACATAATCAGTAAAATAAGTGTTATCATATCTTTATCTTTAAAATAAGTTGTGTGACACAGGCAAAAATATGGACCCCAACATTATTTTGAGTACTTTTGCTTGTGTGTAAACCAAATGGAAGTACCAGTAAAGTAAATATGACTTAATAAACTAGATAAGTGCAAGAAAATAGTTTAAAAATTAAACATTAAATATTATAAAAATGAAAAGATATGACTCAAAATTTTGATATAGGAAAAACTGATTATTAAAATTCTCACCGAAAAACCACAATGCAGCAAGCAACAAATATTTTGACAACAATTATGCTGAAAAAGTGAGATTATGGAAACAAGTGAACGGTGGAAATGGTGAAATGGATCAAATCAAACTGACCTGTTAAATACAAAATGATGATAATTCAATCATAGAAGTTAAAGTAACATAAAAATTAAGTCATTATGCACACAAATACAATGCTTAAACTTCAAGCAGTAATGCATGAGAGCATTGTGGTATTTAATTCGTGCCTGCATTCGGGTGCAGGCAAGTTCATTCCTCTTGGAGGTTTACCAAAAATAAAAGTTTAGTATCTCTCAGTGTACTACTTCTGTGGCCTCTGATTGGTCCTTGTGGCTTCCCTGCATTTGCAGGCTGAAACCTCTGCCACTTCGACTTTGGCAGCACGAGGGGTCACATTGAAAAAATTTTAACTCTGAATTTTTAGTCTTAGGTTTTTTAGTTTTTTTACGTTTATGTAGTGTCTGTACACTGTACTTTGCTGTACTGGTAGATAGTCTGTTCACTGGGATGGCAGAAGTTTCTAAACAGTACAACTTGCATTCATCGAAGACGGATCCGGTTCACTTACCTGTCCAGCTCCAGTTTTTGGATGATTCACAGTTTATGACTCAGCTTTTGAAGCAATAGACCGAGTTTCTGTCCCGTCGCCAATTGCTATTGATATACTGATGGACACAATGGCGAGGGACAGAGCTCACATGTACTTGGTTTTTGTGTAAATTTTGAACGGCATATTTTTACACATATTACCACAAGTATAAAGTGTTATTTGGTTTCTTTAAGGTATGTATATGTGCCGTTCACTTATATTTTATGCCAATCAAACTGGCATGTATATATTTTAACCAATTTTCAAAATGTAAACAAACCTTCAACATTACATAGTTATCTACAAAAGCAATTCCTGGCTTCTAAAAACAGTTTAGACTCGGGTTTGAACCAATGTAATGGTCCCTCATTGGCGATCAGAATGCATACTAATAACTTTTCTTGGGATGCGGCAAAGGCCAGTCATGCGGTCCTCTTATGTAGGATGGAGCAAGGTGAAGTTGTCAGTTATCAAGAAATTGATAAGATTGATCGTATTAGGAGGGCTAATGCTCAGAGACATATTCCACAAAGTCAGTATAGTGCTCACTCTTTGAACAATGTTAGGAAAAATGCTAACAAAATTACCAAATCACATGAGACCAAAGGTACTTTATTTTAACATATCTGTGCTGCCTGCTTTGCATCTCAAGGCAAGACTTATCCACATCCAGAGACTGATTATAGGAATAAACTCAGGAAAAGTGCAAAAAACGAGTAGGTTTGGTGTCTTAGTACACATGCCGTGGCATATGGTACTTAACTGTAAATGCAAAAGGCAATATACAGCTTAACTACAGGCAAGAACCACATAAAATCGCAGAGATTGGAATTATTCTCAAGATTAAGATAACCTTAACCTAAAGGTGCAAACCTGTAACATTGTGGAAGTAATAAAGTTTTCACAATGTAAACATGTATGTAAATGAGATTAGCACTAAAATGTAAGAAGCTTTACAAAAGTAAAAAAGTAACATGCAGAACCTATCAGCAATTGTAAAGTTATAATGTGTACATGCCAACCATGGATAGAGCCCACACAATAATAGCAGAGATTGGAAATTCTCAACTTATAACTACCCCTACCTTAAAGATGCACGATCCAGACGAAGGTCTAAGCTCATGAACATGCTAATTGTATGGGTAAGATCCAAGATAGAGTTCCATGTAGCAATATAATAACATGATTATAAGACAGTTTTGCATTGAAGTAGTAAGTAACACTGAAACATGCGTTATATCTGACATTATGCAAGTAGCAACTTGAATGTTTATCTTAACACACAAATTTTAAGTGACATGCAATATGGTAACACAAAATTAGCTATCATGTTACATTAGCAAGTAACAAATTAGATATTTACATTAACAAAGAAAATTTAAATGACATGGAGTATGGTAACACAAAATTAGCTATTATGTCCATGGCCTGAAGGTCCTGACGACAAAAGGCAGTTGCAGGCCAATCAGCTGGTCCATCAACATCAGATCCGGCTAACCAAGCCAAAGTGCAACAAACATATGCATTTCCATACATCCAGGAATACCATCAAGATAATGGAGACAGTCTGAAAATAAAAACATAGTGTAAAAGACAATTCTGTAACTACACATGTCCCCAGGGTGGGACAATATACAAGAAAAGGAGGGAAGTCAAACAAAAAATATCAGCTCTTTCATGCACTCACTTCCCAACCTGTTTCAGGCTTAAATAAATACTTAAGCATAGCTGGTTAACCTTATTTCTCCTTGTACTGTAGAGCGAGAATTGTTCTAGGGTGATTTACTGACAATACTGCAGAACAAAATTACAAGCTCTGCACTCACCTGTGCAACCTATTTCAGAATCAAGCTTAAAACTTACTATAACATAGCTGTTTGACCTTGTTTCTCCTTGATCACCTTGTGCTGTATAATGGATGGTGATTTATTGACAAATACAATTCATAGGGTTTTATTTGGGTCTTATTTGGTTGGGTATCTTCTTTCAATATACTCAATAATAAACTATAACATTAACTGTATTAGAATCACTCAAAATATTTGCAGGTTTTATGCGTGATGGGTGTTTGGGTGAGCCTTTCTTCTATAAAATTCATAAATAACTCATTTTTATTCATTTTTGGCAATGTAAGTAAGAAAGGTGGGATTTCACCCCTTACTGCTTTTCAAGCAGTTAGGTTGAATTTAAACCTTCTTTCAGGGGGCCTATTGTCTTACACTATAAAGTTTATTGGACTTGGCCCTAACTGTTGTAAAAGCTATCATAAAATTTTGCACTTTTCAATCACATTCAAAGTGCTTCATGGTTAAATGATTTAAATATCATTAAAGTTAATTTTGGTGGGTTATCCACGGTTTTCTATGGCTAACTTTAAGAGTACATTACAGTCTGGTACATATGGGCCCATTGTTACATAAAAATGCATTGATGTTTTGCCCTACAAGAAATTTTAGTGTTATAGTATGTGTAAAATAACATAAAAGTAATTTAATAAATGTTAATAAAACCCATTTGGGTGATTTACTTGTTGTTTGGGGAGATTGTATAAAATGCGACCTTTGACCTTCAACAGAAGTGTGACCTTTGGTGTGTCCTGACCTTGCATGAGATATTGCCTTGAGCTTGACATTTTTTACTTGTCCCTAGTTTAATACTGGTATGTGTTGCCTAGTGTAAATGTTCAAGGAGATTATATGGTGTTGATTGCTTTGGCCATGACTGGACATGGGTTTGACCTTAGTTGAAGGTCACTTTGGTTGGTATACGTCTTTCCATGGTCTTTGGTTTGAATCTTGCCTAGTATGGTTAACATCCTTAGGTGATTTTGGGGAAGACTATAAAATTGCTCGTAACTCGATTTCAAATTTGACCTTATGGTCTCACCCTTGACCTTTCTTTAACCTTTTGTGTTAATAACTGCTTAATATGCTCGGTCTGTTTAATGCCACTGCTATAAGAGTTCTTGTAGTTACTTACATTCATGTTAATTTGTGGGGTGGGGAATGTATGCATCTAACTCCGAACATTGTAATGGCATTAAGTTTATTTTACTGCTCAATACTTTCAAGTATTTCTCATTTTACAGCATCTCTCTTAAGGGTCCTTTAGTGCAATTTCACCATGAAATCAGTGCCTGAAAGGACACACCATCAATCAACAGGTGACATTTCTTACAAGCACTTACAAGGCATCATTTCTATGTCAGTTATTCTGATTGGTTTGAGTTTGAATCCGTTGTTTGTTTTAACATTTTTGAAATGATTGACCAGATTACCAGATTACATCGGACTCCCTCAAATTGCATTATAAAGACCAAAAGTATGTAGACTACACAAAACCCTGCAATGTGCAAGTTATTTTGTACATTTACCTGAGACGATAAATGGACGATCGTCGATAATGGAGAATAAAAACAACACAAACAAAATGTATTGCGACAAATAGGTGTGTAAAAAGTCAAATTTATAATAATATTTATGGAATTAATAATGAAACTGGTCTTTATAATAAAAATAAAGTCCTCAGGTTCGTACTTTATGACCTCTATAAAAGGACGGAACTTCCGGCATAATGGACTCGCACTACCACACTCGTCCATTATCCGCCAGAAGTACCATCCTTTTATAGAGGTCATACAGTACTCAACCTCAGACTTTATTTCTACAATACTGAGGGAAGAAGATGAATCATGTTTGAGGTACAATACATAAGCCTGGGCCTGTATTCACAAAAGTCTTAGATTTAGCCAGGTCTTAGGCTTAAATCTAGTCTTAAAGTTAAGACTTTTGTCTCAGCTAAGTTTTGTCTTAAAACCTTATTCACAAAGGGTGACTTAGCTAAGTCCAAGATTGTCAAATAACCACAGTGGTTTTCTGTGTCATGTGACCTTTCTTTTCTATTCAAATTATACTATTGGTGACATATATCCTTCATTTAATGCATTTTATCTAAGGGAAAAGTGCTGTTTTGAAATGGAAAACCTTGTTACCACATATAAACTTCCCAAAGACTGCTTTAGTGAGGTATTCTGTATAATTACACTTTATTTACAGACATTTCAAATTTTGAAGTGGAGAAAAGTTTATGGCGGCCATATTTAAGTCCTCTTTACAAAACTTAAGCCCACTACAACCAGTCTTAAAGTTGAGCCCTCATTTAAGCCTAAGACTGGTCTTAAGTTCTTTGTGAATACTGGTATGACTAAGACAAAAGTCTTAGCAATTTTTGTGCGAAAGTTAAGACAAAAGTCTCAGCTTAAGCCCTGGCTAAAACCTTTCGTGAATGCGGGCCATGTTATACATAAAGACACGAATTTGGCTAGACTGTGATTTAGATTGCCAAATAAGGACTTCTTAAAAGGTCCAGATATTTTCAATTACTTTTACAGCCACTTATTTCTAGTTCAACAAAGCTAACACCTCTTGGCAGGTGATACTATAAGGTCACACCATGAGAAGACCCCTGAGTATTTAATACTAGTCTCATCAATCAATTTTATCCCGTCCCCCGATGTTACAGCTGCAAAGAAACAGCTTTAGATCTCTCCATTTTGAATGAGCGAAAAAAGGGAGTCTTTCTATTGGATTAAATATTAATAAGAATTAAAAAGCATCGACACTAAGTGATGTATTACTAGAGTCTTGCTTTTTACAAAATCCTCTTTAGTAGTTATCTGTTTTAATTGTATCTCCCTTTCAATAATTCATATTGTATTATACATGATTTTTATTATTGTAATGTGCATGTTTATTGACAGCTCATTTGGGAGAGATGCCTCTTTTTGTGAAAGACGATGAATTATTGATCAAGGCACAATTTTTGACAACACCAGTTAAAAATCTGGTAATGCTTGCCTCCAGAAATGGTATTTCAAAAGGATTTCCCAAAGGTATCATACATCAGTCGTCCTAATAATATACATCATATTCTTCAAAATTATTAGTCTGTCTATATAATCCTATATTTGGGGGAAAACCTCCTACACATTCTCTCAAGTGATGATGTTAAATCATGCCCACTGGCTTTTGGGACTAAGTTTATGTTTCCATAACTTACAATCTTCTAGTTGTTAGTGATTAAATAATATGTAATTATTAAGTTATTTCATAGTTAAGCTTGTGCTCTGGGGAATAATAGGACATTCAATTTAAAACTAATTTATTTTATCATTAAGCTTGTGTTATTAATACAGGGAATAATAGGACAATCAATTGAAAACAAAAAATACTAACATAGCTTTCCAATATACTTTTAGAACACATTCCAAATGACTGTATATTGTGATACAAATGGAAGGATGTTATCCAGGAAGGATTCATTGTGGTACCCAAACTGGTACGATAATGCCATATTTTCCCAACATTTTCTATATTTTACTTGTATTTTCTTATCTTCCATATATTACATTATATTTGGAGGTTATGAAATAAATTACATCTGCTAGGAGGTTGTGTTTAGGCTTCATTCATCTGTCTGTTTGTATGTGTTTCTGATTACTCCAGAAGTAAAGAACAGATCTTGGTGAATGTTTTTATAGGGTCTGGCCATAGGAAGAAGTTATTAAATTTTGTGACAGATCTGGATCATATCCTGAAATACAATAACATCCTGAAATTTAAAAGGTCTGATTTCAAAGATCTGCCTAAATAAGTAAGTCTTAGTGCAGTTAATGCAAAAGTCACGTCTGATGGTTTTACCCAGGTACAACCTACGCATGTATAGAATAGCCACAAATGACACTAAAACTATTCTAACAGATCTGTAAGTGACTCAGAAAAGTTGTCAACAATGCCCTTGTCTGTGGTTTGGAATATATAATATTTGTTTATTCTGTGATTTATGTACTATGTTCTATCATATATATTTTGAGATCACCTCACCCCAAAACCAATCACAGTGACCGCAAGTTAAGATTAGGTATGTTTTCAAGTAATAAGCCAAAGTTGATATATTTTTTTAAATGGTATATTGCCTTCTTGGTAACTTGGTACCAACTCACTTTAAACTGACTTTAAAAAGTCGTCTGCTCTACTAACTGTAGAGACATCACAGACTTACGTTTTATATTCTTACTAAAGCTAAAAAAACGTTTTTGAAAATCTACTAAAGGCTGTATGAAGAGACTTGATATTACTTGCACAAAATAAATGAGGTTATATATCTACTGTTGTTATATATACAAAGAACTGAGCTCTGTACTGCTTAAACTCTGGTCATTGCTGTATCATATCAGTCAACACCTTCACAGCTCACTGACATCCAGATAAACTATAGGTCAAATGTATATCCTTTTATCCTGGGAAAGTATGTAACATATGCACTGTCTCTAAACAGTTTTGTATGCAACTTCATTGTGCATTTGCCTTTTATATTGAATAGATGTGCTTTTAGTAAGAACTGTGTTTCAATTGTGTGTGTTCCAAGTCCAAGTTTATGACATATATTTTGGCGACGAGGAAAATAGGTTTATTAATATTTTTATATAACTGCTGTGAAATTCTTTGGATATTTTAAAACTGTAAGTTGTCTCCAACAAAACCTGATGAAAAAACATTTGAAGAACTGAGTAAATTAGTTCAAGATCATCTGAACCCAGAACCTTCTGAGGTCATCCAGCGCTACAAGTTTCACTCTAAAGTGCGTTCACATGGACAATCTGTATCTGAGTTTGTAGCAGAACTCCGGGAATTGTCAGAAAAATGCAAATTTGGTGACCAACTTGAAGATATGCTCAGAGATCGCTTGGTGTGTGGAGTGGCTGATCCAGTAATACAGAAGAGACTTCTTCAAGAAAAAACTTTACAGTTTAAGAAAGCTTTTGAATTGGCCCAGGCACTGGAAGCCGCAGCAAAGAATACAGCAG
Source organism: Sabellastarte sp. h YS-2021 (assembly GCA_964017235.1). Taxonomy (NCBI): domain Eukaryota; kingdom Metazoa; phylum Annelida; class Polychaeta; order Sabellida; family Sabellidae; genus Sabellastarte; species Sabellastarte sp. h YS-2021. Next base: position 46,242,657 of record OZ024929.1, read on the forward strand.
ATTTACAGGGCAGTACAATACATAAACTTGGGCAGCAAGGTTCTCAACACAAACCCTGGCAAGGGAATAATCAGAGGAAGTCAGCTCAAAAAGGCACCTCTGATGAATGTTACAGATGTGGGGGAAGTCACCAACCTTCAGGATGTCCCTTCAAGAGCAGCAAATGCTACAACTGTGGTCTGGTAGGACATATCAAGACAAAATGTAGAAAGCCGAAAAAGGGGAAAGGCAGCAAGATAGTCAGCTCAAAAAGGCACCTCTGATGAATGTTACAGATGTGGGGGAAGTCACCAACCTTCAGGATGTCCCTTCAAGAGCAGCAAATGCTACAACTGTGGTCTGGTAGGACATATCAAGACAAAATGTAGAAAGCCGAAAAAGGGGAAAGGCAGCAAGAATGCACAATCACGGAAAGAAATACACCACACTGAACACACAGAAGCACAGCGTGAGGGTCAACTTGACAACCAGGAGGAGGAATATCAACTGTTTACTTGCACAAACAGGATAAATCCATATGTGGTTGAACTTTGTATAAATACAAAACCAGTATCAATGGAAATTGATACAGGAGCTTCTGCTTCAGTCATCAATGAGGCAGTGTACAAGTTGATCAGCAGAGGGGAGCCGAAACCCCAGCTACAACCAACTCAAGCAGTTTTAAAAACATACACAGGTGAACAGATTTCTGTGTTGGGCATGTTCAATGCTGTTGTGGCTTACGAAGGAAATCAGAAGAAACTGCCACTACTGGTAGTAAAGGGGACACAGCCTTGTCTTTTGGGACGGGATTGGCTGAATGAAATTCATATAAACTGGCATGAAATAAAGTTTGTCCAAAAGGATCTGTTGCTTCAGAAATATTCTGAAGTGTTTCAGGAAGGCTTGGGGAAAATAACTGGTGTTAAAGCTAGGATAGAAGTTCACACAGATGCCAAGCCACGATATTTCAAGCCAAGACCTGTGCCGTACGCATTACGGAATAAAATTGAAGCGGAGCTGGAACGACTGCAGTCAGATAACATAGTGGAACCTGTTAAATTCTCTGAATGGGCAGCTCCAATTGTCCCAGTGTTGAAGCCAGATGGATCAGTTCGCATATGCGGGGATTACAAAGTGACAGTGAATAAAGTGTCACAACTTGACAACTACCCCATTCCCAGCCTCGAGGATCTGTATGCAAAGCTGTCTGGTGGGAAGTTCTTTATGAAGTTGGATCTCAGTCATGCATATGAACAGATATGCCTTGATGAGGCATCCAAGAAGTATACAACCATAAACACTCACAAAGGGCTATTTTGTTACAATAGACTCTGCTATGGTATATCATCGGCACCAGGGATTTTTCAGAGGGTGATGGAGCAGCTACTTGCGGATATACCCAAGCTGGTGGTCCGGATTGATGATATTTTGTTTGCTGGTGAGAGCTTAGCCGAAAATCTTCACATATTGGAGGAAGTCCTACAGAGACTGTCTAAGGCTGGAATTCGGCTGAAGAAATCCAAGTGTGTTTTCTTGTCTACCCAGGTGACTTTCTGTGGTCACATTGTGGACAAAGATGGACTACACACATGTAAAAATAAAGTGGAGGCAATAGAGAAGGCACCTGCACCCAAGAATGTCACAGAACTACGCTCTTACTTGGGATTATTGAACTTCTATGGGAAGTTCCTGAGAAACCTGTCTTCAATACTAGCACCACTTCATCAGCTATTGAAGAAAGATGCCAAGTGGGTGTGGGAAGTGAACCAACAAAGGGCTTTCAACAAAACCAAAGAGATGTTGCAATCTGCAACAGTGCTAACACACTATGATGACAAGAAGGAGCTCTTGCTTTCATGTGATGCCTCACCATATGGCCTTGGAGCTGTTTTGTCACACAGGATGCCTGATGGTTCAGAAAAGCCAATAAGTTTTGCGTCAAGATCATTAGCCCCAGCAGAGAAGAACTATTCCCAATTAGACAAAGAAGGGCTAGCTGTGGTATTTGCAGTGAAGAAGTTTCACCAGTATCTGTTTGGAAGACGGTTTTCAATTTTCACAGATCACAAACCACTTCTGGGGTTGTTTGGACCCAAACCAACACCAATTATGGCTTCACCGCGTTTACAGAGATGGATACTATTGTTGTCAGGCTATGAGTTCGAGATCAAGTACAGGCCTGGATCCCATAACTCCAACGCAGATGCCATGAGCCGACTTCCAGTTCCAAGCAAGATCCAAGACCCACCTGTACCTGGGGAGATTATAAATCTGGTGGAGCATCTGGAGGGTACACCAGTCACTGCAAAGCAAATAAAGTTATGGACATCACGGGATGTCATACTGGCAAAGGTACTAAACCATGTGCTATATGGTTGGCCTGAAGCAACACAAGAGGATGCGCTCAAACCTTTCTTTAACCGGAAGGAGGAACTCAGTGTGCAAGATGGCTGTTTACTGTGGGGAAGTAGAGTGATAGTTCCTACTCAAGGACGCTCCTTAGTACTGCAGGAACTGCATCAGTCGCATCCAGGAGTATCCAGGATGAAAGCACTAGCTAGAATGTTTGTCTGGTGGCCAGGATTAGATAAAGAAATAGAAACCACAGTCAAACATTGCTACACTTGTGAGGAAAATCACAGAAAACCCAGACAAGCACCTTTACATCCTTGGGAGTGGCCATCAAGACCATGGACTAGGCTACATCTGGACTATGCCGGACCCTTTATGGGTAAAATGTTCCTTGTCCTTGTTGATGCAACAACAAAGTGGGTTGAAGTAGAAATGGTAGAGAAGGCAACTTCTGAGAAAACCATTGAGATCTTGAGAAAAATATTTGCAACACACGGACTTCCACGTAGGATAGTCACTGACAACGCCACAGTTTTCACAAGTTGCGAAATGAAGGAGTTCCTCAAAAGAAACGCCATTGGTTCAGTAACATCTGCACCATACCATCCATCTACAAATGGATTGGCTGAAAGGTATGTTCAAACGTTCAAGAGAAACCTAAAGAAGATGAGTACGGGATCACTTCAAACAAAGTTAAGTCGGTTCCTGTTCACATACCGCAACACCCCTCAGAGCACCACTGGTCAAACGCCAGCCGAGCTGTTGATGAACAGGAGACCACATACTCATCTCCAATGTCTGCTGCCAAACACTGCAGAAACTGTTGCATCAAAGCAAGAAAAAGAAAAAGAACGACAAGACACAAAGGCCCAAGAGAGGTACTTCAGTGAAAATGATGACGTTTATGTCGAAAACTACCGTCCAGGACCAAAATGGCTACCTGCCACTGTGGTTGAACCAACTGGACCAGTGTCATATCGTTGCAAGCTACAAGATGGGAAATAGTACGGAAGCATGTCGACCAAGTGAGATCAAGACATGTGCCTTACGAGCAAACAGAAAGAGACCCTTTCCCAGAAGTTTTGGACACACAGGAAAACCAAGAAGAGCAACCAGAGTCAAATTCTCCAGTAGAAAATGACAAAAACACACATGCAGAGAAATCAGATGATAGGTTGTATCCAAAAAGAAATAGGAGACAAACAGAATTTTTCCAGGGAGGTTTTCATTATTTGGGCCAGAATAATGCCCTGACAAAATAAAGAGTATTCTGGTAGTCTACCCAGATACTCAGTTCAGTTTTATTTCTTGCATGTAAATTTTAAAGTTAAGTTAAAGTTAAATTTTTCAATCAGGAGTTTTAGACTAAAAGGGGAGGAATGTTATATATACAAAGAACTGAGCTCTGTACTGCTTAAACTCTGGTCATTGCTGTATCATATCAGTCAACACCTTCACAGCTCACTGACATCCAGATAAACTATAGGTCAAATGTATATCCTTTTATCCTGGGAAAGTATGTAACATATGCACTGTCTCTAAACAGTTTTGTATGCAACTTCATTGTGCATTTGCCTTTTATATTGAATAGATGTGCTTTTAGTAAGAACTGTGTTTCAATTGTGTGTGTTCCAAGTCCAAGTTTATGACAACTGTGTACTTATAAAACTAAGAGATAAACCACACATAAATATTCATTATATCAGACATGAATGCATAAGTAAAGAAAGGATGCATGTGAACTAAAATGCTGTTTCTGAAGGGGAAAATCCTTCAAAATAATTAACATCAAAGAGAAAACAGTCCCGTATATCACCCATGATATGCATATAAAAATTTATATTGTAATGCCAGTGACTTGAATTGTCTTTTGCGCAGTAACATACTACTGTGGAACCAATGTATGGCAAAAGTAATTTTATATTTTGTCAAATATTAAAAATAGCATGTCACATTCTCGACTTACTAATAAGTCTGAACAGATTAGAATAATTTGGTGCTTTCAATAAGCACGGACTATCGGGGTTTGCGATATATAGCATCTTCGAGAAACTACCCAAAATGTCACATGGGCATGTGTCTCAGATGTAAAGCCCCTTCACATATACACGTTTTCAAAAGGTGGCAAATGACGGTTATTAAGCCATCTCCAGCCTTCGTAACATCTTCTTTAAATCTTATACTTCCGCCTTCTACCTTTGGCTACCTTGCCAGGATTTGTCCTTGCCACAGAAATTTTGGTTATGTTCAAAACTTCCATCTTGTTATTGAAAATCGCTTCCAACTGACTCACACTGGCAAAGCCGAAGTTTGTTGTATGTTTTCCAAGATCAAAGTCATCTTTTTCTGCAAATTTCTGCCTTGAAAACATACATCATAGATATAGAATGAAACACAACTTCGAGCCTCGGTTTCTCAGGGAAACAGAAGATCTTGATGTGGGCCTACTGAGACTCAATGACTCTACTGTAGGGGGTGGGAGGCGGTTATACACGACCATACAAGGCAATAGGCATCACCAAAACTGAAGCACCATCATCTACTACATTTTTCACCTAATTTTAGAAAAACTGCAGTGATTCGACCGCAAATTGCTGCCTTTCACTACTGCAGAGATGAGAAAGGGGCTTTAACAAACAATATGGCGGATTGACAAATGCTAAAAAAGTAGAACATTCACCCAAATTGTTGGGTATTAGCAAGTGAAGGTCAAAATGTCATATTTTTAACATAACATGGAAAAATAACTTTGAATTGACATGTTTTAGGTTATGACTCCAAGTATTAAGAATTGTAGCAATTGTGTAAAATCTCACAGGAGGTAAGGTACATAAAAACAGTTAAAGGATTCATCAGTATTGGCACTGGTCATTCCTTATGTAACTTTATATTTGGTTGGTATGGTTAATTGGTTATGCCTTACCTACAAAGTCATATACAAATTAATAAGCTGAATATGCAACTTATAAAAGTGGTATATAGGAGATACTAAATCATTTATTCAACTTAGTAAGTCATATATATACAACTTCGTATTTCATATGTTCAAGTTACTAAGTTGTACATATGACTTACTTTCTGATATTAATGACTTAATACATATTTTATCTAATAGTATGTGACTTATTAAGGTGAATATACTAAATATTCAGACTTTGAATGTGATTTGAGTTATTTCAGTTAAATGTTACTTTCAGCACATTATCTAGATTATATCACAATGGGTGGTTTTAAGGGCAGAGGAAATCAGTGTATACTATTTGTTAATACCCCTTTTACACTACAGGGGGTGTACCCCGAAGTAGTAGGCATCTGACTGATTCCTTGTGCATCCCTTGGATATTTCAAATGTTTAAATTTCCGCCTCTGAATTTCTCACCATGACATTCCACAGATAAATTTAGGTGCATTATAAAACTCGGAGCATGAGTTTTAGCTTTTACTCAGAGCCGCAGCTCTTCCCACACCTTTTTACTGCACCCCACCTCTGATTGGTTAAATGTGCGTCTTGTGCACTCAAGTGTCTTTCCAGTGACTGCTATGTTGGGTACTTTACAAACATATAAGGAAAATATTTTACTGTTACCGCCCCTAGTACTGTCTTCTCGCAATATAAAAAATAAAATATCAAATGCTGCTACTTGTACACAAGGAAATATGAGGCCATGATGGGGTTTCCAGCAATATTTCACAAATATACGATCCAGCAATATTTTATTGCACAAATATTTTTACCACACCCCACCGCACTTCTACCACACCACCCTGCACCCACCGCACCCCCTCCCACCACACCTCTGGAGCTCCGAGTTTTATAAATTAATCATATGGTAACTGAAGACATGCTCCGCGGATTATAGAAGGTTGTGATTTACTCTTGCTTCGGTAGCATGTGTTCATCCTACAGCTGCCAGTGGGGAGTTACGGTTAATGGTGGCTGCCTCTCATTGACCATCATTTGTACTACTGTCATCCAACTGTTATTGACAGTTACACATCGTGTCTCATCAGTGGCCATACGTACCATACCTTATAGGTATACTAAATCTTGGAAGATATGAGGCATGCTGGGAGGTGGTTCCACCAGCAAGTAAAACTTCTAACCGCGGGGTATACTGCCTGTAGTGTGAATGGACTCTGCACTGTAAACTACCATGGCTTGGTAAGCAACCTCAGAGTAAGGAGTGGAGTGTATTAACCACTACACCACTAGTTTACTAAGTTACATATTGGACTAAGGAAAAGGTAAACTTTGCTCATTGCCTCTATACACATCATCATAATTCCAATATTTTTTTTGTTTTCAGAGAAAAGGTCTCATTTTAATTGGTTCCAGCAGATCTACCAAATTTGTGATGGGTTCATTTTTCTTGTTTTAAACACTATGTCTTGTTTTTTTCAACAGCATAAAATAGTGTAAAAATAAAGAAATGTCGCTATTTTTATTATAACAGATGGGTTGGTATGAAAATTATGTAGATATGTGTTGACAATTGAGATAACGGTTGTCAAGTGTTGCCATGGTATTTCAGTAAAATGTTCTCCATACCAAGATACCTGGCCACCTACCAATGGCTATCCATTATAAACCTAAAAGTTACAGATATACCACATCACTCTTACCTTGTGGAAGAGCATTAACTCTGCTAGAAATTGACATTCTGTGCCATTTTCACAGATAATTATCTCAATTTGACCTCGTCTATTATGCATGTGTCATGTCCCCCAAAAGAATCAGACCAAACAAAAAAGCTTGAATCCTTCTATCCCTGCTTTGTTTCCTTAGTTTTTTCTTCACCATTTCTCATAGACTAATACCCCAATACCTTTCTGACTGAACACAAATTAATCTCACCAAATACCAACACCCCCTCCCTGTGGCCCCTTACTCCCTACTTTCCAACAAAAATAACAACCTAAAATATAGTTAAGAGAGAATTATAAAGTAGTTTTCCTGGCTTGAGACCTGAGAGTAACTTAAGTGTCTAAACTTCCTGTTTGATCCCTTTCTATGTTGGAAGTGAAACAGATGCTCTGGGCTAAGATATATTCCTCTTAAAGAAGAAAGACAATATTCCAACACTAATACTGACAGAAATTCCTATACACTTTTAAACACAATCTCAATGATAATATTTGCTGTGTGACATTAAGGATGTGTTTACACTCTTGGCATGATTTACCATAATGATCTTTATTGTGTTATGTTTTATTTGTCAGTGCTGTTACAAATATAAATACAAGTTTGGTCAAAAATGGTTCCGTTACTTCTTTATTATAAGTTTAAGTAGTCTCTTTTCTTTTGTGGGTAAAGTGTGGATCTGAGAATCCCTCTAACCATGTCTCTATATGAACAAATCACCACTCTGGTTGATAGTGACACCCCAGTGCAATTTGGAACACAGTCCATCAACTTGTCTTCTGTAGCCAACATACTGTAGGAGATGACCCATCAGAGTTAATAAAGATCTATGTCCTCACCTCATCAATATTTCAGCTATCATTTCTATGTGGAAGAGCTAGGTTCTGTCTACTAAGTAATGCTTCTGAAGTGTATTTTATATATATATTTCTTGCATTTAAATCTGATGTTTTGCGTTTATTTCGTGTTGGACTTTGACAAGTGGGGTTATTTGTTTAACATTCTTGTCAGGATGTCAAATTATCTTAGGATAACACAGAAAATTCTGTACATTTTTTTCTTGAAATACTGCTATTGCCTCAGTTGTTCTAAAATATACAATAACAACTGTGACCATTTTATCAAAATAATAATGATTCCATTTTTTCCGGGTTTAAAATGTAATAGACATATAAAAAGGTGTTCGTCGCCTCGTTAGTTTGACCTGATTCATTTTGGAAAAACTTTGAATTCCATTTTGAATCTATAATTTTCTTACTGTTTTTTTTATCTTATTTTCTTGAAACTGCAGTATCAGTAGAATTTTTCATTTAAGATATTCACTGAATTTATTTCTTTCAATTATAGCTAGTTTCTACTTGAGAGATAAATAAAGAGGCATCCTGAGAGGTGGTTCTGCCACCAAGTGAAACCCTTAACTGCGGGATATACCGCATTTAGTGTGAATGGGGTATAAAGATTCTACACTGTAAACTGACAGGCATCCGTAAGCAACTGCCAACTTTCCCATAAAAGGTCGAACCACTGACCTCAGAGGAAGGAGGTGATTGTATCAACCACTACCCCACCAGTTTATTAAGTTATATATTGGACTAAGAAAAAAGTAAACTTTGGCACCACAGTGCCTCCATCTACATCATAATAATTCCAATTTTTCACCAGGAATTAATGTTTACTATACAAGCTAATTAGCTAAAATAGCTAAAATTAATTTCAGGCGCAAATTTTAACTGATACAGTCATTGTAAGAACTAGTCAATTTTATTGGGATACTGCTGAGACTTATCTTGCCAAAACTCCTGTCCTGAAAACGTACAATCCACATAATTCCTTTTGAATGAAAGGGGTTTAGGATAGATTTTTAATTGGTTTCTGAATGCAAGATCAATTAAGAATCGGCCATAGTTCCAGACAATTTCAAACATTTTGAATTAATTGGGCACACATACAATTTACTCCCAAAAGCTTCCAGATCCAAAACTGACAGTCCCAAGACAGTCTCAAACATTCGGATTGTGGGTTTTGAACTTTCCACTTGAAAAGATCGACTGCCAGAAAGTGCCCAAATGCCCAATTATAACAGCTGCAGACCTGATGGGGAACACAATCAGCATAGTGGAACTGCTCTTTTATAATCTACAGCCTCTTGCGATCATTCTTCTCTTGAGACAAGTTCACTCATCATGTTTACATAAAAGTAAAAGAGATAGGTCATAACACCTTAGAGAAAAATGGTAATTTGTACTCTGTTTCAAACATCTGCAAAAGTATTATAAGGAAACATAAGCTCATCAGGCAAAAGAAATTGTCTTAACAGCTGATGTAAAAACCAATTTTTGCAAACCGAATTTTCTTCATGTAAACTGTCGCAATAATTCTGGAGAGGATGGTCACTCACAAGGGCTTTCAAACATGTTTGAAAACTAGGACAAGCTAAATGACTCTCCAAACCTGTACAACTGAGAAGATAAGTTATTTGACCAATACTGTTATTCTTTGTACTACTGTATTGGGATGGTTAGGCGGGGCCACACTTGTGACAGTTGAACAGGAGTATATATTGGGGTATACAGTTGTACATTAACCACCCTGTACTGTATTAAATAAAGCAACTTCAAAGTTAAAGCATACAAAAAAGGCTATGGTATATATAGTGTCATCTGTGAGAATAAAAAAAATTCAAGTTTTAGCTTCGGATTTCTCTGTCATTTGTGCATGGATTACAATACAACAAAGATTGAACAACTGTAAAATACCTTTCTAATTAAGTATATGATATATTTGTAGGTTTTGGTGGCAGGCCATTGGAGAGACCTGCTCCTGTTTATCTCACCACCTTTATTTCTAGGTTATTACACATTTGTTATTGTTTACCTACCATCAACCAATCAAATTAAACTAAGCATCATCAAAAGATCTGAACCCATCATCCATCCCTAGTATACCACCTGAAAGTTTGAAATGAGTAATACAATCTACTGTTGAGACTTTCACCTAGTCCAGACTCTGGTTGGCTGGGAAAAAGGTTGCACCAGGCTAACCCTGGTTGCCCCTCTCATTTATGTCAAACCCCTGATTTGACTTTCAGTGGTCTGGACCCCATTTAGCACCTGATTTCTGGTCGTTCTCTCTTCTAAGGTTTGATATGGACCTCTGTCATATTAAGGCTTTTATTGATCTGAACCCCACCCAGCTGTCCTCTGGTTGAGAGGTCTTCCAATTGGGATTGGTGTGGATCTGTGTCATATTTGGACTGACGTTGGACTGCAACCCTATTATCTGTCCAGCAGAAGCGAATTCCATATCTATTGATATGGACCTCTTTCAAGCTATGAGCAGGTGTCCCAGGCTGACCCTTGCAAGTACCTACCGGATTGCCACTTTTGATCCACTATAGACATTTCAACCCCAAATGACCTTGATCATCCAACTGTTATACATAGACCTACAGAGTGGCCAATTAATTGTGGGGTTTTTTTGGCCAGTTGCCCCCCCCCCCCCCTTTATTTTCACAGTATTAACGTATATTTTACATGCTTATTGTTCCTGTTATATGGCGGTTTAAAAACTTACTTCGTTACTATTTAAAGCCTCTTTTACTGTATGTATTTTAAGTGACTAATGTAAAATTCCGCATATTGCTCAACTTTCATTATTTGTTGGATCTGACCTTTGACCCTACTCTGGAGAAACTGATATAAATAATTAGATTTGTAACAGCTAAAAATATAAGTCTTGTAAATATAAGTCCATAAAAGTCTTGTGAAAATATCAAAAATCTAATGCTACATTTTCTTAAAGCCTAGTAAAATGATAAATGTATAAAATGAAGTCAAAAGTCATGTACCTAATCTGTATATTTTATTAAATTTGCTAATTTATTTGGATTTTTTTCAAAACAGGAAGTGGGCCATATAAGATCTATATGACACTTCCTGTTTTATGTGAATTATGTAAACAATATAGAAAACATGGTTGTAGCTTAATGGTAATCTATTTTATGTAGCAATATGCAAGTATTTCATGGACTGTGACCTTTTCTAACATTTAGCGATTAATCGTTTATTAAAATATAATATCGAATATATAACACTGTTCTGACCATCATCAATAAGTCAGCTAGTCTCGAATTTCCTACTGATTATACTCTGGGCAGCAGTTTTAGGCTGATAAGGAACCGACATAGTTGTGACAGTGGAACAGGGGTACAACTGTTTATTATCCGCCACACGCTGTGTTTGACGTGAATACCGGGACATTCATTGGGGACAATATATTCCCGGCTCCACTTACTAGTCATAATTATTGTTAGTTAAATTACACCTAAGAGTTTTTCTTTTGTTAAAAGTGTCCAATATCTTTCACTATTGGCCACTTTGTGATTTTGACCATATATAGAAGTCTTTTTAGCACATCTCCAAAGAAACCCTTTCACATTTATTTCAACTAAAATGATCATAAAAACCAAAATAATACACACCAGGAATATTGCAATGAAAAGTAATGATGTTAAACAATATCTTAAGAATTATAAATTAAAGAAGAGGTGTAATTTAAATAGGTTAATAGCCTCGTAAGTGTCCAATATTGGAAAATAATGGACTGTTGACTGTTGTCCCTTCCAATATTGGACACTTACTTGCCCATTAACCTATACTTAAAAAGTGAACAAGTGACAAATTTTGCTAATATTTCAATATTGTTGCAGTGAGGTAAAAAAAGGCGGAGCAATATCAGGCTAACTCTTAATATATTCACTGTTTACCCCATATACACCACAGCCTTTTTGGCATGCTATGCTTTCTTTGAATACAAGCTTATTTCATTTAGTATACATACAAACTTGTAAGTAATACAAGTAAAAATTATTCATTAGTTTTCCTTTCGTATTCTGATATTACTCCTGGCCTTAGATGGACAGAGTAGTAGCTCTTTTAATTATTTTTTCTTTTTTTAATTTTATTTATTTACTTATTTTTTTTTTTTTTTTTTTTTTGGGGGGGGGGGTATTCAGGTGGTGATCCGGATCCCTAGCAAAGTTTAATAAGATCTAGGTACTTGTGCAATCCTGCTTACAAGCAGATAAATAAACAGTCATGAATTTAATACCTCTATAGCGGTGGTAATAAAGGGTACTCAACTCAGTAATTGTAATACAAATAGCAACTTGTGAATTTCCAGAATAGCAATGTAAGTACTGTATCACCAAAATAACAAATGCTAATAATTAATAGTAAATTTTTTAAAGTTACATGACACAAGCAAAGTGACTTTTATATGTCAATATTCAAGCAATTTTATACTACAAGCTCACTCACAGTTTTTAAAACCCTGATGTATTTCATGAAAAATAAATCATCCTCAGAAATTTTTCATTCAGCAGTACACTATGTGCCAAGGCGAAGAGTTGAAATGTCACATAAATATTATAACTAACAATGTAATATCAGAAGTTCAGTCACTCATTGGGATCGGCTATAAATGCTATAAATATTCCTGCCGTAATTGTCAGACTCAAATAAGTGGAAAAAATGTAGTGGAAAAAATATCTGCAGTTAATTAATATTATGCTTCATTGAAGTGTTTAATGTTGCTGTCAGATGAATGATGACAGCAAATATCCTCTCTAATGTGTTCATTCAGTGGTTTTTAAATAAGTACATAGAGGCTTATGTTTTCAAAGTCGTCATAAAAATGCTTATCTGTAGTTGAACAAATAGACAATTGTGACAATAGTGCCCCCAGACCACGAAAGTAAAGAGATGGAAGTGTTGGCAATGTGTTTATTGCAAATAACTATATGGGAACAAATAAAGACTATTACAGTTATTTACAGACCTATGAATTTGTAGATGCAATTTTTAATGTAAAGAATAATACAAAAATCTTTGAAGTCACCTTAAGGCTAGGCTAAGGTTACCGCAAACTGATGTTTTTGATAGTATGACTAATAATGAGCAGGCATAATGAAATTACCATTACATGTTTTAATTTTCATGTAATTACTTCCTGATGTTGTGACATAGATATTTTTATTAGTAATCATTAAAAAAGCTAAAAATGATATATTAATGTTTTCAAAATAACAGAAAATAAGTTGATAATGCTAACAGAATCATCTATTAACTCATCTTAGTTACTTCAATCACATGATATCATCAGATTATAAATTAGGTTATATTCTTATATACAAAACACATAAAATACATTTTATATAGAATACCACAACCGGAGTAATAACAAGAAAACATATTTTTAAACATTAAGATGACTACTTAACAGTCAATTCCATACCAGTGACACTAAATGTCAATTTATTGGCTGGCTTAGTGACATTAAGCTAATATTAAGCCAAGCATGGCTCACCAATTTGTCTTCATTAAGGCATATGGGTGTTTTTGTTTCAAGAGCAGAAGCTATAAACAACTCTAACATTTAAAGTTGGGGGACTGCTGAGTTACACTGCTTTAAAAACAATAACACATGCAGTGCAAAAATAATTGTCCATAGATCATTCCACTAATACCTAAAAACAGACGAAGCACAGAGAAATGTTAAAACACATCTAAGCTATGACTGCTTACTAACCAATTCAATACAACTAAACCAACCTGCGCACCTGTGTTGCGAGTTTCATAAAATGTTTAAAGCCTCAAGGTAAATATGACAATATCTAGCAAACAGAGTCAATATATGATTCAATATGATAGGCTACAAAACGAGATATTTTAACACTAAATAAAATGGGGCATTAAATTATATCTTCCTCAACGTTGTCCAGGCCTTCGGAATACCTCTTTGGATTAAACTGTACACCTGTGTGCCCAAATAAAGTTTTTTGCAGGAGCATTTTTTTCAATTTTCCAATATAGTACAATAATAGTGTAAACCAGTATACAGAAAAATGACTATGGACAGTTTCAACCGGGTATTTTGTAAATATAGAAAAACTATATTTATTTATTTATTTGGGGTTTTTTACGTCGCTTTCAACACTGTACAGGTCATATCACGACGGGTAGTTGGAAGGGCAGAGGAAACCAGTACATACAGTTCGCTAGGGTTCTGTATTGTAAACTGCCGACCAACGGCAAGCAACTACCAGCTTTCCCACTTCAGGCCATGACAGGGATCGAACCTCAGCCTCAGAGGTGGGAGGCGAGAGTGTTACCACTCTGCCACCGTGGCCCCTTAGAAAAACTATAAGCACATGATGAACAATTGGAACATGGCTTACATTAATAAACAGTTTTGCTACAATGAATCAGGTTTGAAAAGTAAACTCTTCCTCTTTTTCTTTTGTATCAATGCTTAACAAACATATACCCTTGATAACATACCTTTGGTTTCATACTGAGCTTATTAAAGCTGGGCCCGTATTCACGAAAGGTCTTAGCCAGGGCTTAGGCTTAAAATTGAGACTTTTGTCTTTTTTTGTCTGAAATGGCTGTAAATAAAGTATAATTATACAGAACACCTGACTAAAGCAGTCTTTGGGAAGTTTATATATGGTAACAAGGTTTTCTATTTCAAAACAGCACTTTTCCTTAGATAAAATGCATTAAATGAAGGATATATGTCACCAATAATATAGTTTGAAATAGAAAAGAAAGATCACATAACCCAGAAAACCACTGTGGTTATTTGATTAATCTTGGTCTTAGCTAAGTCACCCTTTGTGAATATGATTTTGAAGTCTCGACAGGCCTGTCGTAACATGAAGCCGGCTTGTCTTTTGTAACTTAAGTACTGCTCATTTGCAGTCCATATCCAGCATGATGTGAGGTAAAAATATGATCAAAAATTATGTCAAGAATGACAAATAAACAGTGCAAGTGATCATAATTTTCAGGTGAAGTTCCACATATATGCTATAATTAATCAAGAAACCTAAAAAAGTGTTTTTATTTGTTTAAATAAAAATAAAATCCCAGCTTATTCCAGGAAATAAATTTTGGGCAAAAATAGGATAAAGTGTCAACCAATCAACAAATCTAAAACTAGGTTACTAGTAAATAATTGGACCCCATCACGTGACCAGAACTACAGGGTGTTTACCTTCACATCCAGAAAAATGTGCTTTCTCAGAGGCTCGACATTATTTGGTACAAATGTGTAGGAATATTGCTTAGAGGGACGGAATTTTGAAGGGGTCCTTCCTAGAAGCTCGAAATTGGAGTATAAAAAGCAGCAACAAGCAAGAGAGTTTTCATTGTCACATGATAGATTGTTAGAGGCACATCTCCCCCTGCTTGTTTGCACAGGATATAACATTTTTAATGAAATTTTCATATTTTAAGTGGCTTTTTCGTTCATAATCTGAAGCAGACATACATTGATTTATTTCTTATATAATATTAAAGCAAAAAACATGAAAACTATAATTAAAATAACAAAAAATAAATTTGGACATTTTGGTCACGTGATGGGATCCAAATATTCAGCATTGACCTAGTTTAAGAATTGTTTATTGGTCGACACTTGATCCTCTTTTTTCCCAAAAATTCATCAAAAACTGCAATGACAATACCAACTGCAAGTCTGGTCGTGGGGTCCTGTATGTTTCTCCAGTCCTGTCTGTTTATCAGTACGGCTTGTCGGGACCTGGTACGGCTTGTCTGTTAGGGGTTTAGGGCTGGCCATAGTACGTCTACGACTGGCCATGCAATAAACGTCCCTGACACTACATCTTGTCAGGAAGGTCATTATGTCCTGTCTGTAAGTGTACCGTCCTGTCAAGGATTTCATAACCGACTCAGCATTTTCAAGCCTTTTTTCTATGACCCTACGACATCTGCAACCGACCCTAGGGTCATTTTATCTGCCCAATATGTAAAAGCACCAGACCACTTTAAACAGAAAGGGCCTGTTATTGCATAAAATGCCCTTTACTTAGTCCATCAGCACTCCAATGCATTGTGGAATCAGTGGTCGTCCGTCACAAATTCTGTTATTCTTTTAATTCTTGCATTATTTGTCTTTATTTTACATGGCTTTTAGTTAATGTTATTTTGTATATTTGAGAGTTATAACATGAAATATTTATAATAAAGTCATATATTTGATTTTGCAATTTATTTAAATGGAAAAACTTATTATGTGGGATATGATGAACGATTTAAAACTTTTTAACAGATACATGTACACATTTTCTATTTACTATAATTATTCAAGATGGTGGCTGTTACCGGTCCTTTTTCTGTAAAGAAAAATAGTACGAGAACCAGACTAGTTTCACCAGTGTCATTTTTTCATAAAGATATAAATTTACCTGAGAAAAGAAACAGGGGTTGAGAGATCATTATTGAATAATCAAGAGTCAGCCAAGAATGCCAGTTTCCCACAAGTATGATTATGAGAGAGTTTTATGCAAGAAAGAAATCTATTTCACCATGGCATACTGGAAAGATTGCATCAGTAATATGTTGCCTTTATTACAACTCGGGGCAATGACTAGGTTAATAGCACCAGATTTGTGGGCACATAGGACAGCTACAGAAAAAAAGTCTTTAGCTTGCGTTAGTGAGTGCTATGTGATACCTCCAACTCCATAGATTAGTCAACCCTTTCCCCTTGAAGCTGTTCTTCCACAGAATTTGATGGGAAGTACATGGCTAAATTAAACCAACTATGTAATAAACTGTCTTATGAAAGCCACCCACTGATTGGTTGGTTTTTAGTAAAAGACAATAAATATGCTTATATCAATTCCTCAGATATTTTATTTTAATTACCTTCAACAATGAGGTTATATTTCAGGGTGTGTTCATTTATGATGTTTCAGGGCGTGTTCTTTAAGAAATCTTTATGTGAGTATGGCCTGACATAAGAGATCAGGCCAAACTCTGGACGTTACTCATAAATAATGAACAGATCTTCCTAACACATTTTATGTGCATACTGCCAGACTGAAGAAAGAATTCATTACCTTTTGGGAAAGATCTGGATCATATATCTAGATATGTTCAGTACCATTGATTAATCTTTCTGCTTTTGTTAGTTTACATGAGATTTCATATCAACAAGATCTCAAAATACGAGATTTCAATTTTTAAAACATAAATGTGATCTCACAAACAAGATGAACAATACAAATAATACTACCAACAAAAAGCCCATATAATTAAAATATTAAAACAGTACAAACGAGATGAACAGTATAAATAACACAACTGACAAACAGCCCAAACCCCAACAAGCATTTATTACAGAGTATTATATGGGCCACGGTGGCAGAGTGGTAACACTCTTGCCTCCCACCTCTGAGGCCGGGGTTCGATCCCCGTGACAGCCTTAAGTGGGAAAGCTGGTAGTTGCTTGCCGTTGGTCGGCAGTTTACAGTACACAACCCTAGCGAACTGTATGTACTGGTTTCCTCTGCCCTTCCAACTACCCGTTGTGATATGACCTGTATAGTGTTGAAAGCGACGTAAAACCCCCAAATAAATAAATACAGAGTATTATTTACGAGACATTGGAAACTAAGAGGGACCTGAAGGGTCTGTGGGGTATTGTCTGAGATGGCATCGATATCGCTATGAGCCCCAGGATATGCACATATAATATCTGAATTTCCAGGTGACGAGATTTGTCAAAATGTTTTGAAGAAATCTGGGCAAAATTGGAAATGCGAAACAGAAGGCAAGGAAATATGCAACTTGATATGTCAATGAACTCTTGAAGGACTCACATAATTGTGAAATCTCGTGAATCTGGGACAAAGCAAACAGGCCCTTGGGATGAGGTTTTGAAGAGACAGAATTTTGCAAACCCTGCATTAATCTTTTTACCAACATAGAGTCAAATGAATTGACTCTCCAATGATATCTAGCAAAATAATACTTGAGAGCAGAAATGTAGTTGTTAATCACACAAATATATAAAACATTTCTGGCCACTATCTCCAAGAAACACATCACAGTGGGTACTGCATCCCACACCTTACATTTTTGACATAACACAAACGCTATTTTTGAAATAACACAAATGCTACAAACAATTTAAACCGACATCCTGAGCCCTAGTCTGGGGATGCAGGCCCATATGTACAGTTCCCATAGCTTGATGTAGCAAGGACTTCATAGAACCCGGAACACCTATAATACAGGAAATAAATTATTCCCAAGTAACTTCCCCCAAGTTATCATATTTACCCTGTGACAATGTGTCGGCTACCACATTCTCAACCCCTTTTATGTGCTGAACCCTTAAATCAATGTTAAAGCATACACACAGCATGGACAAATATCTCAAACATAAATCCAGAAACGGATCCCTGGTTCTCCCTGTATTTGTGATTGTTACTGCGCTTTCATTATCACATTATCACAATGCACACAAACTACCTTATTGGCAAGATTATGAGCCCACAAGCAAATGGCTAATAAGACGTTGTACATCTCATTTTGTGTTATGGACATATCTCCAATTACGTCAGTTGGAACGAGAGTTGAGTAAACACCAGATCCTCAAATGCCCCCAAATATTTCAAACTTACATCCACATAAATATAATTTTTTACGGGAGGGTTTTAGAAGTACACCACCCGTCAATGTTTTCATAAACATAAGAAACCACAGTAAACTTTCATAGGTGCCATAATCTAGATGAATTATACTAGTGTTCTTATGAGTCCTCAATATCATCAATAGACGGTTAAAAAAATATCCTGGACACTTTAATGCAACGTATAATGTAAAGAAGTTTGCCCAATACTGATTGAAACTCACATTTAGTTATGTGTTCTCGCATAAAAGCTTGGAGACAAACAACGTGAATCTTGTTTAAGTTTTCAATGCTAAACGATCCATGATTCACATCTACCACAATGCCCATAATTGCCAATGTAGCAGTTGGTGCAAATACTTTTTCTGGATTCATATGGAGGCCTATTACAGATATAACCGGAGTAAGACCCTGAAACACCTTCTCTGCTGTATCAATGTGACAACAAACATCATCTATGTAGTTAAAAACAATGATGTTTTGTTGAGCCAATATGTATCTGATAAAATCTGTTATTTGCTGAAATATACCTGTGCCATGCACCACACCAAATGCTTAAAATTTCTCAACATATTACTTTCCTCACCATCTAATTCCCAGATGGATTGCATCACCAGGGTCAACAGGCACATGGCAAAATACATGAGATATGTCAACCTTAAACAAGTGGGCTTTGATACCGAATTGCTGGAGTATTGGGAGTAAGGCATCTAAAGTTGGTAATGTCAGTTTACACAGAAGGCAATCAAACATTTCCCTCTCAGTATAATTATTAATTGAATGTTGATGAGAGATCCGATATCACTCTTCTGCCAGGGCCTTTGAGTCTATTCATCAAGGGGGACCAAGTAAAAGCCGGATGAGGTTTATGATCAATAGGTCCAACTAACGCTCCTTCTTCAATTTCTTTCTCAAAGAAAGCATCAACTTTATTCATGTAAGCATTTGAAGAAGAATGATAATCAACGGCATTGCTCTTAATAAACTCTTTCGAAGCAATGCCCAATGGAAATCCAAATTTAAGATAATCATTCAGTCTACCATCATGATAAGAATCTACATGCTTTCGTAGATACTCCCCACTGAAGACAGAAGGGAGAGGAACACAGACAGAACGATAATTGGGAAGACCAGAAGACAATATGTTAGTGACTAGAGACAGGTAAGCTTGATGATCATTCATATCAAGAGGTGTGCTATTAAGTACAATATGTGGAGAAGATTTTTGTGTAACAAAGTCAAGTGTGTAACCAAAATGCTGAACTTTATTTACAATATCAGCCTCAAGACTTTGTTTAAGACAAAGGTTTTAATTTTGAGTCTATTTATTTATTTGGGGTTTTACTTCGCTTTCAACACTGTACAGGTCATATCACGACGGGTAGTTGGAAGGGCAGAGGAAACCAGTACACAGAGTTCGTTAGGGTTCTGTACTGTAAACTGCCAACCAACGGTAAGCAACTACCAGCTTTCCCACTTGAGGCCATGACGGGGATTGAACCCAGGCCTCAGAGGTGGGAGGCGAGAGTGTTACCACTCTGCCACCGTGGCCCCCTAATTTTGAGTCTAAGTCCAGGTGAAGTCCTTTTATGAAACCAACCCTAGGTCTTTTCTGAATACTCTTATACTCTTTTTAGAAAGTGGATTTCTCTAAGAAGAAATTCTGAGAATTAAAACTTCTGAGAAATCCAATCAAATTGTATTTTTAACAGTTTTTTGACAAAAAATCACTTCATGCTGATCAACTAATACATAACATTAGCTACTTGCTCGTATCAAATTTTGTCATTATTTTTGTTAATTTTTTAAAGTTCTCAAGTAGTACAAAAACTCTTTGACCATGGTATTTTGTCTTGTGGGCCGATTTGGTGATGGACCAGATTGCCTATGATTCCAGTAGAACCTGTGAAGAGCAACCACTCAGGGGAAAAGCCAAAAGTGGCTGCTCTTCGCAGGTGGTTGATCCTCGCAGGTTCACTTATGAGGACCATTAGTTAGAGCTAAGTGCACTCCATCCTGATGTGTTACAAAGCAAACATTTGCTATTGTAGAGGATTTTTTTCACATTCTCTAGTAAAAGTGTCATATAGGGGGAAATTTGAAACATTAAGCAAATTGTTAGCAAATTTATACCTAAATTAGGTACCTTAGGTAAGTTAAATGTGGTAAGCAATTTTTTTATATTTTCAGAACTGTCCTGAGGATTATATTCAAAAGATGATTTATTTGGATTTGTGTTTCTATTTTTTAAACCTGAGTTTAATTCCATGTAAACTAAGTTTACAGATTTTTATTTTTATTTTTTTTTATTTTTTATAGTTTAAATTTACTGTTGATAATACACGTATATGTGATGAAAGGTACAGAGTGAACACAGGAGTTTTACACAGTAACATAGATTTGAGTTCATACTTCTAGGTGATTGAATTGTCAGTAAGGTGAGGCCAATGGTAGGGTGTCAATCCACTGTCTAGTAAATACTGAGACAACCTATTCATGAATAATCTATAGAGAAAACAGTCCATTTCATTGAAAATGTTATAAAGTAATAACTAGAAAGTACATGATCTGATGTTGACATTCTAACATGTTCACAATACAAAGTTCATTTCAAAACACCCTGTTCAGAAAATGCAAAGTTTCCTAGTGTTTATGTACCTTTTTTTCTTTTGCATACATATTGCATTAATATAAATGCATAGGAAATTGCCCAGCAGAATTTAGTGTATAAAATGAATATATATATATATATATATATGTACACAGATGATCTATAAATACATGTATGCTATTAAAGTGAAGTATTTTTAAAAGAATAATTACATTTATGATAATGCTTAATCAAGTTAGTATGAATATAGCATCTAAGTGTAAAGAACTGCTGTTAGTAAATAAATGAATATAACATAATGATTGGTAACTGTATTGAGAGGTTTTTGACTGGCAAGGGTGGTTATCAGGGGAGAAGTTAGAATCTTTGACTTGGTATGCCCTGTTTTTATATATGCAATATGATATTTGTCAGGGGATGGGATAGTGTATATCTCATGTAATGATTCTACTAACAACATGGTACGCCTGGGCTTACTGGCTTATACATAAGCTAGGCCCCTGGTTGCCCTTTGCATGTTCCTGGTACAAGGTGGTTTGCAGGTTAAAATAAATGTAAATTGTCATGGGTAGTTTCAAAGTGGTTGTTCTTTGCAAGTGATTGCTCCTCGGAGTTGACTGCTTAAGCTGGTTCGGCTGTATTACATATTACTATTTACTATTTCACGCCTTGACGTGGCACACCATAGACACAAAACCCTTATTTGTGGTTAATAACTGTATGATGTGATGGGTTTTATTGATTGATATATGCTAGAAATCAGTGCAGCAACTTGGCAAAGTTTGCACATGGAAATTGCCGAAGAGATTTTAATTATTTCCGTCGTCACTTTAACTCCCTTATTTGGCGGGCCGAAATTCACGAATTTTACTGATGGCAGTCATATAACAATAGATATTCTGTCTTCCGTTTTGTGCCAAGTTAGGGTTTGTGCCATGATACGACGCCAAGCAGTATAGTCTGGAGAATTAAAAATTATTGCCATATCTCTATGCCTTAATGTTTAGGCCAAACATGTCACACGGGTGAATTATAGCTATTGTTTTATGACATTTTTTCAGACGTTTAAACTCTCACCATTCCTTTCCTAATGGAGTCAGTTCAGAAACATAATATGAACCTGTGAATTTATCCCTGAATGTAAACATAAACATGGTTTATCTTCTCTGCCAAGGAGGTGCTTAATTCATGAACATTTATTTGCCTGTTTGTCTGTTTGCTTGTGTGTTTGGAGCATTACAGAAATACTACAAGACACACCTTCATAAAAATGAGAAGATGGGTCTTGCTCCGATTTAGATATCCCATTAATTTAGTGACCCAGATCACCGGAACGGATAGAGAAATAAAATAAAAGTAATTTTGAGTTTCCCCATTTACGTATTATGTCATTTTTAAAGTCTCATAGATTCCTTGGCAGAGCTATTCTTATTCCAATTTGTTTTCAGACCTGATATGAAACTCATGAACCAGGTTGGACACTGCTTGTCATAGTAACTCTGCGTATCAGTCAAACTGCCACAAATGAATTCTAACTCTGGCCAAAGGTCACCACTGAAAACGAATATATTCTTTGTAAGCTACAGACAGCATTGCCTACTTTTATATGTGTTTTGTATAGCACCTCCATCCGCCATATCCAGAAATTTGTCAGTAGACTGATATTCAGTATTTTGAACTGTTCAAAATTTCCCTGTATACATTTGGTGGAATTTTCAATTTACCTTTTACTTGTGCCAATTTCAGGTGAGGAGTCTTATGTGTGGATATTGTCTTGCACTTTTCTGTGTATATTATTGCTTGATCTTTAGTCAGGTTTTTGTTCATACATGCCTTTATGTCATTTTAAAACATAGATTAATGTTTATCTTTACAATAATGTGTAACATTTACCGACATAAAATCTGAAACCAAATGTTTCACGGCCATATACACTTTGCTGGGGCCGATTTCACTAAAGGACTTAAACTAAGTCCCTTTTTTGGCTAAGTCTTGGACTTAAATCTAAGACTTTGGTCTTAGCTAGAAAAATGGATTTCACAAAGGTGACTTAGCTAAGTCCAGGCTTATCATATAACCACAGTGGTTTTCTGTGTCATGTGACCTTTTGTATCTATTCAAAATATAATATTGATGCCACATATTCTTCATTTAATGTATTTTATCTAAGGATAAGTGCTGTTTTGAAATTGAAAACCTTGTTAGCACATATAAACTTCCCAAACACTACTTTAGTGAGGTGTTCTGCATAATTATAATTTATTTACAGCCATTTCAAATTTTGAAGTGGAGAAAAGTTTATGGCGGCCATATTTAAGTCCTCTTTACAAAATTTAAGCCCACTACCTCCCAGACTTAAAAGTTAAGTCCACTGACTTAGCAATTTCATGGACGTAGCTGCTTTGTGAAATCCTCTAAGTCTAAGACCACAGACTTAGCAGTTTTTTGACAAAATTTAAGACCAAAGTCTTAGATTTAAGCCTAAATCTGGACTTAAGTCCCTTTGTGAAATCGGCCCCTGGACTTTAACCAGTACAATCTTGGGTTTAAATCTACTTGAGATACTTGATACAGCTTTCCGGTTTTGGGCTTTCCTGTTAAGGTGTAAATGTCTTTCGATTTACTCTATTTGATTTTTACATACTCATAAAAAAGAAACACAATGAATATTCTTAATAAAGCTTGCATGTTTTTATTTAAAAACAATGCATGTTGACATCAAATTATGTTGCAGAATATTCTCTTAATATTTCACTAGTTAGTAGTATAATCACGTCAACACAGTTACCAAATGTTAATAATAAACTAAAAATATCATTAAGTCCTGTGTTCAATCTTGAGAAAACCATCAGTCTTGCAGTTGTAAAACTGTTGCCACACAAAGGGTATGCTTCAATTGGGACCCGCTTAATGCAAGCTACATTTTAATAATTCACAACTTCATCTATCTTGGAAGCCCTTTGTAAGTCTACCACTTTCTCTTGCTCCTATTTACCCCATCAGCCATGTATTGCCTTGAAAATCCATAAGCCCTTTTAACCTTTAACTCATTTTGACATTAAAAAGACATTACCACCTTATAGATATTGCTGTGTAAGCCAGTTAGATGAACACCAAAAAGATCTATCCCACTGTAAACCTCTCTGTATATATTTATACACAAAGACACTTGCAATAGATGCCTTAGTTCCACGTGTGTTTGAAGATAACTTGATCTAGGGCTACAAGAAACTGAGCAGTTTTTAATAAGTCTTATACTTAACATCATGCAAGAAAAAGGCCCCACAGAGAGCTCTGGAGGAATGCCTTATGTGGCTTAATTTCTTTTGCGGAAATTTTTTTTTTTCTCAGAGGGGGCAATAAAAGGGCCCAGAGCCTGTTTTTGTCTTATTGGATTCTTGACTAAGAAAGCTGCTACTTTGGGGTACGGCCCCAAACTACTTAATGGCTTTGTAGTCCTTTGAGACAGGCAGTTTTGCCCGGTAGAGATATGCATATGGCCTACCATGTGTGGTAAAAGTGCTCAAAATCTGCTCCAGTAGTTCACTGCTAATAAATATACACTTTGTAGGCAATATCAGAATTTGTGTATCAGTTTGCCTGCAAACTTGGATTTTCTTAAAGTCTGTGGCAACTAGATTTTGTGAGAATAGTCCACAAGGCAATGTGGAAGATACATATAGCAAAAACACGAGAGATCTAGAAAATCAAAACACTGCACAGACAGAGAGTTTGTCGAGGTTTTGATTTTTCCGCCAAAATGTGTTTCAAATAATACTTGTTTACCACTGATTAGATGCAATATATTTAGATAAGGTTTATCTTAAATCTGGAGAAAATGTTGGGAATCTTTTAATGCTTCCCAGAAATAAGGACCTTGTGGTCAGGTTAACCGAAAGCTAGTTAACAATGGTGTTCACAGGCCTGTGATCTTGTTAGGCTACATTCGGCCTTCCCCTGGGCTCCAGGTAATTCTAATCACTCTGAGCAACCTCTTGCTTTATTTTCTATCATTGTCATCTTCTACCCTGATGGGTTTTCCTTTGACAAATCTTTGAGAAGACTGGGGTGTTTTAGTGATATGGAGGGCTGCGTTCAGAGGCATGCTGAAGAAGTTGTGCAATTGACATAAGTTGGCTTTAAAGAGTATTTTTTTCAAGTTTCACTTTTCTATACAAGAAATTGACTTGAATTTTAAGAGTCAGGGTCAGCAACTGACCTCTTTTTAAGGTCACTGCTGAGTTCATGTGACCTTATCTTGACCTTCAGGTCACAGGGATGACCTTTTAGAAGTCGACAGGCAAGAGGTACGTGTGCCCTGTATTTTGACCTGTAAGGTCATTGGGTGATCTTTTGAGGTCAAGGGTTAATTTAAATCTACTCCAGTAATTTCATTCTCTCTTTTTAATGCAACAGTATTTTTGATGTATTGAATATATTTTATGTTGTGTATCTTATTCCTGTAATGTATATTTATATGATTAGTTAGATTATCTAACATTACTGAATGAATAAATTTATATTTATTAAAACTCTTATCATCTTTTGTTGTTTCTTGGATTTGGGGACTGAAGCCGTGTAATACCAGTTCAAACTTTATAGTTAAATCATATTGGATGCTGTCAGATCACCATTAGTTCAGGACAATAAGCTATTTAAAGCTGGAATTTAACTATGGATTTTCAATAACAAGCCATTGCAGAGCATGTGATTTTGCTTACAAGTAAAAGAAAAAAATATATATAGAAATATGGGTAAAAAACCAGTGAACAAGGTTGCAGCAAATTAATTAATTTTCACATTGATATCTTAATGTGCAGGTCATGTGATGGTTTGTTGTCATGGTAATTTAATCTTATTACCACATTAATTAAATAGGGTAGGTTCACACTTCTTTGTGTCCCGATAACAATGCAGACACAATTTTTGGTGACTATAGACGGTCGGAGAAAGAGAAGCAGAATAATGTAACTCCAGCCATACATCTCTACCTACTACTTTGCAACAGAAGAGAATTAGAATCAATGAGGCCAAATGCCATAGTTTTGACACAGAAATAAAAAATATTCAAAAGATATTGTAAAGACACAGTCGTGTTATGACAAACATCCAACTTAACCGGGGACACACAAAGATAGGGAATCATACAGATTAATGTGGAAAGGTAGCAGAAGAACTACAGAAATGATACGACACCATACAGGAGGTTGACAGGAATTCTGGACATTACAAAACTTCCACGTGTGTGGCTGATGAAAATAGGGAATGTCACACAGTAAGAAGTCTGATAGTATATATGATAGAATGAAGAGTGATATAAACCGCATATAAATGATACAAGTATAATAAATGTAATCATATAAATAGTACATGTATGCTAATCGGGGCATATGGAGAATGTCTCTAAACATATCTTATCTCTGTTTTAACAAGGTACACCAAAAAAGGTTAAAAAGTAGATCAAATGCAATTTGATGCACTTAAACATAAAGCAGATGCCACAAATAAGCCAGGTACCAAACTGATCCAATATGATTAAATAATTCTACTTCTAATTAGACTTTTATAGCCCTTAATCTCCCCATACAAAGAGGACTCTAAGGCCCAACAAAGTCAAATAAGTAGTCGACTAATTTCAGTATCCAGAGACAGTAGAGGGGTCAAGCATAAAAGAGAACTCCAGGGGATAATCAAGGCTAAGGTGTGCATGCTTTGGTGTACAGGTAGGTTTTAAGCTGCTTTCTGACAGAGGCTAGGGAGGGAGAGGCACGAATCCCATCTGAAAGAGCATTCCAAAAAGTGGGGGCATCAAAAGCTATACAGTAAATATAAAGCAATTCCTATAAACAAAGCTGGTATGAAGTAAACTGATCCAGTGTAATTTGATACACTCAAATACAGAGCAGATTCTATAAACAAGGCGGGGATGTACCTAACTGATCCAGTACAATTTGATACACTCAAATATAAAGCAGATGCTATAAACAAGGCTGGTATGTACCTAACTCATCCAATACAATTTGATACACTCAAATACAAAGTAGATACTATAAACAAGGCTGGTGTGTACCAAACTGATCCAATACAATTTTATACACTCAAATACAAAGTAGATACTATAAACAAGGTTGGTCTATACCAAACTGACCCAATACTATTCAGAGAACACAAATACAAAGCAGGTGGTATTAGCATTCAAATGATTAGTCGTAATTGCCTTATAACCAAAAAGACCTGTCGTAACTACTAAGAACAGAAATCCTCACAAATTTAACAAAGATTTGAACATGTTTTAAACAATGTGACAAGTATCTAATGTGGAGATCAACTACATGCTGGGATTACACTTTGAACCTTTTAAATGACCAAAATATAAGTTGCATGACCAATAAGATTATGCTGGGGATTAAATAATAGGGTAGATCAGGAGGTAAACTAGGGATAGTAGACATAGGGTTTAAAGTAACTAGCTCGGTCTACAAGCATCACCCTGGCTGAACAAGGAAAAGTCGGAAAAGAGCTTATCACACATTTCATAACATATTCTGACATGGAGGTGCATCTGAACCTGGGGACTTAGTGGTGTAGTGGTTAGCACACTCGCCTCCCACCTGAGGTTGGTCGTTTGATACGTGAACCCACGTCTATGTGGGAAAGTTAGTAGTTGCTTACCAATGCCCAGCTGTTTACAGTGCAGAATCTTGACCAACTAGGATGCACTAGTTTCCTCTGCCCTTAAAACCATCCGGAATGATATAATTAATACAATGTGTTGAAAGCTATGTTAAACCCAAATAAATTAAATCATTCCGAATGCATCCATGATGGTTCCCCTTATCTGAAAAGTGTGAACAGGACATTAATAAGTTTTAATTATGCTTCTTTCTATATATCTCTATTTCTATCTATAGATTTGGGGAGATAGGAAGAAAAATATATCAAAGAAAAATACATAGTGATGATCAGTGTTCCACAGGGGTTTTGGCAACACATGACTTATTAATGCCTTAACTGACAAAACTTGGCAACGGTTATAGATTGACCATTAATAAATCACGAGGGCTTGCTATTTTCTGTTCAGCCTAAGATGTCTGTGATACACTGGACCAGTTCTTCATAATAAATTCATTGCATTTTCTTTTTTTTTTTTTTTTTTTGCTATTTTGTATTATCTATCAATAAAAGAATCATAAGCTTCTCTAGACAATTAATTTCTTCACAGATTTTTCCCTAGAACAAAACTTGCATGACAGAGTCGACTAATATATAAGTTTGTGATGACTTTAATTGAATAGAACCAAATTAATTTGAGAATAACATTTAAAAGTTGAAACATATTTGAAGGTAAGCCACACAGAATCTATGCAATCCCATAAAGCTACTCCGAATTGCATTTTAAAGTTTAAAATCATTTTCAAATGGTATCTCTACCTATATTTGACATGTGTGTATTTGTAATTAGTTATTGTAAAAATGATGTATTTCTATGTGATATTTAAATAAAAATAAATGTATTTGTATTTTGATTTTCCATTGGCTATATTCGTCTTAACATCTTGAGAAAAATATTACAATAGATGCTGTAAAAGTAAAGGTGCAATTATAAATAACAACATTGGCTGAGGATGATTATATCCGATAAAAATATTACCAACCGGAAGTGCAAGAGTAGTATATATCGAGTGTACTTGCAAGACTTCTTTAATTTGACAGAAGAGAACCTGTAGATACACCGGTGTTGAATGTATCATTGGAGAAAATAGAATAATTGCTCTGTGGGCAAATGCAGTTGCCGACACAAGCCTTTAGACAGCTTCTGTTGGCCTCGTATTTCACCCATTAAGAAAGGAGATGGTTGTGTGTGGATTTGTACATTGTTAGTTAGTCAATCATTGTAGCCAATGTGTCACTGCCGCGGTCTGATACAGACCACAACAGGGGAGTTAAATAGTTTATGTGAGAGGTTGACTTAGAGTGCTATTGTTTTTTGTGGCCGATAAGAGGAGTTATAATATGTGAGTCGGCATAGGTGATGATGTGACAGAAAATGTGATGGTATAATTGAAGATGAACAGAAGGGTGTTGGCTGTTTAACACGACTAGCTAGTTGGAATAGAAGACAATATAATTAAGTTCTCAGTGTCATCATAGAGTGACTGATGTGTCAGTATTGCAGGTTAAAGTTGGGAGGGGAAAGTTTTGTTGGTGATAAAACTATTGACACAGCTATTCTTTAAATGTAAAATTCCAATACAACACCAAAAGCTATCATTGTTTAAAAAATCAAACAGGCTTTTGGTGAAGTAAATTTATTGTTTTGGATTTTAATTTGTGAAGTAGTTTGGAGGATAGTTTGTATTTTGGGAGAATATAATCTAATTTGCTGGAAGCAACCTGGTAAATATGCATCTTATCAGACTAGCAATAATTTGTGCGGTGATCTTCTGCAATAAATCCTTGGCTAAAACTTCTGGTTTGGGTAAGTCTGACTGTTTTGTTTGTTTTTTTTAACTTTTGCAAAAATGTTATGTTTTTGGGTGCGTTTGTCTATTTTGGCTGGCTGTTTCTGTTTACGATTTTGGGATAGATCAAGATCATATTCAGGATACAAAAAAAAACTTAAATTTTCATAACCCCCCTCCCCTCCTCTTGCCGGGAGGGATCTGCCTTCTTCGTGTGGTATGTAGTTGTTTTTGTTAGAATAACATTACAAAAATGTATCTGAGATATTTTGTTGTATTCCGCATTTATCTTATTGTTAAAGTAGACCAATGAAGTATTAAACTGTTGTCATTTTACAATGAGCTTTGACATGGGGCACAGTTACTTGGCGGGTAAAACATTCTCCTCCCTCTTTAGTTTTGAGTAAGTGGGTTTGATTCCCTACTTAGCTTCAAGAGGCAAATTAACTATGTGCTTACTGGTGCAAACCGTAGCTTGTAAGAGATAGGTTTTAAACTTCTTTCTGAATGAGTGGAGAGAAGTAACCGAAACGTACATATCATCAGGCAAATCATTCCAAATCTTTGGAGTATCATAAGCAAAGCCTAAGGACAAAATGCTTAGCAGACTTATGTACTGAAGTGGCAATGTGTGGAACCTCAAGCAACACACCATCAGCTTGGCTTTTACATGTGTTATAAACAGTATGTCTAGGTTTAAAGAAAGGTACAAAGTACTTTGGATAACCACTGTAATGGAACTTGGTTCATGATCTCGTCCTTATTCTTCCATAGATGAACTTCATATGTGTTTAGTTCACATTAAAAAATGAGTCACTCCATAAGACCATATAACCCCACTCCCCCCTTCACCCTCTGCAGCTACATTTTAATATAACATGTCAGAGCTCGGCGAGTTTTGCAGGACTTTTTTTTAAAAATTCACCATATGCCCAAATGGCTGTTCTGGTTGTGTTGAATGCATCCTACTCAAACATGCTATTACCAGATCATAAAAATGCATCAAACCGGAAATGACCCCCCATCAAGTTTAATATTTTTGGACTTGAAAGTGACTCGTGAGGCCAGAACAGAACAGTGTTATCTAGGTATATGATCTCTTCATGATATGACCTATTCATTGTGTTGTATGTGGCATTAAAAACCCAAACCAATCAACCAGTCTACTTTTGACTGGTCGTTATGTACATGTATAGGGGCACCAGTCATTACCGAAATCTTGATTATCTAACTTGAGATTCCTTAGCCATTTCTACATGGATTTCAATATAACAAAAAATTGAGAGGAGGCTCTGTTAAATACCTTTTCAATGATGTTTATAACATGTTTGTAGATATAATAATTATCACATGTTAAACTAAAAATTAGACACTTGTTGACGTATTTGTGATGATAATCATGCATAGTAAGTGCTGCTGGTAAATACAGGAAAATATAAGAGCCATAATGATATAATTTAACAATGTGTTGAAATCATTTTTTTATATAAACACATATAAATGAATGAACACACGTATTTTTAGTGCCTGTTAAACAGTAATATCTCTCTAAGAAATAGAAAGAACTGTAAGCATAATAAATTGTCATGAAAGTGCATTTTCAATAAAACATGCAACAAGCCTAAGAAAATACATATGTTTAGTTGCTTTTTGCTGCGTCCAGTCTTAATTAATTTATTTTTTTTATTTATTCTCAGAAATGTTCTGAGATTATTAATAATGTCTAAGAAAAGGGATATTGGCTTTTGCTAGATATTAATTTTGTTTCCAACAATCATTTTTTTTCTTTACCAATTACTCTGTATCGATTTTATCTATCATTAAAATATTGGCACAGTATTGTATCGTTTATTTATACTCAAGACAATATCTCTTTCACTACAAGACCCAAAGATCTTTTTTGCTCACCATCCTGAATCCACAAATAAAGGCCTAAGTTCTCTAATAACTTACATTCCCTAACTGAAAGATGAAGACTCTGTGATGCCCTTTTGTGAACCTCCGTGGTCTTCTTTATTCTGTCACTAGGCATTTGATCCAATGGACAGGGGACCACTATTTTTAAGTGGTTATCCAAGCAACTATGTATCTGCCACTACCAGGCATTGAACCTTGGTTTTCTGTGTTGACAGAGGAGTTTGTTATCCACTATTCCACAGTGGTAATATGGAACCATAGACAAATCGGCCCTTTAGTTTTTAGCTGGCTGATTTGCCAAGGGCCGATTTGGCAAAGCGCCCATTTGTCCAGCTCATGTAATATAACACTATCAGTGTATTTTTAAAAGCAAGAGAAAATGGCTGGTATCAGGTTTGAATGGAGTTGTTAAAATCATGCAACATATCCACCTATAAGGTCATTAAGGACTGAATATTTCATCACCAGATCAAATAAAGATCAAAAGCTAAGTATCATGTATCAGTCATTTAAATCTGTTCAGACTTTATTCTCAATATTGATCGGCTATTAGGATCGTTGCTGTGCTTCAGAAGATTTATAAATTATAGATAGAGCCACAAGAGATTTATTGTGGAAATAACACAATCCATAAGGCCCATACGAAGATTTATAGCAAAGGAGTATCTAATGAATCACCTAATAATTTATAGTCAGAATTTGATTTAGAGTCAACACAATACAATTAAAGAAATGATGCTATTTATTTTAACAACTGACACAAATTTCAGACAGCCAAAAACAATAGCAATGGCTTGTTCACACATCTCAGAATGGTTCCAATCTGAGATATAGTCTGCAGTTGAAAGGGATACCCTAAACAAGGTTGGGACGTGGCTTCAAACAACATGTGTTCATAATTGTATGATGTTTAAGTTGTAATATCACAGAGACATCAACATATTTGCAACAGTTTAACTGGGTTATTAATAGCAAACTACCCAAATGAAATTAACACAAATGAAGCTGACAATGGAAGTACGTAGCACGAGTATTTTATTGTTCATCTTCATGAGTGATATATTGTTTGTTGTTTTTGTCTGATGAAGGACTTTTTCTTTTATTATCTATCATTTTGTTATAAATAATAAGGAAAATAAATCCAGGTTTAAAGCAAGAATGCAAAAAAAATAATGTTTGGTGTACATGTCATGGTAGCAACTGCAATCTGGTAGAATTTCAAATTCTACTGGTAGAAACTCCAATTGGAATTTTGTATCAGTAGAATTTCAAATTCAACCCTAACTTGGTTGAAAGGCCAAAGTGAAGTTTCTGCCAAGCAAAATCTGGTGGCTGGTAAAAACTTTCACTTGACTTTTGTTGTGGTCTTGTTATACAAACTGGGCCATTTTCAATTCCAGTTGCGGGATATAGTCATTATGTCATAAAAATCAGGTGGTGAATGACAGTTCTACACTGTAATTTGGCAGTATAAACAAAGAAAAATATTTAAAGTACTTATAGTCTATTTTGGCAGCATAATCCTTCCACATGGTTGAACATTTATTGCCAACCTCTTTGCAACAGCAGTTGTTTGTCACGTAATTACCTTTACAGCAACACACATCATGCCTTGATTTGGAAGCCTGCAAGTTGGCTTCAGCATGTGAGGCCTGTACCACAGTTACTTCCTCAAGAGTGTCAGTGTCCATGCAAGATGATCTTTAAAAAACAGACATTTCTAATGTCAGCTAAATCTTCAACTCTATACAGAATATCTATAATGCCTCCTGAGGTATACAACATATACACAGTTTACGATTTTAACCTTTTTGATTTTGCAGGGGAGGAGGCACACATCCATGTTGGTTCTGTCTGCTTGATGAATCTTGATCCCATCCCATCATTATAAGTAGTAGTGATATCAGCCACCATCAGGCTGGTAGAGAGTCCTATCTGGTAGAATTTTAAATTGAACCAAATTTGAATTTCTACTCCAGTGGTAAAAGTCAAATCTGTTTAGCTTGGTAGAAAGTCCAACTGGAGTCTCTACTGGCAGAATTTCAAATTCTACCAGATTGTAGTTTCTACCATGACACATATGTAAGGGAGCCAATTAATACAAAAATTTAAGTCAGTATTTCTCCGCCATATCTACATAGATTTCATTGCAGCAACAACAACAACAAGCAGAAGTTCTATGTGAATACCTTATGCACATGTCAAATTTGTAGCTTATTAATGACATATTAATGATAAATCGGCACTTGTTGTTGAATACCAATGAAGCTTAGTAAGTGGCTCCAGTGGATGCAAAAACTACTATCCAGTCTGAAAGTCTGGGTATTTAGGCTGAATATGGCGTATGGTGGATAATAAAAGCACAATATAATTCACAAATGCCTTATAAGGTTGTAGATAATTGTACCTTTCATTATTCTATGGCTATTACTGTAATATATATCCTGTTCATTTTACAGTCCGGTAACCTGTCACAAGGAATTTTGTGTAATTTGTTACTGATAAAACCAATTTTTAAATCATCATTATCCTAAGCTAATTTTGATTAATTAAGTTATTATATTGAGTGAAGAAAGCCCAGACAGAACACGGAACAAATTAAGTGACACAGCTAATTCACCATTCTGCCTATTACTTTGGTCAATTTGCCTTTTTATATGATTAGATTAATTGTTCACCGGCACCAGGCATTTAGTATAATACTGCTCCCCGAATTTCAGAAGCATTCTTTAAGATTAGTAACAAACTGTGGGGTTTGTTGAAATTGTGACATATATATTTCAAATAAGCATTTCTACAGCTGTGTGAAAAAGTTCCTTTTAAAATATGTAGTTGGACATGAGCACAGGAATACCGAAAGATCAAAGGGTTTTATTCGGACTTCATCTGAGATTAAGGTTTACACACAAACTGAAACTTCTGAAGGAATTGCATTTCTTTGATAATCATTAGCAAAGGCAAACAATTGGCTTCCATGCTTTCTCCAGAACAAACAGGGATTTTCCTCTTTGCATCTCTAGTAATGATAATTGTTTTAACAATCTCCCAGATTGTATCTCATTGCTGCTTTCATCTGTATTGTTGCCTCACAAGTCACAATTATTTTTCTCGATACATAATGATTATGGTTTCCATTTTGGTGGTGCCTCAAACATAGGTCACACTTTTCCATGCTAGGTTCACAAGCCACAAATGAATGGGCTTGTATAATATTGGATGTGGATCATTGTGGCATTGATTGGACGCATTGATTGTGGCATTGATTGGACGCATTCAGTTGGGTAGGATGCATCCGACACAACATGGAATGGAATTTCCTTTTGGGCACAGCTTGTATAAAATGTTTGCAAAAACCCACTACAAACTTCCATGATCTAAACTGAAATTTACATGTTGGAGGGGAAAATGGGGATGGGCAGGACGGATATACGGGAGGGTTTGTTTTTCAACGTACACTGGCCATAAGAATGAGGTCATGAAGTAGGAATTAAATACATGCAGAAGAAAATTTTAAGGGAAGGTGTGACTAAGACATAAGCCTTTTCTTATCACTAGCCTTGCTAGAAATTATTTCTACTTGACAAAAGCTTTATTTCTAGCTTCCCAACTTTTCTGATGGATGTTGATTGAGTGTACACCAACACTAAATATTATATGAAATAAGAAAAAAATTAATGCAGGGAAAACTGAATTAGTGATGACAATTTGAGGTGCATACTTAGGTAACCATATATGATAATATAAAGATTGCTTGTGGAGCATACTCAGGTGAGACTTCATTACTAATGATTACTTCAGGTGCATACATCAGTGACAATGTATTACTTATAACTGTTTGCAGTGAATACAATACAGTGATTAATAAATGTATTATTAATGAATGCTTCTG
Organism: Sabellastarte sp. h YS-2021; assembly: GCA_964017235.1. NCBI lineage: Eukaryota > Metazoa > Annelida > Polychaeta > Sabellida > Sabellidae > Sabellastarte > Sabellastarte sp. h YS-2021. The sequence continues at coordinate 46,278,017 of OZ024929.1, forward strand.
GTGCATAGACGAGTAACAATATATTTGTAATGACTAAGTTTGGTGCATAAACAGGTTAAACTGGATTATTTATGGTTACTTCAAGTGCATAAATTAGTAAAACTGTGTTAGTAATCACTGTGATACACACTGAGCTAACAATATATCAGTAATGACTTCTAATGGTGCATAAACAGGTAAAGCTGCATTAGAAGTGACTTCTTGAGGTACATAAACAGGTGAATCTATATTTGTAATGATTGTGGTGAACAAGCTAGAAAATAAACTGAAATAGATATGATGCATAAGCAAAAAAACTGCTTAAGTAAAATGGTAATAGTAATGTGTACATTTGGTGCAAAGAGAGATAAAATATGCACACCCAGATAAAAATACATTAGTTAGGACTTCCTGGTGTAAATATACAAGTACAGTCATCTTAGAATGACTACTTGTGCTTCACACCTAGGTAAAACTACATGAGTAATTGATATTTTGATGCCTACCCAGGTGACATTGATATAGTAATGGCTAGGTTTGGTACAGTTAAAAATTATAACTACAGGATATTTCTAGGAATGTATTTCAATGATAAGTTTCAATAAGCTCGGTAATATATATATTCTTACAGTGATAAGAATTTTCTTAATGGTCATGCGAGAAATAGAAATTAGCTTTTGGTAACCTATTGGTTGTAATCGACTTATCAATGAAGAAATCACCTAGCAAAAATGAAATATCAGTACTTGATTGTTATCACAAACTGCCATGGCTAATGTATTGATTATTATTTTCAGTAAAGCAAACTGTGTATTCTGTGCCAGGAAAAATGAGTGCCCTGATGTTTAAACTGCTCTTTCATCTATAATAATTGTAACCATTATTACTTTACACTGAATAAAGACCAGTACATTGTTCAATTGATCACTGATATCCTTTTCTTTTAAGTCTAGTGAACTTCCACAGTTTAATAGCAAGGGGTATAATAGCCTTTTCCCTGGAGGTGTTACACCCTAACCATGTTTCTCATATTTCAAAAGTATTTCACTGTCAATTATTTCTATTATATTCTTCTTGACTTTGATGATAAAAATCTCGGCAAGGAAGGCATTAGATTTCTGATTCTTTTTCTGCAGACAAATATATGATCTTAAGATTTGCTATAGTATCATTTCACCCAGTTATTGTATCAATTTACACAATTTGCTGATATGTGTTCTTATTATCTTTGCCCTGCGGCTACAGACCCTAATGCCTACTTTCTCTAGTTACATCTACTTCATGTTCTTATTCTTCCTTGTTAGTTTTGAATAAACGCAAAAAAGTGAAGTTTTGTTGGGTTTATTGTGCTTATTACACTTCCATTGTCGGGGCCGTGCTGGCAGAGTGGTAACACTCTCGCCTCCCACATCTGAGATTGGAGTTGGAATCCCAGCCCGCCCTCAAGTGGGAAAGCTGGTAGTTGCTTGCCATCGGTCAGCAGTTTACTGGTTTCCTATGCCCATAAAACTACCCATTGTGAAATGACCTTTTTAATGTGTTGAAAGCCACGTTAGAACCCAAATAAACAAATACACTTCCATTGTCATACATTTACATTTAAATTTATAAACAAATTTTAATTTTAAACGTTTTTGACTATCAAAATATCAAAAACTAAAAAACCCGTGTTGTAACTGATAGCATTGAAAGATATGTGTCAGGAAACATATATACACGTGGTGTACGCTTGGTATAATCAAGATTAGAAGCCAATTCTAATTCTAGACTTTTATAGCACTTAATCCTTGCAAGATGCAGATTTATAAGCGCAACAAATCCACAAGCGTTGGTTCTGAACACACCAGATGTCTAGAGATATGTGATCTGAAAGGTTCATCAACCATAGAGACACTGCAAAAGAACAGAAACGTTTTTATATATTTTTATTTATTTTTGATACCTTGCCATTTACATCAATAAGCAAAGATCCCTGGTAGGAAAGATCTCGCCTTTTTGGCATAAAGTTTTATATTCCCAACATTTCGTAATATCTAAGATGGCAAAGACATGGTTTTTCTAGAACAAAAACTTAATGAACAAGTAGAATTTAAGGATGAAGGGAGGTAACAGATCAATATCATCGGGCAACCCAGACCATATGTTAAAGGTATCATGAAACAAACTATGATTGAAATGTTCCTTTGATCAGTGACTAGATTGATTTTCCAGTTGGAAAAGAAATATCAAAAATAAACCATAGAAAAAAAGACATAGAACATATTTACAACATCATCTATCACTATTACATCAAATGGAAAGTTAACAGGAAAAAATACCCCAGTGATGTATATGTTTTAATTTCAACGTGTGGGTGTTTCCATGCTTGACTCACAAGCTGCAATGAAACATGATCTTCTACTTTTATTTCTGGTGAGATCCTCTTTATATTTTAGTAGGTCATCTTTGATGGGATTTTCCATTTGGGTAGGACGCCTTCGGGGCGATTTGAAGACAATGCAGAAAGCTTTTTGAAATGTTTGAAAAAACATAAGATGAGCCTTCAGGGGCTCTACTAAAATATATACACTGAAATCAAATAGAACAGAAACATTTAAAAAGCACAAAATTCATACAACCTCCTCTAACGCGCACGAGATCAAAAAGGGAATGTCCAGGGACGTATCAGACTGGAGGGTGAATGAGTGGGGGCGATGGATACTTGTGGCGGTTTGTTCTTCAAATTAACACTACCCAGATATATAAGTTTCTCTTTTTGAAGCAATGGGGATGAGGTCATCAAGTATAAAGCAAGTACATACAGAGACGACTATAAGGAAAGATGAGAATGGACCATAACTCCACAGGATGTGGAATTTTGAATCTCCCAAAAGATTAGTCTCCCAACTATTCACAACCAAAATTATGTATAGGATAATGGTCAAGTAAATGTCCAATATTAGAAAATAATGGATTGTTTATGAGGTTCAGAAGGGACCAAGTCAACAATCCATTATTTTTTAATATTGGACACTTACGAGGCTATTAATCTATTTAAATTACACCTCTTCCTTAATTTGAAATTCTTAAGATGTTGTTTAACATTATTATTCTTCATTTCTATATTTCAGGTATGTATTTTGGGGGTTTTATGATCATTTTAATTGAACAAAAAGTATAAGGGTTTCTTTAGGTATGTGTGAAAACTGCTTCCATTTATGGTCATAATCACTGAGTGGAACAACTTGCCAATAATGAAAGATATTGGACACTTTTAACAAAAGAAAAACCCTCAGGTGTAATTTAATGGCAATGAATAGTCGGGAGAGAAGTGCATTCATATGTAATGTCTGTGTTTTGAAAAGCTTTTCAAAATCTTCTGGGCCTAATAGAAGAAATATAATATTGCAGAACATGCATCATATTCAGTCTTAGAGACTATAAAGAGTAATGATAATACTACATAACTTAATGGTAATCTTATTGATATGATGCAAGGCACGTTAAGAATGCACTCAAGAAACCTTTTACAAGCTTTTGATGTCAAGATTTAATCAATTATTAATGAAGAACCTGACAGAAGGACTGACAGAAGTTGACTTTACACGGCGTTGGGCTAAGGGAGCATGGCTTTCTGGGCACATTATTTCATTATCCTTAATATAACCCAAATGCCTCTATTCCTTTTGCTGGTGTTACACATTCGGTTTATGATTATGATTTTAACTGCTTGATGCACATTATGTTTATGATTTTAAATTTTAACTGCATTACACTATGTTTATGATTATGCGGTTTATGATTCTGACTTTAATAGTTTGATACACATTATGGTTTATGATTTTCAATTTTAACTGCATTATGCTCACAATGTTTATGGTTATGAGGTTTATAATTCTGATTTTAATTCCTTGATACACACTACGTTTATGATTATAAATTACTGTCCATGAAGCGTGTTTATGATTCTTAATAGTAATATGCATGATTCATATCAGGCTTATGATCCTTAATTAGAACTGCTGTATACATATTATGTGCATAGTGTATGTCAATTATAACTGCTTCAAACACATTAGGTTTATCATTCAGAATAATAACTGCACAATACACATTCTACTTTACCTCCACAAAGGAGGTTGTGTTTTCGGGTTTGTTCATTTTTCTGTCTTTCTGTCTGAGTTCGTAATTACTCCAAAACTGATGAAGTCATCTTTCTGAATTTACGATGTGTGTAGGATCTAACCAGAGTAAGAAACGATGAAATTTTAGAAAGATCCAGATCATAATATGAAAACAACAAAAAGTCTCAAATGTTAAAAAAAGTCTCCAATTCACCTAATTTTTGTCATGCTGTTCTATTATTAGGAGTTAAATTTGAAAAGCGGTATTTGGGGGGATTCTTCGCTACCATGGTGGATGTCTGTGCTCTGGGAGTACTTTCTGGTTGATTCTGAATGATGACATGGTCTGACAGAGTCTTTTAATCTTTAGTTGGCCTTATTTAGCATGTTTGTGTCACATACAATGAGATGTCAACGGCATTATGTGCTAATTTTCTATTCAATGTTAAAAATTAACATATAGTTACCCTTACCGGGAGGCTATGTTATGGGCTGTGTTCATTTGTCTTTCTGCCCTTCTGTTTGTGCTTACAATAATTCCAAAGTAATGAATGCTTATTTTATTTTATGTGAGAAGGGCCTGGCAAAGGAGCCATGGTGGTGTATTGGTAACACACTTGACTCCCACCTCTGAGGTCAGTGGTTCAAATCCCGATCTTATGTGGTAAAAGTTGGTAGTTGCTTATCGCTGTTTGGCAGTTTACAGTACAGAACCTTGACCAACTGTATGTACTGGCCATGAAACTACCCATTGTGATATGACCTGCACAGTGTTGAAAGCAATGTAAAAGAGCAAATAAATAACAAAAGAAGTGCCTGGCCAAAAGAAGAAGAGGTTGCACTTTTTGAAAAAGATCCAGTTCCCGAATTTTCCGAAATGCACCATGGTGTAGGTCTGTGCTATACAAGTGCTTCCTAGCTACTCATTAATTTTATAGCATTGTGATACTTCTGTATCTTATTACTGAGTTAATTATTTACAATTATTCACATAACTGTTGTTCACCACAATGAAGAGAGTCTTATGCAGTTCACTGAGTTCATTGCATTGCATATTTCATTGGTATTAAACATCACAGTTATATTTACTATGCAACCACAATAACAATAATATATATTGCTTCATTAACCTAGGTAATTGCATTCAGGACTTTTAGCCAGAAGAATAAAGCCAATGTTGGAACGTAATTGGCAGAGCTTTGGGTGAAAAATTTCCGGTTAAATCATATTATTTGAGACTAATTTTTCTTGCATAGCCCAGTAAAATCAAATTAGTTTTTTGACTACTTCTGGTGCATCATCTAGGCAGAAATGACTACTTTTGGTGAATACCCGGGTAAAATTACATTAGTAATGACTAGATTGGGTTGATACCCAGAGACAACTGAATTTGCAAAAAAAAATATGATAATAATAATAGTGCAATTATAATTAAATGGTTCATCTAATTCAATATAAATATGGGTACAGAAATATAAATATATAAAGTTAATTGTAGCATTTGAACGAAAAAAAACCAACAGAAATAATAACGAGTATGGGGCAAAGCAAAAATTATCACTCAATTTAAATCTTTGAACTGTCCAATAATTGATCTATTCAATAGTTCAACCATTTTCTATATTACAGAATAAGCATAAAATGAAAGATATGAGGGTTTAAAGTAAGTATAAACAAGTATGAAGTAAGTGTCAATAAGTGTGAAGTAGGTATGAATTAGTCACGCATAAGGTATGACAATATGGTCTCATTCTTAGTGTAAATACTTAACCATACATTTTCGTCTCTGTGGTCTTTAATAAAACAATCCAGGTACTTGTAGATGTCATTATAGTTGATAGCCTCTTGTTACTTCAAAGGGCCAGTGCTTGAATTTATGACATTTACCCCACCAGACAAATTCCCTTCAGTGTAGAGGTTGATAATTGTCATCAGACATCTAACATTCTGTTAAAACTATTATTGCCTCCTACTTTAGCAGCAAAAACATTATCAAATGCTTTTCACATAATAATATTCTGTATTTTTTACCGATCTCTGTCAACATGCTATACAGAGGCAGATCTAGGCGGGTTTGAAGGGCCCGCTGCAGATTATGAAACCTTTGTCATAGGGGATTTCTCACCCTCTAAGTTCATACCTGCCTCTGCTGTCCCTCAACTAGAGTTATGTGCATATACCTGCTTAAGCTTAAGGTGAGAGCTATTAAACCTGGGTTATTGTCAAACTGACAGAGTCTCATAGGAATCAGATACTTGTGTGTGTACCAAGTTAGATCTCGTGTGCAAACCTGGGGAAAAGCTGGATTTTTTTTTTATTTACTATGCCCTGATTTTTTTTTCAGAAATTCTAATAGTACATTTGTAGTGCTTAATCTCCATCTATTGACATCTATTGATTCAAAGTGTGGGACATCTAGCAGAACACCATCAGATTGCCTTCTACGAGTTCTGTACACACTGTGTCTGAGTCAAAGCATTTTGGATAACCACTATGTAGAAACTTGACAATGTATACCAATAGGGCCATCTTGAAAACAGAGCAATGCTTGATAGGTAACCAATGAAGACACTTTCTTACATGAGTGATATGTGAATGGTTGGTGGTATTAGCCAAAATTCCAGCATTATTATTTTGAACACACTTGAGCCTGCAAAAAAACCAGAGCAGAGAGACTTCTAAACAAGGAATTGCAGTAGTCAAGACGACTTCCAACCAAAGTGTTTGAAGCCAAAAGAGCAGCTTCATTAGTGAGATACCGTCTCGGTCACTTAAGATCTTGATATGAACAAAGCAAGTCTTACAGATATTCCTGACACGGAGTTATGTGCATTATTTGTTAGGGGAAAAGGTATTTTGCATCTCATTAATGATTATACTAACAAAATAGTATGCCTGTGTGCACCGAGATATCCAGAAGCTACTCCCCTGCAAACAAACTGAGGATTACATCCCTTGTTGATAACTTGGTTTGTAAACCTTATCAGTTTTAACAAGAGAGATATCATTCACAAAAAATGGAATCACTGAGCACTAATATCCCTATTAATAATGTAGTATTAGTAAAATTCAATCTAATAATTATTTCCCATGTGAAGTTCTCTGACAGGTAGAATGATTTCAATATGGACATTATACTCCAATAAACAGAGATTACCCAGCTAGATTGCTGTGTATCTTAACCAACTGTTTTCTAATATATTCTATTTTCTCATTAACAGGAATTTTTAAAACTCAAATCTAATTCAAAGTCCAGTGTTTTTATCCCGGCCCTGACATTTAATATGACCCCTTGTGGATATGGTTTACATAAAAATTAATTAAACAGGGATTTTCTCTTCTTTCTTAACTATCTTAGACTATCCAAAATCTTTAGCTAACGTGTTTTGATATTTATCTGGTTACCGAGTGGGATAAGTTTCAGACAAAAACATAATGTCTATTCGTCTATGCATCTCACAGAAAAGACACTTGCTTAGTTAATCTTAAGACACTTACTTTATAATTTTGCCTTATGTTCTTTTTTAAAGAGATTAGCTACTAAATACAATTTGATTAGAGTGCCTACTAGTTAATACCAGAGTATATTTTATTAGTATTGCCTAATTACTTGTTCTTTTAGAGGACTATATGAGACTTTGATGTAATGTAATCATTGGGGTTTGTCCCTCTTCTGTCTGTTTGTTAGTGAACAGCGTAACTCAAAAAGTTGTGAATGTATTTTCTTCAAATTTTCAGAGTGTCAATATATGCTTAAGTAAGAAGCAATTACATTTTGGAAGTGTAAGTGCCACCGCCACTAGTGTTAAGGTCACCTTAAATTTTAAAAAATGAAATTTTAACCCATAATTCGCACTGTGCATCATATTGGTCTATCATACATGGTGTATATGCCACAATATCAGAATAAATACGTAATATGACTTTATGGTGACCTTACATTTCCATTTTATTAAGTTGTGGCCTTGTGACCTTAAAGTTACATAATTTGTTGTTTTCATACTTTTTTCTCTAGCAAAGTTAGTTTATGCATATGCAGGTCAACCTGGGAGAGGTTTCTATTATCTCATTTAATTTTTCAACATTTAACGTAAAAGTAACCTTAAACTCACAAAAATGGGAATTCCTCAGAAACTTATGGAAGAATTTTGTTGAAACTGCCACCGATGTTAAGGCCACCTTAAAGTCAAGTCGAAAAATGAGGTTTTTATGCCATTGACCCTCTGGCCTTGCGGAGGTCTGCGCTCTTTGGGTGCTTTTTCTATTTTAAATATACTTTTATTTTCTAAAAATGTACTTTCATTTTCTTTTACAGTTGAAGCTGAAATTTGTTTTGACACAGATGTAAACATCACGTGTCCAAGAAATCATGTGATCCTCATGGAGCAGGCTATGTTTGGACGCATGCGCATTGGGAAGTGCATCCAAAAGGACAAAAACATTGGCTGCAAAGTAGATGTGTTAGCTGAGGTACAGTAAAGCTTACAATTTGTAAAAGGTCAAATGTCAAAGTTAGGGTTTTTGCATGTCGTTTAGCACCCAGGGAGTTTGCAATTGAAATTAAATTGATATCTTAAAGATTAATGGGGAAAAGTTGAGTTTCCAACTAATTCTGTTGTGTATTGTGCAACCACAAGGAAAAGATATACACGAAACATATAGGTCTTACAACTTGTTCTTGAATGCTATAATTGATAAAATTAACTAGTATCACCGACTTTTCTTTACTCTTTTTAAAAGCGGGCTCTAGTGAGGCTCATGCTATGAGAGACCACTGTTTTTTTGTCTCCGGACTTTCATGAATTGTAGTACAGGGAATCTATCTGTTCACTGAAGTTAAGCGGCAATGACTCAATTATTACTGGGATGGGTGACCACTTTGGTGCACATCTCGTGTCTCTGGTGGCTTTGCGGCTTGCACTAGTGGACAAACCACTTCTCGGCCTTGTTGGACTCTTGACTTATATTCTCTTTTGACAAAATCCTTTACCTCCAGTTTTGTGGGCAGATAAATCATACCAAGGAAAGAGTGATCAACACAGGTTGTATACCTTAAAAGATAATAATAATAACAATAACATTTGTATAGTGCAACATTTACGGAGATTCACTAATGTGCATGAATCAAAAATATCAGTCCTTAGCAAAGTCGTTAACCAGTTAGTGCCTACCAGGGGATGATGACTATGATGGTAGGTGAGCCAGTATATAACCATACTGTATATAACCATAATATATTCTAAAAGATGGGTCATATTGGTGAAGAGGTAGATCGTAAGGCAGCTGCTATGGTACATATAAAACATGATTTGCCATTTCCACAAAGGAGTTAAGCCAGAGTTAGCCTTAAAGTAAAAACATGTATCTTAGACTTAAGCTTAATTCTGTAGATGCAGATATAGCAGATTTCACAAAACAGGCCCCTACATGTTTTAGCTGTCTGAGAATTAAAGTCAAGTCCATCTGGGCGATGGTCAGACTTTGTAAACAAATATCTTCTCTGGATATTTATACCTGAAAAGGTAGATCATATTTCTGAATGTAGATATAGATAGATTGTAAGACAGGTGCAATGGTAGGGATAAAACACTAGGGGCCAGTTTCAGAAAAGAACATAGCCCAGACTTAGACTTAAAGCTCAAACTTTGGTCTTAGACTTAGGCTAACTGTGTGATCTAAGACTTAGCAGCTCACCATATGCTTTGGGTAAATCTTACAATTAGATTTGGTTCAACTTTGATATGGGATCAACTTTTGTAAAGAAAGACTTAAATATGGCCACCATAATTTGTTTCTGTACTCCAAAATTTGAAATGCCTGAAACTAAGTTTTAAAAATATGGAACAGCTGCCTAAGTTAGATGTTTTAAAGTAATTACAAGGATTTCCATTTCAGAGCAACATTTTACACAAGATAATATGCATCAAATAAGGGATACATGTCACTTGAATAGTAGAAACAGTAGTCATTATTTAGGTCCCTGACTTACCCCAAGACTGGCAAAGTCGAAGAACCTTTGGGAAACCAGCCAGAACAGTTAAGAGAAAAAAACTGACCTCTAAAGGTTTCAAAAATGTTTAAAAATTAAAGTGATGAGTTCTTATGAGCACCGCAATTATGCTATCTTCTTTCCCAACTCATCAGATGGAACGTTTAACTATCAAGATTACACTCGAACTTACATTATTGAAGCAGTGGAATGGACTATTACAGACTAAAAATTTGAATAACTGGCATGCACTGCGGCCCTCCAAAATTATAAATAGGTCTTACGAGTTATTTCCTTTGCCATGTGCTAAAAGTTGACTTTAATCTGACTATAAATAAACCTACCATTGTATTTGGTATTTTTAAGAATATCTTCTGTTGCTACAAAAGATTGACCGCCTTCTTGATATTTGGACCAGTTCAGTTAAACTCTTCCATTGTTCATTTCCTCAATAATTAAGTAGATTGGCGGGGTCCTGTGAAATCCCCTGGGACAAAGGGCAATTGTTATTACATGAATCTGTGACATTGGGGGCTTGAAAGTAATGAGGAAATCAATACCTACAGTCTCAGACATAATCTCCCTCTTGCTGAATTTTCAATGAAAGAAGGGACCAAGGGTATACAGCTAGAGTACAAGTAACAAACACTGAGTGCTGAAAAAAAACAAGGTAAAACCCAAATCTTTCAAAGTTCTGTTTTCTTCCTGACTAAGGAGTATTTGAATTATATTATATTCACCAAAGGATGTAATTTTAAAATGTAAAATAGCAAAAGAAAGAATTTAATAGGATTGCCAACAAATATTCAGGATTTTCTGGAAAGATAATACATGCAATTTAATAGGATTGCCACCAAATATTCTGGATTTTCTGGAAAGATAATAGATGCATAAACTACATAAACTTATTAAATCCCATAAGTGACTTATGTATAAAGCATCATTGCATTCTATATTATGTCCTAAGTGACCTTGTCGGTGAGCAGGTTTGGCATTTAATTACAGTCTGTAACATTTGTGTAGATTCCACTCCCACAAGTAGCAATTCTGAGAGACTATCCCAACACGACCCTGGCTGTTGAACAGGATGTAAATCCCCAACTTTGAACTTTGCATGCTTTCTTGAATATTTAGGAAATAAATCACAACCGAATCAGATATAATAAAGGTGCAGATCTGAGATGAATATGTAAACCAATTATAACATTTTATTAATTGTGGAGGGGGGAATTGGGATTAACAGATTACTCAGAGTTCCATCAAAACTGGGATTCCAACCATCAACAACAGAGAATAAGTAACAATTAATCTTCCACAATGTCTTGAACGGTAAACAATAATATAATTTTGTATCAATCAAGCGTGTCAAAATAGAAATAGTACTTAGTTTTATGCCTCAATCACAATACAGATGACAGGAAAAAATATAGGGGGGGGAATGTGAGTGCTTCCTGGCCTGTGAACCCCAGTATTCTGCCCCTAGCTACAGTGTGGCTACAGAAGAGAATCATTTCAGAATCATGGATAACAATGACCACAGTTGGAAATAGATGAAAAGATACACAAAAGACACAAAAAGAAACAGAATTATACAGCATTAACAGGAGAGGCATCAGAACAACTTCTGAAGTGACAGGACATCCTGCCATCATGGCAGGTTAAGTGAGCGGAGCAAATATATCGCCCAGGGGGTGGGGACAGAAATTTTGAACAATTTAAAACCCCTGTGTGCCTACCCACAGAAAGCAGAAAAAATGGTACAGTATTTATGTTAACTAACACAGTATATAGAGGAATGAGTTGTTATACAAAATGCTATCAAACATAGAAAATATTTTGGCTTTTTGTTTGAGCAGAGTATAACAGGACCTCTAAAACTTGGGAATTGGTTATTTGAACTGTTGCAAAATTATGACAGTTTATATACTCACAGAGTTGGGTTGGCAACAAGAAATTCACGTTTACAAATAGAGTCTATGTTCTTCTTTAAAAATAGTAGCCCATTCTAATCACACAGATTATTGGATACAAGGAGTAGTCCTATCCATGCAAATGTATAAAGCCAGCACATCAACTATGAACCTCAAAGAATGAAAGATTTCACAACCCACAAGGACAGATCCTCCAACATCTAACAGCAGAAACAATCGACCTTTAGTCTTTTTTCACACAACTCCTTATCCCCCTGTTCCACTGCTGCGTGTTTGCCTCCCGACTTTAACGTAGTCTGGAGGAACACCATGTTGGTCATGTGACTTATCTTTTCCCTTGTAAAGGGTCAGGAGAAAAATGCATATCACAGTCCTCTGTGCATTTTTATATCACTTGATATCACTTCTTTTTGTCACAAGACTTTCATGAATTATGGAATAGTGTGATGAGTATCTGTCTTGTCACTGAGGTTAAGCAGCCATGGGCTACATTAGTACTGGGATGGGTGACCATATGAGTGCACTACTTGGCAGATCGCACATGTCGACTGAAACACTTTTTGGCCATGTTTCAGATATGTTTTTAAAAACCTTCACCCTTTGACTGCTGACATCAGATAGTTTTTGTTGTAACTGCCTTACCATCTATTACTTTTATGATAGGTTTTTGATGGACCTATTTTGTCTACTCTTTTCATGGTATCATTAATTAAGGAGCAATTCAATTTTGCCACACGAGAAGAAGCTTTACAAGCATTTTATACAAGTCACAAGCATTCTTAAAAATCTTACCCCCCTCCCAAAAGCGATCGTAGAAACATGCAATGCAGTTCAGCCAAAGTTTGGCTGGATGCTCCAACTTGGGATGTGTTTCACTTCCATGCTGTGGTTTCACTATCATCATTCTAGCTAACCCTCCAGAGTACTGTCATTTCCCTACCATCACTGGTGTTGGCCTTACTGTGTATCAGGATAGTTCAGTTTTCCTTCTCTGAATGTGGCTCTAGTGCCTTAGAGCCTGACATATTATTGAAATTAAGTGTTATAAAAGTACTCCTTACATTACATTACTTCATGCATTGCGACTTAGTTGTCTTCTTGAATCTTGATGTTCAAAGTCAAGTCATAATACTTATTTTTTGGATGAACAAGTTATCTTTTTGGTCATAGTACAATTAGATTTGTAACTTGGTCTCCTCATCTTTTTTCTGTCGTGGATAAATGGTAGCAGGTTCCTGACTCAAAATCAGCCAGGTCTCACTTTTACTCGTAAACATGCAACAGCAGCATTACCCAATTATGTATCAAGCTTAAATTACCCTTCATACAATATTTACAGGAACATAACACAGCAAGACCATGTAAATCCATAAAAATAAATAAGACCAAGATCTAATAGAACAGCAGACCCCTGCTTTATGTAGCAAACTAGCTTTCACAAAGTGTATGGTGGGGAGGGGAAGCAAAAATAGGTTATTACCAGGAATCTGTAACTTCGGGTTTTATTGGCCTCGTGTTTCATAAGCTAAACACCTGCTTTCAGCATGTATATTCTTGTTATTAGAAATGGCTTTCTCATGACCTGTCAGGTTGCCTTGTAATCAAAGGAGAGCCTGGTATTTAATAATTCATTCCAAGCTTGGCATAAACGAGGCACTGCAAAGGGACTTTATTGTGTTGTTGTGTGCTTCAGCACAGAGAGACAGAGGGGTACATGGGGGGGGGGGGGGGGGGGGGGGTTATATGCTGATTATAATAGGCGGATAGAACTACGGTGACGTATCAGAGGCACTGGAAAAATGTTTTGGTAAGGAGTCACAGTTGGACTCTTTTATATCATTCGTAGAGGCGTCAGCTGCATGATCAAATTTGACAAATTATAACTTAGTTTTTTACGTCTTAGGTTACAGTTGAAATCTAACTGATCGATCACAACAGGAGAAAACTGCTACAGATGTATCTTAAAATACCCCTAGCTTTTAAAAGGGATGTAACAAAAGTCTGTCTAGTTTTTCTACCTTTTTACAGCCATAATATATATTATAAACACACTTTTAGACAGCATCTTGTGATGTTTCAGAAATATAACAAGGTAAAGGTACAATTTCATCAGCATGTTAACACACTTTGCAAAATATTTTGCTTCAATACTTTGAATGATGATTATCTTTAATAAAAGTCAGCTCGTTTGCGAAGCATTTATCACCCAAAGCCTTATTTTTACTGATACTCATAAAAACAGCTTTATAAGTTTGTTTATAATAATAATAATCAAATTAATAATGATAATATTAGTATCTCCGGATTACTGACCTTGACATCCCGTTGACTATCCTTATGACTAATGTATTTGTTACTATGGGGCACTGAGTTCCCTTTTATGGGAAAGATAGATTATATTGATTACTCAAAACCAAGGAATGTATCTTTAGGAACGTCTTATGTGTGTAGTACCAGACCAAAGGAAGAATAAAATTTTAAGAAAGATCTCAATCATACTCTAAATATAAAGAAATCCTCAATTTTCAACAGTTCCACTTTCAATGATTTCATAGTGATGCTATCCAATTATCAGGGGTTGAAGCAGTATTTGGGTGAAATTAGTATATGGGGATACTGCATTGGCAGAGGTTTGTGCTATATGAGTGCTTTCTTGCATTTATAATATATCTGCACTCTTTTGTACTTCTCTCAAAATAAGTAAATAAATATAGCCTGGGCTATATGAGTGCTTTCTTGTATTAAAAATATATCTCAAAATAAGTAAATAAATATAGCCTGGGGTATATGAGTGCTTTCTTGTATTTATAATAAATCTAAGCTCTTAATGCTTTTCTCAAAATAAGTAAATCAATATAGCATGTGCTATATGAGTGCTTTCTTGTATTACAAATATATCTGCACTCTTTTATACTTCTCTCAAAATAAGTAAATAAATATAACCTGTGCTATATGAGTGCTTTATTGTATTTATAATATATCTTCACTCTTTTATATTTCTCTCAAAATAAGTGAACAAATATAGCATGTGCTATATGAGTGCTTTCTTGTATTTACAACATATCTTCACTCTTTTATACTTCTCTCAAAATAAGTAAATAAATATAGCATGTGCTATATGAATGCTTTCTTGCACTTTTAACATATCTTCACTCTTTTATATTTCTCTCAAAATAAATATTAAAAATTAAAGCAAGTAACATGTACAGGTGCTCTATGAATGCTAAACATCTACGTACAAGCATGACAGAGATATAAAATAAATTTGAATCGTAGGAAAGGCTGGGGCCCATATATATACCTGCACCCTTGGACAGTATTCACTAACATTCCTAGTCTTAGTCCTATCTTATTCACAATTATCAATCATCAATTTCTAACGATACTCTAAATCAATTATCAAATTCATTTACTAATTTAAAAGTATATTGATTGTACATGAAGATTTGAGAGCTAAAATTGTGCTTACTGTAATAGAAATAAAATCAGGCATATGATTAAAATGATAAACTTCTAAAGTTAGGACTAAGACTAAGATAGGAATGTTAGTGAATACCGCCCCTTATTCTTAGAACACTTACATTGTGAGTAGGAAATTATGTTGAGATGTTGTTTAAACAAAAAATTGATGGAAGGTCACTTCTTATCGTAATAAAGTATATTTTCTTTAATAATTTTTGATAAGGTATCGTTTTGCTACATTCTTGGAATACATTCTATTAATTTCTAGGAATAATAATTTTTCTAAATCACCATGTGTTTTATGTATAGTTTCCACGAAAAGTTACTGTATCAAATTTGTAATTAGTATTTTTATAACTCTAAAATTTCAGTATGTTTAGCATTTGTTGTACTTCCAAATTTATTTTATTCTGAAAATTTTTTTTCCAAGAAAAAGGCTGTTTTCTTAGCAAATTCTAAGAATTAGAATGGTTGCCTTTTAAAATAGTTCTATCTTAGAATCCAATAATCAGCTATGAATATTTTCATAACATACTGTAGCTCCAGCATATGTGTCATTCGGAAAATTTTTTTATTTACAATGCCTGGAACACTTACTATACAAAGTCAAACTTGGTGTTTTACATCCCATTTTCTGTGAATTTATTTTTTGTGTATTTATTGTGTATTTATACTCAGTGCAGTATCTCCATATACTACAGGACTCAAAGCGCTATTTAACCAATCTGACTGCACAGGTACAGCCCCAACTCACAAGTAACTGACATTCCCCTAACTAGAAGATAGAGGCTCAAGGATGACCATTTATCAACGTCCTTGAGGTTCTTTAGCCTGCAACTTGGGATAAGACCCAATCACAGAGAACTGCCATTTTAAGTGGTCATCCAAGCCACTATGTATCTGCCTGTACCTGGGTTTGAACCCATGTCCTCTGAGTTCCTAGACAAGTGTGTTACTCGCTAGGCCAGAGTGGCAGATTCAACAGCCCGGGTCATATTGGGACAGGTCCTCAGCATTGCCACTTGTGGGTGTAGAACTCACACAGTGGTGACTGCCTCTGATTGGATGCCAACTTGCTTACAACTGTGCCATCATGGACCGTCACTTACTACGCATAAGCGTGACAAATATGTGAAAAAGTGCCAATTTTTTATAAATATGTCATTCACTACGTAAGCTACCATATGACATGTACATCATCAGAAATGTATTTTACAGAACTTCTGTTCACTTTTGTTACATTGAAATATATAAATAAATGACAGAGAATTCATGAATTAAAAATCAAAGATTTAACATTCAAACAAATTTTGGACCCTTAGGGCACTACTGACCATGGATAAAATATCTTCCACATTCTGGCCGCCATCTCAAATTCTGGCAAAAATCGAAAATATTAATTATCTCAATAACTGTTAGAGAAAGGAAGATTTAGAGCAAATTTTGGAGCCCTTTAACACTTTTTAACTTTTCGCATTCTGGCTGTCATATTGAATTTTGCCACAAGATGAAAATGTCTATTATCTCAAAAAAAAACATTAAAAACTGAGCCACTTTCAGCAATTTTTGGACCCTTTAGGTACTAGCGACCCTGGAATTCTAGTTATATATAGTGCTCGAATGATGTTCTGAATTATTTTTTGAGACACTTTTTGGACAAGCCTGTCAAATGAACCAAAGTCAAATGGGGGTGAATAAACCCCATAAACATATGCAAAATACCAGTAGCATTAGGTAAAAGCAAATATATTTGCGGTCAAGGAAACAATTTCATATGAGATCGAATGAGTTAATATAACACCTGTCGATTTGATGTTGGATATTTTGTCCTGTGATTAGATTACTGAAAATGAGTACAAAGACTCAGCAGGTCATTAATGTTAGCCTTTCTAATGCATTACTTTACTGATTGACACCTAAGTTTGTACTTTTTTTTCTAATGTTACATTCTCTCTGTGGTGCTGACCTCTGCTTATGTCCCTGGATTATTTATTCTTTTGATTATGCGCCTTAGAGTATGTCTTCAAGATAGAGATTAAGCATTATAAAAAATCAATTAGTATTAAATTTAGATAGGAATCATCCAGTAATGACAGGTCAGAATCTATATATAATTAAATAAAAGGGAAAATATCTTCCAGCTGATATTACCATTTTATTACCATTTTTTACCAATATTCATACCACGTGCCTTACTTTAGCCTCTAGTTTGTCTGTTATTGGAAATATGAAAATGTCATACTCTCGTATTATTAATAATATAAGGAGTAAAGGAAATAAATATTATAAGGCCATGGGCAGAAACAAGTCAGAAAGATCACCATATTACTGAGACCAAACTAACCAGTGTGCAAATGTCCCTTGACATGTAAGAATGTTTTCATGAATGCCAAATCTTTATGTACATGTTTGAAAAAAGTATTACAAAAAGATATAAAATTTGTAGTTAGTCATGTAAGAGAGATATACAAATTTTAAGTCAGTTATGGAGAGGCTGACATAACATTTTACTCACACAGAATATGTGTGTCATAAGCATTCTTTTCAGTATTTTATATTACATTCTTTTCCTTGAACCACAGCTTGACTATGGGTTCCAATCATAAAATACCAGATTTTAGTAGAAGACATTTTAATACCAGATTTCAGTAGAAGACATTTTGATGAAAAATATATTTGAAGTATATCCTCATACAACCTTATATATAATTTAAACTATTAGTTTTTTTCTACTATTTTCAATAATGAGCATTTCATGTTAGCATAAAATACTTTTTAAAAGAACAAGGCATATAGCTTTTCAAAAAGAATAATAGAAAGAAAACATTGACATGTTCCAGGTTTTAGTTTGGATCGCAGTTTATTTTTTTTCAATTGAAATACACAACAAAATGTCAAACCTTCCTTTTTATATCAATTCAGTATGACATTTGGTTAAATATTTTGCTTTCAAAACCACACCTTTATTAATAAATATCATGGAAAACTAATTATAATAATTTAACTCATAACTGATTATAATTTTTAGAGTTCAGGGAGAAAATCTGAGATCAGTGTTTTGTGAAAGACTATTTGTTCATCTCATATTTTCTTAGCATAATTTCTTTTTGTATACTTGCTAACTGAATCTGAGATTTATTAAACAATACACAGTTGAGACGCTCTGTGAATGATGACCACATATGTACATTCCCCAATAAGAAATTTTTATAGTCCTGTACTAGATTTTAAGAGTTTGTCATACATGTACATATCTCAATTAGAAATTGCTATACCCCTGTTCCATATTTTGAATGGTATGTGACAAATGTACATTCCTCAATAGGAAATTGTTATACTCCTGTTCCACATTTTAAGAGTTTGCGATATTTATAAATTCCTCAATAAGTAACTTTTATACTCCTGATCCAGATTTTAAGAGTTTGTTTTAGTTGTAAATTCCCCAATAAGAAATTGTTATACTTCTGTTCCAGATGTTAAGAGTTTACCATCTATCAGTAAGAAATTGCTGTGCTCCTGTTTCATTTTTTGTAGAGTATGCGTGAAATCATTTAGATTGTGCAACCTATTTTTTCACTCGTAAAGATCGCGAGTGTAATTTTGCAATTATAGATCCCTGATTGATTTTTAAAACACGTTAAAAGGCTCTGCAAATGAACCTTTCTCTTCTGACTAATTCATTGCAGAATAATCTCAGTTACAAATGCCTTTGGAGCTATCTTGTTGGTGATACAATTAAGTGATTCAAAATACCATAATTTTCTTTTGATCTGATCCCTAAGAGTACTGAGGTTGAGCAAAGCAATCCATTAAAATCAATATAATGTTTCAAAACAACAGTAACCTCCTTCCAGATATTATTTGTTACGCGACACAGCCAAAACAAATGCTCAAAAGTTTTGATTTCATTGCTACAGAAATAACAAAGATCATCAGATTTATTTTACAAATATTTAAAAACTTATTGGTTATCAATAAACGCTGCAATAATTTTTTCACTAATTTCACTATCCCTTAATCTAACTAGATCTCTAATAATATCCCCCTTCCATGACCCTGAAGACAGGGTTTAAGATAATTAAAGCTTTTTTACCAGGAACAGTCTTAGCAGAGACCAACATTCCAAACTGGCAAGTTAGAGAATATAGCTAAAGGAAGCCACGGTGGCACAGTGGTAACACACTCTTCTCCCTCCTCTGAGGTTGGTGGTTCAAATCCCAGACCTTATGTGGGAAAGCTGGTAATTGCTTAACTACCCTCATGATATTACCTATATACAGTGTTGTAAGTAACATAAAACCCCAAATAAATAAATAAATATAGCTACAAAATAATTACAAAGTTACTTGTGGAAAAACCCTCAAGGGAATTGTGAAAACATATGCACATATTAATTGCAACCATCTAGTCTCCAAAATTATACCACTAATTTGTGCACAGACTTGTATACCACAAGGTTGACCACATATTGCTAACAAAATGACACTCCCAAGCTGTCTAGGTAAATCAATTTGGTACCTTTTGTGTCAAATGAAATTGTAAATGGTATTGTATATTTATGCTCAGAAAAATAATCTTCTTTTCCACAGAACTCAAAATGCTATTTGACCCATCACAACTATTCAAATACACTAGAAGGTCCTCAGTAATTGACATTCCCCAAACTGAAAGACAGAGTCTCAGGGATGACCATTTATCAATATCCCTGGTGTTCTTTAACCTGCCATTGGGGATAGGATTTAATGATGGACGACGGACCAATTTATGTAGTCATCCCAACCACTATGTTTTGCCTGTACCTGGGCTCGAACACAGGTCCTCTGTATTCCTAGCCAAATATATCCACCAGGCGGCAGTAGCATACAATGTGAAAACTATAGTTCAATAGCTCTCTAAATTGATCTGCTGGTATCAAATAGTAGGGTGTTTCCAAACTTTAAAAATTGATGATAGAAAAAGGGAGGTGCGTAATATCAGCAATGATTTTTAATTTCCAAGAAGATAGTTTAGTCCCAATAGGTCCAATAAGTCTTTGTGCTAAGTTGCCTATACATATATGCCAAGTCCTCATTCCTCCAAATACTGCCACGCCTCTGTTATCATTTCTGGGTCAGTAACCATAAGTATGGCTGAGAACAATTTTATTCGGCAATTTTAGTTCAATATCCTATCTTCACAAAATAGTGGAGAATATATTAAGTCTCAGATTGGCTCTCAAACTAGAGACTCATTCTTGCTGTCTAAAACAGGTTTGAAAATATCTCAAGCAATGCCTCATCCTAATAGTGAAAAGCTGAAGCTGATAAGCTTTTATCAATTAAAGTAGAGTATTGTATCCCAAACCAGTGACTGACATTCATCTAATGAAAAGACTCAGGGATGATCATTATCAACCTCCCCAATTGTCTGTAGCCAGCCATTGGAGATAGGACTCAAAGACAGAGGACCTCCCTATCAAGTGGCCACCCGAGCTCATATGTACCTACCTGTACCTGGGACCAAGTCAGATCCTTTGTGTTATTGGGCGAGTGTATTACCCATTAGTCCACATTGGCAGATAAAGTAAACACAAGTTACAACATTCTGGAACACCTTTGCTGCACATTTTAGCACAATTTTTTTGCTTTTAGTGTCCACTGTGATTTTCTTTTAGAATATAGCAACAAAGGAGTAGATCTGTTATGGTCACGGGCAAGCACGGTAGCAATTACCGGTTGTCTTTAAGTTGTAACAGAAAAAGCAAAAAGTTAAACTTAACAAATTTATTTAATAGTCAACAATAATGATTACAGTCAACTGGTATGCTCTTAACCAAACACACTAATACAATAATAAGATCTAGCTGACCTGACCACAGAGATTATGAGTTAAGTTTATCCGCCGTATCCAGCAATCTGTTCCGTAATCCGTCCTGTAGTATATTCTATGGTCTATCCAATGTCCTGTGGTCTGTCCTGTGATCTGTCCAATGTTCACTCACACACGGATATCTATATCTTGTGACCTGTCTCACACTCAACAACACAAAAGGTTCTTGTCCTGCTATTCTTTATACATCCAGTAACACAGAATGTCTGTCTGGAGATATTTAGAGAGTTAACACAACTGTACTGTCTGCTCCAAGATGTGGACAATGTCCAAAATGCAGTAAATTCACTCTCTGCTATATGAATGTACAATATCCAAAATATCCAAAGTACAATAAATCTACCCAGACAATGTATTCAGTTCACTCCAGTGAAAGTTCACAGTAATATAAGCATATATTATATTCCAAAACACAATAGCTCTCCTTATAGCCAGCGAATACAAAGTTTTTTTGTGGTCAGATGTACATTCCTTATATACATTCACAGATTCCTCTGGAATTGTACAGAACCAACTCAAAAGAAGATCGAGCCATCTAGGCCAAATGAGGAAGTTCTAGAAACTACTGGCAATTGGGTTTCCCCAAATCTAACATAACCACTGAGGGGTGGATTTCCCCCAGTCTGTGAACAGATCAATAAACACTAAAACACAAAAATCAATAACTCCCTTACTTTAAATGTCAACACACAAAAAGAACCAACAACACAATTATCTTTTATGACAATGTATAAACATAAAGCTTAAATTAAACAATGCACTAATGTGGTGCCTAATATATGTAATATACAATGTACTAATATAGTGTCCAATATATGTAACACCTCCCCCCTTAAAGAAAAATTTTGGAAGCCAAGGAGTTACAAAATTTTACAAGAGAATTTTATCAGGTATATATACACAGGTAATAACTTTTTACAAAACATATTTATCTAAATACAAAAGTAAAATTAGTACCACGTATAACCTTTATAAACTTACTAATTACAGGTATATAAATTACAATTTAAATACAGCTTCTGGACAGGGCGTCCACACAGATATTATCCTTTCCTTTAACATGTTCTATTTGAAGATTGTGTTCTTGCAACATTAAACTCCAGTTCAGTAATCTTCTATTTTTGTTTTTCATTTTGTGCAAGAAGACTAAAGGATTGTGATCTGTGTATACAATGGTGGGTTTTGACGATGAAGATATGTATATGTCAAAATGCTGGATGGCCAAAATGAGTGCTAAACATTCTTTTTCTATTGTAGAGTAGTTCTTTTGATGTACATTAAATTTTTTTGAAAAATAGCAGATGGGATGTTCAATATCTTCATTATCACATTGCAGTAAAACTGCACCTGCACCCACATCACTGGCGTCTACAGCCAGCCGGAAAGGTTTACTGAAGTCCGGAGCAGTTAGTACGGGCTCTAAACAGAGAAGGTTCTTTACTTTGTCAAATGATTTTTGATAAGTCTCTGACCAGTGATATTTTACATTCTTTTTCAGTAGTTCAGTCAGTGGAGCAGTGACCTCTGAAAAGTTTTTGCAAAATTTTCTATAATATCCCGCCATTCCAAGGAACCTCATTAAGCTTTTCTTATTTTCAGGAATGGGATAGTCAATGATGCTTTTCACTTTAGCTTTGATTGGTGTCACAACTCCATGACCTACTACATGCCCTAAGTACACAACCTTTGCTTTTACAAAGTCACTCTTTGACAAATTTACAGTGAGGTTTGCCTCTTTGAGCCGAAACAAGACTTGTTCAAGCCTTTTTAAATGTTCTTCCCAAGTATCACTAAAGATGACAATATCATCCACATACACTTCAACACCTTCTAAGTCTTTTAAACATATATTCATTAGTCTTTGAAATGTGGCTTGGGAGTTCTTCATGCCAAATGGCATTACCTTGTACTGATATAGACCATCAGGGGTCACGAAGGCTGATATTTCTTTGGCCCGCTCAGTAAGAGGTACACACCAATATCCTTTCAGTAAATCACACTGTGTGATGTATTTGGCATTGCCAATCCGATCAATACAGTCTTCCATCCTTGGGATAGGGAAGGAATCCGTTTTACTCAAAACATTGACTTTTCTGTAGTCAGTGCAATATCTGATTGAACCGTCTGGTTTCGGGACCAAAACACAAGGAGATGCCCAACTACTTTGACTTGGTTCAATTATATCTTTTTCTAGCATGTATTGCACTTCCTGCCTTAATTTTTCGAGTTTTATAGGATTTACCCGATACGGATGCTGTTTGATCGGACGGGCATCGCCGACATCGACATCATGCATGAGTATATTTGTCCTATTAGGGGCATTTGGGAACACTGACTTGTACTTTAAGAGCAATTCAATGAGTGGAACCCTCTTATCTGGTGGTACATGACTCAGTTTGGTTTCCAAATCATCAAGGATCTCAGAATTACTCAACCTAATTTTACATTCAACATCAAGATCAGGAGTGTCGTCCCATATTTCGTGCTCCTGATTACTGTTACTTTCTATATTACAGTCAGTAACCATAACAGGCTTTTTCACAAAGTATGGTTTTTTTCAAAGTATGGTTTTACCATATTTACATGACATAGTTGGGTTGACTTTCTTCTGTCCGGGGTTTCAATGATATAGTCCAGGTCACCTACTCTCTTTAACACTTTGTATGGCCCGTGATATCTGGCCTGTAACGTATTTCCCTGGACAGGTAGTAACACTAAAACCTTGTCACCTGGTTTGAAAGTACGGTTTTGTGACTTCCTATCGTAAAGCATCTTCATTTTTGACTGAGAATTTTTCAAATTTTGTTGCGCCAGCTCACAAGCCTTCTTCAACTTATCTCTGAACTTTGAAACATAATCTAGCAGATTTAGGCTCTCGGTGTTCTCAGATAACCAATTTTCCTTCAACAGCTTGAGAGGACCACGGACTGAATGGCCAAAGACCAACTCAAAGGGACTAAAAAGACTCTTGAACAGACTCTCTAACTGCAAACAATAATAAGCTGATGCCTTCATCCCAATCTTTTTCATTGTCTAAACAATATGTCCTAATCATATTCTTCAAAGTGGAATGGAACCTTTCAAGTGCACCTTGGGATTCTGGGTGATAAGCACTAGATTTGATCTGTTTGGCACCTAACTGAAATACAACCTGTTGAAATAGTCCTGACATAAAATTTGACCCTTGATCTGACTGGATCTCTTTTGGTAAGCCAACTAGAGTAAAGAAATTAACCAGAGCTTTTGAGATTTTGGGAGCTGTTATGTTGGTCAATGGTATGGCTTCGGGAAATCTGGTTGAGGCGCACATAATGGTCAAAAGATATTGGTTTCTGGATTTAGTTTTTGGTAAGGGACCTACACAGTCAATTATCACTTTGCTAAATGGTTCCTCAAATGCTGGAATGGGTTTGAGAGGAGCTACAGGAATTTTTTGGTTTGGCTTCCCTACCATTTGACAAGTGTGACAAGTCTTGCAAAATTCTGCCACACAGTGCCGAATTTGAGGCCAATAGAAATGTTTGGTTATCTTGTTGTAAGTTTTGTTGATGCCTAAATGGCCACCCATTGGAGATTCATGAGCCAATTTTAATATCTCACTTTGGTACACTTTTGGCACAACAATCTGGTGTACTACTGACCATTCTTCAGATGCAGGGATATTTGGTGGCCTCCACTTTCGCATAAGCACACCATTTCTGACATAATAGCCTACAGGGACCTTATCTAGCTCTACTGGTGGCAAGACCAACTTGAATAAAGGAGCTAATTCAGGATCATCTTCCTGCTCTGAAATCAATTTTGATTTTGAAAGTGATACATCTTGACAGTCAATTGAGTCTTGTTTTTCAGAATCTACCCTGGCCTTGGGATTTGTATCACTAGAATTCTGCACATCATGGTCATAGTTGTTTAAGAATGTATCTGACAAATCAACTAAGACATCTGTAGATTGTTTACAATCTTTTGGTTCTTCTTGGGCCTTTTTGGCCATAGCTCGAGTCACAGCACAGGAGGGAAAAATACCAGGAATAACCTCTTCTAATTTCTCAGTGCTAACCAAAGTGATCGGCTTAGAAGTAACCTTAGGATCAGCAACTACCTTTCCACCTGCAAGATCATTTCCCAACAACAAAGATACCCCTTTAATGGGTAAAGTGGGCCTGGTACCCACAACAACAGAACCAGTAACTAAGTCTGATACTAACTTGACCTTATGCAAGGGAACGTTCACACAGCCTCCTTCAATACCTTGAGCAATGACACTCTCACCAGTAGATGTGCTTACACTCAATGGCAATACACCTTCTAAAAGTAAGGACTGAGTAGCTCCAGTGTCTCTTAATATCTTAATGGGGACCTGACTGGAACTACTTTCCAAAGATACAAAACCCTCAGACACAAAAGGTTTGAACTCTTCCCTAATAATCTCAGACTTGTCTAAACCAATACTAGACTCTGCTCTATTGGGATTTGAACGCCAGTTAGACTTGCTAGACACAAAGGCGTTGGGCATTGCCTCCTTTTCTCTTCTCTTCTTTAAGAGCCAACAGTCAGACATAACATGCCCAGGTTTCTTACAATAGTGGCAAACAGGAGCAAAGGATCTGGGTTTCCTATCCTTACTCATAGTCTGATTTGAAGTTTGACCCTTATCTGAACTCTTTTCTGGAGCTACATTTTCAGATTTCTTTCCTATTTCTGGATAAGACTTTTTAGCAGGACCAAAGGACTTATTCTTGTTGAAAGTGGACTTGTGAGTTAGCGCATAGTCATCAGCATAAGCTGCTGCTTTTGCCAAATTTTCAACTTTCTGTTCATCTCGATAGGTTTTAATGTCATCACGAACACACCTTTTGAACTCTTCAATCAAAATAACTTGCCTAAGTTTTTCAAAGTCTGTACCTACTTCCCTAGAATTACACCATCTGTCAAAGTACACTTCTTTCTCATGGGCAAATTCAACATGAGTTTGACTTTCTTGTTTAGGATAATTTCTGAATTTTTGACGATATGCTTCTGGTACCAACTCATATGCTTTCAAAATAGCATTTTTGACAGAGTTATAGTCCACACATTCAGAAATTGGCAAAGCCGTGTATGCCTCCTGGGCCTTTCCCTTCAAAACACTTTGCAGCAATAAAGGCCACTGGTCTATAGGCCATTTCAAATTTTGAGCTACTCTTTCAAAGTGTTGAAAGTACTTCTGATTCATTGAAAGGTGGTACCAGTCGCACATTTTTACCCAAATCAAATTTGGTAGCAATGGACTCTTCATGGGCAATTCGACGAGCATTTAATTCTAAAGCTTTCATTTCTCTTTCATGTTTAAGCTCAAGTTCTTTTTCATATTTTTGAGCTTCAAGCTCTTCTTTTCGAGCCTCAAGCTCTTCTTTTCTTTGTCGAGCTTCAAGCTCTTCTTTTCGCTGTTGAGCTTCAAGCTCTTCTTTTCTTTGTCGAGCTTCAAGCTCTTCTTTTCGCTGTTGAGCTTCAAGCTCTTCTTTTCGTTGTTGAGCTTCAAGCTCTCTATCTCTAGCTTCAAATTCTCTAAGTTTTAGCTCTCTTTCAATTTCTAATTGCCTGATCTCATATTGCCCAGAAGGTTCCATTGGTAGAGGCTTATACACTTCTAAACAACTATCAGGTAAAACATCTTCATCAACTAACTGTTCAACAATAAGCCTTTTAAGTTCATGTTTACGTGTTGACCTTTTTACCTCTAACTGTAACTCTTGCGCTATCTGCATTAACATATCTTTTTTAAAAGTTTCTAGAACTTCCATAGATGGTGATTGTACAAACTCTTTAGCACTAGCCATTTTGAGCACTGTTGACTGTAACCAATTACTAAATAAAATGGATTTTCAAAATGTTAATTGAGCAGTTGATCAAATGGTTGTAATCAAATGGTTGGATCCCGGACGAGCCCCCAATTTTCCTGTTACGGTCACGGGCAAGCACGGTAGCAATTACCGGTTGTCTTTAAGTTGTAACAGAAAAAGCAAAAAGTTAAACTTAACAAATTTATTTAATAGTCAACAATAATGATTACAGTCAACTGGTATGCTCTTAACCAAACACACTAATACAATAATAAGATCTAGCTGACCTGACCACAGAGATTATGAGTTAAGTTTATCTGCCGTATCCAGCAATCTGTTCCGTAATCCGTCCTGTAGTATATTCTATGGTCTATCCAATGTCCTGTGGTCTGTCCTGTGATCTGTCCAATGTTCACTCACACACGGATATCTATATCTTGTGACCTGTCTCACACTCAACAACACAAAAGGTTCTTGTCCTGCTATTCTTTATATATCCAGTCACACAGAATGTCTGTCTGGAGATATTTAGAGAGTTAACACAACTGTACTGTCTGCTCCAAGATGTGGACAATGTCCAAAATGCAGTAAATTCACTCTCTGCTATATGAATGTACAATATCCAAAATATCCAAAGTACAATAAATCTACCCAGACAATGTATTCAGTTCACTCCAGTGAAAGTTCACAGTAATATAAGCATATATTATATTCCAAAACACAATAGCTCTCCTTATAGCCAGCGAATACAAAGTTTTTTTGTGGTCAGATGTACATTCCTTATATACATTCACAGATTCCTCTGGAATTGTACAGAACCAACTCAAAAGAAGATCGAGCCATCTAGGCCAAATGAGGAAGTTCTAGAAACTACTGGCAATTGGGTTTCCCCAAATCTAACATAACCACTGAGGGGTGGATTTCCCCCAGTCTGTGAACAGATCAATAAACACTAAAACACAAAAATCAATAACTCCCTTACTTTAAATGTCAACACACAAAAAGAACCAACAACACAATTATCTTTTATGACAATGTATAAACATAAAGCTTAAATTAAACAATGCACTAATATGGTGCCTAATATATGTAATATACAATGTACTAATATAGTGTCCAATATATGTAACAAGATCTAAGTTTCCATTGTGATTGAAAGGAAAAGAAAATATAATTGTTTTACACCTGTGAAAAATTTCTTGTGACAAAGAACATAAATATAAATATCATTCATGTGCAGCTACCATTATATTACTGATATGCAAATTATTTATGTATACAATGATAGAATAACAAGAGCCACGTACAGACTTCGCAAAATTTTTGCAAAGTGTATTACTCATTCTATATAAGTTTTATAGAAACGAAACTAAAAAAATGCTCCAGAATCAAGGATATTGACCCGATCATGCCCAAATTTGTTTTTTTTCCCAGTTCTTTCTCGTAAGAGTTGTGATGTTCCCTAAAAATTACATTACTGTTCGGGCAGCAACAAGCTAACAGAATGAGTAATATACTTTGCAAAAATAAAAAAATTACATATTTTAAGCGACACATAGAGCATCTATGCTTTAGGCCTGAGTTAAAAGAAAATAAGCAGTGTAAGATAAATGAAAAGTGGCCGCAGCTGTCTGGTTATAATGGGATTACAAACATATGCAACAAAGTCATATTGTAGCCTTTCATAGTCTCTGTTAGAGATATCTTCTTGTCCTATAATCACACTTTTCCGGCCTAACTTCTCTGGTGTAATTCTAACTAAGTTGAACATCGGGGATGAAGTAGTTTTAAAAGTCAATACGCTGAATGACAGTGTCCAAAGGAGAAATATAATTTTCATAGTGCAGTGTAATGTAAATGTAAAACAGTGCAGTAGTAACACATCACTAAAGTGCCAGGGCATTCTAGAAAAATAACCTTTGTCAGTCCAAAAGACCTGTGCAATGATAATTTTAAAGAATATAACATTACTGGGGAAATTTTTGTTACAGATCTGAAAAAGAGTTTAAAAAGAAATCATATATTTATATAATATGATGTGACACTTTAGGATTTGGCGACACATTTGTAAAAAGAGTGCAGGGGGGG
Organism: Sabellastarte sp. h YS-2021; assembly: GCA_964017235.1. NCBI lineage: Eukaryota > Metazoa > Annelida > Polychaeta > Sabellida > Sabellidae > Sabellastarte > Sabellastarte sp. h YS-2021. Next base: position 46,307,259 of record OZ024929.1, read on the forward strand.
GGGGCTCGGTGGTGTAGCGGTCAGAGTGCTCACTTTCAACCTCTGAGTTGCCGGTATGAATCTCGGCCCAGGCACTTCATGTTGGAAAGTTGATAGTTACTTGCCGATGCCCAGTGGTTGGATGTGCAAAATCTTGACCAACTAGTATGCACTGGTTCCTCCACCCGTAAACCACCCATTACAATATAACTCTAGCTATTGAACATGATGTAAAACAAAAAATAAATCTAAATCTAAGAAGGGTACATTGGAGCGTCTTCTGAGAAAAGTGAGAATTGGGCATTTCTAGCTTAAAAAGCTGTTGCTCCGCATTTGCTTGTAAAGTTTTGAAAATAAGATTTAGTATTTATACGATTTATATATTATAAATCAAATGAATATTTCAATGCAAACAAGTAGTACCCGCCGGGACACAAATCCTCTCCCATGGATCTGGAACCGGATATTGGCAAAAATCCACACCCATGTTCATATTGTTTAAAGTGCACAATAAAATAATACTTTAAATTATAGTAATTTGACCTCTACTATATCCAGTGGTAAAGTATTGAGCTTTAGCATTATCCATGTTCTTTTAAGAGTTTAAACAGCATCTCTGTTAACTCTTACCTCAAGACCAAACCAGTAGTGATACAGTCACAACACCGCACTATTTTACAAGGCCTGAAGGACTGCTCACACAATTCCGTGCAGTTATAATAAGTCATATTTTAATTTTGCTCCACGAGCTGCCCCGTAAATGGAACTTGCTTCCTAGTAGTGTTTTGAAGCAAGCCACCCCATAAAGGGATACTGCCTCCTCTTTGGCCCTTCTTGCTGGTAGAGTTTAGTTTGTTGTATGTGAGCTCATCAGAAGGTTTTTCAAATATTTTTAAGCCCCCCCATAAGCTGGAAATGTGGTCCATGTTGTGGTGATCGCGTCCTATTAGGTGTTTTATCAAGAACTGAGTTACATTAATCCGATTTATGTATTTGGATTTAATGTGGCTTTCAGCAGGTAGTTGTAGGGTGGAAGAAACCAGTACATACTAAGTGGTCAAGATTCTGTACTGTAAACTGCCGGATACTAGTAAGCAACTACCAACGTTCCCACATGGTGTCAAGTCAAGGGTTCAAACCTCCAACATCAGAATTGAGAGACGAGTGTGTTAGGCACTACACCACCAAGCTCCCTTTGAGCTGATATAGCAAACGTTGATATATATTTTATTTGGGGTTAAACGTCGCTTTCAACACTGTATAAGTTATATAACGACAGGTAGTTTTATGGACAGAGGAAACCAGTACATACAGTTGGTCAACTTTCTGTACTGTAAACTGCCGATCACTGGTAAGAAACTACCATCTTTCCCACATAGGGTTTTGGGTTTGAACCACCAACCTCGGAGGTGGAGGAGAGTGTGTTACCACTGTGCCACCATGGTCCCCCAAACATTGATATGGACATTATTGTATATGCTACACAGTGACTCAGAGTACAAATAATTTTATTGCTTTGGTTTTAATGTCACTTTCAATTATAATTCTAACTGAACTTTTATGGTGCTTAATCTATATCCTGAAGAGAGATTAGGACCATAGACAGAATGCTACATAAGAAAAATTGTAATCTATGGTGGGTGTTGCTTTTGCAAAGAGATAAGATTTCAACTTCTTTCTAAAGGTAGAAAGAGACTTGGGGGAGCAAACATCATCAGGCAGAGCCTTCCAAATATTTTGGATAATCATAAGCTGTGTTCAAACTGTGTTAGTAGATATATGTATTGATGGAACAAACTGTAAAGCCTCAAGCACAAACTCATCTGCTTGACTTCGACAAGTACTACACTGACTGTGTCTTGGTTTACGAAAAGCTCAAAAAAATTTTGATAACCATTATGGACGATTTTAATAAAACCACAACACAATGTATGTGTCTGCCACACAGGGAAAAACAGTTCATACTGATTGGTCAAGATATTGCATTGAAAACCAGAGGGTACGGACAGGCATCGGACTAACTTTGCTACTCTGGAGCCAGCTTGGAATCACACTCTGGATGTGAAAGTTTGCAATGTGATAGCAACAGCACAAATGTGTCCCCCCTCTCTTATAGAACAAAGAACGGAGTCTTTTTAGAAGATTTAGTGCTCTTTAAACACTGCAGTATGTGAGATATATAAAATAGATAACCCGCAGCACAAAGTAGACATTATTTACTGGAGGTTAACAGGAAATTTAAAACCCAATTTAATGACCATACATGAAAAAGGACTTGGGAAGACTATCCTTTTGATTAGATGATGCTATACACGTGCAATTCACTGGCATTTCTTGACTACTCTGAAATCGACCTCTGGTACTAAGATTACTCTGGGGAACACTAAGAATTGCCATTACTTTCTTCACAACACATTTATCTGGGTTGAGATGACTACAGCTAAGGGTGTAATAATGGAAATTGTTCTTAAATGGATTACTAATCATTTAGGATCCTATATAAGAACATTAGACTCTATGGATGCAGTAACAGACGATTAATACTGAATTATTTATTAGAATTATTCAAAGAAAATTCTAGTTAAATAAAGAAATGATTCAATGACAACATAAATAAAAGTACATTATTTATGATTATGTTTCAACTATAAATACATCCTCAGATGTAGTGCGTCTAATATTTTAGGGATGATGTAACCAGACATTGTCACCTTGACTGGAAGTACTTGGTAGTTCCACATTTATACTCTTCATAAATTAGCCAAATATTTTGGCTACTGTTCTACTTGACAGTATAGATAATTCCACCTGCATTGCCTTTTTCAAAAACAAGCTTAAAACTTTAAACTAATGCAAAAAGTCTATTTGTCTGAGTTGGGCATTAACAACATTATGATAAAGGCCCTTTAAGAACCTTACTTAGTTTCAAAACGGCTAGGCCATTTCAAAACCTAACTGATCAGAGTGATTTAAGCTATGATCTTCAATAGAGCATTTGACCTAAAAGGATTTCTTAAGTAGGGAATTAGTGACTTCAGCAGCTACAATTGTGCATGTTGTTTTAATATATTGATTAGTTTGTGATTGGTCAATGACCAGACAATAACAGAAATTAATATATAATGGCCAATTAGCGCTCCATTATGTAAATTTAATGGCCTGAGGCCCTGAAAGGGCCGAAGGGTAATTAAGTTTACAAAATGGAAGTGCCACGAGGCAATTATCTATTATAAAACCCTTTAAATTAAAACCAATTTATTAATTCAATAATTTAACACCTTGTACCAAATGATCAACCTAGACAATCTTTGCAATGTTTCCTTTGGTGTGCATACCATATGGGGCTTTCACTAAATTAGTTCTATAGTTGTTTTCTTTATTTCAATACACAATCAACATTGTTTCACCATGTGTACCACTGGTTTTTCCTTATGGGAAAATATAATTTTTGAAAAAGCTTGAAAAGTTTTAATATAATCTAACTGCCACAAAATTTAACCAAGGATAATGATAATCAATAAAATATGGATCTGTGACTTACAGAAAGCACTTTCCAGAAAAAAATTAGACTGCTTATATAACAATGCTGTGGATAATTTGTTGTGGTGAGTGTTTCATATTACTTTATTAATTTGTGCTTATTGTAACACAGTAAGCTATTATTGTTGTGTTTCAGGCATTGAAACTACTAGAAACTGGAAAATTACTTACTTGTTTACTTTGTGTTGAAGTTTTTGGGTTTCTCAAGATTTTTATTTTATGTGCTTCTTTGTCTCTTAATTTGGAATCAAGAAAAAATGCCTCCTAGAAAATTGTCTCCTGGAAAAAAAGCCTCATAGAAAGAATGCCTACTCCACATTTTGTATTTCAGTAATACCTCCTATGAAAATTAATCCACAACATTAAGAACAAAATTGATTTCACCACAAACAGTGTATTATTTTAAAAGTATATAACAAACTGTAATAAGATAAATTAAAATCTTTGTTTTGAACTTAAAAACATTGGAAATTTATATCAAATTTAAACCCAGCAGTAATGCATTTCAGTACTACATTTTTGCACTGACTTGAGTAAATTTGGAGCCTCTAAAGACACTCCTTTTAATATAGTATGCTGGGTTAGATTTTTACAATGAGTTTGTTTGAAAGTTAGCTGCTCCTTTGATTAAGTTCACAGAAGATTATTGTAAAGTCAGATTGTAAGGAAATGTAAAGAATTAAAAAATATCCAACTTTACATATTAAATTGCTTGTTTTGTATTTGTCTGGAAGTATATTTTCATGGTAGCATTTTTCCATGAGGTATTTTTCTGTGAATGCTGAATGTCATTCAGAATTGAAAAAACTTTGTAAATGTACCCACTGAACTAATTAATATGAAAGAAGTTGTGAAAACATTTCAATATTGAATGCATTGTGCTGAGGATGACTGGCAAATACCAAGTACCCTTTTGTTCTTGGCAGACTGCCCATTGAACTAAACCACAAACCACTGTTAGAAAATAATGTAGTGTTAGCTCTCCATTATGCAAAAGTAATGGAGAGTTGAGACAATGGAAGGGTCGCCCGTCTGGATTTTATATCAAATTAATTTATACTTAGCAAAACAATCCACATAAAAGGGAACGGTTTCCCCCTGACCCTGTATTAGTTATTCATTTGATGGTGACTTGTTAATGATTCTTTATGTAATCACTTGATTGGATTTCCCCTGTCATTAAAGAAAAGTCCTTCAATTATAACAAATTACAAACTGTGTAGGATTAAGAGTGTTTTAACACATCTTCAACTGCATAACTTTTTAAAGCTGGGCATAAAAATGCATTATAAAGATCATAAAAGGTATACTAGTATTTATATATTAGTGCCACTACAAATTTATAATAATTGACATTATATATTTTTAAATCAGTATTGAAAACACTGGTTGTTAAATTCAAGTGAGATAGTTTCAAAATGGTCAAGCAGATTTCTTTGGCCGTTTTGAAACGGTCAATGGTTTCAAACAGCAAGTAACACTTCTTCTTACAATGACCAAACTTTCTTAATTATGGTCCAACATTTTTATGTTTTTTCACTATTTTTAAAGGACTTTCATGTAAGATTATATCAGCTCAGGGTGGTGTGTATTGGCCTTAAGATGGTAATAATATATTTATCATTCGATTTTTATTTTTGTATTTATGCTCCACATTTCATCAGTTAAGAAATTCAATTATATCAGGCAGATTAGTCAGAACCAATGTCTTGGAGGAAATTTTTAAACTTTATTAAAAGGGGAAAAGATGATGAAATTACTCGTTGTTTGTGCTTGTTCTAAATTGGATTGCATTAGGTAAACATATCCACATTTATTAAACAGTGTAATAGCTCCATCAATAATTCATAAATTTATGGAAATAATGTCTAAATTAAGCCAATATATAAATTCTGTATGCATGACATGGCAAGAAAGGAGACACTATTTTTTTTTATTTATTTGGGGTTTTACTTCGCTTTCAACAAATGTAAAGGTCATATCACGACGGGTAGTTGGGACGGCACAGGAAACCAGTAAACTGTAAACTGCCGACCCACGGCAAGCAACTACCAGCTTTCCCACATGAGATCAGGCCGGGAACTGAACTCCAATCTCAGAGCTGGGAGGCAAGAGCATTACCACTATGACACTGTGGCCCCGAAAGGAGACACTAAGTGTATACTTAAAGTATCCCTAGTGCATGTACACGTTACAATAATGAAATACAGACAAAGTATATATACAAATCTATATACAAAAGTTTTCTCTGTTTTCATTCTGTTCAATGTTATTGTATATTTAGAGTGACATTAAGCCCATCTTGGGCTAGATGTTCATGGTACTTTTTATTTATATGTTGCATTTACTTGTAAAAATACATGTCACTACAATGAATTAACTAAAACAAATTTACTAGCTGACTGACTGACTAACTATTGCCATTCTTTATGTTTTGCAGATGCATCAGATCTGCTCAGGTCGGCCCAGCTGTGTTGGACGTGTACCATACAGGGACTTTCAAAATAAGCTAACCTGTTTGGACGAGAGATTAGGTTTCACAACTGTTTTGTACAAATGTGTTGAAGGTAAGCCTACGGAAGAGTAGTTAGAACAAAGTGTAATATCACAAAAATTGTAAACGTAAAATTTAAAGGCAAATTTACCAAAGTGATAATCATAAGACAAAAATTTCAACCATGACCCTAATACTCTTCAGTTGCATTGGATTGTTTTTATATTAAGGTGACCAGAAGACATAAATTTCATTTATGACCTTAATGCCCTTTTAGTAACAGAATTGGTTTTCATATTCAACACAGTAACCTCTTTACTGCAGAACTCAAAGTGCTATATGATAAATCCCAACTGTACAAGTACAGCCCAAAGGTTCCAGTGACTGACATACCCCTAACTGAAAGACTGGGTCTCAGTGATGACAATTTTTTATGGCCCAGAGGTTCTTTAGCCTGCCACTTGGGATATGATGCAATGAAAACAGAGAGTCAAGCAATAGTCATAATGTTCATGCAAGCCCTTTTGTATCAATCTGTACCTGGGAATGAACCCAAGTCCTCTGTGTTCCTCAGTGAATGAGATACCCACTAGGATACAGTGACAGTGAGGACCATTCTGTAAACATTCTGTCTACAATTAAACAGATCTCTGTACATGTATCTTGTATTTGTTTCTTTTTTTCTGGTACAAATGAATGTTTTTATTTTTTCTATTCTTAATATTTTAATTTTGCATACAAAGAATGTAATACCATAAGATTTAGTTGTCATATCAAATATAAGCATTTACATAGAATGCAAATGATGGACAACAAAAATTCAAAGTTTGCTGTTCTAAAACTGAATATGATATTGGGAATACTTCTGTAAGATAATTTCTTTTTCATTTTTGTATGTAAATCGTTATATTCCATGCAATTCCCTCCTGCATTTTACATAGCTTAAAGCAGAAATTCAGATATCAGTGTATGATATATAAAAATTAACCTCCACCAGAAGGTTATGTTTAAGGGTTTGTCTGTTTGTTTGTCTGTGTTCACAATAACCCCAAACGTGATGAACAGATCTTATTGATTTTTTGTTTATATAGCTAAGCCTTGAACAAAGAAAGAAGTGATGAAATGTTGGAAAAAGATCCAGATCATATTCTGGATACAAACCAAAAAAATCCCGAATTTTCAAAGGGGTCTCGATTTTATGTATTTTCAATGACTTTGGCTTTCTGGTTGATATTACTCCAAAAGTAATGAAAGGATCATCATGACATTTTTATGTGGGTACAAATCCCAAGGTTTCGGGAACACCCCTCCCCCCATAGAGGTTTGCACTGTATGAATGCTTTCTAGTACCTGATATATGTCACTACATGTGTTTCCTTTGGCTGTGTTTTTATTTAGTTACACTGGCCTCCCACCCCAGAGGGCATGGCTTTGAATCTATAACTGGTTTGTTAATTTTTTTTCCATGTACACAAATCCACTCAGTTCAATTATTCAATCTCATAGGGGTATCAAACACCACTTTTATGCAGACGACACTCAGTTATACATTACTCTTTCACCATCAAATTTCAGTCAGTCAATGACAGCTCTAACGGACTGCCTAAATGATATACAAAATTTCATGGCTGCATATAAACTCAAATTAAACCCAGACAAAACAGAATTCATCTTTATTGGTTCAAAATACAGTCGTAAACAACTTCATTCACTTTTTCCCACTGATATTCTTGGGAATAAAGTGGCACCTGCCTCAAATGTCAAAAACCTAGGAGTGGTGTTCGACCCCAACCTGACCCTCACAGATCACATTTCCCAAGTCATTAAGTCTACTCGGTTCCATATAAGAGATTTATATAGGATTCGTCATCTCCTTGACCTTAACACAGCAATACTCCTTGCAAATGCTCTCATCAGTAGCCGAATTGACTACTGTAATTCCCTCTTGCCTCACTCACTCTTTCTGAGCTGAAGAGGTTGCAGGGTGTTCAGAACTCCCTCTGTCGAGTAGTCACTAGATCCTCGAGGTACACTCATGCAACTCCAAATCTGGAAAAACTACATTGGCTACCAGTCAAATACAGGGTTCTTTTCAAAATTGAGTTGATCACATATAAGGTCCTTAAGTATGGTCAACCTGTGTACCTCAAGGATAAACTTCATCCATATACCTCATCAAGGAACACCAGACGTAGCAGTCCAAAATACAAATTCCTTCAAGTTCCTTCTTTTGACTCTAAAATACATAAGTCTCATAAGTATCTTACCAAATCTTTCAGCCATCATGCACCTGTTTTCTGGAATTCACTTCCTGTCCATGTAAGAACCAGTCCATCTGTCACATCCTTCAGAAAGCACCTGAAAACCCACCTTTTCAAATCTGCTTTTCCGACCTAGCTTTCTTCCCCACGTTCACTCCCACAACCATCGGAATACAGACCTGGACACGTCCCCCACTATGACTCGGATATTTATATATGATTAGTTAGCACACTGAGTTCCCCTTCGGGGAAGATATTGCGCCTGCAAAGCAGTAGATTTAGATTTAGATTAAGTACGGCAATTGGTAATGGCTTAATTTTCCCTGTGATTTACACCCAGTTAACATTAAAAACGTTTCAAAATGGTTTAAACATTTAAAAAAATATTTGAAACTCTATTTAAACCCTATCTTTCGGGTTACTAAACGTTTTCAAGTAAATGTTTATACTGTAATGTTTAAAAAAACATTTTATAAACATTCTCTATACAAACGTTTTGGCTAAAACATTGATTAAACCTTTGTAAAATGACATAAGAAACTATAGCTTTCACTGGAGACAGTTTTAAACATTAATACAATACTTAAAGAAATGAAGGTTATGCTGGAAATGTTCTTTAAACATTCATTATGAAATAATGTATACATAAAACATTTAAACAACATTTGTTGACAATGTTTTTAAATTTTTGCTCTGAAAATGTTTTGCAAATGTTAAATAGCAACTGGTTTCATATCCACCATTTTAAAACGTTTTGAAATGTTTTCTGTGAAATGTTTTGAAAACATTCTATCACCAATATCTTTAGAATGCTTAGTATACCTTTAACTTCAAACATTTGCAAACAAAGATGGTGGTGAGCAATAATAGGGAATTATAGACGACTTGGTCGAAAATTGTCCCACATGCAAAGCCTAAAAGTAAGAATTGAATGGGGGCACAATTTGTTAGGCCACTATCTTACAATATTAGACATAAAATAACATTTTCATGTGTGAGCAACCTAAAACATATTGAATTTAACCTCTGGCCCGAATTATTGTGGATATTCTTAACAAGCAATGCGAAATTAATATGTTTGAGACATTTTTATGTTCATTTGTAACATTTGTCTAACATTTGTCATTAAACGTTTAATAAACGGTATACATAAAACATTTTTAAAACATTCTATTACAAATGGGTTTTGTACCCATCATTTTTTAACCTTTGCCAAACGTTTCCTTTCAAATGTTTACAAAACTCAAAAATTGTTTACTGGACAGTATAACCTCTTAACCAAATTATACTGGTATGTGTTATTACAATCAGCTATATTCCCGCTATAATAGAGAGGTCCTCAATGGCCTAGTAGTTAGCAAGTTTGGCATCTAATCACAGACAGTCACCTCTGTGTGGGTTTGACTCCCACAAGTGGCAATGCTGTGGACCTGTCGCAGTATGACCCTGGCTGTTGAACGGGAAGTAAAACGCCAACTTTGAACTTTGTTCTGCGTTTTTTTAAGTAAATAAGATGTTCAAAAAAGACAGACCATCCAATGTACCTTATGATAAAGGGAATATATAATAACACATGATATGTTAACTGAAGTAAACATGTATTCAAAAAAGTTTTATGTCCTGTTTAACAGCCAGGATCATATTAGGAAAAAGTTCACAGCATTTGCTGCTTGTGGGAGTCAAACAACACATAGGTGACAGCCAGTAATCTGATGGTCCAACTTCCTGTCCCATTCACCCACTATAAGGACTTAAACTTATTCACAATTGACATTTAAAAATACATTGACACAACCTTGTAAGTTCAAGTACGGGCGAGTTATAGGTACTGTTTTGATTTTTGGACCATTTTTAAATTCTTGTCTTTCATAAACACCACAAATAATTTGACATATGACTAACTAGAAATAGCTTGTAGAATGCTAAACTCCACAGGGGGGTGGGGGGATTCCGCTAAAATCCGAATTATTGTGTATCCAGAATATGATCTGGATATTTTCTTCCAAAATATAATCAATTCATTGGTCAGGCCCTACATGTAGACCATGTAGATCCGCCCATTGCTATTTGAGTTATCACGAGACACAGACAAACAAACACACCTAAGACATAACCAATTGTTTTATCTTTTTATCGAATGATTTATCTTTTCTAGTGGTGCCTACTGGGAGAAACCCATGCCAACGTCATAAACCAATCACAATAAAGGACACAGAAGGATACATTAGTAGCTTGATGTTACAAGGTCAACAACCTTCGCCCAGCAACTGCACATTTGAAATCAGTGCGCCGAGAGGGCAAACAGTCTTACTAACATATTTGAATTTCCAATTGGCTAAAACTTCAAGAAGAAAGTCGTCCAATTGTGATGTTTACACAGAGGACTATTCTAGAAGGTCCCCATTTTGCGAGGTTCATTACAACAAGAATGTGTTTCATTCAAAAGGGAATCACATTTACATTGACCTGAAACAGCCAAGCAATAATGAGGTTCATTACTTCATAATCAAATATGAAGGTGAGTGTACCATTGGAGAAAAAGGAAAATTTATCTTTATAGTGTTTTAGGAGATTTGTTTCAAAGTAATTTGCAATCACAATAAAAGAGCAATTAAGTGGAGAGACCGTCAAAGGACGTTGAGATAAATTTTGGTATAATTTATTCTTCAGTTTTATGGCTGAAGTACCACGGTGGCAGAGTGGTAACACTCTCGCCTCCCACCTCTGAGGCCTGGGGTCGATCCCCGTGACGGCCTCAAGTGGGAAAGCTGGTAGTTGCTTGCCGTTGGTCGGCAGTTTACAGTACAGAACCCTAACGAACTATATGTACTGGTTTCCTCTGCCCTTCCAACTACCCGTCGTGATATGACCTGTACAGTGTTGAAAGCGACGTAAAACCCCAAATAAATAAATAAATAAATATGGCTGAAGTAGAAAACTATCCATTGGTGAAATCAATTACAGTGAATTTCTTTTTTTAAATGTAATAGTGAATTATTATTATTATTATAATCAGTGAAGTTTTCTTCTAGTTAAAATTTCTACTTGTACATTACATGAGAAGCTTATTCAAATAAAAAAGAACAGTTAGTGCAAAGGTATTTTTATCAATGTTATCTTTTCCCCGAATCCCCCAACCTAGAAAATGCAACAGGGGATTTATTATTTTTTACATCAACTAGTAAATTAATGTGACTACCAACATAATGTGCTGACATGAATAATGCACGCTAATAATCACAACTAACTTTGACCTTGAAAACTATACAATAAGCCCTTTTATTGTGCCTTGCAGCTGTGGGTTGTAAAGATCCTAACATCCCATCAAACACGTGGTTTCAACGAGAAGAAGCTGGTGTGATGGTTAAATGTAACCATACCAACCAGAGATGGCATCTTGTCTGCAGAGACAATAAGTGGGTTGGAAGCATGGATAACTGTACAAGTTAGTAATTTGTTATACTTTATATTCCATGATTACTTATGTTATTTTGTGTCCAGTAGCTCATTGATTGTGTAATCATGTTAACCATAGAGGAACATTTGATCTGTAATCATTAGTATAAGCTCTCAAGTTACTGGCATTCCCCTACCTGAAAGACAGAGGCTCAAGGATGACCATTTATCAACATCGTTGAGGTTGTCTAGCCTGCCACTCTGCCACTGGCGATAGGTCCCAACAACAGAGGACCACCATTTTAAGTGGTCATCCTAGCCACAATGTACCTGCCTGGGTTTTGACCCACCTCACCTTGTGTTTCTAGGCAAGTGTGTTACCCGCTAGGCCACAGTGGCAGTATCATTACCTTTGGTTCCTGTGAACCGATATTTGCAAATAGTTTTTGATTCTTGGCTTTCTGTTTTTGACAGTAGATCTCTTTTTACTCTCTCGAATAAACTGATATCTGTGGTGTTTCCTCTGACATCCTTCACGAAAGGGGTTTAAAATGTATTAATTCTGCAGAGCTTTTCATGGGCTCTCTGGTTTATCTTATTTGTGACTAATGTACACCTAATGCCACTTTGAATTATGATGATAAATGTGTCTGGACCCTCAGATTCTGCTAGAACAGTGATTAAGCTCTATAAAAGTGCAATTAGATTACGTCTAATCTTTAGGTGTTAATTTATACAACTGTTTAATTGTCAATTTCAGTCATTAAAGACAATAATTTGTAAAAAGTAAACGTTAACTACGTCATAGGGGTTGATATGTTACAATGTAAATTCATTATTTTATGTTTATTGATCTTTTCTTTGTTTTCTTTAAACCTAGGTGGCCCAAGTGATAAAAATGGGATTGTACAGAAAAGAGATATGTTTCCATTCAGTAAGTTCAATATTAATTACACTTATTGTTAAAAACAAACTAATATATGTGTATTATGAGAACTTATGTGCAAAGATGGGGCTTTATATTCAAATAATGGAAGGTTATTGTGTATTCTTCACATTGCTACAGAGTAATTAAACCAAATTAACCTCAAAACACTTTTATGAGCCATTGTGTCAAAATGTGTATTCCAAGATTTATAGGCCTTCAGTAACTGATATCACAGGAGGGCTTAGCCCAGACTTATACTTGTAGATAAGACTTTGGTCTCAGACTTTAGCTAAGTCTGCGGTGTTGAAGTTAGCCGATTTCAGAAAGCAAGTAAATCTAAGTTTTGGTAAAGTCTCAGGCTTAAAGCTAAGTTCACCTGGGAGTTGGCGTAAGTTTTTGTTTGGGTTTAAGTGTTACATTGCAAAAACATATTTTTTTCCGAAGATAAAATTTGTCAAACAAAGGATATATGTCACCAGTAGTATATTTTTGAGTAGAAATAAAGGGACACATGGCACTTGAAACCATTGTGGTTGTTTGATAAATCAGTCAAACCTTGGTCTTAGTTAGTCTGGTTCCCGTACCACTACTCTTTGCAAAAACAAGTCCAGTATTGGCTACCATCTTTATTTATTAGTGTTTGTGGTTACACTCGGCAATAAAAAGGACAAAAGGTAAAAAAAATGATTTTTACCCAACTAATATGGTGCACACTTTAAGTTTAATATTGTGTCTCCATTTATATGTTTGATGTTTTTAGATGGTAATTTAATAAAATTATCCTTAAATATGAAATGTGCATTCGTTTATTATCGCTCACTAAATAAGCTTTTTCTTCTTAAATATATCACCAAACCAAATATTATTCCATTTCTTTATAAATGTTTTATAATTCCTATTGTTCGTTATAAAAGTAGTTTAAATATATATATGGAATAGATATATCCAATTAAATTTATTGTACAAAATTACTGAGGTTCTTAATTTATGACCACAAGGCATTGTAGTTCAGACAGACTATCTGAAGGTCACTATTCCCCTTCTTTTTCTTAAAGTGGGCCAGTGTAACAGCTAGGTATTAGTTAAGTCCTCTTTGGTTCAATGACTTTGACTTTCTTGTTGATGTTACTCCAAAAGTAATAAGCAAATATCCTGAAATTTTTATGTGGGTATAGCCTGGCTAACTGAAGAAGTTTTTAACCCCTGGCTGGGGTTATAGCTGTCCCCTGCCACATCCGGGCGGCAGTGGTTGAAACGTTTGTGTGTCCCATAGCCTAAACCCATGGATGGATTTTCACCAAATTTTTATGATAGGTGTAGTCCAAGAGTTTTCGAACTGAATAGGTTTTGGAGAGTGTCTGCCAACAGCTGTTGTCATGGCAAAACTTTTAACTTTTGCCATGCTTTGCAGTTATGTTTAGCCCATAAGGATCTAGAATAAGTAATGGTGAGTATCCAACAACGGCTGTTGTCATGGCAATGATTTTAAGCTTTTGGGGTCTTAAACTTTGTGGGTGTTCTACAGCCTAAATCTAAATTTTCAGGATCTGTTTAAGCCAAGAGGATCTGGAGGTGATTAGGCTTCGAGGAAGCCATGGCAATGCTTTTAATCCTTTTCAGTCTTAAATTTTTTAATTAACAAAAGGAGCACTATTGAACTCATGTTATCAGAATTGCATTTATATGTGTATCAGTTGCAAGATAAACTTTTCTTCGTAATAGACTTCCCTCTTAAGTTACAGATTCCTTCCTGTTGTTCAAAGAAAACTGCTTATCTTAAACGAATACAATCTGTAGGTTTTTCACCTTCTTCAACCACATGTAAGTTCTTACATCTGATAGCATTATGTGGGTTCTGTATGCTTCTTCACTTTTGAAGTTCTTCTTAGATTTTCCTGAAGACACACCTGTTTAGGCTGGCATACCCCCCACCTTAGTTATACCCTGGCGGGCGCTTTTTAGATGTCGACCCATGCCTGTCTCTGGACTCTCCCTTCTTGGACATAAGCGCATTAGAGGATTGGTATCAATTTTGCGCTATATAAATCCTACTATTATTATTAATCTCAATCTTGTTGTCCATTTAGTTGTACCTGTGGGCTGGAGTTCCCGCCTTCCGGGGCTGGCTATTTTTACATTTTGGGAAAGGTGAAGATAATTTTCCTGAATCCTGAATATTTGTAAACTCCATGTTTGAGGTCTGTACTCTATAAGTGCATTCCAGTTGTATATGTGATATATGTTATCACTCCATAGAAGAAAAACTGTCTCATAAAAATGCTTTAATATTTGTTTTTTCTGTACACACGTCACCAAAGTCCAAAAACATTTTGTAAAATATCACTGAGGGAGGCTTACGTTATTTATGTCTGGTGTCTGTTTTGTCTGATTTGGTTTGCTTGGCATTATTTCAAACGTCTGTAGTCACTAGGACGATTAACCCTTGATCTTCTTGCATAATTAAACACATGGGGAATCATTTTTAATCCCTCCCAGAGACATCATGTGCTATGGTAAGCTAAGCTCTTGGCAAAATAAGTCCCATAAAGATCTATTTGTTCATCCATGTAGCACAATAAGTGTAAAACTCAACAAGTCTACTCAGAGAATACTTATCTCCGCCAAGGACCAAGACTTTCAATATTTCTTAAAAGTGTAATACAATAATCCATTAAAATTTCTTGGACACAGACGGTGATTTGGATCACCACCGAAATTTAACACATCTGTTCCTTTTGCCTTTGGCAACATTGTCTCAAAGTTCCATTTAACACTGACCATAACTTTCAAGTAATTTTGCAAACAAAGAGTATGGTGCCAAAAACATAATCATTCTGGCAGAAATGCATTTGAGATCCATATGTGGGTTCATATTCACTAGCATGTTCATTCTTATACTAATATTCCTCTTTCTCAGAATATTGTAAGGTCTATCCGACTTTTAAACTAGGGTCTCTACTATGACTGATCCCATTACAAAATAATCAGGAAACCCACAAGATTTTTTTTCGGGAATAAAAAGAATAAGGATCAATTGGACAACTAAACAGATTAACATCACAACTCGCTCCCCGATTGCTGTGACTTGTGAAAGTAGCTTGTTACAATAAATCCCATTGTACACTAGCACAGTGTGTTATGGCTAAATAAAATAGAAATAAAGGTAGTTCAGTTATGCAAGGTAAAGAAAATTTGCCCGCTTAGCATGCAGTAAAAAATATATTGTGCTGCACCGCGCCCCACCGTGTGTGTCGCATGTATGTGCACAGACATTAGGCCCCAACAGCCCTTGTGCATTAATTGTGGGACTGGAATGACTAATTCTCTCTTTGGGCAAGATTCAGAGATGACAAGACTAGGCATAATAGCCATATATCACACTGTAAAAATAGGTCATAACATCTAAAACATTAGTCTTAGTTGACTCAGGACAGAAAAAGATCGGTTGTAAGTTCTGGGGACAAAACTTTTCAGTGTTTTTCCAAACTATCATTTTTAATAACAATTTATCCATATGTGTAGTAATGGTATATTTACATAGTTGTGTACACTGTGAATTTGAGGTTAAACCACAATTTATCTGCTCTTAATATCCATGATAAGAAACAGAAAAAAAAAGAAAAATAATTCTAACAAAATTATGTAATAAGAACTGATGTATCTTATTTTGTTACTTAACTATGATAATATTTGAACAATAAAACGTTACACATGCTATTTTTACAAGAAAAGTAGATCATGCTTATTTTCTCTGTAACTCAATCACTGTCTACTGTGTTATGTAAGGCTGGTTCTCAAGTAATGCCACAAATCACATGAAGAAGATATCCTGTAACAGGAAGTGACATTAATACGGGAACCAATCTGAACCCTGGTTATACATCTTCCTTAATTTAGTAGATTGGTTGGACAAACCAATGTACAACATTGCTTGAAGTCCTCTTAAATTATATCCTGGATAGCCTCATAGAATGTGTCTGTTAGCAATTTCTTCAAAGCAAAAATAACAAGAATTTTGTGCAATGTTTACCATGTTTATCCACACAGTAAGAAAATAATGTATTTAGAAACGTCCAGTATCTATAAAAATCCTCTCTCTCTCTCTCTAGCTATAGTGCCAAAGGCCCATTGGACAATTACACTGGATAATCTTACTTTGCATACATTTTAGGACAAATATATTTTATTGTATATAACTATATGTGTTATACATTTATCTACATAGATATGACAAACAATATAAATTAATAATATAATAATTGTGATATATATTTCTTGTTTCATACCCAGAATTCCTCATGTTTTCAGTGAGGGATTTTGTTTGTTTGTTTTCTTTTTTTTTCGTAAAAAGTAATAGGAAGTGGAAATACATTATGCTTTATTACAAGGCATTAAGCAAGGATAAAATAGAGCTGAAACATGCTAACCCTCAAATCTTAATTGCCCACAAAAAAATTGTTACTTAACCAGGATTTCCATAATAACAGGGTCAAATTCATTGAAAAAAATTAATATCAGGCTAGCTTTTTCTAGCCATATAGCTTTTGTACAAATTTGATGAAGCGAGCTGGAATATTTCAAGATTTAGAGCACCTTTATGATTTTCAAACAATTAGTTATGGCGGCCATTTTGTTTTTTAAAATGAGGCTAAAATTTTGCAGAGACAGGTTTTCATAGCCATAAACATTCCCTGCAAATTTGGTGAAGATATCTTTATAAATGAATGAGATATTAAGGTTTATGCAAAAACGTGACGAATAGATGCACGCACGCAAGCACGTATGGAAGGCGTTTTATAATCTCCCAACCATGGCCTTCGACCGCAGGCGGAAGATAACTAGCCAGCAAGAACCTAATAAATACTTCTACCAGAGGAAGAATTTCACTAAAGGGGTGAACTGTATTATCTTTTTTCCCAACAATGAAACTGGCAAATTAATCAATCTACCAAAAACTGTAAAAAAGCTTTTAACAAATTGTTTCATTTCACATGATTCAAGTTCGCCACTAAACATTTTGTCAGCTTGGTAAAGAGTAGACTTACTTACAAATCCTTTTTAGGCTATGAATGAGTGCATTTTATAACAGTCTGGATTTTATTACACCCTCATTGGAAGCCTCCTTCTGGAGGGAAATGTTGTCAAAGAATCATAGTGTACTAAGGCAGGACCTAGTACTCTGGCTAAAAGGTAGACTTGCTCACAAGTCTTTACTTTGGGTTTTTGAGACAATGAATGGGTGCATTTTATAACAGTCTGGATTTTATTGCACACTATCAAATTTTGTCAAAGAATCATAGTGCACTAAGGAAGGGCTTTGTACTCATCTGGGTTAAAGGTGAATGAGATGGTTGTTGGTACAGAGGGCAACACAATCCCCTCCCACACCTGACATGATAGGTTCAAATATTTACCCTGACCTAAAGGGAAAGAGGTTGGCAATTTCTTGCCATATATGGAAATTATATGCTCAGTCTGATATGATTTAGCCGATGAAGTTTAGTGCTGATGTAGAACATCAATTGTATCTTTGTGGGTTCTTTTCATTCATTTCAGGCCTACTTATTGCTGTGCTAGTTGGAATCTTCATTGGCATTCTGCTGGGTGTTGCTCTGCTGTGTACTGCCTCTTGTGTACTTAAGTAAGTACTGAAGTACTGTAAATTAAATAAGTACTCTTGAGTAATTAGTGTGCCTCCAGTAAGATTTATTCTAACATGACACGGATGTGTCCACGAATCTGATTGGTCGAAAGCTATGGTAAAATCCCTATATACATCTTGGCTGTTCCGATAATAACTCTCTGCATGAATAATGGATGAAACAGCCTTCATAAAATCGTTTAATATCAGCAAATTTGCAATTATTAATAATGTTAAAATATTTTATCATGTTAGAATAGGAATAACACCCTCCAAACCATGGTATACGCAATAAACCCCTCAAGCTTCGCCATCCGGGTTTATAATCCCAAATCATGGTAAAATTCTGCGTAGACCATGGTTTGTCAGGTGTTATTCCTATAATTTCATATGCTCCAGCGGTTCGGAGCAACCTCCACCATTGAAAAATGTAAAGGGAGTACGCCAGTGAACCTAAACAGACACAGACTCAACAGTTTTACATCCTGCACTGGACAAGGTTCATCCAAAATTATAATAAATACTATTTCAAAACTTTTTATTATGTTCTAATGTTAAGGATCAGTTGTATAAATTTGGACCAGTTAAATGTTTAATTTTAATTCGGAAAAAAAAACTATGAAAATATTTCTATTAAGGATGAATACACATGTTTAAATCACTGAATCCAGAGAGTTCGTGTGTTATGCAAATTCCCCCCCCCCCCCCCCCCCCCCCCGACCCCCACCCCTAGCTTTTGAATGCCTACACATGAACACCCTGCTTATTTAAGGCTGGATCTGCCCCTGCATCTTGTCTTCTGACCAATGCACACATAGAAATACACTGAATCAAGGCAAATCTGGTTCTTCATAGTCCGGTTCCATAGTCATGACTTTCCCTCTTTTCACCCTGAGTTTGCAGTCAGGAGCGAAATTGTGGTGGTTGTACAAGTTATCTTTTTTCCTCATAACAGTCGCAAGTGAAATCACCTTGATCGTGGTTAGCTATCCGATTTTTTAAACATGTTTAAAATCCTTAGCAAGTAAGCACTTCTCTCCCAGATAGTCACAACCAATCTTTTTGGTTGTAAGTCACTTAGGACTTATCTTTTGGCTGCAAAAAAAGTCTCCAGGGTAGTGTACAAAGTTTATCAGAAAAGTTTCTATTTCCACCGAACTTGCAACTCAAAAATGTTACAGGTCCATAGTAAAAGTTTTGCAGTCCGTGTTTTTAGTGTAGGTTAAATCACCATTGAGCATCAAAAATGATCAAGTGGCAAGTGCTAAAGAATAAAGATTGAGGAAGTACAAGTCTTGTCAATTTATAAATAGTTTTCTTTAAGTACAGGACATCCAGACCTGTAACTCTAGATAGATACAAGGCTGCAAGGATAATTACCAGTCTTGGATAGGAGAGTAGGTGGTAATTTTGTACACTGTCAACCCCATCTTTAAGTAAAAAAAATTGTGAGAGCACAATGACACTAAAATCACCTGCTTTTTACCAACTCGTCAACACTTTAATACTTTATGGCAAATGTGGCACTCTCATGTGGGAGTTGGCACTTAGTTTACTACTGACATTATTTTTCAAAGTTGGAATTTTGTGTCAACAGTTGTCAGTCCATATGTAGTCAGGTGGTGGATTTAACAGATATAGAGGCCATGTAATTAAATGTCAAATTTTCAACTGGGGCCACTTCTTTGCAAAAGAAACCTTATAATCTTTATAGTAGCCTAACACATAACATTGTTATTTCTTCCATCAGACATAGAAGAAATTCCAAGAATTATTACACCACCTCAAACATATCACAAGGACCCAACCATTCATTCATGCTGCACGGTAAAGCCCATCCTTTTGACCACAACTATGAATGCACAACCACGCAGCAGCCATCCACACAACTTCCCTCTCAAGGTCTGATGGGATTCACAGCTACAATGGAAGAGGAGTGCAACCCTAACTGTCCTTACAACTCTATAACCAGGTCATCTGAGCAAAGAGGTAAATGCACTGGTAGGCAGCAGACTGGGGTACGGCTTTGGCAAGAAACCCCCTCTATTATCAGAGACTCCGAAGGAGATCTACTTCAGAGCCATTACTGGGACAATACTAGTACTACCTGTGTCTGCCCTGGAACCGAGGAAACACCTACAAGAAGTCAAGGTCAACGAAGTATTCATAACAGCCTCGATAAATCCAATGAGGATACACTCAATCAAATACCTTCTCTGAATCAACAAATCAGTGCTCTCAGATGAAATAAGTTTGCCTATGATGTGAGCATATGTGTGTAGCATTAAAAATATATGGTTGACAATACTGGCTTGGTTTGGTATTGAAGTTTGCATGGAAAACTTGTAATTAATGTTTATATATTGTAAATGCAGGTTTCCCAAACTGCTCTCAATGGATAAAACAGCTGTGATTGAGTGTACATTTTGTAGTTTATGTGTATAATTTGATAAATAAATTTTCCAAGTAATTTGTGATGTAATCAGATATCCTTTGTAATGTAATCCAATGTCTTTTGTAAATGTTATTAAGTGTGAAAGAGGACCTTTTATTTGTTCTTTTGATTCATTCCACTGTATAACCACAAATTAATGTAACATATATTAAGAATAACACAGAACACCTATTTTCCGTATTTTCAAGGGGAAGGTATTCATGGTCCCTATTCACCAACATTTTGGTCCTTAGAATACCCTTGGTCTAAAAGGTATCCCAGAAAATGGTCATTGACTTTTTAGAAGAATTTTAAAAATAGGAAA
Organism: Sabellastarte sp. h YS-2021; assembly: GCA_964017235.1. Taxonomy (NCBI): domain Eukaryota; kingdom Metazoa; phylum Annelida; class Polychaeta; order Sabellida; family Sabellidae; genus Sabellastarte; species Sabellastarte sp. h YS-2021. The sequence goes on from OZ024929.1 coordinate 46,328,257, forward strand.
AAAGTATTTATTTGGACAAAATCACTCTGTCTTGCACCATTTCCAAGATAAATGCATTTTAATGTTTTATGCAGAAATTTAAGATAGCCGTCAAAAATGGCAGAACATTTTTTTTTTTTTTGAAAGAGCTGGCAAATGTCTTTGAATATACCTTCCAGGCCAAAAGTTTGACTGCAATTGCTCTATCTCACAACATTTCTCAGATATTAAGTATTTGTCATTTTCATCATTAAAAAAAATTGTAATGTTTAGTGAATCGTTAATAAGTCAACCATTTTGTATCTGATCATTTCCAAAAGTTAATGAATTCCAGACACCTATATAATAAACATACTGCCGAGTTTCATGCAAGTAAGTTATCATTTGGACAAGCTACACCCCTTAAGGAAGATGTTTTGGTCATGTGACTTCTCTGATTGGTTGAAATGTCATGACACGCCATTCATAAAATATCCCCAGGGCTAATGCATATGTATTCCAGATTTGAAGATGATTGCCCAAGTGGTTACTTAGCCATGGCTCGTAGAGAATGTGGTAGCCAGAGGCCTCTTGTGCACAAATTTTCTCCTGTACACAAACAAGCATCCCCAAGGGGACACTTAAATATTAATAAGGCAATCATGATGACAGCTTGTATCAAGTGGCTTTGTAAAAAACAAATGACAGTTGTGTTTTGGTGTGGGTTAGCATGAAGGTGCAGTGTCAGGATTCCTGAGTGAGGAAGAACTGTAATGATAATTCAAATTTTTGGCAATTCTGAAAAATGATAATTTTTAGAATATTTTCTCCGCAAATGTAAAATTCTTAGTACAGGAGTATTCTCATACTAACAATGTTAATGAATATGGACCAAGGTGATTTGCAATGGTATGTGGATATATCTACCAACACTTAAGTTAAATACAATGTTTCTTATCCAAATGGCTTCACTTTCTTTTCTAATCTAACCTAATCTAATCTTTTCTCAGTTGATTCCTATTTTTTATCATATCTCTTGTTATGGATAGTTACTTATACATTGTACTTCAATAATCTAAACTTCATCATTTAGCTTCACCTTTTTTTCAAATGATTCTGATTTTTTTTATATTCCTTGATTTGATTATCAATCATGTTGAACAAACCACATAGTCTGAGGGTATATTGAAATTCTTATACTTATACAATCAAAAATTCAAAGTTTAACATTTGACAATGGACACATTTTCCAACTCGAAAAAAATATAACTACCTTGGAAGTTAACCAAGAAAACCATACTTTTATTCCAAAATGTTTTTGTTGATTTTTACTGAAAAAAGCTGTGCACAATTTACTCATAATCAGCTTAATAGTCTGTCTTTTACCCTGCTAACAGACGTACAAATAATTACATCTAAACATACAGACATGATAGCATCTTTTTCGTTCTTATAACCTAAGATGACCCATAGTAAGATAAATGCAGGGTCAGTTGAGAGGGCCACTCTTGTCCATAAGGTAAGGTATTAATTTATAAAATTTAATTATCTTATTAAATTTGCAATTTTATTGCATTTATAATTTAATACATCTTACCTAAAGGACAATTAGCTAGAATAACTACCGCTTTGAAGGTGGGTAGCTTACTAGGGACTTAAGATTGAGCTCAAAGAGACATTAGTGGTCCCATCGGACCCTCCGACTGGAGGTGAATTGTAACCAGAACCAATCGACCTTGCTTCCCCACCCCCTTTTTACAAACCTCCTCTTAGGTATCAGTTCAGTCCCTGGAGAGGCCCTCTTTGGAAGGAAAAGGAGTCTAGCTGGTAGTATTTGGGTAGGACAGTGCCACCTTGAAGACCCTGCTGAACAAGGTAGCAGGCTGCTTACTTATATATCTGGACTAGTGAATCTGCTAGGCAGCCACCACCGGGCCTAGATGAAAGAGCTCTGAATCATACCAAGCCACATCCTTCAAGTAAAACTGTGTGAAGGTGTTATGGAATTTCCAGTGACAGGCTGATAATAGTTGTTCTAAGAAGACTCCTGACTGAAAGGCCTTAGAAGCTGCAAAGGCCCTAACATCATGGGCTTCAACCTGATGTAGAGTAAGAGCCTCTAGATCAGACCAGTTCTTTGATCTGCCTAAGCTCTGAGGTCCTATCCAGATAGTAGCGTAGGGCTCTATAGACCGGTCATCCTTGAGTGATTTGTCCAGAGTTGGTGCAAGGGCAGGAATAACCACTGGGGCCACACTGTCTGGACCCTCTTTGGCTAGCTGATTCTTCAAAAGAAAGCTGGGTAATGGGTAGAGAGACATCTTGTACCAGTCTGTCTGGAGTCTGACATTTTGTATTGAGCCAAGAATGGATCTCACTCCTGAGTTTGCCAGAACCCAGAGCTAAGAGAAAGACAGCATTGAAAGTCACGTGCTTCCAGGAGGCCTCTTTAAGGGGTTCAGAGGGTATTTTATAAGCTGGTGAAGTACCAGAGAAAGGTTCCAAGAGGGGATGCCTCTGTGTCCCTTAGAGTGAGATTTTTGTCCTTGCTGATATTGATAAGTGAATTTCTCCATTTGTCTGCTGTGGCTGATCTATAGCCGTTGATAGCATTCGGCTGTAACTTCCTTTCCTAGAACAAATACAGGAGGAAGTCAGCTATGGATTTGACAGGTTGTCCACCTGATTACTTCAGCACCATTTTGTAAAACTGCTCCACTTCACTTCAGAGACTGATCAGTCCTCCACTTTGAGGAGCCTCAATTCATGATGCTACTGCCTCCGAGAAGCTTTTTTCCTTGATAGCTGAGGCTCTATGAGCCAGGCATGGAGATTGGACGCATGTTGGGCCACTCAGGAGATATCAGGATGATTATCTTGCATCGGTAGTCCCTTAGCTTTACCACCACTTTCCCAGAATGACTACTGGTGGGAAGGTATACAGGTCCAGGTCCTCCCAAGGCAGATTGAGTGCATCTACTGCCCAGTCTATGGAGACTGGAACTGGTGACACAAACTCAGGAATCTTGTTGCTGAACCTCATTGCAAGAACGTCTATTTCATGGGGGTGTTCCACTAGAGCCGAACCTACAACCGACTCTATGGTCAATTGCAAAAGGCGGGGTCGGGGACAAAAATCCAGAAAAAGGGGCGGGAAAAATCTGGGTTGGTTTTACCTCCCCAACAGGACATAATACATCCAGGCTTGTCTGGATCTAGAGGCCGACCTGACTTGGGGTCAGAATATTTTCTACAGGACTAGACTGGAAACTACCAGGACAAGCCATAAACCCCAAACAGACAAGCCGTTTCATGTCCCGATAAGCCGTAATGACAAACAGACAGGATTGGAGAAATATATAGAATCACCACGACCAGACTTGCAGTCGGTATTGCCATTACAGTTTTTGATAATTTTCTGAGAAAAAAAAGAGTGTCGACCAATCATCAAATCTAAAACAAGGTCAAGGCTGAATATTTGGATCCAATCACGTGACTAGAACATCCAAATTGACATCTATTTTAATTATTGTTTTCAGGTTTTTTCTTTAATATTATATAAGAATACAGCAATGCATTTCTGCTTCAGATTAGGACCGAAAAAGTCACTAAAAATAGAAAATTTGCTTTAAAAATGTTACATCCTGTTCAAACAAGCAGAGGGAGATGTGCTTCTGACTATATCTCACGTGACAATGAAGGCTCTCTTCTGTGTTCCTGGCTTTTATACTCTAATTTCAGACCTCTGGGAAAGCAACCATCTAAATTTCATCCCTGTGAGCAATTTCTCTTCATATTTATACCAAATGATTTCGAGCTTCTGGGGAAGATCCTATTCTGGACGTAAAGGTAAACATGCTGTAGTTCTGGTCACGCGATGGGATCCAAATATTTACTATTGACCTAGTTTTAGATTTGTTGATTGGTCGACACTTGATCCCACTTTTGCCTAGAAATTGTTCGTTTGAAATAGGCTGGAGTTTCATTATTGTTTAACCAAATGAAAACACGTTTTCAGGTTTCTTAACATTTTTTGTCATTCTTAACATAATGTTTTTTTCCGGTGATAAGATAAGACTGGAAGTGACTAGGACAAGTCAGTTTCTAGGTGGGCGGAGCCATGGTGTGGAACAAGAGTCGGGGAGGGTCAGTGAAATATCAAACATGTTTGATTTTTTGCCGACTGTGTAAACATTGCTCCCAACCCTCGAAAAAGCCTTAGTTACTGACAAGACGGCGACATTCCAGACCTATAGGTTGGTTTCACATCCCAAAAATTTCATAAAGATAATAAATGAGTTATAAACACTTTAAAGTTTGGCTATCTTTGTTTGACCTCTAGGACCAATAATAAGCGAGTTATAAACAATTTTAAGTTTGGCTACCCTTGTTTGACCTTGAAGGACGGGTCCAAGGTCAAATCTGACCACATCAGAAGACTCCCAACCCATGATTTCCTAGTAGTCAGTATCGCATCTCAAAACTCTAGGACCAATAATAAGCGAGTTAGAAGCATTTTTAAGTTTGGCTATCCTCCTTTGACCTTGAAGAAGGAGTCCAAGATCAAATCTGACAACATCAGAAGACCCCCAGCTTCTGATTTCCTATAGGCTGGCTTCACATGTCAAACCTCTAGGACCAATAATAAGAGAGATATAGGCACTCCCAGCCCATGATTAACTATAGGTTGGTTGCACATCCCAAACCTCTAGGACCAATATAAGCGAGCTATAAGCACTTTTAAGTGTGGCTATCCTTGCTTGACCTTGAATAAGGAGCCCAAGTTTAAATCTGGCCACATTAAAAGACTCCCAACCCATGATTTCCTATAGGTCGGTTTCACATCTCAAAACTCTAGGACCAATAATAAGCGAGTTATAAGCCTTTTTAAGTTTGGCTATCCTTGTTTGACCTTGAAGAAAGGGCCCGAGGTCAAATTGGACCACACCAAAAGACTCCCAGCCCATGATTTCCTATAGGTTGACTTTACATGTCAAACCTCTAGGACCAAAATAAAGGGATATATGCACTTTTAAAGTCTGCTAGTGGAAAAAATGCCCATGGCGACTATCTTGTTTTTCAAAATGAGGCCACAAATAGTCCCGAGCAAGCTTTCTTAATAAGGAACATATCCTGAAAATTTGAGAACTCTACCTATAATACCTTTTGCTCTAATTCTAATAATATTTTATAGTACTTAATCTCCATCTAAAGACAGACTCTAGGCACACCAAACAGAAAAAAAACAGAAACTGATAATCATTAACCGGAGACATAGCAGGGTCAGCGCCATGGAGAGAAACTGGGAAAAGCAGAAATTAGGGTGGATATGCTTGTGCAAAGAGATAGGTTTTGAGCTTCTTTCTCAATGAGTAGAGAGAAGTGGCTGAACGTACATCATCAGGTAAATCATTTCAAATCTTTGAAGCATCATAAGCAAAGCTAAGGCCAAAATGCTTAGTAACACATACTGAAGTAGCAAAGTGTGGGACCTCAAGGAACACACCATCAGCTTGGCATTTGCTTGTGTTACAAACACTATGTCTAGGTTTAAGGAAAGGTTTAAAGTATTTGGATAGCCACTGTGTAGGAACTTGTACACAGCAAGGCAGTCTTAAATATGGAACAGCGTTCAAAGGGCAACAGATGGAGAGTCTTCCTGACAGGAGTGATGTGCGAGTAGTTAGTCGTATTGGTAACAATTCTAGCCAGACTATTTTGAACACATTGCAGCTTACGAAGATCCAGAGCTGAGAGACTAGAGGGGGTAACGGGAAAATCTCTGCTCACTGCTTTATGACTGACAAGCCATCTTTTTTTCAAAATGAGGACAAAAATATTCCCAGTCAAGATTTTGTTATGATTAACATATCCTGGGAATTCGAGATCTCTACCTATAATAGCCTTTGCTCCAGAGCCAACAAAACTCATTGCTGAAAGTCGAAAAATGCCTGTGGCGGCCATCTAGTTTTTCAAAATAAGGCCAAAAATATTCCCAGGCAAGATTTTGTAATAATGAATATATCATGCAAATTTGAGAACTCTACCTACAATATCTTGGCCTTTAGAGGGATAACAGGAAAATCTCACACCCACACTGCGGTGGCGGCGGCGTACTCATGCATAATCCATAGTATCTATTGGATGCTATCCGGTGAATATAATTATTCAAATGACTAAATTTACAAAATATAGACTTCAGCTGAATTTAAGACTATTGAATTTTACATTGTGATAGTATGATGGAGACAGGTTTGGTGAGATGTGGTGCTCAACACCCAATTGTCTAGGTACTGGTGGATTCTTGTGCCCTTGTTTTGAGCCCTTAGTTTGACTTGACTACCATTGTGAAATCTATTGGAGCAGTGGACAGACCAAAAATCGTAGAGCTTTGAATTGGTAGGGTTACACTGGACATGAAAATAGACAGCACTGTGGGTTTACTGGGACATGGAAGTAAGCATCCTTGAAATCTATGGACCTGGTCAAAGATGGTCAGTTCTGGAAGGGGAGGTCCTTTATTGAGGATTTTTATGACCTTGGGGCTGGCTCCTAGTGTGGCCCAAAGTTTTCCAAAACTGGTGCAATCTGGCCCCTACAGGGCCCAAAGATTTCCAAAACTGGTGCAGTCTGGCCCCTACAGGCAGACTTTGAGTAGAAGCGTGGACATTTATGACAAGTTATTGCGACAGTTTTATGACAGTGTTATTGCGGCTAAAGAAACAAAACGTCTCTTTGAACGCCTTTGGCGCAAAAACAAATCCAGTTTCAACAGATCACAATATATCAAAAAGGTTCATATGTATAATAAAATCTGCATGAAAGCGAAATCTGACTTCCTCAAATCTAGAATCCATGACAACCAAGACAATCCTCAGAAACTTTGGCAAACTTTAAACGACGTACTCCACAGATCTGCTGCAAAGGTACTTCCCTCAGTAAATTCTCCTCAACTTTTAGCTAACAAATTTGTTGAATTTTTCACAGAAAAAATCACAAACATTCGTCAATCCTTCGCCAACTCAAATCCCCCTCAATACACTGACTCTGATCTCATACCTCCTGTTTTCTCAGCTTTTTCCTCTGTTTCAGAAGATCAGGTAGCTAAAATCATCAAAAACTCCCCTAGCAAATCTTGCTCGCTTGATCCTTGGCCAACATTTCTTGTAATTGAGTTTTTAGATATTCTCATCACCCCTATCACATCAGTAATTAATGCATCACTCCGTGAAGGAAGCTGCCCTAAATTTTTCAAACAGGCCCATGTAACTCCTCTCCTAAAAAAATCAACCCTTGATAGAGAACTCCTTAAAAACTATAGGCCTGTCTCTAATTTAAACTTTGTTTCAAAGATCTTAGAGAGAGTGGTGTCGTCCCAACTCCTGTCTCACCTGGACGAGTCCTGTCTTTTGACTGGTTTCCAATCTGCCTATAGAAGGTTCCATTCTACGGAAAGTGCCCTCCTAAATATACAGGATGATCTTTTCCTCAATATGTCTGAAGGCAGTACAACAGCCCTAACCCTCCTTGATCTCTCTGCAGCTTTCGACACGATTGACCACTCGATCCTGTTCCATAGATTACATGAATGCTATGGCATCAATGGACTGGCTCTGAGTTGGTTCGAGTCTTACTTGTCGGACAGGACTCAATCAGTCAAGGTAGGCTCTGTACTGTCACATCCCATGGATTTGAAATTTGGTGTCCCGCAAGGCTCTGTCCTGGGGCCACTCCTTTTTTCCATGTACACAAATCCACTCAGTTCAATTATTCAATCTCATAGGGGTATCAAACACCACTTTTATGCAGACGACACTCAGTTATACATTACTCTTTCACCATCAAATTTCAGTCAGTCAATGACAGCTCTAACGGACTGCCTAAATGATATACAAAATTTCATGGCTGCAAATAAACTCAAATTAAACCCAGACAAAACAGAATTCATCCTTATTGGTTCAAAATACAGTCGTAAACAACTTCATTCGCTTTTTCCCACTGATATTCTTGGGAATAAAGTGGCACCTGCCTCAAATGTCAAAAACCTAGGAGTGGTGTTCGACCCCAACCTGACCCTCACAGATCACATTTCCCAAGTCATTAAGTCTACTCGGTTCCATATAAGAGATTTATATAGGATTCGTCATCTCCTTGACCTTAACACAGCAACACTCCTTGCAAATGCTCTCATCAGTAGCCGAATTGACTACTGTAATTCCCTCTTTGCCTCACTCTTTCTGAGCTCAAGAGGTTGCAGGGTGTTCAAAACTCCCTCTGTCGAGTAGTCACTAGATCCTCGAGGTACACTCATGCAACTCCAAATCTGGAAAAACTACATTGGCTACCAGTCAAATACAGGGTTCTTTTCAAAATTGGGTTGATCACATATAAGATCCTTAAGTATGGTCAACCTGTGTACCTCAAGGATAAACTTCATCCATATACCTCATCAAGGAACACCAGACGTAGCAGTCCAAAATACAAATTTGTAAATTTTAATTACTTAAATGTAGCTTTTATAAGCTACAAGCTTACCATGTGGGACTTAATGCTGTTCTCGGGTTGCCACACCCGGGGCCAACGTCTTAGAAAAAAAGACAGTTCTTGTTAGCCACCGGATACACTGCTAGTTGTCGTCACGTGATAACCTCTGACCTCTCGCCCTACTTTCTCGTTGAAATTTTCTAAAACCTACCCCTCAGCTGTAAACAGCGGGGAGGCAGGGTGGGACTCTTCTAAGTCCCACATGGTAAGCTTGTAGCTTATAAAAGCTACATTTAAGTAATTAAAATTTACAATTTTATTACGCTACAATAGCTTACCATGTGGGACTTAATGCTGAATTCAACCGCCCGGTGGCGGGATTACAGCTGAGACTGGAAGGTATGTCATTTTTTCTAAGATTTTGAATTAATATGTATAGAATAGTGCCAGAAATACCAGTCTGAGTCCCATTTACAGTGCCCCGATCCCGAAGACCGGGCCTGTAATGAGCCAAAAACCTAAATAAAATGAGAGACAGTGCTGAAACTGTCTAGATGTTTGATTGTAGGACGGAAGTGCAGCAGTGCTCACTTCGAGGTCTAAGGGTCCCTGAGGGCCCTTCACTAGTGACTGACCAACCCATGGTTGGACATCTCATAAATTTTTTACAACCTGAATATGAGATTAATGACAACTAAATAAGTCCTTAATAGAAGTTACTTGATAACTGAAAAACAAAAATGACCTTACCCGTAACATCTTGAAGGTAAAGGAATACCTAGATCCTGGGAGAGACTCCTGAAGACTTGGTTGTAGCGGATGTGCCCCCCCCCTTTTTTCTTTCCGAGGACAACTGGTCTGAGGGGAAGGATCTAGGACTTGTTGTGCCGCCACTACGGGTCCCAGATACATATTGTTGTCGGTGTCCGACCAAGTAAGGTCTTTTAGGTAAAAATTTGTAAATGTGTTGTGAGCTTTCCAGTGACAGGCTTGCATGATTGGTCCACCGATACCCCACCGTAAAAGGCCTTAGAGGCCGCGAAGGCCCGGATGTCATGCGCTTTGACTTGGACCAAGTCCAAGGCTTGATCTGCTTGTTTGTAACAAAGTAGGATGGTTTGTTTCAACCATGAAGAGAGAGTAGGGGGTCTGATGTCTGAGGTATGTCCTTTCGTAAAGGAGATGAAAAGGAGAGAACGAGACCCTCTCAGGTCTTTGTTCGGTCCAAATAAAACCTCAGGGCCCGCACGGGACACAGGGTCCTGTCTTCCTTAAATTGTCTATCTACAATGGTAGTCAAAGCAGGAATAGTCACCGGAGATACACTTTGAGAACCTTCTCTTGCTAGTTGGTTTTTGGCTATGAAATCAGAAGAGGGGAACAAGGCAACCTTTTCCCATTGGCCTAGATTAGATACTTGTTTGCGACCCAGGCATGGATTTCGCTGCGGCGATTGCCGGAGGCCAAAGCTAGCAAGAAAGCAGTTTTAGAGTAAGATGTTTGAGGTCTGTGTCTTTCATGGGCTCAAATGGTGCTTTAGTGAGCTCGTTAAGGACAACAGAAAGGTTCCACTTGGGTAAATTTCTGGAACTCTTAGGACGATCCCTGTGAAAACTGGAGAGTAACCTATGAAGGTCTGCATTGTGTGCAATGTGTTGGGCCGTTGGGCCCAAAGTGTCCACGATTGCAGTCCTGTAACCATCAATGGTCGAGGGGCGCCTGTTTAAGTCTTGGTACAGGTACATGAAAAAATCTGAGATTTGTTTCACAGATGGAGTGGAGAAAACCACCGAATTTTCTCTGCACCATTTTTCAAATAGGGCCCACTTTGACCTGTAGATGGTCCTTGTTGATGACCGCTGAGGGGCAGCAATTCTCTCTGCCACCTCCACAGAGAAGCCTTGTTCTTGGAGTTGTACACTCCTAGACACCAGGCGTGGAGGTTCAGCTGTTGTGGATTGTTGTGGAACACATAGTTGTGGGACTGTTTGAGTAGGGTCGTTGACACTGGGAGTTGTAGTGGGATCTCTGTTGAGAGCTGCACTAGGTCCCAAAACCAGGGCATCCCTGGCCAGCCTGGGGCTATTACGATGATCAGACAATAACATTGCCTGATCTTTTGGATCACCTTGTGAAGGAGCCGTAGGAGGGTACGCCTAGGCCGTGAGGTTGGTCTAGTTTATGTTTAGAGCATCTATGTCCCAGGCCCTTGGGTCTGGGATAGGAGACACGTACAGTGGGAGCTTGTGGTTCAGGTGAGTGGCAAATAAGTCTACATGAGGTGTGAACCACTTCTGGCAGATCTGTTTGAACACCTGGGGGTGAAGAGACCATTCTGTTGACTGCACTTGGTTGGACCTGGACAGTAGGTCGGCCATCACATTCAGGCACCCTAGAACGTGCCTGGCTTTCAATGTTATGAGGTAGTGATGGCCCCAGGTCGTGATCTTCCACAGGAGAGCGCACATCTCTACTGAGTGTGTTCCTCCTTGTTGTTGATGTAGGCTACCACTGTTGAGTTGTACATCGCAACTAACACTGTTTGATTCTGGCACTGGTCCTTGAAGTCTCGAAGGGCCAGGGAGACCGCCTTCAATTCTAGGACATATATGTGTAGCCTTTTTTCCCGATCTGACCACAGACCCTTTGTGGAATTTTTGGTCTAAGTGAGCGCCCCAACCTTCGTGTGAGGCGTCAGTAAAGAGTTGGATACTGTGGTGTTTGGGATGAAGGTCTGCACCTTTCATCACGTTTGAGGGATTTTGCCACCAATCTAGGTGGGCTGCAATGGCTTCTGTCCAAGGAAGGAGGTTGTCCAGCGACTGAGGATATCTCCAGTGCTCCTTGAGATGAAAATGAAAGGGCCTCCTGTGAAGGCATCCCTCCGGGACCATTTCTCCGTTGAGACTAGCAACCCAATTAGAGACATCAAACATCTTGCAGTCAAAACACGTTTTGACTCGAGTAGTAGGATCAAATCCTGAAGTTTGAGCCATCTCTCTTGAGTGGGTTTTACAAGGGCTGAATCTAGGTGGTATTCGTAGCCCATGAACGAAAAACACCTGAGTAGGTTTCAGTTCTGATTTTTCCTGATTTATTATCCACCCCAAGGACTGAGTTAGGTCTACCACTGCCTATGTGTTCACTTGGGCTTCCTCCTGAGACTGGGACCTGATCAGCCAGTCGTCCAGGTATTGGTGAATTCTGAGTCCTCTTGAGAGGGCCATTAGTTTCACTTCCTTTACGATCATTGTAAAGACCTGGGGGGCTGTGACTAGTCCAAATGGGAGGGAGGTGAATTGGAACACCTGTTACTTGTAGCAAAACCTTAGGTATTTCCTTGAGTTTGGATGGATGGGGATGTGTAGGTAAGTGTCCGATAGATCTATCGACGATACCCACTCCCCTGGAATCAGGGAGGTCCTGATGAACTCTGGAGTTTCCATTTTGAACTTTTCTACGTGTAGAAAAGTGTTGAGCCTGTTTAGGTCTATGACTGGCCTCCACCTTAGGTGAGGCTTGGTACTAGGAACAGGCGACTGTAAAACCCGAGAGATTTTACATTTTCCACCCTTTCTATTGCGTTCTTTGACATAAGAGACTGGATACAGAGGCCAGGACTTGGTTTTTGAAGGGCCTTGTATTCTGACCGGGTCAGGAGTCTGACTGGACTTGGATTAAAAAGAATGACAGGATTTGTTTGCCAGTCTAATCTGAAAGAACGGAGAACTCCTACTGGTGGACTGAGTGAGGCTGGAGGAGTCATTGGGGGGAAGGGTTTTTATGCCCTCGTCCCCTGGAGTGGGTCAAAAGACCTTGGAGCCTCGGCTACTCGATTTCCCCCTACCTGGGGAAAACGATGGATACTGCTAGGGATGGAATGACCCCCATTGGGGTAGTTCCTGTAGGAGCCTCTAGATGTGGGGAATTGGAAAGGGTTGATTAACAGGGCCTAAACCCTAAGTGTTATTACAGGTGCCTTGATGAGGGACTCCTGTCCCTCCTAAAGTAGTTGTGAATGGGGAACTTTAAGATCTAAAGATCCAGTATCTCACCTGAATTCACCATACCCCTTCTGACTACTTATATGCACCATGGAATTGAGTTTGACCTGTCTGGTAGTAGCCTTGCTACTGTCTTAACATATATATATATAACCAGGTTGTATTCAGAAAAAAACCTAGTGAAGAGCAGCTTGAAGCTCAACTCTTGCTGACCAGAAGGGGAGGAGGGGCTTACCCAAGGAGGCCCCTAAGGAGATACAAATTTGAAAACTTGTTCCATTTTAAGGGAAATTAAACTGCCCAAGTTCCTGTTGGCCTAGTAAATCATTCAGAGTCCAGACTGTGGAGGATCTAGGCATAATTCCCTGGGGGCAGGGAGGTTAAAAAAACTGCCTAAGTTTCAATGTCCTCAAAAATTGGTTAGGGTGAAGTCAGGCAACCTACTTCCCTAAAATATAGAGCCAGGACTGAATGAAGGACCTTGTTTAGAAGGCCTCTTGGGCTTGAGGACTTGGACTTTTTGAACTTGGACCCAAGCCTCCAATAGGTGATATCTACTGCCAGGCTGGTGAACTATTACTCCAAGTTTTTTTTTTTTGTTTTTTTTTTGTTGTGTGAGGATTGTTAGTGTTCTGATCTGGAATCAACATCCGAACATCAGAGTAGATGATCCGATCATCCGAGGATCAGATCTACATACAATCCACCAAGCATTAGATTTCAGATGATCCGAGAGATGCAATGAAAACTGAGTATCAAATCATACTGGGTTGAATAGAAGTTGAGAATACTGCATCCGATTCTCGGATGCATTAAAAATCTCGGATGAACTAAGATCTTATCTGAATTTAAGCAGGGATCTGATCCACCCTGGAGAAAGAAGTTGGATATTATAATTTCTATGTAAGCTTTCCTTAAGGTAAGCTTCCAAGGAAGCTTTGCCTTTCCTTCTTCGAAGGAACTACCCAACTGGATTTACGTAAGTAAATCAACTGTGACACAAGGTCACCTGCCCCACCCGCCTCACTGCAGGTAGGGCTAGTTGTGAGATAATGAAAGCAGAAATTACACAGAATTTTATTAAATAACATAGAATCTAAAAAACAAGTAATTATAATTTAAAACTGGATGAATTAAAATATAATTAAAATAATGGGTAACCAAGGTTACCTTATAGCCTAAAGAGACACGTAATGTCTAGACGATTAATGAAGAATTCTATTCCTGTTTATTTAAGTATTAACCTTATAAATGGTCAATAACACAGGAAAGAAGGGATAAAATATATTATTTTATTTTATTTATATTTATAAACGTACTGTAAGAAACCCGCGTCTCTCAGCACATGCGGTCTAGACGTGACGTCATCACAGGGGTTTCCCCGAGGATTTCCCCAGTTAGAATCGTGCTTTATATCATATTTTAACCCTTAAAATGGACCAATAGAGTAAAAGAACGGCGGTAAACCCTTGCAAAATTTATTTTATTTGATTTCAACAGGCATATATTCCTGTATATAAGCTATCTACACAAGACGTGCAAATTGCAAGAAATGCTGTCTCGATAAAAAAACGGAAGTGGGTTCGATTATTTCACTCGACAAGGACTCGTTTGTGTTACATTTATACACTTTTAAACCCTAAAAATGGTCAAATAATGAAGCATATAGGGGTTAAATATTTTGTTTTATTTTATTGACAGGCATATATATATATCCTGTATTAGAAACCACATAAACGAGTCGCCATTGCTTTACGTGAATCCGGAAGTGGACTTCAGTTGTAAAATATAGTAAAGATACTTATCTGAACTATGAAAAGGCATCGAATTGTGATTCTATGCAATAAAATAAAGAAACTGGTGTAGTTTCCATATCCAACAATAAGTATATCCTTGTAAAAATGAAATAATATTCCTTGCAAAATAAAGCATTGCTAATTCGCGTGGCCAACGAGAAAGTAGGGCGAGAGGTCAGAGGTTATCACGTGACGACAACTAGCAGTGTATCCGGTGGCTAACAAGAACTGTCTTTTTTTCTAAGACGTTGGCCCCAGGTGTGGCAACCCGAGAACAGCATTAAGTCCCACATGGTAAGCTATTGTAGCGTAATAAAATCCTTCAAGTTCCTTCTTTTGACTCTAAAATACATAAGTCTCATAAGTATCTTACCAAATCTTTCAGCCATCATGCACCTGTTTTCTGGAACTCACTTCCTGAACATGTAAGAACCAGTCCATCTGTCACATCCTTCAGGAAGCACCTGAAAACCCACCTTTTCAAATCTGCTTTTCCGACCTAGCTTTCTTCCCCACGTTCACACCCACAACCATCGGAATACAGACCTGGACACGTCCCCCACTTATGACTCGGATATTATATATGATTAGTTAGCGCACTGAGTTCCCCTTCGGGGAAGATATTGCGCCTGCAAAGCAGTAGATTTAGATTTAGATTTAAGTTGGACAGAAGACAGCTGATCTACACAGGAAGCACCTTTCACAGACTTTATTGCTTTTACAATGGGTCTTGTGTCTTTCTTTTGTGGCTGCCCAGCCGCAAAAGGTACTTGATTCACAGCAATACAAATTACATGTAAAGTCTAACAAATTACAACACTGTTCACACGAGATTCTGTCCTTTTGACTGGCACCACAAAATCCCTCTTTATTATACAGTAATTGTCATTTATAGGAACTCCGACCCTTCGCTGGTCTCTGTGAGTAGTTGGAGGTCTTGCCCGGGCCTCTTCTGTTCCGACCACAAGAGCTGAGCATTTTCCAGGCTGGTGGTCCTAATTTCTGGCTGGTGTCCTGTGTAGACCTCAAACACTTAGAATACGGGTGATACTGGCACTGTTTCTTGTGAGATGAGCCAAAAAAATACCTGTCATCACAGGTAGTGATCTCATCTTTATGGGTGATACTATCCAGAAACAGAGAGCCCAGATGGATGGGTGCAGGTCTGAGAGCAGCCAGAGTATCATGTTAAATTCTAGACTTCAGGTGATTCAGATAACTATCACGTCTGGCAAGGGTGATGTTGGCCACACTGACAAACACAAAGTCAGATAAGTACTGCATTGTCCTGGACATAGCAAAGGTGAGGCTCTTGTTAAAGGTCATTATATGGGACAGTTCCTAAGTCAGGTTCTGGGCTTTAACAGATGACTTGCCATCGGTTTTATCATCTTTGATCACCCTGAGTTGAGCAGCCATGTTTTCCTGCATCCTATTGAGGAAGTGACTGAAGCCGGCTGCCTGGTTACAGATAAATGAGGACTCTGGCTGAAGTCTCCCACTTCCTTGTCTTGGAAGCTGGTGGAGCAGTAGCCAGACTGGAAGCCTTTGCAGTTCTGCTGTAGAAACTATTGAGCTTTTACGGTGTGTTTTCTGATTGGATGTCATACCATCGAGTTTGTGACCGGGGTATCCAAAAAAACTGCTCCATGGACAGTCCACATGCTTCTGTGCTCCTGGAGGGATAACCCTCACTAATATTAAGGGTCAGTTTGTCCTTTTTTGACAGAGCCACTCATCTGCTGCCAGGTTCACAGATATCCTGATGGTAGACTGAGACCTGGAGCCAGCAAAGGGGTTGCTCTCACTTCAGGAAGTGGAAGACTCAAATTACAGGATTTGGTGTCAACCCATATATGACCGGACACACCCAACAGTCTCCGTGTAGTTCTGTTCCTTTGAGAGTTGCTGATCCATTCTTTAAGCGAGTACACCTGTCTCATGATCAGAAACCCTCCTCTTCTGCAAAGCCAGTAGGTGATAAATGACCAGTTGGCTGTATGTCCGTATCATCCTCAGGGTCTGGTGCCTGGTGTGAAGACTGACCGGTAGCTGAGGTAGTTTGACTGGTAGCTTTGGTAGGGAGCAAGATTATCTCAATAGTAGGAGGCTGGTATGTGTGTGCTGTACTGGCCAGACTGGTAGGTGGTAGGAATCGCCAGTCTGAAGTCACTACAAGGGTCGGTAGCTGTTTTACCGGTGACACAACAAGACCACTGCCGTGGTATGATCTCCCGCCGCACTACATCAAAAAGTAGGTGAACAACATATTTGACAAAACTCCTTTAAATTGAATAGTTTTGCTGTTATAAATTATTTAAATCAAAAAAGTCAAAGTAACTATTACTGAGTTAGCTATGGACCTACAGCTTTCAAAATTTGCAATGAGTTATTTGACAAACAATACTTTTAAGAGATAATTCGCATTTACTCATTTTGAGTAGATGAGTAATTATCTACGGGTCTGAAACTTCACCATGTGAAAGCTCTCCCAAAAGTAGATGAATGAGTTATTTGAGAAAAATTGGCTATCTGCAATACTTTTAGAGATAATTCGCATTTACTCATTTCGAGTAGGTGAGTAATTAGCTATGGGTCTGAAACTTCACCAAGTGAAAGCTCTCCCAAAAGTAGGTGAATGAGTTATTTGAGAAAAATTGGCTATCTGCAATACTTTTAGCGATACTTCGCATTTACTCATTTTGAGTAGGTGAGTAATTAGCTATGGGTGTGAAACTTCACCAAGTGAAAGTTCTCCCAAAAGTAGGTGAATGAGTTATTTGAGAAAAATTGGCTATCTGCAATATTTTTAGCGATAATTCGCATTTACTCATTTTGAGTAGGTGAGTAATTAGCTATGGGTGTGAAACTTCACCAAGTGAAAGTTCTCCCAAAAGTAGGTGAATGAGTTATTTGAGAAAAATTGGCCATCTGCAATACTTTTAGAGATAATACGCATTTACTCATTTTCAGTAGGTGAGTAATTAGCTATGGGTCTGAAACTTCACCATGTGAAAGCTCTTCCAAAAGTAGGTGAACGAGTTATTTGAGAAAAATTGGCTATCTGCAATACTTTTAGCGATAATTCGCATTTACTCATTTTCAGTAGGTGAGTAATTATCTATGGGTCTGAAACTTCACCATGTGAAAGCTCTCCCAAAAGTAGATGAAGGAGTTATTTGAGAAAAATTGGCTATCTGCAATACTTTTACAGATAATTCGCATTTACTCATTTTG